>CM029934.1:1674060-2989041 GCA_017639245.1 Myiopsitta monachus | reverse complement strand
TGCCCGTGCAACCTTGTGTTTGGGTATTGCTGCCTTTAGCACCTCAAGCAAAAAGAGATCTGAATGTTAGAGATGGAAGCATGTAATCAAATAGATATCATAAATAACAACAACATGCCTTAGAAGGGTTTTCCTCTTTTTGTTCTGATAGGCATTGTCCTCTGATGGAGCAGCAGAGGAATCGGTGGGGGTTGTTTGTTTCTATTTGTTCTGCTTCTTTTTGTTTAAAGTTTTCTGAACAAAGAGGATTATCTTCTAGAAAATACAGGCAACATTTAGAGAACAGTAGTGTGCATTTGTTACAAAATGGAGGTGCTTCTTCTCGTTACTGAAGTTACTGATAAGGCTTCTCTTGGAAAGCACCTTTCATTGTATTTGAAATCAAAACACACAAAGTCTGAAATGAATGCATTCATTTAAAAATGCATGCAGGTTGCCATGTTCCTATGAAAAGCAACCTATTCACCCTTTTCATTGCTGTTGCTTTTATTAGGGACTTGTGATAGTATTGTGTGATATAATAGCCTTTCCAAAAAGGCAGCAACAATAAGCGCTTTCCACTTCCACTTTAAATGTCTAGGTCAAGTGAGAATGAATTTAAGACTAAGAATTTCTAAGAAGGATGGCGGTGGGAAGCCTGGTTTCACTTTGGGCGTGTGAGGTGGATTCTTTCTTCTGAGGAGCACTGGTCTCCCACTGCCGCCTTTCCCTCTGTGAGACTGTTATTAGAATCTTTCTCTGTATCCAAGTCCTCATTTCATGAAGCTTTGTAAAACGTAATGCCAGTGCATCCTCAGCCAAATTTAACCAATGGGTTAAGAAATCATTGGTTCCATTGATTCAAAAGGAACTGACGTATATGTGTATATACAAAATGCTCAGTATCCTTATTTAGTCTTAGATTTTTTTCAGGAAAACAGGTCTGAAAACTCTCCCTGTTGCCAGGCCTGGGAAAGTCGGTGACGCATCATTTTTTGCAGCTGGATACTTAGGTTTTATATCAGATGTGTTGACCTCAGCAGCATAGCTTACGGAGGATGCGACGTTCCAGGCTGTGTCTTCAGTGGTTCCTGTCCTTTTGCTAGAAAAGCTTAAATAGGAGCTGATCAGACAAAATAAGAAAAAAGGAAAAAGGAGAAAAAACAAAAAAGAGGGGAGAAAAAATACAAACAGAGCTCACCAATTACCCTGACAACTGGGTACTTTGAAACCGCACTCATAAATTCAGGAAAATTCCCTATTATTACACAATATTAAGATGTTTTCTAGCCCATTTTTTAATTAGGGAACCCAAGAATGTTATATTTGGACATTCAAATACTTATTTGTCTCTAGACCTTAATGGCATTCCTACCACAATAGCTTTTATAGCTAAGAATGGTTAGAAACTCGGAAGTAACTTGACAGAGTGAAGGCAGGGGGGTAAATTTATGTGTCACATACAAAATATGCAATGATCTGAAGTGCCTGGGTTATATAAAATGGTATTCTGGGGAAAGAAATAGAGGCAGATAGTTAAAAAGAAAAGATTTATAGCTGTGAGTTCAACAAAACATTTGCATCATCCCCTGTGGAATGCTCTCATCTTTGGTGCTCTGTGTGATGGCAGTGAGGTAGCTGTGGGTCTTCAATAAAATAATGAGTTATCCATCTTCCACTCTTTTCCTCCTTCTTTTGTTTTTCTTTTTGCTGATAAGAGTGAGAATTTAAAAAAAAACCAAACCAAACCATGGGTGTGAGAATTCAAATTCTCATTTTCCTGAGCACCTCATGCAAGGTTTTCAAGACAATCTCTTTTTGAAGCTGGCTAACTTTTACTTTGGTAAAACTTTTAGGGTAGATAACAAAGCTCCATGTCACATTAACCCAGCTAAAATCTTCCTGAGCACCAGAGCCAAAAAACGTTATCCAGAGGAACAAATGGAAGTGAGTGAAAAAACAAGTAGCAGTCCGAGGGGAATGGTGGTCAGCAACAGGAACTGATTTCAAGTGGGACTGGAGGGAAGAGAAGGATTCTCAAGATGATGGTTGATGGTTTGTTGGTGTTTAAATCAGTATGTAAAGCCTAAACCTTCATGGAGTCACCCTGGTTGGTTGTGAGTTTTCACACACTCCTTCAAGCAGGAGTTGAATGACTGTACTGAGAAAAACCGAGCGTTTCTTACTGGGAACTCTCTTGAGGCGTTTGCAGCTCTCGAGAGCATGGCAGATGCGCAGGCCAGGGCTTGGACTCATGCCTGGCCAAGGCTTTGGGTGCTGAAGTGCTCTCTGAGGACAGCCTAGAAGACTCAGGAGCCTGTGTTTCTGCACAGCCAGCAGTGTGCCTTGGATGACAGCCTTAATGCATGCAACTGACCCACAGAAACACGACCGCTCCGGGACTAGTGATTGACGTGATTTTGTTTGGGTTTTTTTTTACTTTCTTTTGTGGGCAGTCCATACCTTCCCCCCCCCCCCCCCCTTCCTTCTAAATTGTTTTCTCAGCTTGCTTGAGTATCAAAGCCTGTCTCCTGCTTGTCTTGATCATCTGAAATAGCTCTCTGCAGTGAATGAGCAGACACAAAGCCAGACTGGGCTGGACCCTGGGAGGACCTTGATTCCGGGAGGAGCAGCCTGGCTGTCTAACCTGTGATGCTGGGGGGTAAGGAGATTTAACACCACTGCAGATGGCTGACTGCAGCCTGGCACTAGGACTGTGGCTCCTGCTGCTTCTCCAGGATATCCACACAGCCCCACAGGTAAGGCAGAGTGGCACCAGGATCCTGCATCCCCTCAGGGTGCAGGAGCCTGGAGAGGTCTGGGGTCACCATGGGCTGCAGGGATATCCCTGCCCATCGGCTGAGGGCTGGGTAGTGGGCATCCACAGAAATGGAATTCATGCAATGCAGGGTGACAAAGCTATAAAGTGAGCGAAAGAGGAGAGTTTGCTCTCTCTGGGAACTTTGCAGGCAGGAGCAGGGGATACGAGCTATGATCTGCATCTTTCGGTGGCATTGTTAGTGTTACTGCACCTCCAGGCACATGGGAATGAGGAAATATTTCATAGAGGTGGGGGCCTGTTCTTGTTTATTTGGGTGAGTGGCTTTTATTTTCACCTGGGTGGCCAGGTGCTCTGTGAGAGGTACATTCCTTGCAGAGCTGGGTTCAGAGGGCTTCTGCTGATGCTGCTGATGTGAGTCAGGACTGGTAAAATGAAAGGTGTAAAGGCAAACAGCAGTAAAATACCTTCCTTTTTACAACTGCACATCCCTCTGAGAATGATTTCCTCATGAGTGGGCTATTACTTCTTCATCAAATTGACTTAAAATAGGCATAGCCACTAGTTGCACTCAGCTGATGCTGTAGATGCAAGCTAGCTCCCTGCTGAGATTGTATCACCTCTTGTGGGTTTCCTTCCTCCCTGCCACCATGTACCCCCTCCTGCCTAGTCAATCCTGTGATGATGAACCCCCAGCTCCTGGCATAAATCCAGGTAATTTCCCTGGCTGACATTTATGCACATACATTAAAAACCAAAGGTCAGTTGCAGAGGCCCTTTGCACAGGTGAAATCAGGTAGGTGAGTGATAGCATACTGTGTGAGACCATGAACTTGGCCATTTTCTCTTGTAGTGAAAGTATGAGCGTATATTAGTCCAAGGCACCTGTCTGTATATTGTAACTGGATGATATAGCCCATCTCTTGGACTGTCAGGAGATTCTTTTCCAAGAAACTGATCTGATTAGATCTCTGAAAATAACCAAGTCCTGCATCCTCCTCACAGACCTTTGAAAAATATCCTCCTGGTTGTTTAGGTAAGAGTAGGAGTTTGCCCTTGTGTGTTTAGTTGTAAATTCCCCTCCCACATTGCAAGTTTCCTCTACTTTGCCCTGGTTATCTGTCCTGCCACTGTCTTCTTCCTGAAATAACAGAAGGATCTCTGACTGTAAGATTGGAATCTGTGATTCTTACTCACCTGAGGAATACTTAGGAGGGCATTTAGATAAGCTTGTCCAGTCTGCTGAATGCAAAACGCTTTAGGAGAAAGGCATAGAATCACAGAATAGTTGGGGTTGGAAAGGACCTTGAAGATCATCCAGTTCCAACCCCCCTGCCATGGGCAGGGACACCTCCCACTAAACCATGTCACCTAAAACTCCATCCAACCTGGACTTGAACACTGCCGGGGATGGAGCATTCACAACTTCCCTGGGCAACCCATTCGAGTGCCTCCCACCATTACTGTAAATAACTTCTTCCTTATATCTAGCCTGAACTTCCCCTGTTAAAGTTTGAACCCAACACCCCTTGTCCTCTCACTACAGTCCCTAATGAAGAGTCCCTCACCAGCATCCTTATAGCCCCCCTTCAGATACTGGAAGGCTGCTAGGTGGTCTCCACGCAGCTTTCTCTTCTCCAGGCTGAACAGCCCCAACTTTCTCAGCCTGTCTTCATATGGCAATAGAAAAAAAACTGGTATTTTTGCTATTTTATATAGCTTTTGGTATTGTGTTAACAAAATAGAAGAGGCAGAGAAAAAACTTGGTTTTCTGATATTCTCTGCCAGCATTCAGACTCACTGCAAATCACCAGTTACCTGGAATAAATACATAAATCTTGCTGGGATAAGCAACTGGCGTTTCACTGCTTTTCTGTACTGCCTCTATCACAGCAACACTTGCTTTTACTGTTACTGTGGACAAGTGATAGTATTTAATGTGAGCAAGTCAGAGCTTATTGATCATATTTTAAATCATATTCCACCTCATTTGAGCCCAAAGTTTGAGTTTGTTTTAAGTATTCTGTCAACTTTCATTTGCTAATAACGTCTTTACCATCAAGTGGATGAAGCTTGACTACTTGAGTTTTAGGTTATCAGCTTCTTTTGTACTGTCAGAATTTGGATAGAAGTTGAAAGGTAGTCAACTGTTTTGCTACAGTATTAGTCAGTTCTAGAATAGCCAATGCTGGTAGAAGTTTTTGGGTATTTTACTGTAATATTCTTTCTTCCTGACTTACAGCTCATTTATAGCAAACTTTTCTTACTCTGCCTCACCATCACTTTTTCTCTATGAGCTCAAAAGACCATAAATAAATGAGTCAAACCTTGGCCTGACTGAATTGCAGAGTAGCATACTGAATTCAGCCCCATCTTTACAATTGCCTGTATTTAAACTGAAATAGCAAACGTGCAGATACAAGGAAAGTGAGAAGAGTTACAAAATCCTCTTTTGCAAAACAAATTCTAAAAGGTGAGCACTACAAAACCCATTGCAAATCCATTTGCTTTAGTTACGTGGGCCTTGAGCTGCAATGCTTTAAAGAAAAACAAAACATAGTTGGCCTGATAGGTCAGGAAAAGCCCTAAGCCAAGGGATCCCTGGTCAGCCTGCTACAGAGCAGTCCAAGTAGGATACAAGTTGTGGCCTTTTCTTTCACAAGATGTATTCCAGCTCCCGCTGAATCAAACTCCCTTATTTGAAATGCATGCAGGAAAAGATTGGTGAAATTCAGTCTCTGTCTCCCTCCATTTGAACAGTTCACTGAATCCAATGTAAGAACTTCTTGCATTAGTCTGATATAGACTAATGGCTTGCTTCAATTGGTTCAAAAACTGTGGACAGGTTATCTTGGCAGTGATGGCCTTTCTGCTACACTGATGATGGCTTGCCATACCAGCTTACCTTCTTGGTAGTTTAAATATTTATCTGTCCCTGTACAGCGGCACAAAGCAGCATTAGCTCTGGATTGTGTCCTCATGCTCAATCCAGATCAAATCAATTCTGATACAGAAGACAAATGCAGAAATAGTATCTGTGAGGTTTCCCATTACGGCTGTGCCTGTCAGCAGAGACCTGTCACACACAGTGGAGGCTCTGCTTCTGGCCACACAGTGCTACCAACTTTTGTGCATTGAATTTAGTGCAGGTGACTGTGCAGCCACAGGTTGAGTTGTTTCAGCGCAGTAACCCCCTGCAAAACAACTTCACAAATTCAGAAAGCAGAGTTTTCAGTCAGATGAACTCTTAGAACTGAAACATCTCCTGGAAACACAATTGCTCTGTCGTAAACAATAAAGGAGTTAGAGGGGAAGGAAAATGTGTGTAAGAGGGCGAAAGTGGGATTGCACCCTTGGGTGGCAAAGAGCCACAGGATTAGCTTAGCTGTAACAGACATGTATTCCTACTTTCCTAATCCATTCTTAGTACAGACCTATCCAGAGTTCCCTCAGAATTAGTGGGAAGGACGAAGACCTACTGTTGGCCACAGCTGGATTCCTTACATCACTCATCAATACTTCTGTGATCCTCTTTGAATTTAAAAGCTTTTTAATAATACATATTAAAACCCAGAACTATCGGTACTAATGGACAATATGTCTTTGGGATAAAATGGGTATTTCTTTATTGAGAATGAATTATCTTTTAGAGAAGGAAATGGTGCCTTAGAAAGTAAAATTGTGCTAGAATTCTACATTTCCTTGGTAGAACCTAACTTCTGTTTCTGTGTGTCTTGAGATTCAGACAAAAATGGATAAGGAGGAGGGACAGTCAAAAGATGAAAGAGAAGATGACTTTGAATGTTAGTTAAATAGGATTTTGAGGTTAGTGCCTTTTATTCTGTTCCTTGCAGAGGTGAGGAGAGTTTGTTTTGTAAAGTTTCCTTGATGAAGCCAAGCTGTGTGAGAGTTGTTGCTGAGTATGGATGGTACCATTCATACCTCTTTAGTGTTTCCAGGAGGAAGAAGAGGGAGTAGTAAGGGGTAAAGATGATGGAGTAAATCTTCTCTCACTGGCTAACTCATGATTTCTGTAAGCCAGGAGAAATTACCAACGCTAAGTGGAGAATTTCTTAGCACTTTCTTTTTTGTGGGCCTCTACACACAGGCACCATGGAATTAAGACGGTGAATCCCAACATTCACAGCTGCTGGTTTTTTGTAAGGAGGTGATAGTGTTGGGGTTTTGTAATGCAAGGCTGAAACCTTTTTTGATTTATCCCTTCCTTTCATTTCAAAAGCTATTTATGAGCAACTAGGACCAGCTAAGTCAAACCTTAACCTTCAGCTTCTGCTTAACAAAGAGTCTTAATCTAAATAAACTGGTTCTGCGCTGGAAAAATTAGTTTTATCAGTAATAGTCACACAATCCTCAGGCAAAGTAACCATGATTTGCTTTTTTTCTTGTCTTTTTTATGTGACAGGGTTAAATTTTCCATTGTTATTGAATGTATTAAGAATGGATTCTTTGATTCAAGTTCATTCTAACAAATGGGATAATCATAGAATCATAGAATAGTTAGGGTTGGAAAGGACCTTAAGATCATCTGGTTCCAACCCCCCTGCCATGGGCAGGGACACCTCTCACTAAACCATGACATCCAAGGCTATGTCCAACCCGGCCTTGAACACTGCCAGCAATGGAGCATTCACCACTTCCCTGGGCAACCCATTCCAGTGCCTCACCACCCTTACAGTAAAGAATTTCTTCCTCATATCCAATCTAAACTTCCCCTGTTTTATTTTGAACCTGTTACCCCTTGTCCTATCACTACAGTCCCTCATGAAGAGTCCCTCCCCAGCGTCCCTATAGGCCCCCTTCAGATACTGGAAGGCTGATGTGAGGTCTCCACGCAGCCTTCTCTTCTCCAGGCTGAACAGCCCCAATTTTCTCAGCCTGCCTTCTTACGGGAGGTGCTCCAATCCCCTGATCATCCTCATGGCCCTCCTTTAGACTTGTTCCAACAGTTCCATGTCCTTTTTATGTTGAGGACACCAGAACTGCACACAATACTCCAAGTGAGGTCTCAGGAGAGCAGAGTAGAGGGGCAGGATCACCTCCCTCGACCTGCTGGTCACGCTCCTTTGGATGCAGCCCAGGATACGGTTGGCTTCCTGGGCTGCAAGTGCAATGGTCCAAGGGAGAAGACTTCCACTATATTATAGTTCAACCTTCTGTGTCTCATTCAGTATTTCATAATGCTTGTTATTTTCAAAGCACTCACAAGCAGAAACATATTAGAAAGGCTGAGATTTTTGTTGGCAATGAGGGCAGTAAGAGCACAAATGCTTGTCCTTCCTGCTGTGTTCTTCCGGAGCCCTCATATGATAAAGTACCACTTTTTACATTAAATTTCCCCTTTTCTCCTTGCTGCCCTTGTGATTCCCTCCCTTCTTTTAGATGCTGCTTGTTCTGATTAGGGCTTAACAAGGGGGACATGATCTTTAAAATCTACCACTGTTGGCTACCATCATGTCAGCCACAATACCCAAAACCCAGTACATAGCCACCTCCCACGGTTGCAGCCATTGGCAACACATCTCAAAACAGGTCTGTGCAGCTCAAAACAGTGTCTCTGCGCTGGGGAGATCAGTGCTGCTATTGCTGATGGGAATTTTGCTCAGAATTTCCCCTTGTCTGAACAGGATCATTCTGTGCCATCACCAGATTCCTTTTGTAGCCACATGCTTTTCCCCTGCCTATTTTAATTATGAACACCATGGGATGTCCTCCTGAGCAAACTGCTTACCCAGAGTGGTAAGTTGCTTTTATGTTTCACTGAAAAGCCAGAGAGAATGTACACAGCAGAACTTGCAGTGTAAGTTCTGCTGTAAGAGACTGACCTATCCTAGTAGCAGTTGTCCTCCTCTTAGCAATTGAGCTGCAGATGTTGGTAGGATAAGCATTTACAGCACCATAGGCAACAGTTTGGACAAGACTTGGTAAAATAAGCAAATCTGAAGTTGAGGACCCAGTGGGACTGGAGGGGCAGAATGTCCTGTATGCACCTGTAGAGCCTATCTGGTTTCTGTGGTGGTACCACCACAAAAAAAAGCCTGTAGATTGACATTAGACCCCATTCAGAGCTGGGAATGGAACCACTAACCTTGAATATTAAGCTTGAACATTAATCTTGAACATTAAGCTACAGGGACCTTTTCCTGCCCTCAGCCTTGTGGTGGCCTCACTGTCAATGTTGCTGTCAGTTTATAGAGTTGAGCCTGGAGATCCAAGCTCAGTACTGGACTACTCAGACTACAGAAGTTTACCCAACTCATTTTGGTCTTACCAGGTGAGGATTAGAGATCCGGATTGTGTTCCAGCTGCAGTCTGTAGTAGCCTTACCACTACATAGGAATGAGAAACTGCTATTGAAAATAGGCATGTCAGTTCAACAGCCCCAGTTTCTGAGAAGTTATGTACACATGTTGCTTCCATAATTCTGTGGAAATCTAATGTTTGGAGGGTTTTTTTGGCCAAGCCACTGAAATATTTTTCACTTTTTAACAGTATTGGTTAATCGGCATTAAAGTATTTTGTAACTCCAGCAATAAGTTGTCATTCTGTCCAGGAAGAGCAAGACAAATGTGCATGAAGTTTTTTGCAGTCCCTCGAAATTTGGATGGATTTGCTGGTTGATGTCTAGATTTCTACTGTCAAAAAGGCAACAGCTGTGGAACAAAAAAGACTTGAAAACATGAAATCTAGAATTCCCTGTGTTTCTTGCTGAATTGTTTCCAGTGATCTCTTCCTGAGCACCCTAGTTGTAGGTGAGATATCAGAGGAGGTATTTGACAAGTGGGAAAAGTCGTTACAGGTGGTAAACTGAGAGTATCATAGAATCATTGAATAGTTTGGGTTGGAAGGGACCTTAAAAATCATCCACTTCCAACCCCAATCCTCATCTCCACAGCCTGTCTTTCCTGAACAGCCTGTATCCTTCCATTCACATATTCAGTCGTTGAGTGCGTGAATTACCTCAGTTCAGGCCTTTTGCTACCCACTAATAATGCACATTTTTGTTCCTTTTTCACTTCATGTCTTTGGCTGGTTATCTTTTGTTTTAGATATTATCCTGATATTCGTTACACAGAGACAGAAACATTAAAACTACATTATCCTTGTGTATATTTTCCTTCACCCTTTTCCTAAGAATAACCACATCAAACCTCTGCAGAGAATGAGTTGGCACCATTATCTCATGGAAGACTTAAAACATAGTGAGACTGTGGCCTTTCACCTCTGCTGTTTCTCCAAGTCATGTTCTTTGCCTTAAGGCACCCATTTGTTTCACGCCCCCAAAAACTCATGGAAGCTTTGGTGGGTTCCTAGTGCAAGAGTTTTTATTCCAGATGCATAAGAACTTGAAATTTAGTTTACAAAATGCCTTGCATAAGTTAAGAAGCAAAGCCCATATAATTTTTAGTGACACTGGCCTTCCCACGCGGAAGCAAAGCTTCCGCTGTATTGCTTGTGTAGTTTATATTGACCTTTTAAGCATGAAGTGCTAGAGGTGTGGGGGCTTAGTTTATACTGAAGGCCTTACTTTAAAGTGTGCCTTCTACAAAGAGCCTACCTTTCTACTTCATTTAAGAGCAGAACTTTGCATTGCTGCACTGCTGTTTCAGGTCACATTAGGAATCCAACAGTTTAGGATTTGGGAGGGGGAATGACAAGAATAGGGAGACGATAACTGACACTTAGCATTGATATGTATGTTATTTGTAACTGAAAGGCTCTATAGGAAGTTTCATACTCATGAAAAACCTCTACTGAACAGATGGCAGCTGTTAAAGACATTTTGCAGATAGCTATGGATTAGAAGTGGTGGGGCCTTCAGAAAGTGGTTCCTCAGCCATAGAAATTATGTCATGAATTGTTAAAATGACTTATTTTTACAGTAGAGCACCTTGGGCTTGGCTCAGTAAACAGTAAAGGTGGTTACAAGGTTGTGCTTGAAGTGGATACTTGAAGGAAACATTTGTTGTGAAGCTGTGGATGTCATGTATGAAGATAGGCTGAGAAAGTTGGGGCTGTTCAGCCTAGAGAAGAGAAGGCTGCGTGGAGACTGCCCAGCATCCTTCCAGTATCTGAAGGGGGCCTATAGGGATGCTGAGGAGGAACTCTTCATTAGGGACTGCAGTGATAGGACAAGGGGTAACGGGTTCAAAATTAAACAGGGGAAGTTTAGATTGGATATGAGGAAGAAATTCTTTACTGTGAGGGTGGTGAGGCACTGCAATGGGTTGCCCAGGGAAGTGGTGAATGCTCCATTGCTGTCAGTGTTCAAGGCCAGGTTGAACATAGCCTTGGGTGGCATGGTTTAGTGTGAGGTGTCCCTGCCCATGGCAAGGGGGTTGGAACCGGATGATCTTAAGGTCCTTTCCAACCCTGTCTATTCTATGATTCTATGATTCTATGTATTATATAGCTGGCTGTAGTATATAGCAGCCCTCTTGTGGAAAGGGAAAAAAAACCAGTTTGAGTACTATTTTGGATGTGTATTTTCATAATTTGTGTAGTATGTATGCGCAGTTCATGCAATAATTTATCACAGCACTAGCATTAGGTCAAATGCATAATCAGAATCTGCTTTGCTGTAACTAAGAGGAGAATCTAATCCTAAAATCCTGATTTCAGTGTTTTAAATAGCAGCCCTTCCCTCCCACTTTTTACACTCTTCTTTTAATAGAATAGAGAACCAGGAGAACCAAAAAGAGAAGATCAGGGTTTTGTGGTGATTTCCCATAGTTCTCACAGAGAAGCTAATCCAGGATGACTTAGCTGCAGCCAGGATGCTGTCGATTCTTGAGTTTTCTTTATAAAACTACTTACTTCACATCACTGAATTCACTCCTGAATGACCCTTTGTCTACTGACTGATCTCACTGTGTCGTTTCCTGTTACTCAATTTAGTCTCAGAGTGGCTGGCTAAGCAGGGTGCTCCTCCACACAGATGCAAGGAGATTCCACTTCCTTTTCCTACAGCCCAGGGCTTTCTCTTCAGAAACAAAAAAAAAGGAAAAAAAAAAACAACCCACAAAAAAACACACAACAACAGAGGGTGCACATTTATACGCTTGAGTCAGGCTGAGCAAGCAAAGATCTGCTACTTCCTCTGCAGACTAAGCTAGAAAAAGCACTTTGTGGAGAGGCTCTGTGACCCGCTGGTTACTGCAAAGATGTCAGGCAGGATTTCTCAGTTCTATTGTAGGGTCACAGTCTGGTTTGGGTTAGAAGGAACCTTAAAGCTCATCCAGTTCCAACCCCCTGCCACAGTGCTGGTCCCAGTACGAACCTGGAGCCTGATGAAATTTAATGGGTTTTGTATGTTTCTATTTCTTGTCCTTATGTTAATTTTGTCCTTGACTAAAAGTTCCTGATTTCTGATGTAACCTGGGGCAAGTTAAATAACTTTTGTGCTTTATGGCCCTGTCCTTAAAAGAACAGTGTTTTAAACAGGAGAACATGGCTGTGAAATTAGTGAGGTAGTGAGATTCTGCACTGCATGCAAAGGCAGCAGGAAACAATAGGTATTATTTCAAAGGCCAATGGGAAATTCATCTACAGAAACTGAGATGTAGGCTTTTCTAATATTTAACTGCTCAACTAGTATTGTGGGAAAATCTCTGCGGAATCTGCTGATTGAGTCTTCACCAAAAAGTGCCGTTTACACCTTCTAGCAAATACTGAAAATTCAGATAATGTTTCTAGGGGATTATTAAGGGACACGCCAAGAGAAAAAATCAGATTTTCTTATCAGTAAACTTGCAGCACTGTAATTTCCCAGAGCATGTAGTGGCCCTGCCATAAGAAAATGAGGGTGCTGAGGCACTGGCACAGGGTGCCTAGAGAAACTGTGACTGCCCCATCCCTCGCAGTATTCAAGGCTAGGCTGAACGGGGCATGGAGCGACCTGCTCTGATGGAAAGTGTCCCTGCCCATGGCAGGGATTGGAACTGAATGCGCTTTAAGGTCTCTTCCAACAGAAACCAGTCTGGGATTCTATGATTCTGTCATTCCATTCCTACATTTAAATGACTTTCAGACAAAAGAGTCTGCTGAGTGAAGCTACATATTGAATTATTGTTAAATAGACAGAATATTGCAATCTTTGCTTAAGCATACGGGCAACAGTAATTTAGTTTCTTTCAGGATACTTGAACTTTCAGAAAGCTGTAGGCTTTTCCTTACTGCCTGCAACCTACCATAACTTGAGACAGACACTGGGATCTGCTCTAATACAGAACTAGTGGCTTTCTAATGGTATCTTATGTCTCTCTCAATTTCTAGACATCACTAACCCCATCTCATTCCTGTGATACACTTCTGAATTGGTTCTATGATGAAACTTCAAGAAGCTGCTGTTACCAGTGTCCCTCAGGTCAGTATGTTTATAATTCAGTCAAATTAGCATGGAGCCTTTCTCATGGAGATAGTAGGAACCATGCTGTATCTGCTGAGTTACATTTTGTCCTTGAAGATCAGTGCAGATCTATGAACCACTGCCTAGTGTGGGTAGAGATGGGAACTTGTTCTTCACTGCTTTGCTCCTGCTCAGGCTGCAAATTGCAAGCAAAATAATTTGCTAGAATGTTTTGTGGTTTTGCCCATTGACTTGACACTTGGAAGCAGAGAGAAATAGGCAGGCCTAAGAACTCTCTTCAGCTTGCCTCAGGGTATGAAATAGCACAGTGAAATTAGGCTAAATAGGTTTCTGATTACAGACAAAGCAAACAAACAAACCCCCCCCCCCCAAAAAAAAAAGTCAAGGTGTGGAAAATCTGTCATCATCTTCATAGCCAAAACGGTTTAGAAAGTATCTCACATGAGAAAGGGAGCAGCCCCTTGCGAGGAGACACAGTGAGCTTTGCCGGAAGCTGGCTTGTGACTCAGACACACATGGTCAAAAGCAGGAAACACCTCAGTGAGACAAGACTTATGGAAATATCTGAAACAACCCGCATCATCCTAAAACCCCCTCAGTGGGTGGGGCATTTCAAGGTACTTCACCATCATCAGTCTCTTCTTATAGAAATCGTTTTCATTTTCGAGAGGAAAGTTTTGACATTCATTTGTGCATTAATGGTAAAGAGGGCTTTAGCTCTCAGCATTTGCATGCAATTCCATTGGGGTTCCCACTGGGATATCTTGTGCTGCTGGCCGCACCACTAGAGTCATTCAGAAGCTGTAAAAGTAGAGAAGACCAAGGGATGGAGAAACTGGTGTTGTAAAAGAAGAGGTGGGAACCCGTCTCTGGGCCACTCCCATGAAAAGGTCTTTTCTCCTTTGTAGAAAAAATTCTCCTATTTTGCACAAGGTCCCATAATGACAGACATCATAGTGAGGTCTTGTGAAAAGCAGAAATCTGATTTATGTCTGGATACAGCAAGCCACCAGTCTCAATCACTTCACCTCTGCTTATTCTTGCAACTCATTTTCTTGCCACATCCTTTTACCAGTCTTGGACATCTCTTCCCATCCTCCAGGATCTCACTCACAACAGAAATTCATAAGAATCCTATTTCATTTTAATCTTCTACTACTCCTTCAAGCAATAACCTGTTCATATCTGTTACTAACTCAACTGCTCACTGCAAAGAAATAGAAGCTTTTCTAAAATTCCATTTAATCAAAGTGGAGCGTCTGGAACTCTAGATGCAGCCTGCCTTTACTTTCCTTGATCTTCCAGCTCACAGATGTACAGCCTTCAGCCTGAGCACACTGGCCCACATGCAAGCCATCCTCTGTTTCAAAGTTAATGTCAAGATAAACTTCAAACCAAACCTCAACAAATCATTCTAATCAATTTCCACTGCTGCCACATCTCTTCTCATGTACTTAATTCTTGTGCAGGTAAAATGACACTTCATACCTGGGATACCAGGAGAATGGTTTCTTTCTGTCATTGCAGAACAAAGTATTTCCCTCCTGTCAAGGGGAGTAACAGAGACTTTCATGGGAAATAGTGGTATAGGCGGGAACAGCTCATGCTATGCAGATGTTGCTACTCCACTTCTGTTTATGACTTTTTAACCTTTTTTGTTCAGTTGGGTTTTTTGGTGGGTTTGTTTAGGTTTGGGTTTTTCTTTGGTTTAGGCTCTAAATCAGATATCCAGCTCCATGAGATAGTGCTGCGGTCAACAATCAAGATAGTTTCCCATCCACAGTTAACAGCAAATCCTCAGGAGCGAATGAATGCATATACTCATAAAAGAAAAATACTCCAAATACTTATTTCATCTGCTTACTTTCAGGACATTTTTCTGTACAGGTGACTGCAGCTGGTGACTTTTATCTGGTTGTTGAGCTGCGAACACAGCCAGTGGCAATCAGAACCAGGAGACACTGTTAGGCAACCTTCAAAGCTACTGCAGCTGGGGCACACATCCCCCCAGGGAGGGACCCATGTGTACAGGAAATCTCAAGTAACTGAAGTTAAAGGGTTTGGGTCACTGGGGAAGGAAGGGGGAAATGACACATGTGCAGGTACACGTGTGCAGCTTGAGTGCTGAGATTTGGCAGTCTGCCATCACCTCGAAAAGAACAGTCTCAGACAAGTAGTTTTGAGGAGGTGGGAGTGATGCGGTTCAGGTTTGTCTGGTGGTAATTCGTGGGCCAAATACAGCAGCAGCTGTTTTTACCTGTACTACAACATCATGCTTGCCAAAATTCATAGCAAGTGAGTTACTGCCCTGCTAGGTTCCCCTTCCTTGTTGTTAACTCTGTCTGGGTAATGCAGGCTGGATGCTGAAACTGTGGTTCATTTCTCTCCTCTTTCCCACCTGTGAAACGTTCATCTCTTCCTATCTTTATGTTGTTACTTTAGCTTTTCCTTCTGCTGTGCAACTGCTGCTCTTTCTTACCCTCTGTTCTTTCTACCTCCCAGCGAGGTCAAAAAGTCACAGTTTACCACTATAACTTCTAATTTCTTTGGTACTATGGCCAGTGGTAGAAAACCTCATCTGCTGCTTCGGGAGCTGAAACATTGAGAATGCTTCTGCCCCAGCCTTTCCCATCCTCCTAGCTGCTTATTGTACCTAGCTTGCCAGACGGATGCTTTTAAAAGCCCTTCACTAGAAAAAGATTACCCAGTATAAGCAGAGTCATAGCATAGCTTAAGTTTGGCAAAGACCTCCAGAGGTCATCTAATTCAGCCAGCTGCCCAACCTCCTGTGTGCTGCATGTACACAGAGAGTCTGTGAGATCCTGGGCACTGTGCTTTCAGTGAGCAATGGGTCCAGAGGAGCTGGATATGTTCAACAGAGATACACTAGCATCGGAAAGACATACATGTAATCTGATTTGTTTAAGGAAAAACAGTTGGAAAATTAAACCATCTCGCAACTGTCAAGGCAACTGTAAAACTAGAAGGACTGCTTAGAAAGCAACCTGCTGCAAACCTGCTAGGTTGATACAGGACATGGCTCAGGGCGCACCATCTTGTAACCTTCCATTCTGAACATGGGAGGTGGGGTTATCCCTGCTTGAATCCACATGCACCTAGGTGATTCTGGCAACTTTTGAAGGGAAGTGATGCTTTAGGTAGCAAATATCAGGACTGGGTTGCTCTAGTCAAGAGGAAAACATGGAAAACAATTACATGTGAACTTAGTAACGACAGGCCAATATTGCCCTCACCACAGCCTTGCCATGTGCCTGTTCTACAGCAATCCACACTGACTGTGATAGCACCATACACAGTGTTGCTGTAACAGGACAGCTGTGATCCCTTCACGCTTGAATGGGAAAGGCAAAACCCTCCTAGAGAAACCACACAAAGGGAAGACTGTGTCTAACAAGTGAATGAGTATGCAAGAACACTGCAGGGTGATTGTCTCCTGGTATTCTGAACTGGTATCCTGTATACTCTGATTTTATTTTCTTTCTCCAGGCTATGTTAAGAAGAAAGCATGTCCTAGGGACCCAGGTGAAGACTGCATAAGGTGTGGACCTGAACAGTATGTAAATGAAGCATTTCAAAAGCCAAGATGTGATGCTTGTGTATCATGCACAAAAGGTTTGCTTTCCCTCGCACATACCTCACAGTTTATATTTTCTATATATATTTTATTCACACTTGATTTATATTTTATTCATTCAGAGTTTCCAGCAGCAAAATTATCCATCCTTGGTTACTGGTTTAGACAGCAGAATGCTACCTGGCACATAACCAGCGTTGCTCCCTGTGTGACCTGGGTCTACCTAAAAATTCTCTCGTCCAATGCTATCCAAGCCTGATTTCTGCTTTCTGTCTTATATGACAAGCCATTATCTACAGACTTTTCCGTTTCATGACTTAAGTTGTCATTGTGAAGACTGCCAGCAGCCTGTTCTGCTTCCTGAGCCTTTGAACTGATGTTGGCTTTGGCTTTGGCCCCTGCTTTACATTTTCTTTGCAGCTTGATCCTTTGTTACCACATCTGGTTCTTCCCCACAGAGTCTGATCTTGTGGAGAAAGAGCCCTGCTCCTTCAATTCTAGCCGTGTGTGTGAGTGCCGACCAGGCCTGTTCTGCCAGACCCCTGTTCTGAACACCTGCATAAGATGCCAGCAGCACACTTTCTGCAAGCCTGGTTTTGGAGTCAAAGTCAGAGGTAGGAATTCCTGTGGTCCAGCTTACCTTTCCAGAGCTTGGCCATAGGCTTGGACCTGATGCATTTTGGTGGGTCACTCTTCAGTCATTACTTTTATTCAGGCACCTCAACAAATGATGTTACTTGTGAAGAGTGCCCTTATGGGACCTTCTCTGATCAAAATTCCAGCACCGACATCTGCAAGCCCCACACAAAGTAAGTCCATAGCTCTTTAGCATGACTAAGTTCATAAAGGACAAAAAGGGGCACTCATTGCTTCTGCTGCAAAGCAGACCCATTTATCTTAGAAGCAATGGGATAACTTTCGGCCTACTGCGCAGCGCTTAGAAGACCTCTTTATACCTGTCCCAGGTGTTTGTCACATGGAGGATACTCCTACCTTGTACCAGGTCGGTTTCCTCTAGCGCTGATACACTGTTCTCTTTCATGCCCTAGCTGTGCCAAGTTAAACAAAGTCGTTCTAAGCAAAGGAAATGCAACACACGACCAGGTTTGCCTGGACCAATCAGCCCACCTACCTTGCCCCAAACACATTGTCCGTGATGTTCAACAATAAAACAAATAACTCTGACCTAAGAAGGTTTGAAGAGAGCCTGGTGACTATCACTGATATCCTTTTAAGTGCCACAACAACTGAAAACCCCAGTACAACTGCTGAAGAGAAAGCTTGGGCTGGCACCTTTCCCACCTCAGTCAAGGGGGAGACAACAATGGAAGGTAACAAAGATAAAGCATTTACTCTGCCTAGCGTATTTTATTTGGATATATCTTTGGTAAAGGCAATTTTTATGTGGGAGCTTCCTGCAAATCCGCTACAACTTGTGAAATTATATCCATGGGTCTATGTCCGAGCACGTAGATCTCCACCTTCTCTTAGTCTTTCCTGTAATCCCTTTCTCTTTCTGTGCTACAGGTCTAGTTCTCTGGGGAGTCATTCTGTCTGTGATTATGCTACTTGTGGGTGTGCTGTCATTTTGGAAATGGAAAATTTGCAAGCAGCAGATCTTCATCCTCAAAGGAAAGCGTGAGTTTTTGAAGCTATTTCCTGTTTATCTCCGAGTATATGCCACCTGGGAATTCAAATATCCCAAAATATTGGGTAAGGGAATGTTCACTACCACCTAGTGTAGGTGGGCCAGATAAACTTTCTAGGCAAACTGCTGAGGCAGCATGTTGGAGAACATGAGAAAGGATGGAAGCAGATGTGAACTTATGGAGGAAGATACTACAAGTCAGGTGGCGAAAAGGGTGACCAACGGTTTCTTCTCTCGGCACATACTCTAATATTAAATGATACCTGAAGTGTTTTGTGAGTATTTGTTGGTTCTGCAGATGAGGTTGAACTTTGGACATGAGAGGAAGAGTGATTTTTACTGATACGGATTTTCTGTAGCTTTGCCCAGTGTGCTTGCAGAACCACATTCTCTCTTTTATAGAGAGGAGGATGTGCATGATGTAGGTTTGTTGTAGGCCTGTGGGTGTTGTAAATCTGTTAGAGCCTGTACACTCCATGATGAGTTTTACTAATGAATGGTTTCTTCTGACCAGAGCATCTGCATTCTATCCCTTCGTGCAAATCCAGGCTCAAATCTCAAGGTGACTGATGGACCAGGAATTTTAATCCTTATGTCTAAAGAATAAGTGGATACTTTTAATATGGAACTTTATTTTATGGATTTTTTTTATTTAACCCTTGAAACTTTTTAATGTCAAGTGTATGTCTCTGCTGACACGCGGAAGGCCGGTCCGGCTTGTGCGTCCAGCGCAGGCAGGTGATGCTTTGACGGGTCACTAGGTGGCACTGTTCTCCCACCGAACGGTTGAGCCACATCTCAGCGCACGGAGGCTTACTGGAAAAACGCCCCGTCAGTGCCAGAGCGCTCATAGGCGTTCCAAAAAGAGTGGGTGTTGGCCGCAGCAACCTCTACTGCTCCCCTGTAGCGCACACATTTTGCCTAATTAACTAATTTCTATCTCAGCATTTCCATTTCCACTGACTGATCTATTCTCTTCGGCTGCGGTAGATTCTCCTCATTACCATACAGCAGAGCTTTATACACTCATTTATTCAGGAATAAAATTTCAAGCCTCTTGTGTGCACCTTAATTTTCTCAAAATGGAATTCTTGCTTTTTCACTTTCCTTTCATAACAGGAACTGTTGCTGTGCAGCATTATAGATGCCTTGAAAATACGGGTGTCTGCAGGTCAGGGTGAAATTAAATAGTAAGCCTGAGCCCATCCGATTGCATGATGCTACAGAAGGATGCTGTACACTCCTTTCTTCTCACTTCTTTTCCAGTGTTACCTTCCTCAGCCCTTGCATAAAATCCCATCATCCCCTTAATCCTGACCACATGATGAACTGATCCAACTTGCTCATCCGGTAAAAGTTATTAACATTTCTAATTAAAAAAAAAAAAAAGTCTGTCTTCTGCTTACTTAGAAAGTTTAATCAGTTCATCATTTCATTAGATGAACACCCGTTGTGGTGTGGGGAGAATGACAGGGGTGGCCACAGAGGGTTTTGGGGAGAGCAGGACCTCAGAGTCTTGGCAGCAACATGTTACTGGTTCACGTAAGTGTGCCCTGAGTGGTAATGAGAGCCTAATGCAGATGGACTGGGCAGCAGAGTGGTTTAGGACATGGCTTGGCGACCTTTCAGAGCAACTATTCACATTCTTGTGAGAGCTGTGAATTTTCTCCTGATAATTTTTCCTCTTTCCATTGCAGGTCACAATCTAGTGAACAAATGTACAGTAAGTGTGAATAATATTCCAAACCAGATCCCTTTCCATTCCAATGTAAATGATATTTTTAAATGTCCAGTTCAAAAGGGATGGCCTTTCTGTTTGGCCTATCCTCAACAATGCATGATCCTCTAGATGCAGCAATGAGATGTGCTAGGGCTTGCTACTTTCATGTCCTGGCCTATGTTTAATGTGCTGTTAAATAACGTGATGCCTCAAGTCTTGCTTGTGAGGGGAGTATTTGGTTTGGTCTTAACACCATTCATGTTGCATTCTATGGGACAAATCCAAAATCACAGGATCATCCTACCTCCTGGGATAACTTTGTCTCTCAGCCCCATTTTATCTTACTCCAGTCATACAAGTGGGATTTGATCTTTTGTCTCCCCCCATGGCACCTTCCCTCTTTGTAGGATTTGTTATGACTATAGTGAGGGCACACAGTGGGTATTGTTTGTCTGGAAGACTTTCCATCAGGACCAGCTTCTGGCTTATCAGTATGGTTTGCAGATGAACAAGACAAACCTCAGTCAATATGGTAACAACAGAAAGCAGTTCCTCAGCTGCTGAAATCATCACAGCTCTGATTCCTCCACTTGCAGTGAAATTACAGCAACTTTCATCCTCTGAGTCTTCTCAGTTTTTAGGCTTGCTGTCTCTGAATGGCCCTATCTGCTAAAAGACTTTTCAGACTTCATTTTTTGTTGTTTTTATATCAGTTTGCTTTTAAATGTTGTGCATCTGCGCACATAAAATTTATTACTTATTCGAATAGATTTGGTTGCAATCAGATATCATAAATTTCACTGTGTCATTGCTAATTCCTGAATTGTGGGGAGCTTCCACTCTTGCTTTCATAGCGAGTCACACATGAGCAAGAGTTTTAAGTTGCACATTTAAAAATCTTCCTTGTGGCAACAGAAACAGAGCTAGAAGCCACCAGAAGTTTGTCATGTGGGACCTTCGGCCTCTCTCAGATTCTGGCTCCTCTTTTAAAGAACTGCTTGTGATTAATTCTTCACCTAATAGCTAGTTTAAGCTTGTTTCTCTGGCCTGAGGTCCTGCTAAGGCAATTCCATTTTGAAGTTCAACCAGTTCAACCTCTGGCTTGTTTTGTTCTCCTGTAGGAGTGTGGTAGGTCTTTGCAAAATTTAAGCGGAAGTTATGTATTTTCATTTATATTCCATATATAGTCAGTTTTGGCTCTCTCACCATATGATTACACATCTGTACACGTTTGTCCTCTGATGCTTATCTCACAAATAAATAGCAAAATCCCTTAAAATTCTTACCTCCAGTATCTAACATACTGATGCTATACCCTTTGCTGAAAAGTGCTGCTGAGCTTCAGCCCCCAGAATGAAGCTGCGAGTACATTAGAGGATAGCAGACTGCAGCAAAGCATACTGTGGAAGACTTGTGGCAAAAAGTCAAAGTAGCAAATAGGTGGATTTGCAAAGGTTCATGAGCGTCTAAATTGCAGACAAGGCAGTGGAATTTACCAAAGCACCCAAGCAGGGCCAGGAAACTGCATTTCAGTGGAAGTGAGGTACATTCTTGCAAATGTCATCAATTTAGTTTAGAAACACTATTTTTAAATATGGCCTTAAGCGATGCAGGAACTGAAGTTCCTAAATCAATTTTTACTCCCTGTGACAGGGGTGCTACAAAGTACATCAGCTTATCCTAACTGCCACAGAAGGATTCTGTAGACCTACCGCAATCTTCCCAGTGTTGTTTTCGCATTCACCTCACTTCTACTCTCTTCTTTGTATCAGCAGATCTTACTGACTACTGACGGTGGTCCAGAAGAGAAGGAATTAATTGACAGAACTCTCCTTTTGGAAACCAACAATAACTTGGTCTCCAGGACCGAAAATGCACATAGTCTTCCTCTGAGTCTGACTGATGTGACACTGAGTAATAGAAATGCCCCAGATTGCCCCATTGGTTCTCGAGTGAGAGACCATACAAATAATCGAATTGGTGAGTTTTGCTTTTATTTTTTAACTCTTGCCTTTTCAATTTTTCAGCCATGGGCACATCATGTCATTCTGAGATTATCAGTAAACTGCAAAGTTTCCCAAGCTTCTAATATAGATTGGGGCTGAATCTCCAGAACCTCTGACACACAAATTCTGGTACATATATTCATTTTGAATATTTTCTTATTTTTATATTTTACTGTGCCTTAGTCACTTATGAACCCACCAGAAAAATGCTCTTCTTCCTCTTTTTCATTCCAGAAGATGTAAATTTGCAGAAGAAATTTGAAATCCAAAATAGGTCAGCTGGAAAATCATGCTGTAATACTTAGTGAGAGTTGTACTTCACATGTCTCAAGATATCATTTTCTTCACTTGGTTTCGCAGTAACAGCTTGAGATATGTCTCACATATGTTCCTGTAAAGTCTTTGACCATGGCACACAGTAGTAGATAAAGTCAGGCAAGGAGGCTTAGTCACAGAGGAAGAATTATTACCTGAGACACAGTCTACATAAGACATTCTGGCAATGTGTCCAAAACCAATTTTGAGGTTATTTAAAGGGGTTTTTATGGATATTGCTAGAGCTGACTTTTCCTTACTAAACACACTTTCTGATTTTTCTGACAGTGGTCAACCTGGGATGAATGTGATGATTTGACTTACTACACCCAGAAATATTAACCACATATATATATACACACATATATATTAACACAATATATAACCACAGTGTCTGATCTGCAGCATCCTTCTAAGTAAAATGTAGTGGCCCAGGCCATAGCAAAGGCCTTATTTACTTTTTGTAGAGGGTCAACAAGTTGTATACAAGGTTCAAGTCTATCCCAGAAAATTTTGTAGTTGATTGTCCACTGGAAAGAAACTGATTTCTTTTCTGCTCCTGTGACCCCAAATAATTACCTGGAACTTCTCCACAATCCTGATCCTGATATGGATTCTTCATATCTATCTTCCCCAGATCCCAATTCATTGCTTCTTCTCTTGTGAATATCTTACTGCTTTTTCTATTCTGTTTTTCTCCTGTAGTCCTTGCCATAGCACAGTGGCTTCATCACACAGGAGCTAGGTCTACTGGTTCTAAATGCCCAGAGTCCCACTGCCAGTGCTCCAAAGCCAGACAGTGTAGTATAAAATGTGTAGGCCTTCACTTAGTATGTTCGGTGCTTCAATTTCAAACTTAAAAGCACTTTCTAAATTAACAACAAAGTAGACAACTTATAATGTGCAAATCCCCAAAACGTCAGTGGGTTAGTGAATTCTGTGTTTTCACAGTGATGGGCTTGCTCTGCAGGCTTCTGCTTAAAAAAAGAATGGGGGGAAAAAGAAAATCTGAGAACCAAATATAAGTTTGCATGAAATGGAACGATCTCTCGGGTCAGCAGTTATCGTTAACTAGACTCAGCACTATTTTTTTCCTTCCTCAGAAAAAATATACATCATGAAGGCTGACACTGTTATTGTGGGGTCCGTTTCAGAAGTGCCTAGTGGCAAGAACTGTACGGCTAGAGAATGTGAAAGTAACGTTGATGCCCAGGAAAACATGGAAGAGGAACTAGCAATGCACTATCCAGAGCAGGAAACAGAGTCTTTTCCATGGAATGATGTCATGGTTCCTGTGGAAGAGGAGGGAAAGGAATTTCATCACCCCACCACTGCCACTGAAAAGTGATAGATAACCCACTGAGAAGATGTGTGAAGTTACAGTGCGACACTAGGCCTGAATCTAGAAGGGAGGTAAACACATAGTGCCTTAGATTACCTGAAAACCCATATAAACGCACTGCAGTACGTTCAAATGAGGAGTGCTAGAACCTACTTCATCAAACAAATTAAAGGATCATCCAAGATGTTAGTCTTCATAGCTGACATCCATTATTTCTCTTTCCCTCTCTCCCAGTATCACGCTGGAAACAGACATGGATCAAAGCTACAAAATTCAGAAGACTTCTGGATGCCAGCTCAATTTTCACAGCTTGTTTTCTCTGCATGAGGGAATGGATTGAAATCTATATCTGATTACTTCTATTAGCTAAGGAAATTCTAGCCAGAATTCTGAGTTAAGCTTGAGACTCGGACATGTTTCGTGTGTTGTTTCTATTCCAGTATGATCAGTACTTCCAATTTTGGCTTATATTTTGCAACGTCTGGTATTTTTCTTAAGGTCTCAACTCTTGACTGAAAGTAATGACAATTTCAGTTTTCCCTAACAGTTTTCACACAAACAGAACTCTTAAGTTTGCGGACTTTACGTTTCATTGAGGAAATAGGATCAAAAGACGCCACACAGGCCTAGAAAACAGAAGGCAAATAAACCTTTAGGCCACTCTTTCTAGGCCTTGGGTTCTGATTCATGTCTTTTCATTACTTCACATCACCAATTAAGTGTACAAAATGGCCTCTTCGGATGGAAGCCAAACTGTCTGAACATTTGGATGTTGGATGAACTGTGGATTTAGCCCAGTGTGGAGGCTATAAAAAGGGAAATGAAGAAAATAAACCATTTTTCTACAAAAAAGAAAGACTGAAAAACAGGCACAGCAGCAGTTTCCTATAACAGTATCTCTTGTTTTAGAATTGCCCATAATCATCACGGTGACACTGATTTGCGTATCTAATCTTTAAAAAAAGATCTGTTTCATGGTCAACTGGCTTGTGTTATGCTATTTCTCAATCTTTCACACTGCTTGTTTGATAACTGTAAATGTAATAGCGCTGCCTGTGTTTTTGCACAGGACAATGGAAAATGAACGAGATGACAAAATGTGCCTTAAGAGTCAAAAAAAAAAAGAACCACAAAACCAATTATTTGCTTTGTAGTTTCACCCTGGCCAGCGTACTGTGGTGACAGCTGTGCAACTGCACAACTTCTGTCTTAGAACACACAAAAAGGAACTTTAAGAGCATAAAAACCACCTTCTTGGAGCAGTCTGGTAATAGAAGCCAAACATTTTATCCCTAACAGTCATAGTAAGGAGATGTTAATTAGGAAGAGCACATAAGCCTGGTTTATATCTGCTGTTCATATTTCTGAGTTCCCCAGCATCAGCTGTAATTGGATTAAGGATGTTGAAGAGTTTGTCCCAGTCTTTAGCATTCATATTGCCATTAATGTTTCTTCTTTCTTTTGAATTTTCTGGTACAATCTGCCTCCATGAGCACCTGTGGCAACAGACTAAAGACTGCTTCTTTACCATGCACTGTGTAAAGAAGTACTTCTGCCACTTTAAAACCAATGTCTTTGCCTAGTTCAGTGAGTGCCTGCTAGTTTTTGTATTGCAGAATTTCATGCAATACTTAGTTGCTTTTATAAATCTTGACTGTATCCCCCTGAGCCTCCAAGCTGAGTTCCCACCTTTTTATATTTCTCATAGTTCCACTGCCTTGGTCATTTTAGTTGACCTCTTCTGCATCTTCCCTAATGTCACTATAGTCTTCTGGACACCTGGAGGCCAGAACCATGCACTGTACTGAAGAGGGGTAGGCCAAGGTTTTACCTAGTGTCAAACTGTTTTGTTATTGGTGCCTCTCTGGATGATGCCCACCATTTTGTTTGTTTTCTTTTGTCTACCCCTGCACACTAAGCAGATGATCTCAGAGAACTGCCAAGCATGACTCCAGGATGGTTCCTCTGATAGCTGCTAGACATGAATGCACCACCTATGCCTGGGTTAAATGACTTTTCCCTGGAATTATTGCCCTGTGTTTATCTATGAGAAGCTGATTTGCCACCTTTTTATGAGCTCCTTCTGTCTTTGTTTCCTTTGTCATGTAACTCCCTGGAGAAGTTTAGTATTGCCTTTTCTGCGTAGGTGCTCTTTTCTCTAGATCATTGAAGATATTGAATAGAACTGGCCCCACCAATCCGCCCCGCAAACTGTTTTCTACCCTGAAAAATGAACATTATGCTGTGCTCTTTCTTTCCTACCTTTTCAACAGCCATAATTTCTATATCCTGTTACCTCTTAGTAAATCCACAAACTGACCTTTCCTCCAGTCCTGTGACAGCTTTGGTCTTCTATAACCTTAGGTGTGGAATCTCATCAGAGGCTTTTTGTAAACCCATGTAGTAGGTCCACTGGATCTTGTATACCCAGTAAGCCTCACACTATAAGGCAAGGTTTGTTATTAAGATTTTGTGACTGAAGAAGTAAATCCAGAGAAATTCCTACCTTTCCGGAACCACAGCCCCAGAGATGTGGTAGGAGAATCTCAGCATTATGGGACCTAGCCACTGACTTCCATCAATGGACAATCTACCTATAGTACATTTGAGCATGGTGTAATTTCAAGTGTTGTCAATTCCAGTCTTTACTCCTTGAATTCCACTCTTCTCAGCAAGTCTAGAATATAAAATAATTTCTGAAAATAACTACTGCCACTGTATATTTTAGTTTGTGTCCCAAATCTTGTGCAAGAGGCAATAACTGAATTCTTTCTGTGTACTTCTGTGTTTGTACCTGATTGTTTTCTTTCAGAAGATAAGCTGCTCCTAATGCTAAGACTGAAATGTCTTTTGGCTATCAGTTTTGCCATATCAGTGGCAGTTACATGGGGTGAAGAAAGAAACAGAATTCACATTTTTTGTTTCAAGTGCTTGTTGTGCAACAGGAGGCCAAGTCACCGAGTTGTGTCATAAAACAGCAATGCCAGGAAGAAGAAAGAACTGAGTGGGACAAATACTGGACCTCTTCCCTCACTTTCAGTCAGGGTTGTTCATTGTTTTCAGTCATACACTTTATTCTGGAAAAACACAGGCATTTCTCTTTCATTTTAGACAACACCAATTTGTGTAGTCACAAACTGTGAATGACTCTGTTCACCTGGCCATGATGGTTAGAGGGTGTTCTGTAATGACAACTGCTGGAGCAGGTTGCCCTGAGAAGCTGTCGCTGCCCCATCCCTGGCAGTGTTCAAGGCCAGGTTGGACAAGGGCTTGGAACAACCTGCTCTAGTGGAAGGTGTCCCTCCAGTTGGAACTGGATGAGCTTTAAGGTCCCAAACCAACTGATAATCTGACATTTTAACTCTGCATATAAATAAATATTTTCTCCTGGAACAGCTTTCTGGGTGAATCATATGCATTGCAACCTGCTAGATGTATTATAGTTGGTTGGGTTAGTAATGCTAGTAATCTGTGAATTAAAAATTAGGTGGATTTTAAGACACTGCCACACTTTTTGTCTGATATATAAATGTTTTGATGTTGATAATTTCAGCATATGTATCAGTTGCAGAAAAAAATACTTGTTTTGCAAGAGAGCCATTGAGGCTATTAGTCAACTGGAACGCTTCTCGAGCAGAGAGGGCTGAATTGACACTGAAGTCTTCCAGTACCATCCATGCAGCAGGCACGAGGAGATGTGTTGCGGTGGGTACCAGTGAATCCTGGGACACTAACGAGTGAGTCCGGATTTGGGGGCTGATGGAGCATCCCCGCGGCTGAAGAGAGCCCCACACGGCCGCGAGTCTCTTGGCAGATACTTGGAGGTCCTTTTCTGCCCGGCCACCTCGCAACTCCGCTGCGTAACCGGCGCGTAGCGCTGCTCCCGGCTGCCGCGGGGCGGTGCCGGGACCGGGACCGAGACAGAGACAGAGCGGGGGTCAGGATCCCCGCAGCCGCTCGCTGCCCTGCACTCGGCGGTGCGATGGAGCCGCGCTGGGCGCTCCTCGTCGCGCTCTTCCACGCCGCGGACGGCCGAACAGAAGTGAGTGCGGAGGGGGTGGGTGCGGGGGCAGCCGCCGCTTCTTGGACCTTCGTACCGGTTGCAAAGCCGGGGTGAACCCGGCATCGTGGGCACCGCGGGCGTTGCTGCAACTGTTTTGGCAGTCCCTGGAGGTAGCTGTACTCCTCTGCTTGTACCTAACTGTGATCCTGCGGGAGCCTCAGCCCCCATTCTTAGGCTTCTTTAAAGTTCATTCTGCTCCCTTCGGCTATGTAGTTGTTACTTCCTGGCTTCCCGTAGCAATGACTAATTTTTTTTCCTGGATTTTCACTGGAAATGGGTTGAATTTTGAGGCACACTTGAACGTTTGCAGAAACTATGAGTGTCCTGGCAAGTGCAGAGTGTAAATCTGTATGTGTTTTACACTGTTGTTGAAACAGGAAGAGTTTATTGTGCTAGTCCCTATTTACATAGAAAAGCCCTTTAATTTACATCTCAGCCGTGATGTGATGCAGCTGGGATGTTCTCTTCTAAATCCACTGTTTGCAAATGAATGCTTTTAAGTATTTAAAACAAAGTGCTTGATGGGATCTATTGGACTTTGTGTGTATGCTGTGCTGGTGCACTGATAGCATTTTTCTATCTGATTTTAAAGTGTTCTGGCTTGTGAAGATAAACATGGAAGTGGTGCTGAGATGTCCAGGTTGTTGCTGTTTCATGGATGTGTATGTTATATACATCTTTACTTGTATTAATTCAGCCTTGATAAAACAAAGGTTCAGGGAAACCAGGTGAGGATGTCAGAATGTGTACTGAACCCAGAATTACTCAATGGTCTTTTATAGACTCGTGTCAGGGGCAGGAGGGACTGTGGGTGACCAGCAGCTTTGCTGTCGTACATATTCACACTTGTGATTGTTGTATCAAAGGTAATGATTGAAAGTCTTAATAGAGCATTGCAAAAGCCAGTCTGTGATAGAAGCAACACTATCTCAAGAAAACAGTGTGTTCCAAAGCAATAGAAAACTGCCAGTTTTGGCAGTTGGCCTTGATAAAAGACAGTTATCCCCTCTGGCAGTGTTTCTGGCTGGTACATCTGAGGTCTCTTGGGAAGCTCCTTCATCTGCCATTTACACTTGGGGCTCACATAGCTTCTCCTGGCCTGCTCTGCTCTCAGTGGTAGGTATCACCCTGTCTCCCTTAGGTGCATCTTCTATGATGTCTCCACATAAGGTGAAACCTGATGTGGCCCATCCTGACTTGCTGATCCTTTCTTGGGAACCTGCTCATCATCTGCCCTGGTCTGGCAAGTGATGAGGATACCACCTGTTTTTCTGCCTCTCAGGCCTGCAGTCTAATTCCTCTTGTTTCAACTCTTGCTTTCCGTAAGTATCTTTGCTTTCCATAAGGGAACTGTGTATTTTAAGGCTTATCAGCTTTGACAGTGCCTGTTCCGGTAAGTGTCAGGTTTAGTGGATAACATCACTTATTAGGGCAACCTTTGGGAAAACCGACCAACTTTTGGATACATGAGCCTGAAGTTTTGATACAGAAGAGCTGGTATTCCTGAAAATGTGTATGTTTTCCCAAAGGCATGTGTAATAAAACATACTATGTCTTCCTACTAACTTCAGCTTGCTTCTACTATGTTGTATGTTGTGAATAGCTTCCATAATCTATGCAGCCTCCTTCCATCTCTTTCTGGGAATGTGTTCTCAGTGTTATGGTGGTGAGTAGCATAAAGTAGAATCCCAAACAGTAAGTAAAATGACAGTCTTCTCAGGGAGGGGGAATGTGGACTTGCAAATCTGTTTGTATGTGGCTACTCAAGAACTCCTGTTCTAAAGAAGTACAATATAGGATGGGAGAACAGTTCACATAATGGATCCATAATCTTAGATATTTGCAGGAAAGCAGCTTCAGAAGAAGCTTTATGGTTTGAGTACAGTTGGTACAGCCAGATACAACTCCAGCTGGCTTTGGTGAGACTTGCTGGTATCTGGTGACTAATCTTTAACAGAATTATTTCTATAAATGACCAGTTTAAGTATTTTGAACAGAATTCTGCTTTTTCCTGTCTTCAGCAGGTTTGGTAGCTCAGCAAAAGGTATCTCTCTACTTCAAGTCCTTTCCATAGCAACAGACATTCAAATCAGAGCCCTTGGTGACTTCATTTTGGTTTCATATGCGTAAACAACATTACACACCAGATGTAGTTCCTGTTCAGACTCCTTTGTTTGACAGCTTAAGATTGAAGAAGATAACTGTATGAAAAAGAGGTCAATAAAAATGTAGACATGTGAGTTAGGATTAAAATACTTAAATATCTTTCTTTGAATGGCCTCCTTAGGTGAAAATTAATTTTATGTGAACTCATTAATATCTAGATATTAATCTATTATATTAATATGTTAATAAATTTGTTAATTAAACATATTAATAACACTTTTTTTTTCATTTTGATTATAGAAGATACTTACATTTAGTTACACATAAAGTCCAAGAATAGAGGAACAAGCTGTAAGGCAGGAAATAAAAGAAATTGTTCATTATAATTAATATTCAGCACATAGTGAATGAAATACTTCGTGACATGCTGTGAATGGTTGAGACCTGGACTTCCTCACCAATAGCCAGAGCCAGGTTGGTGCATTGGATAAACTCTTCTAATTTGGAAGAACTCTGAATTCAAGTCTAGTTTAGTAGTTCATGGCTTGGGCTCAGCTCTGGTACAGACATGAGGGTCTCAGTTGTGCTTGGCCTCCATATATCCGTGTGCAGCAGACAGCTTTCAGACCCTTTCTCTTCACCAGTGCTGCTTCACACAGCACATATACAGCTGCAGGCCTGAAAATCATGAGATACAGGAATGTTCTCTGCTAGTTTTATCTTCCAGTGGGTAGGAGGTAGTATATAGGGAATCCTGGAAACAATTGTGTTTGTGCATATGTATTTAGAAGAGTCTGTACTAATCTCTCTGTATGGAAACTGCTGCTAGTCCACTCCTCTTCAGTGAAAAATTAGGTCACAGATCTACTGGATGTCTGTAGTGCAGATGGGAAAATTATTCAGACAATGCAGGGACTCTAAACAGAGACCTTGAGTCATTGACTTTTTTGCATGTCACTTCTTAATTATTGCCTAATACACGTGCATTGCACAAATCTTCCTTGTGAGTTGTGTAGTTGAAGGCAAGTAGTTTACCTATTTCTGTGCCAAAATACATTGCTTAATTTGGTTGATGTGTATAGAACTAGACTAAATTTCATATTTAATAATGTGTGTACCTCTGCAGCTTGACAGATGAGGCATTTTACTCCTGCTTGTACCTGTCAAATTAAATGAAGTCTTCCAAAGTCTTCATTTTGTCTGTATAAATATCTTAAAGGTCTGATGCCATTAGACACCACTACCTAATCTGAGAAGTTCTAAGGCTATAATGCAAAAGATACAGCATCAGGTTAGTTTTCCTTCACACAATTTGTTCATAGAACATTGAATCACAGTAAAAGCAGAAGACAAAGTAAGGACTTATGAGAGATACAAACAGTAACAAAATGCAAAGATTGTGGAATAGAATCATCAGGTTTTCAGCCCAAAGTAGCCAATGGATCTGGATGCCAGATACAAATATCATACTGCCCAACTCAGACCTTAAAATTAGAGAGATGGCTGGAAAAAGTGGGGGGGTCTTGTCACCAAGAAAGCAAGGAGGGTTTTATACCTAGCAAGAGACCTACATTTCATCCAACAGAGTAGATTTGACTGCTGATCTTGACAGCTTTGAGTAAACTAGTTCACATTGGAAGTAACTACCAAAACTAATGGCATCCATCTAGTGTAAACAAAGCTGAGCTGGTCTCTGTGCCTGTGTGTTTATAAATTGTACCTAAGTGAGTTACAAGTCCCTTTCAGTTTCCCATAATGTTCCCTGAGGACAGTTGGCAAGAAATTGTCAAGTTGTATGTCATTGAGAGCACAGCTCATCAGATAAAATCTCAGGGAGACTGTGGATGTGAACCCATCAACCTGTTTTCCTGTGTCTTTAAATCACAGGGCAGTATTTACAACAGACAATGCAGAGGATGAGATAAGAAAATTTTCTGCCAGGAAGATTTACTAGCAGGATAATTTGTGATGTGGTTTAGTGTATTTCTCCCATCCCCCTCCCCCCCTTGATGTCCGCTTTTGCAGCAAAGTTTTATGTTTCAAAGCAACTCTCAAGTGCTTGTTTTAATAAAGCTGATCATAGTCACTACAAAAATGTGATATTTATTATTTTCATAAACAAGAAAGTAACTTAAATGACAAATACTTCAGATGAGAGCAGAGCTCTCCTCCTTAAACAGATTTTAGTGTCAGCTCATATTTGCAAATGGTGTGGTTTATCCTTGCCCATCCTATAGGGTATAATACCAAGTCCAGCATTAACAGTTATTACTGAACCTAGAAGGTATAGAAAAACCTTGGTTTTCTTTTTGAATTTCTATGGAAGTTATTCTCATGAAAAATGATGAGACCCATAATGTTGAAGCCAGCCACTTGGTTTTGCTTTGAAGTCCTCTATCTTTGTGCCAGCCCCTTTAAATAAACCTACTTAACTGGAAAGCAAAATCGGGAGGCCAAAGTGGAGTTGGGAGATACCTCGGGCTGCAGCATGGTTCCTGCAAAACTGGCTTTCTTCTCAGCAAAAGACACAGAGAGGAACTTGTAAAATGCAGCTTGTGCTCAGCAGCTGTTTCTTACTTCACCCACTCCAGTGTTTAAGAAGGAGAATGATTCTTGTTCTTTCTGGTAATCTTTCCCCATCCCATCACAGCTTCTAGCCTGTTAAAAGCATCTTTACAAGTTTATTCTCCAGTTTGCAACTTGGCTGTTTCTCATTGATCTAGCTGTGAGCAAATGGGGCTGGTATTGGTGAAACCCATCCCAGCCTCCTTGGTTCTGAGTCTTTACCTGTTGAGAACAGACCAGAATTGTCCTGATGTTTGGTCAGTGCCACCAGCTTTCATAGTGGTGTAAATAGGAGCTGTGAAACTTCTAATTAAGTAGTTTTCCTTTTTTCTTTTCTGGAATGAATATTGAAACTGAAGAAGGCCTTTCTCTGCCTTCACGTTCTCAGGAAAGGTTCTTTCTGACACTGATCACTGAGTAAATAGGTGAAACCCTCCTTCCTCTATATATCTACAGTAAAAGGTGAAACATTTCAACAAGCTGCATAAGAAAATATTGGGCTTCCTTTAAGCAACTGTTGAGTGGGAAGTTTTAGTCTACTAATGTGAAGACAATAGATAATCAGCATGTATTTTTCAGTAAGAAGGAAGGATATTTTCACTACTAGCCTCCCAAGAGCTTGTTCCTCTTCTGATTTCTCATTTAAATAATACTTCTAAAGTACTTCTCTAAATATGTGCCATTTATGCATGGAGCAATCTCTTCAGACTGCAGAAAACTGAGTTGTGACACATACTTTTTAAGCAGCATCTTTCTGATCTAGCAGGAAACTCCTACATTTGTATTGTGTAACATTAGCCTTTTTCTTCTGAGTGTGTCTATTTTCCCTTTGAAAACAGATGGCAGGTCCTCAAATATTTTAACAATTGTTCATTCAGGTCATTGAGGCATGCTGATTGGTGTGTGCTGAAAAATTAGATATGAAAGAGTCATGAAATACAGTGTATGCATTTCACCTACCATATGAGGTAGGGGCTTTAATTTAATGGAAGTCTTGTAGCCAGTTGCTCATTTTCAGAAGCCTCAGTGCAAGTTTTGGAGACATCTTTTTTAAAGCATCAAGACCTTTCTCATTCAGAATGGAATCACAAGTGTCTGGAATAATAAAAGCCTTTTTTATCTTTCATTTGGTGAAACAGTTCTAATAGAACAAGTTCTTTGACTGAAGGGATGGGTTATCTTGCCTGGATATTGCATGGGTATAAGTGATAATGAACATAAGCACAACAAGAAATTGAACTTAGTGTCCAGGGTCCTTTGCACCCACTGATGAAACCAGAAAGGTTCCTTCAAGTACTGCAGTAGTGCCAGGTCCACAGCTCCCTCTTCCACCACCTCAAGAAGCCTGAGGGAATTAATAAATAGCAAAGCCAACCTCCTAGTTTTCAGATAGGGTACTAAATGCGTATAGGGAGTAAACCTACTAAGTAAGAAGGTATAATTTTTAACATAGCTACTTTGCAGAAAACACTTCTCCCCACAAACCCACAGGTAAGAACTCAGGTTTCACTGGCATTTTGGTGAAGGCTGTTTGAATCATGGCAATGGTGGAAAGGTACTGAGCCCTTTGGTTCAGGGGATGTGGTAGTGGTCAGGTGAGATGCTAATCCCATAGTTCCATGGCATTTGAACATAAAACTTGAAGAGATCACTTTGTGACAAGAGGAACCTCTAAATGGTCTCAGGGAGCTAATAAGCTGTGCGTTCTGCAGCTTTTTGGCATCTGATACTTTTTGTTCTGTTGAATCAGTGCCTTAGAAAGGAAGGGGCTTATAATTGCAGTGATCTTTTAGTGTTCGGTTTTTTGGATCTCTATCTGAGGGTCAGAATGCACTTGTGACTCATCATTTTCCATAAATTTCTCCTAGGACTATTCACTGCCTTATACGCCACAGTCTGCACAATGCAAAGATCCCAGCACTGAATTCTATGAAGAACTACTTAATAAATGTTGCAGCCAGTGCCCTCCAGGTAGGTTACAATTCAAGTTATTACTCTGCACAGCCAAATTCAGTCAGTTTTTCAGATGAGCATAGGACATTTTGATTATTAATATATCTGAAGAGCATTGGATTTTTGCTGCTGCAATGCACTCTACCTGGAAGACAGTAGAATGGTGTGACTCTTAAGGCATCTGCATAAGAGCCACATTGTTCATCAGAACTGGAATTCTTTTCTCTGGTTAACCTGGCTGGGACTTATCGAAAGGTAGGCTGCTGAGCTTCTGTGAGCACCGCTTTGCATGGTGTTTTGAGTAGAGTATTTTTAAGTCAACACTGCGGGGGAGCAACAGCTCATGATGGGAATTACAGAATTTAGACAACACGTGTCAGATCCAAGCCCACTACTAACAAATATGTTGTAAACCAGGGCATAAGGTAGAACTTAGTTACTGTATTTTGATAATATCATTTATATAAGGGGCTTTCAATTGAACAGGTTCATGCATAATTACTCATTGAAGGAGTTTTATTGTCTTTTACTATAAATCAGACACTGCAGACCACTGTCAGAGACTGAGTACAACACTACAGAAATTGTCCATCTTCGGATGTTATGTCTGATACTCCAGTGATAATTATTAGTGATCTTTTATTAGCAGAAGTTGACTGCAGAAAGGCAGCTGTGTGGGTATGGCTTTTTGGGGGGTAGAAATGCTGTATAGGTCTCTTATCAATAGAGGTTTTGCAACAAGTTGTCATTACATTATTACATCAAACACAGCAAATAACTGCTTTTCCCATCCCTCCCCCCCATTACTTCCTGAGCAAGCAAAATCTCTCTCAGTAAGTACTGAGTTCCTGTCAGACAGATTCGGAAATTTAAGCAGGAAATCATGCACTGAAGCAGCCACAGCTACTTGAATTAATCAAAAATATCTAGATAGATCTGCCCAACTTCTTTTGTTAAAAAAACAACAGATGAAAGATCTATGAAAGATTCAATGGTTAAATCCTTTTCTGTTGTAGTATGCACTGATCAGTCTGTTTGTCCTTAATTTTAGTATTTTAGAATAATGATGTCTGGACAACAAGTAGTAAGAAGTCTAAAAATCTTTTTTTTTTTGTTCTTATGAATTTGAATTAATTTTTTTTTACTATATCAAAACTTGAAGCCTAGATCAGTAGCAGGATGTAGGAGGCAGAATTTTAAGCTTCATGCAAAAACAAAGTCTTTGGAAATAATTGCTATGGCTCACCTTCAGGGCCTGTTCTTCTGGAGAACAGAGATTCTTTAAGCAGCTCCAAAGACTTTCAGTGTTACTCCTGCTTGCTGTGTGTATTTTCCAGGTAATTTCCATACAGGACATGAGACATTGACTTTTATCTTCTTCCTTCCTTTAAGCAAAGGGGAAATGGCAAATGAGGTGTTTTCCTGTGTCCAAAACGGATATGTTGGAACTCATATTTGCTTATTCCCACCACTGCACTGAACTCTGTTATTGGTGAGAAGCACTGGAGAAAATCTGACAGCTTTACAGTTTGTCTGGAATGCCAGTAGCTTCAGAAACTTGTTGCTTTGATCTATGGGCTGACTGAAGAGGTGAAGAAAAAACAGAGTGAGCTCACGTTGCTTTGGTAGTGACAAGTGGTGAAGTTCTAATTCAGGTCTGTTTGTGATAATACTTTATTATGCCCTCTTCATTTGCTGCCTGCAATCTGTTAGTAAGGGCCTCACCCAGACACATCATTCTAGAACATGCCTGAGTTTCAGCATGAAACACCATCCTTTTCTTCACCACCAAACCCAGCTTCTCTGCGGATAACAAGTTTGGTTTATGTACTCTGGTAGCTGCAGCTGAGTAAATGCTGAGGGGTTTTCTTCAGGATTGAGGCCGTCTTGTTTTGATCATGGCTGGAATTCACTGAACTGAATGTAGGAACAGAGGCAAACATTAACACCACAAAAGCTATCAGAGTTTCCCTGTACATAAATGCAGTCCTCCTTGAAATCAATACTTGCTTGGTATGTTATCAATCTGATAGCAGCAGTGATGGGAAGGGGTTTCCACAGCTAAGAATTAAACTTACCTTAAGCAATTCCTAGTGATCTTTTCCAGTGAGATGTTTTCTCTGTCTTGTTTTTAATAGGTCAATATAAGACAGAGAGCTGCAGCCACAGTGTGGACACGAAGTGCAGTCCCTGTAGACCTAACACATATACAGCAATCTGGAACCTGTCTCCTCAGTGCTTTGCCTGCTCACCACCCTGCAGGAAAGGTAGGACTGAATTAGCGAAGAGGCATTTGGGACTTGAACAACATGCTCAAAAATTTGGCTTGGTTTAGCCTAGTCTTTTCCCCTAAGAAAACTAGGAGGTTTTGTCTATCACTTCTCATGCTTTTGGTACTTTGAAGATCTGGGTAAAAGAATCAGAGAAAAGTCTTGCAGAGGGCCCTGCATCTTTTTCTTTCCCAGTCCTAAAAATTTGACACCGATCTTATATTCTTGGAAACTAAACCACTGTATCACTCAAATAGATCCAGACGTGATCAGTAGAATAACTTCCTGTTTACACTCTTCAGCCAAGGGAGCTTAAGACCAGACTTGCACTGGGATAAATGGCTAATTCCATTTCCAGCATCCAGTCATGATCTGCATAGACTACAAATTTTAGTGTGGCCCCAGATACTGCAGTGATGAACACAGGTAACACATGTGCATATTTATGGTGATAATACAATATAATGCAACTGCAGGTACAGAGCTTCAAGTGTACATTCTACAAATGCTCATTTCTCCTTTGCAAGTGAGGAAACTTCTGAAAATGTAGCTGTATATGTTTTATGATAATATCCTGGCCAGAAGCTATTCTCTTTAAAGCTATAATTTTAAACGTTGTTAATGTTGCTTTATTCTTATTTCAAACCTAGGATTTGTGCAGAATCAAGCATGCACTACATCACAGGACAGAATCTGTAGCTGCCCACCCAACGAGTATTGCATTTTGAAAACATACAAGTACTGCAGAATATGTAAAGCACATAAAAAATGTGGAAAAGGTTACCGAGTTTCCAGGAGAGGTAATCTAATTTTTTAATTGTTTTACTATACGAAGAGGGTTATTTTTTTGTGTTAATCATACATCAGTATTTCTGGATCTGCCTCCAACTCAGTAAATTACAAGAATATCGTCTTTTAATTCCCTACTGTTAGTCATTCTTTTTAGTGCAAGCACTACCTTAGCAAGTAGGCAATAACTTAGACCAACAGTATTCTCAAGAGGCATATCCAAAGAGACATTTTGCAATCTATTACTACCATATATCATACAGTTCTCTAACCCAACTTAATCTTCCTTTGTTATGCTTTACTGAGTTACTTACTATGTAAGTAACTCAGATTCAAGACCACTTCATTCCTCCTTAAATCCTTGAAACAGGGCTTCCAGTTTTGGTTACAGATTCATAGTTATAATACAATATAACGCAACTGCAGGTACAGTAATGGTGACTCTCTGCTGTCCTGCAGAATTAATCTGGTTTTATTAGATGATGAAATTCACCACTCATAATACAACTGTCTCAAGATGATAAATGATATTCAGAGGTGGAACACTGAGTATTTTTAAGAACTTAAGAATCACTTGAAAAGATACAGAAACTCCAACATAGGTGGAGTCTGTCAGCGACCAATGAAAATGTTCAACTTTGTCTGCAGTACCACTTTTTAACCTGTTGGTGGGTTTTTACAGTTCTTTTCAAAGAGTAGCTCTCCAGGGGACCACACTAACAGCTGACTAATCTCTGAGCTGTGCTTGGGTTGCGTGTTTCAAATTGATCTCTTTTGTGACGGTTATAGAATGTATTTTGTGTACTGCCTCTATATCACTTCCAGGATCTGTACCACAGACCTTGATTATTCATTCCTGATTCTCACTAGATGACTAACTGGAGTTTTCCTGTTTGTTTAAAGGGACAAACAGCACAGATACAGAATGTAAACCTTGTCCTCCTGGCACTTTTTCACATGAGGAGTCTTATGATACCAGCTGTGTACCACATACAGTGTAAGCCAGTGCTTCCATCTAATAGCAACCTTAACTGTGCACAGGGTTGCTTTCTTTCCTAACTCTCTTTTTTGCTGCTTGCAGTTGCAGATCAGCGGCTGTTCCTGGTAACAGCATAAATGACACTGTTTGCAGGGACTTGAGAACAGCAGTTGCCACAGTTCTACCTAACACTCTTTTGAACCTGCTCCTGACCCAGAGCTCAGCTTCTAACAGACCTGAAATAGTAACTCGACCTGTCACTTTAAACTCTGCATCTGACAACTCTCACATCATTGGTGAGCTATTTACACATCTAAAGTCTCTCTGGTCTGCCTAGGAAGCAAGTTTATATTTAGTTCCCAGTTTCTTTTCAAGACCAATTACCTGTACCCAAACAGAATCTCAGAATAGCTGAATTAATCCAGTATGACACTGCCTGCAGTGAGTTGCATAATATTTACCTGTGCATGTGTGCAACCCCAGTGCATTCTACAGGCCTTGCAATTCGGGGGATATTCCTAAAAAGCCCCAAACTAGATTAGAGAAGGCATTTCCTGAGAACTGCTACTATGAAGGAGTTGCTAGAAAAGGTCAGATCTCTAGATTCTGGACTGAAGCACCTTGACTTCATAAAGGTCCTGGTGAGAAATCTTTGGAGACTTCCGGCAGCCTTTCCTGAGACAGGAATTCCTTATAGTATCCATAACTGTGGATGTGTTCTCTCCCATTCACAACCTCTCCAGAAGGCATTCAGAAGCATTTTGGGCTGCCTGGTCTTGTATTTAACAAACTGTTGCTAGCCTAGAGAGACTGATGTAGTGACTGAGGCTGTCCTCACTTTTCAGGGCAGGAAAATTCCATGTTATGAAGTGATAGAGACTGAAATGAGACCTTGGTATCTGACAACAGAGGCATCAAATCTGAATGTCAGACATGCTGACGCTTGCAAATTTATCTTTTGTAGCCATCGACAGAAAATTTAAAAGCTGCTTTTTTCTCATTGGATCCTTTGTCAGATCAACCTGCTCATTTATCTTTTTCATTTATTTTCAGGATCAGTAGCAGGGCCGTTGTTATTGGTCCTGATAATCAGTATTCTGGGGTATTGCTTAGTCTCCAAAAAAAAAGGTAAGATTCATGAAGTGAAAACAGCAGTTCTGTAAATATTGGAAGGAGTGTCACCTCATTTCCTACTAATTTAAGGCCTCTGGTTGACTGACATTAGTGTTTTAGAAAATGGCAGCTTTGTTTGAAGCTTTTCTCGTGGCTGGATATGGATGAAGTATCATTAATGTGGAGATTATTTGATGTCAAACAATGTATGAGTTTATTTTTTTCCTAAGGGGACAAGCTGATGAGTTACAGGTTTCTGCTTCACTAGTTGGCAGCCCGTAACTTCATGAAACCCTGAAGAGCTTTGACCCAATTCCTCTGTTCCATTGGGGTGAAATTGGCAAAAACACTTCAACAGAAGAGAGACTGAAAGAAAACTCATGCAAATCAGCTTAAGCACGTGAGCTTTGTGGCTACAGAAAAACATAATTAAAAAAACCACTCCAGGAATTCACACTTTAATTTTTCATAATTTAAAGTATCTTTATTAAGTTACATGGGGTGAAATTCATCTCTATACAGGCATACAGTAAGGCAAAGGTACCATTCAGATTTCTCTCATTCCACGGATTTTAGATAATTGTCTAAACATAAAACATCTGAGTGGAGCTGGGCAACTGTACAACAGTTGTACGCCTACTACAGCTTGTTTAAATATGTTGTACTTCCTCATTTAAATATTAGACATTATCATTACCATTAAGCAGTCATGACTGTAGTTCATTGTCATCAATACCTTTTCTAGTGTGAAGTCACAGGGAAAAAAATATTAATTCACACAGGGGTCCTCTTTGCTCGCTGGTTAACTTTAAACCACTTTACAAAATTAATAAAATACAGCTTTCAACATTTTCAAGCAGTGTGTAATAAATGTACGTTTGGAGTTTATTCCAGGAGGAGAGGGTACCACTCAAACTAGTTAAGAAAGTAGCTTTTGCAACTGAAACAAATGTGGGTACTAATAAACTGTCCTACCTCACTTGCAGCCCCTGTATACTCTCCTCCAGCCACAGAAGCAGATTTGGTGAGTGTCATTCCTTCTTTACATCTTTTCCACCCCTTTAAAAGTGACACAGAAATTATCTAGTCTTATCTAATTACAAGTAGAAGAAAACTGCACAGCAGAGAGACAGCTGGAATGAGAAGAGGGTGATTTGGTCCCCAAGTTGAAGTGTAAGATGCACCTTAAATAACTGGCATAATGTACTATTCTCACTTTATGTGAGGCTCTATCAGCAACAAACCGTAAGTGTGCTTCAGAAGACCATGACAGGGCCTTTTCTCCCAGTGTAATCCTGTAGGTGCCTTCAGGAAACAGGTTAATTTTCGTGAACGATTAATGAGCTGGTGTGAATTTTACTCAGTTTATTTTACTATTTACAAAGCAAATCAACAACTATCAGGGTTTCCTTCAGCTGCCCAAGTACTGACCAGTTATTGTTTTTTAAAAAGATTAATGTTTTGAATTTCCCTTCAAATGTTCCAGCCTTTTTCCCCCACAGAAAAGCATTGTGACAAAAAAGTGAGAAATACTGGATTGCAAAACTCCAGCAGTTCCAAACACAAGGAACAGCATCTCCTGCGAACTTCTGGATCCAGCAGCAGCTCCCTGAATAATCCAACTGAATCTGCAAGAGGCAGTGTAATAAGTAACAAGAACAGTGAAAAGAAAAAAACAGAAGGATTTCAGCAGCAACATTCAGCTGCAGAAGGATGTAAGTGTCACAGCAGAGACAGCCACAACTCTGCGAGCTCAGGTAAGAATGTATCAGAATGATCTAGAACCACTTGAAATTTAATTGTCAGTTATGAGTCCTTCAGCAGAAGTTTAAATAGGATAAAACATCAAACTCATGTTCAGCAGAGAGAGTACTTAGTAACTGAGAAGAAAAAGTGATTGTTTTGTCAGCCTAAGGTAGTGAAGAGTATCTCAATGGAGCAAAAGCTGTTTGCAGACTAGGGGATCAGTGTGATCACAGGCATGTACCTGCGCATGGAAGTAAGAGCTAAAGGGAACAGTAAAAAAAGCACATTGTCCAAGGCAGCTGTAGTAGCCACAGATGGGTAGGGAGCTGGCTCTGATCCAGGGCTCTGTACTAATTTTTATGGCTTTTTTGGTTTTTTTTTATTTCTGGGATGATTTTATGGTATCAAAACCCCCTAAAATGAGAATCAATTTCACCAGCCTGCCTAAATGAAGTGAAGCAGAAAGATATTTAGTGTCTATTTTAACGTTAAGTCAAAGAACTGGATAAAAGAATCTGACGGTCCTGTTCTGGGTTTCATTCTTCCCTGTTGAATGTGTTTTCTGTTCATTTGACAGGGCATTCTGGCAACGGAGGAATGCAAGTAAATGTGACTTGCACTGTTAAAGTATGCAGTTCAGACTGCAGTTCCCAGTTCCCAGAACATACTAGTTCAACTGGCATGGATTATGGAAACACTCCCTATTATTCCCCAACAGGGGAAGAAATTCCCCTTTCAGGAAAAGAATACCTCTTCAAAAAAGGAACTGAAATTTAGATCACAGTGGAAAATGAGGACAATTTACTTCAAGTCTCACTGCCGGAAGTTTCCTCTGGGTATTGAAGATGCGGGGATGAAAACCAGTTAAAGGAAATTACAGATCATACTGATAGCATTCACCAAACAGCCCCTTATCTTCCAAAATAATCATTACGTTAAATGCAGCATTCCTACAGAGACCTGACATTTCAGATGAATATAGACACTGAGGTTTGGAGGTTTTTGTCTCTTTTGTCAGCTTTGCGAGTCAGAGGATGATCTTTGCCCGTTTTTTTTAAATTGAATGGCAAATTCATCCCCTTCTTCTGTGGCACCCTAGACAGACCTTTACCAGATTTGAAAATGAGTATTTTTTTTCTAGCTTTATGCTGTTTATTTTTCTCCTGAGACTCCTTGTGATAATAACCTGGGTTCAGGTATGCCACCTGGCAAGAACATGGCTGTGACCAGCACTTCTAAGAAACTGAAGTTAAACTTTCATGCAGTGCTAATGAATTATCCATTGATTTTAATTTTAAAAGTACTGCACTCAGTTTCCTATCCCATATCTTTGTGGACATACTTGCCCTCATCATCCTGGATATTTCTTTCATTATTACAGTTTGCTTTTGCTCATTATTGGACCAAACTTCAAAACAACCTTAAGTATAAAACAACCTTTTGTAACTAGATTACAACTATTATGTCTGAACAATGGCATTTCATTAGCTGTACAGTTCATTCTATTTTAGAAAATAAAATCTAGATTAAATAGTTGTATCTTGGAGTAGGAAGTAAGTTCCTTTTCCTGACAGCTCTGAAGTTTATCATCTTTGTGTCCTGGCTGATTTAATGTGGTTCCTTGATTGATTCTGACCTCATTTTTGAGGTTAACCATTGTCCTGGCTTTAGCTCACGACACCATAAACCCAAAGTATTTTTCCCTGTGTTCCAGTGAATATTAGAGAAGATCCATGTGAATACGTATGCCAGATAGCTCATGCCCGTTGACCTCAGGAAAAGACCTCTTGATGATGACATAGCATCATCTGTAAGAAGTGGGATTGACTTAAACCTCGGAACCAGAAAATCCTGTTCTTTGCTTCTTGTGTGACGCTGAAGAGCTAACTACCTTTTACAGAAAATTATTAACGTTCTCCTTGAATCAAGTGGGAGTCTTTTGGTTTCGGAAGTCAATTTTCAGGATCTCAATTCCCATAATTATATGTTACAGCTGTGACCTACCCAACAATTGTGGCGTCTGTATTCAACCTGAATTTGCAATTTGGCTTGCAATGTCTGAATTACATTGGAGTTAAGTGGGCATAACTTTTTTCATATAGAGTGGGCATAACTTTTTTCTTTTATGCCACAAACCCTACTGTTGGACTAGATGGTCACTGTACTTCCTTTCCAACTGAACTAGTCTACCTCATGAGGAACTAAATTTAGTAGTTACTGCTGAAGCCTTAGACTGAAAAAGTGCATCTTAGAATAGCATTTATTCTACAACTATAGAAGAGATGCAGGTTTTAAAAATACAAATGTTAAACTTTCTCAACAGCCACGAGGTTTATTACTGCTGGAACTGAGAATTGGCAAATAGGCCTTTAATTCTACTGTGAAGAAACCTTTTACAACTGCATATTGAACTTGAAGGGAATATTCAGAAAAGACTCTGAAAATGTGCACGCTGAACTATTATAAAACTGAAGGATTTAGGCAAGAACCAAGTTTTATACAGCGCTTTCAGCCTCTTGCATTGTGCTGAGTATCCTCATGTCATCTTCCAGTATTAGGACCACACTGAAGAAGCAGTCGGAAGCATTTATAAAAACGTTTAAAAGGAGGATCCTGTTACCGTAGTTAATTTACTGGGTTCTCCACATTTTAGAGCTGTTATGGAAGGAAAATCCAAGTTTTATGTCAAAATAGCAAAACTGTGCATCTGCTTATAAAAAGCCTTTTGGCTGCATTTTTGTAATTACGTGTGTCTTTAACTTTTCTGATGTCTTCATTAAACTAAGAAGGGGTTGTAGTGAGGTGGGAGTTGGTCTCTTCTCCCAGGTAACAAGGACTAGAGGAAATGGCCTCAAGCTGCACCAGGGGAGGGTTAGATGGAGATTAGGAACAATTCCTTGCCCAAAGGGTGCTCGGGCATTGGAACTGCTGCCCAGGGCAGTGCTGGAGTCACCGTCCCTGCGAGTGTTCACACACGGTGGAGACGAGGCCTCAGTGCCATGGGTCAGTGGTGGCCTTGGCAGGGCTGGACAAAGGTTGCACTCAACGATCTTAAAGGCCCAACCCTTTTGACTCTACTCTAGAATGGGTTCCTCTGCACAACTAAAGCTCCTCCTTGCCCAGCGACTGTACCTGATGATGGGAAGGCCTCGTCGCAAGAAGGCTGACGCGCCGCCGCCCGCGCACGCACACCACAGGCCTGCAGCACCAGCAACCAGCGCGCCGCCTCCACCGCGGCGCCGATGAGCACCGCCGTCACCGCGCCCCGGCCGCGGCAGGCAGGCTCCGCCTCGCTGTTTACTCGGCGGGTGACAGCGGCCCCGCGGGCCCCCGCGAGGTGAGGATCCCGGCCCGCCCCCGTTTGCTCCACGCCGCCTCCAGCGGCAGCACGCAGCAGAGCTGGAGCAGGACCGGCCCCGCAGCTCTGCCGGGGCGGCTCCGCCTCAAGGAGGCGGGGAAGGTACACATCGATAGCTCAGCGTTCCCCGCTCCACGCGTGCTGCCGTCGGTCGGCTCGGATCGATTGGCGTGGGGCCCGCCGGCCCCGCGCACTGTCAAGGAGGCGCCACCGGGAGCCCAGGTAGGTACCGCTGGGAGGGGGGCACGGGCAGCGCCGCCTTGGCGGCGCCAGGCCCCGGCTGCCTCTTTCTCCTGCGTCAGCCCCGGCTCGCAGCTCGGCCGCGGCTGCCGGGCACGGGCCCGGACCCGGACCCGGGGGGCCCCTCCCTATCTCACGCCCCTCGCGGAGCTCCGCCCCGCCGCCGGGGGGTTGAGGGTCAGCTGTGCAATGCTTCGTCGTACCTGCTCAGGGCGGGAGCCGCGGCTGTGGTGGGTGGCGGTGTCGTTCTCCTCTGCGTGCTGCCTCCGCGTTGCGCCGGAGCCTCTGAGGCGCCCCAGAGGCTCCCCCGCTCCTGTCGCAGGCCGCTCGCCGCCGGCCACTTCCCGGTCCCCTCTGGGCTTGCTCCCGCCTCCCCGGGCAAGGTGACCTTTCGCTTCGCCTCCGACCCGCGTTGCGTGCCAACAGGTCTCTTCCGACGCACGGGGGTGTTTGCTTGTGTGGAGCGAGGGAGGAGGGACCGGGTGCTGAAGGCTCCTTCGCTCCCTTTCTTGTGAGGGGCTCTGAGGAATATCCCCCCTGGCTTTGCCCTGACGGGCAGCGCCGGCCCAGCGTGCTCGCTCCTTTCCGAGCAGCTCCGGCCCTGCTCCTTCAGGGCCTCCCTCGTCCTCCCTGTTGGAAAAATTGCATTTTTTTTTTTCCCCAGAGAAAATGAGCCAGCTGTGGGCGAGGGCCTGGGTTGGACTTTGAGTCTCATAAGTGGTCACTGTGCCTTTTGTACTGTGTATGCCAGGGAAATAAAAACGCTGCTGTAGAAAGTGTTTCGTTTTGTTTTCCCCTTCTATAGCAGTGGACTAGACAGTTGCACGTGTAAAAGCCTTAAGACAGTTGAAATATTCCCGAGTAGTTACATATGTTCCACAAGTTTACGTTAAGGGGATGATATACTTCATTTACAGTTCTTATGATGATTTGAGGCATGGAATTGTTCATGCAGCAGAGGTTTTCAGTCACGGGGATGTTAACCTGCCCTTCTGTTTCTTCAAGATCTTGCCTCTGATTTGCCTCTCAGCACTTGTAGAGGACTTGCTTTTTCACTTATTTTGTTAAGGATGACATGACAAGGATAGCTGTAATTGCTTTTGTTTTAACTTCAGCTGTCTTGTCAGTTTCATTAGAGTAAAGCCCCGTGGTGTAAGGTGGTGGCTCACATGTACAAATGCTCAGTCTTTATCATGTGGAATAATACTGTTCTTTTTGAAAACTTTTGCAAAAACTTCTTGAAATTTTGCAAGGACAAAAACGTTACACCTGCTTAACGTGAAGATGCATCTTTTTAAAATGTAACTTCTCTGTGTTTTTGATGTTTGTCTTTCTCTCTGCATGACCTCACTTGGAGTGTTGTGTGCAGTTCTGGTGTCCTCAACATAAAGAGGACATGGAACTGTTGGAACAAGTCCAGAGAAGGGCCACGAGGATGTTCAGGGGACTGGAGCACCTCCAGTATGAAGATAGGCTGAGAAAGTTGGGGCTGTTCAGCCTGGAGGAGAGAAGCCGCATGGAGACCTCAGAGCAGCTTCTGGTGTCTGAAGGGGGCCTATAGGGATGCTGGGGGTGGACTGTTCATTAGGGACTGTAGTGAGAGGACAAGGGGTAATGGGTTCCAACTTAAACAGGGGAAGTTTAGATTGGATATGAGGAAGAAATTCTTTACTGTGAGGGTGGTGGGGCACTGGAATGGGTTGCCCAGGGAAGTTGTGAATGCTCCATCCCTGGCGGTGTTCAAGGCCAGGTTGGACTGAGCTTGGGGTGGCATGGTTTAGTGTGATGTGTCCCTGCCCATGGCAGGGGGGTTGGAACTGGATGATCTTAAGGTCCTTTCCAACCCTAACTATTCTATGATTCTGTGATGGAATAGTTTCACTTTTGAGTCTTTAGATAAAGCCTTTAATTATTTGCTTAATTCTGGTAATTTTATGTAACTATATTAATTATTTCCACTCACTTTTTTTAAAAGAAACAAAGACTTGAAAGGGGCTGCCAAAAATCAAGCAAACGTTGTTATGGAAAACCCTTGAATCTTAATATAAAATGTAAAATGTAACTCTAGAAGTTGTTTTCTTCTGCCATTAGATGTAAGTGCCATACATAACTTGCTTTTTTATTCTGTAGAACTCAATGTTACATACACTGGTTTAGGGAGTTAAGTGGAATTGGACTTTTCTAAACATGGGACTGATACATTTACTGCATCCTGACCACAAGATATGGCCTGTGTGCTTTTTTCTTTACTGTAATAACATGCTTGATCCTGCCCTTGCGGAAGCTAATAGTGGAAGAGCATGAAGGGAAATGTTTACATTTATGACCGGTATTGCTTCTCTCATGTGCTTTCTTGTCCTTCCTTGATGCAGTACTCTGTGCCGTCACTTTGAAAACCTGTTAAGAGTAACTGTTGATGAGCTATTTATGGGACTTCGATCTGATTACTTCCTACACTGACAGCCTTCCTAAAAAAAAAAAAGTTTAGGGAGGGTGAGTTGTTTCACAGATGTCGTGTAGGAATTCTGCAAAAATCCAGTCAAAACCTCTGGGCTGTTACTTGAGACCAGGCTTCCAAAACCTGAGTGCTGGCAACTTGAAGAAAATGCTGGCAGCAGAAGTCAAGGAGGCTAGTGCAAAATTGCTTCAGATGAATGTGGAATTTTAGTCTTACCTTTTCTTGAAGAGGACTGTAGATTGGCCTTGTTGGTTATTGCAACAAAATGTAGTGTTTTGATTAGAAAAAGGGTGGAAAGATAAACTTAATTTGCAAATGAAGTGGTCTGTCATTGTCAAAGATCTGTATGAAATTCTGATTTGAGACTTAAAGGGCATAGCATAAAGTATTTTTTTATGGTGGAAATCAAGCTTAGTGTTTTTACTGCTTTTTAGATCAACAACAGTAAAAAACACCGTGATAGTAGTATGTGAGCTCTGCTGAGAGTGTTTCAGGCCATCACTTTCTTCATGTTTTTTCTTTCAGAGTGAGACTATGGAACAGAAATACAGAAAATGACAGAAAGACATTAGTTGCCCTCTTCTAGGACAGTCATGTTGGAAGGATTGGTAGCCTGGGTCCTCAACACCTATTTGGGCAAATATGTCAATAACCTGAACACAGACCAGCTTTCAGTCGCTCTTCTAAAGGGTGAGGCTTTGGAGTATTGTCTGTAGTATTTGCATATTGTGTTTTGTTTATTTTTTTTTTTAATTGTATTTTTTAATAACTGGAAGGTGCAGTAGAAACAATACTTAATACTGTGTTTAACATTTATATAAACCTTTTTCACATAGAGTTTTGTGCTAGCACTTTACATGATCAGTCAGACCTCTTGTGTGCCTCTCTGTTGTTTTTTATCAACACTATTAAACCAATTTATAAAAAACATTCAAAAGTATGCTTAGTATATTTTATCAGCATGTGTAATTTATAGAATATTTGAATGTCATTTTTCTTAATACTGTTCAGTAATTTTCCTGTTGAGTGAATGTGGCACTGTTTCATAGTCTTTACCTCTTACAATTTGGTACTAGTAATTAAGTTAGTAAATGAAGACTTCTGGTTTGTCATGTTATGACCACAAGTCTTGTACTTTTATAAAGGCCTCAAATCAATGCTTTTTAATTTACATTTTGCTGCTGTTATCTGCTATTTCTGGAGAGAATGTAACACTTCAAAATGTTCTTTGCTGGGCGTGCTTTTATGAGTATTGAGAAAATTCTGTATCTCTCTGAACAGACAATGAGGAGGTTTTTCTTTGGTTACAATAAAGTGCAGATCTAAGACCTTGCAGAGGATGGCTTCTAGATGGCCTCATCAAATAGCTTGAGCACATGACATTGGAAAATTAGCAAGTAGTATTACTAAATAATCATTGGAATTGTAGCATAACTTGAAGTGGCAGGTTGGCTGTTCCCATCCTATTTGGTGATTATTTTTTTTCTTTAAAACAATCATTTTAGGCGTAGAATGTTCAAATTGGCCATCTATAACATAAATGTGTTTTTCTGCTTCGTGTAGGTGCTGTTGAATTGGAAAACTTGCCACTAAAGAAGGATGCCTTGAAGGAACTGGAATTGCCATTTGAAGTAAAGGCAGGTTGGTATTTTGCTTATGTGTGCAGGCCAAACATTTATAAACAGGCAGTATTGCATAATTTAGAAGAACGTTTACCTGTGAATCAGAAGCTTGAACAAATGAGGTAGCCTGTTTTTTAGGTTTTCCAATTCTATTTTAGTTTGTTTGTTTCTTGCATCACTTTTTCTTTCAGGTTTTGCAAGGGTGATGAAGTACATTTACACAGGAATCTGATAGCATCTCTATTCTATATACGTAGGTTTCATTGGGAAAATAACACTGCAGATACCTTTTTATCGACCGCATGTGGATCCATGGGTAATATCTGTCTCAAAACTGCACTTAATTGGTGCACCAGAAAAAAAAGAAGATTTTGATGAGGAAAAGGAGAAGTTGCAAGAGAGAGAGCACAAAAAAGCCCTTCTCCTAGCACTTGAGGAAAAATGGAAAGTGAGTCACGCTTGTTTTTCATGATGAAGAATTGCTGTGATAGATGGACTGCATTTAAGTCTCCCAACAAATTCCTGGGAGTTCCTAAAAAATTTTTAACAAGCTCCTAGGAGAACGAATGCATAGGAAGCTAAGTTAGAATTTGATTCATACATGCTGACATGATACAGTTTCTGCCCCACCTCTGTCACACCCACGTGTCCCACATATGTTGGAAATACTCAAACTGGGGTTTTTATTTTCTCCCTGTTCACAGTAATTTCAGGGTAACAAGGTATATTGTTTCCTGACAGTTGTTACAGTGTCAGTTAATGCTTTATTCCTATTTTCTGTTTCAGAAAGAGCAACAACAGAAAGGGGAATCCTACTGGTACTCAGTTACTGCATCTGTAGTCACAAGAATTGTAGAAAACATTGAAGTAAGCTTTTGCATTGTAGACCTTTTCTCACTTGTTAAGAATTATCTGTGCCCACTGTGCTTTACATTGTGTAGTCCTTAGAGAAGAAAATAAATCAAAGGTAGGTATTTGGCAGAGGGCAGTCCCTTTTCAGATTGAACCTTCATAACTTCAGTCTTAAGCTAGTCCTGATGGGGACTTCTGGAAAGGAAATGCCCTCCATCCTGCTTTTACCAAGGCGAAAAACATAAACTTTTTTTTTTTTTTTGTAACAATAGGTAGATAATGAATTTGCATGAAATTTGATGGCTTTTGCTCACATTTTAATTCTTTGATTTATAAACGCACCAAAATAGTTGAATTGTTTATGAAGCAGAGGAGCATGAAGTGTTTTGATAGAAAGATAATTTGTAAGGGAACAAATCTCTTTGCTGGTCAATGATTTGGATTATTTCACTGCGTGTTGTCTCTTCAGTTCTTTAATTATTATTTTTATACTATTAATAAAAATCTGCCATGTATCTCCTAAGTTTCAAAATTACTTGAAAATATGGCTTTTATGCTCTGTTGCTTTTTTTAGTGGAAGTCTAATGTAGTTAGTGACATTTTTAGCAACATTTACGTCATTAATCATTTGTGTTTAAGAACCGGAAGCTGTCTAAATATTAGTTGTTATAGTTTGTCTGCCACCATGAAAGGATTGTTCTTTCTTTCTTCTTACGTGCAGATACACTCACTATATTTATTTGGTTGCATTTCAACTCACTAATGGCATTGGTTTTGCTAATGTAAAATCAGTTTGGGTCACCTGGTATTGTAAATAGTTTGTAATTCTGGCCTGTGCTGATGATTCTAGTACATGACGATTTTAGTCTTCAGTTGGCAATTACACATTGAATTACAGATGTAATTCAAATTTGCCTCTAACGTGGAGAATAATAGCATAGCAAAATAAAGCACACTGCCTTGTGGAAGTGGCTAGTTGTTTTTTCTGGGAGAGGGGCAGGGACTACTGAAATCTGAGGAGAAGGTAGAACCAGAAAGTACCTAACCAGAAGTGAGAAATACGATTTCTGTGAGGTCTCAACACCAAATGTTTGTTGTAGAATTGCGGAAATTAAATTGCTTCAGTATTAATGAATGGTACTACTGTCTGCCCTAATGATGCAAGTAGTTGTTTCTACTTTAATGGGTTTTTTTCTCTGTTTAGTTAAAAGTTCAGGATGTCCACTTGAGGTTTGAAGATGGTGTCACAAACCCTTTGCAGCCATTTGCATTTGGCATATGCATCAAAAAAGTATCCATGCAAAATGCAGTATTTGAACCAGTGAGTATAACTTTATGTATGAACTCATGGCAGCTAAAATGTGGTGCTCTATTTTATGGGTGCTAGTAAATATTTAGTAAAACATAGGGAATTTTAATGATCTTCTGGTTATTGTAAGAAATTGATTCTGGGCATTTCATATTATTCATTGAATATGTAGAAATAAAAACTACATGGCACGTGGTGTGTGATCTTGACTTTATTCCGCTTTTCTTCTTCAGGTAGAGAAGCTGATGCGTAAAAAACAGTTGGATGTTGCCGACTTCAGTGTTTATTGGGATACCAATTGCACTTTACTGGGAGACCTGCCTCCTGGCCAGCTACAGGTACAAGAGGGAGATTTTGCATATGAAAGAGGGATTGTAATTTTTCTTAGTCTCCTTCCTATTTTTCAGACCTAACTGACATAGAATTTGTTGGATCTGGTGCTTTTAAGAGCAAAAGGAGTTTATGGTTTCATGCTATGGTGATAGAATACATGTGCAACTCACAAAGGCTGTGCTGTGAAATACCTTGTTTTACCTTTGAAGAGAGAACATATTTAGGAAGTTTTTTAATGGACTGGCATCCTAATAAAGTGTATTCTAGTTCATGAAACCAATACATCCTAGTAGGCATTCTACACTTATTTCTTAGAGAATAATTTGCTTGTAACCCGCAGGAAGCAATGGATAAAAGTATGGAAAGTCATGATCATAATTACATCATGGAACCTGTATGCACTTCTGCTCTTCTTAAGAGAAATTGTTCTAAGGAGCCTTTAAGATCACGCCAGACTCCACGGCTTGAATGTGACATTCAGCTTGAGACTATACCCTTGAAGCTTTCACAGGTATATACCAACTGTTCATTTAATTCTCAGTATTGGAAAAAGAGACTGTTGAGAAGCAGGGTAAATGAGGCCATTGTGAACTCTGTGCTATTAGCTGCGTTAGGCTGTTTTGGGTGTCCAGACTAGTTGGTCTCAAGATTTCTTGGGTGTCTGTGTGCTATATTGCACACTGCTCTATGGTCAGTTTCTAACAAAATGGCTGATCAAAGAAGATAGTCCTTCATATTTTGGTTACCACAATGTCTACAAATTCAAATTGGTTTGACGCAGAGTGTATTTTTTAGCTTCTCACATGCTCCAACTGTTGTCTGTATGACAGTGTTTCTGAAGATTCTGCTGGAAAAATGCCATCTTGTATTAGTTATCTCTAAGAAAACAGGTACTGATTCTGACAGTGAAATACCTGTAGGGATCATAAAACTGGGGTAGTGTCTGGAACAGCTTAAGTACCAATTAGCTGTAGTTTAAGAGTAGTATTTTCTTAAAGATTTAGTTTTAGAGGCAACTGAAAGGAGCATGAACAAATAACAAAGAAGTTGTTTGTATTAAACCCAAGCATTCAGAATTATCTTACTGCAACTGATTATTGAAAAAAACCTTACATTCTTGTTTGTTCAGTTATAGTAATAGGAGGGAAGTATTTGGGGGTTTTTAGTCTATAGAATATACAATAGTGGCTGATGTTAGGTTGATAATCTGACATGGAAGGAGATTCCTTTCTCTGTGTTTGTAAATAAAGAAACCTGTAAATTGAATGTCACACATTAACTACTAGCTACTGGAAGAAGATACATGATACAAGAGAAGCAAATTATGAATTATAATTAACATCGACCTTAATTCTGAAGCCATATGCAGGTCATTGATGCAGATAAACCAAACCTATGCTTGGGGTTTTGTTTGTTCTGGTTTTTTTTTTTCCCTTTGCTTTGGAAAACACTCCATGTATTGCCTAATTGATCTGTGTACTGTTTTACTAAAAGATGCAGTACCAGCAGATCATGGGATTTCTAAAGGAACTGGCTAGAAAGGAACGACAGCTTAAATTCAGGAAGTGGAGACCAAAGGTTTCAGTGACAGGAGAAGTAAGTATATCTAAATGTGGTAGTGTTAATATGATATTATAAGCTATGCTAGGGAGCCTCAATGAAGAAAAGTATAAAAAGGCAGATAATGATTATGTACTAGAGTTTCAGTTTTCGTGTTTTGCTTCTACACTTCATGAATCAGTTTTAAATATTCAGATGTAATTCAAACTTAAAATATAATTATTCTAACCTGAGGCTTTAAATCCTCTGTCACAGCTTCCAAGAACTGAAATGAAGTTGGAGGTTCTACCCCAAAGCACGCATTGTGGTGTTCTGAAATTTTCTTTGTGCAGAGCTTCTCTTAAGATTCTTTTATTGATAAATAAGCAAGATAGTATCAGTTCAGGCTAGAGGTCTATGTAACTCAACCTTTTGTTGTCTATGCCTGATCCATGACAGCTATACTGAATCCCACTGGAGTGGTGGCCAACTTTGTAGAGGACTTTCTCCAAAACTGGCAGAATTGGCCCACATATGCTGTCTCTAATGCTGCTGCTTTTCCTGGCCAGTTGCTCTCTGTTTTTTCACTGAACCTCTCCTGGACCTATCACCAGTTTGACATGCATGTGTTTTTTGGAAATATTGGTAATAGTCATTTACAAATGTTTCAGCTGCCAAGAATGGTGGATCTTTGCTTTGAATGCTAATCTGTCGGAGATCAGGGAGCAGAGGCGGCGCTCCACCTGGGAGTTTGTATTACATCGGGCCCGAGATGCAGTGTCTTACACGGACCTGTATTACACCAAGTTGAAGGGGGAACCACTGTCTGCTGCAGAGCAGGTATTTAGGTTTGAGTGAGCCTTCTACAGTGTTGATTAATCATCTTTGCTTTGATTTGTTTCATCTTCTCAAATTTTAGATCTGTTCTAGTTTAGACACATCTTTAGTTTTACTGCAGGCCATTTTCACTGAAGAGGCTGTGCTTTAACTACAAGCTGAGTTTTTAATGCATGAAACCTGGGTTTGTGGGAGGTATGGGCTCTTGTGGTTTTGTTTTGCTATGCAAAAAGCTTTCTTTTTTTTTTTTTTGAGCTGTCACTGGTTTTCACCAGAAATAATGTTAAATGTCACAGAATGCTCATGCCAGTCTGTGGCATGCTTTCTTAACTCGTGTTCTCCTATAGACTCAAAAAGTATTTATGCATCTGAAGTGTGTCAGGTCACCCATGTGGCTGGGTGGATAATATGGAAGAAATTGTGGCTCGTTGACAGTGTATTTAGGGGAGCTTTGTCGGTTTTTTTTTGGTTTTCCACAGTTGATTTTAGGAAGGAAGATGTAGAGGTGAAGTGCCCCTAGTACTGAACCTGTGCCCTACTTCAGAACAAGAAAACCCCATGACCTATAATTAGCTGCTTTTTGTCCTTAGGTGTATTTGGACTTTATAGTTAAACCAGCTCAGGCCAGCATGTACCTCACCTGTCTCAATTACAGGTGTGGTTCTATTGATACTTTTATGTAATCTTCACTTGTGTTATTTAGACATGAACAGTAGTAGCTGGAAATTTCCTAGTACGTGCCAAAGCAGGAGACTTCATATAGCTTGTGTTGTCTGCAGCAGAGCTGCGAAACTGTAACAGGGGCAATGCCACTGGGCTGGAAAAATGTCTTTTGCTTTCTTGTTCCGTAATATGTTTTTTTTAGACTTGGGTGAATCATAAGCTTCCACAAAGAACTTCTTAATCAGAACAAAGAGGACAACCTGTCTGAATACCTGAGTATGAATACTACATTGTCCTGATTTACGCAGTTCATTTCCTCTTCCTTCTTTATTCAGGACAAGATTTTTTTGCTCCTGGCTATGCTAGGCATTCTGTTAAGTCAGCTTATTTTCTGTGGCTTAAATTTTGTGCTGCCAACTTTCCTTCTGATGTATGAGAGAAGGATATAGTTGGGCAAGGAATTTTTACAAAGAAAAGTGTTAAAGTATTTTACAATGCAAATAAAATTTATTTGTAACACGGGGAATGTCAATGTTATGGTTGCCCCTGTGACTTCTGTTTATTTCTTCATATGCTGAGGCACTTAGACAATATCATGAATGACGTGTTAAGGTTTTTCAATGAATCCCTAATTTACACAGTGCAGAGATGTTTGAAATGTTTGTGAATACGGTGCTATATTCTTTTAGTTCATTTACTTTACCATTTTTGTATTTTCAGGCCGAAATGCATCGTATTGAAGATGAGCAAACTTACGAAGAGTTGAAGATATTATATGAGATAGTTCATGATAAGATTCATGACTTAGCTGAGGTGAGGAGCATTCTGCATACAGGGTAATATTTTGGAATCTTTATGAGAATTATTCTGAGCTTTTGTGTTCTTTTCTGCTAGAGAGTATTGGCATGTGTTTGCTTTGATGTAGAAGTGTGGCATTATTCATAGAATCATAGAATAGTTTGGGTCGGAAGGGACATTCAGAGCTCATCTAGTCCAACCCCCAGTGAGCAGGGACATCTTCAACTAGATCAAGTTGTCAAATGACTTATTTGATTTTGTGTTTCTAGACTAAGATTTAAATCATGCCATGTGACTTCATATATGAACATGCAGCAGTTAACTGATAATAGGTTTGCCATTTCTTTGCTGCTGTTCTCCTAACAGGCTAAGTATTGATTGAAAATATCACTGCTGATATACTGCAGAATGCTGAGTAAATAGTAAATGGAACTGCATTTTTATTGTGATGTTTTTGTACACTTGTGGTATTCTTTTACTTACCAGCACTAATGTGTCTGTCTTCAATGTTCGAACATAGAGCATTAAAGAGCCCTTGCCTTATTCCCCTGGAGGGTCCCCTACAGCAGAATCTGCACATGGCAGTAGCACTGGAATGCTGCAGTATCTTCAGTCATGGTTTCCTGGATGGGGAGGTTGGTATGGATATGCTCAGCAAACATACGAAGGGGAACCTTTTGAAGGGCTGCTGAGAGACCCAAAGGAACAGTGGAATCCAGAGGACATACTGGGTATGGAAATAAAGGGCTTTCTGTTTCTTTTTAAAGCTATGAACTGTACCATAGTTAGATACCTGTTAAAGGTGAGCAGAATCACCTCTTTGTTCTGTCAACTACCTGTTTAAAGCTTAATAACTTGTTAGAAAATCTCAGTACCTGGTGTACCTGCTTATTTGTAGCAATATATTGTATACATTTGCTTCCAGTATTATAGGTATTTATGGCAAAGAGCTTTGGGACTTTCTCTGTTTAGGTGACTGGGTATAACATTAACAGTACTGGATTATTGGGGTCTTCATAAATTTAGGTTTACATTACCTTAATTGAAATAGAAGAGTTCTCCAGAATGTTCAGTTTTGTTAAAGAAGAAAGTATACCTGCCTTTATCTTTTGTTTCTATTTTTCTTCCCTAGAGGTGGGAAAATCTTTATTTTCAAATTCAGATAAACTTTTTTATTCTTCTGTAGCCTTTGAGAAACTTGGCTTACTTAATGCATTGTTTTCTATTTTATTTAACTAGGTACAGATGAGTTTTTTGACCCTGCTGCAGATGCTTCTAGCATGAATACCTTTACGAAGAGAGATCATATTTTTGCTAAATTTAATCTACAGTTGCAGGGTGGCTCTTTCACTCTGTTGCATAAGAAGAAGAAGGTGGTGCATGCTGAGGAGACTGCTTTTATGCAGCTGGAGTTTTCAGGTATTAAGGGAATTTCTGTTCTTTCTCCAGAAAGGCCAGAGCTTTGTCTGCCTTCAGGCTTTCCTTTGACTTTTGGTTTCAATTCTTTAAACGACTATACTGAAACAAAGTTCAAACTGAAAACATGAAAACAGCTTGTAGAAATCGATGTTTTAAGTGAAAATAAGTTTTTCCAGATGTATGATTTCAACACAGAAATCTAACTTTAGACACTGTTATGTGTGAAAGAATAGCAACTATAGCAATATATGCTTGACAAGTCATTTCATGTATTCCAAATGTCCATGTTTAATTATTTCAGTAGAAATAAATACATTTTTAATGTTTATTTAATAAATATATATAAAGCACTTCAGAAGACTCATTTGTTGGATAATTTATCTGTCAAATTTAAATAAAGCTATGATGTGTACTAAAAGAAATAAAATTATTTTATGTATTTATATTCCAGGTGTAAAGATCTTAGCAGAATCCCTTCCTCGCAGAAACTCTTCCCTTCTCAGGGTTCAGCTTGGTGGTCTTTTTCTGAGGGATTTGGCAACAGAAGGGACCATATTTCCTGTTCTCGTTTTCCCTAATCCTGTAGGTGAACGAAACCTCTTTAAATTACTATGTGAGACACATATGTATGAAAATAATTATATTCCAGAGCTCAACACTTTTCTTTGTGTCTTGTCCCAGAAAGAGAACCTAAAAGTCTTGAAGAATTGCACTTGTTGAACTTAACTTTTCCCCTCACTTTCCAGAGGTCATTCCCAGAACTCCTCATGTTTGCTCTGTGTGCTTGTAATGTTAATGTTGAGGTTAATACGTGTTGGGAAGAAGACAATTTGTTGAATGAGATTTGATATTTGGAACTATCAGCATTGCTACTTAATCAGTGGTGGTTCTTTTTCATTAAACTTTTTGGTCCAAGTAAGGTTTTACTTCACCTGTATACTGTTAACTCAAGCAGAAATAGAGAACTCTTCTTTTTTCCTTCTGAATGACTTGCTGAACAGGTTTCAGATATCTCTCCTCAGCAACCAAAATTTGAATCTAATTCTGTGAGAATTTCCCATGTATTCTGTACTTTGTAATTTGTAGAGTGGTAACTGAAGTCTGCCCTTCAGACATCAGGCTCTCTCTGCTACACAAGTAGATAGTGTTAGCTGCTTAGTCATACTTCCTTCTCTTGTTTGACTGCATCAGGGGAAAAAAATGCATAGAATAATAAATGAATAATAATAGTATAATAAATGAATAATTCACTTATAAAGGGACCATAAGACTAATACAGAAAAGGCTTTTGTGCTTATATCAGTGGCTTGGTTGATTTTATCTAAACAATCTTTTTCTTTTAAATTCTTCTCAGCAAAAAGAGGTTGGCTGCATGTCTTCCTTTGGACTCCAGAGTTTGTCCTCAGAAATGACTAATCTGGACACTGGTAAAGATTTCATTATGTATTTAATGGTAACAAGCATATCAGATCATTCTACAAAGCACAATTTCAAAACTGAGTGCTTAGAGTTTGAATTCACGCAAATGCTTTTGCGAGTAGTAAAGATAAAATCATAGAAGCTTTGTTCAGGCATAAGGGTGCAGGTAAGAAGAATTTTCAGACACGTAGTGCTTTCCTGGTACTTCCAGTTAAAAATTAGTTACTAAATTCTGTGGGGTTTGTTTTTTGCTTTTGTCCATTTGTTTGTGTGGGGGTTTTTTTACAACTACTTTTTGTAACTCATTTTTTATTTGGTTGCAGATCCTGATGCCCCAGTATTTGAGATGCTTTATGAAAGAAATCCAATCCACAGCACTTTTGAGAGGCGCCTGGAAGTCAGTACCAGACCTCTCAATATTATTTACAATCCACAAGCCATTAAGAAAGTAGCTGACTTCTTCTACAAAGGAAGAGTTCATACCTCAGGTTAACCTTTAATGTGTTTGTTTTTTGGTGGGGTTGGGTTTTGGTTTTTTTGGTGGTATCACATCTTTTATTGTCTTTGATTTTCATTTGTTTTTATTCTCAGAAAAGCATTAATCTAAGAATCTTCATTTCAAATTAATACACTGAGTCTTCACGGATGTTTTTTCCTCCTGTTATGGCTGTTTCTTTGTTTAATTGAATCAGAGATTTCACTTGGGCAGACTCCTGAAACTTAAGCTTTAAAATTACAAGTTTCTGTACTGTGCATGGTGAATGTTCATGCTTCCTAAATTAAAATGAATAAATAAGGAGGCTTGTTTCTGTAATCTCTCCTAGAAGTTGATGGAGAACAGCAGAGTTGTGAGAGGACAGTTAAAAGCAGAATGTTTTTTATAGTAATGATACAGAGCAAATTGTGTTCTAACTCCTGTTGTATCCCTTCTGATGGTTAAATTAAGTCTGATCTTTGAGGAACATTATTTTTAGATGTTAAACATGCTGGTTCCGTATGCTTCTAAGGACAGCAAGATTTAGGAGTCTAGTACCTGGGTATGCAACATAAAGTGTCCGCTTTTGCAGTTTCAGTTGTTAAAGTTCGGTTTCTGAGGAGACGAGAGGCGAGAATGAGGAACATGAAAATGTTCTTGAAGTGCCAAGTCTTTTATGTTGATTTTGGCAAATACCAAAAGATTCAAGTTACCTAGCATAAAGGCTGGGATGATAGTTACCCTTTCTCACAAGATGAGAATATTCCATAAATGTTAGAGGTTAAAACAAACCAACCAACCAAACAAGAAGACTTCTACAAACTTCTTACTATTTAGTCTGAATTCCCTCTGTTGCCATACTTATGACCTTTCTGTCTCCCTTAAATTAGAATTCAGGTGGAAGGTCTGTAAAATAAAGACCAGAAAAAGGCTTGGGAGTGGTTTCTTTGGTGGGATTGTTTGATTTGTGCTTGGATGCTTCTTTTTTCCTGAGACAGCCTGGTATATAGGTACAGCCAGTGGCTTTCAGCTGCTGTGTTTTCCTGTCCTGTATTTCACTACTAAATTTTTAAATAGTTATTTTCTCTCTTTTTTTCTTACCCTGTTCAGAAACAGATAAACAAAATTATACCTAGTCAGTTTTGTATCTGTTGTGCAGGTTTTGGATATCAGTCTGAATTAGAGGCAAGAGTGGCTGAAGCTGCCAGAAGACAGTACAACAAGCTGAAGATGCAGACAAAAGCTGAAATCAGGCAAACTATTGATCGTTTACTTGTAGGAGACTTCATAGTAAGTTTTTGCCTCCAAATGTTTATGTAGGCTTTTTTGGTTTTGCTGTGTGTTTTAAGACTTGAAGCTCTAAAGAGTGGTTTTTTTTGTTGCTGTTTATTTGGTGTTCTTTTTAAGTAAGCGGGGAGTTTTACATGTGGTATTACAGTATTTCTTTTGTTGTCAGTCCATTCTTGTGGTGCAGACCTGTTGTGATTAATGGCAGAAAGGTATTTTTCTGTTCTGGATCCCCACATGATCTGATTTCCTGCCAGTATATTGGCTCCAGTGTGCACTGGAGCTCTGTTACATCAAACTTACTAAATTTGTGTGTAACTTACTTAGAGATTATTTTGTAATAAATGAAAAATTTGTAAATGAAAAAATTGTTCTACTTCATTTGTTTTTTGCTCATCTGCAGTTCTCAAGTGGTATTAGTATGTGTATCAGTATCATTAATCCCTAGCTTTGGAGTTAGCTATATTGATGCAAGATTCCTGATCCAGTCTCATGTAAAAGGTAGATGCCTTTTAGCTATGCAGGTAGATTCACTCTCCTTGGCTCACAGATGGGGAGTCCCTCCAGGAGGGCTTCATTGCATCTCTCTTAGTGTGGGATGTTTCACCTACTGAAAATATCTCTTCGTGGACTATAATTGGAGTCTCTAGTCTGACAAGCTACCAAACTATAGTATGGCTCAATTTGTGAAGGTTAGCTATTCAGGTGAAAAAGTAGCTAACTACATTAATTTGTCTGATATGGCTTTTCTTGCATGTGAGGGGAAACTATTTCTTACAGCCTGTTATATCTTCTTAACTTCCAGGAAAACAGCAAAAGCTGGACTGTATGCCTTGATATTTCTGCCCCTCAGGTGATATTTCCTGATGATTTCAAATTTGTGGATCCAGTGTTAGTTGTTGTAGATCTGGGAAGAATATTGCTTACCAATTCTCAAGGTACAATCTAGAATTATTGCAGCTTTCCTTTTCTTTCAGTCGTCTTCCAGAAGCTCTTGTCTGTGTAGAAAGCAGAGATGTCTTAAGGTTATTTCCCCTATATATGCCTGGAGTTTCACATCATAATTCTGCTATTATCAATAAATATTTAATTAAGATTGGTTTTAAAAATAAAGTGGGGTTGTGCAGGGTTTTTTTTTTGTTTTGTTGGGGGGTTTGGGTTGTTTGGGGATTAACTTTTAAATTAAAGGCTCCCATGTGATATCTTGTACTTTATGAAGGCTGTGAGCAGATGTGAAGTTAGTGAATCAGGCACTTTACCATGAGATGGTTTTAAGCTTAGAAGGGTGTAAGTTTTAGCTGTCAAATGCTTTCTGGGACAGTGCTCCCAGTGAAAGTAACTTTGAATAAGCCCTGCAATTTTGAGTCGCATGGATCTCTGTTCCTAGCATGTGCCTATAGCTACCTGGATGAAAGTGAAAGAAAATTGGTGTCCTGTGTTTGTGTCAAAAGTTAGATAATTGCTTCTGAAATTACTGCTTTTTTCGTGTTCCAATAGGAAAACGTTGCAGGAAGATGAAAAAGAAAGTGGAACCTGTAAATAAAATTAGACCTACGTAAAATGTAGCTGGACCGTATGGTGTGTGAGGATATGCTAAAAAAAAAAAGTATGGAAGTGATGTCTATGTGATATGCAGTTCCATTTTTTAAAAAGTACAGCTGTAGGATGCGCTGCTCTGTGGTGCAGTGGAAAGCTGAGGTGTGAAGCCCAAAATTGAAACAGTGAACTCGTTATTCTCGATGTCTCTGAATCATTTGATCTTTTCTTGCATGAACTAATCTCTGCAGGGATTCAGTAGCTTCCTTTTTAGTAAATTCTGTCTTACGGCACACTAGAAACCCCCCCACAAATTGTTTATGCAAGTGTGGTTTGTATTTCCCTGTGTAACTGAGGCATTGGGCTGTTGAGAGTAGCTTGAGCTTAAAAAAGAAAAGAAAAAAGAAGGTGAAAAAGGATAGTTTTGGAAGGTGTTCCTGCTTTGTAGGGCATGATAATAACATGAAAGTTAAAATTAGGGAATAAAGTTAATTGAACAAAACCTTCTGATTGTATATTTATTGTAGTTAAGTAGCTCTTACCTTTCAGTTGGGTTTGAGGATCAAAAGAATTGCATAGGGAGAGTAAGGGATTTTATTTTTTAACATCTTGGATTAAAAGTAAATCTTATAGTAATAGTAAGCTGGTAAAAGTGAGGCAAGTAGTGTCCTTTAATAGATTTCATAACACATTGTGACTGACATCTGCATGCATGTCAAAGAAGTGTAGTAGATTTCCTGTTGAGAAAATAAAAGGGACAATGGAAGGAGAGAAGGACAATAGTGGATATGCTTTGTGTTTAAAAAAAACACAGCTTCAGCCGGGATGATAGGTAATTATGGGAATTAGCAAGGAGGGAGGAGAATACTTTTGTTTACTTATTTGTTTGCTATTACTTTTCTAATCCACAGAAGAATCTAAAAGGAGCACAGATACTTTTTCTTCAGAAGTCAATGAACTGAGTGACGAGGAATATAAAACACCTCTTGCAACTCCTCCCAATACTCCACCACCAGAATCTAGCACTAATAGTGGCATGAAAATGTCAGAATTTACTGGACTAGAAATAAGTGAAGAGCATCTGCAAGCACACTTAATGAGTAAAAGAATGTATGAGAGATACACACTTTCATTTATGGACCTTCAGATCATGGTGGGCCGAGTGAAAGACAACTGGAAACACGTTCAAGATAGTGATGTGGGTCCAACGCATGTGGTAGAAAAATTCAATGTTCACCTGCAGTTGGAGCGCAGGTTGATCTACACATCTGACCCAAAATACCCAGGGGCTGTCTTGTCTGGAAGCCTGCCTGACTTGAAAATCCACATCAATGAGGACAAAATACTGGCTCTGAAGAACTGTTGTATGCAGCTGAGTACATCTGAAACTAAGTCTTCTGATGCTTTGCATTTAGGGAAAGACAAGATTTTTGCAGAGGTAGACCAGCTTGGCAGTTTGCATGATTCTGTGATGAACCTAACCCAGAGTGTTGTGATGCTAGAGCAACACACCAGAGAAGTTCTTGTTGAGTCTCAGCTGCTTTTGGCTGAATTCAAAGTAAACTGCATGCAGTTGGGTGTTGAAAGTAATGGACGATACATCTCTGTACTCAAGGTTTTTGGCACCAATGCCCATTTTGTGAAAAGGCCATATGATGCAGAGGTGTCCCTGACTGTTCATGGCTTGTTACTAGTTGATACTATGCAAACATATGGAGCAGATTTTGATCTTTTGATGGCTTCTCATAAGAATCTGAGTTTTGATGTGCCAACAGGAAGTCTTCGAGACAGCAGGGCTCAGTCTCCAGTTTATGGACCACATGATGCACGTCCCATTGATGCAGCTAGTTTGGCAGAGAGATGCACTACAGCTTCAAGTACTTCATCTGGTAACAATGGAAAAGATCAAGAGTCCCTGATAAAATTAGAGTATCAGTTTGTGAGTGCAGAGTGTCCATCAATGAATTTGGATTCCAGTCTGCAGGTGATGTCTGTACAGGTGAACAACCTGGATATCATCCTTAACCCAGAGACTATTGTTGAACTGATTTGCTTTCTCCAGAAATCTTTCCCGAAGGAGAAAGAAGATTCCAGTCCTCAGCCTTTAATAACTGACTTGGAAAAAGATTGGAGGGAACAGGAAACCTTCCAGTCAACTTATGTACAGAATACAGAGGTAGCAGTTGATATTCACTGGTTAAATATACTCCTCCTCAGGACAGTTGGCATGACAAATGGAGAAAAATGTGGCAGAAAAATTGCAACAGCCAGTATTGGTGGCACCAAAGTTAATGTCTCCATGTGTAGTAAATTTGATGTAAATGGCTCTCTGGGATGCCTTCAGTTGATGGATCTAACACAAGATAGTGTTAAGAACCAGTATGTTGTCAGCATAGGGAATACAGTGAGGTATGAAAATCTCATTGGTGATGTTGATTACTTGGAATTTTTATTCTTCAGGCTTGATGACGGGAATAGCCTTCCAGATGCATTAAGTTTCACTTTCACAGAAAAGTCAAAAGAGGAATGTTCTCTGAACCTCAAAATGGCCTCGTTACACTACAACCACTCAGCTAAATTTCTGAAAGAGCTAACTTTGTCAATGGATGAATTGGAAGAGAATTTCCGCAGCATGCTGAAAAGTGCAGCTTCAAAAGTTACCACGGTCTTGGCAACTAAAACTGCTGAATACAGTGAAATGGTTTCTTTGTTTGACACAACACCACGATCAAGAGATGTTGCCAACTTAGAAGATAATGAAGGCTATGCCTTTGGATTACAACCACTCAAAATTGATACTATTAAACTTATATTAAATGTAAACATTGAGTCACCGATAGTTTCCATACCTCGAAAGCCTGGTAGCTCTGAACTGCTTGTAGGTCACCTAGGACAAATATCCATTCAGAACTTTGTACCAGGAGAAGATGAATCTACAAGTGATAGACTGCAGGTTGAAATTAAAGACATTAAAATGTATTCTTTAAATAGCAGCCAGTTTACAAACAAGAAGGAGCCTGCAACTGAAATACCTCATAGGCTGCATTCTTCTTCAGGTCCTGCTAGTATTAGTAGCCAGGAGGAGCCCCATTTTACTCGTCATGACTTCTTTGAATCGTTACATAAAGGCCATGGTATGTTAATCAGAGAACTCTTAATTATTTTAATATGGGTAGTGGATGGTACTAAAAATGTATATTCACCATAGGTCTGTTGTATATTCTGTTTCACCCATCCGGAATGCACTGCTTAATTTTAATTACAAAGGACAATTTATTTTATTTATATCCATTATTAGTCCGCTAAACAAAAATAGTGTCTTTCATGCAAGAGTGTAACATAACATAGTTACATACACTTATTTTAGCATTTCTGAGAGATTCTGAGCAAGCTAGATAGGTACTATGTTACCTCTGCTGTATAGTCTTTACAGGATAGTCAATTCACTTACTATGATACTGTTTTAATTTGACTTTCTCTTAACAGCTTTCCACATTCTGAATAACACCACTATCCAGTTTAAATTGGAAAAGATACCACTAGAAAAAGATTTAACTTTTCCTCTGAGTAATGAAGACTTCGGAATATCAAGCATTATGAAGATTGAAGGCAAATTTGTTAACCCTCTTCAGGTATAGTAACTTAGTATTTCCGTTATCAATATAAAAGTATTTCCCTGCATAGAAGATAAGTAGTTTTAGGCAAATATCTTCAGGTTTAATATGTTGGTAGTTGAGAAATCAGGTCCTTATACATGTGGTTAGAAGAGACAGTCTTAAGTCATAACATCAATGACCAAAATGTAATCTTGTTTTGGAGCATTTTAGACATCTTTATAAGTTAGACTAACTTTTACTTACCATGAACACCTGTCACAGAAGGAAAACAACTGTGTCACTGTCCAAATATGTTTATTTGCAGTTCTAGTAGAAACGAAGAATTAAAGAGCCATTATCTTTAAAAAATCTCTTCAGGAATAGAGATTTTAAATAGACAAAACTGAAACTTCTAAAGCTTAAGGAGACAATGGCTAAGTAGAACCTATGTATTCCTCTATAATCTCAGCATGGTAAATTAAGGCTGGTTTGTATGATGACTTATTTTTAACTAACACTTTCCCTGGGAATACAGGGTATCCTGTTCTAGGATCCTGTATTGTATATTTCCAGATTGTCATCTTGAAGAGCTAATACAGAACTGTTTTGCTTCAGTTTTGCATTGTACCTTGTTCTGGATTATTTTTTTTACTTGTGGACAAGTTTAAGATTTGCCTTGTTTGAAATTCCACAGCCTTTTCACTTGTGAGTTTTAAAATAATAGGTACAGATTTTATTAATATAGAGAGCTCTAATGTGAAGATTATTTCTTTTTTCTACATTGTAGGTGGTGTTAGCAAAACATGTCTATGAACAAGTCCTTCAGACTCTGGATAATTTAATTTACAGTGAAGACTTGAATAGATTTCCAGCTACTTCTGTATCTTCAACTTGTCATAGTTCTCCTTCAACATCACTTCCCAGTACAGGCACAGAATTCTCAAGTGAACGGAAAGAAAATGGTTTATTCAGCCATTCTAGTTTTAATTCTGTTCCAAACAAGTCGGAAGCAATCAGGGAAACAAAATGTTTTACTCAGATTCAAGCAAACTTTCATATCTCAGAGCTCCAGGTGCAGTTAAGTGGTGATCTTACACTTGGTGCGCAAGGCCTTGTTAGCCTTAAGTTTCAGGATTTTGATGTTGAGTTTGCTAAAGATCATCCTCAGACTTTGTCTATTCAGATTGCCCTGCGTTCTCTGCTGATGGAAGATCTTCTGGACAAGAACCCAGACTCTTTGTACAAGAATCTCATGGTGTCCCGTGGAGCACCCAAGCCATCCAGTTTAGCACATAAGGAATATCTTTCCCAGTCTTGTCCCTCAGTATCCAATGTAGAGTATCCAGATATGCCCCGTTCCCTACCTTCCCATATGGAAGAAGCACCTAATGTCTTTCAGCTGTACCAAAGACCAGTTTGGTCCTCCCGTAAGAAGGAAAAAGAAGATGCTGATTCTGAGTATCCTCTGACTCCACCTCCTTCTCCAACAGCAGACAGATCCAAGTTGCCCTGTGGAAAAAGTAACTTTGATGATTCATTGGTTCATATAAATATATTTCTAGTGGATAGGAAACATCCTGAATTTTCTTCTCGCTTTAACAGAATTAACCGTAGCATAGATGTTGATTTTAATTGTCTAGATGTCTTAATAACTTTGCAAACTTGGGTAGTGATACTGGATTTCTTTGGGATTGGATCCACTGCTGATAACCATGCTATGAAGCTGCAACCTGAAGATACTCAGCAGGCAGTCAAATCAGAAATAAATACCTTGTCAGCTTCTCAAGCCCAAGAGCCTGTAAACACTAAGCTGGATCTGAAGGTATACTTGAAATGCAAAATAGTAATTGGATTGTCTGTCATAAAACATCTGGTTTATAGGAACTTAAGGTGACATTTACCTCAAATGTTTTATAGTCTTGTGGAGAAATGTGCATAAATTCAGAAATAGATTTATAGTTCAGAAACAGTAGATTTAAAGTGTATGTAGATGTAGTTTTCAAACAAATGTGCAAAAGTTACAGAAAAGCAAAACCTTTGCAGACTGGCTCCCTTGATCTGTGACCTTCAGACCTGTGTATAGCACTTGAAGGGATGCTGAAGTAAGAGTTCTCTATGTTCATCAGTGGAGCTGTTATGGGTAGAGTTTGACACCACCCATCCTCATCCTGTCTGCCCTGTGCCTGAGAGTCTGGGGAGTCTAAGTCTGTGACTCTTCCTTCTTGGGATCATGCAGGGCATAGATTAATTGTCATCTCTTAAATGAGATGGCTGCTTCAATGTTACAGACGTGACATACTGAAAGTGGCACTGTGCTGTTCTAGGTACTACAGAGTTTATTTAAAAGCTATATACTTTATTAAGTATATAAACATATATGTCTATATACATATGTATAAATGTGTATATATACATTTAGTTATGTGTGTCTTTGCCAAGAGGTCCTGCAGTCTAACATAAAAATGACAAGTCTTGAAAGAGAAAAGGATGAAGCTAACAGTGCTAGGATTTGTTGATGACAATTCTGAGTTGCTTGGGATTGTTAATGTGCAAGGAAGGAAGTATAAAGGTTCACTTCCTCCAGCGTCTCCCAGTCAGCTAATTCTTGCTTGCCATTTATGTCTTGAAATGCAATTGTCTTGGAAAATAAAAAAGCCAACACGATTTTCCAGCTGTGAAGTCACATCGTTTAATACCAGCCTGTTCCTTTCTGTTTGCGCAGGTCCATTCTTTATCATTAGTACTGAATAAGACAACTAGTGAGCTTGCTAAAGCCAGTGTTTCAAAACTTGCAGCTCACTTGGAAGTGATAGGTGAGTACGTTGTAGGGCTCAGGTTGTATGCAGCTTGAAGTAGGAGGAGGTGTGCAGTGGTATTGTGTTTTGAAATTGGGGCTTTTCTAGAGCTGATTGGGGGTTTTGTGTGTTTGTTTCTGGGAAAGAGGGACAGTCTCTTCCTGCTGCAGCTGCTTCTGCTATTTCAGGCTTCATTTTAAGTCCTTGCCTCCCTCCGTTGTCAAATCCGTGATCATTTTGGTCGAGTTTGTCTGGGATTTTAGTACGTCGCTTTCACAGAGCAGAACGGCAGTATATTGCTGTTCTAGAGTTAAAAAAAGAGTTCTGTTTAAGTTTTCACGAATCAAAGTGGTGTGATCACATTTTATATGTAAAGCATAGAGTTATGTTTGGGTTAATATAATCTTTGTAGCAAAAAGACATTATTTTCTTTGAACATGAGATTTAATGTTTAATTTATGTCGTTTAATTACTTGTAACATGTTTATCCCACTAACAGAAACTTTAGAGTTTTAGTACCTTGTCTGTGCTTGAAGATCCTAATTAGCCTGCCTTTTGTTTCACAGAGGGAGATTTAGCTCTGCAAGGAAGTATTGGAAGTCTGTCCTTAAGTGACCTTACAGCTCATGGAGAATTTTACAGAGAACGTTTCACTACAAGTGGTGAAGAAGCACTCATTTTTCAAGTCTTTAAGTATGAATTTAAACTTCTTGTTACTCAATATTAGCACCATTAATTCCCTGCTCCCCAAGAAAACCAAACCAAAACCTAGAAAACCCCACTAAAAAACAAACTCACAGCTGTCAGGTCTGCATGATTCTGCTTCGGACACTTGTGACTTAAATGAGACTTTGAACATTTTCAGTCATAAGCTTAAGACTTTTTAACTTTTCTTTATCCTGCAATGTACATGGCTTATCAGGAAAAATAGTTTTGTATTTTATCTAAAGCTCCTCTTGGAAGTATTTAGTTGATAATTTGTTCCTGGATAAATTACTAAGTTGTTTTTTAAATTGGAAAAGGTTTTCAACTGATGAAACAGATTTTCCATTGCTCCTTAATTTTGGAATTAGGGGTTTGCTGTCATCATAGCACACTCTCGAAGTTCTTCTACTTTATGTAAAGCAATAGTTCTTACCCTGTGACATTTCATACTTTTCCACCCCCTCCTTCACCCACTGGAATTAATCAGATTAGAAATTATCCAAGTAATGTTAAGGAATTAACTTCAAATGTAATAGCACACAGATTCAGAGTGGAATCTACATAGTATCATGTACTACTTACCTTGTAAGACACTAGTTAGATGTATAAAATCACCAAAGATATATCTGTTAGCTGTAGAGATTAGAGGTACATTCCAAATATAGAATTTTCCTGTTTGCTTAATTAAAACTCAATAGCACTTAAATGTATATAATTTAGAAATAATTAATGTAAACCCAGGTTTTCACACTTCCAATTGAAATAGTTATAATTCTGCACTGTGCACATCAGTTACGTTCTCTGTATTACTATCTTTAATGCAAAACAGTAGCACTATTTGTAAAACGTGGCTAGGATAACTAGAGTTTGCTTTCAACCTTTATCAGATATGGGAGGCCAGATCCATTGCTGCAGCGAGAGTGTGATATTCGTGTCACTCTGCAGATGGCGTCTGTTCAGTATGTGCACACTCAACGTTTCCAGGCAGAGGTGGTGTCATTCATCCAACATTTTACTCAGCTTCAGGATGTCTTGGGGCGGCAAAGAGCAGCAATTGAAGGACAAACAGTACGTCCGGGTTTTTTCTTCTTTTTCCCAGCCTTTTTTTCACAGTTGAATTGCAGTGTAAGATATATCTTAATGGATCAACTCAGGTGAGTTGAAGTCATGAGGTTTTAGAGTTCTGGTGTTGGTTGAGATTGCTAATACCCATCTTGTAGTTAAAAGACCTTATTTAGGAGCAGCCTACTGCTATTTGGAAGCATAGAAAACCAATTTGCATGTTACTGAAAACTTCGGCACTTGAGTCCTGCAGCATGTTACACCATATCATATACCATATCATATACCAATATACCATACAGGTATATTCCTTTTTTGTGATGCTGGACAAAAAGGGCTTAAGATTTTATTTTGCCTTTTTATCCACTGTTCACGAGGTAACTACAATACCTAAGGAGAACTGAATAAGAGGTCTTTCTTTTCTACTCAGGTGTATGTCTTTGATTAAGGGTGATGGCTGATAGACTGAGAAAATCAGATGCTAAACTTCTGCATGATAGAATAGATAAATAATTCTGACAGTCATAGCCTGTTTTGTACAAAACCTAATGTAGGAGTGATGAATATAGTTAACGGTCTTGTTCAGTGTTGTGGTTTAAGCCTCTCAGCCACGTAGTTTTGCTCACTCATTCCCCCCTCTTTCTTCCCCCTGCTCCTGGAGGGATGGGAAGGAGAATTGAAAGAATTGCAACTCCCACAGGTTGAGATAAGAACAGTTTAGTAACTAAAGTATAACACAAAACCGCTACTGCTACCACCAATAATAATAATGACAAGGCAAATACAAGGAAAGAGAATACAGTTGCTCACCACCTATACCCAGCCTGACCAAGCAGTGCACCCCCACCCTTCCGGGTCTCTGCCCTCTGTTTTTTACATCCTGGGCATGACGTACTGTGGTATGGAATAACCTCTTTGGTCAGTTTGGGTCAGGTGTCCTGTCTCTGCTTCCTCCTGGCTTCCCTTCCTCCCTTGCAGAGCATGAGACTCAGAAAGTCCTTGGTCAGACCAACACATTACCAAGCAGTAACTGAAAACACTGGTGTTATCAGTGCTGTTCCCAGGCCAAAAGTCAAAACCACAGCGCTGCACCAGCTATCAAGAAGGAGAAAAATGACTGCTGCTGCTGAACCCAGGACATTCAGAAAGTTACTTCTCATAGTTGGAAAAAAAGAGTTAATACTTGCCTATATTAAAATGCTTCATTGTGCATCAGGAAGTTTGATTCTGAAACACCTCTCTAAATGATGCCTTTTCCCCCTTTTGTAAATTTTTTTTCTTAAGTAGTCTTTAAGTAGTGAGCTAAGTAGTGTCTGTTCTGCCTCTTTGTGGTGATACTATGCTTCACTCCATATTGCTGCACATACTACACAGGTGTGTGCTGTTCGTGTCATCATCCTTTTCTAATTAGTTTATACTCTCTGCCTAAAATAACTGGAGAGGTTTTGGGGTTTTTTTAAGAATATAAAACCTCATAAAACCTTATTTTGTAAATCAAGGAATTCCTGAACTCAGTGCTAATCACTGTGAAATAATCACCCACTTCCTGTACTTTAATACTTATTTTTTGCACTGAATTTTTGTTCTTCCCAGGTAAGAGATAAAGCACAGCGAGCTTCACGAGTTCTTCTTGATATTGAGGCTGGTGCTCCTGTTCTGCTTATACCTGAGAGCTCGAAGTCTAATAATCTTATTGTAGCTAATCTTGGAAAACTGAAAGTCAAGAACAGATTTCTGTTTGCGGGCATGCCGGGCACTTTTTCATTAAAGAACAAGGTAAGAACATTACTTCTTAATTTAACAGCTTGGATTTCTTTTTCTAGTTTTTGTGCATTTCATTCCTATATCAAAATGGGAAATGATTCTTATGCTTTATATATACACTTTGTGCTGCTAGTAGTGAGCAGTGCATGTCAGTGTGCAGGGTAAGCTGCTGGACCCAGTCTGCTGCTGATTGTACCCAGCTGCTCCCTTCTGCACCTTGGCTGGCTCTCTGATACCATCCAGGCAGGAGAGATGGTTCTGTGGAACTCAGTAGAACTGGCCGTATAAGGAGACAGGACCCAGCTGGGTGCACATCTAAAGGTGGGAGCATAATGGGCTTTCAGCTAACTCTATTTGGAAGCTGCTTCAACTCTTCACCAGGGATATTTCAGCATTGGGAATGGCAGAAAATAGAGATCTGTATGGGGTGGGACTTCCTGCAACACACTGGAGAGCAGAGTAAGTTCGAATTGTAATTTTTTTTTCTACTTTTAATGAAACTGAGCTTGTGTAGTTGCTTTGATTATGTGAAATCTAATGAAAGTTTTCCAGAATGCTAGGCGCAGGACAGAGAATAGGTTGGTGTTGCTGGTGAGGGATGCAGCCATTAAGTTTGGGGTAAGGAAGGTCCATGTCGCTGGCTTTCTATATCCAACCTATGCAACAAAATGGGTAATTGTTCTGGGAACCCCCTAATCCTGTTTTAAAGGGGGGCAGAAATTAGGTAGACTAAACTGCTTCAGCAGGTTTGTGATGTGTCTATTACCTCCGTCTTGTTTAAATACACCAGTCTTTGCTGTAAGGAAATCCTGAACTGGAATATTGAGTGGCCTTCTGTACTCTAGTGTGCCAGTGTGATTCAAAGGTTTGTGGTAGATTCTTGAGTTAGAAGAAAGGATGTATACAAAGTGATTTTATTTCAACTTAAAAATACTGTGTTATGTAGCATTGTAGAAATTTCAGGGTTTGAAATGGGTGGCGTTTGAGGTGGTTTTCTTTTTGTTTTGTCCTTTCATTTTTTTCTCTGTCCTGTGTTTATTTTTGAGGATTGGATTTTACGAGGCAGTGCATACAAGGATGCAGTTTTATTTGAGGTATTTTATGTCTTTAGAGTAGCTTTCAGGTGATCCTCATTCATTAAAAAAGGAAATATTCTTGTGGAATTTAGCACTTCAAAAGTTCCTTTATACATTAAAAATGTTTCTGTTCTAAAGACTGCTGAATTCTGTAAGAATAAGATGTAAATTTGCTGTGGTGTGCTCTTTATGCATGTCTGAGTAGCTGTTAATTTGTATTTATTGCATAAATTGATGTATTTATAGATGATCTGGTGATTTTTCTTTGCATGTACTTGTCAGTCTTGTCTTTACAGTATAAACTTAAATGTTAACGTCTTCAAATTCTTAATCTTAAAATCCTTCATCATGGCTGCAATGAATTTTTCCAATGAATAATATTTAAAAACCACATAAGGCAAGTAAGATTAATAATTAAAGACCCAAAGGAAAGTTTATGGGTAAGGATTGTATGGTGCCATCAGAAACTGGATAAAGAAAGAAGGTGGGAAGTGACAGTAACAATACTAGTGTCACGGGTAAAGGCAGCAATCCCAGAGTAAAGGGGCAAGTGGAACACTGAGGCCAAGTGACTGTTACCTGCTGGGGCATGTGAAGCTGAGTAAAATTGAAACATAAAGTTAATAAATTTAAATCAGGACAGACTAAATGAACCCTGAAACTGGCTTCAGAGTATAAACATAGTGTATAAACTTGTTCCACAGAGATTTTTGGGGTAAAATAAATTCATAATGTTGATGGGACTATTTTACTAGTGAACTACATACTCTTGATAGATTTTTGCTGCTAGACAGCATCATGAAGGTGGAAAAGCTCTTAAGATTTTCACTGGATATGTGGGGGAGGGGAAATGTCTAAAATGTTATGCACCTATAAATGAGCTTTTCTTTTTTCACCTGTGGGCATTTTAACAATAAGGGTAGAGATTTATTCAATCTTAAACTTAGCTACTGCAGAGAAAATTTGGGGCACATTTTGGTATGATGTCTGAAGTATTTGAAGCACATAAAATAACTGCATGCATAGAAGTATTTGTTCCCTTATTCTAATAAAATACTAAGTTGCTGACATGATCTTGGAGAAATGTCTTGTTTTCATCTTCTGAAGATGTTCTGAAAGCCAGCTTTACATATTTAAGTCTTTATGCAACAGAAATGCTTGACATCTTGACAGCCTTACCCCTCTATTTTGTCTTCATTTCATTTATGTTTGGAGTTTCTTTAATTTGTTCAAACCCCACTGGTTTTGAATTAGTTTCTTATTGAAAGATTTCACAGGGTGCTTTTTAAAATGTTGCTGCAGCATTTTATACGTTTTTCTTCTATTAAGGTTATAAGAAAAAACTTTGGCCATCTTTCTACAGTAAAAGATACTGGCATTCAAATAAAGTACTTGTTATTTCGCAGGAATTTGTTTCAACTTGAACCTGGGTGTCTTGGTTTCTTAGAATTTAAATTAAAAATCTATTATTAATTACAAAACTACTTTTATTAGCAGGATTCAGTCCAATTTTCATCTCCTTTGGGAACTCCCAAACATAGCATGAAGAAAACAAGTGCCGATGAGTCGAAAGGAGCAATGGAAGGATTGTTCATGAAAAAATCATCAGGAACAAACATGTCTAAGCTGAAGAATGAGCCTGTGCTGAATACGCTGAGTAAGCAACAAGGACAGCAACCAAAGCTCCCTGTTGTGCCGAACCCTGACAGCCCAGGTGCGTGACAAACACTAGAAACCCTACATAGCTGCTCTTTTTCCTTGTAAAATAATGCAGTGCAGTTCTGCTTGTATCTTATGTGGCACTGACAAAGTAAGGCTCTGGGTCTAAAAGTTGTAGGTTTAAAAAGAAATTACTTGTTAGTTTCAGGGTTGATTTTTTGCAGCTTAATGGATTAGGGAATTGTAATTCAGTTTCTGGAAGACCACTTCTGCAATTTGGCCATGTTTTGAGATGCATACTGCAGACATTTAAAGGAGTACGGTTGGACTTTTAATTAAGAGTTTACATTTACCTGTGAGTGAGCTTGATATCTGGTAGTTACAGATACTGATGAGTGTGAATGAAAAAGATTAAAGAAATGGAATAACTTCCATGAGAAATTGTGTTTGTTTTGTACAGATTTTTTTCTTATATTTTTTTTCCCTTTCTTAATGTGTTATCTCCTGTGCACTTGCAGAGGATCACATCTGCCTCTTAGACTGCATTGTGGTTGATCTGCAGGACATGGACATATTTGCTGCAGAAAGATACCACAGAGAGTGTTCAAAGGCCATGGAAGGTACTAATGCAGACTTGAGCTTTCCATCCTACTTCGTGAGGCAAACAGGAGGAAGCTTACTGACAGAACCTTTCAGATTGAAGTTACAAGTAGAAAGAAACTTAGACAAGTGAGTTTAAACACGATCACTTTATGCTGTCAGCCTAAACCCAGTGTTTTAGTTGCCTGTTACTGTATCTTAAATGTGTCACCTGCTGGTTTATAGCACCTTAAAATAATGATGTTTTTTTCCTTTGTTGTAGAGAGTTAAGTCATGCAGTCGCAGACATATCGATACATGGCAACCTGTCATCAGTCCATTGCACTCTGGATTTGAACAAGTATAAGCTGATAAGGGGATTGCTGGAGAACAACCTTGGGGAGCCTATAGAAGAGTTCATGAGGCCTTATGACTTGCAGGATCCAAGAATTCATGTAAGAAGAAACTCTATGCAGTAGAAATTCTGTCTTGAAATGTCAGGGGTATTTGTTTGGTCCTCATGGCAGGCTTCTCACCTAAAACTTTAAAAAAGCACCCAAAATTTTAGAAACTACTTACCTGTTTTAATAATAGAAGGTACCAGAAACAGTTTGGAAGAATTTTTGGCTTTTGGGGTTTTTTTTAGGGGATAATGATGATGATGTTTTAAGAACAAAGAAACTCTAGAACAGTAGTGTGAAAATGGATTAACTTCAAAGTGAAGGCTACAGTGTTGTGAAATGTAACTTTGCTCCAGCAATGGTTAATGAAGCTCTTTGAAGGAGAAAGATACAGCAGCTCTTTGTCTGAAATAACAACATTTAGTTGAGAAATGAAAGTTAAAACAGATGCTTTTAAAAAGGATGTGGGTGTTTTCCACTTTCAGACAGTTCTGAGTGGAGAAGTGTATACTTCTATGTCATTCCTTATCGACATGGTTAATGTGAGCCTGGAACTCATTGATCCAAAAGGGAAAGATGGATGCAGCTCTTTAGCCAGGTATGAATTTTGTTGCTACTGAATACCTTATCCTGAATAATACAGTAATCTGAGAGATTGTAGGACAAGAGTTAACATCATACATGAAATTATGGTTTAATAATGCCCTGAAACTGAATTTTTTAATTAGAATCCAGACTGTGAGTTTTAGATGACCTGAAGGATGGAGGTGAATGTCGCTGGTCAGAAGATACTGTGCCTTTTAAGTTGTCCTTCAATTCAGAGTCTAGTTATCAGTTGATTTACCCAAGACAAATGGAATTATAATTAAGAAAATGTTGAGAGATAATCTTAAAAAACCCAGACTTCTGCTGTGTTGTTTTTACGGAACTTTCCAGAAGGTTCCGTATCAGTGGAAAATATTATTACCTACAGTATAGATCTACTTCCTGTCTCTGACATGAGGTATGATTGTAGTTGGTTTAGAAACTATGTAAGTAAAAGATACTGTCAGTATACTATGCACACGTTTAAAACAAGGGACTTCTAGAAATAAATGAGCTACAGGATTCTTAAATACATTGTTTTGCTTTTTACTCTCCTAGGTTTGATTTCAAGAAATCCAAGTTGCTTTTTGAAAGCTCTTCAAATGGAACAAAGTCTGTAAATTTGGTTTCTCATTCCATGATGGCGTTCGACACACGTTACGCTGGACAGAAGTCTGCTACAGGCACACCAAATGTGTTCAACTGCATCTTTCAGTCATCAAAGAACACCAGTAGTCCAGGAGCAATCCAGATTGAATTGCACTTCAGGTTGGTAATCCTGGGATTTATGTGTTTGTTTTTAAATAATGACATACTTGATCAGGTTTGTCCTGTTCTTAATATAGCAGTTATTAATGTAGACAAACCTGCTGGCAATGTATTCAAATATGAAGACTCTTTTGGGGTGGTCAGTGGTGCTTGATAGATTGAAATCTGCAGTTATTCATTATCCGAAGGTTGTTGGATTATTTCCCCCCCCCTCGCCCCCCATTACAGTAGACTTTAGGTTTGAATGTGTAGTGAATCAGATGAAGTTCTGGCCTACTAGAATCAGCAGTGCTTAAAGTCTGCTCTGTCACTTATGCTTGCATATTAAAAATAATATAATAGGATTTTATATGTTTCACAAAAGCTTTTTCCCAGTAGGTGTCACAGTTGCCTTTCTGAGAGAATTGAATAAGTACAGAAATGGCATCTCTTTCACAAGACAGTCTCTACATTCACTTCTGTATTCTGTCCTACCCTGTTTGTTTTACCTTATCCAGATCCCTTAGAGTGCTTAAAGGCACCACAGGGGATATCTGTTTTGTTCTAATTCATTATTGAAACCAGGAATACAAAGTATAATGTCAGTATTTAACTGTAACAACATGGTGTTCTGTTGAAGGATGTTAACAAGCAAAGAAGAGGGGGAAGTGATATGGCTAGAGACATTGCTTTTGCCTTTTATCACGCTCACTGACCAAACTCAGCATTCTAACTCTCTTATAATACCTTCTGAAGCAGTTGCAGGAGTAGCATAAGAAAAAAACTGTGGACTATTTCTGTCTAATAAAAACTCTTGGAAGACATTTGTTCGTAAAAAAACAACCAAACAAACTTCAGGCAATTGAGAGAAATTTGTTGTAAAGATGTAGGGAATGCCTGATGGTTTTGAGTACTTCATAAGTGTGTGTTCAGAAGGACACCCAAGATTTTTATTTGAATGGAACTAAAATGCAGTGGGATTTACAAACAAAACAAACAAAAAACTGGAATGGTTTTAGTGTAACTGGTGATCCAGTAGCTGCCTTGATTGCAGGTTAGCTTGCTTAGTACAGCCTAACCTGGTTATGGGGGGCAGTGTCAGAGGTTTTCTTCCTAACTGTTTTGTTTTTAAATTTTAGCCACATAAGCATGTGTTAGATTTTTACTGGTGAGAGCATCCTTGGCAGAAGATGTAAGCTTTTGCAGAGCTCAGTGATAGTGTTGTACTGGCTCGTGCCCTTTGGAAATCTCCTGAAGAGCCAGAGGGGTTAAAGGCTCTTACTGTTGGAAGCAGTGCAGGCAGGCACTCACAAGGAACTGCAGTCTTTAGAGATTTTATAGTTCAGAGTGTGGTGGATGTAAAATTGTTTCATGGTATTTAAGCACTTAGATTATTTCCCAGTTAGCATGACCAAATATAATTGGTATTCTATCTAGAGAATGGAAGCAAACTCTTTTATCCCCCCTAGCCAGATACTCAAAATGGGATGCTAAAAGTTCAGTAAGGGTGGCTAGCATTTTTTCTGAATGACAAGGCAGCTTCCTGTGCTGCAGAATGTTGTCAGGGTGTGAGAGGAAACACATTGTACATCTAATGCTTTAGAGGGATATGGAGCCAGGTCTGAATTTCACAGGCAGTATGTTAGGTTTGATACTGAACAGATGTAAAACAATACTAAAAAATCAGTTTTAAAATTGGAGGCTTTGCAAAATAACACTGATAATGTCAATGTATTAAAGGAGCTTTTGTAAGTTAATTTCTTGTTGCATAGCTTTTCAGTTTATCTTTTGCATCATTAGAGCTTTGAATTCATGCAGTTAAGATCTGTTGTGTTTCTGCGGGTGCAGCGACTTGATGCATTTCAATCTGTTTAAATATATATATGGTTTCCAAAGGCCAGACACTCTGTAAATTAAATATATCGCTACAAAGTTCCATGTTAGTTCTTTCTTGCTAGATACTGATAGTTTTCTCCACCGTTTTAAATATGTGCAAGCTCATATATATCCTTCTCTCTTCCTAAAAGGTCTACAAAGGATTCCTCCAGTTTCACAGTTGTTCTTAACAATCTGCGGGTATTTCTGATCTTTGACTGGTTGTTACTTGTTCATGACTTCTTATATACCCCTGGAGATACCAAAAAGCGGGAAACTCACCATTCTTCCCGGCAGCGAACTTACAGCAGTGAAACAACTGTAGTTCCCAAAGCAGTGAAAAGTGGAGTAGTTACAAAGCGTTCATCACTGCATGTGTCTACAGAAAAGCAACTGGAAATTAAGGTTAATGTGACAGGTAAATGTATTCTTTTCTAGTGCCTTTCTTAGGAGCTTTTCTGATAAAAAGCCATGTGCTAGTGAAAAAACAGGTCAGTTAAAAGACCTGCTATGATGCTTAAAATACCTTAGTGGTATTTCCAATTGCCTTGTTGATTATTTGTCATTTTTTTTTGTCAAGGGACTGAATTTGTGGTTGTTGAAGACATGTCTTGTTTCGATACCAATGCCATTATTTTGAAGGGGACAACCGTTCTCACTTATAAGCCCAAGTTGTTGGATCGTCCTTTCTCTGGTAGTTTGTTTGGCATTGAGGTAAGAAGAAATCAATTAGGTTTTGTAAAACATCTGAAATTAGAGGAGTTTGTGAAGATACTTTACTATAAATATATATGATGGCTTTTGAAGTTTGTTATTAGCAAGTTTGTGAGTAGGAATTCTGAGTACGCAAAGTGACCTTGCATCCTCTCCAGCAGAGGAGGACCAGAGTTGGAGTGCTGCAGCCAGTCTTGGGGAAACAGAGCTGAAGAAGCTCTGAACAAGTGAAGAGAGAGCAATAAGAGCGTTCAGAATTGAGGGTTGCATAGTGTGTATAGGGAGAGTTTAAAAGAGCTTGCTTGGAAGAAGAGGCTGGGCAGAGATGTGGGAAATCCAAAGTCTTATTGTAGGCCTAAACAAAGAGTTTTCTGTATTAGCGATAGAGTTAAGAGTGGGGTTAAGTTTATCATTAAAGGCAATATTTGGTTGCATATCAGAATCTCTTTTCCAGAAATTACAGCACAGCTGGACACTGGAAGAAATTGTCTGGAGAAGTTTTGGGATCTGCTGTCTTAAAGTTTGCGAAGGAATTCTCTGTAGAAAGCAGTTTGTTCGTGGCTGTAGTCATGTTTCGTGATAGTCTTTGATTCTGAGGTTCTTGCTAGGTCTTTTCTCTCACTTCCTAATTTTTTTAAACTCATTTGTAATTTGTAGGTGTTTTCATGCCGGTTAGGAAATGAGCAAGAGACTGCACTGTCAATCATTGATCCAGTACAAATTCAGCTGGAGCTTGTTGGGAATGCTTCCTACCCAAGTGGTTCAGGTCTGTTGGATGCTTTCAATAGTGAGGATTTTCCTCCTATTCTAGAGGTGAGATTAAATACCTGAATAAAACTGCATGCAATAGAGGATACTAGACCATGATCTTGCACAGACTACTTTCAAATGCATAAGAAAAGAATAAGATGGATTTTTGCTAAAGTGGAAAAGGCAAAGAAGCAAACATGCAGAAAATGCACTTAGTGGTAACGAGCGAGGGATTTGTGGGATATATTATGGAGATTAATAGTGGGGAAAAAAGTAGGCTGACATGTTAGATAGTTACTAATACCTGAAAGAAAATGTTCTGTGGTCTGTATCTCAGTGCTTATTAGAGGGGAATCTCTTTTTACCATTATGCCAAAGAAATATTTTTTTTTAATTTTTTTTTTCCCTCTACTGACACATGCTTTTAGTTGTTAGTAAATAATAATAAGCTCGGTAATTTTGTTACTGGAGGTTTAAAGCAGTGTGGTCATCAGATTCTAATGCTAAATTTCATCTTCCTTTGGGAAAAGCTTTGTTAATATTTGAAGTATACAAGAAAAATATGTAGAAAAGGGTTACTGAATCTTATTTTTTAATTTTCCATTTAGATTCACTTGCAAGCACTGGATATCAGACTGTCCTACAATGATGTTCAACTGTTCTTGGCAATTGCAAAGTCAATTCCTCGACAGACTAGTGCAGCTATGCCTGACACAACTGTATCAACTGCTGAAAATACTGCTAACCCTTCCAGTTCAGCACTGGTGAATGAAACTTCCTCCTTGACACATGAAAACAGAGATACATCCAAATGTCTGTTGGATCCTGTTCTTGGTATGTTCATAACTGCTGGAGCAAAGTAATTTTTTATATCTGAAGGAGGTTTCTGCTGTGTGAAGCTAGACTATATGCTTAACACAAAAGATGTTGATATCTTCATGTGTAAAGGCCTTCATTAATTTGAATTATCAACAATAACATAGTGATGATACTATTTTAAAAAGGGGAGGGGGTTGTTTTTCTTCTTGCAGTATGACATTGGATTGTTTTACAGTTTATTTAGCATCGCTTGTCAGTGTAAATCGTCATAGAGTACTTCATATGTAGCAATGATTTAAAGCGGGAGAGGGGCTTCTTCAAACACAATAAACTGAGAGTGAAGTGGAAAGCATCACAATTACTAGTTAACCTCTTTAGCAGTGTCTGACGTGCCTTTTTACAAACAAATTTACGAATACTGTGTGTGGTCAGAACCACTGTCTGACAATAGTGAGAACACACACTAGTGAAAAGGCTTCTTCTGTTACTGCACTGGAGAGTCATGTAGGGAGTTCCAGGTAATGATGTTCTGAATGAATGGTTGGTTTATGAAATTGTAGGCCCAGCTGAAATTCATGGAGTACATTGGCCTCCTGTAGAATAAGAATAGCTCATGTACTCCAGAATATCAACATACCACGTCGGGGGGTCTGTCTTAGGTTTATATTTTTCAAAGCAGTGCTGAATCATACACTTTTTCTACAATTGTAATCTTCTACAAACAACCCCTATTTTTCATACAGGTGTAGCTTGATTTTAGAAATGAACACCAATAGATAACTGTCACGGATTTATGGTTATTTAATTGTTCAAATTACAGAGGTGCAGCTGGCTCGCCTCCAGGAGTTGGGATTCAGTATGGAAGATTGTCGTAAAGCTCTTTTGATCTGCCAAGGTAACTTCAGATAATCTCAGTTGGCCTTGCGGACTGCCTAACTTCCAACTAAGTAAAATCTTTCAGGCTGTAAAGTAGCTGATGCACAGGCAGTATTTCCTTCTCCTCTTTACTTTGGCTATGTGTTGGCATATAATCTTAAGCATTCTCATTTTATCTTTTCTACTGCTGTGTAGAGCCTACCCCTGAAAGATTCTTCTTGCCTTTTGGGATGTCATATGTGGGGTGTTAGAGTGTATTTTTGTCTGAGGGGTTGGATTGTTGTTTTGTGGTGGTTTTTTTTTTGTTTGTTTTTTTGTTTTTTTTTTTTCCTTTCATGGCATACCTATTTCTTGCTATCATCCACCTCTTTCTCCTTAGAGCATGTTTTTCATCTCTCCTTTCTGAATTACGTATTTTATCTACTTCTACATGTAATATGTGAAAAGAGATGGAGCTTTTAGCACGAGTGACTTTAGCACTGTCATGTTTCCCACCTTGTTTGTAGGCATTCGTAGTATTAATATAGCTTTATATTATGTTGCCACTCAGTATGCAAATTTGAAAACACATTTCTTATTGTTAGCAAATACTAATGTATTTGTAATCTTCTCATATTTATGTTAGTAAGTAGAAGACATTCAGGGTACTGCTGGTGCCTTGCTATACTTCTGAAGAGAGAGGGAATTAGTTTGCTTACATATGCTTTTTAAATAAGTACATTTTTGCTGAAAAGGTAGATAATGACTGATGGTTTGTTTGATTTGTCTAAGGTGACTTGAAAAAAGCAGCCACTTGGTTATTTAAGAATGCTGAACCTTTAAAATCAGTTTCCCAGACCTCTTCTGATCGAGATAGCCAGGGGATTTTGCCTTTTCAGTTCATCTCTGGAGTGGAAATAAAAGCAGAAATTATATGCATTTGCTTTATTGATGACTGCATGGACTGTGATGTTCCCCTTGCTGAGTTAACCTTTTCACGTGAGTATCTTGTTTTGCTGTGTGAGCTGCATAAAATTACTACCAGTCAGTGTGTGTGTGCTCTAGTTTCTTAAGGCTCATGAGATTTTAATGGATGGTATTTTGGGGGGGGGAAGGTTTTTTGTTTGGTTTTATTTTTTGTTTGTTTGAAATTTTGTTTTTAAGAAGATTACAGTCTTTGTAGTGTTAAGTTTCTGATTTCAGAACGTGACAAATGGAATCTGTCCTGAGCATGTTGTAAAACATGGCTGGCTGTAAATGTTATTTGAAGCATACTATGATACACTTTTTGTACCATTTAAATCTAAAAGACAAGACAAAACCTTCCATAGCTTGCTTAACAGTTCATGAAATTGGGAAATTTGATTACTTTGCATTAGTGTAACATTCACTGTTTTTTTGCAGGTTTGAATTTCCTCCAGCATTTGAGAGCCAATCCCGAAGGCTATGCTCGGTTTACGCTCTCTGGAGATTATTACAATCGTGAGCTTTCAGGTGAAACGCGGGGGGGTTTGTTGTTTTCTTTAGTCACTTTCTGGAAAACAGCATTGCCTACTGCAGTAGCCTGAACTTCACCCAACATGCAGTGCATGTAAGGGAATGTGAAGGGTTGAGTTTTGTGATAGTAGGTGTGTGTGTCTGAGAACACGTGATCCTAGACAAAATATCCTGACTTGGTATCAGATGGAGGGATGTGAAAAGTAGGGAGATTGCTAATATGAAAGTTCATAGTTCCCAAAACAGACTGGTTTGGGATGGAAGGGACCTTAAAGATTATCTCATTCCAACCCTCTGCCATGGGCAGGAATACCTTCCACTAGACCAGGTTGCTTCAAGCCCCATCCAGCCTGGCCTTGAAAGTTGCAGAAGCTTTCAAATGTAGTGACATAAGAAAGTTATCCAGGAGCATGACAGTTGGGTAACTAGCTGTCTCTGCATTCACTTCTCTTTTTTAGTATTTAATTGTTTTAATGCATTCAGTTTGTTACTTATTTCAGGAAGGAAAAAATGTGAGGGTAGGTGAATAGGCTGAAGAGGTGAATAGGCTGAAGATAATGGATTAATGTAAGACCATTATAATTTATATTTTACATATAAAATAGCAAGTTATGCCTCAATACTGGTCAGGCACAAAAGAAATAATCTAGTTACGTGTTTGAATGGAGAAACTAAGTTTTCTGTTATAAAATTGGTATCAACCACCTCAGGAATAATGTCAGTAACTAAGTTACTGAGGTTTTTTTGTTTTTAAAAATACATAGGATATGTTTTTTTAAATAGCTTTTAGACCTTTGTAATGCTGAATGTATGTCCAAATGGCCAACTTAGGTATAATTGTGTTAAAATCATTTTCAAAACTATGTCATAGAACCTAGTTTCAGTTAACTTCAGTACGAAGCTGTAATTGCTTTCTAATGCTTTCCTTGGAATGAAGATATTTCCAGAAGACAGGGTGTCCATTATACACTGTTTCAAGTGGAGGAGCTGGAGCAACTTTGTATTAACTATAGGCTTGCAAGTTCATCTTGAGTGCAGATTGAAAGGGATCTCATTGTTGAAGTTGCATTATTAAAAAGTTAGGTATGTAAACAGCATTCCCGTGTGGCCTTCAAATGTGTAATACATGTTACTGTTTCTGTTCATACTCAGGCTGGGAGCCATTTATTGAGCCTTGGCAGTGTTCAGTTTCTTGGCAACAGCAAGCTTCAAGCCGCCTCCACCCTTCCCGACTGAAGCTGGAAGTAAAGGCTGAACACCGTCTGGATATAAATATTACTTCTGTCTTCATGGGTGTGTATGAATATTCCGTGAGAACATCACTGTAGAGTCTAGTTTTCAGTGTTTCAATGTACTGAAAATGACAGGCACTTCTGATTGCTGGTGTCCCAGAGATGGAGGGAGGGAGATTTGGTGCCAGTCCCTGCATAGATCCCATGATGTTGTACACAGGTGTGCATTTAGGCAGCCTGTGTTTTATCAGACGTCGTGGAAGTGAAAAGACATGAGCTACATATTTTAGAGGATAGTAGGAATTCTTTCTCTGGTCATAGGAATTCTATCAAATTTGTATGCCACTTGAAATTCAGTCTTAATCAGAAGCAGGCTTTCATCTAAAGCTTTCCCTCCTTTACAATACTTAAAAATATTTTTATGAGCTCAGCTCGTTTTTCAACACCTAGACAGGTGTAGTGGGTAGCTACTCATTTCAGTTCTGTGGTCTCTCAAAACCTGACCTGTCAATTCCCACCTCAGGAAATCAAAATATTATGTTCCTCATTAACTCAAACTTCATGTAAGCTTCTGTATTGTGAGCCTATGATGGTGTGCATTTCCCAGAAAGATCATTGCTTATTCTGTATGGAAATCAATTTAATCTGACATAATAAGAAAAACGTCAATGTCTGAGCTTGCAGATGTAACAGAAGAGCCTTCCTTGATCCTTGACTGTTCCTTCCTTTCTCCTGCAATCCTGTGGCAGAAAGAGGGAGACAAGGTGGGAGGAAAAGAAGCAAGTCAAAGATTCCAAAGAGTTCCCATCATGCTTTTTAATACTAATGCTAACAAGTAGTAAGACTAGTTTATGATTGAACCTGTGCGGAGGACTCTGTTGTTGTCTAGATATTTATTTCCTCAGGAATATGCATGTACTTTTAAAAAGAGTAAAAAAATAAATCAGAAACTGCTTCTACCACGAAAATATTTAATTGCCTTCTCAGGGAGAGCTCTCACACTGCCACAAAAGTGTCTTAAGAACATGGAATTCCACTGAAAGTTTTAAAAAAGGAAAAATTTCTTAAGAATATAAAAATATTTGGCTTTGAAGACTCTGCTGTGACTGCTTGTTTGCTTTTTACTTATGTAAGTGGCTCATAGAAAGAGCAGTGAAATAAAACTGCTGCCATTGAAGTGAAGTTTCTTCAGTGTTAAGAATGTAAGATGCTTTTCAATTGCTTTGTTTACTGCCACCTTGAAGATATATACTGTCTTTGCTTATATTCCTCTAGAGCAATACACGTGTACCAAACAGTCCTGGATGGAAGATTACTGTAAACAGGACAAAGAGGTGAATGTAATCAGTACAGAAGACTGGATGGGTTCTTCGGTGGATCCACCATGTTTTGGGCAGAGTATGATCTCATTAATCACACTTTATTAGAAACAGTCCTGACATACACAGTCACCTGTCTAATGTCATACAGAGATAAATATTTGGTGTTCATAGCATACAATGAATGGTTAATGATATTTGGCAAAAGACAAAAATGTGATTTTCTGTTCATTTGTGTTCCATCTTTAAAACAAAAAACCTTTCTGGCTGCTTAGCCTTGGGTGAGAACTTTGCATGGCTACTTCTGCTTCCTTTTTTTTCCCTCACACTTTCTCAGTTAATGAGTGACTACCCTGTCAAAGCTTAAATAAGAGTGTTGACTTTAGGGTGTGTACTGTTCAGAGGTTATCTTTTCCTTTCGGTACCCCAGAGACCTGCATGACTGAATTTCTGGAAAAAATGCTGTTATATTCATGAAACAATTCTCCAAGTAATAGCTCTTGATATGTGGCAGGTCTTTTCAGCTTCTTTTCTCCCAGTGTTACTTCTGGAAGAAATTTCTGCAATTTAAACGCCAACTTAGCGTGAGCACAAGGGTAGAGACTCACACGCTGACTGCATGATGCCAACTCTCTGTCTCTTTCCTGATGCATGATGGGAAAGAGTCTACCTGTTATAGGCGGTTTTTCTTAACCTGCTAACTTTGTCTTTCCTGTCTGCCAGGCCTTCCTCTTGTCTACCTTAGAACTAGGAGTACAGCCAGTTTGACTAACCTAGAGCATCAAATCTATGCTAGAGGTACTGTATAGCACAGAGAGACAAAAAAAGTTATTTTTTCTTCTTTGGAAGGCTCTTGTACGATAAATACTGCGTTGTATTTGTGACTTGCTGATTGATTGTCCTCTATATTTAAAAAAAACCCAGGCGTACGAAAACCCAAAACCAAACAACGTAGCTGCTACTTGGCTTTTAAGCGGCTTAACTTAGAATTTCATGCTGTCTTTCTGTTCCTTCAGGAAAGAAAGGAGAGGTATAACTAATCCTGAGTAGGAAGACTGTCTTTTTGAGGAAGATTGTAAGAATTATTGACTGGTCAGCATCACTTTTCTAGAAAGACAATATAATATGATTAAAAACAGTGTCATAAAATCACAAAGTTTTGTTTTATATTCAAAAAATACCCCGCAGTATGTTCAATATCGATACTTATGCTTGATTCACCATGTCTTATTTAGCTACTTAAAACTTTAAGATGCCTTCAGAAGGGACAGTCTGTTTTCCATAAGCCTTCAGAGTAAGGCATTCCTAATAAATACCTTGTTAATTTGTTCTATATTTGACAGTATGGTCTTTGGCCAAAACCATGCAGTTTAAAGTAAGATTTCTAAGAAATTTTTGACATTACTGAAGACCAGACAGCATACTTGATTAATATGTTGCCCCTGAAGAAAAGTTGCTGCCTGGGAGGAGAGAAAGCATTCTATAAATCTATGTCTGTGGCCTGTTAGATTGTCCCTTAGGAACATTTTCTCTGAGCGGCTGCAGGCAGTTCGTAGACATTTAAAAAAAAAAAAAAAGGGAAATGATAGAAGGATTTATTTTTCTGAGGTAGTTTTCAGGAAGGGTTTTCTTTGTGAAATCAAATGGACAATGCAAACCTCAATATTTATTTCTTGGCTGTTAGTGGCTGTTACAACTAAATTACTAAATGAATTATGAAAAAAGCCTCCTTTTAATGGTAATATTTATTTTCAGGCAATAGTCTCAAAATGCAACTTTGACATTATGTTTTCTTTGGAAATTCAGGCCATGGTCCCAGCAATTCTTTTTTAAAAGCCTCAATAAGTTGGCAGTTGATTAAATGCCAAACTGAAAGTCCATTTGGTTTCTGATCTGTAATTCTGTAGAACCTGGGATAGCCAAAAAAATGGTATAAAGCCAGGCTCAACACTGAAAAGATTTGTTTTATTTGCAATTGGCGACAACCAGTTTTCATTTTCAAGAATTCCATCTTCTTACCATTTAACTGGAAAGAGCTTTCCTGTAAGCTTCAGAGAGATCAGATTTAAGTCTCCACTTGCAGTTTAAGTTATACAGGAATTTGCTGTCATCTATTTAGAAGGAAGTTGTATGTGATCATCAGTAAATTCCTTCAAAAACGTACCTACCCTCTGCCCCTTCTTGCCTCTGTAGACCTGTGCTTAAGTTACTAGTTAAACACATGGTGAGGATGGATGTGTTTCAAAACATGAAGTACTTGAACTTGGTATCAGTCAGCCTCTGGAATGACTGCAGATAAATACTGTGGAATAGATTTAATTTCTGTCTCGCCTTTAGTTGAAGCAGCTGATTTATTGTGTGAGCCTTTTTTCTACTTATGTCATTCAAAAGGATGTATGTGCTAATGTAGCAGCCATGTATCTTCGTTTTTAAGTAAGTAACTAGAATTTGGTGGGCTTTTTTTTTTTTCTTTCTTTATCCTATCCAAACACAGTAAGTATTTTCACAGATACAATGTATTGCAGTACAGAAGATGAGAGCAGCACTTGTGTGCTTGTTAGTATGGTAATGCATACTTGGAAGAAGTCAAGCATGATAGGTGAAGTTTCTTCTTCTGGAGTTTTGCTGTCCCAGCATTTTAACAAAGCCAGTTAAGCTTTTGGTTGCATCAAATTATTTTTCATACTTTGTTTTAGTAGGAATGTTCATGGATAGGGAAATACTGCTACTTGTTCAGTCTTTGAGGAATAAAAGTCCCATTTAAAGGGGATAGGGTATAGTCCTGTATTTGTCATGTTGAATAGAGTATTATACATTTTATTAATCATAAGTGAGTATGTACTTTATGAGCCTTTGGATGTACCTGAAAAGTTACTGCTTATGATTGGGTTTTTAGTTAGGTTTTCCACATATTAGAACTGGAATCACTGTGTTTTAGAAGACTTCATATGAAGAAACAAAAGAATATTTAGATTAAGCTCAGTTCCTGACAGGGGTGATGTAGAGGAAGATTTTGCTTTGTACCATTTTTGTAATAGTTACTAAATTTGAACGTTTTAGTAATCTGTTATCCTGATTCTTTGATCTGTTTTTCTTTAGTGCAGGTTCTGCAGCCATTGTGTCTCATCTTACACTGACATCTGATGAATGCTTCTCTCCTAAGCATTTAGACAAATCTTTATTCTGTTTTATAGCTGAAATGAAGACTCCAAAACGCAGGCAACCATTTGTCCCATTTGCTCTAAGAAATCATACTGGATGCACGCTGTGGTTTGCTACCCTAACTACAACTCCTACCCGGTAAGAAGCTGTCATAATATCACTGTGACTGCCTGGCTTCTCTCCTATGTCAGCCAAACCATAATGTTTTCAGTACTTTAGTTTTCTTCATGAGAGACATAGGCAACTCCCAGTCTTTCTTAATTAAGATGCCTTTTCTTTGGCAATAAAATAGCTTTACAAGTGAAAAAAAAAATATTATCTTTTTTCAAGAGTCTCAACAGAGTTAGAAAACCCGTCAGAGACATTCGTAAAATCATGGAATAGTTAGGGTTGGAAAAGACCTTAAGATCATCTAGTTCCAGCCTCCCTGCTGTGGGCAGGGACACCTCACAGTAGACCATGTCACCCAAGGCTCTGTCCAGCCTGGCCTTGAACACTGCCAGGGATGGAGCATTTGCCACTTCTCTGGTCACCCTGTGCTAGTGGCTCACCACTCTCACAGAGAAGAACTTCCTCCTTATATCCAACCTGAACTTCCCCCATTTCAGTTTGAACCCATCACCCCTTGTCCTATTGCTACAATCCCTGATGAATAGTCCTTCTCTAGCATCCGTGTAGGCCACCTTCAGGTAATATAGGCCCCCTTCATGGTATGTATGCGTTTACTGAAGGAATGTATAGACTTGAGTGTTTACTGCAGGAATGTATAGACTTGAGGCAGACTAAAAATCACTTGTTACTTGAAGTCGTTACTTTGTCAGTTTGTAAAATGATGTGATTCTCTTCTTAGGGCTGCCCTGTCTCACAGTGGGAGTCCAGGTGTGGTTCCTCAGGAAAACGGGACGTTTCTGGATGATGCCCACAATGTCAGTGAATGGCAAGAGGTTATTACTGGGGAAGAGATTCCATTTGAATTTGAAGCTAGAGGAAAACTCAGACACAGGTGAAGCGACCACGCTGTGAGATATGTTTTGGCACACTCGTGTGTGAAACGTATAGGATCATAGTTGTGAGGACATTAGCAGATGTTAAATAAAAAGTGGATATTTTTTAAATCTCCTGTTAATATTTTGGGTTTAATAAAACTCACATATAGAGTGAAACTATCAGCTGTCTAGAAACCAGCATTAGTATTGTCAGTGTTCAGAACTAGAAGAACATGTTAACAAATATGCAACATGCTTTCATTTTGCTTACATGGTAGTTGTACTTCTGTATGTTCATTAGGGAGGGTTGAACAGATGTAAAATCCTGTCTTGATTCATGAGATAGAAAATCTCTTGAGACTTTTTTTAAACACTTCAGGGAGATTCTTTTTTTTTTTTTTTTGAATCTAGGGGATATTCTTGGTTTGAGCTGTTTGATGTGTAATAATGCTTAATAGTAATTTAACTTGATCTGACTTGGTAGGCACACTCACAATCTAAGAATTCACCAATTGCAAGTGAGAGTGAATGGCTGGGAAGAAGTCAGCCCAGTGTCTGTAGATAAAGTTGGAACGTTTTTCCGATATGCTGCACCAGATAAGAACTCATCCTCTTCTACTGTAAGTTCTGATTTTGAGTGTTAGTTTTAAAAGAATATGTGATATGAGAGTAAAGATGTCTCCAAGATTTTGATTTTAAAGCAGCTGCTGTACGAGATGTTCCTCTTCCCAGTTAGCTTGGGTTGGAATAGCTTGGAGATGCTGTGTTCCTAACTGGCAGTTTTATGCATAACAAAAACACGGAGTAGTTGGTGGTTAGTCTGTGCTTTGCAGTCAGAGCTCCCAGTGGCACACTAATATATTAGTGTCGTGAACTCATGGAGACTGAGCTTTAAATCAGTACAGTATCTCAGCAGCTATTTTTATTTCTTCTAGTGCAGGAATGCTTTTCATGTGTTTAATTTTACTTAAATAACACTGGCAATTTCCTGTAAGCCTAGAGATTGTTGAAATATGTGGCTGCTTAGACAAAATATACTTGTCATGAAGGAAAAAGTCAAGTGTAATAATCAGGAGGCTGGCAGCTGGTGGTTCAGGCTCAGTGATCAAAATGATCTCATGGATTGCAAAACTAGTTAAGTTTTGAGATCAGGTACTGAAAATTGTTGAGCACTGGAGAAATTGGAAGTGGAAATCTTTTGTGTATAAAACAGGATTAAATTTAATTTCATGAGACTACTGACAAGAGCCAGTAGTCTCTGATTTGAATCAGAGATTTCTAGTGCTTTCATATTGAAGCATAAAAAGCATCATCTCTCGGTAACTTGATTATTGAAGGGAGAGGATGCAAATTACGAGAATTGCTGTTCAGAAACATCTTCTGTAGCTTCTTGTTTTTTAACGAACCTTCTTTCTTCAACACTTTTCAAAGCAGTATTACAAACAGGTTTTGCTAATAGATTTCTGAAATGTTTTCCAAACTGTATTGAAGATCAGCTCAACAAAAAGTGATAAAAGTATTCAGTTTATTCTTCTGTATTAATGTTCTGTGTTACAACTGAGAGTAATAGCTGAAAAGTTGAACAACTTTAACTTTCTTGTTTACTATTTTCCCAGCTTGGAAGCCCAATAAGTAGAACAAATATAATACATCCACAAGTCTATGTGAGTATTTATTTTTATTATTTGAGAGCTACTTATATAAGACTAGCATAATTCTACAAGTGAGTTGGCCTTTCCATCCTTCTAGAACCTTATCAAAAGTGGAAGTCAAGCAAACAGAATGAACTTTCAAATCAGTATGTGCATTCCAGCATGTAAGCCCATATAAAATGTGAGTTTCAGGATACAAGTGGACTTTGTTTAATGTAGGAGATAGAGCACCTCAGTAGGAAGGCGGCTAAGAGTGAAGGAAGTATGAATATTCTAAGGAAGCTTCACCTTATTTATTTTAGTTTTGACAGATAGGAATGATGAGTGGTTCGTAATTATATGAGGCTTGGAGTTCAAACTCCATGAATTTATGTAATAACGTAATAGAGAATTTATAAAGTGTTCTTTTAGGGTCTGTATTGCTCATATTTGAACTTGCATCATTGTGAAAATTATGGAGTTACTAGTACGTAGAATTACTTTTTCGTAGTTAATTTTATTGTGTTTTGAAGAGGAGGTACAGGATTATAAATCATTATTATGTAACTATATATACCTTAGGTGTTGCACGTGGCTGGACTCAGTTGGCAAGTTTTTACTCCAGAAGTTACTGCTTCAAAATTGAGGTGTCCCTCTTCTAGATATAATCATTACCTGAGCTTTTTAATGCTTTTAAATATCTTTCAGTTTTCTTCATTGCCTCCAGTTCGTGTGGTATTTGAAGTTACCATGGAAGGTAGTGCTCGGAAAGTGATAACAGTGCGCTCAGCCTTGATGGTGAAGAACAAGCTGGAAACACCAATGGAACTAAGGCTAGACAGTCCTTCTGCTCCTGACAGTAAGTGTTGTATATTTCTTGCGTACTGTGGGGAATCTTTAACTTCCCCCCCAGAAAGATTCACCCGTCTATACAACAAAGTAGCCCTCCCTGGATGGGAAATTGGTAGTATTAAGAAGAAAATGATCAGCAGAGTAAGCCTAGAGAACCCACTAGGAATTTTGCTTATTGTTCAGGTAAATGGTGAAAGCTGGGACTCTGCAAAGACTGAATCTTATTTCTGTATGTAGCATGTTGTATCTTTTAGCAGTAGTCTAAAAGGCTTGGGGAATTAGCATGCAAAGGAGCAGTCTAAAAATGTAGTGATAAGTTCATGGTATACCCAAAATGTAATGAATGAGGTCCTTTTGAAATGAACATTTTCTCTAAAGCATCCACAAGCAAGAAGAATGTGAGTTCTAGCAATTTCGTCTGGTTCCTGTCTGAGATTTACACACGTAAGTTTGTCTGCTGCCAGATTATTAATAGGACTTGAAACAACGGGTTGAGGTTTGAAACATACAGAAAGTACCTGGTGTTTTATGTTAAACCAGGTTGCTTCAAAAATTTGGGACTTACTGTATGAAAATTTTTATGCTTTCCAGTTAAAGGGCCTGTTTCGATATGTGTGTTTTCTTCTCTGGTTGCAGAACCTGTAGTTCTTCCAGCAGTTATGCCAGGAGATTCCTTTGCAATTCCATTACATCTTACATCTTGGCGTTTGCAAGCCAGGCCAAAAGGAATGGGAGTCTTTTTCTGTAAGGCTCCAATTCACTGGACTAATGTTCAGAAGACAGCAGAGGTCTGTAGCAGCAAGCAAGAGTGTCATTCCATGGAGTCTAAAAACAGCCGGTTTTTCAGGTAATTAAGACCTAATTGTCTTTCCGTATTATCTTTTTCTAATAAATGAAATACTGTAAAAGTAAACAACAGGAAAGAAAATCCTTAGAGATAAAAGCTGCTGCAGTTTAATGGGATATTTTGTTTGGTTTGTTGACTAATGAGAAAGCATTGAAGCATAACTGCTGAGTTTCTGCAGGGCTCCTTGAAGCCCCTTTGACAATGCCATTAGTCTGAGAACACAGAAGTAAGCACACTATTAATATTTATTGTAAAAAGAAAAAGGTTAGGAAACAGAATGTGTACTGCTGTTAAATTATCTAGTCTACCTCACTGAGGATAGTGGTGGTTTGCCATAGTGTGTTCCCAAGTACTCATCCTTTGTCATGAATGTCCTGTGCTCTGTTCTAAACTCCAGAATGTCACTGCATGGTGAGGCCTTTAATGGAATTTTGTAGTTATGTGGTATGATGGATTTAGGGATGCTCTCAATTCAGGAAATACGAGGAGATTATGGAGAGATTATGGAAGTTGTTTCAGGAAAAGACCTTTACATAATGTTTATAGTTACTGCTGTGTGTCAGTTCCGTAGTTCATTTCTTAATCTGCTGGTTTTGAAGCTATCACAGGGAAGAAAATTAGCAAATTATTTAAAATGGAGGCTTACTTATTATTTTATCTTAACTAATGAAAAACTGAGTGTCAGGTGGTCAAAGCAAGGATACATCTACTGGGAAGAAGGACATGTTCAACATTTATGCTTAAGAACATGATTATACTCTAATAGTTAAAGTCAATTTAGTGATAGTTGATAGCATGTTTTTTTCAAATTTATGAAAGTTGGTAATCTGTAAATGCAGTTTTCTGTTAAACTTTCTCAGTGACTAAATTAATTCTTTTGATTAAAATCAGAAAACTCCCATTATCTTAATGTTAGCCATAAATACAAAATACTTTATAATGAAACTCCAAAGTGCTTATGTGGAGAACGATTCTAAATGATGGTTTTGCTGTCAGTTCTGAAAGTACAACATAATGTGGGATTCAATGCAGTACACAAAGACAGGATTCAATTATTCTGTCAAGTTCATTGACTTCTCACATGTGTTTGCCTTCACAGGTTTTGTGTGGCTATAAAGAAAGAAAATTATCCAGATTACGTACCTTCCAACATATTTTCTGACAGTGCTAAACAGATTTTCAGGCAGCCTGGGCATACTATTTATCTATTGCCAACGGTGGTAATCTGCAACTTGCTGCCTTGTGAACTTGAGTTCTACGTTAAAGCAACACCAATTAAAGGGACATTAAAACCTGGCAAAGAGGCAGCATTGCACACAGCAGATACATCTCAGAACATTGAGCTTGGTAAGGTTCTTTTTCAGATCCAACTTTCCGATACTCCTACAGGAGAAGTATCTCTGTATAATTTTTTCTTGTATAAAGAACCATTGTATCAAGAAAATTGAAAGCATTTGTATGATTATCTCATTGGGTTGCAGGGTTTCTTATAGTTACTAACGAAGTACCCGCATCCCAAGAGAATTAGGATTATTGCCATTATTCCCCAAATCTGTCAGCTGTCGATCTGTTCCTCATCCAAGGTCTTTTCTCATTTTCCTGAGAGTGGAAACTGTAGAGAACAGCAATAAGGAAGGGGATAAATAAAATAAGTTCCCAAAATTTTGGGTGATTTTGCTGTTCTATCTGACAGAAAAAGTTGGTGTTGACAGCATGTATGAAATTACTCAACTCTGGCTGGACTTCCGATGCTAAGGTAGTAATTAGCCTGAAGCAGGGTTCTTCATAGAACTTTTTTTGCTGCTTGTGACTTAAATTGAGGCATTTCTTTATGAGGTCAGAGGTTACTATGCTGCAGAGATTTAAAAGTTAATCTTGATAAACTATATGACATACTCAGAAAGGTTCAGCTGTATGAAACAGCAGTCTGTCTGCTTATCAGAAACCAATGTTTCTGTGTAGGTGACGTTTGGTTTTATTTTTGTAGGGATACTGCTAGAAAACTTCCCAATCTGCAAAGAGCTGTTAATTCCTCCTGGGACACAAAACTACATGGTGCGGATGCGGTTGTATGATGTCAACAAACGACTGTTAAACTTGACCATCCGGATTGTGTGTCGTGCTGAAGGTTCTCTAAAAATACTGATTTCAGCACCATACTGGTTAATTAATAAAACAGGTAAGTTTACAGTACTTTCTGTAATCATAAACTGGGAACTAAAGATTCCATGCAGTGTTAGGGTATTCCCTAATTTGAAGTAGTTTTTACCATTCTTATTTTAATTTATGCAAAGGTGAAGCGCAGTTTAATATTCCATCTTTTTGTGTTTACTTAAAGGATTACCACTTATCTTCAGACAAGATAATGCAAAAACAGATGCTGCAGGTCAATTTGAAGAGCATGAGCTTGCTAGAAGCCTCAGCCCACTTCTCTTCTGTTACGCTGATAAAGAACAGCCAAACTTGTAAGTAGTACTGTAAGAGCAGCAGACAGGAGGAACCTTACAAAGTATGAAAGTAATTCTCAGAGAATTGAGTGCTGATATATTATGAATATTTTGTAGGAAAAGTCCCTCTTAAGAGAACCTGTTAAGTTTTTATGATTCTAAATACTGAAATAAGCATATTGGATAGTTAGACATTGTGTACTGAAAACTCCTTGGTTGGCTAATTCTGTTGTGTCTGCAGGCTGCTTTGGGTTTATTTTGCATGTTTTGAACTCATGCTTCTTTGTAAGAAAATCAAAAACCTTTTGAAGAGAATTACCAAATTGTATAAATTACTTTATTACCACTAAAAAACCCCACCCCAGCCCCTAATTCCAAAATCTGACTGTTAATAGAGAAGTAGTAGCAGTCACTTAGTAAACCATGTAAGTCCACATGCAGCAGAGTTACTGTGATTCTGATGTAAAAGGAAATGGCAGGATTTTGGAGAGGCAACTTTTCAGTTACTTTAACTGGCAACAAGGAGAGAACTCGCTTTTTTCCATTAATATAAGAACATAATTTAAAACAAACTTACCTGAAGTGTTCCTGAATTCTTGCTCAAATGAAGAACAGTTAAATTTATCACAGAAAATTATTTAATTTTTTTTCCTTTCAAATTAAAAGACACACAAATGTTGGCATGGTTAATCAGTCTGAAAATTTCCAAGCCTTTTACCTGACATGGTTACTGCATATTTGCTTTTAATTGAATAATTGCTGAATTATTGCACTGAATAATTGCTTTTAACATACATTAAAAGAGATTCTGGCAGAAATGCAGAATGGATTACTCGAAAAGAGACTTATTGTGGCTTCTAATATTTTTGTATTTAAACACAGGTGTTCTTTTGTACCTGGGTATGTGTTTGATCAGCAGTATTGTGTTGATACTTGATCTTTCATTTAAATGAGTAAATCTGTGTTTTCTTCTCACCCTTAGTTGTACAATGCGGGTTGGAAGAGGAATCCATCCTGAAGGCATGCCTGGCTGGTGCCAGGGTTTCTCCCTGGATGGTGGTAGTGGTGTGAGATCACTGAAGGTGATTCAGCATGGAAACAGGCCAGGCCTCATTTACAGCATTGGTATGTGCTGATGGGAACCTTTGGGAAATACTGTAGAACCTGGGAAGATATGATGTCAGTGGCACCAGAAACAGAGCAATTGCAGCGGGCAAGCATATGTTGTTATAGGTTTTTACGGGTCCAGATAAAATTATTTTAAGCAAAAAAAGAGTATTTTAAGTATTTGTATGTCTTTATTTTTAATTTCACTAGCTTAAAAATTACTTTTGAGTTATTTTTATTTTCACATTTTATCACTGAGTGTTAATAAGTGCTTTTACACAGTGTTCTGTTTCTGTGTCTTTATTCCTACATTCTAATATACTTAGAAATATGTTAGATATGCAGTTTCTGCCATAGTACTGCCACAGAAGTAGCACATGACTGACCACTTACAGTGTACGGACACTCTAAATAATCAAAGACAGTAATGCAGTGGGATTTCAAACCTACTTGGAAGTAGTGCAGCCATGTGAACTTCAGGAGTCCAAGAAAAAGAGCCTTTGTTATGTGAAAGGTATTGTGGCAGATGTCTTGTTTTCTTTTGTAAGTAACAGCTTTATTTTTCACTTGTTTCTATCTCTAGGTATCGATATTAAAAAAGGCAGAGGCCGTTATATTGATACATGTATGGTAACATTTGCACCCCGTTACCTGCTAGATAATAAATCAACCTACAGGCTTGCCTTTGTCCAGCGGGAGTTTGCCAGAGGTCGGGTAAGATGCTTCCGGTTGTTACTTGTGAGTAAAATACTTGCAGTCAGTCACAGCATCTTCTAACCTTGTGTTCTGAGGAACACAGGGTTTATACCTGAAAGTATTGTTGGCTGGTCATGAAGATCTTTCTCATTACTCTAATACCAGCATCCAGCTAACAGAATAATTGCTGTGTTGATATCTGAGAGGTATATCTGTTAATGTTGTATTTTTAATACCTGTAGGATGTGTATTTACCAATTTCTGTTACTAGGGAACATCCAATCCCGATGGCTACATCTCCACAGCTTCCTGGTTCCAGTGTCGTGTTCCACTGGCCACGTAATGATTATGATCAGTTGTTATGTGTGAGACTAATGGATGTCCCAAACTGCATTTGGTCTGGAGGCTTTGAGGTCAACAAAAATAACTCATTCCACTATTAATATGAGGTAGCTATTATATATAAATCTTCTGTAGCATGCTTCCCTTTTTTGATAGAAGCAGCTGTTGAACAGCTGGGTACAGCAGATCAGAAGCCTACTCTTACCTCTCTTGCACTTGTTTGTTCTTTTTCAGGGACACCTTGGGAAAATGTTACTTCTTAAGAGTAGAAGTTACTCTTCAAGGAGCCACATATCACGTTGCATTCAGTGACACTGATCAGTTACCGCCGCCTTTCCGCATAGACAATTTTTCCAAGGTGAAAGAGGAAAAAAAAATCACTTTTCTGTCTATTTCTTAATAAAAGAAGAAAAGTAAGACTTTCATGTTTGTTAGAAGAGGGAGCTGACAAGCTTATATAATGAAATAAAAGTGTATGTAGCAAGAGGTATCTGTAGATAATAATTGTAATTTTCTGCAGTTTTAGTAAAAATTGGTGATACTCAACTGCTTCTTCATGTTCAAATAGTAGCACTAGTGTTTGGCTTTCATGAGTGCATTAAAAGACTTACAAGAAGAGAGTTATTACTGATGAGAAAACTGTGCTAGGGTGGTAGTTTCTAATCTAACCTGTGTTATTCTTAGCACTTGAATAACCTTTAAAAAGAATTCAGATTAATGCTGCCACTCCCTTTCTCTCTGTTTTTGGGCTTCCCTGTCAGTGATTGTAAAAGCAAGAGAATTTACTTTGCGACTTACTGACTGTCTTGTGGTCAGAGCAAGAGACAGAACTCATAACAATTACTGGTTCTCATTCTGCATTTTGGTACTGACCTGTTAAATAGATGCGGGCAAGTCTCCTAATTTTAATTAGGTGAGTTTGAGATGCTGCTGTGGCACTAAAGGCATTCTGTACCATGGATGACAGATAAAAGCGAAGATGACATTTCTCATCCCTTTGAGACTCTCTTTAATTGACGCCCGAATGGAAGAAAATGCATGTGAAACCACTGGGGAGGGGAAGGAGCAAGCTGAACATGTTTGTGATCAACTCCTGAGAAGTGAACAAAGAACACCAAAACACCAAAACATCTGTCTGGTTAACAATTTCTGTGTGAAACCAAATCGTCTCTCGTAACTGTTGCAGGTCCCAGTTGTTTTTAATCAGCACGGTGTTGTCGAGCCAAGACTGTACACTGAGGTAAAGCCCATGACCTCTCTGGACTATGCCTGGGATGAACCTATTCTACCACCTTTTATAATGCTGACAGTCAAAGGGGCTGGCTCCTCAGAAATCGTTTGTAGCATGAATGACTTCCAAGAGAGCAAGCAGCTTTACTACGAGAACTTCATCTATATTGCTGCCACATATACTTTCTCAGGGTAATTCTATCTGTTAGATGAAAGTATGTTAAATGTTCACCATGTTCTTTAGGCTTTGCATTAATATTCCCTTAATGGTTGCCATTGGGAAGTTATTCATATGCAGCTAAACTTGGGTCAGCCTTGTAGGTAGCAGAAGAAATGCCAGAATTCAGAAGTTAAGTCTGGCGGTTGGTGAGCCCTGTGTCTTACCTTGTTTGTGATAACTTGGTTTTATAGGTGCAGCTTACCACTATCTATTCTACCACATAGTGAGGAGGATTTAGTATAGGGCATCTGCTGTGCTCCCACTGTCTGATCTTGGAAGAACAGAGATATTTATAGTCAAATCCAGGGGCTTAATTTGATCTGGTGTATAAAGAACCTTGACTGCTGGACATACCTACTTATGACATGCTTGTGAATAGTAAACTTGCGCTAGTTGATATGCTATTGAAAACAGCTATGGGAGATTGATACATGCTTTTTTGTTTTCCTCAATATAAGGCAGAAATTTTTCCTTGGAATCCATCTACTTTGCCTGAGAAGTTCCTAGTCGCAGTGAGAAATCAAAGCCCCTTTTTAGACTGTACTTAAATGATAGCTTGCACTGGTGATTCCAAAAATACCAAGAGGGGAAAAAAAACCCCAAACAATATAAATTTTAGTCTGATTGGCTGTATTGGAAGCATAAGCTTCTTCAGTTGGATCTTGGTACAGATGTAATCCAATTTGCAGAAGCAGCAGCTACTCTGAATAATAATGGTGGTGTTTTCTTGGTGTTCTAGGTTACAGGAGCCAGGTGTAAGACCAGTTGCTTCGAATAAGGATGCTGCATATGCAGAGCTCGTCCTTGATGTTTCTCCAAAGACTCAAAGAGTTGTACTGAAAAAGAAGGTACCAAGATAAATTTGATTCTGATAAAATGTTGTTGCTGTGTGCTGAAGTAAAATCATATGCTGTGAAAGGGGGAAAAAAGAAGAACATTTTCATGAGAACTTTTAAAGGATGGAGACAGATTCCACTGAAAGTGACAGGTTATAACAATTGAGGTTGCTTGAATTAGGGTGGCGCTTCTGTATAAGGCTTTCATGGGCGTGAGACTGACAGAAAAGGGAATTTGAATAAAAGTAGTAAGGAATGTTGTAAATGCCCCTAAGACAATCAAGTGTGATAATTATATGTTGGATGTTCTAATGAAGTGGGGCATGCTTTCTTTTTGGTGTATTCTAAGCTAAGTCTTCTATTTCTGGAGCTTTTAAGAAATAGAAACTGTATTTAATTATTGCTGAGAATAAAAATAGCTTGTAAATACAGCTTTGCATCTAATAGTGCTAATGTAGGATGCATATTCATTGGCTGTCAGTGTTGAATTAGAATGTTTTATGCAGACTAGTTCCTAATTCTAATTCAGGGCTGAGAATATAAATATATACAAGTCATTCCAAGAGCTATAATTCAAAGCATCTGATAGCAAAACAGAACAGAAATATTTGCTCTGTACTGCTGTGTTCACTTAAATGTTGATTTTTTTTTATGCAACAGGAGCCAGGAAAGCGATCCCAGCTTTGGAAAATGACAAGCACAGGAATGCTTTGCCATGAAGGTTCATCTGTTCCTCAAAACCCCCATAAAGCATCTCATCGGAATGTGGACTCTTGTATGATTTTAGATATTGCAGGCCTGGCTGCTGTTACAGATAACAGGTGTGGACCATGTCTTTGAAAGCACTCTTAACATGATGTTCCACAGGAGCAAGTTGCCCAAAGAAGCAATAAATGCTCCACCCTGGCAGCATTCAGGGCCAGGTTGGACAGAGCCTTGGGTGACATGGACTAGGGTGAGTCATCCCTGCCCATGGCAGGGGGGTTGAAACTACATGATCTTCAGGTCCTTTCCAGCCCAAGCTATTCTATGATTCTATGATGTTCTCTGAATAAAGGAAGAAATTATTCTGAAGGCATGTTGAAGAGTTAGATTTTATCTGTCTTTGTGAACTGACTTTGTGATCACTTTTGTGACTTGGAAATATTTTTAAAAACATGGCTAATGTATTTTCAGCAGCACAAAAAGAGCACTTCAGAAGTGAGATTAGGGAAATGAGCTTGAGTAAAATTAAAGTGTTTGCTATTAACACATCTCAAGACGAGAACCGGCAAGTTGGTGTGCTTTCATTGCAGGTATGAGCCCCTGATGTTGAGGAAGCCTGATCGACGGCGCAGCACTACCCAGACATGGGACTTTCGTGACGGAAAGTTGACCTGTGGTATTCATGGACTTGTTGTCCAGGTCAGTACTGATTCTGTGTTGAGCTTGTGTTGACTGCTGCTGGTACAGATGACACAGTAATTTGGGTTTAGGATTGAAGTGAGCTAAAAGCTTTGAGGCTGAAGTTCAGATTACAGAGGAAATCGTGCTTGAGCAAACAGCTCATGTGGTTCAAATTCATGGTTGAATGTTCTTACCGATTTCAAATAATTAAACATCTTGCACTATTAATTTGAAAGTAAAAATTATTAATACATCGTTGTTGAAATATAACAGTGCAGGGATAAATAAGGCCTTGATATTCTCATGCATACCAAATGTGCACATGCTGCAGATTGTGTCCATCAGTGTTCCTGATGAAGTCAAGATTTGTGTATAACCAAACACTGCTCACAGTCATGGTTCTGGCATTTTAGTAGTAAGAATTCTAGAAGCAGTTTGAAGCGTTTGCTCTCTTTGTGTTCCAGGAAACTCTTGACTTGCAGACAGCTAACGCTTGCAAACTATTTGATAAATCTGCTTGCTGATGGTAGAATTTATAAGCACAGAAACCTGGATTGCTTTTTACAGAGTCTACAATTAAATATCAAAAGAGCTTTGATGCTTTTCTATTTTTCCACACACACTTGTAATATATGGAAATAATTATCTGAAGCCTTTCCCTATCGTTTATTTATTTTTTTCACCTTGCTCTTCTTTCCACAGGCAAAGGGGGGAATAATAGGCCTTCATGATGGAGCAGAAGTCGTTCTTGGTCCCGATACTTCACTTGATCTTCTGGGGCCAGTTCCACCTGAACAGCAGTTCATAAACCAAAAGATGAGGCCTGGGTCAGGAATACTGACTGTTAGAGTCATCCCAGATGGGCCAACTAGAGTTCTACAGGTGAAAACCCTTCATTATCTAGAATCTAGTTTCATTATTTGCTTGTTCTTGAAATACCTTTTTCTGTATTGCGTCTCTGAATTTCTACCAAAAGTTCCTTTATAGTGATACAAAGCATCAGGGGATATCATAAACCAGAAATAATTGCAACAAAAATTTTCACTGTATTTATTTGTTAAAAGATAATTTTATAAGGTAGGACAATATAGTTGTTATTTGTAAATCGGAAAGTGCTTATTGTAGTAATGTATTTATTTATCAGGTAACGGATTTTAACCAACGTAGAAATGATCGTTTATCCAGTGAAGGAGATGAACTACCCATTACAGAACAGGATCTACGCAAGTTGAAAAACCCAGATACAGAGCAGGAATTAGAAGTAAGATAGTACAACTAGTATCTGTCTCTTTTATTTATCATTTTCCTTTCTAGATTTTAGAGGAGGATGGGGGGAGCTGTTAACTGTTCCCCATAATCACTTCTTGTTATGAACTTGTAGATTTTCCTGCTAAAACTCTTCATGCTTAGAAGTTGGGTTTATACATGTCAACACCTTTTCATTCGGAGATGAACTGTCAGTGAGCTGTTCAGACTCTCTGGAGATCAGTCTAAAAAATTACTTCTTTGCAGAAGTGTATATTCAGTATCACAGGTTTTTTCAGTGTTGGTTGGTAAGTGGGATTTTTTTTCTCTTCTAATACTCTTTTCTCAGGTGCTTGTGAAACTGGAAGGTGGAATAGGATTGTCTTTGGTCAACAAGGTTCCTGAAGAGCTGGTGTTTGCAAGCCTCACAAGAATTAATATCCACTACACAGAGCTGTCAACAAGTCAGGTGCTGGAGCTCAGTGTGCAAGACATACAGGTATTTACTGTTTTGAAACCAGTGTATTTGTTCATGGGTCTTCTGTGGGTTTTGTTGTCATAACAGGTTTGAAAAATGTTTAGAGCTGTTACTGAGATTTCAAATCTTATGTATCATAGAAGTTTCAGTTTACGTTGGTGTTTCCTTTTTTCATGTCCTCTACTTAGTAATAGTTGGGATGAGGATGTATTGTATTTCATGCCATGGATTTCAAATAGGCAAGTTAGAATTATTATTTATTTATTTATTTTTCTTTTACAAACAGGTCAGTTTGAGGTTTTTCTCCCTTCCTGGTATTTCTCATTGTATAATGAAAAAGAAGCTGTTCAAAGTGGGAATCCTAACACTGGTAGTACCACAGTATAAATGACGGATCATAGGCAGATAAGACACATATAAACCTCTTATATTTTGTTTACAAATAGTTGTTGGTTTTGACTTTGCAGAATTTTATCTTAACCTCTGTTTTCTGTTCATTCTTTGAAATTCAGAAGGTAATCTGAAGGGAATTGGGGGTCCTGATGTACATTACACGAGATACTTAATGTGCATCATACAAACTACAGTGCAGGAGTAGCTTAACTCTGGGGGTGCTTTAACATTTTTGGCTGTGTTTTCCGAAACAGAAAATTAAAATCAGAGAGTACAGAAGTTTTATTACATGTTTTATTGGTAGTTACAACCATTTATAAATGGAGGGCATTTCTCAGTATTTCTTTGCTATAGTCTCAGTGTTGATCAGTAACCAAACCAAGTATATTCAGTACCTCCCTGGCTCAGGGATTAGGTATTTCTGAAAGCTTTTAATTCCTTGATTAAGGAAGATCACTCTTGTTGTTTATCGTCACTTATTCAGATTCTCTTATCTCTGTAGGTGGACAATCAGCTTATTGGCACCACACGGCCTTTCATGCTCTTTCTGACCCCTAAGACAAGTGAAAATGAATCCGCGGAGACTGGTCCTGCTGTGCAAGTAAATGCAATGAAATTTCCCAGTAAAAATGCACTGACTGATATATACAAGGTAAACAAACCACCATCCTTCTGTTCTGCCAAGGGTGTTAATTTGTTTAAATGAACTTTCCTGTTTCTGATTTTTACTAGTACTCCAATAATGTGAGAAATATGCTTTGTTCAATTAATACTGAGGCTTAAAGGAGGCTATATACACCTTCTTATGGTCATAGAGTTTAAAGCTACGGTATTGTGATGAACAAGATAATAAATATGTTTAAAAATAAAACAGATTAGGCCAGATCCCTGTTTAGTTCATGTCTGTGATTTTACTTTTCAAGCCAATTATTCTCCCCTCAGAACTGATAGGTACCATGGAGAACCAGAATATCTGTGTATGGTTTTCATGAGTTGTGTACAAGGTTATTACTTCTCTCTGATAAGCTGCTATCATGCAGTATAAACCCTATTCAGTGTACTATAGCTGTTTGGAAATGTATCCACCAGCTGTGGTATGCATTGTGAGAGCAAACCAGAATTGCTGATCAAGACCTATTTTCTCACTTGAAATCTTTCCCCATGTATTTTGACACTGTTTTGAAAACAGCTGATTTCAGTGTTGGAAAACAGCAAAGCATCAGATTCTGAAGTGTTAGTATTAGGCAGTGAAGCACAATACCTTCCAAAAAATGGAAATAATTGGCAGTAGTCGTAGGTAACTTTAAGTGAAGAAAACTGCTAAAGACATTTTATAGATGGGAATTTTACTACAGATCCATTCCAGTAAAATACTCTGTTGGAGTAGAACATACTGTCCTATTTAATGGCTTACTTGGAATGTTAATATTGTAAACTAAGACCTGTTTTTCCTTATAGCACCTGATGATCACTGCTAGAAAGTTCACTGTTCAAATTGAGGAGAAACTACTTCTGAAGCTGTTGAGTTTCTTTGGCTATGCTCAGTCTGAATCAGGTATACTATGAAATTACAAAGACCAATTTTACAGCGTACCGGGGTATTATGATCTTTGCATCTAAAATAAGGTTAAAATACCTGGCAAACTCTTTGCTGCTTGGAAACTTCTGTTGAACAGAAAGCTGGAAAGCTGATGTCTCAGTGGCCCCTGTGAAGCTCTTAAAGTACATGGCATTCAGCTAGTGGCCTATGTAACGTGCTGTTGTCCAGTACTCAGTGATTGAGCTGAGCCTCTATGGGAAGGAGTTTGGTGTTTGTTTTAACTTCCTGTATCTGGGTTCATCTAAATTGGGATAAAAGGAATTGTGTTACTAATTTAGCAAACCACTTCGTTTAGTAATGTTTGTTTATTTCAACCCAAGGCTAGAAATGGGATCTCTGTTCATTTGTTCTTGGGCAGTCCTCTTGCTTAACAGAAGGAAAATTTTGGCTGCCTGAGCTTTTGAATTGTGGCATCCATACCCCTGACTTTGATTGTAATAGGAGTTTTCTTCCAGTCAGTGAGGCAAGAGAGAGCTCTTAAATCTTCTCATAGATACTGTTCCAATCCTTATGTTGCGGGATTTATCTGTTTGATGGAAACTTTCTGGAATGTCTGTTTTGGAGTGGCAATTGAAAAAGTCACTTTTAAGCAGTGGGGTGTGTAGGGTTTTGTTGTGATTCCAAACAGGGGCAAGCAGTACAAATGATGCTCAAGAGTTCTGTGTCTTGCTAATCTACAGTATCTTCAGATTTGTCTCTGGAAAAAAAAAAAGAGTATTACATTCCCCAGTTTCACAGAACATATAACGACTTAGAGCTGTAGTGTGAGGAAGAAATCAAGATTTTTGAGTTTTGCTCTTAGTGCTGTTTACTAACCTGTCCTTTGTTTTGGTTTACCCTGGTGCTTTTGCTGCTTTTTATTTGCTTACTACTGTACGGTCTTTGTAGTTTGTCCACTTATGGTGATGATATCATCCAAGATTCAGACAAAAACTATTTTGTCATTTACACTTAGCACATTTAATTGTTCGACCTGAGTTCATAAGGCTTTGTCATTTCTCATCTTCCCCCTGCTTTCTCACACCACCATTCTCATACAGAGAACTCATGGGCTTGTTTGTGTCAACCAAATTTGGCTCACTCTGGACATAAATTGATTAATTGATTGAATGGTTCCATGTAGGCATTTTGTCCATTCTGTGTGATAAATGAAAAGATAGTCACCTTTGCTTGCTTTGTACATTATGTTGGTAGTTGAGCATGTAAGCAAGTATAGAGAAAGAAAAAGGTATTGAAAGACCAGTGACTACACCGTTGGAAATAGTGCATTGTTTGTATCTCCTGGTTTCTCTATGCTGACACAGGTAAATTAGAAGCAAGATTAAAACCTCAGGTAACTTCAGCTATGCACTTGGATGACATCTCTTTACCTAGCTGCAAATACAGTCATGTTTTAAAGATGCAGGCAGATCTGAAAAAAAACATACTTAAGCCTCAAAGGTCAACCTTGTGTCACAAGGCATGAGTAATTCTGCTGGCTATACAAGCAGTTGCACATACTTTTTATTTGTACAGAGAATCTATTAACTCTTTATAAGTATGTATTCGTAGCCCCATATTTATTTATGTATAATCTATTCTGATTCCTGTGTTTTGTCTGGATGCAGAGGTTGAGAAGTATGATGAAAACCTCCATGAAAAGGTTGTTGAACAAGGTGGAGGACAAAAGCGATACTACTTTGAAAACCTGAAAATTAGTGTCCCTCAAATCAAGTTGAGTGTCTTCACTTCCAACAAGCTGCCTCTGGACCTCAAGGTACACCAGTGCATTCACAGAGTATGCTTCCAAGGAAAGAGATTGTATTGTAGGAGGAAAAATGAACAGCAGCTTTAACTAACTGCTGTTAATTTCCATTTACTCTTCCATTACTTAAGTTACAAATAATAGAAGTTCCAGTAGCTTCTGTTAATGCGCATAATTTACAGTCTCTTCTGTGATATTCTTTCTTTTTTGTAATTTCAGTTGAAGCACAGTCAACTTCACCTAACTCACTACTTTTCAAAGGATCTTAGTTGCATTCATGGTAATATAAAGAGCTTAAAGGGAGTGTCTGTCAAACAGAAGGGCTGATGTGAAGACTTAAGAAGTTACTCAACATATACATAGGGAGCAGAAATACAGGACAACTGAGTGTTTTCATCCAAAAAATGTTGTTGCAGTAGGAGGGTTTGCATGAGCCCTATGCAGTTTGGTTCAGTATCAAACTGAATTCAGATTGAGCGTGGACTTAGAGAAGTGGAAAATCCTGTGTCCCTTTCACATGGTAGTACATGTTGTGGCACAGTTGTTCAAGTGAAACAGGGATTCCAAATTACCGCAAAAAGATAATCTCACCCTACTTGTATTACCAAGCTGTGTGTTGGCACCTTCCTGAACCTAACAAGGTGGCAACGGTTGGCAGTATTTCAGTTCCCTCTGAGCTAATGCGGGTGATTTCCTGCATGGTGGGGGAGCTGAAGCAAAACCAACCGACCAAACCATAAAACCCCTCTCCACTGTAGAGGAATTGAGCTGCTGCCTATTCAACTTTTGTGCTCAAAACCCAAAATTGAGACACTGAGTAGGCTTTTTTGTGTCCTTGATATTAAGGACATCGGGGTGTGCAAGCTTTTAAAGAAATGGAGTTTTGTGGAATGAATATAAATCATGGAGTCCTGCCAGAATGAGCCAGGATATCATTAGTCCTGCATTCTTGTATTGCTTTTACCAACTCCTTGTGCAAAGGAGGAACATTTCAGTAGCAGTAGTAATACTCCTTTACCACTGAACATCAGGAGTGTCTTGAATGTGTTTGCACTTGAGCTTTAACTTCAAAATGCTATCATCTGATTATCTCAAATTTAGAGAGAGAGAAGGCAGTGTTAGTGATGAGTGCCTTTAAGAACCCAGTAATGTACACTGTTCTGTTTGGATTTCCTACAACCTTGGGTATATGATTGCCTCTAGATGTGTCTTGGCAGCCCCCAGCATGTGTTCCCAAGTGAAGGCTTGGTGTATACATTTTTTTCCCTTCCCCCAAATGATAACAGCCACTGACTGTATTCTGGATATTTCCTTCCACATAAAGAATTCCATTCAGTTTTGTAGCACAGCAGAGTTCAGGGTGGGAGGGAGAGAATAATCACAGTAGAGCCTTTGTAGAAGTTTTTCTGACTACCTCTAATGTTTCTGGTTAGGACATTGCTGTTTGGTAATTTGGTGTAGAGAGACTGTTTTTATTGGGTACCAATATTAAAAGTTGCCTTATAGACTATCTGATAGTTAAACAGGAAATTACTTGCTACTCAAGTGAATAATGAGGACTAGTCTAGATAGTCATCCATTTACTGAAAAAATAAATAGGCCCTTTCTTACTTGCAAACTGAACTCAGACCTATAATGTACATTAAGTGCCTGCAGATGGCAGAAACACTCACATTACTTACAACCAGGCGTGCTTTTGTGGTGAAGGTAGGTACAACATGAGTATCAGGCTTCTTCCTTCTCCAGATTTTCTGGTGTTGATGACTATGCAGATGTGATCATCAAGACCTGAAATAGAAGGGATCCCTTTCTTTCTTAAAAGATTAGCTTTCTTGTTTATTTTTCCAACATTATTTATATGTTTGCATATACAGCTGTATAGTTTGTCCACCTTAAGTGTGTTTTTTTTTATGTATGGATTGTACATGCTACAGATGGCCCATGAGCTAATTACTGGTTTAGTTTCCTTCCTTGAAAATTACTGAAAAAGCTAGTTTAAAGAATTTCGGTACACCACATAATGTTAAGAAATGAACCTCAGGTTTGCAGGAAATTCCAGCTCATCCTGACACTTGATCCAATCATAGAACTTCAACAGGGTGGAAAATACCCATTTTTTTTCTTCACTGCATATCAAGGAAATTTATTTAAGGTTCTGTTTAATTGAACATTTGAGTAATTAGGGCAAAGTACTAAGAGTAGAATCTTAAAAACATTTTGTTTTGAACCAGATTGCCTCAGGAAGAATGTTTAATGACTGTGTAGTTACTGAAGAAACGCAGTTCTAATAATGGATTGTTGCTTACAAGTCAAAGCTTTGTGGAATGCTTGCCCTCTATATCAAAGCATCTGCATGGCTGCTGTAGCAGCTTCAGTTAATTTTGGGTTGTTATCCATTTAAAGATTAATTCACTTGGGTGCTGTGGATGAGAGAAAAATTAAAGTAGCAATATCTTTTATTTAATTAGGCATTGAAAAGCACATTGGGATTTCCTCTAATCCGATTTGAAGATGCTGTGATTAATCTGGATCCTTTCACTAGGGTCCATCCATACGAAACTCAGGAGTTTATCATTAATGACATTTTGAAACACTTTCAAGAGGTAAGTGTCTTACAGATTTTACTGTGCCAGAGGCTGAGCTTCTCTTGATCAATGAGTTCTATCCTGAGGGTGTGAGAACCCTTTCTTGACTATTTACTTCAGTGTTAGTGCTGTGTTGCTTTGATACATGGAGAAATAGCATCATATGCTTCTAAGAATACGCTTCATTTTAGGATTAAAGTATTGTTGATCTTACTGGTGTTTGTGTGTTCATTTCTACAGTAAAACAAACCTGGGTTTGTATATCCTTTTATTGTGGGTGGGACTTTCAATCAACTGTGCTGCTGGTAGTGTGATCCATAAGTGATATTTCATTATTCCTGTTGATTTTCCAGGAGCTGCTTAGTCAGGCAGCAAGGATTCTAGGCTCTGTGGATTTCCTTGGCAACCCTATGGGTCTGTTGAATGATGTTTCAGAAGGTGTTACTGGACTTATAAAATATGGCAATGTTGGTGGTCTCATAAGAAATGTCACACATGGAGTATCAAACTCAGCTGCAAAGGTAATAATTGTTAATAAGTTTGATAAAACAATAATCAAAAAGTAGTGGGGAAACAAGTTAAACAGAATTACTTGACCATCTTTAAATTGCTTTATGTCCTGCTCGTTTTGTAAAAATTGATTTTAAACTGTAGATTCCTTTGGAATCACTTTATGTGTACACCGCAGGAATGCCAGGAACCTTGCAGCAGTCAGGGAAACCTATTTTTAGTTTAATTCCTAAGTCTCTGCATGGTGAACATTATTTTGTCCTTCCTGATAATGACTGAGGGAATTCAGTTACATATGTGTTATCAATAAAAGTAACTATCTTTAGTGCCTGAGAGTTATGATCTGTGACAGCAGCCAGAAAGAGGAAGTGCGTTTGATCATGGTTGATACTGTACTTTATAGTGAACAAACATGTGTTCTTGAAATAGCTTTCATTGCATACATGGTGTGTCAACGTGTACCTTAAATGAACTTTGTGATCCCAGGTAGAACTGGCATAATGCTTTCTTCACATAAGAATGTGGTGTTAAAATTGGGGCTTTTTAAATTCTTTACTTCCTATTATTTTCAGTTTGCAGACTGGCAAGTCTGTGCATCTGTATTATCATGGTTCATCCTGTATGCTATTTGTTTACAAAGAAGTCTACTTTCTTGCCCATGTTAGTGGGAAAAGGCAATTCAGAAGATGAAAAATTTGATGTGTAGAGTTTGCATAGTTATAGGTAGCTCAAGACTAACATTATCAAATTGAGTTAAACTGCCAGAGAGATCCCCAGCCCATCACCAAGTGCAGAGCTGTGAGTATGTCTAGCCCAGCCACACCAGAAGCTGAGCCATGAGGAAGGATAACACGCACCTCCTCTATTGTAATTATCTTGTTCCCAGCATTAGCCCATTTGGGGCAATTCCAAGAAATTCATACAAAATACCATTGTATTGATTTTCCTGTCCTAACCCACACTAGGTGGTTGCCCATACTTTCTACTCATGGTTCCAGTCTCTTGTGACCCATCCACCCCACCCAATAGAGTATGTTTCTTTAGGGTTTCCTTTCTATAAAGTGTTGTTTCCTCATCACAGTCACATCTGCAGCAACAGTCTCATAAATCTTCCTTTAAAAAGGCACGAGCCTTCCTCTGTTTCCCACAAGGGCAAGGTCATTCTTTGAACTTTGGAGTCATTTGTAACCGAGGGGTTTGTGAAGGAGATTTTCAAAGGCAGAAGGGCAGTTGGATGCTGAACTCCCTTCAAAATTCAGTGGGAGCTGAGGGCCTGCTTTCCAATTATACCTTTGAAAATCACCCCATGGGCTATTTATCTGTCGTCTTCCCAGGTATTTTTTTCTTTCTCCTTGTTATATTTGAAATGTCTGTGATGCAAATGTCACATAGTTCCTTTTTAAAAGCTTTTTGTATGGATTATGGATTTGTCCTTTTGCAGAGCAAGAAGAGAATTAAATCATTTAGGAAAGCATACTAGTACATTATGGAATTCCTTGATTAATCCTTCTTCCAAAACATGGATCTTAGTTCTGCTACATAGAAAATAATAGTAGAAAAAGGCTTAAATGATCAGAATAATTCTTCCCTTTATGTTGCGCTGCTTTAGGTACCTAATTCTGCTAGAAAACTAAGCCAGAAATGTCCCTACAATAAGAAACTGACATTTCAAGTACAGTTTGTGTTATATATGTGGTACAGTGTAGAACTTTGTCTTTTACTCCGTTCTGCTGTATCATGTATGTGCCTTATGATTGTGTCTAGGACATGTGAAGCTTTGGGAAAGAACAAAAGTAATTCCAGTTACTCAAGAAAAACATGACTGAAGGAATAGATCATTTTTGTCTTGCTGCTGGTGCTCTGTAGGGAAAGTATTTTAAAGTATGTTTTCACTGCATGAATTTCCACCTGATGCAGCTGTGCTGCAGAGGCTTCTCTCACCTTCAGCTTGTTGTGTGGAGCTGGTAGCTGCTGCAGCTACATAGGCCAGTGTTCTGCACAGAAATTGATGCCTGGAACACCACCCATTTGGGTTGGTTTGAGTACCTGGCTTGTAAAGTGTCTGGAATGAGAATCTAGAATAGATTTCAAGATGCATTAGCTTTTAACGTGTGACTAGAGAGGTGAACCTTAATACACTAATCATCACTTTAAAAGTAACACTGCTTGCCTGAATTGAAAAGGAAGCTATTGGAGTTGTATCTGGTTTTGTCATCTTATTGCTTTTCTATTTTATAGCTCTGCTGATTATCCCTATAATAGCTTTTCCATGCATTTCAGAACACGCAGTGGGTAATGCTGTCTTTCAAGTGGAGAGCTGCAGTGTATTTAAGTTGGCACAAAACCTTAGGTTAAATAAAGTTCACTACAGACAGTTTTGTAGTTTTGATCCCTTGGAGACTCCAGATTCTGTATTTTAAAAAGTTCTTTGATCCTAAATGTAGACACCTGAGGGAATTTCATTCCCTCTGAATGGAGACTTCTGTAGTTGCCATGTGCACTGAAATGTCTTGCATTCTTGGCATCCACAGTTTTCTTTTATATTTCCCATTAGGCATGATAGCACTAAATCCTAAATTATTCCTGCTTCAGAGGTGACAAATAGAAATGAATACTGAACACTTAATTAGCATTGGAACAAAAGTATTCCATAGCTTGTGTTTTCCACATGGAAAATTAAGCGTTGTTGTATGTGTTACTGGCAGTTAGGTGTTCCACTGACCTAATGAAATAACTGGTAGTAAGAATTGAAAAGATTAATCTGCTTGTCAATGCTTTATTTAATTTGTCTGATCGTTTCAGTCCTTACAAGGAACTCTGTTATCTTTTAGGAATTATGAGCACATACTGATGTAGTTGTCATGATTCTGCAGCTGGGCTTTTGTTTCTGGATGGAAATAATTGTTGTGTCCCTCCCTCCCAATAAAAAGAATTTAATGAACTTTTTGGAAGAGCTTAATTTTCATATTGAACTTTGAAGTTTCCAGTGAGAAATTACATTAGGCTTCTTAAGGGAAGGTAAAGCAACAGCCACAGTTGCATTTCCTCATCAGGTTTTTGTGGAAGCGTGCATAGTTCTGGGAGGTGGAGGCTTCCTTAGGCTTGGAGCAGGCATCCAGCATGCCAAAACTTACATACATATAGAGAGGATTAGCAACATATTGTATGGTGGGTGTTTGTTTTCTTTTATTGCTGAGGAAGAAGCACAGTTCTGCTTGGACATGGATGCCCTGGACTTAGATTCGTTATCTATTTTAGTTCAGTTCAGAGTGCTGGCAGAGTTGTTTAGGTGCTAAAGAGAGGTAGGAAAAGAGAGGTAGGGTGCTGGAACCAGGTAAGAAAATTGTAAGCCTAGTAAGGGTACAGATACTGCTCCTGGCAAGTGTTTGACATGGAAGCATCTGTAGAAAAGGAACATGAAAACAACACTCAGGGAAAAGGGAGTTTTAACCCTCATTGTAAGATAAATCAAAGCAGAATCTCAAGTGGTTGGCAGTGACAGAAGAATAAAGATAACTGGATGGAAAATGAAGAGGAAGTAATAAAGGGATTATTTAAAAACAAATCATGAACAACTGTTTGACTTGTACAAATGTTAACTGTAACAAAAATGGCAATAAATAAGATGAGGAGTGGCTGCAGTAGAGCTCAGAAGGTAGGGTACAATTTATGTAGGTTCTGCAAAAGGAATAGACAGAAATGTTTCCAGGGCAAAGCTGATGGTTCCCTTTTGTTTAAAGCTTCTTACTTCATGTAACTAACCACTTACTCAGTACCATTCAGAAACAGGAACAACTGTCACTCGCATATTTGGATGCACTGTGATTTAGTAGTTCAAGGAATATTAGCTCAAAATGCAATTGAAGTAGCTGAAAAAATAAGTCATGTCTAGGTGAGAGGGAACTTGTGACAGAAGCCTTTGTATATGAGGCCTGAGGAAGATGTGCTTGGTGGTATTTTCCTCAGAAGATTATTAAAACAGGCAGCTGATAATACAGAAGGATCACAGTGGCATTCAGGTTCTGAGTTTCTTGCTGTTCTAATATGTCATGTTGTTTCCTACTGTTTCCTAATATGTCATTATTTTCTTAGACTCACTACTCTTCTGTTTAACGGCTAGCAGCAGAAGGTGAGTCATCACTGGCAGCCTTAAACTGGACAAAAATGAGGAAGACTGGAATACATGTCATCTTTGGGAGCAACTGTAGAGGTTTACACTTGCGTTTTACTTGGGGAAAGCTGACAGCTGTCCTTTGCAAGGGGAGTCCAAGTATTGAAGTTGTGGGATTTAGTAGCAATGGCCATAAATATATTTTTTTTCTACTCCTAGAAGTGGTTTATACAGTTCAGGTCAAATGTAGCATTCCGTGTAGTTCCTTCTGTGTAATCTTCAGGTTTTTCTCACCATGTCTTCCCCAGTGATGTGTAGGGGCTGCTGTGATTCTGGTGACACTTCCAGGTGGCACTGCAGATTGTCTCCTGTTTACCCAGCGCTCCAGTCAGAGAAGAGCAGTTCACATGCAGGTTCAACTGCTGAGCAGTGAGATGAGATAGAAAGTAACTGACATTCCCTGGCAGAAATTTTCAGTGCTAGGAGTAGTGCTATGAGGCCATTTCCCCATTTCCTGGCAGTTTTAAAAGCCAGCAAGTTTTATGGCCAATTAGTGACAATCAAAAGCCATGGAAAGTGTCATTTTTTATGTGCAGAACATCTGGTGTCTGTAATCAGTGTCCTTGAAAAAGGTTTTAGGATAAAGGATTGTCTTTGAGAAGTTTGAAGTATTATTTTGTTCTTCCTGGTTTTCATTTGTATCATGGGATAAAATGTGTGTGGCCAGCATCCAGGCTGGGAGTTCCCTTCACAGTTCAGGTTAAATTCAGCCTTTCTTTTGTAAAGCTGCTTACACAAAGTGTTTGTGAACAGGCTTTGCCTGCAGAGTATTTTTATGTGAAGAAATGGGCATGGGTAAGATCAAATGAACAGTGATGAGTTCTGTGGGAAGAACTCTTTTGATCTGGACTTGATGTCTTAAATGTGCCCATTTGGGATCAAACTGCCACACTGGTGGTGGCTTTGAAGGAGCCTTTTCCAGGAGAAATTACTCAGTCAACAGTGAGGGTCCTGCAGTAGTGCAACAACCACAAACAGCAAGATGCTTGTCTGTGTACAGAAAACTGCAAGTGACAGGACAAGAAGGAGGTTAGAAGCTTTAAGTTCTACACATGCTTTATTTTGAAGGGTTTTGCCAGCTGATCTTCTTGCAAAATAGAATAGAATGTTTCTGCTTTGCTGACTCATTGGGGAATTACGTGAAAAAAGGAGAATTTAAAATGTGGTATGCAAAATGCTGCCAAATCATAAGCTGTGAAATTAGAAAAAGACATTTATCATGGAGATGAAATGAAATTTGATCTTAACCTACAGTTTTGGGATGGTGAGCATGTCATGAAAAAGGCACTTACATCCTATGTATCACCATTAGCATCTGAAGGGGAAAAATGGGGTGTGGGTTTGAAATGAATGACTTCAGTCTTGACAAAAGGCTAATTACACCTCCCTACTGTATAGATAAAGTTACATAGAATATATTAAATAGTGCAGATTTAAACTTGAATTTGCTGGGCTGTGTGTCCCTGGGGAGGGAAAATAATATTTTTATATCCATGGGAGATGGCCAAGTCACCTTCTGAAGCTGTAATTGTGGATAACTGACAGATCCAAACGCATCTCCCCTCAGAGCTGTTCACTATTTACATTGCACATGGGATGGCAAGGTGGATTATCAGGTTTGCATTTAGTTTTGTTCGGAAATCTAGTGGAATGCCAGAAACGGGGGAGGTTTAATGGGAGGGTCTTTGAGACCCCGAGCGTGATCACAGGGGAACATGGCAGAAAAGTGGCTGGAAGGAGACTGACCGCTGGGGTTTACTGCGGGTGCAAATGTGCCATGAGGATAAAAACCAGCAGAGTTGGTAAAGATGATGTTAAAAAGCAGCCCTGCAATGCTCAGTATGTTGTTGTTAGGTGTTAACTCTGGGAACTGAACTAGATCCCTCCAAGCTTTTTCCTGGGTTTTCAGTGTACAGAAGGGGTTTTAAGGAGGGGGTTGGAGGAGGGCAGATAATTCCCTTCCCCCAAAATAAACAGGAAGACCTTAAAGCTCTGTAAGAGTTAAATCTGGGAGGAGAGGAATTATCTGTTAAGAGTATTAGTTGTTTAATAAAGCGCAATTGTCCTCCAGATGAACCCGCCAGTGACTCTGCAAGTGGGGTCATTCCAAGTTCACGCTGTGGACTTTTGCTGCCTTCTGTGTCTGTGAGAGCAGCCGGGGTTCCCGCAGGGATCACTCACTCAGCCCGGTAACACGAGCCCATGGCCAGAGGCACCTGCTGGTGCGGCTCGGGGCGGGGGAGGCCGGGGAACCTGCCGGGCTCCACTATGGAGAGAACCGCGGGATTTGGGACCCTGGCCCGTCCCGCATCCACACAGCAGCGTGCTGGGGGCTTCACGCATCACTCAGCCAACATGCTGCTGTCAGGCTGCATTAGGAAGATTAGTTAACGATGGGATGTGAGATAATTAAAGTTTAACTTTGGTTATATGACATAAATAGTGGAGGAGGATGTGGCGCAGAATCTCAAGGAGCATATATTTGTTCTGTGGGAAAAACTGTTGCCGCCTCTTGCTTGTCAGTAATTTAGAGAGGGTCAAAGTTTGTGTCTCCCTTAAAATGAGAAGCTTATGATAGCATTTTATATGCTCTAAACTAAGAGTATGTCAGTCCTAGACCCAGCTCCACTACACGTTTCTCTCTGCACAATTTGACTTGATTAAAAATGCATTTTGGGCTCAGGGTAAACTGTCTTTTCTTGTTCAGGACTGGGTTTAAACGTTGACCTAGGTATGTGTGCAAATGTAAAGGAAAGTGTAAAAGTCTATGGCTTCTGAATTCACAAACTCTCCTGCTTAAATATCTGAGTAACTCTTAAGAGACTGACCGGAGCTGCAGTTAAAAGTAGTTTGTGGTACAAGTTACACAGCTAGGCTCTGCAGATCTGACAAACACCTGCTGTTGTTTCACATACTTAAAGCATTTCATTTTTCACTCCTGGTGTAATGCACAAACGGCCACCATGATGTGAGGGAGGAAGCTGTTGTCTGCTTACTGACATCCAGTTTGTAAAATTAAGCATGAAAGTGCTTCCATTCTGTCTGAGGTTGGCTGACTGCTCCAAAGCCTTTTTCTATGCACAAACCCTAACAGCATGGATGGATGTCACATGTACACTGTGATGATTTTTTTCTTCCATACAGTGAAATAAATGCTCAATTTTGAATTTCATTTTACTGTTGGAAGTCAGCATAACAACTGGCTTCCTCTAAAATAACTGGAACAGGTTGGAGAGATGTAGGAAATTAGGGTGATTTTTAATAATACTGCTGCAAGGCAAGTAGCCACAAGGGATTAAACTTACGTTTAGATTTTGAACATTCAGACATAGTCCATTGTATTGAATCACTTGCCTGAACAGAAACTGGCGCAACTCCTGTTCAGCAGGGAAGGGAGTGGGATACTCAAAGTAGCCTCTAGTTTCTAATACCATCAATCTACTTGAGTTCATTATATAATTTATAGCTATGCTTTATGTTAACTGTTTTAAATACATAGAAAATAAATGTTGACATTTTATTTTAAATGTATTTAGATGCTATATCTAAAGAAACAGGTCATTGCTGCACGATAGAAAGGCAGCTTATTAGTGTTTGGTTTGAAACTTGAAAAAATAATGATCTGTAAATCATTTTGTAATATATAAGAATATATATTTTGGGGCAAAAGGTGACAGTATTTTCCAGCTAATATTTACTGTGTGTATATGTTTATTTATTTGGGTTTTAATGTTAGGTTCACAGCATGCACTGATTTGAGATGTTTTTTCCTTTCATGTCATCTGAGATTCTTGTTGCTTCTGTTCGTAATACATCAGAAGGAAGGTAAATGTCAAGGTAGCAGAGGGGAGGAATATGATGTTCCAAAACTAGTGTGCCTGCTCAAGGCTCCGAAGAAGAATGTGTTTAACAGAACTCACATTCAGATATCTGATAATCACTATTGTTTCTTCTCCTATCCAGCCTTTCTTTCCTGCTATAGCAGCTCTTCTCTTTCATGTGGACAGTTAATTATATTTACAGGAGTTAATGTTGAAACTGTGGAATGATTTTTTATCATCATGACTAGGGATTTTTATGGTTTGGAAAATGTATGAGTGTGTGTGAGAAACTGACATAATTCACAGTCTACATTAGACTTCCTAACTTAAATAAATTTTAAGTACTCTTATCTTACCTTGCTGAAATAACTGTGCTTTAGTCTCTGAGAATCAGCTTTCATTGTTGAAGATAACAGTGTGAACATCACCAATATGTGGTGTTCAAGGTCTCTTTGAAAGGTGCTTGGTTTGAGTGACAGCTAAATGCAGTTCAACAAAGAATGAATTCTGCAAATCCAAGGTGAGAACTGAGTAAACCCTGTGATTTCTACTTTAAATGCAGCTCCTTGTAAGCTTTACACAGAAGTTGTAACTGACCTGTTTCATTACTTTCTCCCTTAAAAGTCCATCGTGGAATGTTCTGATTTGCTCAGTCAATAATATTTGTACCATGCTCTGATGTTAGAATTACAATGGAATGTTTGGACTAAAGTCACAATTGTATATTTATTGGTTTGGGATGTCCCTAGAGGACCAAGCAGTGCCAAGAGCTTAACAAGACTTTAGAAGATGTCTTAAACCTTGTTTCCATGCTGTGTGCTTCACACGTCTGGCATAGAGGGAACATACAGTAGAAAGTCTAGAATTAGTTTTCATTTGCTTTGAATTCTTCCTGTGCCCAAGGAGCCTTATTGTTTGGCACCAGCTTTGATTCACAGGCACTGCATGTGGCTGTTTTTGTTTTTCTTGTTGCGTGAAACAGTGGTCCAGGTCATTGTGGCAAAACTTCCTTATTATTGGGCCTTTAAAAATAAAACAAACACCAAAAAAGCCCAAAACATGAGATTAATTTCTTGTACAGATACTATCTGAACTGCTTTTGCAGATCATGGTGGATGGGTCATAGTCATCAGTGACCCTGTGTAAATGTAAAACAAGGGATGATGAATCGCCTGTTTACTGGAGTCTGCAGAGGCAGCGGCTCAGGCCAGCCTGCCCCAGGCTTAGAGCAGTGCAATAGAATTCCAAATAATCACGAAATGCTGAGAGTGGTTTATATGTTGTTCCAAAGATAGTGCTCACAATAGCATAATGTCCTGGAATTTGGAGGGAAATACTTCACCCACCTCAAGAGGATTGGTTTATGTTAGACCCCATGGGCTTAAGTTAATGAAGTGCAGTGGGGTGTATTTTCTGCTTGCAGTACATTACCAGTTGGTAGCATCACATCATAAGTGAACCCGTGTGGGATGAAAACCAGTGATCAAGTGTCTTTAGAATGTAGACCTGGAAGAAAAGACCAGTGTCTCTCTGCAGAGAGGAAATGCAGGAGAGACCTTCTGCTCTGGGGACAAAAAAGGTCAGAGGAGAATGAGGGTATCTGTGGAGAAAGGTGGCCAAATGCTCAGAGGACTGGAGCTTTTTGGGGAGCTTTTTCTGTCCAGGTAGAACGGATGAGGCAAAGCATTCAGCAGTACGTCTTCATGATAAGGTGGAATACTTTTAGTACTTGAAATGACAGAACTTTCAGTGAGTAGACCCACACTTTGCTTTGTTTGGAGATGCCAGGTTGACAAGTAAAGTACCCACCTTCATGTACCTGATGTGTGGGCTGGCTGCATCACTAATGCTGTCATGTGCGTTTTGGTGTAGAAGCAGGTAACTGAGCTGGTACTGAGGTATCCTGATGGAATTCCATTTCAAGGAAAAGGATATCTGAAACGAGGAAAAATGCGGAGGTAAAAGACCAAGTTGCTAATTTTTTTTTTCCACTGGCACATAGACAAAGAACTCATTGTGAAAATTAGGCTAGAGGAGGGAGACTGGTTTTTAGAAGTCACTTGATCATGTTTGTTTGGCAGACTGTTGTATTTAGCTATGTTGGCATTTAGGTGGTCTTAAGTAGGCTTTGAAGTTATCAGGTCACACCTTATTAACAAAAGCTAAGGAAGACAAGGGTGGATCACACTTTTGGTGTCACCTTTGTTTATCTGGAGACTATTTTCTGCATGCCTGGGTTAAGAGCTCAATAAGCCACAATCACTGCTCTATCACAAGTCCTAGTATCTCAGTATTTAATATTGCAGTTCTCAAAGGAGGCACCTAAAATCCAGACACATCTGAGGGGGGAAAGGGAAGTCTGCCTTTGTGCTTTAACATGTTCAAATCTCTCTTCAAAGTTTAAGTTGGACTTAAACTGCTTAAATGTACAATGGTTGGTTGGGTTTTTAATCATAGAAATCTTTATTTTTCTTTTTATATATTTCCTTTTTATATAGAAATATAATCCTGTTGGCTGAAATAGGCTTCAGAAGCCATTTCAGGGACAGTATTTCTGAGATGCGCTGAAAAGGATGGTTAGAAATTTCTGGGACCTCCATCACTTATTTTACTCATATAGTATTATCTCTGTTGGCAGTATAAGAGATGGTGCAAATCTTGTTACGATCACAAGTGAGGCTAACACTGACACTACAGTCTGAGCCTGTATTGTTCAGGAGGGACCATTCCTGGGTGCTCACTGAGGGAACCTACTGGGTTTGGTACAAATGGAGCAGATGGCTGGGAAAGTTTGTTAAATGAGGCCAGAAAACAAACAGTACCTGAGGAGGAGGGGTGTCAAAAAGTGATTCAACATGAATTTCATGTTTCGCAATTAATGTGTGTTGAGTTTAGATTTTTTTCACCTATATCAGGGCAAAATGAAAACATTTTGTGGTACATTAGAATGCCTAAATTGTTCTATTTACAGCTGCAATTCAGTGTTACTTCTAACTAACAGAAACAGAAATGTCCCCATTTAACTTTGGTTTTACAGTTAAGGGAGACAAAGACTTTAAACCATATGCACATAATTATTTTTTTTTCCCCCTTACTAAGAGAATAATTTTACTATTACATTAAAGTTCTTGCTATACACTAAACCAGATTGCTATTGACTATTAGGTGTCAGGTTCTTCTTTACAGAGGAAGGAAAGTCTGAGGAAAGACTGGACTATATTCATTGGAAAAGCTGGTGTGGTGGATCTGGTGAATTTAGGCAGGGGAAAAACAAAAAGAAGCAGCCAGAGCTGTAAGGAGAGCTCACCAATTTTGACCACTGTTAGTAAGTTGGTTTATTCTTGCTGGCTAGCTCATCATGCACTGTGTAAACTTTTAAAATGTGTTCTTGGGAAATCATTTTCAGGCCTTGACGCATTCCTTAGTGCGGTTTGAATTTTGAACGCTTATTGAGCCTTTTATTTTTTTATAGCGACTACCCTAATCCTCTTGAAGCATTTGTCCAGAACCCCCTGCACCTTAAACATGGTTAAAAGGTAGCTTCAGGTTGATTTGTATTTCCAGGCTAATTGTAAAAAAACTAACATCTACATGAGGTTCACAAAGAGGTCAGAAGTAATTCAGTCCCTGGTCACTACGTTCTGGTTAGTGTCTCTGTGATCAAGTCACAAGAAGGGTCATGGGATTTCATTTTCATTCCTGTTGTCTACTTGTTTAGATAATTGGAGCCACTGGTCTAGTTTGTCTTTGAGCTGCAGAGAAAGAGCTAAACCCAGGACGTGGTGTCATCAGTGAAAAAGAAACACAGCCTTGGAAAAAATGGCAGACAAAGAAGGGGAGCCTTGTTGCATGGTGCACATCAATTAACTGTTTGTTTCTTGTTTCATCTTAAGATGTATTAGAATCAGAATTTCACAGCAGGTGTTAGTTATCTCCTAAGGTGGCACACACCTTAATCACAGAGGGTTTTTTAACACAACTAACAGGGATGCAAAGAAGGTAGTACCTGCAACAGAGCAGAGCTGAGCAATGGATAGGGCAGAGTCTGTATACAGCCTTTATGGCAAATGAGCTCTGATCACACAGGGCAGTGATGATTTCACCATTGCTGCAGCCATCGAGTACCTTGGACATTCCTGTGGCATCTGGAACATTCGCCAGCCCTAGTCTAAGACACAACAAAACATTAAATTATCATTCCAGGAGAAGTTCATTTGTTGATAGAAGCTTGGAAGAAGGCTGCTGGTTGAGGGAGGTACAGAAGATGACCACCTACATAGAACCAAAAATAGCTGGGTTTTGGAGGTTTTTTCAGGAAAATGCCTGCTAGGAGTCCTTTTCTATAATAATATCCTGAATATGAGGTAAGGTTTCAGGTTTTCTGTCTCCTTTTCTTGCCTCCCTCCCTCCCTCCACCAAGCTTCTGGTTTATATCTGATTACATCAAACCAAAGGTCAACACATCACAATAGATCATTTTTATTTGGTGCTTTTTCATTGACTCATACTCAATAATGGTTGGAATTCTCAGAACAAATCCTGTTTGGACTTACATGTTCTCTTTCATCTCTAAGTATATCTCAAGTCTTCCCGCACATTGTTTAACGTAAGTGTGAAAAGTAAAAATGCTACCCACACATACATATTCAGGATTCCCCTTAGAATTTATTTTACAGTGTGTAATACCCATGGATACTTACCAGTGGAGCTCCTTTTCACTGGTTCACCCCATGTGCTGCAATGAGCATCACTGTGCTCTTCCAACAGCTCCTCTCACAATAGAGCCACTTCTACATTGTGTTACTAAAAACAATTTCATTAACTCTTGCAAATGGTTTAGTTTCATGACAGGTATATTTGCCTTGAAGCTTTTCACATCTTTGAGGAGAAAGTCTCTAAATAACATTCTCATGATGTTTTGGAAGGTTACAGTTGGGTCACTGGCATTTCTTTTGGTGCGGGCTTCGTTTATTTTGGCTTGACAGCTACTGTGGGGCACCTACTCAGTTTTTCCTGTCACCTCACGATTTGAGTTGCAGCAGCTTAATGTACTTCAGAGCTTTTTTCATTACATGGCTGTGCACATGTAACAACTGGAATTGTATAAATCTGTGTTTCACATCTAGAATCTGGGTGTTTTCTTAAGTGTGCGTAACAGAAACACCTTTTGTTCTTTTAATAACAGAAAAAGTTTCTCTCTTGCAGTTTGCTGGAACCTTGTCAGATGGTTTGGGAAAGACAATGGATAGCAGACATCAGACTGAACGAGAATACATTCGATATCATGCTGCAACTAGTGGAGAACATCTCGTGGCTGGAATCCATGGACTTGCACATGGTAAGCCTTAGCTGCAGTTTTAATTCATTTCTCTTTTAAAAACAGTGATGAGACTGAAAAGTTTGCATTACCCTTGGATGGTAATTTGAACCCAGGGATGCGGAGCTGTCACAAGCATTATGTTTGAATTGGTATGCTTGCAGTATGGGGTGGAGGGATTCTTTGGTTCTTACATTGACAGAAACTACATTTAAGAGAGGAGTCTTTTCATGTGTAACTAAATAAGAGCTTTTCGGCAAATTAAAATGAAGTTTCAATGAAAGTTCATCCAAAACTTCAGTTTCTTTGTAGAGGCAAAAAATACCCATGCAAACAGGTTTCTTCAGGGCCAGACATTAAAATACAAATGAGTACAGCTGGATTGTAGCTGTCTTCTGTTTGCTTTCAGTTCCAGAAACCTGAGGTTCCTCAGATCCAGTACATCAGTTTAAAGTAGCATTTTACCCGTTGGGTTGTATTGTTGTTTTTTGTTTGGGGGTTTTTAAGTCTCCTAAGAACAAAAGAGATGAATTTGTGTAAAAAGGCAGTGGACTAGTCTTAATTTGGCCAGCATCTCACATCGATTTAGCTCGTGATTTATCTGTAGAAGAAAGTTAAATCAATACAAGCCAAGTTTAAATCAAATATTTATATTTTGCAGCATCTTGACTCAGTTTGTTTAAATGTCATTCTTTTAGTGCAACTGTTGCAGGCTGTGCGAAGCTAATGTGGCTTTCACTAAAGCAGCAATCTTCTCTGTGCTGTGCAAAAAGTCTTTGTGCTGGGCTTTTGTCATAAGGAGACACTGTAGGTATTTAACTGGATCATGAGAGGTTTCTCTCATAGCAGTGTGCTATGAAGGCTGGTATCAGTTATATTGGAAAAATGCTGAAATTGTGGTGTATTACCCATTAACTGGCAGGACTCTTTTAGTGTTAATTCTGTAGAGTTTTGAGTTTTTAAATGCTCATTATTCAGTTTTGTTCACTGTTTGTTTTTCAAAAGAGCAAATATCTGCTAAGCCCTATCTGTTGAAATGTAGGAATTAGCCATAAACTGTAGTTACTCAAGAGAAGTGACTTAAATACTTTGTGCTCCTCAAGTTTGGGAGTAAAGGTGCTGTCTGGTCTGTATTTCAGTTACAGACCATAGGAGAATGCCTGCCTGCTGGAAACTCAAGAGCCGAGTGGTGGGAAGCGTTTTTACATGTTGGCTTAAGCTAGTTCACTAAAAACAACCCAATCACATCATCCCAAGACTGGATATCTGTAAAGCAGGTTCTTAGATCAAGTGAACTGTTCCAAGTCTTTTGAAGCCTCAGTAGGCTCTTGATGTCTTCAGAGCATTCAGGTTCCCTGCAGTGGAGATATGCACAGAAATGTGTCCGCAACATCACAGCTAAAGTCACGTAGGGCCACTTTAAATTCACTTTTTCCAGTGGAGACATGCACTTTTTTATTTTCTGTCTCAAACTTTTCTCTAAGCTTTTGTGTAACAGGATGTTGTCACAGTGCAAGTAACGCTTCACCTCAGGAATTGATGAGGACTGTTTGTGTAAGTACGGCTGGGAAGTAAAACAACATTGAAATATTTTAAAAAACACATATTTAATGATGCATTAGATCTTTTTCTGTGGGTTATTATTGTCTGTGCCTACATATGTGCGTATACAGAATATAAAGTCATGAGCTTATGTAACCCATTTTGACAGTTTTTGCATTACATTAAATGCCTAGTATGTTTCCATCAGGGTGCACAGTAGATGGTTGAGTCAGACAGCACCAGCTGTGCAAGGCTCTCTGATGCTTAGAGGCAACACTTGTGGCCTACTGTACTGTTCTTATCTTTGCTAGGAATCATTGGAGGACTGACAAGTGTAATAACTTCAACTGTGGAAGGTGTGAAGACTGAAGGAGGTGTCAGTGGCTTCATATCGGGCCTTGGCAAAGGGCTGGTGGGGACAGTAACCAAACCTGTAGCTGGGGCTCTGGACTTTGCATCGGAAACTGCACAGGCAGTGAGGGACACGGCAACTCTGAGTGGCCCCAGGTCAGTGAGCAGTTTATATTCCTGGTCAATAATACTGTGAAAATGTGTATTAATGCCTGCTCTAACTTCTGATCTGATTATCTTTCCTTACCCAAAAAAACAATAGCTTAAGCAAATTTGCTGTGAGCCATTATTAGAGATGTAGCCCTTTCATTCAGTTTGCTTTTTCTGTAATAGATGGCATTACTATAGCAAGAGTGAGATTTGAACAGAAAAGCTACAACATGAAATAGGAATTATTCAGCTACAGCATTAGATGAAAGCAAAATTTTCAGAAGGCTATAGGGAATGACATTAAACTTCTACCATGGAATCCTTACGCAGAGTTGAAATGGAAGAGTTCTTTTCCCTCCTCTGCCTCCAGCTTCTACTTAGCTGTGTAGAAAAACAGTTTGAGGAGTTCTAGTATCAATACAGTGGTGTTACCTTCCAATTTTCATTTTGTACAGTGATTCTCACTTATAGGAAGTGTGGCTAATGCCCTTATGTCCACATGCTTACCTGTTTACCTCTGTGTGTGTGGGTGCTGTATGTCAGCACATCAGGATGGAGGCTTTGTCTTCCGTCCTTTGTTTGGTTACAAGCTTCATGTGCTCTCTACAAAATACAGTGATTATGTTTAAAATAAATGGATGTTCATTAGCACTGACTGTGAATGTGGAAGAGGAAAAGGGCCAAGTTCCAGAAAGGCTTCTCAGAGAGGAGATTCTTCCTACTGTTTGTGGCCAGGAGTTTACTTTGTATGACACTACTATGCCAGGAAGTCCTGATGTATGTTCGTAAGATGTTGTGTGCTGAAGAAGTGAAAGACAATCCCAAGTACATTTTATTGTCAGAAAGAGAAGAATGTTTGCAAAATGTTGCGGTTTCTTGTCTTCCCATCTGTCTTTTCCGTTTTCTGTGTTTTATTATGCCTCACTTGGAGTCCTAGCATGCCCATTGTCAGCATTTCAGTGAAGAGCAGTGAGGTTGATGAAGTGTGAGTGAGGTGCAGGAAGCTTTGAAGAATGAATCTAAGTGTACTTTGCTGTGAAAATGCAAGTGTTCACATGTGTATTTGTTCTGTATTTGGTACTTAGCTTGATTTGTAAAACCAAGAGGTCAAGGATACAACTTGGTAAGTACATGTGCATACAGGGAGTTAACAAGAACTTTTAAGTGCATCCCTGAGAAACCACATCTACTGTTTTGCTCATATGTGTCTTAATTTTGTGACTGTACAGTCACAACTGTAGGTTGATTGATTGAGTCAGAGGTGGGGAGGAACACACCTGGCTGTACTGTTAGTTGTCTTACTAGTTGAGCTGTGTTTTTATTATTGTTTGCTTCAAGACACTTGAAATTCATGCTTAGCATACTTCTGTGAGATACAACCTCTACACAGTAGCAGTGACGTTATCAACAGTTGACACATTAGATAGCAGCTGGGAAAGGGAGAGCCTCCAACCACTTTATCTCTTGTGTTTGCCTGTGTGACACATTTCCCTTTAGTTTGTTCATTGTCAGTTAAGAGATGAGGGTAAAACAGATGAGCTGAACCACAGTTTTGCTTCCACTAGATTCTGAAATACCATTGTCATAGATGAGCACAGTGAACTGATTTTAATGTCTGCTCACACCCTGCAAAAAGTTTCTGACCCAGCAACCTTCTACAAGTGGAAACAGAACAAAAAAGAAAGAAAACCCTTTCTCAGTTACTTCTCCAATCTACAAAATCTGATGAAAACATTTCTTTGGCTAAACAAATGTACTTGAGAATATGTAGATAATGTAGGAAGGGGGGGGGAAAAACAAACCCAAAGCCACACCACCACCTATAAGCAACTTTGTGCTCATGTTTTGTTTAGTAACGGGGGGGGTGTTATGCACTTATATAATGGAGCAACAAAATTGTTCTTTTGGGGGTATAAAAAAAACCCAAACCAGCAAAGGATTTGTACATGTTTCAGGCTGCTGTGTACCTCTGTCCCTCTGCTGCATTTGTTAACTGTTCAAATATGTGCGTGGTTTGGAATCAAAGCCGAACAGTGTTCCAGGCCCAAGCTGCTGGCTTCCGTTGAACAGAATGTTTTTGCATGCTGGGCTTTATAGGCTTCTCCAAACCAAGTACACAGCACCAGCTAACCCTGGAATGTCTGCTTATGGTGGTAACTGATTCTCAGGGTCATTTTGAACATTGGAAGAACCTGTGTTAAAAATGTGGTAAGAGCAGCCTGACCTTCTCTGGAGACTGTGTGCAGGTTTCCAGTATTGGCGCAGAGTTGAGTCAACCAGTTCATTCCAGTTGCATTTAAATAGCACGATGCATAACCCTAAATTGCAGGCATCTGCAGATCTTTCATGACATGATTGAATTTTTAAAAAGCCCTCAATTTAAGCTGCTTGACATCAACCAATCAGTTTTGGGCGAGATGAAGAATTTGAATTGACGTTGTAGGTTTTCCTAAAAGGCATGTTATAATTCCAGCTAAGTTACTGAATTGAATAGAACTCTGAGAAAGACTCTGTAGCTGGTATTACTGTGATGCTGCTGCAAGGACACAAGTCTCTTTTGGCTTCAGAATGTGCTGGTTTCTGTGCTTGCACAATCCACGTGTGTGGAAAATGGAGCCCAAGAAACAGGGCTGAGATGCAGACAATGGCTTTATAGCTGATGGTGGTAGCGGAAAAGGCAATGTGTTTACAGTGCAAGAAAGTCCTTTTGAAATGTGACTTTATGATGAACTTTTTTAAGGCAAATCTTATTATGTAGTCATATAATTTATTATGCTTGTTATTTATGAGTAAAGCTGCCTCAATAATTACCAATTTTAATGCAGAGGGGAGCATAAAATAGTTGTGACAATGCAGTGTACATCTAATGACTGGGACTCTATACCTTTATTTGAGTGGGGTTTATGTGTTCCAAGTGCTCCAGTGTCACATACGAGAGTTCTTATTATTTCCATATTGGTCATATACTGCCAAAAGTCTGAAAGGCCAGTTCAGAACAAGAAATCTTTTATGTCTCTAGATATGCTTGGAAAGCTCGCTCCTGGAAACGTGTTTTAAGTTCTAATGCTGCACAAGGAAAGAACATTTATATTTTAGTCACGTGTCTAACTTACCAAGTAGTGCAGGAAACTGCCATCGCAGCTTTCTCTCAGGCTTCTGCAAGGTCAGTGCAAGTTTAAGATTAGTCCTGAACTGTTGCAGCGGTTAGTGGTGTTTTCTGATAGTCACAAGGTGAAACTTAGAAGTAAGGAGGTAACTTCACAACCTACCCAATTCAAATGAGTTCTGTCAGTGAACTAGACTGTATTAGTAAAGAACAGTTTGGGCTGGCAAGCCATGAATGGGCACAGAAAATTCTTATGTAAATATTTGTTTCTTTTAGCTGTACTCCATCTGGAAAGCAGTAGCCTGTGCTCGTTGTTCTTTAGTTCTCCACTTCCATGCCATCACTCAGAAGTGTGCAACCCGGCTGCAAAGTCTGAGGCAGTGTCAACAGCATGTGGTTTTTTGGTTGGTTGTGCATCCATTTCTCTGAGCTGTGTCTTTGACTGCAATGTCAAAAGCAGCAGAGTTGAGAGGATGAGCATCAGTGGTACTCAGAAGAGGTAGAAAATCTGGACCTAATTATATGGAACACCAGCTCAGCTTATGTACTGCACAGTATGTCCTCAAGGTTCTCAAGTTTTATAGAGAAGTATGGTTTGAACCTTAGCACCTCTATATGTGTCACAAATTCTGTCCTGACCTCTAGACTTGATCTAGATCTGACTTCGAGTCTTCACAGTAATGTCAGATGTGTATGGGCCACGACTCTGGTGAAGGAGGTGTTATTCTTCTTCTGGTAAGCCCTTCCTAAGATTTTCATAGTAGAAACCAGAGAGAAAATGTATTTATTAGCTGATACTCATTGTGCTGTGTAAGTCTGGAAATGCTACACAAGACAGCTTAGCTGATTCATCGCTCTGATCTGTGAATGACTTGGGCAGTGTGGTTTCCTTGATATCCTCTTTCCTCTTTCCTGGTGGGATATCAGGTTTTTATAATGATCTGTTTTCTTTTGAGCAGGTTTGTCCATTTCATTCCTATGGCACTCTGTCATATGGCTGTACGTGTTGGCTTTTCCTCAGCGTTGGCCCCACCTTCAGTCGCTGTCGAACTTGACTTTATGGTTTCCATTCTTCTGTCTTTAGTGTATGCAGATTCTTCCATTGCTGCTGTTGAGCTGCTTTGAAATCCCCCCAGTCTGTAAGTTCCCATAAGCACTGCATGAAAAGTGACTTTCACATCCCTGCTCTGTGACAAGCTGTGCTCTGCAAGTCATCCAAGACTGTGCTGGCTGGGTTTACTGCCGTATCACATTGCAAGCCCATACCCAATTGTCTGCTCACTGTTTTCCTTCAGGTTTTTTTCCTGCATTTTGTTCTATTTTACTCCTTTCAAAGTATCTCCTTTTCATTTCATATTTGTGTACTGCATTATTTTTCCCCAGATGAACCAGGTTGCGGTTTTGTAGGTTGAATCCTGTTTCATTTCCTGCCATATTTCTGACCTCTTCAGGTCCTTTAGTACTTCACTGTACTCACTGGAGTTTTAAAAGCCTCTTAGTTTGTCCTCTCTAAATATGACCTTAAACGCTGCCTTTACTGGAGCCCTGAAGTTAGGCAAGCCTGGGTTTGTGCCCAGACATTTTGCAGCACCTCAGCAGGCACTTCCCCCTTGAAACTAATCACTTCTTGGTACCAGTTTTATCTGCTCAGGAGTCTTCTATTCACTTTTAATTTATCACTGATAACTTTCTGTAGCTCTGTTCCTGAAATGCCCACTCTGGCTCACTGAGGAAGAGGGTGTAGGTGTTCTTGGGGGGTAAATTGTTCCTTAACTGCAGCCCTGCACATCTTCAGTGTGGACAATTTAATCTCAAAACCTTAAGGTTGTTTTTTTTTCTTTCATTCTGAAAATGCACCTCAGCCATTTTAATTTTTTAACCAGAAAGGGATATAATCCACCACCCAGAACCTGAAATGATTTCTGCATAATAGAAATTAGATAGGTTGTACAGTGCCTTGGGTGACATGGTCTAGGGTGAGGCATCCCTGCCCATGGTAGAGAGGTTGGAGCTAGGTGATCTTAAGGTCCTTTCCAACCCAGACCGTTCTATGATTATATAAATGGAGTTACCCTAAGAATGAACAGAAATGCTTCTCTGTTCCTTTTGCCTCTTCATTTGTTCCTCACAAGGCAGACATGTCAAATGGTAGCAGCTGTGACTGTGGTTTTCTTTCTTACAGCTTTCTGTAAGAATGATTTTATTTTTTCTTGCTTTCCTCCAGGGTTACTTCCAAAGCAATGACTCAGGTTAGAGAAGTGTGGTCTTTCCTAGGCTATACAGCAGTAAGTCTTGTGTGCTGTACATAAGGAAACTAATAGGGCTTTTTGTCAGGGAAGTCTCAGGTAATGATTATATTTGACTCGGAGTGGAATCCTGGCAGGATTGCTTTGCATACTCACTCCACCAAACTACAGCCCCTCAGAACTCTGTGGAAGGAATCCAAGCAGTTGAGGCATGTGGTTACTCTTCTGGAGTGCCTAAAATCGTAAGAATTGAGGATGGAGTGTGCTGCCATCCCACACTTGACTGCACTTCTCAATCTCTACATACTCATACAGTACAGCAGAATTTGCTATGAGTGATTGGAGAAAATGACTCTGTTGCATGTAGTTTTCATGACGTAGCAAAGAAAGACAAACCTTTAAAACATTCATTTTGCTTAATAATATTTTACTGCAGAATCTGTAATTCTAGAACCACATGTATTAAAGTGTCACTATTTTAGAACCATACATTGGTTCATTGCAGGAGAGCACTGTTAGCTGCTCACCACCCCCAGGAGTCCAGATGGTGTGGAGATCTGAAACTCTGTGCCAACTGAGCCCATTCCCTTTCCTTTTGGTACCTGTCACAAAACCAAACTGTAATGCTTTTTGTGCATGACTACAAATACCTTACTTTAGGTCTGAGTAATGTTTCCAGAAGCTCCTTGCGAGGTGTCTGCATTACCATTGACATTTGGAGTGTTTGTGAAATAAGTTGTCGTTACAGTTAGGTGTCTTTGTCCCCTTATTTTAACATGACTCAATTGAAGTATTTGGAAGGAGTGGAATTAAAACCCCACAGTTCGGACCTACAGCATACTTCATTAATGTTATACTGCTGTGGTTACTTTAACATCTGCTGTATATGAATGTTCTAAGTAAAAGGAGGTTTTAGGAAAAAAATATCAATTACTGGACAGTGTTAGGCCATGTTTAATTGTACAGGTCTTGCGTTTTACATCTCTTAAGTAGATGTAAATATTTACATACTTACAGATCTATTAAGTAGTATCTTATGAGCTACACTTGGAGTAGCAGGGGCTGAGACAGGAAAACCTGGAAGCAAACACTTTACCTGTTTGTAGAAAGACACTTTCTGAAGCCCAAGGGTTACAGTTGCTGAGGTTCATAAGTGCTCCCTTCGCATTGTACTTCTGGGGTTTAGTGCACCCTGCATATTAGCAAAGAAGCTTTGGGTGGTTTAAATTCCAGTAGGGAGTGCTAAACATTTAGTTAAAGCTTGTGTGGTTTCTTTGGTTTAAAGCCTTTTTGCTTTGCCATGTCAGAATGTATTCCTACTGCTACAACTAAACAAAAGACTGGTTTAAGAAAACTGCTGGGTTCACGACTGGTAACATGTGTAACATTAAAAAGGGAGGCTTTATGAGGGACCAAACTGTCATTCTAAATATCAGCATCTGTTTTGTAAGAAAGAAAGATTTTCCACTCAAACATAGTGTTTAACTTGACATTTGAGGGTAGAAAGATACCCTGGATGCATTCAGGCTGTTGGTGAAGGACAGAAAGGAACAGAGGCACTGGAATGGAACGTTGTGAGGGGAAGAGTGAAAACTCAAGTGAATAATGGTGAGTAGTCAGATTAGGCTAAAATGTGAAATTGCATTTTCCTTTAGATGTCCACTCATTATTAGCAACAAATAATCTCAAAGAGATGAATGAATGCAGAGTTCTCCCTGTGATAGTCACCACATAACCAACATACTTACTAGTGCCTTGGTAAATTACAACTAGAGGCAAGTGTGTTCCTATCAGTGGGTGAAGGAACTTGCCTGGCTTTGGTGTTAACTGGGACTGCTGCTATGGCTGAGTTCAGAACAGGAGCCACATAAGCTCCTGTTGCTGGAAATGGACAGCGTGGGTACAGCACTTGCCCACTGTCAAGGGCAGTATTTAGCCATTGACTGAAAGGAATGCATCCAGACAGGAAGAAAACCATATTTCCCTTGAAAATACTGCACGTTTTGTCAAATTATCTTACATTTCAGCACAAGCTTTTGGTCACCAAGGCAAAAAAATGAAAGGAAAACCTCTTTCTGTGCTGTATGTTTCCTGGTTACTGGCATTCATGTGCTTTTTAGATCCTTCCTTCCTTGTAAAGGCCTTTGCTAAATGGTGCTGCTGTTTTGGTGTATTCTATGGAGCAGTTTTCTTGGGTTGAAATAAGTGGAGAGCACTGCAGAATAAACAAGTCTGCAGTGACATCTCCTAGAGTGGAATTGAGAGACTTAGAGAAGGAAAAAAAAATGAGGCATTAGCAACAGCAGAACAAACTGGAAAGTCACCCAAGACCTGGCAATAACGTAGCCACAATTTCCATTCACAAATCTACTTGCTTGGAATTAGGTGAGATAAGTTGAAAGCGTATGTGCACCAGAAATGAACAAAAGCTTTATTCAAAACAGACGTGGCTGCTGGAATGTACCAGGACAAATCACCAGACTGCACTGAACCAGTTGGACTTGATCCCCAGACCTGAAAAAAGCTTAGTGCACATTCTGTGGGGTTTTATAGTATCTTTTGGTCCTCTTACTAGTACTTTCAGTTCATAAAAATAGCAGGAAAGATGAAACTGATGTAGTGGAACAGGAACCAGCATTTGTCTATCTGTTTCTTTCTAAAGCAGCAGTGGCAGGAGCTGCTGGCCAGGGCACTGACCACATCTGTTTATGCCACAGGGGTGATGGGGCTGGGGCAGCCTTTTGGGCACTGGTTTTTGTACTAGTGTTGATGAAGGTGAGCACAAACAACATCTGTACTGAGGAATGAGAACACGGGTACCTTGTGTTATGCACATACCCAGTAAGAGTCGTTGGGAGGGTCCATGTCCGTGGTTGTTTCTCTTGCATGTATACGGAACACCATCTTTCAAGTTGTCTTTCCATTTGCTTTCACTCCAGATTATTTCACCTGTGATAATGTTAAAAGGTTTCTTTACATCCTTAATTTTCTGACCTGTATCAAGGAGTGGCCTTGAATTACCACAGTGATAGAGCTGGGAGTAGATAGTGTTTGAGCGTGCTCCCAAGTGGGCTCTTTCCATTCTGAGACCAAATATAAAAATGTAGGAAATGTTTGTTACATACAAAGTGAAAATCTGTGCTACGTATTGTATTTCTACTAGTTTTGTGTCTTACTGGGATTACTTGCCACGTTCTCCTCCCAGGAATAAATACCCAGGCATCAGGTTCTTTGAGGTTACTCCATGCGTTTAAAATGGTAGAAATACTAAACCACGTGATTGGTCATGTACTGTTTATCTACTGACAGGTTTTATTTTCAAATTAGAAGGTAAGGCATTGCTTTAAAGCAAATACCACTTCTAAGCAGTATTTCAAGGCACGTTACTTGAGGTTCATGTTTATGTAGTAATTACAGGCTTATGTGAAGCGAGGGACGTTGTGGTGAAGTACCTACTAAGGTGCTGCTGGGCTGTCTACCTGCTTCTAGACAGACCTTCCCTTTGTCATTAGCGGTGAGGTTTTCTGCTCAGCCCTAGTCCTGTGTCTGTAGATGGGAGCCCAGGGCCTGCTGGGATGGGGTTTTACACTTGTGCTGTCCTTTTGCCCTTCCACTGAACTCTTTTCATTTCAGTCATGAGCAAACAGTCAGTGCCTGAACTAACAACCCTGCAATCCTCCAAAGCACGCCTCGCTTACAGTACCAAACAAAGGGAGGCCCGCGTGGGCCGGCCCAAGCCAAGGAATGCAGCTTCGAGGTTCTGCTCCATAAATTTAACCAGCATGACAAAAAGGAGATAATATGAGCCTTCGTGATGATCTGAAAGGGGGAGGTTTGTGTCCCATTGATTGCGGTCTGGCCTATTGCCAGGCCCCAAGCCTGACCGACAGTTGAACCATATCGTTAAGGCGTGTAATACAGCTCAAGTCTTGTACAGCAGCCAATGAGTACATATCCAGAGGGCAAAAGTTTATAAAGAGTTGAGGCTGTCCTGTTTAACCCTCTCACACTGCATGTAATATATACGGCTGCCATTCAGAAATAGTCACATTGCTATAAAAATGTAAACCTTCAACTTTCTTTACTTGGAGGGAAAAAAAAATCCATGTGTGTGTGATTTGGAGCGTGCAGCAGATTTATAAAGTGATCCGACAAAACTGAGTTTTATTTAAAAAAGAAAAAATCAATCCAACCCACTTTTTTTCCCAGTACTACTTCACCCATAGTTACTTCTTAGTTCAGAGATGTCTTCTGGGTTTTCCTACAAACCTTCATACAGATGGAGCTATTTATTGCCTTGATGTCACCTCATTTAGCATGTGGCTGGTATTTATATAGATAATTTTTTCACCTAATGTTGCCGTTAACATGTGGAATGCTCTGTGTCAGTTCTGTAAGTACAGACAGTTGATGTGAATTTTCTTGCAACTGCTAACTTTAAAAATCAAACCACCTCTGAGCAGCTTTTGGTTAGGTAAAGCTTCTGCTGGAAGGATCTGCTGTGCTGGCTGCAGCCTGGTTGTACTAACTGAGAAGTATATAAAAGAGTCTGAAGAGAGAACACCTGGAGTCATCCTAGTTCCTTTCACACAGCTCTTTGCGCACACCTAGCAGCTGATGTCCTGGTTTGATTGTTTGCCTTCTTCCCCAAAGTGGGGAAAGCACAATGCTTTCCCAGGAAGGTAGGAGTGCAATAAGGAAACATTGCGGTTACACTCCAAGTAAAGTGGCTGTGTTTGCATTTACATCACATGGGCATTAGCACTGATGGATTTTGAGGGGACCATTAGAAACATCAGTACAGAAGTTAGACCAATACTGCATCTATTCCACTGCTCTGCCTGCCAGCAGACTGTACTCAAAAGTTTTAAGTCCTTCTTGCCTGGTGCCCTGAGGCACCATAATAATGCCATGGCCCTAGGCACTTTAATCTTCAATAAGGCATATTGAGCTCCTGGATTTCAGATGGGTGTTCCCAAGAAATCCCTGGTAAGAACTGTACCTTTTACACTGAATCAGGAGGTGAATGGGAGCATTTTGCAACACGTTTTAAGACAGGAAACTTAGAACCATAGAATAGGGTTGGAAAGGACCTTAAGATCATCCAGTTCCAACCCCCCTGCCATGGGAAGGGACACCTCACACTAAACCATGTCACCCAAGGCTCTGTCCAGCCTGGCCTTGAACACCGCCGGGGATGGAGCGTTCACAACTTCCCTGGGCAACCCATTCCAGTGCCTCACCACCCTCACAGTAAAGAACTTCTTCCCTATATCCAATCTAAACTTCCCCTGTTTAAGTATGAACCCGTTACCCCTTGTCCTATCACTGCAGTCCCTCATGAAGAGTCCCTCCCCAGCATCCCTATAGGCTCCCTTCAGATACTGGAAGGCTGCTCTGAGGTCTCCACGCAGCCTTCTCTTCTCCAGGCTGAACAGCCCCAACTTTCTCAGCCTGTCTTCATAGGGGAGGTGCTCCAATCCCCTGATCATCCTCATGGCCCCCTCTGGACTTGTTCCAACAGTTCCATGTCCTTTTTATGTTGAGGACGCCAGAACTGCACACAATACTCCAAGTGGGGTCTCAGGAGAGCAGAGCAGAGGGGCAGGATCACCTCCCTCGACCTGCTGGTCACGCTCCTTTTGATGCAGCCCAGGATACAGTTGGCTTTCTGGGCTGCGAGCGCACACTGCAGCCGCCTCATGTTCAGTTTCTCATCGACCAACACCCTCAAGTCCTTCTCCTTGGGCTGCTCTGAATCTCTTCCCTGCCCAACCTGGAGCTGTGCCTGGGATTGCTCCCACCCAGGGGTAGGACCTTGCACTTGGCATGGTTCAACTCCCTCAGGTTGGCATCAGCCCACCTCACAAGCGTGTCAAGGTCCCTCTGGATGGCATTCCTTCCCTCCAACGTATCAACCGAACCACACAGCTTGGTGTCATGGGCAAACTTGCTGAGGGCGCACTCAATCCCACTGTCCATGTCACCAACAAAGATGTTGAACAAGAGCGGTCCCAACAACGATCCCTGAGGGACACCACTCGTTACTGGTCTCCAGCTGGAGACTGAGCCATTGAGCACAACTCTTTGCGTGTGGCCATCCAGCCAGTTCTTTACCCACTGAGTGGTCCACCTATCAAATTGATGTCTCTCCAACTTAGAGGCAAGGATGTTGTGTGAGACAGTGTCAAACGCTTTGCACAAGTCCAGGTAGATGACATCAACTGCTCTACCCCTGTCCATCAGTTAACTTGAAGTTGACATTGTTAACTTGAAGGTGACAACGCTTGTTATCACTGTGATGACTCTGCAAAGACAGGCAGAGTCTGGGAAAGAGGGGTAATAGATATTACAGTGTTACATTTTGTGAACTCCTTAAGTTTGATGGTATCAACGTGCTTGAAAAGGTGTGTGTGTGCTGCACAGCCATTAGTCAGAGGGGGAAGAAGTGCCGAAGGATGCACAGGGTGGCTGGTGGAAGTGCCATGCAGTTGTCTGGGATGCAGGCACACACAACTTGTATACATCTTGGATTTGTAACACAGACACTGTAAGAATGTGCTGTTTGGGTGAGTCCAGCTGCTGCTCTGCTGGTTTTAAAGAAGTGATGCTTGAGATTGCAATTAAGTTCCTTTCACTTTCTTTTGAACTTGAAGCCCAAAAAGGTTGTACACAATTGTACACCCAAGGAAGAGTTTTCAGTATAGTTTTGACCTTGTATACAAAGGAAAGGGGGAAGGGGAAGAAGAGCTACATCCCTATGTTGGCAGGAATGGCCTACATGATAAACAGTTGCTTCCTCAGCATGCTGCAGTTCTCCTGAAGGTATATTGGGTCAAATAAAGGTCTTGAGCATCTGAGCTGGTAGATCCCTCAGAAGAGGAGGGATTTGACTGTAAGTGGGAGGTTTTAACCCTAGGCACCATTTATTTGCATGTTTCTGCCTGAAACTAGCATTTTGGGAACACACTTAACAAGCACAATATATTCCATGCATTTGCTGGAATAAACACATATAAGCTTCCTCAGATATGCGGTCAGCAGGGAGCTGTCTGGCTCATGATTTTACACATTCTTGCATCTAACTGAGACATTCTAATGCCAAATCCAACACTCAAGCTGCCTGCGCTGTGTGTGTTTTTTTAACACACCTCAAAAGCATCTGTGTCCAAGTCAGTGACTGAATTCCGCCAGAGCTCTGGGTTCAGGAGCCAGGTCTTCCAGAGATTATCTGCCTGGTGGGAACTGCTCCCCGAAGTCCAGTGCTGGGTAGGAGGCAACTGCACTTAACGCTTTGCAATGCATAACCACGCTCTGCCAGCAGAGCCACATGGAACTACATGGTCATGGGGTTTTTTGAGGTTAGGCCCAAGTCATTTAATGCTCTCAGATGCAGACAACTAGCACATAAACCCCAATGCTGTCTGCCCCCATATGCTCAGTAAATTCAGGGGATGTTCCCTCTTACTGCAAAGGTTATTTCTGTTATTTGAAACAGAATCATGGAAAGAGTGGGTTTTTAGTAAAGGGGCGATACGAAATCTAGACCAACTTAGAAGTGGCATATGTTTGTTTTCATTTGTTTTCCATATGCCCCTGTGGTGTGACTGCATCAGGTGTAGTTTGTTGCTGTGATGGTGGAACTCTCAGGTTCATTTTTAAGGTATATATTGTTTAGCATTTAGTTGATTCCGGCACTTCTGAATATGCTTTACACTGAGCCCTCCCATTACATGTCTGTAAGACAAGTGCTGTCTTCATTCTGCGTTCTGTGGACATGACGTGCATGGCATGGTGGTACTTAAGGCTGCAGGTACATTCCAGTTCTGAATGCCAGCAACTGCAGCAGGTATTTTAGTTGTTGCATATCTTGTGATAGAAGATGTAAGGCCATTCATTGAACTTACTAAGGCAAGTCCCTTCTTAAGGTCTGAACTGCACTAAAGCCCTTAGACAGAGCACTCCCTGTATTTATGAAGCAAACTTTTTCCAGAGCCAAGTAAGTAACAGGTTTGATATTACGTCTTGAAAAGACTAGCAGCAATGGAATTGTTTCATAGGCTTCTATTACCTGCGAGGTTTCCTTTGTTTGAACTAAGGTTAGTTTATAATTATCTCAAGGGATAGAAATTGTTCCCAGGCTGACAGTCTGTACGCCAGGTTACAGCCCAGAACAGCCTCTCATCAATAAATTTTATACAAACCTGAAAAAACAAGTTTGCATGGAAACCCTGACAGAATCTGGGCTGTTCCAGAACCACTAAGTTACTGCTTTGAATGGGCTGGGGTGATGAGGTGGCTAAACTGGAACACCTTTATGAATGTGATGGGTCAGTGACAGTTGTTGGAAGCTGTGGCAGCAAGAGCTAGGTCTCAGTGGAGGACATCATTGCCAGAGAGTGTGGGACAGAGGCCTGTGGCCACAGCGCTCTTTGGAGGGCCCATGTGGCTAATCTGCCCGCTGGTGTCTGCAGCTAGAATGGACTCGAGGCTTGATGCCAGACATGCAGTACAGGTACAGCAGGTGAAGCCTCTTCCATTACATAACTAGTGTCAGGCACCAGAACTGCATCTCCTGGCACTGACAGGTGTTTGTGGAGGGTTTGGGGTGTCCTTGCACCCTGCTGATCGTGGATCAAGGTCTGTACACATGCTCAAGTTGGGCTCTTTGGTCAGGTCTGTAGTTGCCAGTGCTGCTCTCTTACCAAGGACAGATGGGAAATCCCACACATATGTTCTAAGTGGACAGTTGTAGTGATGGCTATGTTGTACATCAGAATTTTCCTGTCTGCTTTTTTTTCTCAGGAGATGTTGCTAAATATCCTAAAGTTGCTTTATTCTGAGTAGTTATTCTGGGTGTGATACTGGGGAAATGAAAGATAAGACATCTGAATATAATTTTAGAAGTGCAGTGTTTTGTTTCACAGACTGTCATCTTTGATTATACAAAGTTTGATAGCTTCAAATTTTCTTTTTCTTAATGGTTTTGTCAAAAGTACACTTTGAGAAAATTCTTTAGGTCCAAAAGGCCTAAAAGATGAGTAACAGTTACTCTTCTCAAAGCCACTGTGTATGCATCTCAGCAAGAATCGCATCCATAAACCTGACAGTGTAAACCTGACAGGGTGACATCAGTGAAGGAACAAGAATAAGCAATTCTGTAAAACATGTGATGTCTCGTGTAGTTTTTTGGTCACAGTTGGTAAATAATTATCACTGGTAATGCCTGAACAACTTCCTTACCTCAGTAGGTTGTGATCTGTTTGATTACAAAAGAGCAGAATCAGAGGAGCTGTGTGAGGTGTTATGCAGAAGGCAGCCAGTGAACGCCATGAGCTGCTGTTAGTGTCCCTGGAGTCATCTGCAGTGATTCTCTAGCATTCAGCTTGGTCTGAACAGTGAAGAAGCGAGTGTGTGCCTCAACATTCTGACACCAGTTCCAGTCTCTTTGTGTCTTCATTCAGCAGCACTCTACCCTGCTGTGACTAGTAGACGTGAGGGCATTTCTGTCTTGTGTTGCCTTTGTGTGCTTATTAAAAAAGAATCAGCAAATCTGGTGAGTGCATGTTTAATGTAACACAGATGTGGGCACACCACCGTCTGCTTTACAAATCTGCAGCTTTTTTATTTCATCAGTGTTGCTTATTATTTACAGAATGTAACTTGAGACAGTAGAAGAAAGTTTTAGATTAAAAAAATCAAGTTGTGTGGAATGCTTTTAGCTGTCCAGCCCAAACAGAGCAGTTTGCCAAAGGGGGTGATGGACTAAATCAGTGCAGTTTATGCTCATGCTAGTGGCACCTGGTTGAAAGCAGCTGACCTTATCATTAAGGTGAGGATTATCTTTTATCACCAGGGTGAATACTTAGGCACAGAGGAGCAGTGGGGACAGTAAGCACTATACTCTTAAGTACTTCTTCCTTTTAAAAACAGAAACAAAACCTAAACCCAACCACAACCAAACCCACAAGACAGAAATTGCCAAATCTGCTGTGGTGTCATCCATTTGTAGGACTGGTAATTGCTCTCTGACCTGCTTCTGAGCCAGACATTACAAACCAGTGTTCGCTGATGTTCTGGTTTCTCCAGAATAGGCCTGACCAGAAGGCCCTGTTCTTTCCTCATTTTTACAGGAGTCTTTTCCTGCAGTGCTTCAGATACCTCTTCTCATGATACTGCAGCACAGTTGAGCTTTTGTCTGGAAGATGGTTAAACCTGTTAAACAATGGTTAAACCCATTAACCCGTAAAACCCATTTTACAGCATTGGTGCTAACTCCTGTATGGACAGATACCCAGCTTTCCTGAATGCATCACAGGAAAGTGTCCGATTAAAAAGTTATTGATTGGCCAATAGTTAATTAACAACTACATTATCTGACCCGCTGTGGGAGGGAAACTATTGAGAGAGAAATGTGATGGGTTAATGGTTGGACTCAATCTTAAAGGTCCTTTCCAACCTAAATGATTTTATTACACTTCAGATACTTGCTCTTGAAGTTTGTCAGTAGAAGCTACAGGTGCTGTAGAGGTTTAATGTGGGGGTTCTCGGCTATGTGAAACTTTGCCATTTTACTGCTTTTGGAAGTTACGAAGTAGAAGCAGCAGCAAGAAGTGAATGACACTGGTTGGAGCCCTTTCATTTCTTTGGACCTCTGCCTCAACATTTTGCATTTCATGAAGCAAGCACACACTTTTGTTTACTACTTTGTGAAAATCCAATAGGTAGAACAGGCACTTATTCCCCTCTGGTGTAGGTTTGGAACAATACCATACAACTGTACCTGGCCCAGCTGGATCCTGGCTAAAAAATCTAAGGGGCAGGAGAGGTGACTTGCTCCGAAGTGGTACTTACTAATTGCTAACCACTAAGTACTTACTAAGTGCTAACCACTGCACACAGCTGGTACTCAGAAGAACTATCTGAAGTCCTACCTGGGTTGTGGAAATCATCTAGTATTTAGGTAACCTTGATTCAGAGAAAGGATACAAATGGAAGAATACAAGTAATATTAAGTATCTTTATGCAGCAAATTGCAGTTTTCAGACTGGTATTTTTTAGCTTGGGTGCATAACGTTGTACTTAGTGAGTATCTAGCCAAAAGCAAAGTGGTGCAGTGGGACAGGTAGAGCAGCAAGAACATAAGTCAGCCGAGGGAAAACTGAAAATTTGATTAACAACATATTACTGGCACTATTAATGACAGCATTTGTTATGGTTTTTGAAAGCCTTGCTCTGTTCCACAGTCTTTTAGTTGGACTGTTTCTGCTTTTCAGTTCATCCTCCCTGCTGACAAACTGACTTTCTATATGTCTTAGCATAACCATAGTTAAGCTGAAGTCAAGAGTGTTCCATCTCTCCTGGTTTCTTTCAAAGAGGATCAGTGATAAGCGCTACTTCTGAGCTGCTGGGGTTCGCTATGCAGGTCAGGGATGCAATAACCTCATTAACAAAATCAGAACTTACCAGATAAGTCATAATGTATTAAAAAAGAAATTGGCTGATGTTTTCCCCTGCTGTGCTGCACAGTCAGTATCTTTGGCTTCTATACCTTGTTTGCAAAATGCCTTGTTGATACCAGACAGAGCCGGGACAGCCAAGACACCGAGAGGCCTGTAATGCAGGGGGAGAGCAGAAAATGTGATGCTAAGTCATGAATGACATACAAGAGATGCTGTTCCAGTAACGTTTACTGCTGCCAAGAAGGGAAGAGGCAAACCACCCCCACCCTCCCCCAAGTCTGTTGCCACTGAAAGGCAAAGGTGTCAAAGACGCGAAGGAAAACAAATTGTAAAAGGGTACCTGGGTTGCAAGTCTGGGACAGGGCAGCTGAAAGGGAAAGGTGACCCAGAAACAAGGCCCTGGAGGAAACACCAACAGAAAGCAAAGCTTAGAAGGCAGCTACTCCTATGTGCTAGTGGCAGGCAGCTTAGAAAGAAAAACATGTCCTAACATGGGATTTTTGTCCTGTCTTTTGATGGAAAAGGATGGGAGCAGTTCACTGCACAGGGTTTGTACAAAGATTCAAGATGGGAAGTGCACAGCACTAATCACAACTGTGCGTTTGGCTTGGAAAGTTTCTAACACCAGTAGCCTGACAGAGATACGAAAAAGCACGCAGCAGACCCGGAGTGATGCTGTTCGGAATGGACAGCAGCCTGGAACACAGTTCTTCAGGGGTAGGGTGTTCCAGAAGCTTAAAGGAATTCAGAGTATTATTTTTTAACAAAATACTTTCAGGGGAGGAACCTAGCCTGCAGTTCCTCAGCACCGGGGCCAGGATCAACCTCTCATGTTTGGTAGGCCATATGTGGGTGTCTCTTGCTATTAATTTTTAATAGTTTTTCAAGAAAGGTAAGTTATCCTAAATCCTGCTGCAGAGCCTCTACTTAATGTGGATTTTTCTTCTGTCTTAGCTGCATGTTTGTATTTCCATAACCCTTCAATGCTTTGAAATAAACATGAGCTCTATCTAGGTTGATGCGATGTTGTTTTCTATAGAGCAGTGAGAAGAAACATATCAGTAAAACTGTGCTGATGATCCCAAATCTGCAGACAGTATACTCAGCTTACGTTGCTCCTTCCTATTAATTTAGCATACTGCCCCTTACCTGTGAAAGAAAAATGGGAGACATTTCTTTGAAATGTAAAACCAGAGGAACAGACGCCATGTCTTCCACACCAAGTATTACAGAATCTATTTGCTGTATTTGCAAAGGTATTTTTTAGTCACACTTCATAGTTCAAAGTAAATAAAACTTTGTGTGCTGACAGGTTTAAGTGGAAGGGAAAGTGCTGCTGTGGCACTGTCTTTTTCTGCATCTATTTTGCACGCAGGACACGAGCAGAGAGAGTGAGGAAGCCCCGCTGCTGCAGGGGACCACAAGGGCTCTTGCCCCGCTACTCAGAAAGTCAAGCAGAAGGACAAGAACAGCTCTTCAAACTGACTGACAACATCCAAGATGAGCTGTAAGTACTGACTGGCAAAGTTACTCTGAGTAGTTCTGTTTGCTGCCATTGTGTCTTTGGGGAAGAGGGACTAAAACTGGTTTATACACCCACATGCACATGCATGTTGTTTGTTTTCGCTTGGTACCCATTAGCTGCACAGCAGGAGCATCTAAGCACCTCCAGCCTGTCCACTGGCAGTACACAGAGGACACTGCAGGTGCCATAGGACTCCTCTGGTTCACATAGAGGCTGGGGAAGAAGCAGAACTTCAGTTTGTTGACTCCTGCTCCTATTAAAAGTCCCTGGTCCCCTTCTATCATTACAAAAGATGAAGTCTCAGTAAGTTTCTAAGTAATCATTAGTCCATTAATAAGCATAATACATGTCCAACCCTCCACCGATAAAACAAGTTTGTGTTTCAAGCCTGTGCTCTTCTTCCCCTGTTACATCCATCCACGCATTACCAGTATCTCTTCCCTTCTCTGTCCCTTACCTCCCATTCTACACAGCCCAAGGCCTAGGAGAGTGGTTAGTGATTCATGACAGCAGAACATGGACCACCACTGACCAGCACAATGCTCTCTAAGGTGGCTCTGATTTAGAGAGGCAGTAACTTGGACACCTGTGGTACATGTTATTCCTGAGCTGTTAACAGCCAGTGACCAAAACAACCTGCACCTTTATTTATTTATTTGCTTTAGTATCTTAATTTCACCAGTGTTAGTGATCAGGCTCTGACAGGCTCTTGCAGGCAGCTGAAGGTAGAATCCAATCTGCTACTTGCTTGCAGCCCTGTGATCTCACACCCTTGTTATCCTGTTTTCATCTCACTTAAGTAAGTGTCTTTATGCATATACAGTCTGGGCCTTAGGTTGGGAGAAGTGAAAGACAGCCATTTGTGACCAAAAGCATTGCCAGCTTTTAGCAAGTGCACCTATAAGCAGATCAGTGGGCTTTTGTCATCAAGTCACACTGTTAAGTCACTGTGAGTTTCACCATTAGGAACATCATTCAACAAGAACACAGCATTTCTTGTCATGAAAATAAGTACAATATTATTCCTCTTTTATCCTAGCATCATAATCAGAAACACATTTAAAGACATGATTATTTGCATATTTTCCTTCAGAGTTAAATCCATAAAAGGAGGTTTAATACCTTGCTCTACTGTTCTAACTAAATGTTTCCACATTTTTTCCAGTTAGGCTGGCTATTTCACTTCTGGAAAATATTGTGTAATTACTTCCTGATGTTGTTAAAAACCCCACAAATTCTCCAGAGAGCTGGTTGCTTCTACTTTGTTCTACTGGATCATATTTCATTTAATTTTTCATTTTATTAATCTGAGATATTTTTAATAGTGTAGAAGTATGGGTTTAAAAAAAAACCCCAACTGGTAGTATCTTGAAGTAGTATCTTAAAAGGTGAAATACCAATTTTGAGAACTAGACACGGAGAAGAGAGAAACAGTTGGCAAGAGCAAATGGGTAATGATGCATGACTCAAACCTGGGACAAAACGTAGAGCCTGAATACAGATCAGCTAATGTTTCTATGCTTTACCATTAAATCAGTGACCTCTGTTTCCATTCCTCAAAATACATACATGACATCAGTAAAAATCTTGTATGGAAAATAAGATTTATAACCTGTCGTTCTTACAGAGAGCGTACAAACCCACAGCCCGATCACCCAGTCGCTTCCACTGAACATTACAGTAGCTTTGCGGGCTTCAGTTCTCCTCATGGATGTCCCTCCATCCATCAGGAGAACAGCTGTGCTGCTTTTTTGGATGGATAAAACCACTGCAAGCTTCTCAGCCTCCCTGTGACTGTAGCAAAGGAGACAGAGACACGGTGTTCAGGGTGTCTGGTCCTTTCTCTGCTGGAGAAGAAGCAGAGCAAGTCAATGTGCCATGAAGTTGCCTCTGGTTCTGCCTCTTGTGGAGGCATGACCCAAGTCAAAGCTAGGACCTCTGTCAGATGCTGTACTTGCTTTTGCATGTCTGTCCTAAGGAACAAGACTATTATGCTGCAGGCTATAATGCTGCTCTCTTTTAAAAGTAAGTTTTCTGTGATACTGCATTAAAAATACCACTCTGCATCCTACTTATTTCCAAGACAAAAACCTTACCCCAAAGTGTCTTAGCTCCTGATGGAAAACTGAGGGGCAATTGCTAGTTTCAGTAACTGTGTTAACATCTTCCATGTGGGTTTTTTTGAAGCTGAAATAAATGTGTTTGTCCATTTTGTTTTACTTAAAAGAGCACCATTCAATTTTCCTATTCCATGGTTTTATCCAAGGTTAGAGCTGGGCACAGTATATCGCAGGCCTTTTTTTAATTAGAAAGGCTGTGCTCTTCTCAGCACTTCAGTGACAGAGTAAGTTGTTGACTTGTGTGTGTTTGCCTTTCCCAAGTTTGTGGAAGCAAGGGCACTTGTGAGCTGACGGGGCCAGCAGGCATGGGGCAGGAAACAGACAAGGTCAGTGCACAATACAGTCTTTCAGAGAACTAGCAATAGAAAGTTACTGGAATTATTCTTTTACACCACAAAGAAATCGTGATCTGACCTTGAAATTTTTCTGGCTATTAAAATTCCGTTTGTAGTAATGGATTTGTTTGGATACGGCTCAGAGTAATTTGTGCAAAGTGTTACTTAAATGATAGCGTTGGCAGCAGCTTTAGAGATAGTAAAGCTTTTTTACCTCCCAAAACCTGCTGAGTAATAACAAACTTCAGTGATCTCAGAGCCAGTGGAGTATTTTGCACACGGTATTAGGACAACAGCAGACTTGCGTAAGCACCGGTTCAGAAAATAAGTAATTTTAAACCTACATGGCAGCAGCAGAATCTTAGTTTGTTTTTACAGCTATGCTTCTGCTGCTGTGGATGGAGCATTACTACTCTGTGTAGCACTCCTCCATAGTTATGATTTTGTAGTTAATTTTGTGAAACTTTCAGCATTTCAAGAACCCCACTAATGAGGTTCATTTCAGTAGTAAATGGTAAGTGGGAGAGGAGCTTGTGTGTCACATCTACTTCACTTTACGGTTATTTTTGTTACACATTACTTTTGTTACCTTTTCAGCCATCATAATTCTCAGTATTCTGAACTCACTCTTTTCTACCTCTACTATTCATCACTCAGACTAATCTCTCTGGGGAAACCTGCTTGCTGCTTAACCTTTCACCCCTGTGTTAAACAGCTAATTTCTCTTTTCTAGCTACTGATCCAGGCAGCAGGTTAAACTTGTTTTTTGTTTTTAAAGGCAGGGGAGATGTCTGGTAAAAGGAAGCACAGCCGGTTTACAATGTGTAGAAGGATAATGCTCTTGTCAGAAGTGTCTGCAAACCTTTCACGTATCAGCACTGGAACTGAAGTTAGTTACAATTAAGCTTCGGACTTGCAGTGTTCCGCTGCGAGGAAATGACTCCTCTTAAGCCCTGTTAAAAGATATTTTTATATGTCCTTGTCATGTCCAGAGCTAGAAGCTAGACATTTAGTACTAATATTTGATTTACAGCATAATCTTTTTTAACTGAGAGTGTACTTCATCAGCTTGATTTTTTTGGAACAGTTTAAATTAAACACAGATGAATTGTACGTTACAGTATTTACTTTTCTGAAAGCCTTTCAAAGGTCACAAAACACAACAGGTGAAGACATTTGTTAGGTTACTGTTCTTAGCTTCAAGAGACTAATTTTTCTTTTTTCTCTTTTTTGCAGCTTTATAGCAGTGGAGAACATAGACAGCTACTGTGTTCTCATCTCATCTAAGGCTGTTTATTTCCTGAAGAGTGGTGATTACACAGACCGCGAGGCCATCTTCCTCGAAGTCAAGTATGATGATCTCTACCACTGCCTTGTTTCAAAAGACCATGGGAATGTGTACATACAGTTGACGAAGAAAGCTGTTAATACCAGTAGTGGTGTAGCTATGCCAGGCCCATCACAACAGAAACCAATGGTAAGGATCTAGCACCTATTGTTTCATTCAAGTGGGGCTTTCTTTTCTCCTTTATGCCTGTACAGGTTCCCAAGTGTTTGTAGTCATTAGTGTTTGGTTTCCTGTGCTGCTTAACAATGAAAACCTTGTTCTGCCAGCAGTGAAACCAGTGTCTGCTGGAAACGTGTGGGTGACAGTATGACTTGCTCCCCAGAGTCCTGAGAAAGGCTGAAGGCAGAATCTAAGATACTTCTGCAGGCAGAAAAGTTACAGTAGGAAATGTGAATTTACTTGGAAAAGGCTTTTAACTTTACGATATGTACATGAAACTTAAGTACTTTCCTGCCTATTTAGTCTTCCCTTCCTATAAATACTAAGATTGGAAAGAATGTGTCATGCGTGTACAAGTCGGTCAGAACTCTTATGTATAGCACTCACTGCAGTAGTAGTCCTGGGGGTCAGTTTTACAGGCAAGGTTACAAGCTCACCCCTGACCCATGTCACTTTACATTCTAAACAGAAGAGCCAGATAAAAAGTAGGAGGGGAAGTAAAAGAGAGAACTTCAGATGTTGCAAGATGTTTCTGCTCTCACCCTGCAGTACCTATCAGTATTTACCTGTCTCTCCCTCTCAGTTCTTCCTTACTTCAGCTTGAGAAGGAATCGCCACAGAAACATTTCCGTTCCTTATAGGAGACTTCAAAGCTAACCCCTTTGGTTAGTGACCTGATAAAAAATGACTGCATTCTGGTTTAGGTGACAGCAGTACCACATTATGAAAAATCATGTTTCTCTTTGCAGGTGAATGTGAAATCTGAAGTTCTTGCAGTAAAGCTGTCTCAAGAAATAAACTATGCAAAGAGCCTTTATTATGAACAACAGCTTATGTTAAGACTCAGTGAAAATCAAGACCAATTAGAGCTGGACTCTTGAACCTCTTCCTACTGCCAGTGAACTGCAATTACTGGTCTGGAGCTGATGGTATTCTGTCACTAGAGAAAGTCCTATATGGTAAGGAAATACATATGATTGGTTGTAGTATTCAGCTAAATGGATCACTGTGTGATGTAAGATGTGTGTGTAAGAAAAGAAGGGAGGTGGGCTTGGTGGGCTTTCTTTCTTTTTTGAAGCATTAGTTGTATGACAAAGATATAGCTGAAATGCATTTGGTTCTGGGACGTGCCCTGTATTTTGCTAACATGTATATATGTAAAAGAGTTCCATGTAAATAAGAAAGTACAGACCAGGGTGTTGGTATAATTAGAAGTCTGTTTACTGTGTAAAGAAATTAAAGGAGCTATCAGAGTCTTACTGCACTTCCTGAAACTAGCCCTTGTGTCTCTTTTTTGTCTCTTGAGAAAGCTGATTTGCACAGTGCAGGAACGTAGATAAAGGTTTAAAAGGTAAATTAAGAGTTAATTGCAACTGGTGGTGCACGGATGTGCTGTGATTTGGAGCTTTAACGCTGTGATTAGGGTGCATTGATTGGGGTTATTTTTTTTCTTAAAGCACTCATACACCTAAATGCACATCTACCTGCTGTTCACTGACATGTCATCCTCATTTTTAACAAAAAATCCTGCATTTTGTTAAATATTGCAAGGAGGACTCACTAAGTCAGTTACATTTTCGAACTATTAGGCAGTAAAAGGCTGATTTTGCCCCCAAACCAGCACTCATCCCTTGCAAAGTCACACCACTGAAGGCCCCTGCTCCTCAGCTGCTTTTACAGTAATTCGAGTGAGCAGCCTTGGCAACTGACATCTTTAACTCCAGTTTTTCCCTTCACTAGGACTGTGTTCATAGTGTGGAATTCTGCTAGTATTGGGAATGCTAGGGATGGGTGGAGAGAAAATCACTGCTTCATTTGTCTTCATGACAAACTCTTCAAAGTTAAGCTTTTGAAATAATAAAAGTAACATAAACATAACATGTCTCATCAACATGAACCAAACAGAAGACTGAGGAATGAGTTGTACTTACATACCTGTATGCACAGAAATAAGGAGATCTCACCCACGTGTTTGCTCCCTGGAGATGGTTCAGGGCTGCATGCAGGACAGTGTTTTGCCCTGCACAACACAGCTTTCCTACAACGCCTGAGTAACCTACATTCCCTTTGACTCAAAGTAAGAAGCCCAACATAGCTTTACGCTCTACTTTGTTTAGCTTTTAATATCCTTTTGCAAAGGCATACAGAAATACTTTTAAACTGCAGGTTAGAATGAAGCCAATTCCCACCTGCTGCAAAGGGAAAAGTGGAGGATTATCGCGTAAGGAGAAAATGTTGGATCAGCATATGCGTGTTTAGTGTGTGACTGGAAATTAAATCCATAAGGTCCGTTACACAAATGAAACTGGTTCAATGCAATACTTTTGTCTACTTCTCCACATAATTTTTAAGTAAAATGTAGAATTCAACTAGTGCATTGGCTCAGCAGGTGCTTTACCATGTCAGTCTCATTGGATGCCACTGCCAGTTCCTGCTTCTCTCCCCTGTAATATTTTTTTTAACGCAGCAAGTATCAAGCTGCTAAAGTTGGTAAGTAGATGGAAAAGGAAAATAAAATGTAGTTTACTGCTCTGTGTGGAGAATTTACAGGCAAATGGCTTGAATGCTTAAGTTTTGTAACAACTGAGTAAGGAGCTGATGTGCGAACATCTGAAGAACAGTGTGAGAGTACACCCTTTGAGTTACCTGACCTCAGGGAACCACAGCAGAGAATGGATCTAATTTGTGTAGTTGTTTATTTCTTTTGGACTGTGCTTAACCTGTTCTTTTGACTGCTGGAAACGATTAAGCACAACATTTAAACCTTTGAAAAGTCTACCCACAAAACTAGAGTTTATGAGTACCATGGACCATAAGTGGCTTAGGTTAGCCCGGTACGTTAGGATCCTGCTCCCAGTGCTGCGCTCCTCTCAGCACAGCGGATGGAGTTCCTTACTTACTTGCCTATGCACAAGGCCAAGTTTTTCTCTTAATGGTACAAGCCCAGTGCTGATGACAAGGAGCGACGTACAGGCAGAGCTGGAAGAAGTGGATTGCCTCACTTAGTGTTCCAAACCAAACTGAATCAGAACTACTGTTTTTTTAACAGTGCAAATGCTGTTATTTATTGCTGCGACCCAGCTATTTTTATATAATTTCAGAACTCTTACTGTGGACTTCCTATTGCTATTGGCACTACCACCATTATTACTCAGTGGATAAATGCAACTTTCGGATTCCAGGGGCCATACTCAAAAACAGTTTTCAGAGAGTAACGTTCAAGTCTCCAGCTCAAACACAAGTAGTAAGCGGGCAAAGAAATGTAACAAATGTACTGAATAGTGCAGGTCTTCAGGGTCTGAGCTTTATGTATGCTTACCCCACTGGTTTCCTTGGAGGAGGTGTGACTGCTGCAGCAATGAAAGCAGATGCGATCTTCAAATTGTAGAAGCAAGGGGAGGAAGAAATTCCCTGAGGAGAGAGACAGAAACACAGCTTTCTAACCCTGTCCCCCATCCTTAGCGCACAGCCAGTACAATTCAGGGAGGACAATGCTGCTTCATGCTTTTTTGCTGGGGTCCTTATAAAAAGCTGTTCACCTTCACACTCTAATAAAGATTAACTACCCCATTTGCTTTGATTTTACCTCTATTTTTCTGAGAGCTGTACAGCTTGCTCTCTCGCTCCCCTGCCCAGCTTTGTTTTCTTGCTGGAGTTGCTACTGAAGAAATGTAGAACAAAAAGTATTGACATAAGAGTTATTTCACAGTAATTCTGGAGAAGTGCAGTAAATTGATTCCACCCACACTCTTCATGTGCCCGTGCTTACAAACCCATTAATGATGCGCAGGAACAAAAAATGACTGTAGAGAACAGGAATGAAGAATTCTCTGAGAGACTGGAGTGGCAGAGCCTTCAAGGCTGCTCTTATATCCTCCAGTTCTGCTGTCTGAGGTAAAACCTGGACAACGCCCTAGGATGTTGGCTGTCACTGTAGGTCAAACCTAGACTTATACTGCATTGCTCTGACCTAAACACTTAGGTGATCTGCCTTTGAGATGGTCTGATTCATCCAAAAGTCATTTCAGAGTGGGAAATCAGATGCTAAGGTACTTAAACTTCAATGAAAAAGCACATCTTGTAAAATAAAATCAGACATCTTTTGTGCCAGAGTTAAGGCAAACAAGACATGTCCAAAAGAAGGGTACTTAATATAATTTTACCTGGGAAAAAAAGCATCCTAATATTCCTAACACCCAGCCCCAGTGTGCTGCTGTCACTAAAATGAGACAAACTTGCAACTGAATTAGTTAAGCAAGTTCTTAATATGCAAGATATGCAGAAGAACACAAATGGCAATGTCATTTGAGTCTAGAAGCAATTCTGGACTAGCAGAACTATAGAAGTCCCTTCTGATCTGACCTAAATCCACAGCAGTGGCTGCAACCTTGTATTTTGTTGCCCTGTGTCTGACAGAGACATGAAAACGACGAGAATCACAATGCTGGATCATATTGGCATATCTGTATGATGTCCTCATTGTCAGTGGGAATGCAACAAGGTCAGTTTTTCTGCTGAGGAAACAAGGTATTACTGGTAACCAAACAGATTACTGGGAGCAAGCTAATACTGGATACCGCAAAAGTATAAAGATACAAGGCATGTCTGCATACCACAGCTGCTAAAAGGGCAAATCCCACACCACTCACCGCTACCTCATTCTGTGACCAGCTGTAATTCCTGAAGACAGTCCTCAGCTGGTAGCAGGATCGGGCACTGTAGAGCTGGGCTGAGTGGATGAGGTGCGTGCCCACTTGCTGCTTCTGGAAGAAAAGCAGCTAATTGCTTTCTGAAGCCATGACTAAACCGGGAGAAGCGCGCGGTAACGCTGAGGCACTTCACTGGAATCGGGTGACTTCCGCCTGCACGTACGCATCTCAGTATGGTACCATCAGGACAAAACATTTTTTGTTACGGTCCTGACTGGGTCATCCGTGGGCGACCACGAGCACGGCAAACAGGACTGGGCAGGCGGAGCTGGCACTGCAGTTCCCGGGGCAGGTGAGGGGGATGGCGAGCACTCGCCTTACGACCGGGCCCAGGTCTGGGAGCTCTGCTCTGGCCACCCCGGCGGTGGCCAAGTGCAGGCACCCAGACACAGGCCATGAGAGGGGAGGCTGCAGTGCAGAGCTCGGGGTGCAGAGAGCGCCTGCACCGCTCTCCTGAGGCGAGGCTGCACAATGGGCAGCGCTGCACTCGGTGCGCCCTGGTGCAGGTCCTCCTGCAGCAGGGGCCGAGCTGTGAGATGCTGTCAATAGGCTGAAAGATGTCAGGGATGCTGAGAGGAAGCAGCAGTGTTTGCTCCAGGACCAGACTGTGCAGGGGCCTCGAGCGTCCACTGACACTCATGCAGGAAAGGAGGCCGCTAACCCAGGGAGCTGGGAAACAGGAAAAAGATCAAACAAACAAAAACAACAGAAAAGGAGGAAAAGGACAGTTAAAAGCAAGGGGCTTCCTCCTAAGTCTGTGGTCCCCACCCAGAACCACTTTGCTGTCCTGCAGGGGGCTGATGAGGAAACACACTCCCACCAGGAACAGCCGGCTGATGCGCTGCTAAAGAAGATCACTGCTGGTGCTGCCAGGAAGAAGCGGCGGGCCGTAATAGTAGGGGACTCTGAAAGGAACAGAGGCACCCATCTGTTGTCCTGACCCAGGCTCAAGGGAGGTGTGTTGCCTACCAGGGGCTCGGCATCAGGGATGTTGCAAAGAAGCTGCCTGCTCCAGTCAGGTCCCACTGACTATTACCCGCTTCTAGTGATGCATGTGGGTGCTACTGATATAGATAGCAGTAGCCCGGAGATCATAAAGAAGGACTGTAGAGCCCTGGGAGAGGTGGTCAGGGGCTCTGGAGCTCAGATTGTCTTTTCCTCAATTCTCCAGGATACAGGGCAGGACCTTAAAGAGGCGAGGAGGATTGGCCAGCTTAATACGTGGTTAGAAGGGTGGTGCCATAGTCAGGGGTTTGGGTACCTTGAACATGGGCTTCCATTTAGTAGGCCAGGTCTACTGGGGGCTGGTGGAGCTGGTCTGACAAAGAAAGGGAAGAGTGGATTTGGTAGGAGGCTTGCCAGACTGGTCAAGGATGCTTTAAACTCGATGTGTTGCGGGAGGGGGGCATCATTCCATCCCAACACACCCAGTCACTTGCCAGCACCTATAATAAATGCTCAGAGCAATGCAGAGATATTCCAGCTGCTCCAGCCAATGAGCCGGCTTCAACTGGGGCTCGGCTCGGATGCCTCTATACAAACGCCCATAGCATGGGGAACAAACAAGAGGAATTAGAGATGTGTGCACGCCTATGGGGGTATGATATCATAGGCATCACCGAAACATGGTGGGATGGCTCCTGTGACTGGAGTGTTGGAATGGAAGGTTACAGGCTCTTTAGGAACGACAGGCCCGCAGGCGGGGAGGGGGAGTTGCTATTTATGTTAGGGATAGGCTGGAGAGTATGGAACTCTGTCTGGGGACAGGTGAGCAGTCAATAGAGAGTTTGTGGGTCAGGGTTAAAGGGAGAACAGCGATGGGGGACATTATTGTGGGGATCTGTTACGGACCGCCTGATCAAGAGGGCTCGGTGGATGAAGCGCTCTGTAGACAGATAGGAACAGCCTCACGCTCGCAGGCCCTTGTTCTCATGGGGGACTTCAACCACCCTGATATCTGTAGGAGGGACGGTACTGCCCGGCACAACCAATCCAGGAGCTTCCTCGACTCTGTGGAAGACAGCTTCCTTCTGCAAGTAATAGAGGAGCCGACAAGGAGAGGTGCCATGCTTGACCTCGTGCTCACCAACAGGGAAGGGCTGGTTGGAAATGTGACGCTCCAGGACGGCCTTGATTGCAGCGATCATGAGATGGTTGAATTCAAGATCCTCAGGACAGTGAGAAGAGCGTGCAGCAAGCTCACTGCCCTGCACTTCAAGAGAGCAGACCGTGGGCTCTTCAGGAACCGGCTCAGCAAGGTTCCATGGGATGAAGCCCTAAAGAGCAGGGGGCCAAGACTGTTGGTTGATATTCAAGGATCATGTGCTGCAAGCTCAGGAGCGATCCATCCCTACTAGAAGGAAGTGCTGCAGGAGGGCCAGGAAACCTCCTTGGATGGATAAGGAGCTGCTGAGGAAGCTTAGAGGCTAAAAAGAGGCTTATAAAAGGTGGAAGCAAGGACAGGCATCCTGGGAAGAATACAGGGATGTTGTCCAGGAGGCTAAGGACCAGGTTAGCAAAGCTAAGGCCCACTTAGAATTAAACTTGGTTAGGGATGTGGAAGGTAACAGGAAGGGATTCTTTAAGTACACTGCAAATAAAAGACAGACTAGGGACAAGGTAGGCCCCCTCCGGAACCTACCAGGAGAACTGGCTACCCTGGATTGGGGGAAGGCTGAGGTTCTTAATGACTTCTTTGCCTCAGCCTTCACCGGCAAATGCTCTGACCACACCACCCAAGTCTTGGAAGGCAGACGCAGGGACAGTGAGAATGAAGACCTTAGGCCCACTGTAGGAGAGGATGTGGTTCCAGACCATCTTAGGAACCTGAACATACACAAGTCCATGGGACCTGATGAAATCCATCTGCGAGTCCTGAAGGAGCTGCAAATGAAGTTGCTAAGCCACTGTCCATCATATTGGAAAAATCATGGCAGCCAGGTGAAGTTCCCGACGCCTGGAAAGAGGGAAATATAACCCCCATTTTCAAGAAGGGAAAATGGATGAGCCGGGGAACTACAGAGCAGTCAGCATCACCTCTGTGCCTGGCGATATCTTGGAGCAGATTCTCCTGGAAGGCATGCTGAGGCACATGAAAAACAGCAAGGTGGTAGGATAAAGAACTGGCTGGATGGCCGCACGCAAAGAGTTGTGCTCAACAGCTCAATCTCCAGCTGGAGACCAGTAACGAGTGGTGTCCCTCAGACACTGGTGCTGGGACCGGTCTTGTTCAACATCTTTGTCGGTGACATGGACAGTGAGATTGAGTGCGCCCTCAGCAAGTTTGCCGATGACTCCAAGCTGTGTGGTTCGGTTGATACGCTGGAGGGAAGGAATGCCATCCAGAGGGACCTTGACACGCTTGTGAGGTGGGCTGATGCCAACCTGAGGGAGTTGAACCATGCCAAGTGCAAGGTCCTACCCCTGGGTCAGAGCAATCCCAGGCACAGCTACAGATTGGGCAGGGAAGAGATTCAGAGCAGCCCAAGGAGAAGGACTTGGGGGTGTTGGTCGATGAGAAACTGAACATGAGGCGGCTGCAGTGTGCACTCGCAGCCCAGAAAGCCAACCGTATCCTGGGCTGCATCAACAGGAGTGTGACCAGCTAGGTCGAGGGAGGTGATCCTGCCCCTCTGCTCTGCTCTCCTGAGACCTCACTTGGAGTATTGTGTGCAGTTCTGGTGTCCTCAACATAAAAAGGACATGGAACTGTTGGAACAAGTCCAGAGGGGGCCATGAGGATGATCAGGGACTGGAGCACCTCCCCTATGAAGATAGGCTGAGAAAGTTGGGGCTGTTCAGCCTGGAGAAGACCTCACATCAGCCTTCCAATATCTGAAGGGGGCCTATAAGAATGCTGGAGAGGAACTCTTCATGAGGGACTGCAGTGATAGGACAAGGGGTAACGGGTTCAAACTGAAACAGGGGAAGTTCAGATTGGATATGAGGAAGAAGTTCTTTACTGTGAGGGTGGTGAGGCACTGGAATGGGTTGCCCAGAGAAGCTGTGAATGCTCCATCCCTGGCCGTGTTCAAGGCCAGGTCGGACAGAGCCTTGGATTGACATGGTTTAGTGTGAGGTGTCCCTGCCCATGGCAGAGGGGTTGGAACTGGATGATCTTAAGGTCCTTTCCAACCCTGACTATTCTATGATTCTTCATTTTAGTAAATGTAGGGCTAGGACCAAACCACTTACAATTTCCCAATTATATTTTGGATTGAGCTTTATTATAGCCTATTTACTGTAGCTTACTGGTAGCTGGCCTATGCTTTGACAGCCGTATAAAAGGAACTGGGACAACACAAAGACATCTTCCTCAATAATACCCTAAAGTTACCTACCTGAGAAAAGGTTTCACTACCAGAGGCCACAGGTCAGTTGGACTGAACCATAAGCTTTTTGTAGCTCTAGCAGCAGGTTTTCTGAAGTGGGAGAATGGGAGGACAAAGCAGCTATGTACATACTTCTCATTCCTCACACTGGCCACCTCTGCATGTGTCTCATAGGTGTAAGTGCAATAGTAATCACATGAAGGGAGGCTTGCCCGAAAGAGAAGTTACCCATTAACCACTGGCAAACACTGGGGGGAGAAATAAATGGGTTTTGCTGTTTTCCTCAGTAGAACGACAGCACATTGTATACAGCCATAAAAACAACCTTGGAGCAGTTGCTGTTACAGAAGAGCTGCATACCTACTGCAGTATACCAGTGCTGGCAGTGGCCTGGTGTGTACTGACAGTGCCTCAGTGGCATCGGACTCCAGCATCATAGGAGGGGTTTGCTGGGAGTTCTGGGCGGGGGTTTGCCTTTGTGTTGGGTTTGGTTTGGTTTTCTCCTGTAGCTGACGCACAAGCAATGTGCCCAGCACTAAGAGTTCTCTCCGTGGACAAGAATAACCTTGCACCTCAGGCCTGCTCTGCTCTGACTCAAAAGGACTAAAAGGCCACAAGAGAAGTAAACAGCTTGCGTGTGCATTTACATGTTGGATAAATGGCTGGGTCACTCAGAGGACACGACTGCGTATGGGAGCTATGGAACAACTGTGTCTGCACACTGAAAATGCCAGCAAAGAGAGTCTCCTGGATGTTGTAGCTGGAGGGAAGTTTTAACAAATGAAAGAGAAATCTATCATACCAACTATCCTACACCCTTCAGACACAGCAAAAGCAAACATTTGCTTTGACCTGGGAGGGTGACTGACCATTCCCGAGGACTGTTGCTTCAAGGCCCTTGGCAAACAATCCACAATCAGGAGTGCAAACCACCAGGTATTGAAATAATGATGGAGTGAGAAATTTGTGCCTGCCTGTAGTTGTAGGGGGAGGGAGGAAGGCAAACCACCATCTGGAGGACCAGACTGCCCACACAACCCCCAAGCCTTCCTTGGTAAGGTCAGGACCCAGAAACAGAAACTCAAGACACCAGGGAGCCCACCACCGGCAATGGTTTCCCCCTACACATGTGCAATTCGGGTCCCTCTGAATAATCCTCTGCGTGCCAATATATTTCTCGGGTTTTCTTTTAATCATAAAGTATGGAAGGAACAGTATTTGAGGTAAACATCCGAGAAATATGAAGGTTATATTTAGCACTACCATCTGTGCCAGAATACATCTTTATTTGTGGTGTAACAGCAGTTGCAGTATGAGTCTTCAGAGGATTAAGCAAAAGACAGCATATTTACGTGCCAAGTTCAGATATATGTAAAATATAAGAACACAATGCTGTATATAAATGGGTCATATTATTCTTTCTGACTTACTCAGTATAAAGCTGATCTCCAGTCATGCTATTTACAGAACCATAGGCTATTTCGGGTTGCAAGAGACCTTAAAGCTCATCCAGTTCCAACCCCTGCCACGGGCAGGGACACCTTCCACTGGAGCAGCTGCTCCAAGCCCCTGTGTCCAACCTGGCCTTGAACACTGCAGGGATGGGGCAGCCACAGCTTCTCTGGGCACCCTGGGCCAGCGCCTCAGCACCCTCACAGGGAAGAGCTTCTGCCTCAGAGCTCATCTCAGTCTCCCCTCTGGCAGTCAAAGCCATTCCCCTGTTCTGTCCCTCCGTCCCTTGTCCAAAGCCCCTCTCCAGGTTTCCTGCAGCCCCTTCAGGCACTGGAGCTGCTCTGAGGTCTCCCCTTCAGGAGCCTTCTCTTCTCCAGGCTGCCCCAGCCCAGCTCTCTCAGCCTGGCTCCAGAGCAGAGCTGCTCCAGCCCTCGCAGCATCACCGTGGCCTCCTCTGGACTCTCTCCAACAGGCCCGTGTCTTCCCTGTACTGAGGCCTCCAGAGCTGGACGCAGTTACTTGCTACCTGTATTAGCTCCCTCTAACACTTCTTGAGGGCTTCCCTAATACGTACCAGCCTCAGTACGCAACAGCATGTCAACCTGAAATTTGACCACCTTGTTAGTTTTGTGGCAGAAGAATCTATTACGGTTCTCACTCTTAGGCCTTGCAACATGACACTAGTTACTAATTGTAGTTTACTTCACTGACACTAATTCCAACTGCTGATGTTACCCATTTAAAAAAATAAATATAAATATATCTATTAAACCAAACCAGTATCTACCTGGAGAAACCACCTCTTGAGAAAACATGAGCAAAAATAAGCAGCTGCCAAGTCCATAATCACACTGAGATCACACCAAAAGCTGACATTTATGAGCAGGTTTAAGAGCTAACTCCCCAGCTCCGAGCTTCCTGATTTCAAATGCTAAATCCACGTAACACCAGACCTTCACCCACTTTTCTTTCTTTCCAATAGCTACCTTTATGCCCTCTCCTTCGAAGCACACACCAGAGGGAAGCTGACATGCAGAAGAAAATGTATTTACACACCAGAAACCCAGAAGGCATCACAGGACATCCAGAAATTTGCACAGCATCTGTTGGATGCACTCAGCATTTGAAAGACAAGCATCCACCGTCAAAGCAGAGGTTAAATGCCTATTTGAATTTTAACCATCAGCTACAGGCAGCTTAGCACTGAGCCTCTGCTGTCCATTCACCCACAGTTACGGTATTACTGCAAGATCTCTCTGCCGTGGCTTCCTGTGGAGGTCTGAAGTAACCCACACACAGCACAAGAGCCCACTTTCACACCTGGCACACACGAGCAATCCTTCTAGACTCCCGCTGGTAACTGGACTGCTCTTAGGGAGTAAAGCAGGTTTCTGTCTTTCATATACAAACACGGAAATATGAGCAATTTGCAACAGAAGCCACGCAACTGACCAGCAGATGCTCAACACAAGCACAGCACAATGCCCGCATATTCCACAGAGCAACCATCCGCACCCCTTCTGGGCTGCATTCAGCAACGCTTCCTCCCACTGCCAACACTGAACAGGTAGCAGTAACCAACAGGTTCCCTACCACAAGCAAGACACCCAGAAGAGCTTCTGCACTTGCTCCTCCAGAGACACGCAGAGAGGAGGCATTTCTGGAGGTCTGGCTCCTATTCAGGAGAGAAATGTTTCCCTTGGCTTGCAGAAGTTGCTCAGGCTGAGCACGGTAACAGGCTGAAGAAGCCAGCTTTCCATTCCCTGTTCCATTACTCTTTTTGATTGGCACTTTAATGAGGGCGCCAGGGGTCGACCCCTTGCCAGGGGGCCGGTTCATGCCCCGTTTATCTCACAGTCCATGTAAGACTAAAATAACACGCCAGGCTGAGTTTCACTGCCTTGTGATCCAACAGCCCACCATGATGGATTGAGTGACTGCAGCAAGTTGGCAGCTAAAGTGTGTTGTAACAGTATCTTTCTGTCAGCACGACACAATGGATTTGCTGATTCCCGGGCTTTCCCAGTGTTCACCCTTGCCATCGGCTCAGAGTTTGCTAAAGTTCATTTTCCAGGGGGCTGCGAAGTGATAACAAATAACATACCAAAGGTTACGCCAAGCTTTTCTTCCCCTCAACTGTCCTACTGCTGACAAAGTAGGGGTTGTGGTGCCAGCTTTACTACACACACAAGAGCAGCCATAAATCCACGTGCTTTTCCACTTGCTTTTCCAGAAGGGAACAAAGGGGCAGCTATATTGCTCTTTCTGTGAGCTTATCCTGCCAGGCCAACACATGCTACACAGGACGTTTCACCCCCATGCACAACAGTGAGTACAATCCAGCACCAGAGGAGGTTGCTATGTAAAGCACTCTTCTCCAGAAGAGCTCAGCTTATCTGGGGCCTAAGTTCACAGGCTGCAGAAACACGGCCAACAAGCCACAGTCCTTGTGATCCTTTTACTTATCTGGGTGGCTTAGAACCATCAAAATAACCCATAGTGAGCTAGGAAACGCAGGAATCCTATGTGAGGGATGTATTATGCTTTAGATCCCTTTCTTTAGTAGTGTAAAATACCCTCATACCTCCTCTACAGGAAAACCCCGAACAGGGGGGTGGGTTTGGGTTTTTTTCCCTTTATAATCTTGGGAATACTGGGAAATAGACTGAATTTTGTCATCTGAAGAGGCCCTCCATGTCCTCTTGCTAACCAAGACCTTGTCTCTGTGTCTCAATGCCCTTCTCATTTTCCTTGCCACTGCCTGTGAAATGAGCAACTCGCCTCGCATACTGGGGAGAACATTCGTATTTTAAGTTGTTGCCATCCCAACCCCTCCCAGCAAGAGCGAATAAATGAGCTCCACAACAGAAGTGGCTTTCCACTTCCTTTATAGGGATTTTTGACGGCACAAATTTCAAGCTACAACTCTCCCACTCTCCGAAGTCAGTTAACACCCTGCCCCTGGGGTTAATAAACAGGGAGGGTGAATACTGTTCTCCTTGCTTAGGGGAGAACAATTCCATACATCTATCTGTACCTCTACAGTAGCCGGTTTCTTTTAGGCCTTGCACAAGACAGTCTAACACAGCCACAAATCTCTCTAAAATCAACTTCAGCTGCCCTAAAGTCAAATATTTCATTGTGGGCATCCAGGACTGATTCAGCCTCACCCTTTTCCATCTCTGGGACTCCAGATCTAACTCGGGCCAAATCAAGTGTGCTCCTGCCAACAAAAATTGCTGAGAGAGGAGGATTGAGGAAGGTAAAAGAAATGCGAATACAGATGTGGAAAGGACTCAGGTAAGATAAAGGAATAACGCATAGGGATATGAAAAGAAAAGAACATGGGGGGAAAACAGGGCCAGAGGAAGGAGCTGCTTGAAGAAAAACCGGCTGCTCTCAAAAGCAGCTCACTGTTTACACTGACAATACAAATCACTGCACAATACAGATTTCAGTTCACAGGCCTGGAGAAACAAGCCTCATGGGTTGAAGATCTGTTTGTGAGAGGGAAGAAACAATCATAACTATGAACTGAACAGCAGCAGCACATGGGGTCACTACTGGTGCAAGTCTCTGCTAGTGCAGAATGTGCAATCAGCCTAATTCTTTGCAGGACTCCTCTAGAGAATGCAGTTTGTAGTTCTGGGCACCCCAGCACTGCGGCCTGCAGATACATTACTCATCTAGCTTTGAACTAGCTCCCTCAGAGACTGCCAACACCACAGCCACAGCACAGTGAGGTGAGGCAGATGTGAACATGGTTTGAAGCTTTACTGAAGCTGCTCACAATCGACCTTGCTAGTTCAATTACAGCTCTCGTCTTCCTGCATAAGTTGCTGTAGCCAAGCCCTAAATGTTCCTCTGGGAAGAGCTAGATACTTACACCTCAGCACAGAAACACAGAAGAGGGCATACGGAGCCTACAGCCAGAAAGTCTGGGAATTATTAGGACAAAAGAGTGGGTGGGAGAGCTCAAGGGACCAGTGGGAGGATGCGGGAAATCAGTAACACTGATTTGAATAACTGGTAACAATTGTTAGATCTTCTTTGGTATGAATCATCTTTCAGAGACTCATCATTTAAATGGTGTCACTCAAGGGGCAGTAAAAAATACAGTAAGGAGGAACAAGCCTGCCATAATACAATGGTTTCGAGCCCCAAGGTGAACTGCCAAACAGGTCTGGAAGGTTTCACCAACATGACTAAAAAGGAGCAACTTTTGTGGAGGACACACTCTAATTGACAGCTCAGACAAGCAAGTCTTTAGATAGATTATGATGCAGCTTGGAGCTTTGCCAAGCCTGCTAAAAGGAGTGGTCCCTCTTATCTGATGACCACTGAACTTGTCCTTGCCCCATCCCCTTCCCAGTGATGGTATTTGCATTTGAAACTATGGGTTATAAAATAAGCCAGCCAGAACCATCCCAAAGGAACAAAACCAAACCAGACCAATGAAGGAAAAGCCAAATTAAGCAAACAACAACAACAACAAAGTGAGTTTGAACAGAATCCATCCTCTGGCTGGGCTCACCAAACCTTGAGATGCTCCTGTCTTTGCAGGGGAAGAGGCAGCAGAGAGCAGCACTGAGGTATGCAGGTGTCAACTACTTTTATCTTTTTAAACAACTGCATGAGAATAAAACCTGTTTGATAAACAGCTAATACCATCGGCAACAGGCAAGCTCAGGAACCCAACAGCAGCCACAGTACAGTTCATACTCCTTTACTCCATACTTTCTAACAGACTCCCCCTCTTCCCAATCTACAGAACCATGGCCCTCTTCTGTCAAAAGTACTGAGCTTCCGCATCCAATTCACATGTGTTTCTCACCTGATGGGCAAAATACTGGACTGTTAAAAAAGCAAATTACATTCCCACCCTCTGGTACAAGAGGTGTCTGTAGACTGCACACAGTAGCAGTAAGCTCTGCAGTATGCATGGCCTTTCTTCTCGCACTTCCTCCCCAGTTTTCCTGTAACCTGGAGTGGCACCACAAGATGGCTGACACCAGCTACTGCAACACTGGGCTGACCTGGATGCACATCTGGACAGCATGCTTCTGTTTGTCTAAGCTCCTGTTCTTCCTCAGCACCCACAAATCTGGGATACCAAGGGAGATGCTATCAGTACTACTTTGCAGCCTGTCACCCAAGCTAAACCTGAGGAGCTGTAAGTGAACTGACATTAACACACAGTCTGTCCCAGAAGAACTTAAACTTCCTCCAGATCCAAAATGGGGTGGTAGAAATCATCACTCTGCACGGAGCACAGAACAGGAGGCAAACTGAAAAACCTCACTGCTCCAAGAAGGCTCACAGCTTCCTGAAGTCAGACACAATCTCTAGGTTTACGCTCTTTCCTTTTTAGACACAGAGCTCCTGGCATTCACTACCATCACTGGTAGTGAAAGTGCGCTACTGCTAAAGGTTTCTTAAGGACCTGTTTCATGGAATTCAGGCACACAGAGAGGACTTAATTCCTGGAAATACTGTGCATCAGACATGTTTCTCTGGGTTTCAGACTTTTTTTACCTATGATATGTGAAAAGGAAAAAGTAAGATCAGAAAAGTCCAAAGTCCCAGTTTCAAAACAGTTATTTTTAGCCGAAAAACTAGGTCACAGTGCTTTATGGAGAGTAACCACGTGTTACTCTCCAACAAACTTACCACAGCTATAGAGCAGAAAAACGGTCTAAGAAAGCAGATCAAAAACTTCAGTCTCACCCCTATGCAGGCTGTGGTGAAGCAACTACTTAAAACCCAGAGACTTTAATTTACTTGGAGCTTTCTCGGAAGAGAGGAGAGGGAGAGGAAGCAGTAGGGATTTAGGAAAGGGTCACCAGAACAAAGTCAGCTCTTGGGTCCATACTGCACCACTGGAGCAAAGCCCACTAAATAGAGGTGATGTAAGAGCCCAAGTATGCCATGTCTCCTTATCAATACATATTATTAGCTAAGAAAAATGATGAAGCTTAATGGTTAGCATAATGCCATGTTTTTACACCTGTCAACAGTTATTTGTATTTACTCGCCCTGCAAATGCAGAAGAAAAGTCAGAGAAATATAAACACCAAAATTCACTAAATTTCCACCAGTCTTGTGTTTTCCCACAAAGCATCTCCAGTCATCACAGATTAGACACTGTCATTTGTTCCTTGCCATCTCCCGAATGGAATTTCTTCCCAATCCCCTATGATGAGAATTACTGGTCCTTGTTTTAAACTAGAGCAAATAATGACTAAACCCTTCTGCAACTAGTGGCTTTAACATCAGTGCTCTTAAAACAGAAATTAGAACTACAGTATTTCTTGGACTCAAAACAGCCACTCAAACTACTCTCTCCTTGGCTGTGCTTTATGCTACAGCACAGAAAGGCGGCAGGGAGCATAAGGGTTGTGCTCTACTTGAGTTGTACTCCACCTGTGCAATGCAGGGTGAGGAACAGGTTAGCTGGGTGAAAAGTTCACTGCAAGCTGAGCTGTCTGTTTCTCTTGCTTAATTTATCCGATATTTGGCTAACCTTGCTCTGAACCCAGCCCCCAAGACCCCCTTCCTCTCATCCCTCCCCAGTGGGTTCATGTCAGCCAAAGACACCGCCTCTTGTTCCCTTCTCCTGACCCTGCTGAATGGAGCGGGGGCTGGGACAGAGGGCCAAGCACAGCCTGAGAGCCCTTGCGCTGGAGAGATAATAATTATTTATGCTCCACACTTCAACAGGCCTCATCCTCAGGAGCAAACAGAAAAGTTCTGCAGTCAGCAGCATCGCCTGATACTGTGCTCAAGCTTAGCAGTTTTCCCAAGGCTGGATGGCACCCACTCTGCACCCCCACCTCCTCTGCAGCCCAGAGCTCTTCCAGGGATGCAGCACTTCCTGAGGTAGCCTGAAACTGATTCCTGAACCACTCTAGAAGCCCTTGCAAGGAGGCTGTCACACAGTTCCTACTACTTCCATGATCGCCAAGATACCATGTTAGTCCAGTATGTCCATTGCCTCATTTCTGCAGCTCAAGGTCATCAAAAGAAACACAACTTACTTAAAATGCTGCAAAGAACAGAGCAGTAACACAGAGCATAAGCAGGAAGACCCTAGATGGTTCTTCTCCCCTCACATACCATAAACTCAGTGAAGGAAAGGCTGGGGCAGTGAGACATGGTACTACTGATCTTTGGAGAAAAGGATTCTTGATCCATGGACCTTAATGCACCCACAGGCTACTCAACCTGCATAATACAGAAAAGGTTCTGCTCAGAAACTGCCTTTCAGTCATTATTGTACAGCTTTCCCACACATCCTCCCAGTGAACAGTGTCACAAGATCACCCTGTAGTCACCCCCACGGCACCAGCAGTAAGCAGGGCAGGGGTTTCACTTCCTAGAAAACACAATGCTACCTCTTGATTCACACGGCAGAGTTCCCCATCTGGTGAGGCAAACTAGTGAAAAACTGCCCAAGAACCTGGCAGGGGTTCATTATTTTCCTGCCGTGTCCAGGATTCTGGGGCAACACAAGGCGTATTGGCCTCCTCAGTGACCGGCTACATCCCCAGGAACAGTACCCAACAACGCTGCACAAACCTGCTGTGCTTTCACTGCTTCACCAAGCCACCAGCACTCTTCTTCATGTTTAATCTTGGACTCCCAAGAATCAACACACTTCTATACCCGCCTCTTGGCACTCTCTGCCTCTATTGTGAGTTAGGATGTGATTAGCAAAGAATAAATATTTCCTGTAAACCTTAACTTCCATTTTACTCTTTGACCCACAAAGGACCTTAAGGCTGTTCCACAGCTTTGGTACACCTAAGCTGCTTTAACTCCGGTAGAAACCCTCACAAACAGCTTATTATTATTAAACTGTATCACCACAGTGCCCCAAAACCCCATTACAGTATCACTGCATACACAGAGAACAAAGTTGCTGTCCCACTGACTGAAGGAGCAGACACAGCCTGACAGCTTTACATCAAGTGGAAACTCCTGTGGTCTAAGAATAATATTAAACTTGGTACTCAGGATCACCAGATGATGTGGCCTTGACACATGGCTTAATTTCTCTGGAAGCAGTGCAGACCGGAGTACTTCTGATGTGGTCACTAATTTAGTGACTCCATCCACTTCAAACCACCACTCCCATAGGTAGCAAAAGACCAGTAAGCAACAAAGGGTCCTTGTTACTAAAGGAAACCCAGGCCCTTATCACAGAACATGATTCAGCATCCCCCACCTAACTCCTGCATATTTTCAAGGAATGAAAACTGCTAAGAAGACCCAAGCAGGGTTGTCAGGAAGACACCAACCTTCAAACTGCGACATAAGAGAGCAGGGGATACACACCAAAACCTCAGCCCACACTGCATAACCCAACAGCATCTGCATTTCTCAACAGCAGGACCAGCACCTAGGTATCACTGCAGCAGGATAATTAAACTATTAAAATACCAGACAACCGTAATTTCTAATCAATGAGTTCTTTGGGCAAAATTTCAAAGCCTTTGTGAAGAGGTTTTAACACCTCTTCCAAACTGCTGAAACTGTTCACACACAGGTAAAAAGGCATAGGATTGATCCAGCAGATGACAAAGATCAGGCATAAAAATCAACCCCAAGAGGTCAAGTGCTACATATCTCGGTTTTTTGCTCCTTCCCTCCACCACACAGGAAAGCAAAAATACCCCAAAAGATACCATACCAGCATGGGAAAATTAAAGACAAGCTGAACTGCAATGCAGCGCAGATCATTTACAGCTTGTGGTTACAAGTTACCTCTTTAAATAAAAATAAACACAATCCTTGACACAGGGGTTTTAATCACTGAAGTCAATCCCCAAAATCCAGCGTTTGTTAACAACAGAAACAACTTGTGAAAACCCAGGCGTTCAGGGAAACAGCTTTCACTCTAAAATGACAACATACAGGAGGCCAATTAGCAAGTAGAGCATTAAAGGAAACCAGCGTCGTCTTCTCAACGTACCCAATTTGAACGCTTCTACTGTTTGTGGGGAAAACATAAACCATCAACAAACCCCTCAAACCAACCAACCAAACCAAGCCCTTCCCCTCATGGAAACGTGAGAAGGCAGCAATCAGAAACTCGGAATTTTGGGATCTCTGGTGGATTCTTTTGTCCACACAAATTCCATAAACCGGAGGAAATCTTTTCCCCTGCAGTCGCAGACCCGCACAAACATAAAACCCCTACTTAAGGTTCAGTGCTCTTCCACTTGCTGCTTCTGTCACCAACCCCCATCTGGATTAACAGCAGACCCTCGTGCTTCCGACCAGGCTGACTACCAAGAACTTCAAACACGACGCTTAAAACGTAAACGGAACTAAAGCCAAAGACATAGAGATCCCCCAGCAGGGTTGATCCCGCCGGGGCTCAAGCGGGCGGCCTGCGGCCATCCCGGTGTACCGCGGCGCCGGTGCTCCCTCACAGGATAACGACCGCTCCGCACTCCCGGCCAGGCCGCGCTGCCCCGCGCGGGCTCCGCTCCCCGCCGCCGCGCCGCCTCAGGGGCCCGGGGGAAGATGGGAGCAACGGGGGCGCCGCTTTCCGGGCGCGGCGGGGGTTGGGTGTTTTCCGCGGGCTCCGCTCGTACAAACCGCGTTCCGCTCCCCTCAGGGCCGCCCCCGGAGGGCTCCGCGGCGCGCGGGCAGGTGCCGCCCAGCGCCCCTCACCGCTCTGACGGTGCCCGCGGCCGCGCGGGCTCGTTCATCCCTCACCCCTCTCCCTTCTCCCCCCCGTCTTTGAGGCAGCGCCCGCAGCGTGCGGCCGAGGCCCCGCGGCAGGTTCGCTGCCCGCTGATCAGCCGCGGTGTCGGCCATTGCCCACATGTGGGACCCGTTAGGGCCTGCAGAGGGAATTTGCTTTCGTTGTTCCACTTGAAATGCAGAGGTTATAAAATTTAACGGCCGCATGACAAGGAAACGATATGAAACACTTGGAGACTTACACTTTACTCAGGCTTGTGGGCTGAGAATCGCTTTACGCTAGACAATGCAACCTGTGGTTTGAGCACTGAGGTTTTCCTGGCAGTTTTCTTGTTTTCCTTCATTTTTCGACCTTGCAGCCTGGTATTCAGTTACTGCAGCAGCTCCGAAGTAAAACAGAAACCCAGCTTGTATCTTCTTTCAAGTATTTATTTCTTTTGTCCTGTTAACATGCAATAATGAAAGGAATTGCAAGGATTTTGGAGGGGAGGGGTAAAAGAATGAAAGCAGGAGAACAGAATAAAACCTCCCAACTTAATGGCTTGATTTCTCACAGCGTGTGCAGCACAAGTGAACAGTAAACGCATACCACAGAAAGATGCAAAGGCAACATTTGCTTAAAGTTCCAAGGGAAAAAACCCATCAGGAGTGCCCCGAGCAAACTCTGTGATCAGATCCCGGGAGCCTTGGCTTTCCTGAGCCCATTTAGCGCAGCAGATACCTTGCCCAAACCCACCTTGGGAGCAGAAGGCTGCCTTGCCCAGCATGTCTTGGTTTAAGGCATGGAAAGGTTGCAGTTGTGGCGCTGAGGGGAAGCTGTAATCTAAGGTACACAGGTCAGGTATGAGTGTGAAAGCCGCATTACAGGTTTGTCACTGGGTTTGTGTGTGCAGGGCAAAGTAAGCGACAGTTCATGGGCGCCTAATTTTGTGGTGCTTCTCAGACCTTTTGGCAGTGGGAGAACTTGCCTTTGGTCCGTAAGTTGGGAGCTTCCTATGCAGGCTGCTGTCCGCACAGACTTTAGGGTGACCCTAAGGGCTGTACCATCAGAACAACTGCGTGTTGTCTCATTCTGTGACGCCGCAAGACTGCACGATTTTCTGTTTCACCCATGCCCTGTGCATAGAATACAATGGAAATGCTATGGGAAGGGCGAGATCAGCAAAGGTGTCTGTCAAAATACTGTCCTTGAGGTCTGGAGAGATGGGTTTCAAATCTATACCCCAAAGTCAGAGTGAAGAGGGAGAACATGAACATCAAGTGAATGGAGTTATGCTCTGCAGCAAGCACAACCTTCTTCACCTGTACTCTCACTGCATGCAGACTGCTGCTTTTCTACATTTGCTCACTTCCCAGATTGAAGTGGCAGATTCATAACACTTGTGGATTTATTTTCTTAAATGAACTAGGGGTGAGTATGCAGTGAAACAAATCCCAAGGAATCATAATGTCATTCCCCTCATATGGAAATATGCCGTGCCCTGATGTCAGGAGGTCACTTTTATGTTAATTAACTATTTGCAGGATCAGCACATCATTCCCTGATGATCTGAGGCTGAGAGACATGAATCCAGTGAAAGAAACAAAACTAAACTGTGAAAGTAAAAGCAAATGCACTTTTGACAGTATTCCAAGTTAGACTTTTCCCTTTAAAATGTCTGTAAGCACATTTTTGATCGCAAGATTGGAATATGTCATGAGAATGCATTCAAGTATGCATTTGCATTAATTTTGCTGCCAAAAGCCATCTCACAGTCATCCCCAGACATACTGGAGCCCCTAGAAAGCTTTCTGTGGGATTGGAGGGCATCCAGCCTGGGGAAAGCAAAGCCGCAAGGGGATGTGGATGGCCAGTTCCACAGGAACACTACACACTAATGAATGGCAAGTGCTCAAAGGAGTAGTTATGGTGAAGAGCTTGCAAAGAAATCACTAGTTGAGAATTATTAAGTATATAAATGATAAATGAAAATTTGAAAGAAGTCTGTTTAAAAAGAATCCACTGAAAGCAAGCAGGTTAATTTTACTGCAAGAATTTCCATTGCAAACAGCAATACTAGCTGAAATGATCACAAGAGTAGAAGTTGCCCATCCAGCCTTACAGCATATCCAAGATGATCCATAATTCATACTGCAAAAGGACACCTCTAGGTATCATCAGAAAAATCTATTTTCATATTCCTGAATGGCAAATTATCAGAACGAATCCACCAGCAGTGCTTACCCTGGGTAATGGAAATACAGGGCTTGCATTTCAGTTATTCAGACAGATGGAAAAGGTTCATGTGTCTTTATTTTCTATGTGAGTACTGATCTATAAATGCCAGTAGATCTGCAGTTTGCTTCCTTGTTGCAGAGAGCAGGGATGCTGCACTGACACCTACCATTTGCACTCTCTGGACTTTTTATGCAGATACTGCCCATTTCAGCAAACCTTCCTGCTTTAATGAGTTGAATTACAGCTCATGATTCCCCCTTTAACCATAAAGTGTTGTTCTGAGCAGCCACTACCTTACAGTCCTTTCCAGTTCAAACTCAAATCCTGCAGGTGTTAAAAAGAATGTGCAGTTCTCAACTTGTTAGCTAGAAGTAACGCTGGCTTGCTGGGATTTTTGAACACTTCGTGCTTTACAGGAAGCTAATCTCAAAGATACTTAGGGCAGTTTGCACTATTAACACAGGAGAAGGTGTGAACACCAGCACACAGAAGTGGGAGACTGCTTGGAGGGAAGGCACAGGGAGGAGCAACCTGCATGCACAGCATTCTGGCTCAGAAAATCTCAAAACACAGTCATTCCCAACAGGAATAATTGGAAGAGACAGCCAAAATGCTGAAAAATGAAGGAATCAGCAAAAATCAGACCTAATATAAACCCAGCTAAAATAAACTCAGCATGGCTCCTGTGGCTCATTCAAAAGAACGAACGCCTTGTCTTCTCTGGGAGTTCATTTACAAGAACTCAGTTCACTGAAGAAGACAGGATATAACTTGTTTTTTATATGCTGCGAGGAGCCATTGGCAAACCTGACTGACGATATGAAGAGGTTTTAAAGGGAAATACTGAAGATTGCAACACTACCTATGAGATTGCATCATAGAAAATGTGAAATCTCCAGCCAGAAAGCCTTGGTGCTCCTAAATACTGGGTTTACTGAGTTTGAAAGAATTAAGATTATTTTATTACTTGATGTAGGGATTGAGAGCTGTGAGGAGTAACTGCTTGAACTGAAAACCAAATTATAGTTTTAACATGAATAAGCTTACAATTCTCTTAATTTGTTTGGACAGAGGGGATGTGTATTAGGAAATCTGGTTTTAACTGGGACGAAGTTGCATGACTGTTTAAACCAATCAAAGGGAGGTCAGAAGGCTCCATGCTATAACCCTGTAACGACGGAAGTTGAGCAGTCTATTGAATGTTTAAACACAGGTGTTGGTAGTCAACTTCTTTGGGTTTTGACATATGTAGCAAATTTTGGTGCAGGACATCAACTCTTTTTTTTCATTACGTGTCCGTTTCAGCATCAAGATCTCTCCTAAAGAAATTCAAGACTGTATTTCATTTGATGTTACACTGCAAAGTGTAAACCTCACACTATGTTAAACCTCAGCTATGCCAACAGGACAACAGAGAAGCTGACTGTTTTAGGGTTCAAAGGTATTGTAATAGTTGATGTGGGTGAAGGAAGGATTTTTGCTATAGCAGACAGTTGAGAAACATGTCAGATCACTAATACTGAGTATTCAAGAATATTAGAATACTGAAAGTTACAGACTATTCAGCTGCCAAAGCACATGCACTGTTGCTTGCTGGTGGCTCTCTACTGCCTTTTGCACAGCCCTTGGAACAGTAACAAACTATTGCCCAGCTCTGCAAGTATTCTCCATGAATTTGCAGCCCTAGTGGAAATCCAGAAAAGACCACAAGGTATTTTGTTTCTGAGGAAAAGAAAGCCAAGGAATAGTTCACAATTGTGATTCTGTTTAATCCTGCTGCTGATTTGAGTCAATCATATTCTTCTCACTTTATTTATTATTTCCCATAGGGAAAATGTGGCCTAAGACCTCAAAGAATAAGCTAAGAGCTGCTGTAGCTTTTCTTTCTGGTATCTGAGCGAGTTCCCTCCATCCTTTAAGGCTGAGACTGAAGAATTGCTCTGTTCTCTGATGGATTTGTTTTTTTTAATAAACAATTATTTTGCTATATTCAACAGTTGAGCGAGCAGAGATTTGTCACCTCTGCTCTTGTAAGATGCAGAGTTGCAGGGGGTGTAAAGGCCATGTGAGGGAACTGACTTCACTATGGCATGCCTGCATGAAATCAGCATTTCCAGCAGGTTCAAGGAAGAGGACCTGTGTGTTCCACTATCACTTGTTTTCCATTATGACCATTTCCATCTTCTGTTTATGTTCTTCTGAGGTGAGCCCTTCTTATTATAAACCCTGATTTCATATGACATTATTTTTCATGGAGCAAAAATATTCCAGAAACCGTATCACCCCTTCATTTGTTGCAGTTGTTTCTCTGCACAAAGGCACTAACTGTTGACTTGTCTGGAATAGATGGCAATGAATTGTCTCCTCTTCTTACAGCTAATGTTAACAGTGTAACGTGGGAGAGCAGTACCTGGGAATGCTCAAGAATGATCAAGAGCAATGCCCAAAGCAGAAGCCTCGTGTTGAAAAGGAAGATGAAGCAGCATTTTGGCTAACATGTTCACAGTGCCCAGTGTTTGCACAGAGTGCTTCAAGGGAAGGAACTAGTCAGGGTTCAAATCTAGGGCAGGACTTCTGGGAGTCACATAGGCTACTCTCAGGCACCTAAGGGTGCCTGACCTCACTGCAATACTTGGTTCTGTTCTGGCTATCATGTGTCATCTCATTCTTTAATCTGTGTTTTTCAAAAAGCATCTTGTGGGACCACAAGTTTAAATCCATTTGTTTGGTGCTTCTATGTACTGCAGATTTCCATGCCCTCTTCCTCTGTATCAGTGCACTTTAATAGTGGTTTGCTCAGGTAACCAGTATCAGTGGCAAACTGCCCCAGAAGGTCTCTAGGAAGTCAATTTTAGAAGCCAGGGTCACTTTCAGTCAGAAGCCAGAAGGCTTCTGACATGTCCAGATTTAAGGCATTGATATTCCAACAGTATTTCCTTCCATTAATTCCACATGGCTTTGGGAATGAGGACGCTTGGGGAAGATGTCAAACAACCACTTTTCACTTTTGTATTCTTTTCATTACCATTTGATTGATATAGACAGAGAAAACTCATGCCTAGGATGCCTGTCTACAGAGGCAACTCTTTCAGATAAATAAAATTTGAATTAAAAAAAAATGCTTTTGAATAAGAAAAAAAAACCCCAGGAAACTGAACCACATCTACTTGGGAGCACTTGGTCAGGAGGATTACTAACACAAGCCAGAGAACCACATGTCCTTGTAATAACCTGGACATGATGGACGGCACAAGAGAGCAAACAGTAACTGGCTGCAAAGCTAATGAACTGCTTTTTAGGGCATGATGACCCATAAGAATGAAGAGAAACAATGTGCCGCTTTTATAGACTTGTATTTGGATGGAAATCACATGCCTCTAGTGTTAGCTAACTTCAAGAATAAGAGGTGGCATCTCACCACTGTTCAGGGCCATCACACTCCCTCGAGAATTGCATCTATCCTCTGTTTTGTTTTCTTATATACTTACTCATGCTCAGCTCAAACTGGAGTGCTTTCTTCTCTCATTTGAGGAGGAACTGTTCTTTTCTGGATTTATGCACAAATCAGCATATGCACTTGCCTCAGGGTTTTTTTTCTGCATTCGTATGTGACAATGCCCATAGCAAAGGTGAGCATAAGGAACTATTAAGTTTGGACTGTGTCCCCAGGGGTGTGAAGATGCAAACTGTTTCCTCAGAGGTCTGGGCTTTTCAGTTGTACCCAGTCCACACAGTTTGTTTCTGCTAGAGCATTAGAGGCATCTGTTACAGAAGCAAAAGAGGGTGTTACGTTTCAAGGAAAGATGACAGAAGCAGAGGAAACTCACTACCTGCCATGGTACTGGCAGCACTCAGGTCATCCATAAATAGTGTACAGGCTGGGGTAGCTCAGACCCATCAAAGCTGAGCCTGGTCTCCTTCACACATTACCTTGATGATCTGACTCTCCTCAAGAATACAGTAAAGGGTTGTTTCTGTTGAAGCTGCCACTCCCTGAAAGGAATGAAGAAAGGTACTGAGGTGATTTTAGTAAACTAGCGGCTGAGAAGAGGGGCAGTTTATCAGTCAGAAAAGCGACCAAATTGCCAGCTTCCTGTCGGAAACAGTGGAAAAAGGAGAATGACTAGCAGGGAGAAGATGAAGTTCTGCTTTCCTTCACGTCATCTCCAAGTTAGTTGCTGAAATCTGTGAGAGAGCCAGAAAGCCTCAGCACTCCTAAATCTGTCACTATTCACATCTCAAATCCTCCTTTAGAAAAGCACGCTAGCAAAGAGGATTCTGTTCACTAGAGAATGTAACTGCTGCTTGTGGCTGACAGGTTTTGCTCGGTCTCCAAACTCCAGCAGCGTGAGAAGCAATAGCAGGTTGGAGGACCTTAGCATCAGGGAGGTGAGCTATACAAAGACAGTGCAGAGTATTCTGATTCTTGGGCAGTTGGTTGCTTGGTGAAAATGCAAGATTTCATTTGGCATAGTCTTGCTTTACCCCCAAATTTATGAACAAGTTGCTGTCAAAACAGTGGCCATCACCAAGATTAAGTTTATTAACTACATGAAGACATAAAACCAAAATAGATGATCCAAGGTCACACTGTGTTCTTTTCTCAACAGCTGCAGTTCAGCTCAAGGAAAGCATGAGGCCACATTAATGTCTGCTACAAACAGATGTATTCTCTTCAATATAATTGCACCCATTTATGCTTTGCCTGTACTGAGTCTATGACAGGGTTTTTATGAGATTTGGCAAGTGCAGCACTATCTGTTAATATCTGAAGGTGGGAGTGTTCAGGGAGTTGTCTGAAAAGAGATGGGATCATACCCACCCACACTTATTAACACCTTACATGAAAGTACAACAAGTTCCTCTTTATGAACATCGGGATCACTTGCCCAGGCACTTTCTGTGAAGTTCCCATCTTCAGGGCTTACTTCTTTTCTTCATCCTGCTAAAACCAAGCCATCAGCAGGGATATGGCTGGAAGAGCCTTTTAAATTTCACCAAGGTTGCATAAGGGTACGTGATTTTTGTCTTGTCCTCATTAAAACCAAAATACAAACTCACATGCGGAATCACATTTACTTACATAGGACTCCTCCTCCCCCTGCCCTGCCTCGCTGATTCTGAAAAATACTTTGCATGAACACCAGCCTCTGAAAGCACCTGGAACTTAAAAATCCTCCCATTAAAACACGGTCTTTGATGTCAGGAGAACGTCTGTCCCAGAACAGCTAACATTTCTCTATAGTTCATATCTTGAACCAGCAGCAATCTCCTGAATAAAAATGATGGTAAGAGGACTTCTGCTTCTTCACGGATTGGAGCAAGTAAAACTAATTTCATATGAAACTTCGGTGAGCTGTTCCTACAGCTTCACCTAGATTCCTCCACCAGGATAATAAATACATACCCGGATTTCAATTTACTCCAGAGTCTTTGTATGACATCTGGCTTCAAGATGGTGGCACGGAGAAGTGCAGTGATGACATAGGAAAACAGAAGGGAAAAAACCTAGTGCAGTGGAAAGCCAGAGGCAGTGGAGAGAGCAGGGAAAACCAAAATTAAAGTAAGTAAGTCAAGGGGCGGAAATTCCTCTGAGAAGGCCTTAGGCTTCAACAAAGCTTGTGGACATTTGTAGCACTTTGAGGTTACTCAATACTAACCTTATGTGAATGGGACAGTAGACCTCAGCAGGCATTCCAGAGGAGCCTTTCTATAAAAAACAAGTCTTCAGATGTATGCATCCAAATTTGCAAGTAGCTCACTGAATGAAGAGCATTCTATCTTGCAACACTCGCAAGAAATTCTCTTACCCAACTCTTCCTCACTATTTGAAAAGCAAAGTCAATGTTTTCCTCATTATTTTCTGTTTGCTGCATACCTCTCCCCCACTGTGACTGCTATTTGACCTGCTGTCCACTCAGAGACCCTGAGGGAAAGAGAGAGGGAAGTCTGTATGTGTGTGCATGAGAGGAGTGAGACTGATGAGAGTCTCAGCTATGTTCTGACTTATTTATATTCATTAGAAAGAAATTAACAGCACGTGGTATGTAAGACAACCTCTGATGATAGGGAATGTCTTTTATGCAGCACAGGAAAAGAGCAGATTCATCCGAGGATTTGGGAGTGTGTGGGGACTTAATTTTAATGTGTGTACCAGCTTTTACCTCTCTTTTGCATTAGGATGTTATCAAATACTAGAATCTCAGCATCAGGGTTTAATTAAAGGAGGACTGCGCCCTCTTCCACCAATTCTGTTTGCTCTTGCATCTACAAGTCTGGCATGCTTGTGATTAATGAGAAACCAGTAAGGATCAGAGGGCATAAGGGTAGGTACGTCTGATCATCCCTTCCCAAGTGCCTTGTGATAAGTATGGTACCTTCAGTATTTCTGGCAGATGCTGGAAGGGTTCTCCCCTCATTGTACTTGCCTTTTCAATGAACTGGGTTTCTTCTCAGAAAACTGACAAAAAATAAAGCTGAAAGAATCTATGAGGGTGGGTGTCAAAATCACAGAGATCAAAGTTGCTTTTCATTCTCTCCAGAGAGCCTCAGACATCTCGGAATTCAAAACAAAACTCCACTGTAAGAAATGTTTCCAAGCTGGCACAGTGCTACAGCTTGTATGTTCTGCACTTGGAAGGGAAGCACTGACCCAACCAGGAGAGCTCCTCACAACACCCCCACAAGCAGAGCGGCTTGTATCAGTGGCACCTTGGGTGCTGTCTTCCTCTTGAACTGCTCAAGAAGATACACAGCTAGTAGTTTTTAACATTCAGTTCACAGTCATTGCACCTAAATCACTGGTCTCCATTCTACATGGCAGAACCAAAGGAGTATTTCAAATACAGCTCACAGCTTTTCTGCTGTAAATCAGGTCTCTTAAAGGAAATTATATATTTAGGCATATGAGGGTTTTCCTCTTCTAAGTTTTTATACATACGCTCTTGCTTTATGAAGAAATACCACTTTTCCTTTCTCGAGCATGTTCCATTTAAATTTGCTGAGTTTTTGGCAAACATTTAGGTAGTCAGACTTACAACTTTGAAGTAGGGACACTATAAATATCTGTGCTGCAGGTCAGGTTTGAAATGATGCAGTTTGCCTCAGGTTACAGAGGACATTTACAGAAAAGCTTGAAAGTCAACTCAGGAGCCTTAAATTCACTCCTTTAACCAGGTGGCCTTCCTTGAGGCACTTCATTCGGGTGTTCTGCAGTTGGGCTTGTTGCTTCCTTGTATTGCAATTATATTAATTCCTCTTTTAGTAGTGTTCCAGCTACGTTACTGTGCCTAGCGCTGCACGCTGCATCTGGCACAGGAATGCAGTGTTGCTCTTACTCGGCTGTCAAAGAGAATGTATCACCACAAAAATAAATAATGTCTAGCTGCTTCTGGCATTTCAGTCCGAGCAGTATTTATCACTTCTGGCTGATCAGTGCCTGATTCAATGCCCCTAACAAACAATGGGTATAGTCCCAGTTGAATTCAGTGTGCATTTAATCAGGTCTTTGCTAACTGTGCTTCCAAACTTCACATTTCATAAGGATTAGAGTACTGTCTCTTTTGGTTTTAGACCCTTATTCCGCTTACTTCACTGTTCAGATTCAAACAATGGATTTTCTTCTGCATGGATTATGTCAGTGAATGTATGTTTGTATAAGCAGACTCTATTTTTTGTTCTAGATTTAGTTCCTCCCCAGTGTGATGCTGCCTGCCTGCACGGCAATCTGGGATTAAAGCTGAAAATACATATGTATTTTATCATAAATGAAGAAAGATATCCAGAAAGACAATTAAATTTCATAGATGAGTTCACTGACAGAAAGAATCTTCCACTATTCAAACTGTCTGCTCTTTTGACTGAATATTCCCCTCCACCTTCTCAGCTGAAGTAAGACAGCTTTCCCGAGCCCAGCACAGTCCTTCCAGACAGAAGTCCTGGGTGGCCCTTATCAAAGAAAACATTGCCCTGCAGTTTGTTCCTTTCCTGATGTTACTCGGGAACAGCTTCGTGAAGGGATGTAAAGTGAAGGAAGGGAAAGAAGCTTCCATTAAACGTCCATAACTTTCATTTCTTCAAAGTATTTTTTAAATTCCTCATTGAAAAAGCTGAAATGAAACCAGAAGCAGTTTGTAATTGCAGTTCCTCTGAAGAGGGCAGAAAGAACGCATGGGGTGTGATGTGCTGAGACAGCCTACAGACACTTTAGGAACAAAAATTACATCTTAAAACTATGAGTAGATTTAACAATTGAACTCTAAAGAATTAACCATCATATAAACATTTCACACTTTGTGGTTTTCGTTCCAAGGGTCCATAGTCTAGTTATTCAATCTTGTGCAAAGGTCATGTTACTATGGATATGACCTGCAAGAAATGTGTTGCCTCAGAGCAGCGCAAGTCACATGAACAGGCTGAAAGCCAAGACTGCTGATTCACAGCCTTGTCAGGATTTTCGTGCTTGTGCTGGTTCCACCGAAGAACAGTCCTTGCACCATTAAGTCTATGTTCGTCCTTTGAAAGTATTCATACAGGTGTAGCTCCCAGAAAACTTGTGGATTTCTTCAAGTGCTGCCTGAGGGAGAATGCTGCAGGAGAAGCGGAAAGAAAATAAGCAGACCAGACAAACAAACCTCTCAGTCTGTTCTAGTAAGAGGATGTGTAAATAAGCATTTATGTACACACATACATAAGCATTCATATTCTCAAAATGAACCATTGAGGGCGCACAGACAAAACATGTCAGTATCCTGCTGTTGAGTAGGTCTAAAGGGAGAAAGTTCTATCAAGTTGCTCTTTCTCTACAGAAATATTTATCCAAAAAGGTCTGCAAAAACTGCAAGTTTGGAAGATACCATCATGTTTTATTCCTCCCCACTTCTGTGTAGAATCTTGGACTCTGAAATACATAGATTTAACCTGAGTGCTTTGGTTTACCTGCCACCTGTTTGTGCTAGGCATGTGGCCTCCTTATCATAACGCATGGATATAGATCTGATTCCTGACAACTACTGTAATGGAAAATGAATTATTAATTCTTACATTACAGGAGAAGGAGAACGGCCCTTTTTAAGTCTGTAGAACTTCTGGGAACTTTTGAGAGTATCACAGAGCAAAGCATTCATTGTGAATTATTTTTCTTGTTTGCAATGCAGTACTGTAACTATTTTCCACAGAAATCTCATGACCTCGTTTCAGTCTCTGATTGAAGCAGGTTTTCCAAAGGCTTTAATGGAAACTCTCGTGGAAACACGATTTTAAATGTCCTTTCTCTTTAGTTGCTTCAGGATATGAAGTTATGACTTTCTTTCCTTGGGGACTTTAAAGTTCCTCTCCTAATCACACACAAAAATACTTTTTCTAATAGTTTCATTGCTTTAGCGCAAGGAAATACAGCTGTGATGTACATACCTTGTTGCACAGAAATCCTTTACAGCGCAGAGCCTGGAGCCCAAAGAGTGGCTTACTAAATCCAAATCAGCTTCATGCATATGTTAATTGTTAAGAAATTTCCTAGGTACAAATACTAGTTCAGACCTCAGGAATCCAAATTTGGGGAGTGAAACTTGTTTCATAAAAGGGTCATATCCAGGGAAAACATCTATGAAGGGAATCTCAAGAAGTTTGTGCTTCTATGTCTTTCTTGGGAAGGGATGGACAAATCTGATCCTGGATATTAGGTTACAGCCAAACTGTTTGACAGACACAGAGGGACTGAAAGCCACTCTTGCCAAATTGGTGAGGCTATTGCTGGGCAAAGGAAATATTTACCTCTTTAGGATGACAAGAACATGCATTGTCCATGGAAGGAGCAGGAAGGCTTGATTCATCTGAACTGCTTCTACTGTTCTCCTAGCCACTGTCTCTGGCTTGAGAGGAGGAAAAAGGTTAGGGAACCTAAGTAAATAGAGTAAAAAATAAAATAATTATTTGTTAACCAACCTCCTGCTTTAAGATACCACTGTCCAAGTCCTGTTACTCACTAAGCTATCGCTGGTTTCTGGTATTCAAATGTGCCCCAAAGCAGGCTGGAAGAAGCAGAAAGTTCCAGTTTCAGCCAGAATACTGGAAGCAGAAAGCCCAGTTCCAGCCAGTACTGCTGGTTTAGCTAAACGTTACCAGTGCACATGTTGGTGCCTTCAGGAAGAAGTGACAGTGTGCTCAGAACCTTGATTCAGGGATTTTCTTAAACTGCATGCAAACTAACCCCAAAATGCTGTCATTGCAGTAGTGCTGTTTTTTCTCTTCCTCTCTATTGCTCTTTGCTTGATTCAAATTCTTGACAGGTGAAAGGTAAATATTGTCTCCCATTGCTTTTAATACCAAACAGAAGGCTTTTCCCAGCTCTAGCAATAGCTTGACACTGCAGATTTTCTTGTCTAAGAGAACACTAGCACTAACTGTATTAATAAGTTACATTGTCCATTGTAAAAGATTAATTTGGTCAGCTTTTAGTCTTTGAATTTAGCTTGTTCTCTTAGGTCGAAGTTGAAAGGAGGTACTGACAGCTTTACTTCAGGAAGTGGCTGTCATTCCTTTCAGTGGAAAGAATTAAGTATTTCAATGAATAAAGAAGGAATTTGTACTGTTAATTCTCAAGTAATGTGTAGACTGCGCCTCTTAAATGACCTCAGCTTTCAGGTTACCTCCCTTCCCTCTGTGGTGACTGCATATGGCCTAAATACACTCAGGGAAAACAGCTTTCTGCTTTCTATGCAGAAGCAAATGTCTCACTCGGTAAGGCAAGCTGTGTGAATATGCCAGCAACCGAAGGAACCAGTCTGATGAGTCCCTGCTGGCCTAGAGTGACCCTCTGTTCGCAGGCAGCCAAATGAGACATCAAATTCTCTTAACTAAATGAAGCATTAATTAGGAGTGTATTGTGATGATTCATTAAGATGAGATGCTTTATTCTAGTTCTCCTTGACTGACCTGATTCTCATGCCCTGAAACATCTCTGTGCTGGTGTGGAAGGGCAGGACTGTTGTCGCATTCACTCCAGGGCAGTCGAGCAGCCCTAAGGTCAGGCTCTCCATAAAGGCAAAGGATGAGGCTTTGGAGGTGCAATAGTCAATGGCACCAGGGATGGCTGACAAGGCCAGGACAGAGTTCAGGCAAACAATGTGTCCCTTCTGCAACTCCAGCATCCTTGGCAGGAATGCTTTGGTGGTCTGAAGAACAGCAGTGTTAAAAAAAGAAAAAAGTTTGTTCAGCAGAGATACAACAAAAACAAGAGTTACTTAAAAAAATAATAATGTGACGGAGAGACAACAAATTGTGCTGTTCACTATGCTAGGGAAGAGTGGGACAGGACCTTGTTGCTTTGTCATTCTCTGAGATTCTGAACAGGCACTGTTTGTGTGGAAACAAACCCAAACCTCTCTCGTCTGATGGTCCACACACATCTCTGTACAGAGCACTATCCTCTGAGAGCTCAGGCTTTCTCAAAAGAAATCAGATGTTTTACTGGAAATCACAGAATGGGGATACAAGAACATCAAATACTGTTACTACTGGGAAAAATAAAATTTTGAGACTTTTTTTTCCCTTGGCCTTTCTCCTCACATTGTTTTTTCTGTCTCCTTTTCACAACAGGCTCATTTTACCAGGCATTGTTTAAAAAGACCTAGTAACAGCCAAGTTTTTGCTGGCTCCTGTCACTCACTCCCAATTCCGAATGCACGTCATTGATACAAGAGCTCCTCTTACCCAGAACTGTCCCAGGGTGTTTATATGTTGTGATTTGAGCAGTGCATCATCATCACTGTCCATCAAGCTCTTCCCATGGACCACAGCAGCATTGTTCACCAGGATAGTGATATCACCCACCTGAAAAAAAACCCGATTCCTTGTTACAACTAATATCTCTCCTTGTGAATCAGCAGTTACTGCTAGATCTCAGTATCTATTATTATGTAAATATGTTATTATTTTCCTAGCTTTCGACATTGTTGCTTATAGGGCTTGTAATCACTTAGAACAGGTGGCTGGACTCTCTACAACACAATCTGGATGGTCACCCCTCTTTTTTTCCCAATTTGCCAATCTATTTTTTTCATTATCAATCAGAGTCATTACTCAGTGCTGTCCATAAAGTGCTTCTACGCAGACACTAACCTTCTCCCGCACAGCTTTGGCCTGCCGATAGACCTCCTCTCGATTTCCTACATCACAGATGAAATAATGGCATTCTGTCCCCATCATCCTGATTTCCTCTGTGGTCTCCTTCAGACATTTCTCAGTTCGACCCCACAGGATGATCTGCAGCAAGAAACTTTTGTTAGAGTCAAACTGCTTCTGCTTCAAATCTAAAATAATTAAAACATGCTTCCTAACTTCAACAATTTGATGGATATCTTTGTTGTGTTTTCACTGCCAGCCCTTTCCATTGTTTCATTTAGAACTAACAATGATTTTCTATTACATGGGGATGGGACTTGAGTATCCTGGAGGTAGCTGTATCCTAGTGCTGATACACTATTTCCAGGTTCTTTACAAGCAACACAAAATGCCACATCTTTAGCCTAACATGACAAATCTATGAAACACTTGGCAAATTTTCTGTATCATGGAATTTCAAATCTATCCCTGATTTTGCTATACACACACAAAGATAAATTGTCCAGACCTTCCTATATATCTGGTATGTTATCTGCTTCTTGTTGTACATTAGGAGACAGCATCTGCTCTGCAGTAAAACATGTTTTTTCAGCCTATCATCTGTAACTGTTTGTAGTGCTGTTTGCAGGCTGGTGTCCTAACTGCAGTTCAAACAAGAGATTCATCCTAACACATACATCTGAAGTGAGAAATTGCAAGCATGAATTTATTTTGCAACTAATATATGCAAGACCCCACTTGCCACTCCCATTTAACACGGGAAAGATGATACAATACTGCTTATACAAAGAACAACTCTGAATATCCATAGAAACAAAACATTTGGTGCTTCCAGCACTGTATTTCAAACATTCATCTACAGATAAAAATATGCAACTGAAACATTTTTTCCTGGTATATAACCTTCTTTTCTATTTTTTTTAAGGTTACTCACCTGGGTCCTCAGCCCTTTCCTAAATGAGTTAAATTTATAATTTAATATAAATCATTATTATAAATAATAACTTAATCCCGTTTATAAGTCATTGCCACATCTGTGAACATAAACACACACAGACTGATACAGTTATAGTCTCAAAATCACCAAAGGGCTAATGAGTTGGTTAACTAGAAACTTCAGAGAATGTCTAAATACGCCAGAGCCACTTCATGGGAAATCTTATCTCAGGTGAAGAAATTTTCAAGGAAAAACCCATTAAAAGCCTTCAAAACTGCAGGCAAACATCTGGCTAAAAATAGAGCTTGTGTATTGGCCTGTCCTCAAAAGCCTCAGCACATCACCCGTAGCTATCAGGCTTTGGCGTCTGCACAGAGCTTGTAAAACCAATGGCTATTTACTCACTGCTGAACTCAGAGCTAGACTGGGGGATAATTCTTATGCCTGCTCTGCAGACTTGACAAGAAACCAAGAACATGTGAGAAATTTCACAAGCTTTCGGGAAATACTTACAAACTACCATTCAGCTACAAGCACACACATACTTGCTCTCTCTTTCACAGCCTACACCTCTGTTGGAAAGGGAATTAAAAAAACACTACAAAATGTCAACCTTAAGCATCAAGTCTAATGCCCATTCTGAGTTTGCAACAGGGTGAACTTCAGCCTCTTAGGCCTGGATCAGTCAAATGAGACACTAAAAATTGAACTGACAAGTTGAAGGGTGATGGAAGGTAGGAGAGGAAAAGAAAGAGAATTAATGTGGCAGACAAAGCCACTTTAGACAGTCATGGGCAACATGGTCTTGTGTGAGGCATCTCTGCCCATGCAGGGGGTTGGAACTGGATGATCTTAAGGTCCTTTCCAACCCAAACCATCCTATGCTTCTATGATTTTATGACAAGGGGAATGAGGCGACAAACAGATCTCACATACCCAGCATTCCAGGTTTCCCACTGCTATTGCAAATAAAAAGTAGATCCCTCACTCTTCACTTTAATCTGTTTCAAACATCCACACAGCCTCCTGTTCCCAAGAGCTGCCACTGATGCACCAAATGTCAGGAAAGATACATGGAAGAATCGTAAGCAAAGGACAACCTGTCAAAGGAACATCTGTCTGTGATGCAGCTCTTGGACGTGACATTTTTTATGCCCCAACAGTTACTTTGGGACCTTTAATATCCTACAGGCAAGTCTTGTGAGGTGATCCCATTAAAATCTGGGCCTCCTGGGGAAGACAGAATTTGCTGCTTCTCCTGCTGACATCATTAACTTCAGCACTGATTCTTTTTCCATGGGAAGTTTTTGTGTCCTTGATATTGTTCACACTCAGGTTAAAGCTTCAGCCCGAGTGAGAAAAAAGCAGCAAATAAAAGGACATTCTTTGGTGAGAGGGGAAAGTTCCCCAATGACACAAGAGGTTTCCTGCTGTCACTGCTGCTACTTTTTATAGATGTATAAAACTCAGAACTCAATACAACCTGCTTTTGGTCCGAATTCAAGCTTGATTGTTCCTACAAAGACATATAAGACTTTCAATTTCTCTCTGACATCTCACCAAGTTAAATTGGCAAGGGCTTTCCTCTGGCCTCTGAGGATATCACATCTGACAGAGAGACAAGACTTTTAGTTGCTGCATTAGCCTTCTAGTTGAGGTTTCTGTTGCTCCTGAGCTCTGTCTTTACAGAGGGCTTTGGCTTAGTGTTCCTGTGCAGGCAACACTTGTCTCCTCTTGCCTGCAGCAGTTTCACCAAGGTTCTCCTAGGTCTACTATTGTGGCCTGAGATTTCCTACAAACCTCCCTCCTCTCCTGAATTCATCTCCTTCTGCAAAACCTGCAATTAGGTGAGTTGCTGCTTATGAGTTGGAAGTCATAAGGTTGGGTTATTTGTAACATTCTCACTAAATTTAAGAGTCAGGGATAATTGTGCATGTTCCCAATGCTCCTGAACAAACCCTTCTGCTCACTGGAGGCTTAGGCCTGGAGAGAATGACTTAAAGACACAGAAATTCTGCTTGGGACAGAGGAAAATGCAGAGAAATAAAGGAGAAAAGAGGCCCATTGGTGTTCCTCATTACACAGCCTGTCAGGATGTTGCACAGCCACCCATTCACGGTTAATTTAATGGTGGATAGAGGAATATTTAATTTGTGTTTTGGATAAGTTCTTGGACAGTTTTCCATCCTGGAAAGAACCCCATTTCTTTTCCCCTTTCAGCTCTCATACTGTCCTGCCAGCCCCTCCCTGCCACACTAGACACACTTTCCTTTCAGAGAATTACTGACCAGAAAATTGCAGAGGGCAGGAGCCCAGGGAGGTGGTTCAATCCCTGTGGCAGCTCCTGGAGGCTCCCTGCCCACTGGCTGCCCCTGGGTGACCCGGGTGGTTGGCAGCCAGGGAGGCAGGTGGAATGTTACAGCAATCCCTTGTGCTAGGGCTGTGATGAGAGCTGGGCAGCAGCAGGACAGGCGTCTTCCTACTGTTGGGTGTAGGAAAGCAGAGATTTATGATGACAGAGGAACTGACCACAGCCTTCTCTTCATTAACTTGAAAGTAGGCAAGGGCTGTGACATCACAGTTTAGTGCAGATTTTCCCAGGGTTTATTCATGAGCAAAGTTTTGTAAAACAAACCTTATCTCTCGATCTTCTCCCCTCTGGCAAGTCACAGAGCTCCTTATCTGGCTTTAGGAAAATCATTTCAGCTGGAGTGGCAGGCTCTGTAGACACTGCATCCTCTGCTCCCAGAGGAGTCGTTTAACTTTGGACTTAATCTGCTAATGAGACATGCCCTGAGGTCGGAGGGGAGTCGAAAGGAAGGTTTTAGCTGCTGTTGCACTGAGTGAAGGCTTTCTAAGAGAGGCCTGCACTGGCTCCTGGCCAAAAGCCCCAACCCTGACTGTAGGTTTAAATACTGATTTACATCGTAACAGAAGAGTTAGGCTTTTGACTGGCCACAAAATCAGATAAAGCCACTAATTTATATAAACAGGTCTAGATTGAAGCTATTATCAACCACAATATACACACATGATCTATGCTTCCAGAGTCTTAAGTATATTACTGATGCCGGAGATGAGGTTAGAGCTAATTTTACATCATTTACAAGGCTATTTAACTTGTTTGGTCTGATTTTATTGCTAGCACAATTGATGAGCAGCAGCAAAGGAATGTTGCCCTTTTACATCATCAATTAATTTGGCACTGTATCTTCAGCAAACCCACTGTGCTTAGAACGTATCTCTCCAGTGAACTACACCAGTATGTGGAAAAGTGTCCCACAACAAAAAGCATGTCTGAGACTGAACATGTGCCATTTCTTGATACTCCCCTTAGATTATCTGAGTTGTATTTTAGTATGGACTTGTTCACTCTTAGTGTTTTCCAACACAACAACATGTGTTGTGATTAGCAGATAAAACTTCCACTCCAAATTCTTCTGCAGTTTATGATTCATGAAGCAAATCTCCGTATCAATTTGAAGACACTGAAAGATGAAAGTGTTGGAGAGAGACACTGCAGTGCCCTTCCTGTCTGCTCTCGGTATTGCTGCAACCACAAATCAACCACAACTCCCAGCCATGGATCAGCTGAGATAAGTAGTTGGTAGGTCAACACATTTCATTCCCCTTTCAGCCTCCTTCCTAGTCCAGTGAAACAAAAGTTGCTGTGTTTGAGCTGGTACCTGGAACTGCACAGCCACCTCAGCCACCTTTGTTCATACAGAGCACCCTTCTGTGCCCAGAAAGTTCCTGCATGCTTTTAGGAAGTACAAAGTGGAGATAATCCACTGAAGTATGTCAGCGTTGCCCCATGTATTTACAAAGCCTGGTGGTACCACATCCCAGTTGGTCCTCTGAAGAAATGCATTCCAGCGTATCCCATAATCCTGGCAGGGTTTTGCATATGGTGAGAAAGGCCTCAGAATCATTCATGTGTTTGGCCTGTCAATGGCATGAGAGTTTTCTCCTCCACCCCTTCCCCTCTTCTTGCCCCCAGGGCAAAGCCAGACAAGTTCTGTCAGGAGCTGGGCATGGGAGAGGCCTGAAGACAGAGGACTGGAAGAGTGAAAGGTGCGGCCCTGTAGTGTGAAACACCAGCCTGTGCTTTGGCAAGGAGAAAAGAACCTGAGGATGCCTGAAGTAGGTCAAAACGCTTAACCCAGCCCCTCAGTGAAACTTACATAAGAGTGAGCAAACAAAGCAGGCCGGTGGCAAAACCTTCCCAGTTCCCACAGTGGAAAGTGAATATCAAAGCTGCAATGAATGGGTGTAAGAGTTTGCAGGTAGGCCTGGGGGAATCGGGAGAGTAAACCCATTTACCTGTTCTACCCACAAGCTTTTCTAGGTTCCTATTTAGAGGCTGTAAAGACATTAGCCTATAATAATTGAATTTAAATTTAATCCTGTCACCATGGTAAACACAAAACACAGACTTCATTATATTCTGCTTTGAGTTCAGGCCAGGAGCAGTTTTTAAGAGAGAAGTGTTAAAAAAATTACTGTTAATATACAGTAATGAGATTCAAAGTTAGGTCTAAAGACACTTCAGAAGGCGAGTAAAAATGTGAATTCCAATTCCTTTAGTCTAGAGTCAGACCTTTTATTACTTTATATGTTGACTTAGCACTCAATGGGATTAACATTATTCACCTAAACCACAGCCAGGTCCATTTGTAGCCCAACCGCCCCTTTCTTCCTCTGAGGGAAACAAAACAGCACCTAAAAATCATCAAAGTATGTGAACACCTGCCTGCTATTCAACAGAGACCTTCCTTGGAAAGAAAATGTGTAATTTGCTGTCTGCATAGAGGTATTTAAGAGCAGCTCCCTCTCAAGAAGAGAACAAATGCCTACTGTTCTCACAGTCAGGACTATTTAAGGACAGGTGGCCCCATGCTGCCTTTTTTCCAGTGGTTTTTCCAATTGCTTTCGTCTGCAACATGAACTGGGACTCCAGACTGCCTTGGGAGCAACACTTCCCAGCTCTGTTGTGTGGAGCAGTTGAGAAAGGGGCAGGGTGAGGGGTTGTTTGCAAGAAGAGGTCACGCAGGAGTCAGCCTTTACAATCCTATTAACACTGGGACAGGGTCAAATGGAGTGCACGTTCCAACCAAAGCACCAAGTGGCCACAAGCTGTCACCCTGCTAAGGGTCCTGGAAGCTTTTGTGGGGAACAAAAAGACAGATTTTTAATGGTGAATGTCTGCCACAGCACGTGTTGGACCCGGCCTCTGCTCCAGGGAACCAGAGCACACAAAGAAATACCCAGTCATAAAATCCTCTGGCTACACAGCAGAAATAAGTGGCCTATCTGGGGGATGGGGAGAGGGGTAAGGTTTTTCAAGCTGTGTATTTGAGGTAAGGCTTTGTAGATATCTACCAAGAGAAATACAATACTCCACACTGTAAAAATAACTAGCGTGCAGCCGCCTCCGTTTGCTTGGCATGCCATCCAGATAACCCACTTCCATATGAAACTGTCCACAGAGACCTCAGGAAATTGTGGGGAGGGTAAACATGCAGGTGCAGAAAGGCCTTTTGTACTGCGAGCACAGCAGACAGGATGAAGGGACAGAAAGCCAGTAAATAACATTTCAAAGGGAAAAACCAGAAATAGCTGGATCTCTGTGACAGAAATGCCATGGTCCAACAGGGTAGAAGGTTTGCACATTTCAAATACAGCAGAAGGTTTGTACATTTTCCTTCCAAAACCTTGCATTATTATTTTTACTTACTGCATACCCTTCTCAGGATAACTGGTTCATAACACAGGGCAGGTTAAATGTTCACGTAATACAGTTAAACATTTACTAGGGCAGAAAGTTGTGTTGACACTGAACTGTAAGACTGTTTGTTTTTGTAGAGCTAAAAACAATCAGAAGTTTAGATCACAGGGTAATGTTAGGGGTAAAGGGATGTGTGAAATTAAAAATGCGGATCCAACGCAGTGTTATTTCCATCACCTGAGTGGGTGAAAATAACTCCTAAATTTGCCTGGTTCAGCCAATGGTGAGCTGAAAACTGCTGCTTCTTAACTAACCAAATGGAAAAATCAGACCTAACCTAACTTTATGGAAAAGTAGAATTAAAGGGCAACAAAAAGGGTGCCAATAGAACTGCATTGTTAGAGTTTGCCTTTATATTTCTGAGATGAATTCTCTAAAAGGGGCCTAATCTTAATCTGCTAAGTGGTTTTAACTGGAGTGGCCACTGCATCGCCTCCTTGGAGACAGCACTGAGACTGCTGGGGTCAGGGCCCTGGGCAGCCTACAGCAGGACCAGTGGCGTTGGGTTCCCACTCCGAAATGGGCAGCTTTAATCCAGAATGGGAAATGCATTAGAAGCTATGAGGAAGGAGGAAAGCCACAAGGAATGTTTACAAGCCTGAGGAAGATCTAGGCAGCCAGACAGCCCCAGCTCTTGCAGGAACATCACTAAAAAGGAAGACTAGGGGAAGTGTTTCAATTTATTAAACTGAAAGAAAACAGACATGGAAACCAAAGGATGAATAACATTTCTAACGCTGTCATTATAAACTGCCCTCCAGGAAGGTCTAAAATATGCTCCAGATCATCCACGTGCATAATATGATGCAGCTCTCGACTGAAAAAATAATTTCTCCCACGAGGCTACTGGAGAAGTATTAGGAGTTAAAATAGCCGCATTAAATTCGTACATAAACTGAACACTAGCAACAGCTCCAGACATGCTCCCAACACCCTCCTGTCTTTGCCTGCAGAAAAAGAGAACTGCTTCCATTTAAAAAAACATCTAAAAGCTGTCAAAAGGAGCTTTTCTTGTAAGTATTTCAGTCAAAGAAATGAAGGATACCACTTAGAAGAAAGCAATATTTAAATGCTTACCAGTTTCTTGTCTTTTTATGTACCTTTCTAAATGTTATCTTTTAATGGTGGCTGTTGCTATGCAACAGGGCAGAATTTCTAAAATCTATTCATTTGTTGTACAAATGACAGTTTTCAGCACAGATTTAACTCTCTCAGCCTAATACCTCAAAGGAGGATGGGGATGGGAGGACTGCAAACTCCCAGAGTATGTATTCCCGAGGGGTACAGCAGGGCGATAAGGGTCTTTCACTTACTACACCAATTTTGCCAATACACTGTTAAGATGAAGTAGCTACCCTGCTTGACAAACATGTAAACAAGCACAGCTCTAGTTAAATGCAATGATATCTACATGTAGAAACAATAGTTCTTACCATTACTTTTACCCAGAAATGATCAAGCCATTCTAATCACATTCTGCTGCAATGACACTATTTAAACTGACCAGGCAATCATAAATCAAGCTGCAGCATACCAGTAAGTTACAGCTCCCTGGAAGTCACTATCCTTCAGATGTGGCTATCACAGGTGTGCTTTTTAAGCCACTGCAATGTAAAATGAAGCTAATTCACCCTAACATGAACATAAAATAAATTCAGGTATCACAGAACATGAGATATTGTCCAGTACAATATATAATGTAACCTGGTCAGTACCTAGGATTTAGCTGAGGAGGCAGTAATACAATATTGAGGCACAGTAATTCCTTGATGTGTTCAAAGTCAGTAACACATCAAGCACAGCTTGATGCTATGAGGGTTTTCTACTTACCAGGAGACTGCAGAGCACTGGAGATCTGCAAACTGCTTCAATGAAGTGTGTGAAATTGATCCCTAAAAACCAGGCCTCGTTTGGGTTGACTCGTGTTCACTGTAGAACAATCTTTACTTCCACTGGAAAATACTTACAGGTACACAAAAAGACAGACCCAGATGACCTAAATGATACAATTTTCAGGGGTGCTGACTAACAGCAGTCAGTGGGAAATCTGTACCAAATTGTCATGGTTGAAATCGTCCTTAGTAGCCCAGATCCAGAAACAAGTAACACTACTTGGCCTTAATCTGTGACTCAAAAGCAAACCAAAAATATTTTAACTGGTTTTACTGATTCTAGTGGCGAAAGCAGCCATTCTGACTTCATGTATTGCAGCACAGTTCATCCCCATTACACCGACTCCCTTTGACACGGATCTTTTTTCAGTTCACAACCAGTGTTCTGATTATTGGGTTGTACAATCTCAATGACAACAGGAAATCCTGTTCTCGTAATAGAATTTCAATGGTTAAGAATTTTCAATCCGTTGTTTTCCCTTTTAAGGCAGTCAGGAAGAGAAACTGAAAATGACTTCACAGAAGGAGAAGGACACTTTCTGAGCTCTCTGGTTTTGCAGAACTGCTGGGCTAAACTAAGATGATGACAGTGGCTGAAGCCACCAGCACAGCACTTCCTCTGTGAGAGCAGTAAACAAGTGCACTGATGTCACGAGGAGCTGGCTGACCCGATGATGAACTCGGGGCTGTAAAGGAGATACAAGGTGCCAGATCACTATGTGCACACACTTCCCACACACATGTGTGGACGCACATACACATCGTCACAGCAGAAAAGGTGTCACAAAGTAAACTGCACCGGTTGCATATCATCATCTAAGGAAATGAAACCCTGAAAAACCCCTTTGATGGCTGAATGTTCTGCTTTTGAAGAGGCAAACCTCTTGCTTCCATAAAGCACACATTCAAGTCTAAACACAACATAAGCAATCGTCTCCAAGGGGCCTGGATTAAAATCAAATAATAAGCAACACAAAGAACACTGCAACACTACACAACCAGCATACCTCAGAACCCCAAATGAAACAGCTCTGTTCACTGAGACACGGCTCCTGTGTTTCCCAAGAGTCTTGGAAATGTTCTTACATCATTTCTGACGGCTCACTGCGGTCGGAGCCAGCCCTGTTCTATTACCACTTTGGGAAAGAAGCACTCGTACCAGCTGGATGTCTTTAATATTCTACTTGGAAGAACGAGCTCTTCTCTTTAAGGCAGTAAGCTGGGTTTTGTCCTCACTGGTAATGGGCTTTTTTAAGAGGTAGGGCTTACAGAATTTGAGTTTGTACTCAACATAAAACCAAGCTGCTGGAAGCAAACGTCACGATTTCCTATCCCTGCTCCAAAATGCCGCAGCTAAGTCTCACCCAGTGAATGTGCTGATCAGAGAGACAAGTTGTCTCTGTTTACTACTAGCAAAGAGATTAAAATGACAAGTCTGAGACAAACACTAATTTAATCTTCACATGGAAAATTTGTGATTGTCCACTGTCATTGTTGATCCATTCTTTCTAAGGGCACTTAAAGGTGAACTGTGCAGTATCTTTACAATATCCACTCCCATTAAGTTATTTTAAGTCTAGTATATTTGAGGTTTTCCTTAAGGTCCAGTTAAACAATTGTCTAACAATTCCTGCTTTCAGGTAACATGGTGCAAGTCTGTCCACTTGGGCGTGATACAAAGGGCAAAGGGAACAAAAACCCAATTATAACTACTTAAAATACCATGCTTTTGTTGAGTGGTAACTCCTGACTTCTTAACATAGGCCTAGCTATGCAGGAAGCATCTGCTGTTCAGTGAAGCCTCTAAGAAACACTGAAATGAGGTTTTGTTCAGTGTCTGAAGTTTGCACCTGATACAAGTCAGCACTCACAGACACTCAGCTCACAGTTTCAGTCCAGGACTCACTAGGAAAGAAGATGCATCTAAATGACAAACAGTAGTTGTTGATGCAACTGGTGGAGCCTGGTATCTGTCCTGACCAAGAGGAGGAACGCTGGCAGTCAAGCTTGAACTCCATTTGCACTTATTTTTAAATGGCTGCTTCATTTAGATAAGGGATGAAATATATTATCCAGGTCATACAACTACCATCCCACCTTTATACCTTACATAGACTCATCCTAACCTGTGGCTAAAAATATGTGATATTACAGCATAATCACCCTGTATCAGCCAGGCATCATTTTTACACCACCTCACAAGATGTATAATTGTATGTTGTTTAAGTGCACTCAGAGGTCCAGCTGCCACTGATTACATACTGAGAGCCAGCTGTATCTCAGTCACATACATAAAGCATAACTGATTTCAGCAGAGCTGCATTTGTGCTTTCAAACACTATTTTATTGCTGTAAGTGGAGCACTGCCATGTTTGCTCAGGCAGTGTTAGACAACAGAAACCCTGATGCTACTCAAAACAAGCTCTGTGGCACTGTATTCAATAACTTGTAATTAAGGTGGCAGCATAAGGGTGGCTGTCCACAGAACCCTTCTGTAATTATGCACAGTTTATGCCTAAGCTAATAGGATGAACAATTTAAATTAGTTACAAACTCTGGCAAGGTACCCATCTATTCCCAAGTCTATTAATTAGAATCAATTTAATCTCCACTGGGATAAAGATCAAACAACATGGATCTGACCCTTTTCTGCTGGCGTCAGTGTTATCAGCCAATGGATCTGGCAGTGCCTGGGTCTGACTTGTTTGACTCTTTAGCATGTTGACATAATGCTTTGAAGAACAGGGTCTGGGCCGAGCTAAAAAGATCTCTCTAATAATTTCTGCTTTATATTCCTGATAAGCACACAGGTTTATGAATTCCAGAGTTTGCTCTCTCTCGGTGGGCAGCTCTGAGGCTGTTCTCAGTCTCCCTTTCCTACACAGTACCTTACAGGAGCAATGGTATTTGATTTATATGTTCAGTTCAGTCCAGAAATCAAAGTGAAAAATGAACATTAAAAACTAACCAACATTTGGTAATGGATTTTAAAGCAAGCACTCAGAATCAATAAGCATTAGCTGACATTTTCAAACCATCCAGAAGGAAAGATACGGAATTTCTACATGCTTGTCCAACTTTTGTGGAAGGAAACAAAGGAAATGCCTTTTTTTCTTCTCCCATAGTTCCTGTAGAATTAATGACTACTCAGTGGAGTTCATCATCATCATCATCATCTATTTGTCCTAGTTCTTCTCTTGGGAAAAATGTCCTAATACTTTCATACCTCTCAGCTTACTGTAAGGCTGTGTTCCTGGTCTGGTTCTGGCTGTATGATGTAAAATCAGCTAGCTCTTGATGTCCTAACCTTGCGTCTGTTCTCTTTGAATGCTGCTGATCTGTTTGAGGAATGTAATTCAGCATCTATTCAGAGTTTTCCAAGTGGATTTTTACTATCCATTGTATAATATCACCCTATCAAGACAGGTTTCCACAGCAAGGTATTAAATAAATAAATACATCTATATATCTACCTTTGATTCCTTCTAAACTTTTGAGTCAGAATGCTTAGAAATGCGCACAGGGCTTATGGTCACACTTAAAGCAAATTGCTCTGCCAGACTAATGAGACATTAGCTCAACAGCATGTTGAATTCAGTTTATAATGCAGTAAAACCTACCTATATAAGTCAGTGCTTCAGACGGAAATAGTGCTACAGATCTGAGACAACTTTTTCCTAGCCTGTGCCAGACTCATGACAAAATGCAACAGAAATACAGCAGCACATTTATAAGCCACAGTAGGTGATGAAAACACACAAATAAAAGAGGAATGGATCACTTCAGGTAAGCAAGGTGAAACATCATAGACCAAACCCATCTTGTCAGCCATGCGTTTCAGAGAAGCAGCCTTGTGCTTGCTTGGTTCAAGTAAGATGAAGATCACAGAATGACAGAACGGTTGAGGCTGGATGAGACCTCTGGAGGTCATCTGCCCCAAACTCCCTGCTCACATTCCCAAACCTAGATTTCCCCTTCAACCAGGTCAACCCTCACTTTGAATCTCCCTGCCTCCCTTTCAAGCTTTCCAGATCTAAGCTTCTGTATTGGCTTTCAAGGCTGCTATCCCCACATTCCTGATCACCTTCCATTTAGCATCAGATCTCCTACTGCAGCCTTTACCTCCTCGCATTAACTTTTAAAAACCCCTTTGTGTTTTCCACCACACTGAAAACATTCCCCAAACCTCTTTGTTGTTGCTCTTCAAATCCCACCTTAAAACTTCCATTACCTTTCCAAAAACTTCAAAATGGCCAAATGAGTGATGCTGAAACAACCATCAGTACAGACTCCCGTGTTTGTATTCAGTTGTTGCCTTTTGTTTCATACCTGTGTTGTAAATCCTGAGGTAAGCATCTTTCTAATGTCCTTATACAGCTTATTTAGTGTCTTTATGCTAAAAAATTTCTGGTGCATGAATGGGTTTCTGAGGCACTACAACAACGTTAATATTTGACCTCGTCTTTCTTACTTCAGGATTTCTTACAGCATTGACACAGTCCTTAGCTTTTGTGGGAAGCCTCATTTAACTGTCTTGGCGCCAGTCCTTATGCATTTTAAGAAGTGCTGGCTTTTGGTGTGCCAACACAGCACAGTCTCACTGGGACAATATTTTCACTCGACATCACTGTATCCTGATGTGAGATGGCAAGCCTGTTACTCTTCAAGTTCCACTTCTTGTTAACATTATTTATTCTCGTTACAACACACCCAGTAACAAAAGACAGGTATGTTCTAAATTATAAGCTAAAACAGCTCCGTCCGGAACACTGCTTCACAGACATCAACAGATCTGATAGCAGATAAGTTCTGGCTGTACTTGCCAATCAGAGACATTTTGTGAGGGTGCTATTCAAAGGGATGGCCTTGGCACAGGCACATACGACAGGCTAAGTGCCATCCTAGCCTGGGACTTGGAACAAGGGTTCCTCTGCCCATCCTTAAATTCAATCAACAAGGAAGCGTGCTGCCAGCAGGAAGCTGCTAAATAAAGCTGCTGTCAGTATAGAATCTTTATAGAAAGAAAGCTTTTCTAGAGACAATAAAGCCACTCAATCAAATCTATGCTCTCACAGTTTACCAAATGTTACAAGTTAATATATTATTTTGCATGACATGGAAAAACATTCACTCCCCAATTCTTTTCATGTACTTCTGCTTACTGCTAAATTATGACATGCTGTAATAGCTCACTGTAAGATTAAGTGCTTAAATTTAAATAAGATTAAAGTACCCGTCATTAAAATATGCCTGAAACTGTTCAGTTTCTCTGTTTGGGGTTTTTTTCAACCACACACTACAATAGGAGAGATTAATTACCTAGAACCTGATGTGCGCACTACTGGTAAATATTCTCTTGTTACTACTACTACTATTTCCTTAACCACAACATAGAAAATGCAGAATTTCCTTTGAAGTGATAGTATTTTTCACTTTGAGAGATGTCAGGTTGACTTTTCAGATGCTTTTTTGCATCTCTAAATCACTACAGAGAAATCCATTAGCTGCACAGACTGTATGTCATTCTGGTATCTCAGCAGGGCACAAAAAGCATTCAGGATGTGGACAGATGGTCTCTTGACAATGCTGTCTTAGTACTGGAACCTAAAAATACATATGTAAATTTTATGTTGAGCCTTTTAGAAATGATCATGCACCAAGCCAACTCAACATCTGCTTGTGCAGCACATTCACATTCTGCATTCGCACGGGGTAAAGTACAGTGGAACTGTGTCCACTTCTTTTATAATCATACTTTAAAAGGCTTTCTGATTTCTTTATGTTACAGCATGGTGCCTGTTAAAACCAAGTACATGGGGATTACTCGTATTCCAGGAAAAACGAGTTTCTCTCAGCATTGAAATGATGTAATTTTAAATCAGCTCTTTTCCTTCTATCAGCAACTAATCTCTGGGGTAGCCAGATCAGGTCTATTCATGTCCTGCACTCAGAATGAATTGCAAGGTACATGTCAGAAATCAGTTAGTACTTGCAGAACATAAGCATCTACTTGATGGCTGGCCCAGCTGCAGTACATTTAAAACCTGACAGGCAGCAAGCAGAGGGGCTTCCTGAGTTTATTTCAGGTATGCTGAGATTCAGAGCAGCGCTGCGGAGAAGGACTTGGGGGTGTTGGTCGATGAGAAAATGAACATGAGGCAGCTGCAGTGTGCGCTCACAGCCCAGAAAGCCAACCATATTCTGGGCTGCATCAAAAGGAGCATGCCAGCAGATCGAGGGAGGTGATCCTGCCCCTCTACTCTGCTCTCCTGAGACCTCACTTGGAGCATTGTGTGCAGTTCTGGCGTCCTCAACATAAAAAGGACATGGAACTGTTGGAACAAGTCTAAAGGAGGGCCACGAGGATGATCAGGGGACTGGAGCACCTCCCCTATGAAGATAGGCTGAGAAAGTTGGGGCTGTTCAGCCTGGGGAAGAGAAGGCTGTGTGGAGACCTCAGAGCAGCCTTCCAGTATCTGAAGGGGGCCTATAGGGATCCTGGAGAGGAACTCTTCATGAGGGACTGTAGTGATAGGACAAGGGGTAACGGGTTCAAACTGAAACAGGGGAAGTTTAGATTGGATATGTGGAAGAAATTCTTTACTGTAAGGGTGGTGAGGCACTGGAATGGGTTGCCCAGGGAAGCTGTGAATGCTCCATTGCTGGCAGTATTCAAGGCCAGGTTGGACAGAGCCTTGGGTGACATGGTTTAGTGTGAGGTGTCCCTGCCCATGGCAGAGGGGTTGGAACTGGATAATCTTAAGGTCCTTTCTAAGTCCTAACTATTCTGATATCCAATCCTAACTATTCTGCTCTCCTCTCTTCCCAGCTCCATTATCAGCAACGACACACCCTTGTACATGACCAAAGAAAAGTTTTCAGGTTTGTAGCCCAGCTGGATGAAACTCAATGGCAGATTAAAATTCCTGGGCACTAAGAATTTGATGTCAGGTTCTTATTTAGGCAAGAGCTAACTCTCAAGTACAGTATAGTAATATCCTGCAGGATCTGAAAGTGAAATTGGGGATGAATGTTGAGAATGACCAATATTTTAAAACATTTTAGATCAAGAACTCTTACTGAAATCTGTGTGAGATGCTGTTAGCTTTTGTCCTACACGATTAAAAAGGCCACAACTCTGAATGACTTTGAGCACCAGTCTCAGTATTTTGCCCTCTCTTCAGGAGATTAGTATTCATTTCCTTTCCAGCTCTAGTCACAATGCAATTAATCTTTTATCATATAGCATAGGTTTAAGTTATAAACAAGTATTTGAAACTCATATATTTATACAAACCAGGACAATGTCAACATGATTCATAAAGACCTAAGTGAAATATTCACTGAACTACAGATGCTGTTTGTGTAACTAATGTGGGAGGAGCATGCCATTGGAAAAACTCATTTCAAAACTTGCCAAATCTCCCAGTACTGGGAATACAAGGCTAACATCTAAGACTCGATACCATTTTTTACATAACCTCTCTGCAATACTCTCATCCTAACCATCATTTATAGTCAAAAATCTCAAGCAGCTAAATCTCTCCAACTATACAAGACTCTCAAGCACCTGCAGCTCCTCTGTGGTTTTCAGTCCTGCTGAATTCAGTGGAACACGGTGGGAAACTGGCCCCATTTCAGCAGCAGCATGGGCTTGCACAGCTCTCATCCCTTCCATAGTGTTCCTTCATCCACTGACTTCTTATTACAACCCAATTGTAATTGAACTGAAAGAGGACGGCACACTCCAATGACAAAGCATCCTCCTAAATGAAGACATTAAGGTCTGACTTTAAAAATGTTGCGAAAATAATGATGGAAGGAACAGTTGAGATTTCAATTTGGGGTTTTTTTTTTGTAGCCTGAACGAAATCAGGAGTGATAGAAGCATGATACAAACCAAACCACCACCACCAAAAATCCCTGATCACTTTTCAAAGCAAAAGTTTAAGAATTGCCTTCAGGATCTTTGTTCGCTATCCCATAATCAGCACTGATTATTGTATTTGTGGTGTTCTACAGCTGCCCATTACACTGTCATCCTGTTAAAATCACCTTGCAGACAGAACTGTCTAGACTGCAGTGATGACGGAAGCAGGGTCATGGCTTTCAAGCGGCACATTCCACATGAGAGTGAAGCTTCCGTTTGGTGCTGGTAGTGGTGATCCCAGCTCCCTGTCATCCTGCAAGGCCTCCTGCCTGTCCTGCTACTCCAGACTGCTTACCTCATCACTGCACTGGCATGCAAAGCCTCTGGTCTCAGTCTCTTGCAGGACAGGAAGTGGATGTCCAGAGGACAGACCAGTGAAAGGAGAGATCTTCCAGTATATTTATGAGGTAATTTCTTGCACAGTGAGGAATGTGAAGAACTGTTCAGCTCTCTCTGCACTACTGTCATGCTGACCCAAGGGCTGCCCCTAACCCAGCTGGTATTTTGGAGGCATCTCTCATGCCAGAACACCCCTGATTCCCTAGAAGCCCTCTGTTTCATTCAAGATCTACGGTTACCAAAAAGCTAAACATATCACAGCTGGAGGGGAAAAAAAGAAAGCCAAATTGGAGCACAGAATATACAAACTGTGAAAGAAACTGAGACCACAGAACTAAGCACAAAGGAACTCTAGGAAAGCCCTGCTGTATAAGATCCCTTGTAGGTATGCTGCTGAAGATCCATACTGCTGATGTCTGAGCTCAGAGCCCTCCATGTAAATAAAAAACCTAAGGAATATCAATGGGTTTTGACCAGTCTCCTATGAGGAAAGGCCTAAGAAACTCTTCCAAAGTCACCAGCAGATAACTTTGAATACTAAAGTACATACACACATTGCAAATCTGTTTCTATCCTATAATTATATCTTTTTCAGTTACTTTTCTTAGGTTTTGCTGACATTTAATAACCCAGAATGTCTAAGAATCAAACACCTCTTTCCTGTTCAGTCAGACCTCAGATGAAACAATGTGCGAACAAAGTAAGTAAAAATTACAAGGAATGTTTTTAGACCTCAAGGAAACACGTGAAAAGCTGACAAAGCGCAAGACATGCAAATGACACACAAAAGACATATGAATCAAAACTTCATCCCTGGAAATCATCAAAACCAGGGCTGACAACTCTCTGGCAAAGGGGCTGTAATAGAAAATGCTGTAGGAAAAGCAAATGGCTTAGAGGAAACCAGAATTATTTTCCAACACTTAAGCACCAGTGAATGAACCCATTGAGCGAGCCCCTGCGTCCCTCCCTCTACTCACATCTGTAGAGGGCTGTTTTTCTACACAAGAAATATTGTTCAAAGGGGCCAGTCTTTCCAACACTAACTCGTTTATGCAGTATATTCTTTGCAAAACACCATTAGGCTTTGGAACTGGATTTTTATTTTGTAGGCATTAAATCATAAACTCATAAAAATCTCTCCTTCTCTTGTTTCATTAATACTGATCTACTCTGCCATTTTGGCTTACCACAGAATATCAACAGGTAAGAGCTTTAACAAAGCTCCCAATGTGTAAGCCTGAGGCAGAGGACTGTTCATCAAGTGCTTTTAAGGTGTAAACAAAATAGCTCAAGAGTTAAAGCCTACAACAGTGAAGATCTTGAATGTTGCAAGCAAGCAAGAAGGTACCAAAGGCAGTAAGTACATTTCTCCAGTAATTCAGCCACAGCAAAGAGGCTCCTTAGCCAGCACTTCTGAATCTGGCCACATCTCTGAGAAACAGCATGAAAGTTGAATTACAACACTTGAGTACTTCCAGAGAGCATTCAGTGCTATCCATCCTTCATAATAACACTAACATGTCCCCTACCATCTGTAAACCACTCTTCCTCTGCATTCAGCAAATTTGCATGCTTTTGGTTTTTGCTGGAAGTGCTACAGGAAGCATTTAAATACACAATGCCTCCCATGACCAAGGAGTTTCTGAAAACTTCTACCTGAAAGTAAAAAGGGAGTATGGATCCTTTGAGCTCTTAGCATACACCTGCACAAGGATGATCTAATGATTAAAGTTGCTCATTGCCTAGAAATCACTGGTTGTTTTAATTGAAAACAAAACAGAAGACACCCACTTTCAAAACTGGCAGTACAACTGCTACCGACCACTTTGTCCCCTTATTGGCCTATCTCATCAGTGAGGCCAATGAACAACCATGAGAAAAGACACAGCATCTCAGAAGGAAAAGTCTCCTGGTTATTTCTCTGTCCAAGTCTCATTGAAGGCACAATGGCAGAGCAATGGATTAGAAGAACGGGATTAGAGAATGGGAATTCAGATGGATTTGCATAATCATGCCCAACAGACTTCTGTTGGATTGAGAATTTCAGTCTCCATGCTCAACTACAGAATAACAGAATGAACCAATTTGGAAAAAACTTTTAAGATGATCCAGTACAGCTGTTCCCCAGCACTGCCAAGGCCACCACTAACCCACGGACACTGAGGGCCTCGTCTACATGGTGTGTGTACACCTGCAGGGATGGTGACTGCAGCACTGCCCTGGGCAGCAGTTCCAATGCCTGAGCACCCTTTGGGGAAGGAATTGTTCCTCATCTCCATCTAAACCTCCCCTGGTGCAGCTTGAGGCTGCTCCTTCTTGTCCTATGCAAGAGGAGGTGGCTGGGAGAAGAGACCAGATACCTCCTGGCTCCATCCTCCTTTCAGGTATCTATCAAGCAGAAGACACTGTATTTCCATTTATATGAACTTTTTTGGAATTCTTTTTTTACATCTTCATAGCTTTAAATGCAGGATCAAAATTTTACAGTAAAAAAGCTGCAGATGTGAATATTCATAATCTTAGTCAGATACAACACTTGTCATCTGACGCAAAAACTGATCAGATACACCTCATTCACGATTAACAAAACCAGCCCAGGAAAACAAAGAGTGCAAGAGGCGAATCCAATACAGTCTAATTATCAGAGGAAATTTCAGATGCTAACAGCCTCAACTAACCTATCTTTCAGAAGATTCTAATCTCAAAAATATGGTTATATATCGCCGCCTACCTCCAAAACTCCGTCACTATGTCTGTGTGCGCAAGCGCATGGTGGGTTATACTGCACACCCCCTATTAGAACCTGAACCTGTATGTTCCTGTTTCTGTTCTCCTCTAAGTAACAGTGTGCTTGGCCTCAGAATTTCAGGCCTTTGGTGGAAGTGTTTTTCTAAACTTGGAATATTGTGACTATGAATCTGCCATACATTATTAATGATGCTCAATAATTCAAGCTTTGCTACTAGCTGTAAAACAACCATGTAAGAAGACAACTAGAAAAAAACAGTAGTGACTTTGGACAGGCCTCACTGAGGGATGACTTGCTAGCCACTTCAAGCCTGTTTAGTTTTCTTTTTGATTGTCTAAGACAAAGCATAAATTCAAAGAGTAGCGCTGAACAGAGGTCTTGTGTTCTACATGGAAACTGCAGCACATTCACAAAGTCAGGGCTGAGCACAGAAGGCAGGAAAGAAATGAAAGCGCAGTGGGAATGGAAGCTACCACATCCAGGTAAAACTGTCCTTAAAAATGGGAAGGAAGTCAAGAATAAGCCTACTTTAGTGTTGAAGGGAAAATGTGCCATGACCAAAGGCAGAAAGGCAGTGCCACTGCCAGAGAGCATCAAAACTTGTTGAGTGCCATATTTGACTTACTGGATAGCCGTGATGGAACTGAAAGGAGAATCCAATTTCAACTCAGTAAAAGCAAATACTGGATCACCTTGATGTCAGACATGAAAAAAACTACATAATGCAACCCCCTCAAAGTTCTAAATAGTAACTAGGAACCACACAAGTACAAAGGTTCCCAACAATCATTTTCCTTTATCTTTCCAAGATTCGTAGAGATGTTATAGATAAGACATACAGATGAACTACAGTCTGTAGCTATTTACAGACATTTCATTCTCAGCTCTGTATCTTGAAGTGCTCCCTCTCCTTTGGCCCATATCACCAGGTTCATTAGGGCTGATGGCCATTGTTTAGTGTCCAGCTCAACTGTAGCTAAAGCAGCTTTGGAGCTAGCTGGAGAAATGGTGGTACTTCAATACCAGAGCTCAGGCTAGCAACCAGCCAGGCTAAACAAATAATGAAGCATGGTATTCTAACAAATAATATAAATACACCTCCAGCAAACTGCTTGGGTCCAAAGGTCAGGCAACTTGTTTGCTCTGTCTTCCAAGAATTTGTAAATCTCAACATGATGTTTAAACACAAACATCTACAAACATCAAAGTTCAATGCTGACATATTTTACACCTCAAAGTTGCATGCCAGAATAGCTCTATACCACACAGAGAAAACTGCAAAGCATGTGTAAGGAACTGACAAAACAGTATGCAAATTTTTCTTTAAATATCCTCTCATTCTGTATTTTTCTCCTTCTTTATTCTCTCTTGACTCTCATTCATCCTTTCTCACACAGAGGAGTATTTATGCAGCTTTCTAATTTCATGATTCTTGCCTTTCATTACCCATAAAGGGGGAGGTGAAACTTCAAATCTCAAGCCTTGTTTCAGGGTATGTGTGGGGTTTGTATTCCTGATTTATTCACACACACGGAGATATCTGTAGTTATGAAAACACAAGGTTTGAAGGTAAACCATCAGTTCCTGAGCTAGAGAATGGCACACACCAGCTACACTGGCATTTCCAGGCTGTTGTGCAGACAGACCAGGCTCTGAGACTCTCTCCCTTTCCCTCTTCCCTAAAGGAAATGTGTAAACAATCTCACAGCTCCTACTCACATTGTGTTTTTCTTCCTTGCTAGGTTCTCATTCATCTTATTTCTGAACAGCTCTGGACTGGCCAAAAGCAAAAGACAAGGGACTCCAGAAAGCACAAGAAATGAGTCTTGCAAGTGGAAAACCATCAGGGTGAAACTGAACCCTTCTCCCCACGTTCCCAAGAGCCAGAGCTGCATACACCATCTGCCCCTTTCTGAGTCAAGACCCTTTGGGGGTGACAAGCGTAGTGTCACGTTGGGTGACAGGTAATGGCGGTCTGGCTGTGCCCAAGGAGAGCCTGAGGCTGGCCCCAGAGATCAGCTGCACCCGCCCTGCCTGTACCCAGGCTCAGCAGCCAGGACTGCCAGGAAGCAGCCTATGAATAGAAATGCAAGTGAGCACTAGCTTCACTCCTGGGAATCACCTAGCTCTCCTCTCCCTGCCACATGAAAACCTTGGCTAGAGCAAAAAACCTCCACTTTGTCAGCAGAGAACTCACAAGAGAAGCCCTTTCTCACTGTCACATTTTCTTTGATGAGCTGGGAAGAGACAGGATGCAGGGAAGGAGGAGAGTGGCCAACTTCTGAAATGTAAGTCAATGTAATAGCTCAGCAGCCTGGGTTTTCAAAAGAGTAGTGCCTCTTCTCCCCTCTCCAAAGTGATCCCATCAATCCCACTCAGAGAAAAGGCTGTTAACCTCTGAGTGAAAGGCTCTGGAGCAGAGCAGAGCAGCAGGTGGGAGCTCCCCTCGCACCCATGCTCACCTTCCTGGCTCCTCGCTTCGCGAACTCCCTGGCCAGATGCCGGCCGATGCCTCTGCCGCCGCCAGTGACCAGCACGTTCTCCCTGGACAGGTCCCGGAGCTTGGGTGGCAGCACCATGCACACAGCAGCTTTCACCACCAGGTAAACCATCTGCACAGGGAAAAGCAGCAGAGCGCCCAGCCACTTCCAAATCATCCTCTTGTTCCAGGCAAGCCAAGAAGGCAAAATCCTCTTCCAACCCTTCACAAAACCAAGTTGACAGAGAAAGAAATCCAGTACCCTTCATGCACCCCCAGATGGGTGACAAGTCTTCCACCCCCTTCCAAAACTTGGGGGACAAGAGAATCCTGGACTGGCAAAAAGCCTTCTCTCCCCCCCAAAAAACTGGTGCAGAAGTAAAGTAGTGCAGAAGACCAAGTCACTCCCCTGTTTCTTGATGAGTGTCCTCTGGGATTGTCACATGCAGGTAAAATGGTTTCCTTGCTTTTTAACCGGAAGGCAGGTTTTCTTAAATTAAAAGAGAGGAAAAAAAAGTGAAATTAAAAGTAACTATCCATCCCTCGGCTTCAAGGACCAACATAAAAATCCAATATCCAAATGGAATGCTTTTGTATTCAGGAAAAATAAAATAAAGCAGCCTATGTCTCCAAATTTCAGCCTGCAGCGCCTTCCAGGCAGCTCATTTCTATTCTTAGACTCAGGAAATTGCTTAAATAAGACAGAACTGCCAGGACCTTCTTTTTAAGAAAGGCTCAACTCAGGGTAAGGTTGTTGGGTTTGTTTTCATATCTATAAATATCTGTAGCCGTTCTGTCCTGAGCCGGTTGCGGAGGTTGAGCTGATAACTGCCTCTCGCTGCCCCCTCGCCTGGTTTTTCACTTGGAGTATCTGAGATCACAGAGCAGGAATTACGCCGTGCACTATTTCAACGCTGACTCTTGCTCATTTCTCCCTACTGCGCTCTCTGACTATCACAGCCGCGGCGCTGGGGAGGTTTTTATACCCCATTAAGCCTGATTGACAGTTAAAGTGTTGGGGAGCTCTCACTACTGGTGCTGTGAGTGGCTGGCTCGGCTCTCCCCTCCCCCGAGCTCTCCCGCAGCCGCCGCGCACCAGCTCCAGCACGCAGCCCGAGGCGGGCGCTGCCTGCGAGTCGGAGCTCGCTGCGTGCTACGGCGGTGCCCGGGCTCCGCCACCCGGGCAGGCAGCGTCTGTCCCCCCCCCCCCCCCGACTCCCTGTTCCCGCTGCCCCCCGTCCGGGACCCGTTGTCTTCAGCCGGACCCTCGGCTCAGAACAGGCAGGGTTAAGGCTGAGCTCAAATCTTGGAGCTCGGGCACAGAAGTGTGGGCCCAGGATAAGCTGGTGTGGAGGAGAATTGCTCCTTCAGCGTCGGATTGCCGGGCTGGATCCAGATAACCATCAAAATCTAACACTGGACCAATGTTTTTATGGACAACACAACAACTCATGGATTTTCCATGCTGGAAGATGCTTGCACTGCTGAAAACTGGTGTGGGAGTAGTGGGACAATAAGAGGCAGGCTCAGTATGAAGGAGGGAGACACTTCCTCATAACAAAGGGTGGGTTTTTCTCTCTACTTTTCCAAGCCCTTTTTGTCCAGTTAGGAGGGTATAGTTGCAACACAAGAAGGACTCCATAGCACTTTGGACTCTGTTGTAACAGGAGAAAGGGCAAAGCTTCTTGCAACACTGCCCCCCAGCTTGGTTGCTGGCACTGTAAAGCATGAGGCAGGTATGATTTGTTTTAGCTGCACTGATGAAGCGTTTCTGAGGAGGATCTAACTGCATATTGGAGCTGAGAGCACTGCTGGAGCTTTGACAGTGACCAGAAATAACCTGATAACCCAGTATGCAAAGCTTTGAAGGTGTCACAAAAAGCTCAAGGGTGTCAAAGCTCCATTGCTGTCTTCACAGCTGAGCTGGAAAGAGCTTAGACTTTGTATAAATCATTGAGAATGTGCTAAAATGAATCCGATCCCACGTTAATTCAGGAGGTCTGGCCTACATCCACTACCTTGGGAAGCCATCTAGTGGTAAAAGCTACAATTGCTGGAAAATGACACGTTTGAAAGACGCCTTCCAACTTTATGGTTACTGAAGCACCCCTGCAATGGAAGTGTATGATCTAAGCACTCACACATAGGTAGCCAAAGTACATTACACAACCAATAGAAGTTAATTAGGAAGCAGAATCCCTTTGAAAAGAAATTCAGTTTTATGCTGTGGAATCAATCACACGTTTCTGGAAGCAGGCATTGTTCAAAGGGGTCACAAGGTAAGTGTTTCAGGGGTTATTTGTTCACAAAGAGAAGAGCAACCAAGTTTCTGGTGTCAGCCACATTTAAAACCTTTCTCACACACAAGATTTTTAACATAAAATGTGAGGAACATGTAAATCCTTGAATTTCAGCTCTGTTAAAAGTTCCACCAAAGTTTTCAGAAAAAAAGAAAATAAAATCTAGAGAGAAACTTACAGAGTTCTTACCTTTAAATGGCAGGTTTCCTCATAACAAGTAAGCCATATGACTATCACTGCATCATCACTGAGTGTCAGGAGAGAGCTTTTTGGAGAGAAGATGAAGCTTCTAACCAGAAACTGCAAGTCTGGACAGATTGTTGGGATCAGGTGGTATTCCCTAACTTAGATGCATCTGAAATAACCAGAGCTCAAAGACTTTCCATTGCTGCTTGGCAACATTTAGCACCTCTGTGTGTTTATACATTAGTACCTTTGGAAACAGAGCTAGGGGAGGACCTGTCATTCTAATTTTCCTCTCAGTCCAAAAACTCTGAGAGGGAGAGAGAAATTACACAGCCTAGTGTCTGGTTTAGACTAGAATGACTCAGTGTCTGGACTGGTAACAAATATAACAACTTGCTGGTATGGACATAAGGAGCAGTGTTCAAAATGAAAGAATATGAAGTTCATCAAAGTAAAGTAAATCTGCTTTTTTGATTCCTTAGTTCAGTCTCTTTATGCATAAATCACCACAGACACATTTAAAATAGGAAAGTCAGTAATATTACAATTAACCTGTTCATATTAAACCCAAAATTCATTGTTTAAAACATTTGCAGATCCTTTGAAGCCAGTGGGAATGGAATAATCTTGTGAATATGGATTTCAGTCTCTTTCCAGCTTCAAGAATACCTTAAAATGCATTGAAAGTATTTGGGCTTTTTTCATTCATTATGATTTTGTTCTACTGCTTTATGTGTGAAGTTGTTACCATTTGGAGTGGTTGAAATATCTAGATGGTTCTAGATATTTAAAATTTTCCTCTTAAAATTTCTTGGAAGTATGAACTGTTTTAATTCTTTACTACTTTACTTCAGATTTACCTGGAAGCACTGAAAACCAGGAGTCACTACACTGTACAAATGTACAAAAGCAAGAAGCAAAAGCAGACTTACAGCAAAACTGAAGTTGCTGCATCTTGTCAGTAATAAATACAGTGAAAAGTACATGCAAGTTAAGAATTCACCTACTTCGGCCAACAAGTCAAGTAGCTTCAAATTCTACACATAGTATGTAGAACACTGAGACTAGCTGAGGTTTGTCCCTCTTAATTGCAGTTCCACTCTGAAAAGTGGAGAAAAGTAGTATTCTGGGATTGTGCTCTTTTTTAGCAAGAGGTCTTTTCCCAAACTGTCACCTTTACAAAACCAACATGTGCTTTTGTTCAGAGTTGATCTCTGATTGTGTAACCCCCTAACCAGACCTGCACGTAGGTTTGGTTATCCAGACTCCTCACAGGAAACATCTAGAGGTGCAGACAGCCAATTGGTACATACCTTTGTTGATGGTAACAAGTATCTGTCACATCGCAGCAGCTGTTCCTAACTGTAAGTTAGAAGTTGTCCCAAAGTGCTCTTCATGGTTCTGCTCACAAGTCTTTCACCACTGCATGGCCTGTTAACTTTGTAAAACTGCATCAGTTGCTATAGCTTGGCTGCAGAATTAACTTTGTATTTTGGATAGTTGCACAGTACTCAACTATTTGTTTCCTATACAGACACTCACAATGACGCATAAATTGAAAAACAAAAAACAACCCAGAAACTTGGTTTAAGCCCTTTTCATGGCACTTTAAACTACTAAACTTTATTCCAGTTTGCAACAAGGAAGTCATGTAATACATCTCAGCAGTAACTCATTCGGTTTTGGCTTCCGCTTGTCTGTTTGAATTTCTGGGCTTGTACTTCTTAACAGAAGTGTAAAGGAATACAGCTTTAATAGGGTTTTATAAATCTATTCTGAGTTAATAAGTTCAAATTCAGATCATCCCTGAATGACCCATGCCTGGGACCACTGCTCAAAAGATGCCTTATGCTTTCTGAATATTTAACCACAGTAGTGCCTAATTGTAATAGCCCAGCTTAAAAATAAACCTGTTGTTCACATTTAGGTAAGCTAATTTAAAGGGAGGTTAGGAAGGCCTTTTGTAACTGAAACCCAGCTTTTGGTCACAGTGTAGATTTACTCATACTCTCAGTGAGAGTCATAGGAACCTACTTCTTTTTACTTTCTCAGTCTTGAAGGAAAAAAGAGAAGATGAAAAGGCAACATTTACTTCTAAAATAAGTTGAAACACTCTTGCATGACACACTTGCATAACATACATATCTTGCATACACATCACTTGCATAACAAAGGTCCATTTTTGCAGAACAGTGTTACATGGATCTGTGAAGAAGCTCGGGTAGAACATCTGAATGCTTAGAGCTTCATGTTGCACCTCTATATGTTGGCAGAACTCTACATTGGCTCACAGGGCCTTTGCAGCCAAGTTCCTAGCAAACTTGAAAGTCTGTGCAAATGAAGTTGCTAAACTGCAAGAACTTCTGACAGGAAAAGGAGCTGGAAATTAAAAGCATGCTCAGTGCATGTCTGAAAGCTATTTGGGCTAAGAATTCTGTGTTTCCAACTTAAAAAACTGCGCCCAAATATATACAGGACATTGGTAAGCAGATGCGAAAAAACTGGGAACACAGAGCAGCACTGTCACACAGTAGAAAGTCTGTTACTGGTGTGGCAAGAAATAACAGGTTTTAACGTCACTGCAAGGTTCTTTACCATGGACAATCTATCACGATCACAGGTTAAAACTAAGCCTCCTTTAAAAAAGGAAAACCTTTTGCCAAGCTGGTCTGGTTTTTGTTATGTGAAGCACTGCTCTCAGATTTGGATAAATCAAGAGCTAAATTTTTTGTGTCTCGATTTCATTCTTCCCTTGAGTTCACATTTTCCGTTTGAAATGTGTCCCAGTGGTTCTGTGATTTCACACTGTCTCTGTGTGCGCTATTAAGCATTAAGAGTCTGATACCGTTGCCTTGTAAGTGGAGCTTTGCCATAGACTAAACTCAAAGGAACCACGTTTCTGTTTAACTTCCAGCCTCGACAGAAAAGTCTCTGTCCAGCCTGGTGCGAAAAGCTGCATGTGGATGTGTCACTGCTTTCCCAGGGTCTCACAACAAACCAGTATCATGAATAAAGACATAACAAATGTCTGAGTAATTCTAAATTCTAGATGACATCCCCTTCTAGATTCAAGATGTGTAAAGATAATTGTCTTTATAAGCAGTACAGTGTTTTCAAAGTGCACTCAGGTACTAGCTGGAATTCAGACAAAGGGATGCAACAGCAAGAAAAGAAAACATCTTTCAAATTCTTAGTCATCTTAGTACCTGTAAGATTTTGCCATTTGTACTAATTGTCCTTCTTTTTTCCTTTAATGCTTTGATAAGAAGCCAAATCTGTCTCAATCTGTCATCCTGCTTCTTCATACTGGAAGACAGAACAGTGAAAAATACCACATGTAAACAGGAATGGAGTGACTACATTTTGTTAGACTGATTGACTCATTTTCTCTTTACCATTCATTCTGACTAATTCCTCAGTCCTGACAAAACCTCTAAGACACACAAGGATTGAGAGAGGCAGAAGAATAAAGTCCATAAGGCCTTCAAAATCAAAGCAGCTTATTGTTTCAAGAGTCTGATCTGAAATCCTACTACACCAACATGATACGGATTTTGGCAAGACCAGGAGAGGAGGTAAATGCCCGCAGTAAATTTGCACTGGAAGCCTGTAAACTTGCTTAGGAAAAAATCTTCAGACAAAATGTTCCCTGAATCCTTTCCATCAATGTGTTTTTGAAAGAATTCATTACAAGCAGCTGAAAATTCTTTCTGAGCTATTGGTTCACTACTACAGGCAGAGGTGAGATAATTCAAGTCCTCTAACTGTCATAAGCTTCTTCAAACTTGACAGTTCCAGAAAGGAAGCCCAAGAGAGGAGGAATGTTAGGAAAAGAATGCTGTTGTCAAAGCCAAATTTGTTTGGTTAGAAGGCTAGGAGAGGTCAGCTTTAGGTGTATGAATTGTTGGGGTGGACTAGGACCACATTGTAGATTGAGAATGGGAAAATATCTCTGGAGAGATACAGCATGAGCTAAGAGTAAAGCACAGAGGGATGCCGAGTTCTTCATTCAGACAGAACCTACAGTACTTTTGCTGATGGTCTGAGCAACAGAAAGATTTGGATCTTTAGCAACTTAATCTGATATCTCTAGAGCTTTATTCACTGTTAGAAGTAAGACACTTTGCTTGCTCTTGCTGAATCACTGCCATTACCCCTACAAATTAGTGTCACTGATCTTTTTAAGGGATGAGGAGTTCTGGAGGAGGACACTGGAGCAAATGATACATGGAGTAACCAACACAGGGCTTCCAAAGCCCTTCCTTCAACTCCTTTATGGCGCCTGCTGCCTTTTAAAAAGTTATTTTATCTTTCCTGACATGCACAATGGCACAGGGCAGTGAGGATCAGCTGATTCTTTGGAGGAAGAAAGATCCATTCGTAACAGTAGCATGCATAAATCTAGTGGCTGTTATTCAACAGTCCATATTCTATCTTCATCGATAATATGTTCCAGAAAATTCAGTTTCCTATTCCTGGATAGTTTGAAAGATGCACTTCACCATTTGCTGTGCACTGAATCCATTCAATACCTGATTTCCTTTCAAAAACCTTTAGACATCTGCTGGTACTGTTGGTGAATTTCTAGCTTTATGTTTCTTCCACAGAAATAACCCTCACAGTGATGACTTCACAGGGTTCCATAAAGGAACATGTGCATTGAACATGTGCAATCAACATATCCTGCTCACTCTGATGAATGCTGCTCTTCCTGCGCCAGTGATGTGTCTGTTTGTATTGTATGTTGCAGTAAACACCTCTTTTAACAGTCTTTTCCTTTTTTCTTTCACCATATTTCTGATATGTCATAGCAAAACTGCAACAACAGTTAAATGTGTGCCTTCTACAGCATAAGTATCATACATGTGATGCTCCTGCAGAATCTATCCACGTACTCTGTCATAAAGACATCAATGACAATCTCAAACAGAAAGATGAGAGAAAGCCTCCTAGCTCACATCCTAGCTTTTGTTTTAATTTGGTCATACAGATCTGCACTTAGACTAACTGATCATATTTGTCATGGGTTCAGCAGCAGCAGTCATTTTTCTCCTTCGTAGTAGCTGGTGCAGTGCTGTGTTTTCGACTTTCGGCCTGGGAACAGCGCTGATAACACCGATGTTTATAGTTACGGCTTAGAATGTTTGGCTTGACCAGGAACTTTCTGAGTCTCATGCTCTGTGAGGGAGGAGGGGAAGCCAGGAGGAAGCAGAGACAGGACACCTGACCCAAACTGACCAAAGAGGTATTCCATACCACAGCACATCATGCCCAGGATGTAAAAACGAGGGGCAGAGACCCAGAAGGGTGGGGGTTCGCTGCTAGATTGGGCTGCTAGGTACAACTGTAGTGAGCAGTTGTATTCTCTTTCCTCTTATTTCCCTTGTCATTAGTATTATTGGTGGCAGCAGTAGTGGTTTGTGTTATACCTTAGTTATGGGACTGTTCTTATCTCAACCCGTGGGAGTTGCATTCTTTCGATTCTCTTCCCCATCCCCCTGGGACTGGGGGAAGAAAGAGGGGGAGTGAGTGAGTGAACTGTGTGAGGGGCTTAAACCACTGACAATATTGCACTGTGATATAAAGCTTTGATGATAATTATTATTAGTGGTGGACTTAGCAGTCCTGGGGTAAAGGTTGGACTCTATCTTAAAGGTCTTTTCCAACCCAGCTGAGTCTATGGTTCTATGATTTTGGCTGGCAAAGCATAACACTTCAAAGTGATTCACTTTGTGTGACTACAAAGTGACTACATTTGTCTAATGTAGTTTAAGGTCAATGAAGCTCAAATTGACTGGTTTTTGCTAGTTAGTATGTGATTCTGTAATTATTTTTAAAGTAGAAATCTGGTCCCCATCTGGTTTTCCACATAAAAAGCCAGTTTGTGCCAGAATTCAGGTGTTCCAGCAAATAGTTTTTCAAAGACCCTATTTCACAAGAAAAAGTATGCTGACATGGTGATCCAGATTCTCTTTCTCTTACACAAGCATGCATTTTAGAACCTGGCTTATATAAAATGTTTCACCTACTACTGATCACTTCAACACTGATCACATTTGTCTAGGAATACTCATACCTTTCTTTTTCTGAGTGCACTGCTATTGGTTCTGAAGTGCTTTGTAGTTATTAAACTTAAGCTTTTCGACAGAATACATACCAAATTGTCTGTTCTCCTTCATGACAGTGTTTTCTCTGAATTTGGAGATGCCTCTGTGATGTCAGGATCTCCTAAGAGAAGGAAAGAAAAGAGGATATTTAGATAGAATGCTCTGATACCAGGTTTATCATGTATATTAATGGAATCTGAAAACTCTGTTAAAACTGAGGGATGTTAGAAGGTATAGATGAGATTAAACGGCAATTCTGACAATTTCAACCATCCCAAAATCATAACTCTGAGAAAAAGACTGACTTAAGAGCCACAAGAGGTTTTGAAAATTGCCATTTGGTGAAGGTCATATTGACCCTGTGGTTTCTGATACAATTGCCTTGGCTCTTACATTCATTTTGCCCTTTGCCATGATAACTACAATAGGTTTTCAAGGCAAGAATCTATCCATTTGTCTTTAGGAACTAGGGCTTATAACACCCCAAGACTGTGGGGTGTTTGTCTGGGTTCTCATGTATGTTTCTAAATGATCTTCTAGAGAGAAGATCATGTCTCCATGGCTCATGGTGGTTTCTTTTATTGCTCCACGCCCAACTTGTTCATTGTAGCCTGGTCTAGATTATTAGGAAGACGGCTTCTGTGTTAATTGAGAAAGGCCTTGGAGAGGAACTGAGTGTTGAACACACTTGAACTACATGACATTTGGCCTCATATGCACATGATAGCTGGGATCATGCACCCGAGGAAGTTCTACCTCCTTGTCTTACTCAGGCATTCTTTCATGGCAAAATCACGGACTGCTGCTCAGGAGAGAACAATACAATTTATAAATTGCTTCTGATATTGTTATCATTCCAGAAGAATGAATTTTCATAGCCCATAAGGGCAATTAAGTCACCAGTTAATGGGAACTGTTGTCCCTAGCAGGAAATGCATCCATGACAACATGTGATCCAATCAAAGGGGGATTCCGGTGTGATCTTCAGGCTCTCTGATTTATCAGCAGTTGACTAGCCTTGGATAAGAAAATGTTCTGATACATGTGACAACCTCCCCTTCTTCAGGACATTTGTTTTCCTTGATTAGATGTAAGAGGCTGACTGCTGAGCCATTTCATGAGTACCTATGAGATCTTTATAGAGGCTACCATTTCACTGATGGAGATATGATTCAGAATCATTTTCATCAGTTATTCATTTAGGCCAGCAGCCCTTCATTATGGATTATTGGCACAGTGAGCTTGGTCTCACTGATCCTGTGGCATGGGGATGACCGAAGACCACTAAGTTCCCAAATCTTGCACACTGACGTGAGCCTTTTTCTCCCAGTATACTAAATGCAGCCATGCTAGGGACATTTTCATGGCATCTAAACTTAAATACTTTAACTGAGAAATCTGAAGTACACAGGCTCCCTTTCTAATCAATGGAGATGAGCAGACACCTCCAGAGCATGACTTGACACACCCAAAATTTGAGCTGTCCTGAAGATAGGCCTCTTTCTCTTCACTGATTAGAAAAGGAGCCTCAGGCCTCATGTCTCCTGACTTCCATACCTCAGCAAATACCTGATGTTACTTGTCGTAAATCCAGATCATGGAAATCAGAAGGTGTTTATATAATATATCTCATGGAATAAGTACTACAACATTCTCCCAGAAATAATGGTACCTCAAATCACGAAGATGTACATTTTCACTTTCATAACTGAAATCACAAAGCTACTAGAGTTACTTGTGTAAGGCACCAAATAACCAATACAATTATCCTAAATATAGTATAGAAAATGTAGCTTGTGGCCTTTTTAGAGTGGGAAGGCCTGAATTCCTAAACTAATTCCAAGTTTTCCCTGTTATATCTATCTAGGCAAAGAACTTACTTAGAAAGTTCGGGTGTCTTTGAGGGGCACAAAGGTATAAGGTTGCTTGCTGATGGACTGCCAGCACGCAGGGATTCAAAATGCTTCATAAAGGATCTACATTTTGATGAGGTGCCAGTGAGGATTTACTGCCCAAGAGCACCAGCTGCAAATAAACAGAGAGGAGTCACCATCTTCCATGGAGGGTGTGGGATATTCGGAAGCATCAGTAAGGAACTGAAAGACAAAATATGATTATTTAGGATTCTTAACTCTATATTTTTAATAACTCTCCTGAACCTAGGAAGTGACTGAAGATTAGTTTGAGGGATTGAGAGATAGAAAGCACTTACTGTTTATTTCACTTTTAAAACTCTCTAATCTGCCCTTATTTTTGTAGGATATTGCACTCTTTATGATAGATATATTCCTTACAGGAAGTGGTGCTGCTAAAGAAATATATTCTCTTTTTTTGTTTAAAACGTGTCCACGATGCATGTACTTTAGTTGTCTTTTTTTCCCCAGTTTAATTTATTAGAGAAGCCAGATAATTGCAAACATGTAATTTAAAAAGTTCCAAAAGACCCCGCTTCCACAGGCAGGAGACATGCACACACATTAAATGGCGTTAGAATTCTGTAGCTGAAAGAACACAATGCTGAGCAAATGCCTGTAAACCAAACCTTCTAAATGCAGCAAATTCACAATTAAGGTTGAAGAAAAATTCAGTGTATCTTTAAATATTTCTGCCCACAACCTTACCATGGAATAATTCTATTAGACAATTTACTATAACATGGTGTGCGTGTCTCAGATTTCTGCCGGAATTAGCCACAAGAAATGTGCTGATTTCACAGGGACGCATCAGCTGCACCCTTCATTCTTCAGCAGCCAAATCTCTGCTTCAAAATTCATTTAGACTCAGTTACAGTACTACAATTAGCATTTCCACAGCAAAATGGTATGACATACCTAGGCCAGCCTCAGACTTCCAGTTACTTAAAACAATGTAGAAAGCTTTTACAAGGATCTCAAGCTATTTTAGCCTTTACAGCCACCCTAAGCAAGAGTGTGTAATAGTCCTCCAATGGTTTGTGTTGGAAGAGATCTCAAAGCTCATCCAGTTCCAACCCCCCACCATGGGCAGGGACACCTTCCACTGGAGCAGCTTGCTCCAAGCCCCTGTGTCCAACCTGGCCTTGAACACTGCCAGGGATGGGGCAGCCACAGCTTCTCTGGGCACCCTGGGCCAGTGCCTCAGCACCCTCACAGGGAAGAACACATTCAATTGTGGCAATATGTCATCAAAAAAGAGAGGATATTGCTTCAAGTATTTTCAGATTTAATTACATCAACAACATTTGTTCTTTGGGAAGCCATGAAAGAATATGCCGGTACATAGCCAGAAAGCCTGATTCAGTGGTTGTGTCTGTTGCATAAGTGACCTCCATTCAGTGTTACTCCCAGGATTAGTCAGTTCCCTCCAACCCCCCCTTAATGATACCCATTCTGTATTAACATTTCTTTAAATATAAGAGAAGCTAAGCTCTAGTGTTGTCTACCCCTATGCTGTTGATATGTGTGAGCAAGCATGTGCCATGAAATGGCAGTGAGAAATACCTGACACAGGTTCATAAAGTTGCAAAAGCTATATGTATGCCAGCTATTTTCAGAGGCGCAGACCTGTTTGTTTTGTCACCACAAAAAATCATTGCCTTTGTTAATAAGGAATTATAAGGTGTACTCCTAATTTCAGTTTCTAATATCTTTTTATTCCCTGGTTATCAGGATGCTGATGAACCCATTGAATTAATTTCACAGAACAGTGAAAAACCAGAGAAGCAGAAGCAGTGTGCCTCTGCAAACAGTGAAGGGTTAAGAGAGGATGCCCACACTGTTACCTCTGTAGTATTACTTTCTTATTAATATTAATCTTCTCCAGAAAGCCATAAAACCATGAATAAAGAAAATAAAGAAGTACGGCTGTTAAAAATGTAGTCTCAAAGTATACTTAGATGTCAGTGAAATCAATTTACAACACTTTAACTTGCTTAGATGTTTGGCTGTTACATCTGCCTTGATTTTCAACACATAAAGTAAGTAGTTAAGAATAAATAAACAGATTGTCACTGTATCATCCCCCTTTTGTAATTCACTTGTTCCAATTGATACCATAAATAAAAGAATCGTCTAAAGGAAGCTATTTTGTCACCACAGTACATTTACTGTATGGTGTTTTATGATGTTATTAATCTTTCTATATTGTAATGCAATAATAATATACAATACTGTACCAATATAGAATAACCTAATAATCAGTGTCCCCAGTGTAAAAAGCTCAGGAGCCACAACTTGGCTGGATCTCATGGGTTTACACAGGGTTACTCACAGCTATACATACATCCAAGGTCAGTCTGAGTGGGACAACTGCAGACTTCCTTACAGGCATGAACCTGGATCCCAGGTGGATGCACTTGGATCAGGAACTGAGTAAATGCATGGCCTTGTAAAATATGGGGAAACGGGCTGCAAGACTTAATGCCTCACACATTCAAATTACACAAGAGCATAGCTCAGTGCTGATGGTCTCGGGGAAGCTCTTCTGTTTGCTTCAGCAAGCAAAACTTTAAATAAGTTAATACTGCTTTGGGCGAGTTTTGCAAATGCATGGGGTGCATGTAAGATGAGCCATTCAAGCCATTTGCGAGTAGATGTGTAATACTAGTGTATGTGTAATACTAGTTCTTTTACACGTTTCAGGTATGATTTATCTCCTGAGCATGAGTATCCAACCCAGACTCTGGACTGTCATACTGCTACTGTGCACTTCTTGAAGACTGCAGAAAACTATGGGGTGGATCCACATTGGATTATTGTTTGTGGGGATAGTACAGGGGGCACTTTTGCTGCTAGTGTATGCCAAGAACTGGGAAATAGAAGAGATATCCCAAAGATATGTGCACAGGTACTGATCTATCCATTTCTCCAAGCACTGAACTTCAATATGCCATCTCACCAGAAAAATGCTTTCACTGCCTTCCTGTCCTGGAAACATACAGTTAATTTCATCCCGAAGTATCTGAAGAAGGACTGCTCTATGAAGGAAGCTGTTTTAGCAGGTTCTCACATTCCTGAGAGTATGAATTTGAAGTACAAGAAATGGATAAATCCAGATCTTCTCCCAGAGATATTTAAGCTGGGTTATAAACAGCCATTACCTGCTTCATTTCTACCTCAAGTCCATGAAGAAACAGAAGAACTGGTTGAGACAAGACTGTCCCCACTGTTAGCAGAAGATGCTGTTGTTTGCTGCCTACCTGATGATTGTATCACCTGTGAGCATGATGTGCTCATAGAGGATGGACTCTTGTACAAGAAATGGTTAGAGGACAACAATGTCAAAGTGACCTGGTTCAGTGTGGAAGGCGGTTTCCACTGTGCACTGGGATTTTTTGGTTATGGTATTTTCTCTTTTCCACCACCAAGGAAAAAAGTGAACCACACTGTAAACTTTATAAAAGGCTATTAAAATGTTTTCTCCAATATAGTGTACTGGTATGCAAACAGACAGTGTTCCAATTAACCAGCTACTAGCTATTTGTACATTAGAACACTAGAACCTAGGTAACAAATAATAAGATTAGCATGGTTTGTTGAATTCTGTTTTTCAGCTGCTATTATTTGGGAACATGATTTATTTTTTATCTTTTTTTTCCCCCTTTTTAAAAAATCCCATTATTTGGTATATCTGTTCTGCTGTTCTCTTTTTATATTGTAAGAAGATTCATTCTCTTATGTCAAAGAATAAAACCTCAACATAATAAAAGAACATTTTGAAGTACGCCATTAAGGAGTAACTAGCAATGTGCATCCACATCTCCACATAATACACACAAAATCAGCATAATATGCCTCTCCAAAGCCTCTGGGGAGTAACAATACTTTCACATACAGCACTTCTGAGATGAGCAGTAATCATCATCAAACTGTGCCTGTAGGCACACTATCAGTAGCTTTGGACATGGTTGTAAGATCTGAACGAGGGAATTTGGTATAATTACAAATCTGATTTTAAAGGGAAATGGGTGACACAGAGGGAGTACAGAAATGCCAGCTGTGCGAGATGAGTACCTGTGTCTGAGACTGGTAGCATAGATGCAGTGTACAAAAAGGACTGAATGTCCTCTAAACTATTCTATACAGTTCCTTTCTGAGAAGCAATTGGTTGTATTCAAGGAAGACAGAGACATAGTGGGTGTTGTGCTTTTGTAATCAGACACATCATCAACTCGTTTACCTGGAATTTGGAAGGAAAGTATGAAAACAGCATGGAAGGTGTCTGAATAATCTCACAGAATGAATCACAGAATGGTTTGGTTTGGAAAAGACTTTAAAGCTCATCCAGTTCCAACCCCTGCCATGGGCAGGGACATCTTCCACTGGAGCAGTTGCTCCAAGCCCCTGTGTCCAACCTGGCCTTGAGCACTGCCAGGGATGGGGCAGCCACAGCTTCTCTGGGCACCCTGGGCCAGCGCCTCAGCACCCTCACAGGGAAGAGCTTCTGCCTAAGAGCTCATCTCAACCTCCCCTCTGGCAGGTTAAAGCCATTCCCCTTGTCCTGTCCCTACAAGCCCTTGTTCAAAGTCCCTCTCCAGGTTTCTTTTAGCCCTTTTAGGCACTGGAAGCTGCTCTAAAGCCTCCCTGGAGCCTTCTCTTCTCCAGGCTAAATGATTTCTGTGAATGAACTAATCAAGTTATTTCTGCAAAGATACAAAACATGAAGGAAAAGAAAAATGTCAGCTGAGTTGTTATATTGCTCATTGGAACAGATCTTCCTTCACTAAACAAGATAATTGCCATTGCATGTCAAAACAGCTGGTCATTCAATGCCTATGAATTGTAAAATCACCCTTATGCAACCACCTTGCACTTGCAATACCTGAGCACACACAAGCGTGGAAAGAGGTTAGTCCCTATCTTTATTCTCTGTCAGCCGAACTGTGAGTAGGAAGAAAATGCTGGGTTAAATTCTTCACGTTGTCACCACGTTAATTAAATATGATGACAACTTGGCACGTACACATCTCTGCAGCAACAGGTTGTTTCTTGTGAATTCTTGTTCTCCAGTTCCTTGCAGCAAAATGAAATGATGTTTCTTCACGCTCTGTTGACACAAGAGATTGTTTTCTTTTTCCTATTGCAGGTATTAGCAATTTACGCTTCAAGCAAAGAAATTCTTCCAGGGGTAAATAATATGTATAAATTCCAGATATTCCACTGTTTGAGGGTTTCAGGATTTGCCTTGATTATGCAACCAAATGTGAAATTGGGGATTAATTGTGGTTTCTGATCTCAACATGTTGGTAGCTGAAGCTAGGCCAGCAGAGTAGTTACAGCTAGTACTTGCTGCAAAAGCTGTGCAGAAAGCTGGCTAGTATTTGAGCAGCTAATCCCTGGTGTTCTGCATTGAACAAGCTGGCTTAAAGCTAGCCTCGGTATGCCTCCATGCACTTCATCAAACCTGGGACAGTTATTAAGCTTATCTTTATTCTGAGTCATTTTTATCCACACTTTGCTCCTGCTTCCATCTTCGGTACCAAGCTTGTTCTTTTGATGATTCTTTGCAGGTAGAGATGGCTGGAAGTGCTAGAACTAAGGATGTCCATACAATTCCACCTTGTATGTTGTAAGTTAGGAGACAATCCTGTATGATCTCATCCTGTTTCACATATACCTCATTCAGCACAGCATGTATTATACTCCTTGTCCATTCAGCAATCCAATACTTGTTTTCTTCCCATTATTCACTTTCTGGATTTATGCCTTTTTTATAGGCCAATGTCCAGACTCTTCACTGATCTCCTCCTGAGATTTTTCCATAGTCCTTTATCTGTAAGTCTTCAATTTATTAGAAATATTAGGACAAGGGGTAACGGGTTCAAGTTTAAACAGGGGAAGTTTAGACTGGATGTGAGAAAGAATTTCTTTACTGTAAGGGTGGTGAGGCACGGGAATGGGTTGCCCAGGGAAGTTGTGAATGCTCCATCCCTGGCAGTGTTGAAGGCCAGGTTGGACAGAGCCTTGGGTGCCATGGTTTAGTGGGAGGTGTTGCTGCCCATGGCAGGGGGTTGGAACTGCATGAGCTTAAGGTCCTTTCCAACCCTGACTATTCTATGATTCTAAATATTAATAAAATTATAATACATCAGCAGTATTATTACTCTCTTGAAGACATACATTTTAATCTGTATTGAGGGTTACAACCATGGCAGTGCAGATGGGTGAGTACGCAACAGCAAGTCCTGAATTCCTCTTTTTCACTAGTGACTCCCATATTTTCTAAAATTTAGGCAGTCACAAGATGAAATTGTCTCCATGGAACTTCCTGTCCTCTACTTTCTTTGAATTAATTCCAGCTCTGCTGTGTCTTGCATTGCTAAGATAGAACATTTGTTCATTTGAAGATCTTTTATACTTTCCAAAGCATGGAATTAATTTTCAAGCACTTAAAACACAATCAGTGACAAACTTGCTAGGCTCCTACAGAATTATGCACACCCATGACTTTCCAAAAGGAGTTATCCACACAGATACAAGTGTGAACACCCAAACTAAGCCATTAACGGATCTCCTCAGTGCTTTGCACTTTAGCTGACAGCTAGCGGCAGTCAGCATGTTGATGAGGACTGACCAGGGTGCACACTTCAAGCACCAGATGGCCCTCATGCTCTGCAGAACTCATATAGGGCTTCTTGGGACAAGCAGCACCCTTTCTGGGAATGCTTCCCAGTATCCAAGAACAAGCATCTTTTCACACCTGCTGTGTCTGACTCTAAGCAGGTGAGTACCTCGTTGACACCTAATCAGCACCAGATACAGGCAGAGAGTTCTTGGGACTGCTTGAAGACTATGTGAGGAAATAGTTCACACCTGAGCAACTGGCTCAGTCTATTTCCCCTACTACTTGCAGCTACACTAGAGAGAAAAAGCTTAAGGGTGCCAGCCCAGTACTGACAAGTTTCAGGTACAACATTTAGCTCTTCACTGGAAATTAAGGCAGTTCCTGGAGTAGGAGAATCTGGCGGTTTGACCTCCAGAGCCAATTCCTTCGCTCTATCTCACAGAGATAAACATATCTCACATATCTCAAGAGATAAGGTTAAAAAATCAGAAGCTGGAGAGAGCATACATTTCAAAGATTATTTAGGGAATGGTTCTCCATCCTGGGATTCAAGCAAGCTTGTAAATTGCTGAGACTATGCTTTTAAAACATTAACGGTCACCCTGTACCTGCAATGCCCAAGGAATTAAAAAAGAACACATTTCTTCAGGAACCAACTACTTTGTTTCTTCTATAGCTGATAGCAGATTCCACCACCTCCAGTCTTCGTGTGGAGCCTCTGGGGCTGGAGGTTTGGCTGTGATGTCTGGACCTAGTTAACATGCCCCAAAGACCTTGTCCAAGACCGGTTGGTAATTGGCTACCTCAAGGACTGGCACCCAGAAGATTTAGAAAACAGACCAACAATAGGCGGTAAGAACCTTAGCACAAACCATCTGTCACAAGTGTCAGAAGACTTCTAAGAACCCCAAAGGGGCCAGATCTCATCAGCATACTTACAACACAGCTAACTTACTAGGACAGCACAGGTTAGCATGAAGTTGATTACTTCCACTATTAAAACACTAAAGAAAGGAGCTGCAACCATGTTTTGTGTAACAGTATTTCCTAATGATCTTGTCTGAACTGTAAGAAAGCCGAACCTTATACGCACCTTGGTGCTGACAGGTTTGAATTCACCCATTCCATTTCTCAAGAGTGGCCCAATCACCAGCATGCCTGTCACCAGCATCCCTCACCCAGCTGGGCAATGTGCAATTGCCACACAGAATAAACTGAAAGGAAGCAGACTTCATCCCCACTATGTAAACAGCCCTTCTTGGCAAGGCAGGGAGAGGGAACGGGGTCATTGGGAAAGTCTGTAAAGAGGCGTTGGATAAAACAAAGAATCAGTTTGGGCAGAGGGAGCAGAACACTTCTCAGACAGCATGTTACCAGGCTGGAAAATTAAGTTCCTTCCTGCTTATTCTAAACAATTAACTTCTAAAGTCAGGAACCAAGCCTGAGGTCATCTTTCCTATGCAGGTCATTGTAAAGCTCTGGGGTTCCCTGTACTTGGCTTCATTTTAATATACATCTAAAGGTCAGCTCATTCCTTGCACTCAAAGTGTTACACAGTCATTTTACCCCATGGCTATTTTTCAGAGTTAGAATTTGTTGCCTTCACATTTTGAGCTGACTGGTAAAATGACACCCAAAGGTAGTATCTTATGAGCTAAAAAGCTTTGCTTTACAGATTTTTTTTTACTCCAGGTTAAATCTCATCACTAATAACCTATGCGCTGAAAAATCTGTTCGTTCTAGAGGCAGGCACAGATCCTAAAGCTCACCACAGAGTACACAGAAAAGAGTAGGCTCCTGATGTCTAGTCCTTGCTACCGGCACTGAAACCATGAAGTCCAGCTCTAGGCTTCATCAGCTGCAGTCACATTTCCACCTGGAATGACATCTGCAAGTAATGTACTCATGAGAAGGTGGAGACAGCAGTACTGTAAGGCTCGACCAAGCCAAACACAAACCAACCAACCAACTGACTACAACAGTTGGTTCCAGGCTTCCACCTCCTGGAGAAAAGCTATCAAGGAGGATGAAGCAAGATGCAAAGCACTGACACTTCAGGCTTCAACTGCTCCTGGTTCCATTAGATTCAAGAACACAACAGCATAGCAGGGCACAGAATCAGTCATCAAAGGTGATTAAATGTGTTTGTGACACTGAAACCTTGATTTCACTAGAAGTCTGCAGAACTAAGGAGTGGAGGCGGAATAAATCAAGAAACTGAGCAGCTCTGAAGATGATTGCTAAGTTCCACATGAACTCAGGGGAACTCAGGAATAATACAGACCTGAGTGCATTCAAGAACTAGGGAGGGACGCAACAAATTCTTGTCTTCTCATAAACCTGACACTACAAATGATACACAAAGCACTGGTTCTATGGTGATGGGCATGGACCCAAAACATGTTCACTGCAAATCTGAAAAACTCCTTACGCAAGCTTCTCCCACGACTAATTATTACTGTTAATTGCATGCTTTGATTGCCACACATTTTAGTATTCCTATTGGCATTTTTAAAAGGCAGATGATGGGATATGAAGAGAATTGCTAATCCCATGCCTTTAACCTTCAGAAATCCTTCAAAAGTCAGAGGGGGAGGAAGCCACAGGTGGTTCTTCAATTTGGCTCCTCACAGTACACTGAAATGGGACTATTTCTAGTGATTTTTCTTGTCGTTTTGACATTCTTCGTGGCAATGGCATTCTACTATGAACACCCCAAAGCAAAAATCCCTCCTGGATTTAGTCAGCGCCGAAAGCTTTACATTGTTCATTACGCCGTGAACTTTGGGTTTGGCCTCGTAAGTAAAACCTGATTCAAGCTGGAGTTTTTCATTTCATTTATGATAACATGTTAATGGATTAATGAGGGGGTTTCTTTTAGAATCAATGTTTAAATACATTGCAAATATGCAACTGGATTAATTTGGTGATTGTGAGAACCACTGAAGATACCTTCAGCTCAGCTGGGTATAACAGACCCTGCTGCTTGCTATACAGCACCAAAGGCAACAATATGGAACATAAAATCCTGCAAACTCTGTAATTCCCAGTTTTTAAGTATGCTTTATCTTTCTGATCTGGTTGCTCCAGTGCTCAATGCAGTGCTGGAAGGCTTAAGCAGCTTATTGCACTGTGGTTGTGGAACTTCTGCTCCATGTAAAGCAGCGCTTATTTAGAGAATGAATAACCAAATGATGTCTGTCATCTCAGTTCTCTTCTACAACTGTATCACTCTACTTCTGAGCCACCTGAAAGACATTGTCTTTTGCCTTTCAATATGTCTACATGACTCTCTTTTTTGAGACAGTACACATATGAAAGCTGTCTTTCTGTGTCGCTGCTTTTGGCACATTTTTGATCCTCCCTTGTTCTACACCACCTTTCTTTTCAAAACTAAAATGAGATTTCTACTTGTCTTACTGTTTCACCAACTATCCTTTCCTGGATTAAGTGTTGCCACTTCTAAAAGCACTTCTTCTGTGAAACCTAAGTCAAGCCTTTCTTTTGGTTTTTTAAACTGAAAAAACCCTTCAGTTTGTTCGGCTTGTTCATTACGTTTCACCTCAGCTCCACCCTCCAGCGTTGTTTCTTCCCTCCCTGTCCCTGCTGCGCTGCTTGCTAAGCTTTGTTTGAAGCCAGCTGGTAAACTGCTAAGAGTGTGTCTTGACTGGTGCCCCACCGAGGCCTCAACGCCACCATGACACTAAAGCAATCCAACAAAACAGGGTAGTAACAGAAGTGAAATTACATTTTCTTGCATCTACTTCCACATTTTCAAAATACTGTATGAAGACTCTTTATCCATCAAACAAAGCTTTATCTTTGTGTAATTCATTTGTAAAAAGCTAAATGGCAGGATTTTAAAAATTACTGGTGATTGATGTAGTTTTAAAGTGCTGATCTTACAATTCAGTATCCTTTCTGCTGGCCGGAGAGAGGCCAGCCCTGTACCACATCGCCTCAAAGGAGCACAAAGATAAGAATATTTATAGAATAACAGAATCACTGAATCATAGAACAGTTTGGGTTGGAAGAGACCTTAAAGTTCATCTAATCCATCCCCCTGCAATGAGCAGGAACATCTTCAACTAGACCTGGTTGCCTGGAACCACATCCAGCCTGGCCTGGACTGTCTCTTATGTATGGTTCTACGAAAGTTTAAATGCAAGTAAAGTCTGAGTCATGAGGCAACTCTTGGTGTTGCTGTTAGGCCAGGTACTTGTGCCTAAATAGCCAAACCCTTTCAAGGGATGACAACCCATGATGTCAAAACTGCAGGGAACATTAAAGTTTACCAGCATACCCAGTCTTCAGCTGGGACAAAGATGCATGTGAAGTCACTAGAGACAAACCAGTTTGAAGTTCTTGTGCTCAAGAACAGATTTTATGAAGAAATGACTGCATTCACCTGTGAGGATCTGCTTCAATAAAACCAGCTGCACCTTAAGGTTAACAGAACTTCATTGAAAAATCTGTTAACTCATCCTCTATTTTTTCATTTAATTTCAGCCTATAAGAAGCTACACAATAGCCCGGTGACTTATGACTGATCCTGTCTGGGAAATACGCTGATTAAATTATGCTACCTACTGTGCTAATAGTTCTGTAAGCTGCCTGTACCCAGCATATAGTCAGACAGACTGGCACAGTGCAATTCTGTTGAGTTCTGGGCTGTACCTGGGTAGGCTTTCGTACCTGTGTGAAGAGCACAAAGGATCCTAACACCAGGGATTTTTTTCTGCTGATAAAAAACTAAGCCAGGATTTCACCACTGAAGAATTCAATCATTTGCAAGCCACCATGCTCTCATCTAACACTTCTAACGTAACCTAGAAATTACGACCAAAGCTAACTCTATGGTCTGCCACATAGCACTAACTGTTTTGCTAGGGGGCTGAGAAGGGATTCATGAGCCAAGTTACTGTACTTCTGTGGAAGCAACCCTCAGGCAGGCTATCCCACAGGCTCAAAGGCCTTCCTTTTGGAGGAGCGTGGACACAAGGCAGCTCCAGAATATAAAATCATTCATTCCTCTCCAATCTACTGCTCTTTGAGCTTCAAATGTTGTTAGGTATTACATTACAATTAAGATCGATCCAAATCCTCTCTGTAACTGGCCACTTCATTGTAAGAACTATCAGGAGACAATGTCTGAACTAACCACAGAATTATAGATGTTTCATGATCAGTCTCCAAGTAAGAAGGAAATGTGCACTAATTTGTGGTTTCTTTCCCTTTTTTAACAGGCAAAAGTTTTGGAAAAAGTAGGTATCACCTCAGAGGTGAATTTCCTCAGGGCTGCCATGGATGGAATACCACCATTAAGAGATAAACAACTTTTTATCAGGGACCTAAGGTTTGAAAAGGTTGAAGTAAGAATTTACCAGTCAAAATTATCAACTACTGGCCAAAGAAGAGGAATCCTATATTTTCATGGAGGAGTTGGACTGTTTGGAAGTATTAGTAAGTAACATAAATATGAGCCATAACTACAAATAGATGTAGTTTCTGATCTGATACAGTATTTCTTAGATGACAAGAAGAGTTAGTAGGTGAAGCATTAGATAGAATTAATTTCAGGGCAGCAGAGTAATTTTATTTGCATGCAGTAGGTATGTAAATTAAGAGCTAAATCGTCTTTATGCAGGTACTGTATCTAAAACATTTTTTTCTCTGGTCATTTATAATACCTCTTTTCTTCCTTCTTCTCCTTCCTGCACATAAGAAAAGTTGAAAATCTCGTTAGAATTTTATTTTTAATTTTAAAGAACCCGATTTGTGTTGGCGTGTGTGCGCAAGCTTGTGTGTATGCGTGTGCAAGCTTGTGTGTATGCGTGTATACTGCAGTCTGTCTTAATGGCAAAACAAGGAAAAGTACATTTTGGCATTTGAAATGGAAAGGCATAAGGGATTAGATAGTGGTTCACGCACAAGAAAAATCCTTATGCTGGATTTAGCAGGAGGTTTGGTTTTGTTTGGGGTTTTTAAACAACTTCTCACTTTCAATACTACTTCAGAAGTGGCAGCATTCATTCTATTCCTTAACTTCTCAAAGAGGAGAGTGAAGCAGTGCATTTGTGTAAATTCCAGGTTTCCTACTGCCAAGAAGATCCTACAGATGTAATATTGTGAACCATGTCCAGATCAGGCCATGCCACAACAAGAGAATCACAATAAGAATAGAGATAAGAATTTCAGAATACTTGCGTTCTACTCATTTTTAAAGCAAGCTACAATTCCACTGAAATACTTTGTTTTACAGGGGGCTATGAAAGAACATGCCGCTATTTTGCCCGACAAAGCGATTCGGTGGTGGTGTCTGTTGGGTAAGTGCAGGCAATGCAGACATACGATGTGACAACCACTCCTGGGCTTGTAAGTCTGTAACGCACAGTTAGAGCAGCTGAGAGCCAACGCTGTGTTCCAAGTGTCACTGCTTTTGCTAAAGCCCAGTTGCCCCGAGCGCTAAATACTCATTTTAGCAGGCGTTCTGAAGGAACTGTGAGTAGCTCGAGAGAGGCCGCCTTCAGAACCTGAGCGGGGGGATGCTCAGCATGCAGGAGCCTCAACTCAGAGCGGCGAGAGCCACCGAGGGAGCCTCAGGTCCTGGACAGGACATGCCCATGCTGGAACGCACAGGGCGCGGCGCCAGGAGGAGCGGCACCATCCCTGGCTGGTTAAAAACCTGCTGCGGGCAGCGCGGTGAACAGCGCGGGTGGGGGCAGTTTGCGCGGCAGTTAACGGGGAGGGTGGAGGCATTTTGCGCGGCAGTTAACAGCGCGGGTGGGGGCAGTTTGCGCGGCAGTTAACAGCGCGGGTGGGGGCAGTTTGCGCGGCAGTTAACGGGGAGGGTGGAGGCATTTTGCGCGGCAGTTAACAGCGCGGGTGGGGGCAGTTTGCGCGGCAGTTAACAGCGCGGGTGGGGGCAGTTTGCGCGGCAGTTAACAGCGCGGGCGGGGGCAGTTTGCGCGGCAGTTAACGGGGAGGGTGGAGGCATTTTGCGCGGCAGTTAACAGCGCGGGTGGGGGCAGTTTACGCGGCAGTTAATAGGACAGGCGGAGGCATTTTGCGCGGCAGTTAACAGCGCGGGTGGAGACAGTTTACGCGGCACTTAATAGGACAGGCGGAGGCATTTTGCGCGGCAGTTAACAGCGCGGGTGGGGGCAGTTTGCGCGGCAGTTAACAGCGCGGGTGGGGGCAGTTTACGCGGCAGTTAATAGGACAGGCGGAGGCATTTTGCGCGGCAGTTAACAGCGCGGGGGGAGGCAGTTTGCCCGGTAGTTACTAGGGCGGGCGGGATGGCGAGCACTCGCCTTACGACCGGGCCCGGTCTGGGAGCTCTGCTCTGGCTGCCCCGGCGGTGGCCAGTGCAGGCACCCAGACACAGGCCATGAGACGGGAGGCTGCAGTGCAGAGCTCGGGGTGCAGAGAGCGCCTGCACCGCTCTCCTGAGGCGAGGCTGCACAATGGGCAGCGCTGCACTCGGTGCGCCCTGGTGCAGGTCCTCCTGCAGCAGGGGCCGAGCTGTGAGATGCTGTCAATAGGCTGAAAGATGTCAGGGATGCTGAGAGGAAGCAGCAGTGTTTGCTCCAGGACCAGTACTGTGCAGGGGCCTCGAGCGTCCACTGACACTCATGCAGGAAAGGAGGCCGCTAACCCAGGGAGCTGGGAAACAGGAAAAAAATCAAACAAAAACAACAGAAAAGGAGGAAAAGGACAATTAAAAGCAAGGGGCTTCCTCCTAAGTCTGTGGTCCCCACCCAGAACCACTTTGCTGTCCTGCAGGGGGCTGATGAGGAAACACACTCCCACCAGGAACAGCCGGCTGATGCGCTGCTAAAGAAGATCACTGCTGGTGCTGCCAGGAAGAAGCCGCGGGCCGTAATAGTAGGGGACTCTGAAAGGAACAGAGGCACCCATCTGTTGTCCTGACCCAGGCTCAAGGGAGGTGTGTTGCCTACCAGGGGCTCGCATCAGGGATGTTGCAAAGAAGCTGCCTGCTCTAGTCAGTCCCACTGACTATTACCCGCTTCTAGTGATGCATGTGGGTGCTACTGATATAGATAGCAGTAGCCCGGAGAACATAAAGAAGGACTGTAGAGCCCTGGGAGAGGTGGTCAGGGGCTCTGGAGCTCAGATTGTCTTTTCCTCAATTCTCCAGGATACAGGGCAGGACCTTAAAAAGGCGAGGAGGATTGGCCAGCTTAATAAGTGGTTAGAAGGGTGGTGCCATAGTCAGGGGTTTGGGTACCTTGAACATGGGCTTCCATTTAGTAGGCCAGGTCTACTGGGGGCTGGTGGAGCTGGTCTGACAAAGAAAGGGAAGAGTGGATTTGGTAGGAGGCTTGCCAGACTGGTCAAGGATGCTTTAAACTCGATGTGTTGTGGGAGGGGGGCATCATTCCATCCCAACACACCCAGTCACTTGCCAGCACCTATAATAAATGCTCGGAGCAATGCAGAGATATTCCAGCTGCTCCAGCCAATGAGCCGGCTTCAACTGGGGCTCGGCTCGGATGCCTCTATACAAACGCCCATAGCATGGGGAACAAACAAGAGGAATTAGAGATGTGTGCACTGCCTATGGGGGTATGATATCATAGGCATCACCGAAACATGGTGGGATGGCTCCTGTGACTGGAGTGTTGGAATGGAAGGTTACAGGCTCTTTAGGAACGACAGGCCCGCAGGCGGGGAGGGGGAGTTGCTATTTATGTTAGGGATAGGCTGGAGAGTATGGAACTCTGTCTGGGGACAGGTGAGCAGTCAATAGAGAGTTTGTGGGTCAGGGTTAAAGGGAGAACAGCGATGGGGGACATTATTGTGGGGATCTGTTATGGACTGCCTGATCAAGAGGGCTCGGTGGATGAAGCGCTCTATAGACAGATAGGAACAGCCTCACGCTCGCAGGCCCTTGTTCTCATGGGGGACTTCAGCCACCCTGATATCTGTAGGAGGGACGGCACTGCCCGGCACAACCAATCCAGGAGCTTCCTCGACTCTGTGGAAGACAGCTTCCTTCTGCAAGTAATAGAGGAGCCGACAAGGAGAGGTGCCATGCTTGACCTTGCGCACACCAACAGGGAAGGGCTGGTTGGAAATGTGACGCTCCAGGACGGCCTTGATTGCAGCGATCATGAGATGGTTGAATTCAAGATCCACAGGACAGTGAGAAGAGCGTGCAGCAAGCTCACTGCCCTGCACTTCAAGAGAGCAGACCCTGGGCTCTTCAGGAACCGGCTCAGTAAGGTTCTATGGGATAAAGCCCTAAAGAGCAGGGGGCCAAGACTGTTGGTTGATATTCAAGGATCACGTGCTGCAAGCTCAGGAGCGATCCATCCCTACTAGAAGGAAGTGCTGCAGGAGGGCCAGGAAACCTCCTTGGATGGATAAGGAGCTGCTGAGGAAGCTTAGAGGCTAAAAAGAGGCTTATAAAAGGTGGAAGCAAGGACAGGCATCCTGGGAAGAATACAGGGATGTTGTCCAGGAGGCTAAGGACCAGGTTAGCAAAGCTAAGGCCCACTTAGAATTAAACTTGGTTAGGGATGTGGAAGGTAACAGGAAGGGATTCTTTAAGTACACTGCAAATAAAAGACAGACTAGGGACAAGGTAGGCCCCCTCCGGAACCTACCAGGAGAACTGGCTACCCTGGATTGGGGGAAGGCTGAGGTTCTTAATGACTTCTTTGCCTCAGTCTTCACCGGCAAATGCTCTGACCACACCACCCAAGTCTTGGAAGGCAGACGCAGGGACAGTGAGAATGAAGACCCTGGGCCCACTGTAGGAGAGGATGTGGTTCCAGACCATCTTGGGAACCTGAATGTACACAAGTCCATGGGACCTGATGAAATCCATCTGCGGGTCCTGAAGGAGCTGCAAATGAAGTTGCTAAGCCACTGTCCATCATGTTGGAAAAATCATGGCAGCCAGGTGAAGTTCCCGATGCCTGGAAAAAGGGAAATATAACCCCCATTTTCAAGAAGGGAAAATGGATGAGCCGGGGAACTACAGAGCAGTCAGCATCACCTCTGTGTCTGGCAAAATCTTGGAGCGGATTCTCCTGGAAGGCATGCTGAGGCACATGAAAAACAGCAAGGTGGTTGGTGACAGCCAGCATGGCTTTGCTAAGGGGAAATCCTGCCTGACCAATCTGGTGGCCTTCTATGATGGGGCCACGGAAATGATGGACAGGGTTAGAGCAGTTGATGTCATCTACCTGGACTTGTGCAAAGCGTTTGACACTGTCTCACACAACATCCTTGCCTCTAAGTTGGAGAGACATCAATTTGATAGGTGGACCACTCAGTGGATAAAGAACTGGCTGGGTGGCCACACACAAAGAGTTGTGCTCAATGGCTCAATCTCCAGCTGGAGACCAGTAACGAGTGGTGTCCCTCAGACACTGGTGCTGGGACCGGTCTTGTTCAACATCTTTGTCAGTACATGGAGAGTGGGATTGAGTGCGCCCTCAGCAAGTTTGCCGATGACACCAAGCTGTGTGGTTCGGTTGATACGTTGGAGGGAAGGAATGCCATCCAGAGGGACCTTGACACGCTTGTGAGGTGGGCTGATGCCAACCTGATGGAGTTGAACCATGCCAAGTGCAAGGTCCTACACCTGGGTCAGAGCAATCCCCGCACAGCTACAGATTGGGCAGAGAAGAGATTCAGAGCAGCCCAAGGAGAAGGACTTGGGGGTGTTGGTCGATGAGAAACTGAGCATGAGGCGGCTGCAGTGTGCGCTCGCAGCCCAGAAAGCCAACCGTATCCTGGGCTGCATCAACAGGAGCGTGACCAGCTAGGTCGAGGGAGGTGATCCTGCCCCTCTACTCTGCTCTCCTGAGACCTCACTTGGAGTATTGTGTGCAGTTCTGGTGTCCTCAACATAAAAAGGACATGGAACTGTTGGAACAAGTCCAGAGGGGGCCATGAGGATGATCAGGGACTGGAGCACCTCCCCTATGAAGGTAGGCAGAGAAAGTTGGGGCTGTTCAGCCTGGAGAAGAGAAGGCTGCATGGAGACCTCCTAGCAGCCTTCCAATATCTGAATGGGGGCTATAGGTTGCTGGGGATGGGGATTCATTAGGGACTGCAGTCATAGGACAAGGGGTAACGGGTTCAAACCTTAACAGGGGAAGTTCAGATTGGGTATGTGGAAGAAATTCTTTACTGTAAGGGTGGTGAGGCACTGGAATGGGTTGCCCAGGGAAGTTGTGAATGCTCCATTGCTGGCAGTATTCAAGGCCAGGTTGGACAGAGCCTTGGGTGGCATGTTTTAGTGTGAGGTGTCCCTGCTTATGGCAGGAGGGTTGGAACTGGATGATCTTAAGGTCCTTTCCAACCCTAACTACTCTATGATTCTATATCCACATGAATATCCACATCTAACCTGCAATCAACCTGAGATGAACATACAACGTCTTTTTCTGATGAGCTATAATTCATTTTTTAAAAGAACTGATTTACAAGCATTCAGGAAAAGAGTTGATGTTTTGGAAATGGATTAAATTCTAGCAATTACTATTTACGTCCTAAAATACTTGAGGAACCATTAACTCTTATTGATTCTGTTTATAAAGAATTCAGCTTATAGAAAACCACTGGAAAACTTTTCAGCTTTTCATTATCAATATTCTGTGCTCATATTCCCTAACAATTTGTCGGGAAATGTTCACTTGAATTTCTAAGTGGAATTGCTGATAACTGATTCATGCATACATCATATCAGGTGCTTTGACACCTAATCGTACAATAACTCAGCACACTCCTACAGTCACCTAAAACGTAAGTGAAGATGTATTCTGTAAAGACAGAATAGTGGACTAACCCCCCAAGCATTAACAATAGTAGTAAATAATCCATTAAAAGCAATAATTATCATCAATTCCATTGCTGTAATTATTATCTCAGAGTACTTCCTTCAGAGTATCTTCAGAAAGAAAGATGTGAATGAAGAGATGACTGAAGGACATTCACTAGATATGACCATGTTTGAACACTCTCACCCCTGTTTAGGTATCGCTTAGCTCCTGAGCATCCATATCCAACACAGTTTGAGGACTGCCTCGCTACCACCATCCACTTCATGAGGACTGCACAAGACTATGGAGTAGACCCTTCTCGCATTATTGTCTGTGGAGATAGTAGTGGAGGTACAATCACTGCTGCTGTGGCCCAAGCACTGGTGAACAGACAAGATCTCCCAAAGCTGAGAGCGCAAATCCTAATATATCCCTTTCTCCAGGGTTTGGACTTTGATTTGCCTTCTTATCAGCAGAATGAGGGGGTGCCCATTTTGTTAAGGGAACGAATCCTTTCTCTTGGTTTGAAGTATCTTAATATAGAATTACCTGTCACAAAAACACCATTTAAAGCATTTCAAGGCAATCATGTTCCAGAAGATTTGCTACTGAAGTATCGCAAATGGGTGAGTTCTGACATCGTCCCTCCTGAGTTTAAAAGAAGAGGCTACACACCAAGTACAACATATTCATTCTCAGATGAAATCTATGCACTGGTCAAACCTGTTTTTGACACTGTTTTTTCACCACTGCTTGCTGAAGACAGTGTTATTGCTCAACTTCCTGAGACTTTCATTTTGACCTGTGAGTATGATGTGCTTAGAGACGATGGATTGCTCTACAAGAAACGATTAGAGGATCATGGTATAAAAGTGACCTGGTGCCATTTGCAAGAGGGATTCCATGGCACAGTATTATTATCTCTTTATGGTGCACTGTTGGCATTCCAATCTGGAAATAAAGGCCTGGAAAATATAGTAAATTTTCTAAGATTGATGTAAAATTCCATTTCTTGTTTTCCTTTCCTGGTTCAAAAGATGGAATCTTTTATTGCTTGCAAAGACTTTTTAAAAAATCCTCAATTTTCCTTCTCTTAAATCATCATAATGAATTTCTGCATTGCATCTGTCCTCTTTTTACCCAATAAATGATTTGTTGATGGCTTTTGCTTCATTTTCTCTTAGGAGAAACAAAATCAGATGAACTTATCTTTCCTTCCTCTACCACTTCTTTAGATTTTTCTCCTGTACCTGTAAAAGATCTGCCACCATGGCAAGAGTTTTTCAATGCAGTTTGCCTCAACAAAGTTCTGGTAATATTAAAGCACAAACTGTGATTTGAGGAGAACTTGGGGCAGGTAACAGGGCATGAATCTACAGGTTATGTGTGTAATGAGCATGGTCAATGATTTACAGGTGAAAGCTGTATTTGAGGCAAGCTTAAAGAGAACTGAATGCAGCAGAACAGATTTGAGCATAGACATAACAAAAAGAAGTGGAGGGAAAGGGAAAGAGGTCAGGAAAAGGGAACTGGCCTGAAACTACAGATGTGATGAAAAGTATTGTTTAAGGAACACAACATCCGTTAGAAGAATCATGCATACACCTTTTATATATAGATGGGAATACACAGTAATATCAGTTTATAAAGAGTTTGTATTAACTGGAGGCCTGCACTGTCTGAAGCAAGAAGCACTTTATAAGAAAGTGCTGCTGTGATTTAAGCCCAGCCAGTAGCTCAGAACCACGCAGCCACTTGCTCAGTCCCACGCTTCTTCCTCCCCTGTGCCCAGAGGGCTGGGGAGGAGAACTGAAAGAACGTAACTCCCACAGGTTGAGATAAGAGCAGCCCAGTAACTAAGGTATAACGCAAACCACTGCTGCTGCCACCAATAATAATCATGGTAAGGGAAACAACAAGGGAAGAGAATATGAAGCTAAAAAGGTAAAAGGAAAACAATGAACACAAGTGATGTACAATTGCTCAGCACCTGCTGACCAATACCCAGCCCAACCTGAGCAGCGATCTGGGCCTTCTGAGTAACTCCCCCCAGTTTCTGTAGTTTACCAGTGCTGCTCTCATACTAAAGTTGAAAACACAGCACTGCACCAGCTACTAAGAAGGAGAAAAATAACTGTTACAGCTAAATGCAGGACAAGTGCCTTGGCAGAGAAAGCAGAATGAAGGAGAAAGAACCCCCCCCCAAACAACACGCAAAAAAGCAAAGTTCACATTGATCTTAAACTTTTTACAAGAAGATGAGAGAAATGATTAAGTAAAACAATACAAATAATAAGGCACAATAAATGCCTGAGGCTTTTGTATTGGAAATGAAAGCAAGTTTTGCCAAGAAATACCTGTAACCATTCTAATGACACATTTCTCCTGTGGCATCTGACAGTGTAACTGTTTCCTCTGTTTTACTGTAATCTTTAAACCCGCATTATAATGACTGATGTCATTAAACACTAATGCCTTAAATTCTTCAGTGAGTTATACTTGGAGGCAAGATGCATTTCCGTGCAGAAATGGGAGCAGGGCAAGGAAGCAATCTTACAGTCAAAACTTCTAATTATCTTTGCTTAAGTTAATACCTGGAACACTACGAATTACTTCTGTTCTTGTCAGGGAAATTTCTAGCTCTGGCATTTGGAAATAAGAATCTCTTTACTGATATTATTGTATGTGTTTTCTGCCCACCACTGGCTTATTTAAGCTATAAGCAAAAGCAAAGCGTGCTGCAGACAATCATGTACGTAAGTGTTCTGACAGAAGAAGACACCTTACAAACAAAGGAAGGATGCTCTGCAATGCTTGGCATGGCTGTGTTAGTTATTTTCAGTGTATGAGAAAATAAAGCCAGCCAGAACAGTATCAGTGACATTTAGTTACACTTATTCAGTATAGGCAGGAAAAAGAAGTTTTACAGGGCTCTTCCGTGTGGCTTTTCTGTATGAATACAACCTGAATAAGCAAAAAGCCCCCCAGAAGTCTTCTACAGTATTTTCCTGATTTGTAGGCAAACATACCAGTTAACATTTATTTTTGAATGCTACCTGACTTCCATACGGGCAGCCTATGCCACAAATGCTGAGATTTACTCACTCCATTGACATCAGGGGCAGTTTGTCCATCAAGTGATAAAACGTTACATTCCTAACTGTAAAATACTGATGTCATCAGCCTAAGAGGAAGGCTTAAGACTGATAAATCTCTCATGGGTATTAAACCCCCCAAAAAGACATGCTGAAGATACTACAGATCTTTCTCTTCTAAACGTTACCAAGGAGTCTTTGCCTAAGAACTAACGAAAATACAATCTTAACAAGTATGCTTCCTTAAATGGGGCAGTGTCCTGGGTTCAGCAGCAGCAGTCGTTTTTCTCTTTCTTAGTAGCTAGTGGAGTGCTGTGTTTTTGACTTTCAGCCTGGGAACAGCGCTGATAACACCGATGTTTTTAGTTGTTGCTAAGTAATGACTACTCCAGTCAAGGACTTTCTGAGTCTCATGCTCTGTCAGGGAGGAGGAAAAGTTAGGAGGAAGCAGAGACAGGACACCTCACCCAAACTAACCAAAGAGGTATTCCATACCACAGCACATCATGCCCAGTATATAAACTGGGGGCAGTTACCCGAAAGGGTTATATCACTGCTCAGTTGGGCTGGGTATCGGTTGGCGGGTGGTGAGCGGTTGTATTCTCTTCCCTTGTTATTTCCCTTATCATTATCATTATTGGTGGCAGCAGCAGTGGTTTGTGTTATACCTTAGTTATTGGGCTGCTCTTATCTCAACCCGTGGGAGTTACATTCTTTCAATTCTCCTTTCCATCCCTCCAGGAGCAGGGGAAGGGAGAAGGGGGGGAGTGAGCGAGGGCTGCGTGGTTCTGAGTTACCAGCTGGGCTTAAACTACAAGAGGCAGTTACTTCCCATCTTGACAGAAACAACTAGTTCTTTCCAAAAGGGAAGGTGAGTATGCCTGAGGCAATAATTTACTCTAGAGTTTGCATCCTGAGTGAAGAGACAGACCATGCCAGAACATCCAGGCAGTAACAGGGTGTGGACAGAGCTGGTTAATAAAAGCTGGTGTTATTAACCCCAAATAATGTGAACACAAGCCGTTTCTTTAGCTGGTCTCTATGCTTTGGCAAAAGGCAGTGTGACACAAATAATAAGATTCAGGAGCAGATCAGAACACTGTCAAGACCCAAAACCTAGTGAAATGCTGGAAAGTTCGATACAGCTGGGAGGTCTTAACACTATTTGAGCAGCTATGTGTTACAGATGTTAAATTAAGGGAAGTGAATTGCTGTGCACCATCCCCATCACCAGATGTCAGTGCACAGTTGAGTTTTCAATGCCAGCAGAATAACCTGGCAAACTTCGCTTTGTTCAGGGCCCAAAATACATTACAGTGCCCAAAATACATTACAGCAGGTCGATCTCTGGTTTAGATCAGTAAATATTTTTATATACTAAATATTTTTACTGAACCTGTTGTTATGCCTTCATAGACTAAAGCTGTATGTTTAGTAATAGAACATAATAATTTTAAAGTTAAATTACCTGTTCTACATCAGTCATGTTACAATTGTTTATTACAGAAGTCTACAACTTCAGTTATCTTCTGCTTTGCTATCTTTAAATCACTTCTTTGTACAACTCTAGTTAAAAGTCAATATACAACAGCAAGTTGGATATTTTTATTTAAACAAAATAAGCAGGCAATTAGAAAACATTCCAAATTTAGTAACTATATTATTTATAAATAATATTACTTATTTAAAAGCATTTAACATTATTCTCTGCCTATGATGCCCATTCTCTATACCGCTCCTGAAATGAACAGGCATAATCCTGCAAACTATGGCTGCTTTTAATCCTGTCAATCTTCTTTGATTGCCAATTTCCTCAGTGATTCACTGTGTTTGCTGACACTCTCATGATCGCGAAGAAACTGCTAACCTATATATTTGGTGTAATGAGTCTCAGACAAATCTGGCCACAGCAAATTGAGGTCAGTTGCAGTTTTTATAATGACATTCAAACTACTTATCACTTAATAAGAATACACTTTGGTGTGGTGACCTGTCATGACATCCCAGGTGGATGTTCCAGAGCAGCTTATCCATTTGTGTGGAGCAGAGTTTACCCATTCTTAAGAACAAAACTGCACAACTACCAAGACACATCTAGATGTTTAACCTAAGAGTCATTTGGAAGAGGTACACTTCAAAAAATATCTTAGAAAGGAAAGGTTAAAATAATGATTTATGGCAGGCTAAATGGAAGATGGCTTTAAGTCATGAGTAAGAGCAAAATGCATAGGGAGTAGCTACTAATTTGGGTGGGGAGATGAAGATAACTAATAGGGAGGAAACCGAAAGGTAGGTAGGAGGCAGGCTAAATGGAGAAGGAAACAGATCAAACAAATACCTAACACTATTAAAAACCAGTATCACAGCGCACATACTAAGCTGTAAGTGTCACTGTAAAGGGCATACTAAATCCATTTCACGGATCAGGAGACCAAAGCTTACAAGTATGAAGAGGTCTGAGATGGTTTCAGTCGTTTGTTTACATAAATACAAGAAAGAAAATGTGAACTGGAGGACAGTGACTTCCATACATACGCCACTTTGTAAAATCAAGTTAGTTAAGTTGCAATATGGAGTCTAATTGTGCTACTAAATCACCTAGATAAATAGTAGCACATGACATTCAGGTAAGTCATCAGCTCCAACTGCACTGACACTTTTGCCTTCATTAGTGTTTGGTTTGAAACCTACCCACTTCTGCTGATAAACAGTTTATGCAACCTTGATAAGTTTTACATTCTCAGTGTGCAAAAAGGTCTGATTGCCACAGCTGCATAAGCCTTCAAAACCCAACAGGCTAAGCCTGGGAAAAAACAGTAAATATTTCTTAGAATATGTACTGTTATAATACCTTGCCTTCCCATCATTACTACAACCATTACAAATAGGCTGAAAAATTAAGAATGGATTTTAGAGGTGACCAACATCTTGCATAAAGAGAGGCTTGCTGATGAGAAAATGGGAAGAATTGACTCAATTATTCTCATTCTGGACTCACCAACTGATACATTAAATAAATCAGTTTCCAGCAACACTAAATTCAATGAATAAAGTATCAGTTTTGTGAGATATGAGCTGCCTGTTTGATAAGAATAAAGAACCATATGTATATCCATAGGGCACCTTACAATGCCAAGTGCCAAGCTGTGTTCATTTTCTCCAGTTTAGTGCAGTTTCTTCAACCTTTCTCAGCTAATGCAAGGCTGTTCTTACCTATGGACAGGCAAAGACTCTGTGGAAGCTGGAGTTTTGCAATGAGCTTGCTGAAAGAATAGAATGGATGTAGCAAAACACATCAGCAAACACCTACAGTTTAAAGAACTACTACTAGTAGCTTTGTATCCGGGATGGTGTCGTGGTTTAAGCCGTAAATCATGCAGTCTGCCTTTCTTCCCCCCCACTCCAAGGGGGCGGGGAGACTGGGGAGAAGAATCAAAAGAATGTAACTCCCATGGTTTGAGATAAGAACAGTCCAGTAACTAAGGTACAGTACAAATCACCACTGCTACCACCAGTAATAATAATGACCAGAGAAATACAAGGGAAGAGGATACAACTGCTCACCACCCGATGACCGAGCCATGAACTGAACTCCTCCAGGTTCCTGCCCCAAGTTTTTCCATCCTGGGCATGATGGGCTGTGGTATGGAATACCTCTTTGGTCAGTTTGGGACAGGTGTCCTGTCTCTGCTTCCTCCTGGCTTCCCCTCCTCCCTCACAGAGCATGAGACTCAGAAAGTTCCTGGTCAAGCCAAACATTCTAAGCCGTAACTATAAACATCGGTGTTATCAGCACTGTTCCCAGGCCGAAAGTCGAAAACACAGCGCTGCACCAGCTACTACGAAGGAGAAAAATGACTGCTGCCGCTGAACCCATGACAGATGGATATCTAGCTACTGCCAGAAAGAGAAGCCCTTCTGTTTGCAAAGACATGAGGTACTCACTTTATGGAATGGACTGAAGGGAGATAAAACATTTTTTTCTGACAATTTAACATGTTAAAACCAATTATAAAAGCCCACCAAAAGCCCCACTGACTGTTAGAAATGTGCCAGTTTGACAGTGATCAGAGATATCTTTACCCCTCTATCAGTAGGAACAGCCTGACCAGGCTGGAAAGATTTGAAACATCTCAGAATAAGCAACAGTACAAAAGTGACATGCAGCCATAGGAGTTGCAGGAGCATTTTGGAACGTAAGGCACTGAGGATCACAAACCAGTTGTGCATATGAGCATCCCAGAAGGACTGAGCAACTCTAAGACCATGAGATTTGCTTGATTATGGAAAAACATGGAAACTGGACAGTGAAGGACTGAGGAGCTGATTTAGAAGACAGAATATGCTCTGGTTCGGCATACTCAGAGTATGGTCTAAGAGTAAAATATTAGGATATTAAGAGATTAAAACTAAAACATGAAGAAATTATCCTGAAACACTACTTAACCAACATTGATTTAACAACAGAAGGGCTATAATGCATAACAGAAAGATTTTTGTTCAGACTGGCACAAACTGTACAACAGATTCTTCCGGAAGGCAACTGCAGGAGCATGAAAACAAAAGGCAAATAAAAAAAACCCACAAACTGTCCCCTTCTCAATTTATTTTTAAAATAATAAGGGCAGTCAAGAACTACTCCTTACACTCTATCGGATCCATCACAGTTTCAAAATAGAGGTGGCATCTCTCAGGTGTTTTGGTTTTGATTAATGGTGTTTAATTATTGACTCACCGTATACTTTGAAGAAAAGACTCCTGCCAGTACAGTGTCAGCAACAGCTTATCCAGCTCCAGAAGATACACATGTCCTCCATGGCATGAGGCTTTCATAATCTGAACTGCTCTACTCTAAATATCAGGTATTTCATTAAATCGTTGTTGGTTGTTCTTAAGAGTGTCATTTACTGCCACTGCAATAAGAAGTGCCTCTGTGAGTTTACTATTCTTGATCACAGATTCTTTCGGAAGCACAGATTTTTCCTTCTCCAATGATTCAAATATAAAAGATCATTGGGAATGCTGAAATACAATATTCAGAGCTGCCCCATGTGGCAATTTATTTCAGGATATTTTGATTGATGGCACAGACATCAGAAATAAGCTTTTAGTAAGAACTGTGTTGTTCTACTGTTTGGAAACGCAAATAATCAAAACCCCATGGGCTATGTTCTATCATCACACTACACAGAGATTATTTACAGAAGCCCTAACTAAAAACATCAGTAGATGACCCTGCTGTGCTGCAGGAAGAGCACTATGGTTAGATGCTGATAAGCTGAGGCCAGAACGAGCACTGACCAGGCATACCAGGGTTTGGCTTCAACACTCTGCAGTATGATGTTTGTAACACACAGGATCACTTTGTGCTCCAAGGAAGGGGAAAGGCAGCCCCAGATCAGCCAACCTTGGCAAAAAAAAACCCCTTACTGTGAACAACTGATGATTTGCCTATTTCACAAACTTTGGTGTAAATTTATGTTGCTTTATCCCACACATTGTTATCTCCACAAGCTAAAACTGTGCAAATCAGCTGTCAGGATTGCTTTGTTTTAAATACTTGCCAATGAAGCTAAGGACTAAAGCAGTTTTCAGACTGGATTTCCACTTTAAAAGACAGGTCAGGAAAAAGTCTTGGGAGCTGTAACTTTAAAATTGTGTGGAAAATGAAATTCCAGCGAGAAGAACATAAGCCATAAAAATTATTTCACCACAAACTGCTGTGGAGAATAAGGCACGGACCCCGTTTCTGGTTAGGAACCGGAATCGTTTATTATCCGAAGGTCCAGGGTTGATATAGGCTATACGAAGTACCCCGCGTGTATGAGCGTCTAATACAATTGGTTAGCTATCACCACCCATGTGGGTATTTTCGCTTCTTCATTGGTTGATACCTTGCTCTCTGGTTGCCTTGATTGGATGCCTGCTTCTCGCTTCTTTCTTCCTTCTTATCTTGCCTACCTTTCCCTGCAATACTCCCAAAACTTTCCCAGCAACATTCCTCTGCTATCTCAAAGCTTTCCCAGCAGCTAGTCTAGCTCAGAAATCCATCACATCAAGGTCCTTTACACCCACAAACTGCCATCAACTTCAATCAGCCCTCAGTAATACACATGTATTCATCATGCCTCTACATCAAGCTACAAAGAATTGCAATCAATATCAAATACTGAGAGTATAATTGGTGAGAAGCTTTTACCAGAAACAGCCTCCAAACACACCACTCTGTATCTGAAGAGACCTTACTGTACATTAAGACACACATTCATGCTTTAATTTTGGTCTAAATGAGTACCTGTGGTCAGTGTATAACCTGTGATGTATGTGCTACATTATGTTAGCTGCACAAGATGCCTTATGCACAGATATCGCTCTTCACATTGGAGTAGAAGTACAAGTAAAATCAGTGATAGTGCAAGTCTTAATGTACAGTATAAAACAGTTTATTAAAAAATACGATTTTTAATGAATATTTTTCTTCACAGAGAAGTACACACCTTGATGACAACTGCAAGTAGCCCCACATCACTACAGTTCAACAGCACAACAGGAAAGTCCATCCATAATGAACCAACAACAAAACAAATAAAGACCATCTTCAAATAAGGACTCCTTTGAATAATCATTTCTCATTGCTAGTGAAGAGCTCATGGTACAAGTCAATTCCATATACTCGGAACCCCACCTTCTGTAAAGGGTAAACTGTCCACCTGCCCTTTTTTTAAGTATAACGACTTGTTGCCAATAATATCATTAGCAAAAGAAGGGTGGAGAAAAATAGGATGTTGCAACATTAATAAACTTTTCATTTCTGCTTATGAAGTGAGTGCTTAGTCTCCTGTGAAGACAAGTCAGAACCACTTGAAAACAAGGCTTAAGGCAGCACAGGGTTTTCTTAGTATCCACATCTACAGAAGTGAAATGGCATCTGTTTATGTGACTTTAGCAACAATAGGGATGGTTTTCATCTCTCCTGTTTTAGTACCAGCATTGTTTTTCTGGGGGGTATTTTATGATCTTTTCAGCTCAGAACTGCCACTCGGAATTGACCAACCTCTAAAGCTGCGGTTTTATCATTCAGTGCTGATTACAACCATGGTCTTGGTAAGTGAGCTTTCTTAAAACAGAGGATTTCGCTTTTATTTTGACAGGATAGTTTGGAGCTGGAAAATAATGGCTTAAGAGAGAAAAGAAGAAGTAATTCACCCCCCTGAAACCTGTAAGAATAGTTGTATGAACCAAATTATATTATCTCATAAAACTGATATGACTAAAAAGCTTACTTAGATTTTTCAGTGCATCTGTCATATTGCAGCCACTTTACATTGGAAAACTATTTCAAAAGAAAATTAAACCCCCACAACTATATGTATACTGTACCTAGTGAATTGCATGTACATATAATGATGCTGTCTATCAGAAGCAAGCCAACATTGCTCCTCTTCTTCTGAGTTCTTTCTTTTCAACAGGGAAAGATTTTGCAGAAGCTGGGAATCTGCAGTGACTTAAGCTTAATGCGAATTGTGCTCGATGGAATACCACCATGGAGAGATTCAACACTTCTTATCAAAGACATCAAAGTAGATGAGGTACCATTGAGGATTTATCAGCCCAAATGGCCACCTACTGGCAAAAGAAGAGGAATACTGTATTTTCATGGAGGAGCTGGCACATTTGGAAGCATTAGTAAGAAAAGAGCAAGTTTTATTTTTAAAATCAAATCCAAACCTTTACATTTTTACCTCCAGACACTGTCAATATCTCACCTGCTCTTCCTACTGACAACAGCCTTTGCAATCTCACTACTAACTGCCTTGCAGAAATTAATAGCCTAGTGCACAGTTAAGGGGACTCACATTTCTACTTCCTTTGGGCTACAGGCTAAGTTGATGAAAGCAGATCTGAGGCTTCTAAATCCAGAACTGTGTTCCAGAACCCCCTGGGTCAGCCGTCAGCTAACAGCAGAGGGACTCTCCTACTCCTCCTGCTGACTCTGAGAAAGATTCAGTTTGCTGGCACAGAGAGACCATTGAAACAAAACTCATAGGTCACTGAGTGGGAAGCTGAGCTCACAGGATGTTTTTGTAACTTGACTAATGACTAGCTGAAAGATGCAGCAGCAGTCCTGGAGTAATGGTTTCAATCAGGTCTCTTCCCTGCTCTTCTGTTTTCCGTCTTTGCCAGGAATGTAACTTAAAATCCTTTTAGGCTGATACACAAATGAACCTAGATTTACTTTCAGAAATTATTACATCATGAAAATGGCAATACTGCTGCTAAAAAGAATACATTCTGGCTTAATTCTCTGCAGCGATGCTTTGATTACTTCCCAAGGACAAACTTTTAGGTTTGGATCTCAACTGGACTAAAGCATTTTCTCTAAGTCTGGATAGGGCCTCAAAGTGCAGAATTTAAATACGCTTCTGTGCTCAGCACTCATCTTTTGTATGGAAACACTATGAAACTGCTTCTCAACTTGCAGTCTATGCATCGAAGTCTAAAAGGTATAACATTATCCAAGACAGAATTTAAAGAATACATTAAAAAATAATGTGTAAATATATTTCCATTCATTCAAACCAGGAATCAAAATCAAGGACAATATAAATAATAAATAAGCATCAAAACCAGAACCAATCTGGGGAAGACCAATCCTTGTGGTAATACTGCACAGAATACTTTAGTTCTTTTTCCGACCGGAAGACAACCCTTTGATTGTCTCAGTTGCTGCTCTCAGCCTCCTCCTATCTATTCTGGATCTCCTCCTGAGCATCCAAGTCAGTGTGTGCTTTGTCTGGAAGCCAAAGCATCTAACATGGAAATGTAGACTTCATTCCAGGGGTCCGAAAGGGAAGTTTGTGGGGTTTGACTCTTTTACTGTTTCACACGATAAGCCCCCACTGCACTCCAGGCAGACTCCAGTTCTCTGCAAATGAGTTTGAGAGTCTACCAAGTTTTGCTTAGCATCGTGCAGAAATAATAATGTAAATTCCGGGAACTGAGGTTCCATTCTGCACTGTGCAGAAAGAAGCTACTCTTGTTTTACTGCAGAGCATGTCAGTCTGGGTGGAGTGCTAGGCTGGCACTACCTGTGATGCTTCTAGTTCTAGAGCTACTTTGGGTGGCGGTGAGGACTCAAGATAAGGTGCCATGATCTAAGTGAAAGGTGAATTCCTTTCAGTGGCAGAAAAAAACCCACACCATAGTTGTAGTTGCCATAGTGTGGTGGCATAGTTGTTGATCACATGCCATTAAGATAATACCCACACTGATACACTGATTGTAGAATGTGACCTTTCACCTGAATTCACACTGGTACTTGGTGACAGGAGAGCAACTAACACAGTGTCTTCTTCCCTGTGAGGGTGCGGAGGCGCTGGCACAGGGTGCCCAGAGAAGCTGTGGCTGCCCCATCCCTGGCACTGTTCAAGGCCAGGTTGGACACGGCTTGGAGCAAGCTGCTCTTGTGGAAGCTGCCCTGCCCGTGGCAGGGGTGTGGGACTGGATGATCTTTAAGGTCCCTTCCAACCCAAACTATTCTGGGATTCTGGGATTCTATGTCAAGCTTTTTAAAGGACTTGGGGAACCCTATATCCTAGTAAGCCTGAAGTCTGCAACTAGCAAATTAGCAAAAGCTACAATGAAGAACAAAATCAGTGGACAGGTAAATATGACTTACTCCTTAAAATCCATACAAATGGAAGTCATGCTTCACAAATCAATTTAAGCTGTTTTAAATGAGTCAGCAAATACATCAATAAAGGAGACTGAGTTGATAAAACCTACTTTGATTTCCAAAAGAGCCTCTTAAAGAGGCTATACACCCATGACACAAGAGAGAAGGTCTTTCATTTAGACAAAAACTGATTAAAAGACAGAAAAAAGATGAGTTCTGGGAGATTCCTGTGAGATTCCCATAAGGAGATGTGTGCTGGGATCAGCGCTGATCAATTTAGTCAGAAAAAAGATGCTGAAAGCTGATACAAAGACCTTTGGGGTAGTAAATGGATGGCTGAAAACCTGCAGAGTGCCTTTATGATAGCAAAGGATTAGACAGTAAAATGACCGGTGAAATGGTGTGTAGAGAAGTCAGACATGACCACAACATCCTATCTTTATAAATGAACCAATGGGCTCTAAGCAGACTTCTCCCTTGCAGGAAGATGATATTGGGATTATGGTAGAAAATTGCCTGAAAATGTTGAATTAGTGCCCAGCAGCAGTCAGAAAGCAAATAAAATGCAAGGAATTATTATTAGGAAAGGACAAATCTTCTTTATACCACTGTAATAAATCCATTGTGCATGTAAATACAGAATACTGCTTAGAGTTCTGGTTCCCATACCTCAAATAAGATACAGCAGTATGAAAAGAGAAAAGTGCTGCTGTACAGAGAATGAGTAACTATAATCCTTCAGGCTCAGACAGATAACGATAGATGCACTAAATGTCTACAACCTGTGAGATGGAAGAGAAGTTAAACAGGGAATAATTATCACCATTTCGTATAGCACAGAAGTGAATGTCATCAAATGGAAGTAGTGAAATCCAGGCACAAAGTGAGCAAATAGAAACAGTTCTTTATACCTTTGTAAGCAAGCTATGGAATTCTTCACTGCACAAAGTTGTTAATGTTAAAATCATGGCTTCAGGAAGCAGTTTGAGTAATTCAGGGAAGAAACATTAACCAACAGCATTTAATATGAAGACAGTTTCTGTTTCAAAGGAGTGCCCTGAGCCTCATCTTCTTGTACTCTTACTACTTATAGATGCTTGCCCTCAGGTTATGCTACTCCTTAGAGAGCAACATCTGAGATGTGATACCATTCTAGACAGATATCTGTTTGTCCTAGTACGACCATTCTTGCGTGCTTATCTTCTTAAGTGCTTACATTATGCCCTAACAGCCACCAATCAATAACCAGAAAATATGTTAACAGGTAAAGACCACAGCAGAAGTTACTCACGGGTTTCACGTTGCAGTGCCTTCTATAAAGCTTATGTTCAAGGATCTAAATTTCCATTTCAAAGGGATATTTGATTTTTAACATATAATTTCTAACAAACTTTCTCTTTAGGAGCCTGTGAAAGAATATGCTGCTATATGGCCAAAAAATGCAACTCAGTGGTTGTGTCTGTGGGGTAAGTGCTACTTCTACATCAAAGTATTTATGGTAACACAGTGTACAGCCGAAACCTATCTGAAACCTATGCCGATAACATTTACTACTGTAAACTGTACTCCCTAATTCTTCACTTTAGCCTTTCATTTAATTGAGAAATGTGCTTATAGGACCAGTATTCGAAAACGGCTGTAATACCATTAGTTTGTCTTTCCAGCCTACACTGGTTAAAATTAAACTGCATTTTTATACTCACTTTGACAATAACCACAGTATCTTTGACATTCCAGTTATCGTTTGGCCCCTGAACACCCATACCCAGGGCAGTATTCCGATTGTCTCAATGCCACCTTGTATTTTATGAGGAATTTAGAAGAGTATCATGTGGATCCTGCTCTCATCATCCTCAGTGGTGACAGTTGTGGAGCCAATTTTGCTACAGTTATTTGCCAAATATTGCTGAATAAAAGAGATCTCCCAAAAGTACGTGCTCAGGTTTTACTTTATCCAGGACTGCAGGGCCTGGACTTTCACTTGCCTTCCTACCAGCAGAATGCTTCAGTGCCCCTGTTGTTTCGGAAGTTAGTTGTCTACTTCTGCTTTCGCTATCTTAATAAAGAACCATCAGTTTTGGAAGATGTTCTCCAAAACCGCCATGTTCCTGAGAGTATGAGACAGAAGTATAAGAAATGGGTAAGTGCTGACATTATTCCTGACAAGTTCAAGATGAGAGACTACATGCCTCAGAAACCCACCTCATATAAACCTGAAGTCCATGAAGCAATCAAAGAAATTTTAGCAATAACATTTTCCCCACTCTTAGCTGAAGATTCCATTATTCGCCAGCTCCCGGAATGCTACATCTTGACCTGTGAGTTTGATGTGCTCAGGGATGATGGGCTGTTATACAAGAAGCGCTTAGAGGACAATGGTGTTCAAGTAACCTGGTGTCATTCTGAGAGTGGTTTCCATGGAATTTTGTCCTTTTTTGGCTACGGGATTTTTTCCTTTTTAACTGGGAAAAAGATAATGGATAGTACTGTGAATTTTATAAACAGCTTATAGAAGTGTTTTTCAGAACAAAGATGCAAATCTCACTTTATCCTTGGTGAATTTACACTTGGCAAAGAATGTAAATACCTTTGATACTGGATTTTGACCGTATTTTCCACTTTCTAATTTCTGCTTCCGCAGTGGCTCTCAAACAAATGTAAAGATTATTTAAAGCATTCACCATGCCAGAAACCATGATTAGAAAACCCTACCATTAGGATCAAGATGCAGAAGTAGGCACCTGGCACATACTGTTTCACTTCAACTCTAGCAATTGTAGTGTCTTTGCATGCCTGGCACTCCTTCAAGACGAGCAGCAAGAACACCTCTTCCTGAGGAATGCTGAAGACAGCAACCAGGGTCTACTCTGGCCCTTGTGAATGACAGAAGATGTTCAGGGTATCAGATGGAGAGCCCAATGATTCAGGTTCTGTGAAGTCTTATGTCTGGTAGTGAAATTGCAGCTATGTGTTTTAATTCCTAGGGTTAGTTTGCAGAGACTACACTGTTCTTGAAAGTTGCTTTCTTCAGGAGAAGCGTAGTCAGAAGAAAGGCTTCTGTCTGAAGTGGAAGTCCTGAACTGGAACTAGTATGCTGTTAATTCTGTTTGAAATATGAGAAATTATGTTTCATTTTGGAACTTGGTTCTTGAACTGGAATCCCTAAATTGTAATGAGTGTGTACATGCTACAGAAGGGCAGAGGTGAGACTTGGCTTCCTTTCTGTACTCATTTTCTCTCAAGATTATGCTCAAGAGGACCTTTTATGTTATCTGTTATGCTATGTTTGTTGAAAAAGCTCTGAAGATCACAGAGGTAAGAGAGTAGAAAAGCACAACATTATATTCTCTTATCACTGTAATAGTGTGGCAATTGTGATGCTTTCAATAACAAAAAAATAAAAGCTAGCATTTCAAGTACTTCTATTACAAGAGCAAGTTACATCTGCTAAACACATACTCACTGATAAACCTAAATGGACACCTTGTGGTGAGAGGAACGATGCAACACTGGCAGACAGAGAACACGTTCTTGCTAAGCCTACTAAATTTCATTTTTCAGTTAAGTTTTCTGACTCAAATGATATGGTACTTCCCCCACCACTTACAATTTAACATAAAAAAAACCCAAACCAACAAATTATAACATGGCTGCTTAATGAAGTGACATTTTTACCTTTCATTTCCCTGAGAATCTGCAATTTCAACAATGTTCTGACTTCCCAGTTGTTTGAGGAATTGCAGACTCAGATTCACAATTAGTATCTCAAGCATCATTCAAGCTACAGCATCTCTGCAGTAGCATGATCCCATTGTACATTTGAACAATCCATCTCTACATTAGCAGAACCCATCACTACCTTAGCACAACCCATCTGTGCATTGGCACAATTCCATTCTTCATTTGCACAACCCGTCTCTACATTACCACACTCCCATTCTGCATCGGCACAATCCCCTTCTACATTTGCACAATCCCATTCTACATTAGCACAAGCCACCTCTACATTTGCACACTTCTATTCTACATTAGCACAAGCCACCTCTACATTTGCATAATCTCATTCTACATTTGCACAATCCCATTCTACATTTGCACAACTCACCTCTACATTAGCACAATCCCATTCTACAGCAAGAACAAAGTAAAACAGTTTGATTTGAAACTCTTTAATCACTGATCACCTTAAGTCACTTCATGCACTACCTGCTGCACACTAAGAGTTACTGAGAGTATCTAGTATGAGGTAATCTAATCACGAATCTAAATTCAGCTTCCTCTGGGTTTTTTAACCACATTCTTTTTTAGAAGAATACAGAAGTACCAAGAAACCTGAGATTGAGGTAATGACCTAATTTTACAAGTGTACCTTTCCAAAAACACATTGGTGAAAATCCATCTGTCCCTTTAGAGTGACAGTCACCATCTGCAGGTTCCTGTCTCTGCACGACCCTAGAGAAACACAACTGCTTTATAGTATCATAAACTCCAACTACACAAATGGCCTGTGTCCATTTTCAACCTCTAATTAATTTAATATTAAATTCAGTTTATTCATAACACTCCTGTCCCAGCTAAGGACTAGTTTCTTACAACAATTCCAAGAGTATGCTGGCATAGATCTCTTAACGAATTCAGGAGTTTCACCAAATTATCTTCTGTGAAATAAAGGGAGAAGAGGGAAAGAAAGTGGGAGAGGGCAAGATACCAACTAAGGTATTTGTAAAAAGGGAGGAGAAAGGCTTTTACTAGAGCAGCCTTATGACGAACAAAGAATCAGGAAGTAACAAGCCAAAGATATCTGGGAAAGTCAAATCAAAGACATTTCAGACCATTTTGCTACTCAGCAAAATGGCAGTTGCATACACACTGCTCGTGCTGTTCTTGGCAGGTTTTGTTGCTGGATTTGTATTGCTGATCTTGGGGGCAATGAATTTTGATTTCTCCAACTCAGAAATCCCTCCTGGAGTGAATGAGCCGGTAAAGCTCCGAATCATCCACATCATGTTAATAAGCAGAGCTGTGGTGGTAAGTTAACCTGGTGCGGTTTCTGGTGGAAGCATGGTGAACCTGCAGATCTGAAACTTAATGCAATGCTAGAGCCCTGCTTGGAATTAGTTTCCAGAGAGGAAAGCAGGGCACTGCTATCATGCTGTATGTTGGATTTAAAAGCTTGGTTTTCCTAGGTAAACCTTGACCAGATTTTGACACTAAGCTGCATTATTACAGTCCTGCCCAGCTCTGACATTAGGCAGGATGTAAATGCTGCCTAACACAGCATTTGAAAGTCTGACTGTGCCTCTACAATGAATTGTGCTAACCTAGCAATAACTTGATTAAGACTACTTCTGCATGTTGGATCATTTGTATTGCCATTATAGGATCAGAATATATCAGATGTCTTTGGGCCATGCCTTCAAGCTTTCTTTAGACATGGGGATGAGGCGTTATCTACTTTAAGACAAAATTAGAAACTGAACATTTCAAAATTACTTTGGGAAAGTGATTTTTTGTCACACAAGTGACAAAATCAGGTAACATTGCTCAAGAGGAGCTGGAGGAAGTCCATCTCCCCTGAAGGCGTATTTGTAACTCCTGCAGCAACTGAGCATGCTTCTCTGATAGGAATGAGAGGTTCTGGCCAGCTGTCATGGGTTCGGCTTTGCCGAGTCTCATGCTATGCCGGGGAGGAGGGGGAGCCGGGAGGAGGCAGAGACAGGGCGCCTGACCCAAACTGACCAAAGAGCTACTCCATGCCACAGCACGTCATGCCCAGGATGTAAAATACTGGGGGCAGGAACCCGGGAGTGGCTCTCTCTCTCTCTCGGTTCGGTCAGGCGGTGAGCGGTTGTATCCTTTTCCCTTGTATTTGCCTTGTCATTATTATTATTATTGGTGGTAGCAGTAGTGATTTGTATTATATCTCAGTTACTGGACTGTTCTTATCTCAACCCGTGGGAGTTACATTCTTTCGGTTCTTCTCCCCATTTCCCCCCCATTAGGAGTGGGGGGGGGGAAGGGAGGGAGAAGTGAAATTTACGGCTTAAACCACGACACCAGCCAAGCTACTTCAGGTGAACAGGTCTGGAAGAGAGCGGGAACTGGTCCACAGGAGTTGAAGCTCTTGTCAGCACTCAACTTCTGGTGATCTCTGCTGACACAGAATCTCACTGAATCAGTATTTCATGTAATGACAGGTGTATAGATGCTGTGGTGACAGCAGGTGTTAGAAACACGAGATAACAGAAGTAATGTATTTAATAAATCACTTCAACACCTCCAAAAGGGAAAAAACTATTTAAAATGTTTTAGAAAAATGAAAAATCCCTGTCAGATATATTCTAGAATACAGCAGACCACAGTGAAGAATTCTAGATACATGTTCTCATGCTTTGGATGCGCACAAGCTTTGATTAGAAAGAGATTACTTCACTTAAGCAGCTGGAAAAGCCAGTTCTCTCCTTATATTTATACACTGCCCATTAGTACCATGAACCAGAATTGTATGCTGCAAGTGTCAACAACGCAGGCTGAAAAAACCCAAGTAAGTTGAATGCGAAGGTGAGAATACTCTTTGTAGTTGTTTTTTTTCTGCTTGGAAAATAGCAAATACCAAAGTATAAATAATTGTATCATGTTTGTACCCAATCAGAGATACTAAGACTAGTTTCTATAATGAATTAAAATCAGCATGTTGCAAAACATATTGGTTTCTTCATGAAAAAATCAGGCACTGGAGAACATTATAAGGACCTGGAGTCACTGAAGAAAAGGTCTTTCATAAGTAAATAAACTTTGAGTCACAACACTGTGCTGACAAGCTGTACAAATGTAGTGGTCTAAGAAGAAATAGTCATAACAAAATACTGAATACTAAAAGCTTGATCCAAATCTTCATAAGGACCTAAGTACTAGTTTGACATGGCTAAAAAATGTATTCCAAACAGAGGTTATGTGGTTTTTTTCTATTTTTGTGAATTTATATTGGACCAGTAGCTCTCATTTGCATTCTTTTCATCTTCTGGTGCCTGGCATGAATATCATGATGGCATGCACGAAGAACAGAAGCTTAAGCCTACAGAATATCTCAGGATGTTGTTGCTAGTGCATTGCACACATCAGTGAAGACTTCTGACATGAAATGAAAAAGCAATTATCAAATACATTTCTCAACTTAGTCAACTCTACTTTAGGCAAGCGTCCACATGATGAGTATCAGCACGAGAACTATTATCTTTCACTATGTTTCCACATCTCCTCAGGGGGAAGGACAGAATACCCAGTGAAAAGCAAACTTGTATCCAGTGATAGTAAAGGACCCGCTGAGAAAGCAAACGGATATATTTCACCACTGTGTTAATGTTGTATTACTTTGAGATTATGTTCTTCAGTGAATGCTGCTGTTCATGTGTCCTCTCATGATGCTGCTGCTATTTGTTCAGTCGTCCTATACCTGTACTACTCAAATATTTTATGGTTGCCCTAAAATATACAATATAAAGATCAGGAGTATCCTGTCCATACAGTTTCTTTACTTTGGAAAATACAGAATCTCTTGAGTGAACTCCCTATTCTCCTTGCCTTTGAACAGGGAAGGATTTTGGAAAACATTGGTATATGCAGCCAGGTTAACTTTGTCCGGTACATGCAAGATAGAAAGACTCTACGAGTGGACACAAAGCTCTTAATCAAGGACCTGTGGTTTGAAAAAGTGCCTGTACGAATTTATCAGCTTAAGGCTCCATCTGCCAGCCAAAGGAGGGGAGTCATGTTTTTCCATGGAGGAGGATGGGTATTTGGAAGTCTTGGTAAGATATCTAACAGAAGAAAAATACTGTAATGTAGTTAAAGAAATATCTACTTCATAAATGGTGAAGTTGACTGTTGCTTGGCCTGTAGCAGATATGAAGTTGGGAGTAGTATGCAGCCTCCTAAGTCTTGCTGTCAGAAGAAAGAATCTGCTGTACATTATGTGATTTTTCTTAAGGACAATAAGATACAAGGGGGAAAAATACAGTAAGCAAATACTGAAATAGGAAGATGAGGCAGAGCAAAAGAACTGAGGAGCTATGTAGGAGGGGGCAGAGAACCTTAGAGAGTACTTTCTTCTTGCAATTCTTTGTCTTATGCAATAGACACAATTAATACTCTGGCAAACCAAACCAAACCAAACCAAACCAAACCCAACCAAATCTGTTTCTTTCAGAGACTCATGAAAGGCTATGCCGCTGTATTGCCAGAGAAAGCGAATCTGTGGTTGTATCTGTTGGGTGAGTCTCTCCTCATGCTGTTTGTTATAGATTACTTCCTACAGTGTAAACATAACCTTACAGCTTCCCTAACCACAGCAACAACCATTCTCAGAGAATGTGTTTCTCTGGGGCTTGTCAAGCGTGTGATTTACAAATTCACTCTCTTCCTTGTTTGGAGCCACTGAAGACTGACTCAGGCTGTTTCGACTGCCTGACTACATCACAAATAGTATTTGGGATACCCACCTGGAAAATGAAGTTTTGCATCATTGTTTTCAAATTCCAAACTCAAAACTGATAGTAAATGGATAGTAAGCCATATATCCTACTTAATCTGTACTCAAGGAAACTCTGCTTGGTGCTTACAGATGCACAATATGAATAACAAGCTAATATCATCACCAATATCCTGACATAATGACTTGGATTATGAGGATATAGTTACACTATAACAAAGCCATAAACCAGATGTATTGTTGTTTCTATCCGATCTGTGGAGAGCTAAAGCATAAAATGACTACAGGATTGATGATAAAACATAAACATAGTTGGCAGTGGACTGCTACTGTGTTGTCAAATACCTGGGAAACCACCCCAAACAGATAGTATCCTAACAAGTTAATCTGCACCACCTGGTCCAACAACCTGCAATTTATTTTATGATCAAAGAGAAAATCCTGCTGACTTGCAGGAACCAGTGTTTTCAGCAATACATTTAAAACTATTACTTCCTTCTCTTACTTTTGTTGTCTCTTTCTGTGTGCTAGGTATCGTTTAGCCCCTGAACACAAATACCCTGCTGCATATGAAGACTGTCTTAATGCCACCATACACTTCACTGAAGAATGCAGAGCACTATGGTGTGGATCCTGCCAACATAACTGTCTGTGGGGACAGTGCTGGGGGCAATCTGGCAGCTGCTGTTAGCCAGACCCTTGCAGGTAGATCAGACCTCCCCAGCCTGCGTGCTCAGGTCTTGATCTACCCAGGCCTGCAGGCCCTGGACTTCAATTTACCATCCTATCAGCAGAATCAGGGAGTCCCTCCCTTATTCCGGGAACGTGCCGCTTTCTATATGTTACAGTACCTAGATGGGAATGCATCAAACCTGGAAGAGGTCTTGGAGGGCTCTCATATTCCTATGGATATAAAATTAAATTATGGAAAGTGGGTGAGTCCAGATCACATCCCCCAAAAATTTAAGGTCAGAGGCTACAAACCACATGTACTACTTGATTGCTCAACCGAGATTTATGAGACAGTGAAGAGATTCTGTGAGCCCAACCTATGCCCGCTGCTGGCCTGAAGATGCTGTGGTTCAGCAGCTGCCTCAGTCTTTCATCCTGACTTGTGAGTATGATGTGCTGAGGGACTGATGGCTTGCTTTACAAGAAGAGACTGGAGGACAATGGTGTTCCAGTGACCTGGTACCACCTCGAGGATGGATTCCATGGAATCATAAATTCATTTAATACTGACTGGTTGTCATTCCCATCTGGAAAAAAGGCTCTTGACAATATTGTGAACTTTCTAAAAAGCTTATAGCAAACAATTTTCTTTCCTTCTGCAAGAACTGCCAATTTTCTGTAGTCTTTTATGCCTCTAAATTCCATATACAAGGTTCAGAAAAGACTTCTATGAGCAACTATGCCAGTGTGATCCCTCGGAAAGATATTTCAAGAATGGTAGGAAAGTTTCTGTTCATGATGTTTGAAGTATTCCACGTGCAGTCTGACTATTTTAATGATCTATTTGGACTAGACACTTGCTATTCTCTCAGTAAATATTAAAGATGAAATAAAAATTTAAACCAACACTGGGTCTGACCCATTTTACTACATTATGATCGACAGTTTAATTCTTCCTAGAAGGTTTAGTATCTTTCTCCTTTGCCAAAGGTTTATTTTGGCAAAGGAAAAAGATACTGATATTAAAATGCTATAATGCAGTACCTGTGATATATGCTACACGTAGCATCCTGAGTCTGAGATTCCCAGTCACCAGCTATGTCTATCGCTAGGAAACTGGTATCTTAGACTCACATAAATGAAGTCAGAACTGCAACTGTCCACAGCAGCTATGTTAAAATTACAATGGAAGAAACTGTGTTTTGCTATGCTTATCAAACTTACAAGTATGCTGAAAAACCTCTCCTGTGCTTAAATACTCTAATAACAAAATAAGACATGATACATTTACTTTTGCAGAGCAGATTAGCTTCCCCCCAACATGTTAGTTCCCATTTTCTTTTCTAGATGTCCTTGTTAAAATTATATTCTCTAAACCACTTAAATAATGCCCACAATACAGGGAGCAATATGCTATTGCTGCAGATCAACCAAGAGACAATTTATGCAAGATGCAAGAGACAATTTAACCTCCACCTTAGTTGGCTTTCATTGTTAATAGCAACTCATCATAAACTAGACCTTCATTCAGTACTTAACTGCTATCTCTGAACAATCATTTATATCATCCGCAATCCAAGAATACCATAGAATCGTAGAATAGTCAGGGTTGGAAAGCACCTTAAGATCACCCAGTTCCAACCCCCTTGCCATGGGCAGGGACACCTCACACTAAACCATGCCACCCAAGGCTATGGCCAACCCAGCTTTGAACACCGCCAGGGATGGAGCATTCACAACTTCCCTGGGCAACCCATTCCAGTGCCTCATCACCCTCACAGTAAAGAACTTCTTCCTTAAATCTGATCTAAACTTTCCCTGTTTCAGTTTGAACCCGTTACCCCTTGTCCTATCACTACAGTCCCTAATGAAGAGTCCCTCCTCAGCATCCCTATAGGCCCCCTTCAGACACCGGAAGCTGCTCTGAGGTCTCCATGCAGCCTTCTCTTCTCCAGGCTGAACAGTCCCAACTTTCTCATGCCTATCTTCATATGGGAGGTGCTCCAGTCCCCTGATCATCCTCGTGGCCCTCCTCTGGACTTATTCCAAGCAGTTCCATGTCCTTTTTATGTTGAGGACACTATGTAGAATGCCATGTAGAATACCAGGCTCTGCACCAGTCCCACAATTAACATAAAGCTAACCAGGATATTAAATACATTCTCCTCTTGACTCTTTTCCAGTGTGATGCATTGCTGGCACTTTACACAACATTTACAAGGACTTGAAGGTGTGTGGCACCGTAGAGATCAGTTGCAACTTGGACTGCTCTAAGGCTTACTTTCAGCTGAGAAAGGCGCATCAAAGATAGACATAAAGACACCTCACCTTTAGTTAAACAAAATGGCATTTTTTTACATACTGCGAGTGGTACTGCTGTTGGGTCTTATTGCTTCATTCGTACTAGCAATTAAGGGAACAATTCAATCCAATTACTCCAATTTCAGTATCCCTCCTAGAGTGAATCATCCCGGAAAGCTTCAAATTATCCTTGCTCTTGTGATTGGTACATCAGCTACGGTGAGTTACTCTGCCATGATTTCTATCAGTAATGTGGGTTAGGTGTTATTTTTGCAAGCTTATGTGTAAATACCAGAATCCTGCTGGCTGCATCAAGACTTAAATGATGGCTTTCATTTTTGGGTGGCTGACTTTAGAGGACAATTTTAGTAAAATCATCTCTGCTGCCCCTCAAAGAGTTTCAGTTAGGTTTTCCCTGTTACATAGGGATAAAGTCAACCTTAAGTGTCCAAGCAGAACCAGCTGAGCTTCCTTAATTAAGTTTAAATTGATTATTCATAAAAAGTGAGATTGCTTTGATTTCTGTTTCAGCTAAGCACAGTTGATAGTTTTAGGCCATTCTTGGGGCTTTCCAGTAACGCTTCAGAAGACAGAACCAGATACTCACAGGAAACCTTAAAGGAATGACTTCTGGGTTGCATAAGGCTGTAAGTGATGGGAAGCTGCTAGGAAAGCACAGGACTTGGTGATGCTGAGATGGAAACTCTTTTCTCCCCTAAGACATTTTGCCTGACAGTGTGAGTTGGATGCATGGCCCTACCTCCTCAGGCGCACAATACCACAGCAACCCTGCTCACCCAGGCGCAGTGCCTCGCAGGGGACTGCCACGGCTCCATCTTCTCCTGCACCAGCTCTCTGGTGAGATCTAAACCACAGCGGCCGCGCAAGGCCAGGGCAGAGGTGAGCTGCTCTGGAACAGGCCGGACCTCTTCGACACGGAGCCCGGGCGCTCCTCAGGCCTCGCCCAAGAGCGGGGTCTCCCTCACGGCAAACGCCCTAGCGTGGCCTGCGGCAGCCTCCCCTAAGGCGGCTACCGACTGTCCCCGCGGAGCCCGCCCTCTGCTCACCCGGACTCTCCCCCTTCTCTTCGAACAGGGGAAGCTGTCGGAGAAGATTGGGGTGTGCAGCGAGATCGCCTTCACCCGCTACGTGCTCTCCGGGTGGAAGCCGGGGCCGGATCCACAGCTGCGGGGGTCGGACGCTCGGCTCGGCCGGGTGCCGGGGAGAGTCTACCGGCCCCGCGCGCCTCCTGCCGGCCCGCGGGCGGGCGTCACCTTCTTCCACGGCGGCGGCTGTGTCTACGGCGGCTTCGGTAGGGCAGGGCGGGCCGGGCCGCAACGCTCCCCCCCCCGGCAGCGCTGCTGCAGGCGGGGAGGGTAATTCTGCCCCGCAACCTGGCGGAAGGTCGGGCATCCGGCTGAGCATCTGCGGCCCGCTGAGCTCCGCCGCGGCCGCCGGCCCTGATGGCAGGCGGCAGCGCTGAGGGGAGGCGGCGTGAGGGGGTCGGGGAGCGCGCGGGCAGGGCGGGAAGGGGAGGCGTCCGTCTTCCTTTGCCTGTGGCATGTGGAAACGGAGGGTGCACATAACGGTCCCCCAGCGTTTTGCAGATCCCCATGGAGACATTTGTCGTTACACTGCCAGAGAAAGGAAGGCGGTGGTTGTACTAATTGGGTGAGTTATGTTGGTATAACCCTATGGAAGTCTTTTTGCTTCTTTTCACCCAGCACCACAGCGTTACACATACTGTGGGAACACTCCCCCTCCTCAGTAACCGTTTCCCCAGGATCCCAGATGGTCAGACATCATTCCAAGGGGATGGTTTTAATTTACTCCTCCCCACACCAATCTTTTAACCAGGGAGAGTGCAAAGTGACCCCAAAGTAAGGTTCATGTGCTTTCCAGCATGGAGCTATGCTGGCAGCACACAAAAAGAAGGAATCCTTTCCAGAAGAGCTTTGTAATGTGCTTGAGAACTAAGAAACCAACTTCAAACGTTCATTCAGTGATCTGTTTAGGTAAATGTAATCCCTCTATAAACTTCAAGGTGCTTTCTAACAGTAAGAATCTACTACTAATATATTCTAATATTTATAGTACTGAAAAATATCTCTGTCCCAGTTACTTACATAAACACAGAAAATAGAGTAATTCACAAGGGGAAATATTGTAAATATAGGTGAGGTACAGACTGCCTAAATTACTTCATCCACAAGCCAAATGCAGTCTACATCAGAAGTATAACAGGAACCTGTATAGTTTAAGTTCTGATCACTGCTGCTCTCAGAAGATCCCAACTGTGCCATGTCCTTGCAACTTCATCCTGTAGGCTATCATTTATCTGTGATAACTTGCTGGACAAATACCTGTTTAGCTGATAATAACACAGATGTTTGTTATTTTCCTGAAGATAAAATACTCTAAACAAGACAGGGAAAGCCAAGGTGCTGTAGGAAAATTGTATTTACAGTGACGGCGTTCCCTTCTCTTACTTTTGTGGTCTCTTTCTGTGTGCTAGGTATCGTTTAGCCCCTGAACACAAATACCCTGATGCATATGAAGACTGACTTAATGCCACCATACACTTCACGAAGAATGCAGAGCACTATGGTGTGGATCCTGCCAACATAACTGTCTGTGGGGACAGTGCTGGGGGCAATCTGGCAGCTGCTGTTAGCCAGACCCTCGCAGGTAGATCAGACCTCCCCAGCCTGCGTGCTCAGGTCTTGATCTACCCAGGCCTGCAGGCCCTGGACTTCAATTTACCATCCTACCATCAAAATCGAGGGGTCCCTCTCTTATTCCGGGAACGTGCCGCTTTCTTCGCTTTGCAGTACCTCAATGGGCATGCACTGCATATGCAAGAGGTCTTGGAGGGCTCTCATATTCCTCCAGATATGAGGCTGAAGTACAGGAAGTGGGTGAGCCCAGATCACATCCCCCAAAAATTTAAGGTCAGAGGTGTGAAGCCACGTAGGTCCACTGATTTTATTGCTGAAGTTTATGAGACAGTGAAGAGATTCTGTGAGCCCAACCTGTGCCCGCTGCTGGCTGAAGATGCTGTGGTTCAGCAGCTGCCTCAGTCTTTCATCCTGACTTGTGAGTACGATGTGCTGAGGGACGATGGCTTGCTTTACAAGAAGAGACTGGAGGACAAGTGGTGTTCCAGTGACCTGGTACCACCTCGAGGATGGATTCCATGGAATCGTAGGCCTCTATGATTACTGTGGTTTGTCATTCCCATCTGGAAAAAGGGGATTGGACAGAATTCATGAAAGGCCTGTGAAAACAACTTTCCTTCTTTATACTTTTCCCACTAACTGTTTAGGCTCCCAAACCTCAGGTAGCACTTGTCAGCAAAAATGCGATACCCTTTGATGTGTAAGAATACCTGTTTGCGTATTCATGAGCTTCAGATCTGGTCTTTGTTCTCATGAGACGCTTGCCAGCTCAGTCTCCACAGCTTTAATATTTTCTACATACTGTGTTTCAATCCCTTTTCTTTCAAATCAGTATCTACCTGATCGATTCCTTGTATTTCATTACCAAATTATGTACTTCTATATGAATAATGTCTGCGGAATGACTTGAATTAAATAACTCCTGTGAATTGCAGCCAGGGTCTTCGTGATGCTCATTTCTTAAGCTCCAAAGCATGACTTAATTTTATTTTGCTAAAAAGTACAAGGTAGGTAAGTAGTGAGCTGTAAGAAAAAGTAGAGGAAAACTCTGGAAATACAGGCAGAGATGAAGTCTTGGTAAGGAAAATCAGATTTTCAGTGGGCATGACAGACCCATGTCTGCAAGAGCACTAGAGGCCTGAGTTAACTGAGGACACCTTGTGTGAGTCAAGTAAGGGCTGCCCTGAACTTGAACTGTAGCTCTACAAACTCCTACTTAATTCTGGGATGTTTCTATTATGCCACTGAAGCTCAGGACAAGACATACCGGTTGAGAGGGAACACTTAACATCGGTTTTAGAAAGACAGTGAGGATCAGTGAACTGGACTCTTGATCTGTGTATACGGGAAGGTTTAGCTTAGAGACAGAAAATATGAAACAAAATGTTCTGTTCTTTCAAAGAATGGTTCCCCAGTATTATATTTTTGGAATGTATGCTGTGATGTTTTTCATACTTTGAGTTTCCTTTACAGCACAAAGCAGCGCGTTCCTTGACATGGTGTTCCATTATATTCTGCTGATAAACCAAGGAAAAACAGTCGGGAGCATACTCAAAATAGTAAAACAGAGAAACTAACAGACTAAGGGAAAGATGATCCCCAAACTGAGGAAATCAGAAATTCTTACAAAAAGAAACGCTGTCTCCCAGTCAGCTGTCACAGTGCAGAGGCAGCCCTTCCCTCAGCTTCCTGCACGCGGCCGTGAGACAAAGAACCCCTAAATTTAGGGACAAACTACAGATTACCTACTCCGGGAGTTTTGACGATGGCTCCGTCAGGGACACAGGATGATGCCCTGCGACCCGCTGCCGCTGCGGGTGCCCCCGCCGCTTTGGTAACGGCAGCACCCGGCAAAGCGCCCGGCCACACTCCCTGCCGGCCGCGGGGACTCGCGGCTTTGCGGAGCGCCTTCGCCAGGTCACGCACCGCCTCCTCCTTGAACCGAGATTACTGCGCGGCTCCCGCTCGGCCTCCCCCCGGGGCTCGCCGCCGCCGCCCGCACCATGACCCCGCGGGCGGCTTTGCGGAGCTGTCACAAACGGCCCGTGACGGCGCCGGCCCGGGCCGCGGTTCGGAGGGGGGCGGGCGGGCGCTGCCAGGCCCCGCCGCGAGCCGTGAGCCCCCCCGGGGCCGCCGCCGCGCCATGGCGCTGCTGCCCGCGCTGCTGCTGCTGCTGCTGCTCCTGGGCCTGGCCGCGCTGGCAGCCGTGCTGGCCGCGGTCCTCCTCTCCCTGCCCAGCTACGACATCCCGCCCGGGGTGAACCAGCCCGCCAAGCTGCGCCTGGTCCTGGCCGTCCTGCTCGGCACGGCCGCCCTGGTGAGTCGCGCCCTCGGCCCGCTTGCGGCTCCGGGGAACGGGGGACAGTTTCCACTGAGCCCGGGGGGTTCGCGGGTCCGGCCCCTCGCGGGGAGGGCGGGCGGGCAAGCCCCGGCCCGCGGGCTGCGCTTGGGAAGGCAAAACCTCAGGGGGCTGGGTTCAGATCCGCACGTCCTGCCCTGGCTGCGGCTCCCCGCGGGGCAGCACCTCACCGGGACCCACCTCCCGGTCGGAGCGGCGCGCTGGGGCGCGTTAGCGGAGGCTGCCAAACGGCGGGGCTGACTGCAGTCTCCAATTGAGAGCTGAGCTGGTGCTTGGGCTGATAACTGCCCTCTGCTTTAGGCGAAGTCACCCTGCACAAGGAACACTGCAGCCCTTCAAGGGCTCCTGCCGCGGCTGACATTGATGGTTCACAATCCGGTTAGGGCTGCTTTACTTAATCCGTGGACTCCCTTTTACAGCATTGCATAAACGGCATTAGAGCTCCCCTAAACTCTTCTCGTGTCACTAGTTGTATCTTTTAATGGTTTTAAATCTTCAGTTATCTCCTTTAGCCAAAACATCACTTTTGCTATCATAAAGACCTTGTTCTCTATGCTGCTTCATACCTACACCATTTACATCCTCTCGGAAGTTACTGACCAAGATACCTAGCTCTCCTGAATCCCACTACCAGCTGACAATAAGGGAGTGGATAAAGACAGACTCTCACAATATTTAAAATCGTTTAGGAACTGAACTGTAACAGTTTGTTTGATTCCATTAATTAATTCGGTTCCCAATTTCTTGTTTCTTCACTTTTCACATGCGATTTCTGAATACAGTGTGGAGGAGCATTGCAAGAGCATCATGAAAGGAACTTTCTTGATTGCGCTCAGTAAATGTTGTGCAAATAAAATGTGGTAACACATTTGCACAATGCAACTCAGTAGTTGAGATTTGCAAATTCATTGAGTTTTATGGTCTAATTCAGGAATATTAGTTTATGCAATGAAGAGCTATTAGAGGTTTTATTGCTGTTTCAACTTAGGACATTTCATTGCTGTTGTCATATTGCTATCACAAAGGCGTGCAGGACAATGCTGACAACTGTGTTCTCCAAGGCAGCCACTTTGAATAGCCTGTATCAAATTTCTGACATGACACAGGACTTGGGTAATGCAAGTATGTATTTTACAGTCTGTAGGATACAAGAGCTTGGGAAAATTGTTGTGGGTTTGGGTTTTTTCTGAATCAAAGAGCTTTATTTTTATCAGACAAATTGCTGTATGTGACGACTAGATTTTTCAGCCTGATTCTTCACATTCCAGTGGTTCCCGTATGATCGAAAGTAAAACTAATGGAGGCAAACTGAAATACTCCTTTCTGGCTTTCTCTCTGGCTCCTCTCAGTGAGGGGATCTCTCACTTCCATAAGACTGGGCATTCCTGCCAAGAAAACCAACCGTGGAGTTACTTTTCCTCACTGCTTTCCATGGATTTATTAAAGCAAAACCCAAGGACTAACCAAGTGATGGGAAGGAGCTCTCTGAGCGGTACTTAGAATACAGGAAGCCATTTAGAAAGGGTTTGCAATACATTTGCATGGCCATTATCCTCCTCTGGGAATAGTCCTAGTAGTAGTTATTCTACCATCTTGTGCTGTTACTGCTGTATCTTCTTACTGTGTATTTGTATTTTACAACATTACCCTTCTTCTGTGTTTAAATTTCTCCTCAAATAGAGTTCAATATAAGCATGGTGCAGAGTTTTTATAAGTTGGCTAACTCAAGACTTGCAAAGAAGCCTTAATTTCTTTCACCTTTAACAGGGAAGGATTTTGGAGAAGACTGGACTTTGCAATCAAATCACATTTGGCCGATACGTGCGACAGGGACGGAAACTAGGGGTGGATCCAAAGCTCTTTATCCAGGATCTGCAGTTTAACAAAGTACCTGTGAGGGTTTATCAGCCTAAAGCTACCTCTGATGGGCGAAGGAGAGCTCTCATCTTCTTTCATGGAGGAGGCTGGGTATTTGGAAGTCTTGGTAAGATACTTGCTGGGAGGACTGCAATAAAGTAGAAAGAACGTTCCCATCTTTCTATAAAATTGAAATAAGAGGAGGGTTCAGCATGGGATTTGGAAGGAAATCTGAAGACAAATGCATGCCTTTCTGGAATGAACATTCCCCAGCTGTCCCAAGGATTAAGGCAATAGCACAGCACTAATGAAAGCATTTCTTTTCCAGATACCTACGAAAAAGTATGTCGCTACCTATCCAGAGAAAGTGTCTCAGTAGTTGTATCTGTTCAGTAAGTGCCTGCCCTCTTCTACTCCTTGGAGGTGATTGTTGCTGTGGTATCACAGCAGAGCTGCACCGGATTTGGAGATGTGCTTTTTTTTCAGAGAAATTTTTATTGAATTCCACAGTCCATAAAGAGACAAATGTGATAATGGAGATATCACAGCTCGTGACTGTTCAGGCCCTGATACACTCAGAAAAGACCCAAATGGAAATATTTGTCACTCTAAGAAAATCTATGAAAGTAAAAAAAAAAAATTAGTTAAAAAAAAATCTTCCTTGTGCTGAATGTATGAATAAGATCCTCAAAGTAATTGTATTTATAAAAAGAGAATAATCACACTGCATTACTCCCACATTACACATAGGAAGCAGAGGCACAAAATGATTAAATTATCATGTCAAGGATACACAGGGAGATTTCAGCATGACTAAGAAATGTACAAAGTCTCACTCAGACTTGTTGTCAAAAGAGAGTCCTACTTTACTGAATCCTGGTGACTGAGTTTACAGTTTGCAGCCTACCTGCAGTCACTAACTGAGGAATGCCTACTCAGGGGGTAATGAGTATCCTCACCTAGAGAAAAAACACCCCAAAATGATAGGGCTGGAAGACAGCATAAGATACCATTTTTTTTGAATAATACCACCAACATTTCCTTCTCTTACTTTTGTTGTCTCTTTCTGTGTGCTAGGTATCGTTTAGCCCCTGAACACAAATACCCTGATGCATATGAAGACTGTCTTAATGCCACCATACACTTCACGAAGAATGCAGAGCACTATGGTGTGGATCCTGCCAACATAACTGTCTGTGGGGACAGTGCTGGGGGCAATCTGGCAGCTGCTGTTAGCCAGACCCTTGCAGGTAGATCAGACCTCCCCAGCCTGCGTGCTCAGGTCTTGATCTACCCAGGCCTGCAGGCCCTGGACTTCAATTTACCATCCTACCATCAAAATCGAGGGGTCCCTCTCTTATTCCGAGAACGTGCCGCTTTCTTCGCTTTGCAGTACCTCAATGGGCATGCACTGCATATGCAAGAGGTCTTGGAGGGCTCTCATATTCCTCCAGATATGAGGCTGAAGTACAGGAAGTGGGTGAGCCCAGATCACATCCCCCAAAAATTTAAGGTCAGAGGTGTGAAGCCACGTAGGTCCACTGATTTTATTGCTGAAGTTTATGAGACAGTGAAGAGATTCTGTGAGCCCAACCTGTGCCCGCTGCTGGCCGAAGATGCTGTGGTTCAGCAGCTGCCTCAGTCTTTCATCCTGACTTGTGAGTACGATGTGCTGAGGGACGATGGCTTGCTTTACAAGAAGAGACTGGAGGACAATGGTGTTCCAGTGACCTGGTACCACCTCGAGGATGGATTCCATGGAATCATAAGCCTCTATGATTACTGTGGTTTGTCATTCCCATCTGGAAAAAGGGGATTGGACAGCGTTGTTAACTTCCTGAAAAGCTTATAGCAAACATTTTAGATTCCATGAGTCTGTTCATGCCTCAATTTAGGAAAATGTCCTTTTAGGATACTGAATATCAGGTGATCGATAGTCAATCAAGAGCAGCCACTAACAATGACATACAAGGTCCATCAGAACCTCATTTCAGCTGTCAGTTGGCACATGGAATATGCAAGCCTTCTACAAACTTGTACCACACTGCAAGCCCTTATCTTTAGCTACGTCAATAAAGAAGAACATGATTTTGAATGGACATCCTGGTTTGTTCCACTTCTTTAAAATAAAATTTGACCATGAAGAGAGACTGTGTGTGTGCAGGTGTGTGTGGTGTGGTCTATAGGAGTATGTACTGGATATCAGGGTGTTGTGGGACAATACACTGTGCTCTGATTCTGAGCTCTAGTAGAGAAAATATCCAGCTGATTTTCCTGGGTTAGGAGCCATTGTTTTGGTCAACAGGGAGTAGAATATGGTTACTGGAACGACAGTCACCGTGGGGATACCAAACACAAATGGTTCTGTAGCTACGCAGTTCCATGCCTCCCTCACATCACCCAGCACACAGGCAGGCAGAAGTGGAGCCCCTTTCTGCCCTAGTTTTAGTGCTGGGCTACTGACTAATCTTTCACCCGCGTAACTTGAAGGACAATTCCAGCAACCACAGCGGGTGATGCTGTTGAGACGAAGGCATGTGATAGCATCACAAAACGATGGCCAGGACTGGTGGAAAATTGAACCCAGATATTCCACTAAAGTTCTCATTGGAAACTGGCTGGAAGAGAGGAAAAGGGAAAGATCCAGCCCTGTGGAGGTAGTGTACTGCTGCAGTCATGAGCTGCAGCCCAGGCTTATCTCGGAAGAGTAAATGAAAGGGAGAAGGATGAGCACCTTGCTTGGCCTACATCATTCTGTTCATGATCTGCCATTCTTCTCCCCAAGTCCGGGCAGAGCAAAGCCTGAGCACAGGTTACTGTGTGGTTCCCACTGCACGTAACCTCAGCCAATTAAAAATGCTGTGGCTCTTCTTTTGGCAGTCACTTCAGGCTGCTTTACAGCTTATATACAACAACAGTATATATACCAACATTACATAGAAAGGCTTCATTAACCCATAAGTTAATACTTACTATTACCTCTTGTATCAGAGAATCTTTTATAACTTGGATATTGGTGTAAACTGCTGGTGTAAACATCTTTGCTCTCAGAGCTGCTTGCAGATTGCACGGCCTGCTTAAGAGCTGAGCTGAATTTCAGCCTTAGACATTGAACTTTGTCAAAACATGTCAGTTGGATTCAATAGCAGAGCTGCAGAGGGCAAATCCTCCTGACTCTGCTAAAATGACTTCCTTTAGATTTTTTTTTCCCCTGGAGAAAAATGCTTGTCTATACTGCAGCGGCTGACCCGCTGCAGCAGAAGTGGCAACAAAGGGACAAAACAAACCCCCCAGAAGGGTTTATTAGTTCACGTGGCAGGGGTAAGCGTTTAACACCATGAATAATTCTTCCATGGCTGCGCAGTGTCTTCCATTTACGCCAAGGAATCAATCAGAATTTTACAGTGGTGGGTTATACCAGCTGACTTTACCATCTGAGAAAAAGTACATAGCACAGACCTCTGCCCAAATAAGTGCTTTTAAAATGCAGCTCCTATAACTGTCAGCTTCTCTTAGCTATACTGAATGTTGTGTATCTCTCTAGTTCAGGAAAGACACTGGGAAACTGAACCACAGCATATACAGAACAGACTTCGTTTTCTTCCCAGATCATAAACCAGACCAAACACTAAGGAGAGCCATGGTGGAAAAACTGGAGGTGAGGAAAAGGAATAACAAATTAACAAATTCACAGTTTCAAAATGTGTAAAAGAAGATGCTGCAGCTCCATGGCCAGTTCACAGGACCCAGAGCTCCCTCGTATGTCTGATTCAAGCAGTATGCCTTCCAGAGGTAGCAATGGCACATGCTTCTTGGTACTCTCTGGTTGTTTCCCAGTCTCTGCCTTGGAGGGTGGCCAGGGGACATGAAGAAAACCAGCACGTTACTACCACCTAGGACTGGGGATTGTGTCTTCAGGACATTTCCTGGGCTTTAACATGAGCTTGCTGATAAAAGAGGATTATTTCCATCAGCACACCTCCACTTCATAGGAACAAACTGCATTTAAACATGTCCCAGATCTTTCACTTTCTCCACAAGGAATGTGCCTTTCCTCCAAGGTGCTTCTCCACCCCAAATATTCTCTTCATCTCTCCTAACAGACAGTTGGAAGGTAGTAAACTTAATGCTAGTGCATACTGAAACACTTAAGCAGCACCAGACAATCAGCTTTTCATTTGCAGGCTTCTTAGATGCATCTGCAAATCCATGATGCATGAGTTCAAATGAGACCAATCAGTTCTCATTACATACTGATGTAGTTGCTTAATTTAACTGGAAATTCATTTCACTTGAAATGCAAACGCCGTTACTTTCAGGGATTAAATCCTAAATAATGTAAGTATTGGCCAAGTTTTGTGATATCACTGGGAGGGTAGTCTCACTCTAAAGCAGCTAAGCCAGCTGAGGCCTGTGTACAAAACCAATCAGTGTGGTTGCATGTACATCTCATTTCAGGGCCTGCCAAGGCAGCATTTCTTCACCCATCATGAAGAGCCAAGGAGCCGCAATTTAGTATCGGAGTATGATGATAAATACAACAGACACAGCTACAACCCTGTGCTGCCTCCCCTCCGCACGTGGAGTGGACCCAAGTCTTCCTGGATTCCTCAGAAATCAGATTTCCCCATTACTGGTAGTTTTTGGCATTATTAATTCAATCAGTTGGAACATGGTGCGGTAGTCAACATATAGACTTAGAGCCAGGAACCTCCTGTTTTAATTCTGTAATGGATCTTGTGGTGAATTCTGGCTGATTTCTTACCCAGTCAGTAGCTCATTTTTTTGGATTGATGAAGTGGAAATGTTACCCACACAATACTTAATCACCACAGGAAGCAGTGAAGGGTAGTGCAAATGAACAGATTGCTCTCCCCTATTCAATAATGCAAGACACCAGCTGAAAACAAGGAGAGCTGTGAGACACAACTAGCAGCAGAATTCACGGAGTATTATTATATTTCTGAATTTAAGTGTACGTTAACATACATCTCTGTTAACTTTTTAAGTATCTACCAGAGAGACTATAAAGAATCAAGACTCATTAAATTTATACAATTAACGCTGTCATATCAATATTTAAGAGTGACTTTTCCCTTCCAGCCAGACGGTAGGCACACATGCCTGAGGAACAAAAAGATCTGTTTTGTCCTTAATCTCCTGTCCAAATAGTACAAGTATTCCCTATGGCATTTGTGGCATAAAAACACCAGGATCAAAAGTTTTATTCAATCATTTCTAACATTCAGTCGTTTCCTGTCTCAGAACCACCCACTAACTATGGCCTTCTTGAGCACCTGATGAAAAAATGGCACAAGAAAGAGGCTGAAGTGATGAACAGTGTCTACACCATTTCCTATGAAACCCCACCGATTCCTGCTGTTGCTACTTGTCATCGGAGACAACCACCTAAAACCCCTGGTCTCCCTTTCATCCAGGGAAGTCCTCCCCAGAATGTTAGCGGAATCCTGGACTATGAACGGCTTAGAAATATTTGCAAGTCATCAGCTGAGTGGTGAGAGCCAGCAGAGCAAAGGGACACCTCTGTCTAAACTGCTTAGGGTGATCTTAAGTACTACTTAATATAGCTTCGCTCATGGACATGGGAATGATCTGTTCCATGCAGAAGCAATGAGAATTAGGTTGTCTAGGCAGAGGGCTGTCTACTAGTTAGAACTAGTTGCTGGCTACATTCTGACCTGCAGATGGCTGGGAAATTTTCAGAACATATTAAATCACTGAAAAAAAAATTAATCTGTTGGTTTCTAGTCAATTAATAGTTGCAGAAAGGAAAAAAACAAGAACAGGATTGAACTTGAGAGGATCTAAATCTCCTAATTGCTTTGTCCTTAGTTGTGTTTTCCATTTTTACACAGTTTGCTATTCACTTGCTTAAAGAAAGAGTAGAAAAGGACATTGTGTTATTCCATTATGTGCCTAAAACATCCAACAATAAAGTAAACATATGGAATGGCTGCCTGCCTAAGGACAAGGGGAACCAAGGTTTCCCCCACCGCATAAACAAGCAGACCTTGATTGCCCTTGGCTTTACATCCTGAATGGCACTTAGTGGTAGATAAGCTGCAGAGTGAACTGCATTAGCCAGCCTTACATTACCAAACAGTAAACCTAGAAGAAATTGCTGTGAGTGCCCTTTATACTTCTGGATGGGCCACCACCACTGACACTTTACTCAGATAAGAAAGCATGGGAAGGACCTATGTAGAAAATGCTGGCAGAATCCAAATTCTTATTACACTGCTGTGCAGCTTCTGCATCTAAACCACATCTGGGCTGAGGAGCTATCTGCAAGGTTCAGCTACTGTTGGTCTGAGGCTTAACAATTAACTTGTAGCAAGTTAAAGGCTTAGATTAAATATATCTGCATTTAACTGAGTACATATTCCTCTCTTTATCAGTTTTGCTCAAAACTAGCAGTTATATATTTATTTTTAGGAGCAAGATAAAGCATACACCTTAGTCGTGGCATGGACAAGCCTCTGGCCATGGTCTGTACAGAGTTTTACTTCTGCAACATTTCAGACACCGTGGCTGAGGTCTGCTTTTTCAAGGCTGAATTTTCAACCGAAGGACACGGATGGTTCAGATGTGTGAGTAGGGCAACAGTGGCACCTACTGGTAAAGTGATTCCTCATCAAGCAGGGAGAGAGCCCAAACTCTCTGCAGGGCCCGTGAATCACAAAGCAACTTTGGTAATGAAGTCTTTTAGAGATGCAAGAGCCCTGCTAATAGCAAAGCATTACCTGGCATTACTTGGGCTTCAATGCCCCAGGGATATCAAAGGCAATGAGGGAAAACAGAAAGCAAAAGAGGTGAAAGCAGCCATTGAAACACAGCCAGCTATTAGTGCTGTGCTCCAGAAAACATGTTCTCTTGACAAACAGCTTTAAAATAATCCATAAAGAAGGCATTCCTCACAATGAGACAGAAGTTGGCAGCTATAGAAATTCTTGTAGCCACAAGAAAGCCCATCTAGATTAACTATGGAAATATGACAATTAAAAATGTATCTTTCTCTTTATTACCCATGTGCTAAGCTTTTAAATGAAAATACCACTCAGGCATGCATCCTAACAACACAGCAAAGCCCATATGGTATGTAGAATACAGCTTAGAAAACTACACAAAGATAGTCTTTACTTCATGCAACTCTCAGTTTGCTTAGAAATCTGCTCATCAATCATTCATAGTTATTAAATACTTACAGTAAATTGTACATTTATGGTTATTACCTGCTGCGCTTCTAGAATCAAAGCACACGTATGGAAAGAAAACGGCTGAATGATGTACAGGGAATTACTGAGATGCACAAGTCCCACCTATGAAACCTCCGCAAACATTAATTCCCAACCTGGAAGCTGGGAAGCACTCCCCAGCACAGGGCAAAGCTATTCAAATGCTGAGGCATTTATGAGTAAAATATAAAACTACAACACCCAAAGGGACAATACCAAGCTCAGTTGCTAAGTAGATGAAATGCATTTTGATAGGGAGCTTCTTAAATAGACAAGTGCACAACTCCACAAGACATGTCAGTTGTGATTAATAACACCAGGGAGCAAAATATCCACTTTGAAGTGTTTAACTGATTAGCTGTTGTCACTTCAGCAATACTGAGCATCCAGCCCATATATAAGTCTGATGAGGAATGGTTGAAGGACCTGGGGGGTTTAGTCTGGAGAAGGCTCAGGGGCACCTTACTACTCTCTACAACTGCCTGACAGGAGGATGTAGTGAGGTGGGCTCCATCTCTGCTCCGAAGGAACAAGGGATGGGACAAGAGGAAGCGGCCTCAAGCTGCACCAGGGCAGGTTTAGATGGAGATGAGGAACAATTCCTTCCCCAAAGGGTGTTCAGGCATTGGAACTGCTGCCCAGGGCAGTGCTGGAGTCACCGCCCCTGCCAAGTGTTTACACCCGTGTAGATGAGGCCCTCAGTGCCATGGGTTAATGGTGGCCTTGGCAGTGCTGGGGAATGGTTGCACTTGATGATCTTAAAGGTCTTTTCCAACCTGGTTGATTCTATAATTCCATGATACCTAGTGAGCTTTTCGGTGACTCAAGCCTCAAGTTGAACTGATGACTGAGTTCAGGCTTCTCCTTCTCTTGATCTAAGTTCAGTGAAGGAGGAATCAAACACGTGGAGACCTCATAGCAGCCTTCCAGTGTCTGAAAGGGGGCTATGGGGATGCTGGGGAGGGACTCTTCATTAGGGACTGCAGTGATAGGACAAGGGGTAACGGGTTCAAACTTAAACAGGGGAAGTTTAGATTGGATATAAGGAAGAAGTTCTTTACTGTAAGGGTGGTGAGGCACTGGAATGGGTTGCCCAGGGAAGCTGTGAATGCTCCATTGCTGGTGGTGTTCAAGGCCGGGTTGGACAGAGCCTTGGGTGCCACGGTTTAGTGTGAGGCGTCCCTGCCCATGGCAGGGGGTTGGAACTGGATGATCTTAAGGTCCTTTCCAACCCTGACTATTCTATGATTCTATGACTCTATGAAACACCACCCAGCCAGTAACCAAAACTGAATGAATGTATCTCAAACTCATTGCTCAAATATTCTACAAGACAAAATTTCAGACAGAAGAGCACTGATAGTGAAGCTTCCTCCCCTTTTTTTTTCTCTATAAAATGTAGTTGTCCTAGGTTATTCCAATCAGAACCCCCCCAAACAGTAAAGTCAAACCATTGCTGAAAGGAATGCTGCAGACACATGGCTACACCAAGAATACCTCATTGATATTTTCTTTCTGACCATTTTTATTAGGTCAGTCATAGAATCATAGAATAGATAGGATTGGGAAGGACCTTAAAATCATCTAGTTATAATTCAAGGGTCTGATCCTGTATGTCTGTTTTATTCCCAAAGGGTAGAGGTAAGAACATACTCATTTTTTCCCAACTATTATATTGCATTTGACACAAGTGCATTGCAGTAGGAGAGGCAGATAAAAATGGACATCTACACCTATAGATAAAAAAGAAGGACACAGATAAGAATGAAGGGTATCTAAGCTAATTCTTACTGAGACAAACAATGCTGTTTTAATCAGTTACAATATTGCTGGGCTGGAGATTCCTTTAATAAGAAATGCCCTTGTGTCTAACACAAATGTGTTACCCAACTCCCTCAAATGTTTAGAAAGTACAAAGACTTTTATTCAAGGTAAACCCCTGATTTTCAAGGTTTTTTCAAGGTAAACCCTTGGTGATATTCAAAGGTAAACCCAAAATGACAGAGGTCATTTTGCCTGTGCTTCAAGAACAATTAAAATGTTCACAGCTGCCATGGAAAAAAGATGAGAAAATGCGAAATGCCATTAGTAAAAACCTGCAATGACTAAGAAATCCATTTACTAGTAATCAGAAAATGAAGCCAACTACTGAAAATGTACCACAGAAATGCTGGGTTACACTATGACGATGCGCACTTTTCAGGAGGAGGGGATATTAATGATGAAAACAGCATATCCTTACAAAGAAAAGAGATCAACTTGAAATATAGACCTGGTGATGAACACTCCTGAACTTGGAGACCTCTGAAATGTGGATCCAGTTCAGAACTTAAGTATATTTGTATCAGAGAAGCAGGTGATGTTTATTATGGCACGCTCTGATGCTGTAAGGCATAATTTACTGCTGTACAACAAGCACTCTGGGATTCCTGGGAATTGTTACAGTACGTTAAGGACTACATTTTGCCAACACATCAGATTTATCCAAGCTTTTTTGAGGAACTCTGTTTTAGTCTCAGAGGCTTGTGGTCACCTGTGACTGGGAAGAATGCACCAGTCTCTTCAGGTTTTCATGGAGTAAATAGACGTTTTGATACAACCTTCTAGACAGCCTTGACTGCATGAACTCAGACTCATATCTGAACTTCTGTGACATTAAAGAGGCAAAGTGGTAGCTGGAACTGATGCACATCTCTCAAAGCAAGCGTGGTTCTTGCCTTGGAGGAGAGTGATGTCAGCCTGGATGAGCTGCACAAACAAGAAGAGAGATTCTTTGGACTGAGCATCTCAGTCAGGGTCAGGACTCCAACAAGGAACACTGATTCTGGCTGTCAAGGTCTGCAGTAACTGGGGATTGTGGGTGCCAACTTGGAAGGGAGGGTGGTTACAGAGAATAAATGGCAGGGATTCAGGGAAAAGAGAAACAGGCCATTGACAGGAGGGTGTTCGCATGGTCAAGAGGCCTCTTTCAGAAAGTTATAAATATTCTTTTGGAGGAATATTTAGGTGCTCATAAAGAGACATCCAAGTCGGTTAACTGGTAAAACAGATTCACTGGTCTGAATTTGAGCACTGCCTAACAGTGACACAATGGCTGCCAAGTTCTGTCCTCAAATCTGCCTGTTTCACTGCGCTGATTTCTTTGAACAGTACCTTTAAGCACATAGAGCACCTGGGATTCAGGTTCACCTGGCTCCCATAAGAACATAGAAAGCTTTCTTTGATGGCAGTCACACAAGACACATATATACAACACAAAACTTGTTGTGTATTTAGACATACAGTTTTCAAATTGGTGATAAAAATATTGAATAGCCGTTAGTGTAACTAGTCTTCTCGTTGAAGTTTTTTTAGCTTGTTGAACTGAGCTGAACTGATCCGCTCTTAAAATGCACCATCGTAAACCCATGCACTGTTACCCTTTCCTTCCCATAGGTCTAAGCATTCTAAACAGATGTCATTTGCAGTACACATATGATAATAATGGTTTACTGTGAGGGTGCTGAGGCACTGGCACAGGGTGCCCAGAGAAGCTGTGGCTGCCCCATCCCTGGCAGTGTTCAAGGCCAGGTTGGACGGGGCTTGGAGCAGCCTGGGCTAGTGGAATGTGTCCCTGCCTGTGGCAGGAGGTTGGAACTGGAACTGGATGAGCTGTAAGGTCCCTCCCAACCCAAACCCATCTGTGATTCTATGATCTTACTGCCATATGGGGTTGTAACACTTCAGGGAAAAAAAATAATTTAATAGCTTGTAAAAATAATTCATATTTGGTCCTTCTTCTGTAAACAGCACAGCTTTCCTCATAGAAATGCTGTTACCCATCGACAGGAACGACAGCTCCCATCAAGACTTTCATCAAGCAAAACAAATACCTGAAACCAAGGGCTGTGTCACACAGCTCTTAAGAGTGTCAGGACCACACAGGGGCACAGTCCCACTGATTTCAGTAAGATTAAGTTAAGCATTAAGCAGGTTTAGGTCCTGCTTACTCACCCCAACAAAGAGTGCATAAACTTCCCCAAACCTGATATTCTTTGCAGAAACATCTTACTTGGTCTGCCCTCCACAGTCCTGTTTCAAAGGAGCCACTTGCCTTCAAGGAGTAGCTACAAGCCACAAAAATGCAGCAGCTTGTTATGAACCCGATCTGTGCTGTGAGCTGTTTTTAGCAAAGACATTTCCTCGGTTCTTCTTTTGGTCTTATTTTCTTATAATTTAAAATCTACACAAGTTTTAAAGGTGATTTGTGGGAATTCACAAAGGAGTAATTTTGGGATATTGAAGAACTGTAGAACAGAATTCTATTTGCCTCTATGTAACTGTGAGTAGCTCCTAAGCTGGCTGGTGTAAAGAAGAGCTCTGTCCTGGCAGGGTATAAAGGAAAGCATTTAGTAGCTGCAGTGATGGGGGCATCTGCTCTGGGCATGAAAGGACACGAGTTCTATTCAACAATGACCCATAAGGAAATCATTATATAAATAATATACTAGTTGTTTGGGGGCAATAACCCAAACAATAACTCCTTTGCTAAGAAGGAAAAAATCTCTAAGCACAACTATTTCATAGGGAGTTGCTCTTTATTGTCACATGCTTCTATTCTTGCAGCAGGAACAGCCCCCAAGGATACCAGCGTTGGTGTGCAGGACTTGGGTGTAAACAGACCATACAACGACCGCCCCAGCCCAGAGAGCTCCCAAACAGCTCCCAAACCACAGCCTGTTCTATCAGGATCTCAAAAAATACCTCGAATAAGCCAATCCTCTTCTTTAAAATAAGAACTCGGGATTGGCTGCACAAATATGCACTTGCTTTAGCACTGGAAATGTGTGACTTAAGCTGCTGCCTCATGACATATTTAGTGTCTAATTTAAGGAACTGTATATTTGGACACAAGGGGCTGGATGCCTGTCAGGTAAATAGTACATGCTGCAAATTTTCACAGCAGATTTAACACTAAATTTAGTTAGCTCTATATATAAAGAGAACATTGACCTGGTGGTAGCCATTGTCCTTGACAGTGGCTGACCTGAGAGGTAGTTAAGGATCCGTACAGGAACGCTGTTCAAGTCTCCCTTAAGCTCCAAACAGCTACATTCTGCCGTGGCAACCCTGACATCCTTCATGTCAAGGACTTCAGCAGCTTCTGCTGGCATGGAAGCTTATAGCTATGTCCTCCCTAGTTCACCTCAAGGCGGGGAACACTCATACAGGACAGGGAGAGGCTTACGGAGAGGAGGCTTAAAAGCCTAACCTCCTTTGTCTCAGCCTAGAGCCAATAAAGAGAAACTCTTGGACTTTTGAAATTAAAAATAAAGCAATTTTGAACTCCTACAGTGATACAGAAGCTATGGCTTTGCACATTGCTGATGACTGCCCACAGAGTTGGCTGTCTAATTTAAGCTCTTTGAGATATCTAGAGGAAGGCTATAAAAATCCACTGCTTTGCACAGGCGAGTCTGCCTTTTATTTCTTTTCCCTCAAACACTTGAGTTTTGAAAGGACCTTCAGTTATGGCAGTGCTCCCACTGGACAGCCCACTCCCCATCAATATTCCTGACATTTTGTGCTATCAATAATTTTACTTTTAATACATACTTAGCCCAATCCAAGTATTACTTTTTTGTGAGAGATGTGGACATTCTTCACCACTTGTATCACTACATACTTCATGGTCACAACATTACAGCCGTTACTTATAAATATTGAAAGCAAATCACTTAACCTAGCCTCTCACGTTTTGGGCTTAAAAACAGAAATCCCACTGGCAAACACATCTCAGCACAACCTCCGCCAGGTTGGGGCAGACCAAGGCTTAGTCCTATATTGACCTAAGAGCACTGCAGGCCTGCGGGGAGGCAGCAGGTGGCACAATTCGCTCTGGAGACTGCACCAGGGTTCTCTGGCATCTGATTCCTGATGAGGGGCTGTCTCCTGGCCTCAGATCTGACACCCCGACCGCATGCGGGCACTGAGGCTCACTGCACAGCGGGCCAAAGTCCGAGCGCTAGCCAACAGCTGCTGGCCAAGCATGTCCTGGGCTGCACCGCCGGAGAGTGAGCAGAAGGTCGAGGGAGGGGATTCTGCCCCTCGGCTGCACTCTGGGGAGACCCCCCTGCCCTGCTCCACCTCTGGGGCAACAGCACAGGAGGGACATGGAGCTGCTGGAGTGAGGCCAGAGAAGGCCATGCAGACACTGTGAGGGCTGGAGCAGCTCTGCTCTGGAGCCAGGCTGAGAGAGCTGGGCTGGGGCAGCCTGGAGAAGAGAAGGCTCCTGAAGGGGAGACCTCAGAGCAGCTCCAGTGCCTGAAGGGGCTGCAGGAAACCTGGAGAGGGGCTTTGGACAAGGGATGGAGGGACAGGATAAGGGGAATGGCTTTAACCTGACAGAGGGGAGAATTTGAGATGAGCTCTTAGGCAGAAGCTCTTCCCTGTGAGGGTGCTGAGGCACTGGCACAGGGTGCCCAGAGAAGCTGTGGCTGCCCCATCCCTGGCAGTGTTCAAGGCCAGGTTGGACAGAGGGGCTTGGAGCAAGCTGCTCCAGTGGAAGGTGTCCGTGCCTGTGGCAGGGGTTGGAACTGGATGAGCTTTAAGTTCCCTCCCAGCACAAACCAATCTGGGATTCTATGATCTGATGTAGCCATCTCCTCTCAATTTACGGTAGACCCCCCCCTCCTTCTTATCGGGAAGGAATGTCTACGTGATCCTTAAAACAGTTCAATATACGTGTTCAGAGGACATATCTTTTCCAAATGTTTCAAGATCCCCAGAGATGAAAGATGCCACTGTTGCTATTCTTTATTTCTACTACATTACAAACAAGGTCAAAGCAGGGTTGGCAGTAAACTGTGTTTGATTTCATGCAGTCAACACACAAAGCAGATCCTTGCCGCATGTAGTTATTGCTTGGTACATGTCTGATAGACAAGGCAGCAAGAAGTCTTGCTCCCCCTTATGAATAATCTTTGTTTTCTGGAAATAGTCCATGCACCTGCTTAGAGGGTACATGGATGACAGAAAACATTGCTGCAAACTAGCCCAAAATGACCTGCACTGTTTGAACAGGGACAAATTGCACTGCCACACAAATCTATGTGATATACACACCGGTCACCTTCACCTTTCACATTCCATGATGTGATTTCTGAAGACTGTATCCAAGAAACATTGCTTTTCAGGTGGAAACCAGCCCTTTGTCAGTGATTACACAGAGGCAAGGTGATTTGCCTGCAGCAGGAGGGCTGGAGAAAACTCAAAAAAGGGATTTTGACCCTTATTTCCATATTTTAAACCCTTGACTAACCTTTCTCCCTACATAGTATGAGTGTAGCCCAAACTGTTCTGCTTGACTGTCCAGACAGTGCTGTCAGCCCAGTGCTAGGCAGGTTGTTGGTCTGTACCTGTGTCCTTGATTAATGACTCTCAAGCTGGTCACTTCACAGAAACAGCTTCTTATTTGCTACTTACAGGGACTATTTGCAAAGCTGTCTCAGTCAGTGGCACTGAAATCCCATAATCAGCACACTGGTATGGGGAAAAATATGCCTCAATTAATATTAAATGTGAAATGCGCTATTCCCCCTCCCGTTCTTTCACCCTTTTTTTGTTTCCAGAGCTGCTAATGAGAAAAATCAGAATAGCATTTTCCAGTGCATTGGTGACAGATCTAAGGTGCTAAAGTTCAAATGTGAACATAAAAAGAGCACTCTTGAGCCCCAAATACTAACCCTGTTAATGGGAAAATGTCAAAAATGCCTGTGAGGTTTCAGATGGCCTTTTCAAAAACTGAACACTGGCACCAACCCGCTGAAATAATGTCCCAGCTTGTTACCAAGCTGGAATAGACCTCATGTTCTTCTGAGGTGAATGTAGCTTTGGCTGATGGTGCTAGTTCCACAGTCTCAGAGATCAGTCATCTGCTTCCGCCTGGAGCTATGACAGCAGGCACTAGAGGCAGGGGGAATTTATTCACAGTGCTCTAATTTTGGTCACATTTCTTAGAATAAAAAGTGTATTTAGCTTCAGAGAGTGAGAAATAGCAGCTTTTAAACCCTGTCTCGCCCAGAGCTGAGTGCTGTGCAATCGAAACCGCGCAACTTGCCAGCTTCAGAGTTAAAATAATGTTTTCCTTTCTTTAAAACACACAGAGTCACAGCAAACTCCCAAGGGCCTATTTTGTGGAGTCCCACCACTTCTAATCATTGCCGTCCCCTTAGAATTCTGCAGTAGTAAATAAGTTCCTTATTTTCACATATCTGATGGAGACCTGTATCAAAAGCACAACAGATTGCCTACATAAAATAAAGAGACATGCAGATTTACTGTAGTATCAGCCACTGCATGACTAAGTTTAAATACTTAAGCAAAAATTAACTGTGAACTAGAATTTATCATCATAAGTCCTTAAACTCTGCTGGAAATGGCATCGTCTATATATAACACAGCAGGGACCTAGATTATATTTCCAGGGGGAAATTAGGAATTCTGCAGCATGAGGTGCATTACGTATGGTCTCACGTAAACTGAAAACAATGGAAAGATTTCTAACTGTTGTAAAGACTTGGGTCAGGCTGTTAGTCCTCAGAACTGCAACTCTTGGGACTACAAATAATTCTATTTCTAGACTGTGATGATTCACAAGAAATCCCCCTTTTCTTGTATTCAATTGTACACTTGCACTTCAAAGTCTTGGAGGACATTTTTCACCCTCCACCCCGTTTTCTTTATAGGTTAAATCACACACTGTGCAATTAGCCAGCCTCAACCTTTAAACAAAGAACCGTCATTATTAGCTTATGGTGGCAGATCCTGCGTAGAACCACCGAATGTTTCTCCTTTGGTTGCAGAGGAAAAGCTGGTTACCCCCTTTGCCCTCTTCTTCCGAAATCTTAGGACTTCCCAGAAACAATCACAAGACGTTGTAACAAAAGGTACTCACTGCAATTCATCTGTGTTTAATTACCCAAGAAAGCACATGCTGGCACTGATGTAGACAAGAGTGGGTCTATAAGCAAGTCACTGGCGTGAGTGGAGTATTGGGAATGCAGCAACTTTTAAGTAGCAAACCAAATAGGCTTGTTTTTTAAAGAAAAAGTCCTGCAAGTCTGCAATTCCTAAAACCAGGGTCAATTCCCTGCTTGTCGCACTCCAGCTGTAGTGCATGAAGCTCGACTGTTTTGGTGGGTTTGCAGCCTGTGCCACATGCTGCAGTCAGACAATTCCTTCGCACCCAAACTAGTTAACACTGCAGTTGCAGCAGTGGGATGTCTTTGATCACTGCAAATAGTAATAGCACTCAAACTCCCAGCTTGTAACACAACACAGCACTATCAACTTCAGCACTAGCTTTTCTTCTCCAAAAACTTCCAAGTGACATTCTGGCCCCACTAAAATTAGAGGTAAAAGTCTTACCTATCCAAATCCATTAGACATGCAAAAAGATCCCAAATTTGCCATTTTTCCCCTTTCAGCTTCACCTTTCAGTTCTGGATGCAACAGCACAGGAGGGACATGGAGCTGCTGGAGTGAGGCCAGAGAAGGCCATGCAGACACTGTGAGGGCTGGAGCAGCTCTGCTCTGGGGCCAGGCTGAGAGAGCTGGGCTGGGGCAGCCTGGAGAAGAGAAGGCTCCTGAAGGGGAGACCTCAGAGCAGCTCCGGTGCCTGAAGGGGCTGCAGGAAACCTGGAGAGGGGCTTTGGACAAGGGCTGTAGGGACAGGATAAAGGGGAATGGCTTTAACCTGACAGAGGGGAGATTTGAGATGAGCTCTTAGGCAGAAGCTCTTCCCTGTGAGGGTGCTGAGGCGCTGGCACAGGGTGCCCAGAGAAGCTGTGGCTGCCCCATCCCTGGCAGTGTTCAAGGCCAGGTTGGACAGAGGGGCTTGGAGCAAGCTGCTCCAGTGGAAGGTGTCCGTGCCTGTGGCAGGGGTTGGAACTGGATGAGCTTTAAGGTCCCTTCAACACAAACCAGTCTTGGATTCTATGGTTCACAGACAGGGCAATAACGATCAATTCATTTGCAGCAAAGCTTTGCCATCATGAGTTTGATTTCAGAGACAACTTGCCTTCAGGTTTTATAGTAAAGTGCAAAATACGTATCTGAAGATATTCAGGTTCTCCACGGTACATGATGTCACCCAGAAAACAAATTCCAAGAACACATAACTTTAAAACATAACCTTTTATAAAGATGACTGTTGATGCTACACATCTAACCTCAGGCAGTTGGTTGCCCAGCTTAAACCCAGGACAGGCTGTGGCCACCTACATATGGAAACCATATCACATCGTCAGCAAAATGTGTTGATGTTACAATAGAGGCAGAAAACAAACCCCTTACAAGTCTCCTCTTATTAAACTAAGGGATCGATTCCCTAATTCAGCTAGGAATGGTAATCAAAGCAGACTGGAATAGTCACATTCCAGCCAGCAGATAAACAAGACTCTACTGTATTTCCTAAAATAAACATCATGTGAATGCTCTACTTGGCCAAGAAAATGAAGATAATTAGGAAAAGTAATCATCATCTTTTGTATACTGATCTACCGATTGACATGCTTTGCCCTGGCTTAAAAGTGTGCTAAGAAGTGACAATTACACATGTTTGGGGGCTTTTAAGAGACAAATTTTACTTCTTTGCCATTCAAAAGCTTCCTACAGACCTAAGGGGTTCTACCTAAACTTCAGGGGCTTTTATATGTTGTATCCATACTTAAAGGGATCAGGTGTATTTCAGCCAGTGTTTAAATGGTTCCTCAATTGGACAGAAGGAAGGAGTTAGATGGAGAGATCTGAATTTGACACACACCTAATTTTACCCACCAGAGCAAATGTGTTTGCCTGAGCAAGGCAGACAAGACAACTGAAGTCACTGCTTCACTGAATGAAGTGCAATGAAACTGCTACAGCTGCTAAATCTAGGGCACATTTATTACAAACTTGCCTAAAATAAAACTGATTTGCCTCAATATCTGAGAGCTATAGTAAGTCCAAACCAGGGACACTTGAAAAAAGATGGGGTTGTTATTGGGGGATGTTTTGCTGGCTGTTTGTTTTCCCCTATTCATCAACCTAATCAGATTCTTATACATGCTGAACTCTACTGTAACACCTTTGGTATAATATAGCATAAAGAGCAGCTCCAAAACACTGCTAAAATATAGCAGAGACCAATATTTCTGCACTTAGGGAGGCAGGATGTGCTTGAACTATAACTTAATTGAAACGCCAAGGCATCCTTAAGTCTATGTGAAAAAGAATGCACAGGCTTTAGTTAAGCAGTCAGAACGTTGCTTACGGATACAGTAATCACAACCTGCTGCTGTCATAGTTAATAAAAGCAAGAAAAGCAATTAGAGGTTTACTTGGGTTATTATAACTAAAAACTTTATGAACAAAACTTTTATGAAGACCCTGGGCCCACTGTAGGAGAGGATGTGGTTCCAGACCATCTTGGGAACCTGAATGTACACAAGTCCATGGGACCTGATGAAATCCATCTGCGGGTCCTGAAGGAGCTGCAAATGAAGCTGCTAAGCCACTGTCCATCATGTTGGAAAAATCATGGCAGCCAGGTGAAGTTCCCGACGCCTGGAAAAAGGGAACTATAACCCCCATTTTCAAGAAGGGAAAATGGATGAGCCGGGGAACTACAGAGCAGTCAGCATCACCTCTGTGCCTGGCAAAATCTTGGAGCGGATTCTCCTGGAAGGCATGCTAAGGCACATGAAAAACAACAAGGTGGTTGGTGGCAACCAGCATGGCTTCACTAAGGGGAAATCCTGCCTGACCAATCTGGTGGCCTTCTATGATGGGGCCACGGAAATGATGGACAGGGTTAGAGCAGTTGATGTCATCTACCTGGACTTGTGCAAAGCGTTTGACACTGTCTCACACAACATCCTTGCCTCTAAGTTGGAGAGACATCAATTTGATAGGTGGACCACTCATTGGATAAAGAACTGGCTGGGTGGCCACACGCAAAGAGTTGTGCTCAATGGCTCAATCTCCAGCTGGAGACCAGTAACGAGTGGTGTCCCTCAGACACTGGTGCTGGGACCGGTCTTGTTCAACATCTTTGTCGGTGACATGGACAGTGGGATTGAGTGCGCCCTCAGCAAGTTTGCCGATGACACCAAGCTGTGTGGTTCGGTTGATACATTGGAGGGAAGGAATGCCATCCAGAGGGACCTTGACACGCTTGTGAGGTGAGCTGATGCCAACCTGATGGAGTTGAACCATGCCAAGTGCAAGGTCCTACACCTGGGTCAGAGCAATCCCAGGCACAGCTACAGATTGGGCAGAGAAGAGATTCAGAGCAGCCCAAGGAGAAGGACTTGGGGGTGTTGGTCAATGAGAAAATGAACATGAGGCGGCTGCAGTGTGCGCTCGCTAGCCCAGAAAGCCAACCATATCCTGGGCTGCATCCAAAGGAGCGTGACCAGCTAGGTCGAGGGAGGTGATCCTGCCCCTCTACTCTGCTCTCCTGAGACCTCACTTGGAGCACTGTGTGCAGTTCTGGTGTCCTCAACATAAAAAGGACATGGAACTGTTGGAACAAGTCCAGAGGAGGCCATGAGGACGATCAGGGGACTGGAGCACCTCCTGTATGAAGATGGGATGAGAAAGTTGGGGCCGTTCAGCCTGGAGAAGAGAAGGCTGCGTGGAGACCTCAGAGCAGCCCTCCAGTGTCTGAAGGGGGCCTATAGGGATGCTGGGAGGGACTCTTCATGAGGGACTGTAGTGAGAGGACAAGGGGTAATGGGTTCAAACTTAAACAGGGGAAGTTTAGATTGGATATAAGGGGGAAGTTCTTTACTGTAAGGGTGGTGAGGCACTGGAATGGGTTGCCCAGGGAAGTTGTGAATGCTCCACCCCTGGCAGTGTTCAAGGCCAGGTTGGACATAGCGTTGGGTGGCACGGTTTAGTGTGAGGTGTCCCTGCCCATGGCAGGGGGGTTGGAACTGGATGATCTTAAGGTCCTTTCCAACCCTAACTATTCTATGATTCTATGAACAAAGCCTAGAAAAAGCAAAGTAATAATCATATTTATTTATTAGGCTATAATAAAGACTTATTTCCCCATGAAAATACCTTGCTGACCATTGGTGTGATAAAAATCCTGCTGTAAACCTGAGCATTAACTGCCTGCTCTTTTTTACTTTGCTGATTGCATTGAAAAGGAAGGTGTTTGGAGCAGGGACAGTTTATCTCTTTGTTTTAACACAGCCTTGGATGCTAACAATAATTCAGCAGGTGGGTTACTGCTGTTCTGTATTTTACAGATGTGCTTCCTTTTCTGGCAACTTCCACGACTGCATAGCCCACAAGTCGCCTGTTTCTCCTCCTACTCCTGCTTTTGTCACAAATCTTTGTATGAATCTTACTCTGCTTTTAACTTGGGCACAGTGCAGACATAGGGGATCCTAAGCTTTGACTGGACTGGGGAGACAGAACTCCTATAGCCTCCTAAAGCAAAGTGTTAGAGGGGAAGGACAGCCTCAAGTGATGATCCCTTTCAAGTGAATCACGGGCAAACATTCCACTGAGTCACCAAAGTGTGTGTGTGTGGGAAACCTTAAAAATTCCTGCTGAGCATATTTTCCCCTTTCATTTTAGAGAAACATAATGTTTGCTCAGATGTACTCAGCCAAATGGCTTACGAATTGGGAATCTCCCAAGCATTTTTATTTAAAGAACTCTTGCTACTTTTTTCCAGTAAGTCAGCATTACTGCAGTAAACACTGAGCCTTTCATAACCTTCCTATGTGTGATCCCTTCTCAAAGTCACTCTGCAATCAAATGCACTGGGATTTCATAATAGTAATTTGCCACACTCAGAAATAGGCTTAATCGTGCTGGTGTCACTGGTATCATGTGAACATCACTCAGTATGCTGTGCCCTTCAGATGAAAGCCAGTGACAGAGAGAAAGGACAAGAAAAGGAAGAGTAAGAGAACATTAACTCTTTCAAATCAAGTACAGCCTCAGTCTGAAGGAGGAATCTGCACAGCTACTATCTATGGTGTTCAAACATCAGGAATATTGACTGGGTGATAAAGTCCACCTGAAATCTCTGATACACCTGCTCCTGTTGTCCCTTATTCTCTGGAGCGAGGCATCTACTAATTTCCAAAGCCACAAGAAAGCCATCATTCCCAATGCCCACAGGCTGTTAGCAGATCTTGACTAGTTGGTCAGGTTTAGAAGATCCACTTCCATCCTCTTCTGCCTTTTTGCAAATGATTTTGTGAGGAGTTTCCTAAGCTTTTCTTGTAAAAAGTCTCAGAGATGTGGAATTCACAAGAGCTTTAATGAAAGCAGCAGTGGGCAACATCCTTTAAAAGTGGTTCTCACCCCCACACTCACACTGCTCACTGCTCTAAAAACCTTATCCTATCAAGTCACACCCCCAGTAAAGCCTTTAGTAATTTCCATGGTTACTTCAATGAATCAGGGAAAAAAGAATCACCATTTAGCTGAGATTGACCAAACTATCTTGAATTATAGGAACTTGAGTGGATTTTTGCTGTGGCAAGCATTACTGATGATGTGATTGCTCTTAAAGATTATCCAGAATAATAAATCCAGTAAATAGAGAGAAAAATATTAGTCTGGTCAATTCCATACATTCTAGCAACAAGCATAAACTACAGGCTTAATACTGCGGGGTTGTTCCAGCTTTGGATTAGATGCATTGTGCCTTATGAGGATGTGTCTTGGTGGATAAAGCTTTAACCTTTGTAGCTGTTCAAGGTATTTATGAACAGTGTGGGAAAGAAAAGGAAGAGGAAATAGAACTCACTAAATCAACTAAATCCAAAGCTGTAATATTGGAAATGGCTCTAATATCTTAGGTTGTATTTTGAAATGCTTTTCTCCACAGAACTCATATTATCCAAGAGATCAGGTCTTCAGGTAAAGAGGTAATGCTAAATTTCAGATTCAGGATCTTCAAACATACTGACATTATTTGGATACCTCCAAGTTTTGGCATTCTCAAGGCAGCAGGAGCCGGCACTTTAAGGTCAAATTTGTCAGGATATCTCAAGCTGCACACCCAGAATCAGTAGTTTAGAAAGTGTTTGCCTTTAAGTCACTCGGTTGTTTCAAGAACTTATTTCATAAATTGTCTGGGAAATCCACAGTGATATTTAGCTTTGGGAGCACCCCTGTGAGTCCACAATGTAAAATAATCAAACTCATGTAATATCCTAGTTTTGACACTCAGGCTGGATGTCGTTCCCAGTAATGCTTTTTGTTTCATTCAGCCCACTCCAGTTTTTTATCAGGAAAGTCTAATTTTCTAAGTGACTCCAAAAAAGAAATAACACTCTTGTAAGCTAATGCATGCACCCCTGTAATAGCTTCATATCCCTTTGAGGTGTGTGTTCCTCATGACCTGACTTATCTACAGAATCAAGAATTGCCACAATTTGGTCTGTGGAAGCTTCAGGCTGTCCTGTTCTCCATTCTCTTATAAAGAAACACACGTGGTGGGAGGTCCTGAGAGGGCACAAAGCAGGAAACCTCACACAGCTTTGTGCGCAGTCACTTCAGCAATGCACTTCAAATACTGCACCTCCACTACTGGGGAAGCGAACAGGAATTCTGAAGGGGGTTGTGCCTGCAAAGCAGCGTCAAATTTGCTTAAAATGGCAGGGAAGATTTGAATACTGTAGAATATATTAGGCAATCTGTTCAAATATTTTCAATCATTGGTTTCCATTTCTGCTGGCTGTTAAATATAAGCTATTATGTTTTACCAGAAACCTAACTCCTGAATGACTGGGTACTTTAAAAGTAAAATTAAGTATTTTTATCATTATTTTTGAAACTGTTGGAGGGCATAGGAGGCAGAGATGTAACATAGAGAACGATACCTGGTCATATTCCATGGACAATCAGTCTGAAATGTAATGCCAGGGCCTTCTACAGAAATTATTCACAACCAGCTCCCCATGAAGGTGTTCCATTACTCCCTGGTCTCTCTCCTGGACCCAGGAAATCTGTTGTGTTGACAGTAGTCTCCTGTGGTTGTTATAAAAATGCCTTCAACTATGTTGTCCAGCTCCTTCTGATCCTGGAGTTAAATTCCTTCAAAAGACTGCCTGTCAGGATAGAGGTCTGAGCTCGTGTCAACGTGTCTTTAGAAATGCATTAACAAGTTGCTCCACATGTATAATTAATAAGGACGAAGGAACCCTAGACTGTCAGGAAGTCTGTTCTCCATCCCAGGACATCTCTTATGCTTCTTAATGGTTTCGTTTACGGTGTTATTTCTAGAACATGATATAGTTTACCATGTATAATTCTTGGAAACCTAAAACTTGCAAAAGTAAGAACAGCATAATAGAAGTGTTTTGCCTCTCCATGAATCTTTCATACAATGAGCTCCAAGAGTTTCAACAGAGCTTGATTAAAAATTAAGCCTCTGTACAGCTGCATCAGGCAGGTAAGTAGTATCATATCCATTTTACAGATGGTTAAACACACAATAGAAAGGTTAACTGCCTTGGCCATGGCTGCTCACTGAGTTAGCTGCAGTGTTGGGAGTGAGAACCCAGACGTGAAAAAATAATCAATCAGAAAAATGGTGGTTTTCAGTTTGACTAAAAACATTTTTCTCCTAATGGCTCTTTTAACCAAGTGAGATTAAATGAGTCAACCAAAAGATCCGGTTTCAGCTGAAAGGAAATAATATTGAACCTTTTTGCTAAAGCTTTATACAAAGCTTAAGTAAAAGTCAAAGAGAAATCTGCCATTTTGAAACCACAAGTTGCTTTCTGAGATGACTTGGAAATAATTTGTGCGTTTTAACAGGTGAAATGGCAGGATTCTGGAACTGCTGTGAATAAGTCAGCAGTGATGAACTCCTTTTCTTCAAAGCAACAGTATTATTGAAATATATCTGACATAGTTACTATACAATCTCATACTGAATACAGAAGTTCCTTCTTTCTGAAAAACAGCACTAAAAGCAGCCAGCTCAGAAGACAGGAGTTCAGAGCTGCTTTTCCGATATCTACACAAACAGACCCCTAAAAGCCCTGCTTTGCAGCTGTGAGGTACACAGCAATGACCTGAACAGCACATTCCTACCTGTGTCTTGCATGTAGTGGGACAAAAGCATGTACATAGGTTTAAACCTGAGCTCTTGTTCCTTCCTGATTTGAGGGCTTTAGAAAGCATGCTCAGGTAAAGTAAACTCAGCTGCATGGTGCATGCTGTGCTGGCAGTGCTGAGAAAGAGATTTCTCCCTCAGTGGCACTGGCAGAGTGAGCCATGGACCACAGGAAAGCAGCCTCTGTTCAGCTGATGGTGAAAGGCAGAAGTAGACAGAATGAGTGCAGCACTGTGAAAAGTGGAATTTGACTGAGTGATTAAGTCATCATCCATCTGGTGGACACAACATCTGTTACTGTTACAGTCCTGATAGCATTTCATTTACTTTAAACCCCTATCTTAAAGCTTTAATATCTCATCCATTAAAAATCACTTCATCTGAAGGCGGCAGCAGGGGGGATCATCTAGCAAAGAACATGGAAAAAAGAGACAGACAAGTCTTACACATCACTTTGAGACAATGCTTCTTGTACTTTTCCGTTTAAGATAGGATGCCCCTGATTTTCTAGTGCTGCAATAGAAGACAGACCAAAAGGTTCATTTCAGCTAACAGCAGGCGGTGGAAAACAGCTTTATAACCCCTAAATTATTTCCATTAATGAAGTGAGTGACCTCACTGACACTTTCTCCAAAGGCATTTTACTTGGTAAATGCCTGCAGTAGCGGGGCAGTGGGGAATCTTCTCTTCCATGTGATTTACATCAGGTTCTCAAAGAAGCAAAGTGGTAATAGGTAAATTTTAAATCTATTGTTTTCTGATGAAACCCACTTTTGGAATCAATTCCTGTGTGACTATGGGTTTTAGAGAGAAACTGTGCTAAGCCTCGATTTCTGTGCCTGTAATACAGTGAAAGGGGTACGTAAAGTACTGTCTGCCAAAGCACGTGAACTGCTTACAACTCACATGTGTAGTGCATACAAACTGCACCCCAGCAACACTGCAGGGATGTAAATGAGGTACAGTAATGACCCTCTATCTTAAAATCCTTTCCACATATGCCTATTAGATCAAAGACCATCTAAAACCGAAAACAAGCAATCAGTCTAAAATTCCTCTCATTGGTTATAACATTTGGAGAAGTAAAAAATTAAACCAGCATGGCAGAGATGCTTATCCAACAGCTTAGCCTTGACAAAGCTATCTGGTTTTTGTTTTAATCAGATCAATCCTATGTGCAAGAAAACCCCTCCTTCATACACCATAGGAGTTAAACACCCCCATATCTAACACATTCAATGTGTCATTTCTCTACCACTCAGCTGAGAGCAATAATGCTCAAGTTTGGTTCCTGTGTTCAGCAATACACAGCTCTGAAGTCTGCAGTAAGAGGGATGCAACAAAATAGGAAACATCTGACTTCTTGACCCTCTGTATTTTAGGAGGGCTCAACAAAAAATGTCTGCCTATCTCTATGTATGTGTACCACAAAGGAGATTCTACAAACCAGAGTGTTTTGTGTTGGAAGGATCTGAAAGCTCATCCAGTTCCAACCCTCTGCCATGAGCAGGGACACCTTCCATTAGATCAGGTTGCTCCAAGCCCCATCCAACCTGGACTTGAACATGTCCAGGGATCCACAACTTCTTTGGGCAAATGACCCCACACAAACCTGGCTGACGTAACCACTACTCCCATCCCTCCGGCCCCTCTGAGGACAAACATACATCCGTACTACCTGTTCTGATGAGCCTTTATTTCCCTCAGTGCACAAGTTACTACTGTAGTTGACTGTGGTGCTCTCTGCAACCTGTCCTTCCATTCACACCAAGATAGGTTATGATCTTGCTTGATTCTGGTGGGGGGAAATGACTCACTATTTCTTCTGTAAGACTACAAAGGGACACCTTGAAGCAAAAAATGGCTTTGAAGTGCCTGCTTGCTTCATACAGCAGATGGCTGGGCGAGGCTGAGGTTAAAGATGTTCATATAAATCCATCTTCAAACTAGGACATAGATGGACAATGATTACCAGATTGAGGGAATGTGTTTAGAATGGCAACTTCTGTGTTGCTGCCTGAGCTACACAAGACTGTAGTCAAGTTTTGGTAAGTAGGGTCAGATCCTCCTTTCACAGAGCACAGCACAATAGCACTGAATCCAGAAAGAATCTGGAAAATCTGGAGGGTCTCTCTTTGCACAGTGTCTGCAACCTCCAAATAATGCCATCTATAAACCTAAAAAAAATTAGCATTCACCTTCCAATGCAGAAACCACACTCAGTTACTAATGTACATGATCACCCCTACAAAAGGCCCACATTGAGTTATTTTCTTTCTCTCTGTATGAAAATGTAGAGAATAATCACACACATACACACAACTGCAGTTTTCACTGTCCAGTATCTTCATTAGGTAAATGAGCATATCATAGTAGTAAAGTTAATGGAGTCCTACCAGTCTTTACAAGATAAGGACTGGATAACAAATCATTTAGTAGTGAAATCTGAATTGAAGCCAACATCCAAATGCCATATTTATATGGAATCTTTTGAAGTTCAGAGACCCGTTTTCCTGTATTCAAGTTCATATTGTTAATAAGGGCATCTCCATGCATTTGCGGAACTGACTAAAATGACCTCAAGGGATTTATTCTGGTCATTTCCTCCTCTGACCCAAACTCACACTTGAATCCAGATCTTCAAAGGATAAAGGGAGTAATACTTCAACCCACTGCAGATTGCAAACTTAATCTACTCTTGAGCAACAGTTACTCAATTTGAGAAAAACTGATGGGCAAAAATAGGTTAGGATTGTTTGTCAAATACATTCACAATCATTTCATTCCCTCTTAAAAGTCATGAAGATCAAACTTGATTTCTACTGCAAAGTCTTTCAACACTTGCCTTAATTAAAGAGCAAAACCCCCATGCAGCAGCAGCAAGCTATGCCTTAGAACGTCAGTTAGCCTGGACTGCATCACAGTTAGGTTTTAAGCAAAGATCACAAAACCGCTTTCCTGCTCAATTCTCCATTCCTTTTTGCTCATTCTTCCAGCTAAGGGGAGTTTTTAAGGTGGTGTTCAACATCTGTAGCCTGATCTTTGCTTAACTATTGGTGAGTAGCATCACCAGGATAAAAACGATAGGAAGAGTCAAAATAACCTCACATACTGAAACAACTGAAGCTCATCTTGCTCTCACCATTGTCTGGAAGGATGTTTTTGACCTTTCTCAGTTGAGCTGATAAAAGATTTTTGTGCAGCCTACTGAGTGACATCTCCCATTCCAGATTCAAATTAAAGCTTTTAAATAGGCAAATGGTGCTTTGGCTGGGAGTGGTAAACTTTAGGAATTGAACTGACATCAATTTCTGCTTGAAATACTGTACTGCTTCATACCTGGGGGCAAACTCACTGCCCTTGAGACTTCACCGCTGCTGACAAACTGGTAATAAAGCAGCTCTGAGATCAAAATAATGCTGCTTTGAAGCAAACTTGTCTCTGCTGTGCAACCCTGGCCCAAGCTGTTTCACTCCTCATTTGCTGCTTACCTCCCTGCAAACTTTTCACTTCCCACAAGACTAACAGTAGAAGCCTGCTCTCAAGTGTTTACTCATATGTTTTTTGACAACTCCCCCAAAAAAGCACATTTGCTAAGCCAAAGTTACACAATTTCACATGGTTTCATGGAGCTCTGGGTGGGGTGTGAGAACTGATGGACTGATGGGAACTGGAAAGACACATCATAATTCACGCATTCTGCTTTGCAACAGAAGGTCTCCTGTTGCTCTGCCAGCTTAAAATGCAATAGTTCTTTTCCTGCTAGCACTTTACATAGATGGATGGCTGGTCAACATAAATAAAACTGTGTTTGTCCTAGTCTGCTGGTTGGCTCTTGCTGGTGGTGATTTGTATGGCTGTACACTGCAGAAACAGTACCAAACTGGGATTCTGTTGTTCTAGATACAGTCAAGATATGAAGATACAGTAACCAAGACACAATGGGAAAGATAATGGCAAGATGAGAGTAGGGATCTGATTAGAAACCCAAATATTTTTATTACAAAACATCATCTATCCTTAGGTGATGTATCTGAGCTTCTGCCAGTAGCTACTTTCTATACTTCTATGACAAGGTTGTTTTGCTCCAAGGTTAAACAAAATAAATGTTATCAATGTTAACCTTACTAAATGTTTAACCTTGTTAAATGGTTAACAAGGTTAAACACGAAGTGAGTGCTTCTGGAGGCTCATGCACATTACAGGCTGCTTGGAACTTCAAGTCCATGGCAGAGCTTACTCTCCAAGAAATTTAATTCCCTAACGTGTATTTCTGGTTTCTTTTTGCAAAGAGTACGCAGGGATTCAGCATTTTCAGTATCACCACAAGGAATCACAAGGACTTACCTCTGTAACAGAGCATCCCAGGTGCCACTAGAGGTCAGTAAATGAGGTTACATGACACAGCATCATTCTCTGAGAGGAATGGTCAGATTTGGAAGATATCCTAAACCCCTGCTCCTTTATTTTGGGGGACACGAGCTGAACTTAGAAACACACCAACTAGCAGCCCTGGAAACTGAAGTAGTTTACTCACGTAGCAGGTAGGCAGCTCATACTGATCAGGAAAAGGTCCTGCATACAGTCGCTCTCGTGGGTTTGAAGCCAGCACAGAGGAATCTTCACTGGGGATGAAGGACTGTTCCAAGCTCAGCATCCCCATCAGGCTTCAGTTGTTCCACTGAGGCTGTCTATAGGGGTGATAGTTACAGCAAGCTCTAGTATTGTTATACATACAACCTTCACCCTACTGCACAAGTGTGCACACCCTATCCACGTATACAGGTGATTGCACAAAGTTCTTCCCCCTGCTGCAAAGGCAAGACCATTTTTGATCACCTCTATGTATGCCAGGCTAAATTTTCACTGTCAGTGTACACTGGCTCACTCTCTACTATACACCAGAGGTAGACAAGCAGTGTGCTCCTCTTTAGGAGCTTCCAGAATCATCCCTTCAAGGTACTTTCCCAATGCATTTTAATGCTGCTCTAAAAATCAATGCTTTAATATTCACATCTGAGTAAGAACCACAGCTGGACTGAAGCTACCCCAAAACGATGCTGGCTGACTGAGGATGAAATGCTGCATTTGGACAGTGCCTTCAGGTGAGCTTCATTTTAATACTCTGTGGATTAAAGGAGGTTTTATTTAAACCAAAGCACACACTTCCAAAAATTCAGACCCTACCTTAATTACACCATGCAGATTTGCTTTACTGCACAGTTTTTGGATCCTCATACATACCAAGCTTCAGCATTTCATCAAGGAGACATATCTGCAGGCAATGTGACAGCTGCTTCCTGGCTCTTTGAGTCTGCAACATTTTATTTGGGTCATGCATAGTATCTTTCCTTCCCTTTGAAGCAGGTAAAATGTCTGCTCTTTTCTGACAGCAAGAGATACCACCACTGAGGTAAAGCCATTTTAGAAGGAAAACTGGAAATGAAGATAAATTTTCTGCTGCACATTTAGAACCGCCTCCAGGCAGTGCCTCTCGAGCTAGCAATGTACTGCACAAGGAGCTAAATTCAGCTCTTACACTTGGCACCACTGTAGCTTCACTAATCTAACGGGGGTTACCACAGACTGAGACGGCAGCACTGGATTCCACCCACAGGAGCATCCTGGCATGGGAATGCTTCCCACATCCACAAAGCTGGAGATGGGATTACCTCCATGTTACTACCTTTGTGGAGGTAAAACTGCAGTAATAATGCAGCCTTTAGACCACAAATTTGCTTTCAAAATTTTGCAGGGATCATTATGCTGATCACTGGTTCTGGCAGTGTCCCAACAGGAGAATGTTTTGCTCTGATGATTACATAAAATAAGAAAACTCCCAGTAAGAACTAAATCCAAGTTGTGTCTCACTAGCAATGAGAATTATGCAAAATCAATATTAATAGTAGGTAGCTGCTGATGCTTGTGATGAATAAATATTGCTAACTGGATGAGTTCAATACTTACAAAATATACATTACTTAATAGTGGAAAACATCATTAAAGTTTCTTATCCGGAAAAAAACATACATCGCAAAATCACTTTGATGTGATGGAGTATCCAGAATGGCAGGTTCATAAGTAAAGCTTTACTAAGCCTTGCTCTTCAACTTGCACTGGATTATGTGGGTGTCAGCTTGGTCTGTTCCTTGCTGTTCTGAAGGGTGCTATGTTCCAAATATAATCAGTGCTTTCAGGGCTTTATGTTGGGTTGAACAAAAAGCTACAAACTACAAACAAATCTAGATCTTCATTTTGAGGCACCATGGTAGGATGAACCTGCAAGTAAGAGCAGAACCCAGTCAAAATAGTAGAGTTTGAGATGTAACCTCTGCAACATTACTCAACCTTATGAAACAAAACCAAACCCCTAAGTTTGTTACCAAAGGAAGGGTAACACTTGCTGAAACATTCACTGATATCTCACTGAAAAGTGTGGTGGGACAAATCATCTCACTAACTGATGACAGATTTTGAGTCCATAATAAAACTTACAGACAAAAAAGTGTGACCCAGTTTCTTGTTCCATGACCGGACAATTTGCACAGCTCCCAACATAAACTGTTGATAACATCTGTATTTGTTGCCAAGGCACACACTGCACAAATTGCACCAGGCAGCAAGTTGTGGATGCCCAACCGCACGGCAAAACCCTGCTTAGAAATGATGAATCAGGCACAGTTTTTCTCCTTTTTTCATACCCAGGTACAAATAAACATGAAAACCCATGCTGAAATTATAAATATATTTGTGTTATTTGTAGTCATGGCACTACACAGTGAAAATCATGTCATTTCATTCTTCTGGAGAGAATAAGAATAGAATAAGACAGTATCGATTCAGAACATCCTTCCACTGCCCTACTTCATTCTGTTGCAATGTGTTTGCAGAAATAACAATCTTAACAACAGTAGCATTAAGTGGCATTGAATAAGCTGTAGAGCTAACAGAAATAAACACTTGTCCTGGTTTTGACCTCAGCATGGCGCAAACTCCATTGCAAATGCAGTTGGCCAGTGGATTAACTTCATTGATGTCAGTGAAGTCACCTTGATACGAGACCAGATTAGACCTACTGCGTAACATCTGCTTCAGCCTAAAGCACATAATCAATACACATTGCCCCAGTATAGTGTCCTCCCCCCCCCATATCTCAAAGCACTTGAGAAAGCAAAATAATTATGATCTTTGTTTTATAGGTAGTGGAACTGAGGCACAGGCAGATAGTGATTTGCTGGAGTTCTACTTGATCATTGTTAGATGGAGACAAGACCCCAGAGTGCCACATCTTGACCTTGTCCCTTAAGCTACTGGGCTGTATTAACCCATAACACACAGTGTGATTAACTCATGTCTGCCTGAACAATATGCACAACAGATAGAAGAGATTTGGAACCAAATGTCCATAACAGACCATTCATATTAGCTGAGCAAGGCAATATTTTAACCAAAGAGTGTTTTAGCATTTACAGTGGTTAAACAGATGCTACTTTTTATCAGATCTAATTCTTTGCTAATAGCATACAGTCCTTAGATCATTTACTACCATGTTAAGCCCTCACAGCTACTCTAGATATTTAAATACACAGAGCTTTAAAAAAATATTTCCATTATAAATATTTTAAAAATATACTTATCCTAAAAAGCTGTCCAGCACTATTCCAAAAACCTCGTGTAATAAATGTCTTGTTTTAAATTCTAACAAAAATATCTACCCTTATACAGAAGAGCTCAAGTTTTGACAAATCTATAATACAGTCAGAAACATCTTGGGCCAGATTCCACTCTTGTTTATACAGTTGCCAATTTGGATCATGGTGTTCATTTCAGTTATGCTACTCTAGTATAATCAGGAGCCAAATATAGCCCTTGGTATTTTAAAATAACTAAATGAACTGAATACTGCAACAGTTATTTGTGCCTGGCATTACAGGGAATGGAAATCCTTTACTTCATTGCATCTAAAAATGCAAAGGAACATTAAATTCAGTATTTGTGCCATAACCAAAGAGGTGCCAGGCAGCTGCAGTGGATGACTCAGACGCAGAATTGTGGGGTTTATAGAAAAAGTTTTTTTTTGGCTGAATGATGCCTGCAACTGCTGTCACTAAATGGAGGATGAATGCTTATAAAGAACATTTGTAGAGAGAAAATGCCAACCTTCCTCTAATGCTTTGTCTAACTCCAGGAATCCTTTTAATCACATTTTGTTACTTGTGTGAGCTTAGAAGAATCTCTCATTACTTAGACCCAGGAACGACACTATTTTAATTGCTTCCCTATTTTCCAGCTGAAATGCCTCCATCTCACCCATCCTTTTCAAAGCGTGATTAGAACACGTTATCAAGCCCTTACAGGGATCTGCATCTCACCAGAAGGACGAGGTGGAAGCCAAGAATTATTAGTCTTTTAAAACACCGGAGCTTTTTTTTTAGCCTTTACCCCTTTTTTTCCTCTAATCTTCCATTTTAAATGCAGCGTTTGATTAAGGATCACAGAAATTGAGCCTCTCTCATTGCACCAGGTTACATACGTAAGAAAAGCTAACAGTCTTGGATGCAAGCTCCAACTCCATCCTCACCGTCATCTTCATCGTCATCGTCATCTTTACTGGGAGCACATCTTTGGAAGCAGTGTACTAGAGTTGCTAAGAAGAAGCTTGAGAGAATAGCAGCAATGGAGACTGCAACTCCAGAGAAGATGATGAAAAACAGGTCTGTCAATGACAAACTAAATTTGCATTCACTAAAGCTGACCTCAGATAATTCATTCAGAAAGATTCTTCTGTTTTCTACAGGCAGGGAACACTGGATTTCATGGAGACCTGCAAAGAAGAGGAAAAGGGAAACAAATCAGTGGACATGTCAGTGAATTCCTCTGTTACTCCAGTCACAGACTGAATGGTTGAAGAGAAGTTTTAGGGTTAATTCTAGGTTTATGAATTTGTACAAAATTCAGGAAAATAATGGAACAAAATCTGTCACTACCCAAAAGCCATTACACAGCCCCCTTGAGTGGGTAATTAAGTTAGTATTAAGTTAATTTCACCTTCAGTCTTCCAGCGGGTCAGATGTGACTTAGGACCAGGATTATTGAGATAAAAAAAGCCAATATTGAACCCTGGATGCATCTAAATCTGAAGACCTGGAAGCACTGCCTGGCTACTCCACCTGAACGCAAATTCTGACTCCAAATCAGGGTAACAGGGATACTGAAGTTCCTTTCACACCACTCTTTTCCATATAGTTCCAAAATTACAGTTGTATTTTTCTTCTGGTCGAAACAGAGGCTTATGTTTAAGGGATGCTTGTCTGTCTATGACCTGCTTTCACCTTTTCTCTCTGCTTGTCATAAGGACATGCAGTCTGGCCAGGTGTTATTCCTCCGTGCATTACTGAAGAATGCCTAAAACTAGGTTCTTCATAGTGAAAGCAAAGAAAAAATCCATTTTTAAAACCTGACAAGAATATACTTTGATACTGGGCAGTAAAAGCTTACAGTTCACTGCACAGAACCATCTCCCTCTTCATTCATAATGGGAAAATCAGGAGAGTGTGCTTAAAATGGACAAATGGAACAAATAATGACATGAATTAAATCTGTGTGGCTGTTGGCAAGATGTTTTTTATCTTGATGCTAAGGACGAGTGCAAATGTAATGTTGTGCATTAATGCCAGGAGAATTGCTGCTGGTTTCCTTAATACACTTTTACTCTTTGCTAGCGATCACAAGAGGGATTCCAGCATCTGACCCTGCACTGCTGTGTGCACACAGTGTAGAGGGTGTTTCGATCACACAGCTCTACCATATAACCAATATGTCACTAAATAAGGAATATGTGGCAATAAGATTTCCTCTGCTTTTGTGAATCCCATTTTTCCTGTGGCTGAACAGCTATGGCATACGATAGTTTACTATTAAACCTGGGCTCCCAGGGTTAGTGGTGCAAACTGGTCCAGCTCAGCTGTTAGGTTGATTTGAGAGGGAGTTTTAGCTAAGTCTACTATGGATCCAATGACTTCCTTGACCTTTTAATGGTGATTGTACTAAATTCTAATCCCTAAAAGCCAACCTGTATCTGTCATATTTGCCTATAGTTCTGTTGCCTTTGGTCTTTCTCATGCTCCTCTTACTGACAATGTAATAAAAGCTACCAGCAGAACAGGACAAGTCAGCATGCCCAAGGTTTCTTCTAGGCAAACTGCCACCTGAATACATGCTACATTTTTCCTGCTGAGCCTGGAGTGCACCGGTGGTGTACATCAGATGATGAGGCAACTTGCTCTGCACATCTCTGAAACCTCCTACCTATGCAATGGGCCTGGAAGGTAAAGAAGCCACACTGTTCCCAACATCCTCTGAGACACTTGGAGATCCAGAAGCTGCAGTATTCCTATATAGTGTGTCTTGTATACAAGCTGACATACAGGAGCATGTCTTTGACTGCACAGATGCCTAGGATACTATTGCATTATCTAGCTTGTGATAGACCTCTTTGCACAAACCTCTCTACGGAAAGAAGAGAGAGTTGTTCACCAAGTCCGTATTTTCTCCTCATCAAGACTTGAGAATAGCAACCTTTGGGTTAATGGGAGAAACAAGCACAAGGGGACACAAATGGATATCCTTCCCTATTCAAAACCATGAGATCTATGGGAGGAGTGAAAAACCATGGGCCTGGAATTCCAAGCCCTGTGTCTTTTTAATCAGAGTTTAAAAAGCAAACAGTTTCAATAAATCAACATGGTGTTGACAGTAATCAAAGCACTTACTGCTGTTGTATAGAAACAGCAAGAAAGTGAAATGTAACATACTGCAAATTCATTTGAAGAGGAAGTTCCTTGCAAACAGAAAAGAATATTGCAGTACTTTGGCAGAAAATCACAGTTCAATTGAATATGAGACCTGAACAAATCCCATTTCTCTTGTAGCAAGCACAAGAAAAACCAAGCTTTTTCTTTTTCTAAACTTTTTATTTCAGACCAAAGCAGAAGAAATTCTCTGGTGTCCTCACATGACACCTTTTAATGTGACCCCTGTGTTGGAGGAGCCTTGACGGGCTGGAGTATCAGACCTAAGCTTCCATAAGGAAGGAATTAGAGAAAGGATATATTATAGATGGGGAAAAAGACTCCAAAAGATAACTCCTGCTCTAAGCAGTTCTACAGACTGCAGCCCTTACCTCTAGAAATATCTTAGCATGGTAGCATTTGCCCAGGATCCCAGGATAGAAATCTAAGAGCTCACTTATTCTTTACCATTACTATCAGCAGCTTTGCTATAGATCAAAACTGAGCCTGCAGACTGTGAGCTCTATTCCCATTCCCCAGATGCTTTCACCTAACATCACAACACAGAGAATAAAGAATAGAACCTGCAATAGACCAAGTCACTTAAGAGAGCATTTCTTGTTATGTACTGGGACGATTTTGAGTCTGATTATACAATTATGAGAAATAAAAAATCTCCTCCCCATGTAGCCATGGGTACTGGAATGTAGGTCATGTTCTCAAACCAAATAGATTAGATGGGAATTTCTTACTTGCTTTACCCTGTGACACTCCAATGTGTTAGCTTAGCCTTAAGTTTTTATAGAATTCTCATGTCATGGAGAGTAATAGATGCCACTAGGCAAAATATACTACCATGAACCAGGGGTAGTGTAGAGGCCTTGCTATATCCCAGCTCTAGTTTCAGCCAACCTGTGTTTGCACCATCTTTTCAACAAGAAAGGAAGGAACTGACCTCCTCTATTCCCACAGAAAGCAGACAGCTAAAATTGTGCTGGAAGCAACCTAGGAGGACTGCAGAGCTCTGCAGAAGCACATGGCAGTGACTGAGGGGGCGAAGGAGGAACATCCCGCTCAGTGAATGTTTCTCTTTGCTGTCCTGATGCTACTACAAACCGCAGTACAGTTAACAGTAGCTTTTCTTTCCACTCCAAAGAGGATTTGGAACAGGCTGTTCATTTGTAACAATAGTAAGACTAGCAGCTGTATCTCTAGTGGCACAAGGAATTTCTTCTCTCAAAGCTAAAGCAGTGATTATTGCACCAGAGCTCCTAACTGCTTACTGGAAAATGTCATCAATAAGTCATCTTAATGCATGTTGCTTAAGATGACTTACGAACAACAAATACCATTTCATCTGCTTCCTTCCACATCAATACATGACTTTTCATTATTTAAAAGTAGGTTGTCCTTATGACATGAGGATCCAGTGTGTACAGAGAACTGATGTTCTGTACTCTACCTGTGCAATAGGTTCAATTTTGTTCTTTGCTTGGGCAGGACACAATCCCAGGTCATCAGACACCCTCTTGCACAAGCAAAAGAACAGCTTCCTATACAGTGGATCAGCATTCATTATAAAGTGTGGGTTTTTTTCCCCCTGGGCGATTCTGTGCATACAGACTGGCTCAATCCGATTATCTGTCCACACACACAAGACTTCCAAAGGACAGGAGAATGCCATTTAACCTCAGTGCTCCACTTTTACACACTTTAGCCACAGGAATGTTATTTTTTTCATATACTTTCCTTGGTTTTTTCCTCTTTGTCTGATTTGCTTTTGTTTTTCTGTGGAACCTGTTCAATTTAACCATTCAAAAACAAACCAGCCAAGCTTCTTGAAAGGGTATGTCAAAGATATTTAGTGCTTGGCTGCAGCAAGTAAACCTTTGATGATAGCTACGTATATACCTCATTGCTCCCACAACATTTTCAAAGAGTTGCTTCTTCATACCAAACAAATCTGTAAATGAACTAACAAATGTGAGTGCTATAAATATATAGCTTATGTTATTTTGGTCAGGGCAATCACATTAACTGCAGTCACTCCAGCTGGCCCAAGGACAATGTCACACAGGCTGTAGCTTTCTGCTACGTCATCTGAAGCAGCAGATGTACTTTCCTGGCAGGCTGTAACATATTGTTTGCTTTTAAAAGGGGAATGCTTTGAAGCGCCAGTGAAGAGACAGGTGTTAGATTCTATATAGGCTTGTCTCAACACGGAAACATAAAATGAGATGAGAATATGGGGCTGTACCCTGAGGAATAGATCATCTCAGTAACATGGCAAGTATGAAAATGCTGGAATTCTAGAACAATGATCTTAAAAGGAGAGAGGTTTTTAAGCAAGAGGTATCACTTACTCCAGGTCTACTCAACTCTATTTTAAAGGACTCCTTGTGTATTTCTGCCTTTGCTTATTTCTAATACCCATGCTAACTATATCTTTTATTGAAGAACTTCCGAAATTCATCATTACTTGAATTTTATGGTCTGTTCCCTCAGAGGGAGACTTCCCTCTATAATTTTGGATGCTGAGCTTAAGAAGAGGCCTCAATTCTGTTGGGTCTTTGTAGAGTTCACAAAAACAGGTATCAAAATAAACAGTTTCCTAACATTCAGCAGTGTACAACAATATGAGATCATGGAAACGGTCATCACTCATCCACACACTGGTATGTATAAGAAATATACCCAGAAAAATACCTGAAGCCATAAATATCCAAGTGAGCTTCATGCACACATGTTCATTACTATCTATGCAGTAAATGTAAAAACATTATAATATGCTATTTATTATTATTTTTTAAGTAAAATTTCTATTTGCTCTTTTGTGTGGAACTTAGCAGTTCTCTCATGTTGCTGAATGCAGTTGACAGACTGAAATGCTTAAATATGGCATTATATTTCTCATATGGTATTTTTCCTCCAGCTGTAGCTCTCTTTTGTCTACTTAAACACTGTCACTAATGCATTAGATGTATTAATAAGCATTCATAAAGACAGGCATTGTCTCTGAAGAGAGATGAGTTCTCACTGGAAATCGCCTCAAGCTATCAGAACAGGCTTAAAAAACACACAGCCTAGATTTAGGTCCTTAAAGCAATTTTTCTTATAGCCAAGTGCCCTACAGCCTCACAGATCAACATCAGAGGGTTCATAACAGTTTGTCTCAATGCCTAAATGTTAACATTAGGTGTTCACATCTTCAAATGCTGTCCTCACACCTTCGAGATGGAAGTACTCCAAATAACCTTAAGATTGAAGAAGCAGAGTGAAAAGCCAGTTGCAGTCAGATCATTTTACTGAAAACGACTAGGACAGCAAATCATGCATTCTATTTTACATAGAAACGGATTTTATGCACTTCATAGGGAATCTAATTTCTGTTAGGAGCTTCTGCTTGAACAGAATAAAAACTGCTGACTCTGTAAAATGTCTTAAGGCTTTTAATTCCTTTCCATAAAGGCAGATATTACGTTCTGCACCACTGATGTGCTAGCATGTTCACAATACTCAGGGAAGAACTGCGTGGCTGTAATGGACAGAACAGCCTGTCCTTTTTAGCTGAAGCTCGCTCTGGTCTGTATTAGTACATGGTGTTAAGGCAGCCTTCTCTACGTAGCAGATAAATAGGTACTGATAAAGAATGCTAAACTGAGATGACTTACAAAATGCTCATTTGTTTCACTGAGTTTTAGTTAGACAGGCAAATGAAACCTGTGCTCCCATGTAACACAGATGCTTCGTTCTGAAGACAATGGTTAACATTCTCAGTGAGCCCAGGGCTACTGGAACAGCCTGGAGCAGTGAAGTAAGACTGTTATTTTATTTATAGAATAAGTTTAGCAATGGATCTTAGATTGGAATGGGATCATAGAAAGAGCCAGAGAAGCAAGAGATGAGCACCTCCTGGCAGTCTTTCAAAGCAGGCTTACACAAATCCTTCCATTCTTCTCCCTACACTGATTCTCCTCTGAATGTCCTGTTTTCTTTTAGGACTGAATTCAGCCTGAGTTTCCTGTTCCAGAAGTCTGCTTATATTCTCACTGTCACCTGCTCTGGCTTTTTTCCTACATCCTCTTCTTGCCATCCTTCTGTCCTATTCTTTCCCATAGACAGCTTTTACCTGGAAATATTCCACTTCACCAGAACTTACCTATCCACCTATACAGGTACTAGCTACAGAAGTCCTTAAAGTAGCTAAACAGCATCTGTACCAGAATTATCACTACAAGCCCCTTTCAGTACCTTAAAAATCTGCAGTCCTGTGAACAACATTTTCCAAAGTGGAGCGACATTTGCCCAGATGAAGAGGGAAACATGGTCCTAGCTACACATTTGTGTTGTGACACAGGATTTGCAGCCACTAATGAACTTTCTTCTAGGAAAGTTCAGTGATTACCTTAGTTTTGGATACAGTCCTGCACATGGAGCCAGTTCTGTCTTCTTCAGCCTTCTTTCACCAGTTTGGCTGCTAGTGGTGTGAAGGTAAGTGTTAGCATCCAGGGGGATGGTGCACTGACACTATGCTAGCTAATCCCATCTGCAAGTCTAACACCGAGCACTGATCCTCAGGTTAAACTTGTACTACTTTAATGTCAGACATTCAGAACATCTGTTTCCTTTATTTATCACACAGACAGCACAAATCCTATCTGGAATTCTGTCACTGGACAATTTTGAATGGATTTTTCAAGCTAGCAATAAGAATGTTCAGTCTGAACCTCATCAAATAGCTACAAACCTGATATTCTTTTAACAGAGGGCGGCAAAATTTTTCATTATTGCAATGGATAGTGGGAAACTAGAAGTCTGTATTAAACACAAAGGGTTGGGAAAACAACATTGCATCCAGCACGGGAAACAGACGCTGACTACTTGCAATTCCAGAAACTACACAACTTCCCAAAAAAGTCTTTCCAAAGATAGAGAGAAGGAAAAAAGTAAAAAGCAAAATGAGGGCAAAACGACAGAAAGGAGACACTGGAGTCACCCTCCTGGAATACTTCAGCTCTAATTAAAAGTAATGTTAGAACTGCATTAGTCATTAGCAAACAAGGTCACAGGCACGGCCGCCCAAAGCATGTTCTCAGCCACAGATCTCTCCAAAGCACTTCAATGTGGCCACTGCAGACTACTTGTATGTCCTTGTTACATGCGTTTTATCTGAATCCAATCCCTTCATCAAGATGGGATCCTCAGGGGGATTCAAGAAACATTTTTCACAGTGCTGTGCATTAATTTTAACAGCACCTTTCACCAGAAATCGATTCCATCAAAGCCATTTGTATTTAAACATAAATAGGAGCATTCATAAACCTCAGTTCTGTAGGTCATGTGCACCAGCGACAGCCTTTTGCTGGATGAGCCCCCAGTTTCAAACAGTTTTCCTAAAAGTAGGTTAGGAGATGAGGTAAGAAAGGAAAAGTGCATTTTTAGCTCAGATAAAATGTGATACAGAAAAAGCTCTGAAAGCTGAAGAAAACCCTTCCAAGTAAGAGAAACTGAGTGTATTTTTTCAGGATTTCCAGCTCTCTCTGAAATAGAAAAAGCAAGAAATGTCAAGGATGACTCTTGATCTCAAAACAATGAATGCCAAATTCCGTTAGACTTGGAACCTTATGCCCTGAAATTGTTTAACTCAACCTCTAACCAGCCTGCCTTTATTCAGTACTTCTCTTGATTTTAATCGTATTTTTCTTAATTTCTTCTGTCAGAGCCCAAACTCCCTTCTTCCTCCTCCTTCTTCAATTCTCACTTGACTTGACAATTGCTTTTTGCAATACTCAAGAGGGATCAGATATAATCAAGTGGAGAATAGAAGATCTATCATGTCTAGGAGAAAGAATAATAGTTATAGTCTCCACTTATCACCATTGGTCTTCACAATTCCTTCTCTACTTTCAATTTGTTCTTAATCGATAACCAAATCAGAGGGAAAAGAATGGTTTAGTTTTGGAGTATGATGAAAATTCTGGTTTACTAACTCTTTACAAGCAGAAAAATGTTCGCTGTTTTAAAGTGCTGGGTTCGATTGCAGGTAAAGTGCTGAGTTTAATGGCAAAACTTTCAGTGCAGTTTCTTTAACAAGTCTGCCTGCAGATGTGGCATGCAGAAGCATTCACTCACTGCCAAATTAAGCCTTTAGTTAGACATTTAGGTTAGGTGAATAAATGCAGGGATCTGCAAAATTATTCAAACCGCAGCTGTTTGTGTGAAGTGACAAGTCAGATGTGCAAAGGCAGCTCAGCTGAGAAGAGGCTTCTCAGTCAGCAAGTCAGACAGGTCAGAAGAAGGTACAACTCCACAAGCTATTTCTGGGAGCATGCTGGAAAGAACAGACCTGGATTTGCAAATCTAAGGAGTCGAAGTACGGCTTTTGTTCAGAGACCTTATTGACAGAAGCATCCCAACCCAGTGTAAGACACAAGACAGTGTACAGAGCCTTTAGTTTCTTTGCAGTGTTTCTCACGAAAGGGCTGGGGATTGCCACTGTGAGTTTACTGTCATTCACCCTTCCACAGTTTCCCTTCTCAGTAAACCCAGGTTACAAAGTCTGCCACTTCTGGGCTGGGGAACTTCCATCTGTCATGGAACCATTCTGTACTGCTCATCACAGTTTATTCTTAAAGAACACAAGAGAGAAAAACACCAGCTAACTCCTTTCTCCTTCCTTGATTTCCCATCTTACAGGCCATGCAATGCAAATGCTTAAGTAGAATTATAAAGGAAAACCATGTAGCATTGATATATGAGCTCTTCTCTTGGCCCCTGAAAATTCATCCCTTTTGTTTTTGCTGTATTTCCAGACATAACGTGTGCTGCCCTACTTAGCTTGATGCGTTTGTACTTCTGTCTCCAGCCTTTCAGCAGTACCCTGAGGAAGCCAGCGAAACAGAATGCTGGATCTTTCAGTGAGTTGCTCTTCCCACCCCTACCAGGAAAGGCCATGCAAACAGGGCTGTGGACAAGGTCAGCCACACAAACAGTGCAAATGTGATTAGTCCTTAAAGGGTATAATATTGTGACATAATTAAAACCTAAAAACTGGATATTAAATGCAATCAGATCATAATTCTAAGAATTAGTTTGACATTGACTCACCAAAAGTTGGTTTGAAAGGCACTGAATTGTGGCCATGTGGTTTTAGAAATGGCTTTGGGTTTTTCCTTTATTTGGGTTAATTTTGCCCTCTGTGAATAATGTTTCGCTGGTTTATTACAGGAGACAGCCAGTATGTTTGTGGCAGCAGCTCGCTGGCTCCACAGGCTTTTCTGCATACATGCACTGGAGCTCACTGGCTGCAAAGACAGCAGAAGACTTGCCCCTGGGAACAAATACAAGTCAGGGTGCAAGTCAGGGGGACAGTTCTGATTAAACCAACCATTTGAGTATTTAAGCCTTCCCTCCTTGTCTTCCCAAATAAAACCTAACTGAAAGTTTGGAAGATGCGGATGAGGGAGTCATTTTTTAGCTATTAGGCTGAAACACAACTCTGGATGAGAGAAAATGCCATGAGAAAGCATCTTGAAGCTTGCAAGACATGCGAAACACTGGTAATACTACGGGAGAGCTCAGTCACTTGAAATTTCCAGACATAAGTTCAGAGATGCTTTAGAACACTGACAGGGCTGGGACAGACTCTCAAACTGAACAGACTCAGTCTGGATAAAGGGGAAGGAGCAGAAGCTTATTAAAAGAGATGGCAAGCACAGAGAAAGCGAACGGATGTTTAGCATGAGAGGTGGGCAAATACTTGGTTTAAATAGAGCACACTTCAGCTAAAGCACCACGGGAGGCGTGAGAACAGGCCCAGGTTTGGGTCTGAAAGAACAGAGATGAAAGTTTCACTGAGGGAGAGGGCAAAACCGCAACACTTTTCCTCAAATGAAAAGTGAGGAAGCTGTGTTCTTCCTCAACACAGCTGCTTTACAGCTGAGGATATTGAGGGCAACCTAGAGGAGTATATGAAAGAAATGCTGCCCAAGGTCAGGAGCGTAGGAAGAACCTGAATAACTGACTACTGAAGAAAGGGGAGAAAAGACTTCTTGAATTTGTAGCCTCACTGTTTTTCTTCCTTTTTGTCTGAATTCAAAGGAACAGTTACTGGACCACAACCCATTCTCCTCAGCTCTTCTGCCCCAGCCTTTTAGTTCTCACCATCTTCTGCACAGATATCCCCCCTCCGACACAGTGATTTCATGTCAGGCAATGCCTGTACAGCCTCTGTAGCTCTTATAGAGGTGCTTTGCTCCAAGCAGTTTGCATCTGGGCAGCTCAGTGGTCTAAGATTATAAACTGGTGCTTGTTCAGAGGCATGAACTGGGAGATGATCTCCTGCTAAAGCTGGATTAAGAGAGGCTTTAGGGTCGGGTGGGATGTGTGGAGCAAGAGTCTGGATTCCCTATGCTTCCAGTCTCGATACTGGTTTTTCCCCTCCCATGCTTTTTTGAAAATTACTGACCCAAATACAAGCATTATATTTGGGGTGTTCCAGAGCCAATTCAATTTATTCCTAGTACGGGAAGCATTGCTATTTTAATGAAAAAGAGCCCAAATCAAGCTACAGAGTTTCAAACACAGAGTATCACAACAAAACACTTCCAGGAAAGGGTTGACAAACACAGTTGCATAAAATGGGGATTTAACTTTCCTGTAGCATCTTTAGAACTGATTTGCAAGATGAGAGAAAAATCACTTTTCCTAAGGAGTGCCACAGAATATTTAGCTGCTCTCAAAGGGTTTATTGTAGAGAACATTTTTTACCAGAGAGAAAATGAAGTCTGGAAGAGAACCAGCTTGGGGCTGAATGAATTTGAAAAGGCTCTTTCACTGCCTGTGTAAGCTTAGTCTATAAATCAAAACTATTAGGGCTTAATTTTTAACTTGTATTTATTAACTGGGAAGAGGAGCTGCTGCTAAAAAAGGCATCATTTTAATGGACTCCTTTGCTGAAAGCATGCAATTACGGTTGGACCAAACTGCAGTGTGGGACACTGCAGGCAGCACACAGACAACCTGACCGAGAACCCTCCTGCCCTCCAAGACAGACATATAAAGAACATACATGCTGTGCTGTGCGGCACTGAGCTTTACCTTTCTGGAGCTTCGATGCATTGTCCTGTATCCAGCTGAAAAGACTGGCAAAGTCACAGTCACAGACCCAGGGGTTACCCTCTAAGCGTATAGTCCGCAGGGAGGGAAGCGCTTCTAGGATTGCCACATTGAGGCTTTGTAAGTTATTGTCATTCAATTCTAACACTTGGAGCTGTTCCAGGTTCTCAAAAGCAGCCTCATCCACATCCACCAGGTTATTGTTGCCAAGGCTCAATTTTACCAGTTTTTCTGCTGATTTGAATATCCCAGCATCAAGCTGTGTTAAATTATTGTAGCTTAAATCTAAATAGAGCAGTTTGGTAGACCTGCTAAAAGTGCCCTCTTCTAAAGAGGTGAGGGAGTTATTCCTGAAATCCAAATAGACCAGATCTCCATAAAATATAAAGAAATCAGCTGGTATCACCTGAATGTTGTTATCAGCTATAAGAAGTTTCCGTACATCCAATGGAAATGAACTAGGAACACTTGGGAGTCCTTGATCCCGGCAATCTATGGTGTGGTAGTCCATACAGCTACAGACAGCAGGGCAAAAATGACCCACAGGTACAAAAAGCAGGCAGACAAAGAGAGAAGAAGGCAGAAGGCAGAAAGGAAAGCATGGCAACATCGTCAAGGATCTGAAAGCTGTGATGAGCACCACTTCTAAGAGAAAGACATTTTGCTCAGCTGAGCAGTAGTGCCTGGTATTTGTGTGTGTGTGATTGTATCCAGGAGATCACATATCATCATAGATCCGATAGCAGCACAGCCTTGGGAGGGGGAGGGAGAATGACTGAAGGAGGGAGGGAGGGAGGCAAATGTGAGGATTTACACTGTCAGAATGTTATAATGCTGCACAGTGCAAGGGAAAGCGATGATTGGGCAAGCGGCGGATCTTTCAAAAGGGCTCGCTTTGCTTCTGTGAGCTAAAAAAAGCAGAGAGCCTGCTCGCATATTTGCTGTGTATTCCAGCAAATGGGAAATCACACCTGATCCTGTGACTCTGACAGCAACAGCTTATGCTTAAAAAGCCCTCCAGGTAATAAACCCTAATGAAACCACTGACTTTGTTTCTTTGCAAGAGCCTACCTCAAGGTGAGCAATGCCCTACAGAAAGACAGGTGAGGCTCAAGGAAGCATCCTGGTTGACTGCTAAGACTGTTCTCCCTTTCCTTTGTAAAACAGGGAGCAGAAGAGCAGCAAAGGGGGAGCCCAAAGACAAGGAACTTGTGCTGTTTCTGGATATGACTCATTATCTTTTAACCAAGAAGGCTAACCTCCTATAGCAACAAGGAATATGGTCTCAAGAGCGCAGGGTTTTCCCTTCGTGTTTTAATGACAAAACCAGCTGCTTTCTAATACAGCACCAGTAGCGTCTGTTGGGCCACATAAAAGTGCAAATTGTGGCTCAAATCTTCAGAGAGTTAAAACTGAGCGGACTTTCTTCATTTTCGGGGGGGGGGGGTGCAATATTTGGCAATTGATCTGTCTGTCTCCTATGGGCCAGCAGAGATGATTTTGCAACAAGGTATCTGTGGTTTTCTGACATTCCCAAATCCACACCCCTAAAGGCAAATCCTCTGCCAGCTGCAAGCTTAACATTTAACTCCATCCCTCCCTCCTCATGCACATTGTATAAGCAGACAGGAATAGGACTCCGGCCCTTGGGCCGTACCTATGCCTGTGAAGGAAGATTTTTCTAAAGAGACAGGTTGTATTTGTTTGTGTGCATGTGTCCTGAAGATTAGAGTACAAACTCAAAACACCTTTGGAGAGCTTATTCCTATGTCAAAGAGAGGCCAGTAATCTTGATTTAAGGTTGTATTTCATCACTGAAATCAGTATCTTTCATCCAGGACATGGTATAAAAACTGCCTTCTAAAATAGCCTATCCTCCCAAGATACTGCACTTAAACTCACATAAGAAAGCCGGATTATCAACCTCTCCTTCAGGAAGGACACAGAAACACTGAACTGCTGTGAGGGAACAAAGAGAGCCAGACTGTTCTCAATAGCACCCACTAACAGAAAAAGAGGCTACGGGCACAGATGAAAAACCATCTGAAGACAGGAAAACACTTCTCTTTTCCTGTGCGGGTGGTGAGACACTGTAACAGGTCGCCCTGAAAAGTTGCGGAGTCTCCATTTACAGAGATATCCAAGAACAGAACTCTCTCCCATGATGTACATGCGGCAAACTGCTCCAACTGTGCTTGAGCAAGGGATCAGACACGATGATTTCCAGAGATCCCTTCCAATCTCAGAGCTGTCAGGAAATGAACGTGCCAGGAAGAGTTATACCTCTGAGCACCTCTCCTGTTTTGCAACACCTTGTTTCTAATTCGTAAGTCTTTCAACTAAACCACCTCGAGCCAGCCTCTACATCCCTGCCACAACCACAGATCCTGCTTCAGGTAGTTTTCATGTCTCGAGTCACTTTTAAAACACCACCCACAAAGAAATGGGCACAGCGGCCTCCATAAGTCACCAGGGCAAAGCCCAAATGAATTCCCAACTTCATCATTTCAAACCTTTACATTACAGAGGAAGTGGAAGTTTGATAGGCTGCCTACGAATAGAAATAATAAAAATCCCCCATGCAAAGAAACTCTCATGATCAGGATTCAATGAATCAGCACCAACAAGTGACTGCATCTGGTATTTCTTATGCAGAAATGATGCTTTTTAAACTTTCAAGGCTGTATCTTGCAAACGCTTTGCTCCTGCTGTAACTGACTGGTTTTTTGCCTCTAATTTAATCAAGGCTTTAGGTCAAGATAAAGCCGTTCTTAACACAGGAAAGCAAATCTGACTCAGTAACTTGTAGTAATGATAACTTTACACAGAGATCTAGCTCTCTATTTAGTGAGTTTATAATACACAGAACTTAGGGGTCCCTATGACTCCTCCTATGCAGACCCACCTTTCCCTATCAAATGTACAGAATCAGACTCTGACATTTCCTTTTCCAAGAGGCCTCAGTGTTTATTATGCCTGTTCCGCAGATGGGAGACAATAAGGCACAATTTGTGACAGATCCAAGAACATGTTAGTGGCACTGCGTAGGAGCAGGATTCAACTTCCTAAAAATTCCCCCAGCTCTTGCTAAAACCACCATTCTTTTCTGTACAGAACAGATCTTCCCTTTGCTCAGGTGTGCGTGTGTGTTCTTTACATCTTACCCCCTTAGGGTAAGCCCTGTAAGCAACAGTATCTTCACAGCTTATCCTGCACACTTGCAAGCAGTTTGCATTTTCTCTGTAGAACCTGTGGAGCTTTCCCGAGAGGTTTGTGAAGGGGTTGGCAGGAGACTAAGGATTACTGGCTCTGGATATTTTGGGATAGGTACCCTGTAGGTTTGTCAAACATCAGCCTGCTCCACAGCATCCAGGCAAATGGAGTTTCGCTGTCAATGTGTCCCAGCTACCCAGACCAGGCGCAGTGCCCACCATCATAGGCCACCTGTGTGGTCTGGCACATTTCTCCTCCTGTTTTTGTCCCATAGAGCTTCCTCCTGAACTGTCTTTCTCTGTATAACATTCCTGTTCCATTTTGTCTGCTCAGCTTTATTCACTCCTTAGCTACTGCTTATTTCTGTATCTATTTTCCTCACAGCATAAATATTCTCTGGAATCATTCTGAAGCTTCATTCACTTGCTAGACATTTCAGGCAATTTTGGATAGCAGGAAGGAGACTTGGCAGCACAGCTTTCTATCTAATAATTAAAGCTTTACTTTTGTCATCTTTATTTGCATCAGTCGGTCACAGTAACCTGCCCTGCTACACAAAGGGTTAGCCTGCTCTCTGCTAAGTGCACAGCACCCTCTTGTGCCCTGCAGGACAGCAGTCATTCCACAGCCACTCTGGTCTCTTCTGATGAGCTAGGAGCAAGTTGTACCATACTCCTATAGCTTAATCTAAGCTCTGAGCTTCACTTCTTCCTCTTCCAGCGGCCTATTAAATCACTCCATGCAAGAAAATAAGATATATAATCCCGGCAGTGTTCTTATGCGCTATTCGGTGGTGTTCTTTTGGCTACTTGTTAAGTAGCAGGGACCCTAAATCACAGATTGCCAATCACCTATTGCATGATTGCATTGAGAACATTTTTCAGTACCTCACGATGTATCATGCGTATCAGGATTTTGTTTGGCTTCCCCTGACACTGCGGCAAATACAAAACCTGTGGTCCTGCCCTCTAGGCTCCCCTAAAGCAAGAGGTACAGGATGGGTTCAAGGAACCTGCTTGTACTTCAAACAGGGTAACAGTTTCATAATCAAAGAACTTTGGAGAACTTTGTGTCAAACCCTTTTGTGCAGAATGAAGACACAAAACCGATTTCTCTCCATACCTTCCAGTTGTAGGAGTTGAATAAACAGAACAGTAACAGTGGGCAGGCTTTGGACTAAAACAACAAAGATCTGGCTTTTCATCCCTTCAATTTTCTATTCAGGATACTGGTAAGAGAAATCTCTAAAATAAAACAGCGACAAGCCCACACTGGTCCTGGATCTTCAGTGTGCTTGCAGCACTACATTATGGCAAGCAGGAGGAAACAAACAGGAGGAACCAAAAAAACCCCCATTTGCTTCTCCATCTAGTGAAGTCAGAAATAGCTTTGCAGGAAAATGACAAAGATATCACCTTAGGAACATCCAGCTCTCCCCTAAAAAGTGCTCAATACTTCCTGGAATAATTTGAGTAATGGAAGAAAAAAAGAAAGAAACGAAGGATCCCAATCTCAGCCAACACATTCTCACCTAGAAGAGACTGAAAATGGTCCATCCCCACTCACATTTTTGAAGAGCTCATTGAGCATATTTTCCCATTGGAGAATGGAAACTTCCTCCTTCCATGGAGGAGGTTATTATTCCAGACTTATGCTTCATTAAGGCACATGTCATGTCCGAGGCTGCTGTACCAGGTGCACACAAGGCCTGCTAACAGTTTTCCTCCTCACCCTCATACATTAGCAATGTGTCATGGGGAACAGTGTTCAAACTTGAATGATTAACTACATATTAATCCATCAAACACTGAAATAAAGCACTAAACAACAGCTCTGAACACAAGTCCCATTTTTCTTCAGATGTTTACCATTTCACTTCCAGTGCGTTTTTCCTTTTGGGAAAAACCTTCCCCTGCTATGACCAAGTACGTTGTATGAATGCAGCCAAAGGGCACCTTTGGACAGTTTCCTCTGATCTTACATATAAGAACTGCTGAAAAAGCAAAAGATTCCTTTGTCTTACAATTCCTGAGATGTAAGAAACTGTGAACTGAAGCTTGCGTTACACCTGCCCAGCCCTTCTGTGCTGCCGCCATGCCACTGGGAGGGAAATGCCATTGAAATTCATCAATCTGGCAGCAGCAAGGATTGAGTTTGAAAACTTCAGACACTGCAGTTTGGAGCCAAATAAGCCCAGTCTAACGCCATCAAAAGACTTCCATCATCTGCTCTAGAGAACACTGGACCACATAGATGTGTGGTCACTGCCTTACTGTAAACCACTGACAATCTCTAAAAGCATCCATGAGAGATGGAACAGTGTAAATTATATTTTCTTTTTACCTCAGGAATGAGTTTGCATCCAGCCACTACAGTGTAGTCAACACCATGCCCTCTGCTTAGCTGATCCAGAATTACTGCAGTTCTAAAGCAAATTAAAGGTGACTGAAGGTGGAAGTGCTCCTAAGCACAGAGGGGTGCTCATGTACATCCACTGCTACTCTTGTATGTAATAGAGTCACAAATAAAGCTGGGCTCAGGTTTCTTCTCGAACACTATTTATCTGGGCAGATTCACCAATGGGTCTGTCAAGTTCTGAAAATCCTCGCGGAGATCAGAGATTTTTTCAAACCTAAGAGTTTCTAAATAATTATATATATATATATATAAATAAAATCCACCAATTATTTATATATATATATATATATATATATATATATATATATATATATATATATAAAATCCACCATCAGAGTTGTAGGGGAAAATTTATGGAAGTCAATGACTTTAAAGCAGCAGTTGGAGTAGAACATAACTTTCATATCTGAAACTTGTTTCAACTTGCACCTAAACACAGAAGGAAGTTGGAGCAAATTCTCAAAGCCCCAAGACATGACTAAATTTAATCCAGCTCTGATGTGAAGCCAAGCAGATCATTATTTTTAACCCATGACTACTACTATAAAGCAAAAGACAGGAAGCTAGTAAGTCTTGTGGACTGATTTCCTCCAAGTCATGCCCTCCACACTCACCCTTTCCAGCCCCCTCTAGAGAACAACTGCTGAACACTCTATCAAAGCACTGAATGTGCCCCTATGCAATCTGGCTGAGCAGAGGGTGCAGTGTGACAAATGGTGCATGTTCTGCCAGAGAGGAGGCAAGTTATCTTTCGAGGAAGGAAACCCAGAAATTATTCTGAAATATCTGGGAAGAAGCACATTTATGTTCTTTCAGTAGGAAGCAGATAGTTTTAATGTCTGCCCTGTGCCACCTTGAAAACCCTTTGGAGAGTTCTCTTTGTTCTAATGAACAGCAAATACATTTATAGCAACTAAACGGATTGACAGCTAATGCTTATTAAAACACTCCCTATGCATTCTTTGAGTATAAAACCTCTCTGGAGGTCAGTATGGTACACCAGTGAAAAACAAAAAACCACAAAAATGACCCCCCAGCAACCATAAAATCCCCCAAACAAATAAAAATAGGCCCTGGCTTGATTCTTCTATCAACATCATAACATTAATGGGCCAAATGTCTTTTCCAGAGCAAAGCAGACGCTGCACTTGTGAGGATTTATGCAAATTTGTACTAAAGATACAAACAGTACCAGAAAACAGCTCAATTTACAAAGGCACAACTAATTTAACTGGAAGTCAAGGGCTTTTTGTGGCTCCTCAGTTTGGTTTAAGAAGGGGATTTTACAAAGCCATTAAAAGCTACCTTCCTTGGCTCTGTTAATTTATTTGACATGGTAGAAGCTACTCACAACAGGGGCAAAGAAACAGGCTCGATCTTCTAGACCTTTGCTTGAAAGCAGATAAACACTGCCCCCCACCCTCCCCAAGACAGTAATTTGCGGTCACTGCTGTTCGCCCATCTACCACACTGGTTGTCGCTGCATACCCTTAGAATAGTTAGGGTTGGAAAGGACCTTAAGATCATTCAGTCCAACCTCCTGCCATGGGCAGGGACACCTCACACTAAACCAGTACCACCCAAGGCTCTGTCCAACCTGGCCTTAAACACCGCCAGCTATGGAGCATTCACAACTTCCCTGGGCAACCCATTCCGGTGCCTCACCACCCTTACAGTAAAGAACTTCCTCCTTATATCCAGTCTAAACTTCCCCTGTTTAAGTTTGAACCCGTTACCCCTTATCCTGTCGATACAGTCCCCAATGAAGAGTCCCTCCCCAGCATCCCTATAGGCCCCTTTCAGATACTAGAAAGCTGCTATGAGGTCTCCACGCAGCCTAAATGGATTACCCTTCATGGATTTAAGTGTGCAGAAAGTATATCTGTGTCAGTGAGAATTCCAAGCATCAGTTGAGTAGTAGAAATCATGGAAATAATTATTACACAGCCCTCTGTTGTCGTTTTCGATAAAAATATTTCATGATGTCCTGGTTTCAGCTGTAACAGTCATTTTTTCCTCCTTCATAGAATTCCAGACTGGTTTGTGTTGGAAGGGACCATAAAGCACCTGCAGTTACAACCCCCTGCCATGGGCAAGGACACCTTCACTAGACCAGGTTGCTCCAAGTCCTGTCCAACCTGTCTGTGATTCTATGATAACTGAAATATCTACAGCCCTGTTCATGGTAGATGATCCTCGTCAGTCACTTGTCTTCACTCTGAAGTGATCTTTCTATCCTCTCACAAGTCACTCTGGCTACACAAATATCCAGTGCCCCTTAGGGAATGCAGCATATTTTGACTTGATGCCTTCCGACATTTCACTCGCCTTGGTAATAAGATAAGTAAAATGTCAGGTGGAATCATATCAGGGAGTGCAGCCATCCCTGAGCGGGAGCTGTTTGGAGCCTTGTAATGCTGCCTCTGGATTTGCTTTTCAAAAGCATGTTGATAGCTAATGCTAAATCTTACAATGACTAGTTTCAGAACTGCACCAGGAATTACTAACTTCCCTGACAATGAACTGGGGGTACTTCTCTGGCACCTAACCTCCAGAAGTCTATTACAGGCACACTTTGAATGATGCATTAGCAACCATTAGCAAAGCTGGTCTCTTAAATACAACTCCTTTCAGCCTATGTGATGATGTAACATACCATATGGGTATATGTACCCACAGTGCTACATATAGTTCTAAATACTGGAACTTCAGTAGGACCCTTAGTGGTGGGAGTTGGAGGTGTCTTACTACTTGTTTGCACAGTTCCATCTAAATCCCAATTACTTATGGCGTAATACCTCAGGGCCTCAGTTTCCCTTTTTTAAACAGGGGAAGGCATAAAATGGCTATAAGGATTACAGGATGTTCAGGGTATAAGAGATATGGGTCTAAACCTCTGATTTTAGGAAGGATCTCCTTTGCTATGAAAGATGCTGTATTATCAATAATGCTTGCAAGCAACTGAAATTGTTAATACTCCTGGTATTGTACTTGGTGCACAGCTGCCTATGCCTACAAAGACATGAATCATGGTCCTCTAGTACAGTTTCCTACAGTGAAACCCAGAAGATATTAACATTCCAATAAAGAAAAAACCTCTTGATTCACTACTTCCATTGAGTGAAATAGTTTACAGAATAGAGAGAGTGTTGGCACTGGAAGGAGAATCTGCAACACTTATTTCCACTCTGATCTACTGTGTAACCTTGGAAAAGTCACTCTGGTGCTAAGTGCCCGAGTTTCCCCACAGTTTCATATGGAGATAACTAGAAGCAGCAACAGGATGGAACATTAAAATTAGATGATATTCACCTCAGCAGCTTTCAGCATTTCAATTTTAAAAGGCATAGGCTTTTAAATATATATATTTTAACAGCATGATAGTGCCTTGATCTGAAGACACATGGCTTGAAGCTACTGAAGTGGTAAGCAGGCCTCCAAGACAGAAACTCTCTCATTCTCCTTTGTGTATAAACTAATTCTAGAACAAGACAGGTCCTGCAAATAGAGAACAAAGCATAAAACATTTATTTCCTAATTTAAAGCATGACTGAATTTACCCCTTAGATAGGAAAATCCTGCATTTGAACTACCTTCCCTTCTCCCCCTCTAGTTATTACTGACAAGCTAACATCACAAAGCCTGAGCTCATGCAACAGTTTGTGTAATGCACAGATAAGGTCTGTCTGTGAATTCCAGTTGAATCACATTACTTTAGGTCCATGTTCCACACTCGGGCTGTGACTCCACCCTCCTAAACAGTCTCAAGTCATCACTTCATTTAATCCAAAGTCATGATTTATAGCATGGTTCAGAGAATGAATCAAGCCCTGAATTTAACAGTTGTTTTAACTGTGCTAAACTTGCTTTAGAATTTTTGGTGTCCTCTGTTCTTTTGTCTCCATTCCTGTGATACTTATTCAATTTATTTTTCAGGAAAACAATCCAGTATTATAATGTTTTGGCCAAAATACTTATAAAGCCATGCTATTAGTCTGGTATTTCTCATAGACAAAGCATTATCATTTGCAGTTGAGACCCTTTATTAAGTTCAGAAGTATACTATTTCATTTTAAGAGACTACATGACTCATGTCAGTGGAATAATATGTGAATGAATCCAGATCTTACAAAATAGCTGAACCATCCAGGATCCCTGCCCTGATTTCAGGGCTTGGTTTCATTTTAGCTGAGGTATGCTTTGTCCCCTAATACTGTGCTTCAGATTGCTGCTAGCTGTTGAATTTGCTTGCCTGTCAGAAGGTGAGCTGGGGGTCACCACAACAACTGTCATTTCAAGCAACCCACAGTTTCTACTGCTGTAAGATCACTGCGCCTTATTTCTCTCACCAAACCTTTCATGGAAGCATGCATTTTCATATCCATTTGGACATGTAGCCACGGTGGGAAAATATGCTGCTGCTTGAAGATGTGGCAGAAAGGTTGCAGCACAAAACCTTACTTGTCTGGAGCACATTTCTCTGCTTCATCTCCTCACTGGGACTAGGGAAGCGAGCACGTTTTGAACAGTACCTGCGAACAGATCCCTTCCTCTGCTGGCTGCAGACATGGTCTCTTGTTTATTCACTTGGGTTGTTTGCAGCTAAATCCCAATTACATGAAATGTGTCAGTCAGGAAAGGCCACCGGAAAACATCACTCTGCACTCCCACCTTCCCCACATTAAGTACCCATTCACACACCAGCCTGTGTTTCTGCCCCTGCCTGACCCCACACCATTTGAAACAACTCTTTCCATCTTTGCACCTCCTTTATGAAGCTGCTTATTCTTGGGAACATGCTTTGTATACAGAAAGGAGAAGAAACAACATTATATACATTTCTCCCTAAGATCAGAGTTAAAAAGGGAATTTTGACATGGAACTTCATGGAGGTAGTATTTCTCCCTCATTCATCCATGTGTATTTCATTAATTCTAGAAGACACATAAGCATATTCAAAGAGGCAGTTACAAATATGCAGACCAACTGGCTGCACCCATATGCTGTGTGTGCCTCAGTCCATCTCCTTGTAAACCCCAGCAGGTCCCGCTCCATGCTGCAGAATCCCAGGCTGCTGGGACACAGCACATTCAGGGACCATGCTGGGTTCTGCCTGCATTCCAAGCAGCGTGATCTCAGCCACGCTGTCAGGATTACAGCATTTCTTGGTGCATTTTCAGCACAGTAACACAGTTTTAAATGCGCATTGAAAACCATTAGAACTTGTAAATTCCTAATGAGAGGCACTTGCTTTACCTATATAAACTCACTATAAAAGCAATGAGTGTCTTTGAACGTATTAAGAAACAAACTCACAGAACCATTCTGTAATAAATGAGACTGAATACATAATATTTGTGTGGTTTTTACTCCTCTTTTGGCTCTATTGCTGTGTTGCTTTCCTTATTTAACTGTTCTAGTTAAAAGAACACTCCTGACCTAAGAAAACGTGTATCAACCTTATAATTTTTTGTTAAATAGCCGGTGGTCATCCACAGGTTTAAAAGTAGTAAAGAGTGGGCATTCCATATTTAACTCTGAGTCACTCCATTGTATGTCACATAGAGACAACTGCTGGCATCCTCTGCAAGGACTTTTTCTGGATAAAATATTTATTGACAGAAATCCCAGCTCCAGTGAGCCCTCAGGAGTGTGCCCACTCCCTACAATCAGCTCTTACACCATATGTAACCTGTTGTACCCCATAAAATTCATGTTTTCAGGACTGTTCCTCCAGAGAACTTCACTGTGAGGAGAAAGCTTTAGTAAGAAAGCAGCTGAGCAGGTCTGCTCCAGGGGCCTCTATAAACAGCCAACATACATACCTATCCTCTTGAGAAAGGCAGTGTCTACCAACAGTACCCTATTTCTTTCACGCAGGCAATGGTGTTACTCTTACTTAAAAGATGTAAGATTATAAATCACGCTTTTGGATTAGACAGCCCAAATTCTACTTCCAGTGAAGAGCCTTACAGTAAAACAAAAAAACCCAAACCCACCAACAATTCACATTTTGAAATTATAACAGGAAATAAATTCACTTCAACATCAAACCACAGTCTTTGAAACATCACAGAGAAATCTTGACATTTTACATAGCTCAACTCACTCTTACATGTAACTATTGTGTAGCCCTCTCTACCCTTTCCCTCTTCCAGCCCATCTTTGTCAAGTCTTTTGAGGACTGACTGAAAGAGCATCATGGAGAAATGCAGTTTGTACAAAGACCCTAAATCTCAAATGAAACTATTGCAAATGTAGGTGCTTGTTCCTTCTCTGTTAGATACTCGTTTGAGAGTCAAACGAATACATTTTGATTTCCTGGCTTGGATGAAACCTGGCTACTTCAGAATTGCTCTATCAGCCATCCTGCTGTACAGGCCAGAGGCACAAGCTCAGTCTGTGCCCGTTTATCAGATCATCAAGTATTTCAGTTTGCCTCTATGCCACATAGACTGGAGCACTGGTGAAGACTGGTCTATATTGATTTTGGTGAAACTGAGTTCTATCAGCTGAAAATCTAGCACCACCTCTAAAACTAACTAATACCATTATTCTAGCTTAAGATCTTCTACTATCATGCATTGTTGCCATTTTTCAAATCAATATTCTCTTCTGTACACCTGACAGCCAGGGCTGCTCACACATCTATACATATACTATGCTACAATAAGGAGCACAGATGGTCAAGGAACAGGATTTGATTTACAGCTGCTTATCTTAAGAATTGATGCATAATATGAATATTTGAGTTTGTTAATACTAATACCAATCCCTTCCTACAGGACATGTTTTACTTTCAAACAGTGAATTCCTATGTCTTATGTCAGCTGCAAGGCTGACTTCACATTAAAAGTGGTGTTCCTGCCAGCCAGAAAAGGCTGCCTGAAACACAGATAGGTGTTTAAGTTCTCCCATTCCCTGACAATGAAAAACTTCTAGATTGCCCTGTTGTCATATCTTGCATACCAAATGCATTTCGAGACATTAGGAACTAGAAGCACACTGACTCAAAACCAAAATCTACCATAAAATCATGCCTATTTAAAGCCTATGCAAAACAATGAAGAGATATTACGGACTTCAACTTTAACAGTTTGTAAATAAGGGAAGGTAAAGGCCATTTCTGAGGGCAAGAGTCTGTATTTCTGCAAAGCCTTTTAAGAATCTTTGACTTCCATGTAAATAACCCCATAACATGGGAACATAATCATCCATACTCAGTTTCAAGTCTACTATGGAGACCTGCAAATGCATATATATAGAGATGACTTCTCTCTATATACGCACATGTAAAAAGGCAACACAAATGCCTCATCTCTTGAAAGAGGAATACCCAAATTACCCCTCTACTGTCCCAAAGTCTCACAAGTTGTCAGAGACTGGACACTGTTGACAGGTTTCAATGTCCGGGCTTGCGCCTGACTAACCCTATTTCCCATTAATATGCAGTTCATATGCTGCCAGATTTTCTCCTTCCACAGAACCGTGACCCATACAAGTAGAAGTTTTCTGTATCTCCAGCACATACAAAATAAACCAGTATTTCCTACTCTTTCACTAGAATTACACTCAAAAAGTGGAAATTAAGCATTCAATTTGATTATATCCTTTGCAAATCTGCTCTGGAACTGAAAAGATACCGTCTCTTTCTGTTGCCAGATTTCCTGTTTCTGTACCCCAGGGGCAGCTGTGGGCCCTGCAATATTTGGTCAGAAGCACAGAAACTGTTTTCTGCAAGCTTTATTAATTTTCAAGCCATTTCCTGTTTCCCCTTTGCAGCCAAACCCGCCCCTTTTGGCAGGTACTGACATACACAAAACCACACAATTCAGTTTTAGGAGATGTTCTATGACTTGAAAGAGGAGGAGACCCAGAATGGTGGCTACAGTTTTTCAACTCTGCTTCACTGTGAGGTGAATTTTCAGCAAATCATGCTGTACAGAATTGCCCACCTCCATTTTTTAATCCTTTACATAATATAATAGATTTACTCTTTGAAAACGTTAAAGCACAAGCAGAGAGTACCCACAAACCAAATTCTTCTGGAGGTGGAGATCAAAAGCAAATTCTGTCCATAGGTTGCATTTTTCTTAACTGATGTTTAAGCAGTTTCTTGTGGTATGTAACCCAAACCTGCAGAAGCCTCCTGTCCAGTTTGAGACACCAGAGCCTGGGCCTGCAGAAAGGACAGGCATGTCCAGGCTCAGACAGTTTACAGGAGCTCTGAATGATGAGCTTTGAGGCAGCAATTTCCCCAGAGCTCATTGTCACACTCTGCCCTATGGAGCATTCCTTACTTTCTGGATCATAGTGTTTCTTTGCAGGGAAAGGAAATCTGGAGCTAGACTTTTACAGTGTAGATGAATTAAATGTACACATACAGATTATTTCCATGAGCCGCAAAGTGCAATCAGTTCCAGGATAAACTGCCAAACCATTGCCAATTATAAGGCCAAATAATACCAGGGAAGAGATCACCATAAACCCCTGCACTTTCAGAAGGGTGTATGTAGGCAGATGGACCAATGCTAACATAAAGCAGTCCTACAGCCACAGAAATTGAGCTGCCTACATTCACGCCCTGCACGAGCAGAGTTACACAGGATCAGAGGATGGCTGCCCCTCACTCATACCAGAGCTGTTCTTTAAAGGCCCATTTATGACAACAGGGAGTCTTCTATTGACTTCAGCACTCCTGGGTTCACATTGCGACACTGATTCAGGGCTAAACATCATCCCACGCTTTTGCCCATTGAGGCATAACACTTTGCAGGATACAGTCACTACTTTTCTACTCCCTCAGCTCTGTTTCATTCTTTGCTCTTGCTGAACTAGAGACAGACTAAGCCTCTCAAGGCTGTGCACATGACTGATACAGTCAGGCAGAAAGGACAGATAATGAAAAGAAAACATGAGGGCTGCTTGTACTCAAGACCCTTTCCACCTCCTCCCTTAAACCACTGTGATTAAAAACACACAGAGCTGCCTGGCCAAGAAACAGGAAAAAAAAAGGAGAGTGCCCATGCACTCATATCCTGGCAATTTGTGGGAACTGTCAGAACACACCCAGAACAAAAAAGACCAAATTACGACATCTCTTCATAGACCTAAACCTCAGTTCACTGCAGCGCTGGAGCACATCTGCAAGTCCACTCCCAGAGACATACACTTACATACAGTAAGTGCTTAACTTCCGTTTTGAAGCAGGCAGAGCACACAGTTCAGTGCTGCTTTAAATACAGATGAACTGTTAAATCAGAACCTAGAGTAATTCCTTCATTTTCACAAACCCTATTGACTTAACCAAATTACAATGTGTTAAACTATAGTTTCATTAAAACCCATTGATTTGCTACAGTTCAGAGGAAAACTGCTCCTTCCTCTCTCCCTGGCTCCATACTCTCTTTCAAGAGTATATTGGCTCTTCCGAAAGAATTTAGTTGATGGTTTAAATCAGACGGCTCAGCAAGGGCTCCCAGCCTTACTCTCCTTACTCAGCAGCACGCTGACCCCACTAGAAGGCAAGTTCCTATCACCAAGGAACAATTAGTTCAACACTAACAATTGCATTGTTCCTTAAGGACAATTAGCAAGATGACAATTAGTAAGACAATTCTATTTTTTCCACCAACTTGGTAGGCAAATTCCTTCCCTTTCCTTTGTATACCTTTGATGTATCTATATTCGTATATCTATCACTTTGATACTGTGATAGAAGCTGATTTTACTGAATTCTTCATAGTTCAATAAATTTATCTAAAGAGTTTTTCTTTGAGCAGCAGCAGAAATAGCTGCTACAGGAGAAACTCTTCCTTATTTGGAAGAATACTAAAAATGCTAAAAAGTATTGAAGTAGCCACTGGAACTTGGACGTCTACAATTCCTGAAAGCTCAAGAGCTCCAGTTCTGTACCCAGAATACACCACTGTTTAAAGGAAAATATTGTTTCATTCAGCAAAGAGTTTGTCCTTACTTCGAAAAGCTTATTCTTAAACCTGAGGCAGATTTGTTTCTATGAATGATCATAAACATGACATGTCTTCAGAGCACCTTTGAAGGAAACTGAATGAAATCCTAATACCTTCTCCTTGTTCCTACTAACTTGTTAACATTAAGAAGTCACTGTTTGCTCCAGCTTGTCTTTCATAGTGTACTACATTCAGTTTTGGTTCTGAAAATAGAGACAGAATTCCAGTTATTCTGCTGTGATATGGTAAAAATTATTTGTTTCCATTTTTCAAAGTAAATTTCATTAAAACTGACATACTCCCGCAGCAAATCTCAGCTTCACATGATGGCATTGCCCAATAAGCAAACATTCTTTACGTAAATCTGAAGCTGCACTATCAAGGAGTAATTAATCCCAGATTTTAAGACCCATGACATGCTGAAAGTTAGTAGATGGCAATATTTCACTTTTTCTAAAGAAATCAGCCAATATTGCCTGTTGTTTCTTTGCACTGACTGTTTGAAATCCTGATCTCCTACTCATCTTCAATCCAAAGAGTACAATTACAGCACCATAACTTAGATCTATACCTAACAAATTCCTTTGGCACCTATCACTTTCAAAAGAAAAGCCCTATGGAAGGTGTTGCATTTCCCACCTGCAGCCTTCTTTACATTACTACCACTGCTTATGTTTGGACTTGCCTTGCTCCTTCATAGTGCAACAAAGCATTGTAGGGTCAGCTCTGACTATCACTCACTGAGCAAAACAACGTAGCCATGTTTCAGAGTTGTTTTTTAAAGTGAGGACCTCTTCCATAAGTGTGTCCCACTCTCCTGCAGAGATGACCTCCTCCACAGCTCTCAGCAGAAAGAAAACAAATCTGTGCTTCAGAGCCTAATGTCCTGGCACCACAGGACTTTGAGGTACAGAAACCCAGGGAGGTTCCTCCACTCAGGCATGTGGCACATTGGTATATGTGAACCCTGATTAAAACTCACCACATTGCTAAAGATATGTCAATCATTAGATTATTACTTGCTCAAGACACGGGAAGATTCAGAAAAGGATTAATACAAATCATTGCCTCCCAAGTTCTAATTCAGTCCCAGTTCCTGTCTAACAACCATGACTTGCAGAAGTAGTATCTGTTACAGATGTTGGTAGGATGCTCATCTAGTCTTGCATTCACGCCATAGAATGCTGATGGGCAGAAACATACACAAGAAAAAATATCTAGTCTTGTACAGACCATTGTACAGCTTTACTACTAATAGCTACATACTTCCCCTTAGAAAAGGGAAAAACCTCCACATCTGCAGGGCCGTATTAGCACGCTGACGAGGCCAGCAAGCCTGTGGGCAGAGACTGATGCTGGAGGACGGCTAGATGTCACTTGAGGACACAAGAGAGACTTCAACATGCAGAAAAATCCAGACAGTATTTACTGCAGAATTAAATACCCTGTCCTAAAACTATTTCAGTCTCCCTAACTGCACATTCACTACCACACTTGCTCAGATAAACATGGGCGCTTACTTTGAAATGAACAAAAACATCAGTTCCCTGCTGGAAATAACAGAAAAATGTCCTTAGTGTTGTTCCTTAAATATTTCTTAAGGACAGTTTGCAGAAGGGAGAGAACTCCCTGAACACCTCCCTCTGCCTAAATACCCTTTCCCCTTTTACTAAATAAGTCTACTGAAAGCCACAACAGATCCTGTAACTTTAAACCTGGGCTGAGATCATCATTTAATACTGACCAAACAGAGTGCAGAGGGCGGGCTTGGCTCTTCTTTGAGGACCACCTTAGGCATGCTCCCACCCCTTGGCTAAAGCAAATAATGCTGAATCCACTCAGCTTTCCTTAGTTGTATAGTTATCATCTGGGAAAACTTTCCCCCTCTAGACTACAGCAGTTAAAGGAATATTTGGAATACCAAAGCATTTTCTGCAGCGATTTCTTTTTGTGATCTCAATTCTCCAAAAATTGATCTGGGCTCAGGATTGGAAAACTATTCTCAAAGCAGATCAAAGATGTTTATTATGATCAAAGTTCAATTCTTCATCTTCATTCTAGGGAGAGTACCTTTCATGGCACTTGCTGAAGAAGGTAAGAAGAAATGGTGGTTACAATGATTTCCAGTTATTTCCTGTAATGTAACAGTTTGTGTGCTTACTCATAGCCAATAGAGTTGCTCTGTCCTGTTTACAAAACTTTACTTCAAATCCTTAAGCTACTCCTTGGCATGTACTCCACTATGGCTGTAATTGGGAAAGAAACACATCCAAAGTTTTCAGATGAGTTATGCTCCATTAGAAAAGCGTTTTCCGTGTGTCTGTGTAAAGGAAGAAGGGTACAAGCAGACAGGGAAGGCGCAACATCAGCCCTTGGAATGTTAGTAGTTTCACTGTGTATATGCAAAGACAACTGCAAGCAGTAATTTAGTGGTAACTGATATTTAGGTGGTGAAACTCTGTGACAGTAACTTGTAAATCTTTCCATTCAAGAGTTTAGCTTCTGTACTTTGAGGCATTACAACAGCTTAGAATTTGAGCCTTAGGCAGGATTTTGCTAATACTGACTGAGCCATAAGCAATGTATACAAGCGAGGGAAACCAGGAAGAATTATTACACAAGATAGATTTGAAGAGCATTACGTATCTGCTCAGAAAGTTTATCTGGCTAACTATTTATTCATAATTTTTAAAGAAAAATAAACCACATACTTTAAGGTAAAACAGATTAAGTCCTTTTACAGCTAAAGAGTCTGATTAACAGTAGATCAGAATTACCCCGAGCACTACTTGATTCCAGGAATTTTGCATTCAAAAAAACCCACTCTTTCTGCATAGTATTTGACTCATTATGAATGAGTTGGCCATCAGGCAACGTGCCTGATGTGTGAGGTATGTGCAAACAGAAAGTATGCCTGTAGTGGTAAAATACAGCTGCTGTTGCTATGGAACATGTCCCAAGTCCTAGTGCTCTGAAACAGTAAACAGAGACTCAACCTGCTTGTCTTCCAAAGCATAAAGCTACTTGTCTGAATTGGATCTAGGGACCCCAACAGAATGATGTGACCTACTTTTGCCTTGGTGGCAATCTGTATCATTCTGCTGGAATAGTGGGCTATATCAATATACAGGATGTGTGAATGTTGGCTTGAGACTTCTAATCCCAGGTGCTCTGGACTGGATGTCAGAATGTGAGGCTGGAAGCTTGGAGTTGCACTTCAAAATTTCACAGAAAATGTAAAATCCACAGAAATCAGGCAAGTCTCAACTATTCCTTTCTAGGCTTACCAAGCTAGCTTACCTGAAAAAGTATCAGAATTCTCTGGACCAAAGCTTAAAGCCATGAGAAATGAGGAAAAAACATCCCAAATTCATAGAATTCTGTCCAGCAGTTTCTAAAATACTAGAATACCAGATACCTTTTCTTGTAGGAAATCTTGTTTCTCTTCATCACAGACTTTTGGGGAATTTTTAAGTATATTTTCTTTCTCTCAACCCTAAGAGAAGGAGCCCAGCAATGCTCAGGTTGAAATCCTGCCAGCCAGAAGAATGTTGAAGTATTTCCTGCTTGCAAGATTCTACCTCTATTTCCGATATAATTTGCATTGAACTCCACAGTTGGATCTAGAATACAGCTCACAGTATTTAAGGCCTTCTGTGTCTGTTTAGGTTTTATGACTTCATGTGGAACAAGTCATTTCAGATAACCTCCAAAGGGCACACAAGGAAAATAGACTCCAGATATAAAATAAGCAAGTCTCAATTATTTAGCACGTGTATCAGTGCTGTTTATTGATAACCATTAGCAATTACAAGTTAAACTAGACTTAGAATGGCAATTTCACCCTGGGCAACCTGTGCCTGCACAGGTAGTGAAAATAGAAGTTTTTAGGCTTGTATAATACTCAGGGGAGTGGGTATGTTCAGATACCTGAACCTCAGGCATAGACAATTTGGCCTGAGGGTTTTAAAGGAAAAAAGTCTATAGCCATCCTTCTGTTATATATGGACACTCTTTTATGGATTGAGACTGACTCAAGAAAAGTAGGTTTGATTCAATCAGGAAGCGTATTTCCAAAAAGATTATTGGTTCCTAATTCCGCCTTGAACTGCCAAATAAACTGAATTCAGCTGTTGATCCTAGTTTTAAGCATAGCATTTTTCACCATACAAATAAGGGATCCACAATCTGAGTAGTTTCATCAGTATCTGCTAATGGATAACACTCTATTTGTGTTATCCATTCATGGTTTAAATCCTCACTGAAACAGCCAACTACTTTCTTGTTCTTACAAGCAAGGAGAGCCCTAAGCACTCTATGCAAGCTGACGAATCTTCAGACTATTATAGGCTAAATATTTCCTATCCAGTGATTAGCAGATAATTTTTGTCCTGTGATCCTGTCCAGCATGTAAGAACTCAGCCAAATCTTTGCACACAGGATCAGACCAAATGAGTTGAAATGGAAGTTAACCTGACTCTTTCTGAGCACAGCATTAATCAAACAATTACAAGCACAAGTGCTTTAGGGAGGCAACATTTCCTGGCCTGAAACCTTTCCCCTGGTGCAGGTATCATTGCAGGGAAGGAGGTGACTCTATTGGCTGTCACATAACATGAACAAAAACTAACGAGATTGTTTAACAAGTTACCACATGTCACTCGAGCTGCATCAACTGTCCACATGCCTGATCTTACCTAGAGGCAAATATTAGACCAGATCTCCTTATGCAAGTCTCAATTAAACAGGTTTATACTAGGTCACGTTACATTATATTTCTGTTGGACTATACGTAAACACATAGGGTAATTGAGATGAAAAGCGTTTATATGGCAAGAGGAAATTGAAGTTTACAGTCAAACATGAAAGACTAAAAAGTATTTTATATTTTTCAAAATCATGAAGACCAGAACTGACAAAATAACAGGAAAGGATTGTTTCAAATAGATCTTGGTTTACTCCAAACATTTCTGAAAATCAAACTGGGTAGCTGCTGGTAGTACATAAAATGAACCACCAAAATGAACAGTCACATGTGACTCAGAAGAGTCAGTTTTGTACTCAGTAAGCATGACAAAGCCTTTCACTCTGCATCTGGCTGCATCATGAATGATGAGTGCATTTATGCATGTGTTCCCACATAGGCCTCTGGAAAACTATATTAGCATGAGATGAATCTAGCTCTCCATGTCCAATACCCAAAACTTATTCATCACAAAGAGGAGAAAAACTTCTTAATGGATCTCAATTAGTTAAGTCTGCAAATTAGTGATTCTGTTTTGCAGTATCTTGCTAAAAGACCACCACAGAACAGATAAAATTTGCTTTCTCCTCTTCACGGGGAAAGCAAAGAGGCTTCAGAGAGGCTTGCCCACCCCTATCACAAAGGACAAGTTTTGAATCTGGGTAACTTTACAAGCAAAAGATTCATATTTAAAAGCTTACAAGTGGACTTTAACTCAGGCTGCACAGTGAAAACTGAAAAAAAGACACCCAGATTCTCAGCTCCTGTAATGCAACAGTTTCCACTGAACTGATGCATTTACTCAAGATCTAGAACTTGAAAATCATCTGCAGAAACCAGCAGCTGAGAACCTCAAGCATGTTTTAATAGAAAATAAAAAGCCAGTAAAGGATAACCCACAGCATTCAGGCTGTTGGGCTCTGAGAGAAGCACGCAGTGTTTCTTCCTCATGTCATCTGAGGCAAGCCGTACATCCATGCAGACCAAAGAAACTACTGTTTGACCAGCTCTAACACATGGTCTGTCTCAGTCGCAGGTTCGTTTTGTTGGTTTGTTTGCTTTTTGTCTGGATGTGGTTAGGGACTAAAGGGTAGAACCCAAATGCTGCCAGGTCCTACTATTCACTGCATCCTGGATTCATGCTGCAGACAAGGCAGCCTCCAAAAGGGCCTCCTCCAAGCTGTGTGTGCACATACCATACCCTCAGCTTGAATTCATGCTACAGCAAAGCTCCCATGGTTGTGTGGAGCACAACATGCTGCAGAGCATTTCAGAAAGAGATGTAGGATTGGGAGTACAGGTATGCTGGGATGTTCTACAGAGAAACAAATGAGAAACAATGAGATAAATTTACTGTTGATTTTAACTCACTGTCTCAGAAGCTTGGCCAAGACTCTCAAAGCAAATAGAAGCTGATGCTGGGTACATTCTCATGTTGCTTTATGACTTCCTCACGTTTTTTTCCATCTCTGTATTTGTTGACTACAAACACTACAACATCCAGCATAAACTGCATCAGAATATTCTTTTGTGAGGGCACAATTCAGCTGTATACACCATTTCAAGCAAATACATATTCTCTTAGGAGAGCTTTAGGAGTATATGAGATACTGCTAAATCTGTAAAGGGGACTCACTTAATTCCAAATGCGTATTAAAGTGTTTTTATGACTGTGAAACCCATTCAAATATTAGTTAGTTATTAGTTAGTATCAAAGTCAGACTAAACATATTTGAATGGATCTTGCTTGCAGGGCGGCAATATAAAGCAGCTACCCAAAAATGGCTGTGTGAACAAAATGAAAGCCTGGCCAGTTTCCAGTTTAGTATGCATATTTCAAACGAATGAGTTAAGAAATGATCATGCAAACAGTTCTGCTGGCAGACACAAGGGGTTAGTAACCTTCATCAAGGCAGCTGTGAAAGGGCATATGGTTACAGTCTCAGAGGTTGGGAAGGAAGTGATTCACAGGAAAAAAATTAGTTTATTACTGTATGAGAGGTCATTTCCTAATTCCTTTCATCTCCATTTAAACATGCCAATATTTGTACACAGATTGTCTGCTTTCTGCTGCACATAGCCTCATATTTGCTGATTCTTTATACAAAGTTTTATACTTTCCTCCTTGTCTTAGCTGCAATGCTCCTTGTCAGCAATGCAGTGGCAAACGAAGTGCTCCAGTTTTAGGTGCCACTTACAGAAAGATGCAGAAGAGACTTATATTTGGTCACAAGTCCAGCGTTGTTGTCCCAGTCAAACCCTTACTGCTCAGAGGAAACAACAAAGCTGCTAGTAAGACCTCAACCAGGGCAGCAGGGTCATGGGGCAGAAAATACCAATAAGAAAGTGGTTTCACCCCACATTCATGGGATAACAACTCTGAATTCAGTATTTATCAGGTATGAAATCAGAGACTGACGCAGCAACAGTATTAAAACCATAAATCTTAGAAGATTCACTTCTAGTTCTCTAGTTCTCCAAGGAATACCCCATAATGGAATTAAATATTCTTTTCCTTTTCAATGCCCACAGCTCTGTGGTCAGTTTTATCATGCACAAGAAAAAGTTGAGTAAGTTACCACCACTTCCTCCTCTGGTTTTGTTTCATAGCTTTGGTTGTGGGTCATATACACATCACTGCTCTTCAAGCACTATTTTCCTCTCTATCTGCCCAGTTAAAATATACTTTATTTTGCTTTTCTGTGGGTATCAAATATGGCCGTGTAGAATATTGTAACATTCAGAAACCATGTGATTTCCTTCAGAACCAGCAGAGTAGCTGAACCCAGGACATAGCTCTTTGTCACTTGGCACTGTAGATTTCAACTCTGGTTTTGTTCCTTTGGCTAAGCCAGTCATAGCAATAGAAACCATCTGTAGTAGGGTGTGGTGACCAAAGGAAATGTTTCTGATAATTCAGCAAAACACTGTCATCAAGAGCTAGATGGAATACCTGAACAAAGGCAGCCATACTCTGAAGAAGGCTGAACTAAATCCTTTCTTGGTGGCATGCCTTAGTGGGACGTGTCCCTGCCCATGGCAGGGGGGTTAGAACTAGATGATCTTAAGGTCCTTTCCAACCCTAACTATTCTATGATTCTATGATTCTATCATGGCTGCTTTTCAACTCGCAGATATACAATCATGGTATTTGTCATCCAGCTTCCTTCATTACATAAAGCAAAGCTGTCAGTCCTTGTGAAAGAAAACTGCAGTAAGCACTGCAGGATTCACACAGACAGTACATACTTTCTCCTGAACAAGAAGCCTAGACACTTAGGCATACATCAGGGCATTTCTTTATTATGGCGTGATACATTAGTCCAACTACCAGAAGGAATTAACACAAGATATGCCAATGCTGTGGCCCCAAAGAGGGTAAGGATGCAAAGTGCTCAGGGTACTGCAGATGTCATGAATAATGCTGGAACCAGAGGTACAAATGAGAATTTCAGTTTCCATGAAGAACTTCCTTTCTACAGCCTGAAAATTTTAACTGTCCAAAAACTCAAAATGCAGAAGGTAAAACTCAACATAAACTATATTATATTCCTCAAACCCTCAAATTTTCTAAGTGCAAAAAGTTCTGTAGCCTGTATTTGGCAACATGAAACTACTTCACACACACAAAGACAACTATACGCTTTTATAAATCCCAGAAAATACTTAAGCAATTACAAAGAAATAATGGAAAACTCCTACCAGAGAAGGCTGGGCTGATGAGGTTGGCTTTGGACCTGACTCTGGAATATACTTAAATAGAGGATGAAGCCAAATAACTGACAGAACTATTTCTGAAAATCACAGAGCTGCTGCTGAGACGTTCTGTATTCTGAGGGCAGATACCTCATCAAATCACAGAGTTTTGTTCAGCTTCCACCACCATTAATAAAAGTTTCCATTGAACTAGAGCTGAATTGATTCCAGTAACAAGATACTGACTCTAAGACTCACTTTGCTCAAATCTGTGAGTGAAGAATACTTCCTCAGAAAGGGAATTCCTGCATCAGGAGATGATGATAATATGAATAAAATGTCAGAAAAACAGGACAGCCAACACACATGTACACACAGTCCTTCAACCACCACTTTGTAACAATTCAGGAAGCAGATACTGAAAAACATCAGTAAAGTCCAGATGTTAGCTCAGTAATATTTCAAACAGAAGAGTGGTATCTCTCAAGTGACCTGTCCCACTAAATTCTTTCCCTTGCTTCTCTAGAGCAGCATTCCCCAAAGCACCTATCTGGCACAGCTGGATAGGATAAAATATGATATCAAGAAGATACACATAAAAATAAAGTTGAATTCTAAGCTCAAAGCTTTAGTTTAACAGTTCACCTGTGGATTTTTTTTTAGCTGTTATAAATAACTGAAGCTGCTTTTATTTTAATAGGAGCAGAGGGGCAATGAGCAATAAAGGTTATTTCAGTTCTTGCTAGAGGGAATCCTTTAAGGTTACCCATTTTTATCTACTGCTCTCTCATCACAGAGATGGAAACATTCTATTTTGAGGGCTTCCTATTTCAAGGACTAAGCTAAAATACAGGCTTACAACTGCCTTTGCTCACTAGTGGCTGAGTTTATTCAGGCTGCCAGGAAAGAAACAAGATCCTACAACATTTTTCATCTTCAGAAGTATCTTTGTTGGGTTTGGAGATACCTGAAAGAAATGCTAATGTACAACAGTTTTACCACTCACTTTCCAACACAACCACTGTGCTTTGAAAGCAACCCTAAGAGGCTTTTCTAGTAAACTGTCACTCCATGCATAACAATGAGCAGTGAGCTCATCTTCCCCTAAGTGGGTCATGGGATGCTTAAGCATGGGATGGTTCCAGAGCAGTATTAAACTTTTAAAGGCATCCCATTTTCTCCTGGTGTGAGAAGCGGGCAGCCTGATAGCAGCTGAGGACTTTGAACTGAAACACACACAGCTGGAACTCTGGCAGAAAGAGATGCAATGATTCATTCACATCTGCAGCAACATATAGCTGCAAACAGAAGAGGCCATAGTGCTGGCTGGAGACAATCACAGCACTGTGAGGCAATGCTTTTATTTACAGCCTCCTCGAAGATCATATCAAGAACATATGCAAAAGCACTACTTAACCCTATGGCTCTTGCTACACTCACCCACATCAGACAAAACAAACAAATAACTAAAGCACATACAGCCTTGCATCCTATTTACAACCTCTGATGTCAGGGGTATATGTGCCTTGGACTGGGTCGAAGGAAAGACATTTCAAGTCCAACAGTTTCTCTCAATTCCAGTTAAATACTTTTTACTCTATTACAACTTTCTCTGCCAAAGAGCTGTCTGGTATCAAGTATTCCTTCTTACAAATGTAGAACACTGCCAAATTACATCCCAGTCTGTCTTTGGTCAGTTAGTAGTGTCTGTTTAACTACCACCTGGACTGTCTCACCAGAAAAACAAACCTAGAAATACAGTCAGGGACTATTCCCCAGCAAATCCTGGAGCTCAGCTTGAACATGGAATTACGTGGATTGGACAGGACTGGTACAAGACCTTCATGACAACAGAAATCAGTGAGCTTGAGGCATACAATAGGGGAGCCATATTATTCTCATTTCCCTTTTCAGTAAAGGCAGCACTACCTGGGGTGATCCAAATCTCAGGTGAGCTGAATTACCTTCTAGATTTACCTTTCCCTACAGACAATGAAAGGAGATAAGAGCAAGCAGACATCTTATTTAGGCCCTTTTAAGAGCCTAAAATTAGGCCAGATTAATCTGGGCAACCTCCTTTCATCAATCACTGTACATAGAGGGCAAATGCACTGGAGGAGATTTTCTACATTTCATTCACTGCCAAGAATCTGCAATAACTTTATCACACAAAGAACAATGATTATATGTTTCTTTGTGACAAACTAATTCTTTCCACCTTTGTTGTATGACACTGTCCTACCTTCACTGTCAGGTAACTCTCCAGGGCTGAAAGCTCCTGGCATGCCAAGAGTATATTCAAAGAAGCTGCTTGCTAATATACAAAGTTAACCTTGTATATATAAAGGAAAAACTGTTTGTTTTCTTTTCCTTTGGCAATTGGTTCTCTCCATCTGGGTTTATTTTGCAACTGGTGAATGAGGGATGTTTTTTCAGTTCCAACTGGGATTACAAGGTAAACTGACCCATACAAAATTCACATTGAGCTCTATTGCAATTTCTTTCTTTATACTTAATGTTTACAGAGCAAAATCCCAATATTGTACTTTAAAGACATTTACAAAAATATTATAAAGTAGTGCCATATCTTAAAAATGCTCTGATAGGTAGACGGTGGCTAAAGCAACACACGTAAGTCAGGCCCATCTATGCTATCTCAACAGAAAATACGCAAGGCTGCTCACCTGGGGTATTTCAATCAAAAATGACAAAAACATCCTATTTCTAAGGTAGATGGTAAAAATAACTTACCTTGGCCTGTTCGAGACTTTCCATGGATTAGAAGGTGATTTTTGGGAGACTCACTGGCTTAATTAGACCTCATGTTGGCATAATATGAATATACTTCATCTGTTTGTGTCTCACACAAGTACTACTCGCACAGCCTTTTGGCTCTTCAAATGAAAGTGTATCTGCATTTGGGTTCATAAAGGTGTAAAAATGTGAAACTCTATTTACTTGGGTAAACCAGAAATTAGAAGTTTAAGTTTAGATCAGTGTTTGGGCTCCTGGCAATGGGACAAAGCTCTCAGTCTTACAATGCCAGAGAAGGATGAAAAAGAGTGAGTTTGGTTCAAAACTGAGTTTTGGGAGCGAGAAAAAATATTTGCAAATTTCCAGTAGAATTCAGATGAGAGTTTCAAGCAAAACCAGAGATTGCTTTTTTCCAACGTCAAATCATTCATCCTCTGCATAAAAAGTTTCCTTTAAAGTTCTCAGTGTAATTTTGTTACTTGTTTCAAAACTAAATATTGGCTTTTTCATTTGAAAAAACATTTTTATTTTAACCTTCCGCCATCACTGCAATATTTCCTGGCAATAACTTACTTGGATAAACCTTTGTTCCAATTGCTGAAATCAATGTTAAATGCAAAATCTGAATCCAGGAAAGAATTTTTCAGAAGTTTAAGGGGTTTTGCCTGCAGTTTTTGCTCAGGACAATGGCTATTATTAGCTGTTAGCTTAAATTTGAAACACTGGTATCTGGAGTTAGCAGAAACCCTTATGCCCCAGGCAGCAGCACAACAGCAGCCTCACCAAGCTTTGTAAGCACACTGAATTAGAAACTCCCAAGAGACACCATACTGCAGTAGCATCATACTGTGTACGGTCAGAGTTTTATGAATCAGCAAGAAACTGAAATGATACTTATGTTTAACATTGATATTACCAGTTGTCTTCATATATCCATCTTTCATGTTCTACCTTGTTCCATCTTATTTTTCCTATTGATGAAGTCTGAGGTATTTGTAAAGAAAACATTGTGTAGGTCAAAATTTACATGTCTGTTATACCAAAGAACACAGGTGACATACATAGGTCTAGAATGAAAAGGGAGGCCTTATACTGTTACATAAAATCCCTATTCAGCAATATTCGGCAAGTAAGGTGTTCAACTTAGAAAAAAGCTCTGAGTGGATTTGTATAGGAATATTTTCTAAACTATAGCTACACCCATAAACATTAATGACAGCTCTAAAAATAAAGGTTGAAGCTGGGACTGAGCTGGAAAATGGAAGAAAGCTCTTACTGTTTTAGAAAGTGAAGATGCTTGAAGGAATTTATCAAATACATAAGTTAATGCCTAACTTTAGATCTGGAGTAGCTGCCTCCATCCAGAGGGAAGGAGGAAATTTTTTCCTTAAAGAAGTCTCTTCTTAGACAATGTGTTTAGTAACCTTCAAGGTTGTGCCAGGTTTAAGTGATGTGATTTCAGCTCTTTATCCTACAGCTTTGCACAAGAGTATAGCAGAATTCAAAGGTAATCTAAATAATTTTGCAAACCTAAGTGCACAGGGAAAGGGAGATGGAACACTACTCAGATGTCATGTTTAACACAATTTCCATGTCAGTGTAGGCAGGACATCTGACTACCAAGTAAAATGCTAACTCATTTCCTAAAACTTTATTCAGCAAGTGCAGTTCTAGAGGGAGAAGAAAGTGCAACAACAGATTTCAGAAATGACACAGAACTTGAAGAATTACCAACCCTGGTGAGTATCGTTCTAAATAGAGGTTCCTTTCGGGTACCCTGATTTCATATTCCTGGTATTGTCTTGTGTCTTAAATTTTCAATAATCATTATAAAGAATAATCTTGAGTTCTAACATAAGAGCTCTAACACCAATATCTTTGTTTTGCAAGCAATCAGGTTGAAGGTAATAAAGTTGAAAACACTTTTTTTGACAATAGTTCTGTGCTGTAAAAAGCATTTATAACTGCTTATGCGTTGCCATTTACCTTTAATTCAGTATCTTTCCATTAGCTTCACAGAAACCAAACTCAGAAACTGTAAAAAAGAAAAACAATGAAAAAGGCAGGTCTGCAATATTCTGCAGTGCTGTCTACATCTTCCGTAGTGCTACTGAGAGGTCATCCCACCTCGAGAGCCTCTGGCTGGGAAGACAAATCGCCTTACTTTTCCTGTCACTACACAACTCAAAGATGATATGTGATAGCCAAGAGATCCTCCACCTGACAGACCAAGAGATTTAAAATGCTTATTTCATACATACAGACCAAATGTACTGAGGTTCTCTTTCCCCTCTTTCTCACTCCAAATTCTTGTAGTTGCCCACAAGACTACAGAGTGTAACCAATCTCCTGCTGTTTGGACAACTGATGACCACAGAAAGTGCATTTGCCCCAGCTGAAGACAGTGATAATTCTACTGGTTACAACGTCAACACAGAAAATGCTGACGGTAAATTCTTCATTTGTTTTATTATATCAAAGTTCTACTGCCACCTACTAAACAATACCTAGAAAATTCAAATACTAAGTTGAAGGTGGTCTCAAAGGTAGCACTGCTGAAAAGATATTGCTAAAATTACTCAATAATCACTCTGCATCCTAACTTCATCACAGATGTGCACTAATAATAGGAATGAGTAGCTGTACCATTCTGTTCACCAGTGGTTGTTCTTGCAGTTCACTCTCATACCAGTAAAAAGGGAGAAAACACAAGCATGATAATTTCTGCTCTTTCAGTACCAATGACATAGTTTTAAGTTTAATGAATCTCACTTTAAAGTGGTCAGATGAACCTTTATGAGAAAAAGGGTGGTTTTGTTTCCAGACCAACTTTCTGATAACCAAATGCAAATTCAGCAGTGTCTAAGAAAACTCAAAGAAACCATTCTTCATTTAATGTGAACAGTAGTAGCTGTTGCCAGCAGATGCTCAGTGTGGACTCTACCTCAAGTACAAGCTCAACAATCAGATTAGAAATACCGGAAGTCAATCAGGTTCACAGATATGTCAGGTTCCCCCATCAGAATACATTAGTGATAAACTCAATTCACATGAATGGCATCTGTCAACCCCATTGCAAGTCAGTTTGGTTTTAGCATATAGGCTTTGCTTTGAAACAGTCAAATCAGATCTGGTGGCAACTGGGTTTCTACAAAGTCCTGTAGTAGGTATATTATTTACTGCTTCTCCCCAAAGTAGCCCGAACCAATTACCTCTAGACAGCAGCTATGAGCAAACACTTCTTTCGCTAGCTTCTTTTTGAAGCTTTCATGTTCTACAGCAGTTTTATATCCCTCAATAGATCAGACACGTTTGTTTAAAAATTGTACATGATTACATGACTCCTTTCCCAGCCTGCTTGCCTCTGCCGAGTGAAGACTTCTCAGCTTAGCATTAAGTAACAAACTATTCAGCAGATTTGAATTTTATGTAGAATTTTCAGACGTTTCTAAAAGGACACATGAAAGATTAGGGATTACATACTTGTAATGAATTCAAAGTAGCATTTGTGCTTCATCTGTTTCTGATGAGTTCTCAGCTACAAATTCCAGGATTAGAGAAGTATACTAAACAGATTTTGTACAGTCTTCCAGACACAAAAGACTACTTAAGGAACTTGAGGATCTTTCAAGCTGACAAAAAGCCTTTATTAACAAACACTAGTTCAGCAAACAAAGTTCTGCCTTGCTGTCAGCATATCAGCATAAACTCATCTCAATTAAAATCTGATTTCTGTCTTAATCATTTTATACCATGTATATCCTTATTGATCTTGATGTGATCACACTTAAGCTCACTAGTATATATTAGATCAATCAGTCCCTTAGATTTTAATTTCTGCTACTTCAGAGAGCTCTTTGCATTCATTCTCTCAAGCTTCTCATTTGCTCACTTCTATGGAAAGAACAACCTAATACACAACCCTCAAACCACTGCAATAAAAGTTTGATAAACTTTTTCCTTCGATAAGTAGATAAGTTTTTCTTGGATATAGCATTAAAAATGGGGATGGAAAACTCCATACAAAGCTGAGCAAGTAATTAAATAATTGTTCCCTCTTTGGCTTTACAGGTGGACTGAGTGGGGAGCCAGAGAAAACTGAAAAAGGTATTAACAGAAGTAACCCTTATAAAAACAAGGGAGAACTTAATTGCCAGGTGATACTCTTCAAAAAGCTACCAGTGATGCCCATGCTATACTTAAAGTTTTGGCAGGAGCCACCAGCTCCCTGAACTCCTCCTCTGTTTCACCCCATTGCTATGTCCACGGCCATATCTCTATGGAGCCCCGCAGCCCAAAAGCACTTTTATAGTTACAAAAAGCCTGCTGAACTTACCCAACCTACTTCAGAGTTCACAAGATAAGGGAACTTTCCCCAAAGAGTGGGGTACAGCAGAACACTGTCAGTTCTATCGGTAGCCTCCTATCAGCGGTCTCCATCAGAAACTTGCTAACATTCCCGACTTTCTTTCAGGTGGTCTGGAAACAATTGTGCTAGTTGGAATAATTACTGGAGTCATAGTTGCAGTTGGAATCCTTGCAGGAATCATCATTGCTGTTGTAAGGAAGATGTCAGGCAGGTACTCGTAAGTAAACTGTTACTCAAGCTTTTCAAACAAGCACCACCCTCTGAGCAAGGTCACAAGGATTGCTTTGGAAATTTCTAATGCTATTTTGACACAACAACTTGTTTCATGACCTCACAGCACCAATGTGAGGTGTGTGATCTAAACCCACTTACACACTTCAGAGAAGTTAGTCAGACACTGCATTCATGCAGTTATAATAGTTGTAAGGTGCATGGGTTTTGGATTACTCCACTGTACAGAGGTAAGATCCACTATGAAGCATTACAGGACCAACTTCTGGAAGTGCTGGATAACACGTGAACACAAGTGATCTTTATCTTATTACTCTGGACATTTGTAGAAGCTGTTTTGGTATCAACAAGATTCACTGGTGCCATGTAAATCTGAAGTGCTTATGAACACCAAACTAGTAAGAAAACCACACTTATGTATATTGAGTACTATTGATAAGCATTAGGATAAAGCAAACTATGAACTGGAAAGTGAAATAAGACATACAAGAAGAGGGAGTAAAGACCACATAACATTTGGGTAAATACGAACATAAAACATCTGGGTTTTTGTTCTACAGGCCCTGAAAATAGTTGAAACAAGCAGCCACGCTGTTCTACACCAGAAAAATACAAGTGCTTCTTATAAGAACTAAAGACTATTCCTGTATCTGTGTGAGAAGATGATCCATGGAAAATACGGTTGAAAAATTCCAGATCTATGGGGATCCCACACAACTCTGCAGACTCCCACTGCCCTAGACTACAGAGTGTGGAATATTTCATAAGGTTTTTACTAACCAGGAGTTTAGTAGAAGCACAAATATACAGTAAGAAAAAACCCAGCAGCAATGAGATTCACATCTGAAATGTGATTTGTGGGTAATACCTATATCCTAGCTTTATTTTTAAACACTACCAAAGATTATTTCACACGACACTTTATGCATTAAAAAAATCTCCAGAATCTTAAGTGGTTTTGGCTGGTTAAGTGCTTGTGCCATGTTTATCTACCAAATGATGTATCAAAAGGAAGGGACTGGCTTCAGAGAGAACCAATTACTTACAAGATAGATATTGGAAGCTAAATCTTTCCACTACTGATACAGATTTTCTGCTCTTGATATTTACATTATGTGGCAAAACATGGTAGGCCCAGCTGGAACTGACCTACCAGCTGAAAGCTTGCTCTTCTGACTGCTGCACCAGGAATTTCCTGTCTTCTCCTGTTGCAGAGACATGCAGGGATTGAAATACACATCCTGAATTAAAGGGTGCTTGGAAAATACCCAGTTTTGATGGGTCTCTTTAACCAGTTACTCAGCCCACTTTAGAGCTGATATGTAGGAGCTTTTGAATTAGCATATCCATTTTTTTTCTAGCTGTATAGTTGGCTTGTTTGATAACGTGTGCAACACAAGAATAGAATATCTTAGTAAGATATAAAGCATCTTTGGAGTAAACAGCGTTTCTGTGGCATGTTTAGTGCTGCAGTACCTGAATGCAGAGATTTCAGAGCTTTGTATGTCAAGTTATATGCATCATGTTTTCTAAACTTTAAGGCACTTAAGTATTTGGTGTAAAAATCATGATAAACCATATGGTCAATAATTGCCAAACATGTCAACTTAACTATATGTGCTTTTGTTTCATTCATGCTCCTTGAACTACCATTTCAAGCTTTGAAAATAAAAATTATAATGTAAACTGTCTTATTTCACAATGTTTCTTTATTTTCTTTTAAATAAAAAAAATGTTTTAAACTTCCCTCAATTTTCCTGCATGATTTTGCAACTTGTCTTGTGTGGCTTATTTCTCCTTACACTCAAAAGCTGCATAAAACTAAAGGACAAATTAATGATACCACTGTACAATGAATGCACTATATACAAACTTGAAACAAGTTTAAGCCTAGTGTATATCTTAAGTCAGTCCTTTACTAACGCAAGTTGGTATTGGGCATTTTTAAAATACAAAATTCAAGGGCCAAAGTAGGCTTGAAATAGGTTGAAAAGTTTTCACAACCTCTATGAAAGCCACAGGACCTCAGTTTAACTTGTTTTTTAAAAGCAGCTGTTTAACTTCAGCAACAGTTGATTTTTTCACCTCTGACTCACTGCACTCTGCAGCATTACTCATGTAACAAAGTCATGCAGTGAGGGTAAACTTTCATTTTTGAAAGTTCTGGTACATCAAATGAGTTATCTTCCAAGAAAGCACATCTGAAATCTTACAGATGAACACGAGGTCCCATCCCTGAAATACAATTCACGCACACCTTAATCACCTTCCACTTCCTGTGACACAGTTCAGTTAAAGACTGAACTTGGCTAGAGAAAGTTTAATTTTTCATATTAGCATCCTTTGTCCCTGTACTTTTAGGTTATAGTACCTAAAGGGGACCAGATCAGTTCAAGTATCATTTCCAAGTGTCCCTACATACCACTGGTTTTTCAAAGAGAATTATGACCAAGTTTCACACAACTGTTGTATTTGCTGGTTTGATGTGTGTGAATTAGCTAAAAATACATGTAAACTCATACAAGACCCGGAAGATTACAGCTTTTTCTTATCATGGCAACATAAAAGAATAGGAATTTCTGTTACTCTAGATTTGACAATTTCTTGTCTGTACTGGAAACTACCCTGTAACATGCACTCAATGTCTGACCAAAGGCATGCTTCATGGAATATGAATTATTCAACCACTGGAGGGAATAGCACAGATGTCACCAGTTTCCTCTGTTAAGCAGGCATTTAATTTCATGATACAAGCATTCTAGAACTACTGACTCAAAAATCCATGCAGAGGTCTATATTCCATATGCAAACTACTGCAACCTTCTGTGACTGAGCTTTTATTGGCTTGTATGATCTATCTTTCCACTACTAGTTCAGGACTTCACAGGTAGGTTAAACATAAGCCATGTTTTCTGGTAGAATCTGCATGGAAGATGGGATCTTTTCTGTTTTGCAAGAAGCCACACTGCACATTATCCTAGGGCAAATACTTCTGTAAGCTGAAATGAATGATCAGTACACACGCTTGCAGAATCAAGGCCCAAGGTCAGGAGACTTCCTATGCATGAGGACACACGAGAAAACAATAGCTCCATACTTTCAACAGCTGGCCAGGTTTGATTTTTGTTCACAGGGAACAACAGTAAATATATCAATACTTGCTTTTAACTTAAAGCCATTACTCCTGATCACATTCATTCCTTTACAGTTACTAACAGTAATGTTCCCTTTTGCAGCTTGGCTTGGAGTCATAAATGTGGCTCTCCCCATCAGACAAGCAGGCACCAGGCTTCCTGTGAGAATGCCAGATGTCACTAAAAAGCATCATAAACATAGTTGTTCCCTTGTGTTTGTGTCTGTGGGGAAGATACATATCACTATACTATGAAAGCAGAGACTTGATGCATCAGTATTGGTAATGCTTCTAGGCATTCACACAGCAATTCTTACAGGAATTCATGTAGGACGTTATTACTAAAGGATCAGAAAATGCCAGAAGAACAAAGTCAATAAAATTAGCAATAATTAAGTATGAACCAGAAGAATCACAGAGATTGTTCCTCCAATCAATTTTCAAAGTGTTCATTTATAGTGAAATACCAACTAAAACATTCAGCAATTGCTTTTAGACTATTTTAAGAGCACCTGCAGTATGCTATGCAGTATCCTAACCACATATTATTTCATGAACTACAACCTGCACATTAACATTTGCCAAACTCAAAAGCACTGGTACATCATTCACATGAGGATGGCAAGTACCTCCAGGTCAGGAGAGGATGATACACCGATTATGTGACTTCCCAAGGTTTATAACCACAGGTAAGCAAAGAGTCACCAACCCAGAAATCTTTAACCATTAGTCCTGTCACAGGTCCATACCAGTTTAGATAAGGTGATGTTCCATTATGGTTTATTTTAGCATGAACTTTAACATTATTTAATATCAGATAGCAACAATGGGGAGCAAAACATACTGAATCTACCAAGAACCTTCAGGTAAGAAATATGCTGTGCTGGGTTTTGATCAAAAATCATTCCATTTAAAAACATCTCCACCTGAAGTTTTGCACTGTAGATGTTACTGAACTGCTGCAATTCAAAGCTTAAGTTTTAACTAGCCTACACCATATCTGAAGACACTGTTATACCTATTTGTCAGATTAACCACAGCCATCCTTTTCCAGCCAGCTTTTTAATCCTAAAGCATTAATTACAGTGAAGTTCCCAGCATCTACTTTTGTCAGGCAACTACTGATGGATATAGAAGGTAGTAGTGGGTATGTAACTTGACACTAGGTACCATAATGAGAAGGTTGAATTAGGGCTTTGTATATTTCTCACAGCTGCAGCATGAAGGCATTTATGCATAAATAAACCCAGCATCCCATCAGCCATGTGTCCTTGTCCAAGCCTTGTAGATTTAGGCACTGGACCAGACCCACAGCCCCCACTGCTCTGCAACAAACAGTTGAACAGCAACACAAAGGTCCCCATTCAATCATGCAGCTTGGAAGGCTCTTCCAGGCTGCAGTAGTCACATTTTCAGACTCTGGTAAGTGCTAAATTGGCAAGTGTCTTAGCACGTATGGAGTGCTGCACATTCCATGCATTTTCAAGGTTGTGATCCATTTCCAGACAGCAGTTGGCAAGGATGATAGAATCATAGAATAGTTAGGGTTGGAAAGGACCTTAAGATCATCCAGTTCCAACCCCCCTGCCATGGGCAGGGACACCTCACACTAAACCATGCCATTCAAGGCTCTGTCCAACCTGGCCTTGAACACCGCCAGCGACGGAGCATTCACAACTTCCCTGGGTAACCCATTCCAGTGTACCACCACCCTTACAGTAAAGAATTTCTTCCTTAAATCTGATCTAAACTTTCCCTGTTTCAGTTTGAACCCATTACCCCTTGTCCTATCACTACAGTCCCTCATGAAGAGTCCCTCTCCAGCATCCCTATAGGCCCCCTTCAGACACTGAAGGGCTGCTCTGAGGTCTCCACGCAGCCTTCTCTTCTCCAGGCTGAACAGCCCCAACTTTCTCAGCCTGTCTTCATAGGGGAGGTGCTCCAGTCCCCTGATCATCCTCGTGGCCCCCTCTGGACTTGTTCCAACAGTTCCATGTCCTTTTTATGTTGAGGACACCAGAACTGCACACAATACTCCAAGTGAGGTCTCAGGAGAGCAGAGTAGAGGGGCAGGATCACCTCCCTCCACCTGCTGGTCACGCTCCTTTGGATGCAGCCCAGGATACAGTTGGCTTTCTGGGCTGCGAGCACACACTGCAGCCGCCTCATGTTCAGTTTCTCATCGACCAACACCCCCACGTCCTTCTCCACAGCGCTGCTCTGAACCTCTTCTCTGCCCAATCTGTAGCTGTGCCTGGGATTGCTCTGACCCAGGGGTAGGACCTTGCACTTGGCATGGTTCAACTCCCTCAGGTTGGCATCAGCCCACCTCACAAGCGTGTCAAGGTCCCTCTGGATGGCATTCCTTCCCTCCAACGTATCAACCGAACCACACAGCTTGGAGTCATCGGCAAACTTGCTGAGGGCGCACTCAATCCCACTGTCCATGTCACTGACAAAGATGTTGAACAAGAGCAGTCCCAGCACCAGTGTCCTGAGGGACACCACTCGTTACTGGTCCCCAGCTGGAGATTGAGCCATTGAGCACAACTCTTTGCGTGTGGCCATCCAGCCAGTTCTTTATCCAATGAGTGGTCCACCTATCAAATTGATGTCTCTCCAACTTAGAGACAAGGATGTTGTGTGAGACAGTGTCAAATGCTTTGCACAAGTCCAGGTAGATGACATCAACTGCTCTACCCCTGTCCATCATTTCCGTGGCCCCATCACAGAAGGCCACCAGATTGGTCAGGCAGGATTTCCCCTTAGTGAAGCCATGCTGCCTGTCACCAAGCACCTTGTTGTTTTTCATGTGCCTCAGCATACCTTCCAGGAGAATCTGCTCCAAGATTTTGCCAGGGACAGAGGCTGATTGATTGAGAGCTCAGAACCAAAAGCAAACAGTGCCATCCACAAAAGAAAAGTGGAAAATGGATGAAGTGAAAGTAGAGAACTGCAGAACATTGTCTTCAATAAACATTTTATTTTCATTCACATTTCCAGAATGAGCTGAAATAAAACAAAGGACTGGCCCACCCGCGGGGTCTATTTCAGATGTGAAGCTACATCAGCAGTAAGATAAAACTTGTATCAAGAGAAAAAATGTTTTGTTCTGACAGATTAAAAGTTTGTCTCAAACACATTTGTGCAGGGTCTGGCATACACAGGCTCTAACCTTTTCCTGGGCTACACTTCAGGTTAACATAGAACCATAGATCTAAGTGTCCTCTGGGATCCCACAGCACAAATATAAGGATAAGGAACCACTCAATTCACCCTGGGCTGCTCTTGCAGTATTAGAGCGTTCCACTGCATAGACATACAATATCCTTATTTTTATGTGCAATCAGGATCCCTAGAATTACAAAACATTAAGCCTTGAAGTTCACTTAAATGCACTTGGATTTGACAGAGGATACGACTGGATTTTTTTTCCACAACTGCCATTAAAATCTTCTGAAATAGGTTCTCTGAAGGATAAAGAAGGTATTTCCTTATATTAAACCACTGCAAATTCTATCCAAGTTGAAATAAAGGAACTGGGACAGATGGTGTCCTGGGTTCAGCAGTAGCAGTCATTTTCTCCTTCTTAGTAGCTGGTGCAGTGCTGTGGTTTTGACTTTCAGCCTGGGAACAGTGCAGATAACACCGATGCTTTCAGTTGCTGCTCAGTAATGCTTAGTCTGACCAAGGACTTTCTGAGTCTCATGATCTGCCATGGAGGAGGGGAAGCCGGGAGGAAGCAGAGACAGGACACCTGACCCAAACTAATCAAAGAGGTATTCCATATCTCTGGAATACTGGGCACGTCATGCCCATGATATAAACTGGGGGCAGCTACCTGGAAGGGTTGGATTACTGCTCGGTCAGGCTGGGTATCAGTAGACAGACGGTGAGTGGTTGTATCCTCTTCCCTTGTATTTCCTTGGTCATTATTATTACTGGTGGCAGCAGCAGTGGTTTGTGTTATACTTTATTTACTGGACTGTTCCTATCTCAACCTGTGGGAGTTACATTGTTTTGATCCTCCTCCCCATCCCTCTGGGAGCTGGGGGGAATGAGAGAGAGACTGCATGGTTTTTCTGAGTTACGGCTGGGCTTAAACCATGACAGTTCGGTAGAAATGAACTGCTTGCAGCACCAAAGTCAGATCTTCCCTCTACAGAAGTGTTGAATGGGCAAGTGTTCACATACAGATTTTTTCTCAAATAATCACTTCCTTTTAAGCTTACTTGCTCCTTAATCTAGAAATCCAGAAGATACACCCCAAATGAAACTCTGGTGTAATGAGAACACAGCTTTCAATAAAATTGGCTTTTGAAAGATTTCTATGAAGCCCATCACACCTTCCAGCAAACTGTACCAGTACTGAACTATCCTGCCAGAAAGGTTCAGCTTCTCTAGATGCATGTTCCTGAGCCATGTGCTGGCTCTGTTAGACTAGAGCTGTATTACCTAGCAAACTTCCCACAATATAGTAACTACAGCCCATTAAAAAGTCAGATGGATTTGATGATTTCTGCTGAGTATTTCCTGGGTTTTGACACAAAGTACAGACCGCAATCAAGTGTAGTCTTGTTACACTTCATGATGCACATCACTAAGAGCTTTTTTGTGCTTATAGTTACAAGCCCCAGGATGCACTTCTTTGCAAACAAAGAACTGCTTTTAGTCAATAAAGATTGAGTTTGCAACAATTTTTTGCACCTCTCTCTTCCCCACTGCTAAATCTATTTTAGCAAAATGAAAAGGGAGCAAAGTATTTTTCATGGCTTACCTTCCTGAAAGCATCATTAATTATAATGAAGTTCTATAACGTAAACTTCAATCTTCTATGCTCTGCATCTAATTTAGAACTGGACTGTTTTTCTTCTGAAATGGTAGAGCAGCACTGGTATAAACCAGGTTTTAGTTTTCCTGACAGCACATAATCTAGGAAGACACTGCAGCAGCAGAAAGTAACTAAAGTAACTGCAAACTTATCTTCTAATAGGAAAGGAAGCACAGTAAGAGCAATACTGATGCAGTACAGCAACAATTCCAGTTAAGACCCAGGGGAAAAAAAAAAAAAACAACAAAAAAAAAACCAAAACCCAACAAAACCCCAAAAACCCCACCTCCCTCTCTTTTTTGAGGGGAAAAACGGTAGGAAGAATCTGTCCTAATCTTCAGAGAAGCCCTCTTTTTCTCCTGTGCAGAACGGGAAACTACTGACATTTTAAGAAAATCAATTTTTCTGGACTACATAAGCCCTTTGATTTTCCCTACAACAAGACTGTCACCTGGTAACAACTTAAAGGTAACACTGACCAGCAACTAAGTTAAATAATTGACTAGAAGTGGAACCTAAACCCTTAAAGCACTTCCTCCTTACCTCTGAAATGACTAAACATTTTTAATAAGGCAATTTTAAATGCACTGATGTTTGCCTTAGGAAACTAGTAGTGTATGTCTCATTTGCGCTGGGAAGCAACTCGATTTCCTGCTTTTCTCAACCACATTACCATCACGTAACACATTCCTTTAGAGTCCTGTGGATATTTTTCCTTGCAACATTTTTGATTCATCCTGTGCCGGAAGGAATTAGCAGCTTCAGCAGGTGTACTCAGGGGAAAAGAGATGGGAAAGTCAGCTCTTCCTCATTTCCTGTATACCGTTTTGCAAAAATCCCACAAAAACTGAATAAACAGCAATAACTGAGCATAGCAAAACACACACTAGCTTCCTTCTGAAAGGAATTTCCTCTCCTGTGCACTTAGCCCTGATGCAATAAAGATGCACTAAGAAAGACTAAGGGACAGCCATTTGCAGAACTGTATTTCCCTGCCTATACTCATACAAACCATTTACACAATGAGAATTAAGTCTGTTTCTTACATCTTAGACATAGTTTTAGAAATTGGTGATACAAGAGATTGACCTAAACCAGCCCCTAAAGGCAATTTGCATAGTAAGATACAGCCTGCTTTAACATGCAGCCTTTGCTTTATCAGTAATGTAGTAAAAGAATTTACATAGTGTAAGTTGCTGCGTAAAGCTCTCTCTGTGGTCCAGAGCTGGACTTAGCCTGAGGAAACTACTCCTGGAACTAAGATCTGCAATATTAATGAGATTAGGAAAACATACATTGCTATTAACCACAACTCCCAGGGGCGCAAACCCTACCAACTGTTCATTTGAACTTACAAGTGCTGAATTTAAATGTTTAACTCCAGAATTATGAAGTCACTCCTTGAAAACAGTTGTCCTGATGGCTTTCTCCAGCTCATCTAGTCATGATTAATAATTAGCTTACTTCCACAGTAAGCATGCTTGACTGACTGAGTGGAAAGTAATGAAGTACCTGAGAAGGTAAGGCATGCTTGCATTTCATGCAGAAAACTAAACAGCCACCACAAGAACAACTTGTAATATATAAAGAAATACACAAGCAGAACACTAGAACAAAAGACTCAGTCCACACTAGCAATGCAGAAGCACCATAACTGCACACAGAGAAATGTACCCTAGCACCAGCTAGTGGTAAGAATTATTAAAAGCATTTTTACAAGAAAAACGAACGTGTTCAAAATAGAAGCTCTTCAGGTTATTATATATCGCCTCCTAGCTGTCAAGCCTGATTTTAGTTTTAAAATGCTATTAACAAAACCAAAGTTACTACTGGTTTCACAGAGCATGCCTACCCCATCTATACAGCACCTCAAGTGGTTTTGATTGTTCCAGTTGTTTGTGGTTGAAAGCAGCACTAGTCCAGACAACAGAAGCTTTCTCCATACTCAGTGCTATTTCACCCTCAGAACCAGCTTATCACTACGTAAGTAGTAGGCAGCCAAAAGAATAATTAAACATTATTCTTACCACACTTCTCCTTCCACAGAGTATTGCCAACATCTTCTCTCAACATAAATACTTGTGTTGAAGTTTAAGTGATTAATTCAGCTAAGAAACTTGGCTGGAACATTTTTGGAATCCAATCCTGTAGTGTTTGAATCAGTTTACAGAGTTTACAGTCAGCCCTACAAGATCTGCTCTAGTTTGCAAGCGATACCATCATATGCCACTTGATAAATCTAAATTTATCCAAATTTAAATGGGCTTTATCTTTATCTCTTTATCACTGTTGGTGTAATTGACACAGATTCATTTTAGCCAGTTAGCAGGAATAATACACAGGTAATGGCTACTAGATCCTACATAAGTTAACTGATGGACTATAGACATCAGCAGCTGTCAAGTTCTGGAGAGGGCAATGTTCACATGAAGCATGTCTGTCCAGTCTTAAACAAAAGCCATCTGTTCTGCAGATGGAGAAAAACATCTTAGGATCCACAGCCTGTGATCAGGAGGTAGTGAACTGACCGTACTGACCTGACACCATTAGTCTGCCAATCATATATGCTGGTTACCTTTTTGCTAAAGTCAGTCATAGAAGACTTTAAGAAGGCCACTTGGAGCTTGCATATGGAAGCCAAATATCTAAGACTAGCTAGTTATGACCATATCATCAATTCAATAAAGTGGTACTGAGAAACTCTCAACTACAGGAAAAGAAGCACTTGTCCTAGCAGAAGAGCTTGCGTGCAGTATAACTGGCAAGCAATGAACTCAGACAAGAATGACAAGCAAACCATGAGACACTTGTGAGTAGTGGAAAACTCCATCGGTAAGCTTGGACAGTGCTTTGCGTTGTGAAAAATTAGATTTTTATAAACAAAACCTGCTCCTGGTACAAATTCCCCAGGCTGCAGAAATCCACGACTCCGAAGGACCATGAGCCTAAGTTAGAAAGAATAACATAAACAAGAACGAAGCAAAGCAGCAAGAATACTTAAGCGCTTGAGTTTTAAGAGTCTCACTCCCAAGGACATTTCAAGCAGAAGCTAAGTAAATATCTTAGTAGTTCAGCCAATTCTTTACCTGTAAAAAGCTCTTTAAGTAATAGTACTCTTCCTCCCCCCCCCCCCCAAAATTCAGAGCTATTAAATGACCAGTAACTCCAGCAGTTCAACTGGGCCAGTCTCTCCCAGAGAAACTATTAGTTGAAGCCATAACATGTAGCATACTGTCTCCTGTTTCCAAGGACAAACTAGAATAGCAGAGAAACTTGATAAATAGAGACCTTACTCCCATTAACATGACAGCAATTGGCCATATTGGTATCACTTGGGGCTGCTGTTTTCAAGGCTGCTTTAGACTCTGATGAGAAAAATCCAGAAGTATTTTTTCCTTCCATGGCTCACTAGGGCTTCTACACACAAAAATTTCCTTGTCCTAGCATGTAAGAGTCAAAATGAATATATTGAGTCTGATGTCCAGATTTACAAGAGTTTTCACTAGTATTTGTCTCTACTGTGGGCTAGTATGTGTCTGTGCTTATGCACACCCAGGCAACCTGAAAAGCCAATTCATAAATTCAGAGAGCACAACAGCAATAATATTGATATTTTCAGAATACAGAAAATTTAAGCGTTCAGATCGTCAACTAAAGACCTGTAGGCTTCTCTGACCACCAGAAATAGTGTAAACTGAATTACAAGTTGACTGAACACCACCAGGTGGTATACATTCTCAATGCAAATGCAGGTAAAATAAAGATGACTTGTACAAACATGGCCAGATGTAGCTAAATTTCAATCACAAATAAATGACTCCACTACAATCAACAAAAGCAAAACCTTCCAGGCAAAGAAAACCGAGAGTTGTATCAGGCAATAAACAGCGCAAGAGAGAGGAACAAAGACCAGCACAGACTATGCCAACAGAACAGCTTGTTCAGTTCAGTGTAATTGAATGACAAGGCCTGGAAAAACAGGATTAACAGTCACAGATGTGCCTGAATACAAGTGAAGAAAACCACAAGGAAGCAACTGAGGTATAGTACAAGAGAGTTTGAAACAAGGTTGATATTGGAAGCTGTATTTTTATTGTAAAAATAGACATTTCCTTCATGTTTCCCTGACAGCCAGCCAAAATCTGTCACCTGCCTTTTTAATGTTGCCAGTCTGTTAATCTCACTAGTTAGGATAGCTCTGAAAGCAAGGAATGGTTGGCCTGCTATAGCATTTCTCACTCTGGGAGGGCAGCATGTTGCAGTAAGCTTTGCAGAGACATTTATAATTTAAATGAGCAGCCTGAGAGCCCTAAGGCTTATACACAGAACTCCTCTACATCAAGTGTGACACGCTAAAATATTAATGTGAGTTTCTACTATTTAATGACTCTAAACTAGCAATATTAATCTCAGGCTAGACAGAAAACATTATCTTGCTTTTCAACATCCTTTTTCACCTTTTGCAAATAAGCATACAGTGACACTCCTGAAATACAAATCCATTAGTGTCAGTACTTTGGTTATCACAGGTGAAAGAAACACTAATGATTTCCAGAAAGAAATGCAGCTTCAAACTTTGTCAAAAATTCTGCCCTGTTGGAGCCTCCCATAGCTTTAAAAACATACTGTCCATACTACACAGGTCCTCAAAGTTTCCTCTCAACTGTTAATACCTTACAGCAACACAGGAATGAGTCTCATCCATGTTTTCAATTTGGTGGTGCTTTAAGTGAAGCATTGAAATAACATGTAACATTCTATATATGAAAAGCAATAGGTATTAAATATTTTTAATCAGAAGGACATGTGCCAGATTCCACTACCTCACAGAACTACCATGTTACTTTAAAAGAAAGGGTGTTAAATACTAGTGTCTTTCTGGTCCACCTTTCACTTTTAAAGCTATATATTAACTGAATCACAGCAGCACAGAAAAGTGTAAATGATTTGGAACTTGGACAATCAATAAGAAAACAAAAATACACTTGACTATAGGATTATGGGTCTTCCTATACTAGAAGCATATGGAAAAAAGTACTGAAGGTACAGAGGTATTTTACTCACACTCAAAGCATGTAGATTAAATATACAGAACTTGGTAAAGTGACAGCTAGTCGGAAAACTATAGCACCAATTAACACTTCAGCAAAGCACAGCTGCTTAGAGCAAAAGTGATGGGATAAATCGGAAATACACCAGCTGAGAAATTCCCAGTGAGGCCCCTAAGGTACAGTAACTGGAATTCCTTTAGTTCAACAGACATAAAACCGAGATGACAAAGTATGTCCCAAGCTTCTCCAGATCTTGAAGCCTGCTTCCACAGATAAAGTGGAAGCTTGTGTTTGTGGGTACCACATGACTCTATTCTTGTGCCTCTAAAGGCAGTAGACATTTGTGAAGATCATTTTAGAATTTAATCCATTACAAGTCACTGCACAAACAACACGGGATTCAAAAAACAGCTTTACTGCCTCTTGTTTACCCTCTTTAGGGTAAAGTTAATAAAATAATTAGGAAGTGTTAGAAGCAACAGGGAGGTAGGTAGTTTTCATAAACAATACACAGGTATAGAAAGTGTTGTACCGATTTAGGACTACATTTCTACATAATAAGAAAAAAAATTATGCTTTGGACCAAGTAGAAATAGTTTAAGGTTTAAGCTCCATTCACTGGAAAGTCAATTAAGAAAAAGCAAATATAAAAAAACCTTTTTAAAATATGTAATTAAGGCAAGAAAACAAACTCAGCTGTGCAACATCCCTACAAAAAGCCAAACAAAACCAATAGGAAAACAAAAATCAAAAGACAACCAATCTCTCTGAAAACAACCTCAGCTCCATGCTCTAGTTTTCAGCCTTGAATTTCTTTGGCCTTCCACCATGTCTTTTAAAGGGACATCCTCCAATCAGTAGCAAGAGAAGCCTTCAAATTAAGACCTTGAAGAGCCAATACAGCCTTGATGAGGAAGGAATGGAAAGGTAGCATCAGTCCTTGAGCAAAAGCCTTTACTTCTTTTATCCTTAAATGAGTGAGTAAACATTAATATTGTAGCAGTCAAGTTAGACAAGCCAAATAAAATTAGGAAGCTCAAAGGAGATGCTAGGAATACGTGTTTTGTCATTAGTGCTGCAATTTGATATGTACCTTGTCTCATTTAAGATCTTAATAGCAATGTCTCTAGAACATAGTGAGAAAAAAATTAAAGAAGCAGGAATTTAATAGATGAACGTATTTTTTTTTCAGAAGAGGAGGTTTGAGCTCTTTTGGAAGCTTTTTTTTAGAGCTATAAACATGCTAAGTAAAGGAAAGTTGTAATTTGTGTTGCTTGTGAAGCTATTGGCAAACCTTACACTTCATTTTGAGGGTAGAAAGGTTCATACTCTAATTGATGTGGTATGTGTTGTGTTCTTGCTTTTGTTTTCTCTATTATAAGGCTCTAACATGTCAAATAAGAGCCTTGGCTTTTCTTATAATTATCTCCAAACTTACACAAGTGTAATTAGTCAGGCTCACTTATGAAATTAAATGCTAATACAGGTAAATTAGAACTAATTTAGCCTAATAAGATAATTTAAACATACTTATATGAAATTTGTTGCCATTAAAATCAGAAGGTTTAAAACTGATACTGGTATATCTAAGCAATGTTTTAAAATCTATACACATCCTGAGTATTCCAGGTGGGAAGATCACTGTGTCCTGTTATTATCCAGCCTGCTGCCACAGAAGCATTCAAATTCTCTGGCTTCAGAGTGTGCATCTTCCTGATGCTTGAAATGTTGTCACTGTAGCTATTTTTGTTCTAAAGATGGTGGATTTTAAAAAAAGCTTCAGTTTGACATGAGGGAGTAGCCAGGGGACTCACTTGGCTACTTGTTCAAGAAACCTTCTAGCTCATGGAATGGGATTTCCCCATCCTGGTATAACAGGGGTATTTTGTTCAAGCTTATCACCAAGTTTCATGTCAATCTCACACTGAATATGAAAACAAACCCATGTAAAACACTCCTGAACTTTCAGCTTCTAATCTGTAACTGTACCTATGCCTCCCATCTCCTACTTGTTTAAGTCAGGAGCTTTTCCTCCAGAGAAAAGGTCAAACTTAACATTTTGTTGTAAAAAATAGGCCTAGCCAAGGAGGATTACACTTTTTTGGGTAGTATTATGAATATAGAATTTAAATAAGAGAGGTATTCTGCTCTCCAAATTAAAGAGACACCGTTACTCCTGCAGTACACATACAAACATCTCCCAGGAGGTGACTATGGGTTGTTTTTTTCTTTTCAGGTACTTGCTCAGAAATGAGAGTGAGAAAAATAGGGTTTCTGTAGGACAGCACCAAATATGTGAGGCAAATAGGTCTTGGCCTGTCAGAGAGCGGTGGCCCAGAGAAACCGCCCGCGCCTTCTCAGGGGTGAGCATCTCTCCTCACACCACCTGGTTATTCATATCATTTCCCCTCAGACACCTCGTTTTCATACAGAGGCGAGAAAACCACCTCCCTGCGGAGCTGCGTTAGTATGAGAAGAAAAAAACAGACGAAAAGACAAAAATAGGGGGAAAGAACCTGCTCTTTTCCACAGCATATGATCTGGGATGAAGGTGGCGGCCGGAGGCCGAGGGACGAGCTGAGGCGGCCCTGACGAGCCCCGCAGCTGAGGCGGGGGGCACCGGGCGGGAGGGGGTCCCGCGGCGGGGGGACCTGCCCGCTGGCCTCCCCCAACGTCACTTCCGAGGCTGGAGACAAAATGGCGCCCGAACGGTGCCGGAGCTGAGGCCGCTCCGCGCCGCTCCGAGCCGGGCCGCAGGCGGCGGCAGCGGCGCAGGTGAGAGGGAGGCGGCGGGACTGGTGGCGCTGCCCGCGGGCGCCGCCGCGCCGGAGGGCGGGACGGGCCGGTAGGGCGGTGGGCAGAGCCAGCCGCGCGGCGCCGGGGGCGCGGCTGAGAGGGGGCCCGGCGCGGGAGGAGGGGACCGCGGCGGCGGCGGGCCCGCGGCGGAGCGTCCTTCGGGGAGGTGGAGTCGCCCCGGGAGGGGGACCCGGGGGAAGGTGGCGGCTGCTGCTGCTGCAAGTGCGAGGAGAGACTGAGGGAGTTGAGTTCTATGGAGAGCCTGATGGAGAGCGGGGGTCCGGGCAGCGAACGAGAGGCGGGGGGTGGCGGCAGCGGCCACTGGGGAGAAGGTGCTCCATCCCTTGGGCTGTTATTCCATGTTTTTTCCTTGAAATCGCTGCCTTGGAGGTGTCAGCTGGCGAAGCGGAGCTCCATAGCCGCTGCCAGCCCGACGCTGCGAGACAACAGTTGTCTTCCCAGTAGTTCGCAATACACCGTTTTCAAAAGTTTTGGCAATTCACATGCCTTAAAGCTCACTGCGGGTCAAGTGTCTGCCAAGCTGCGTGAGAGGGGCTTAGGGAAATGGATTTCAGGATTGTTTTCCTTACTGGAGATGTCTTTCCTAGGACTTGTCGCATAAAGCAGAGGTTTGTTGTCTTCCTGAAGTAGTACCATGGGGAAGAATGTTCCTGCCCAGGGCAGGGGGTTGCAACGAGATGATCTTAAGGTCTTTTCCAACCTAAACCATTCTGTGATTCTATGATTTTGTGGTTGGGGTGAGAGAGAAAGTTCAGGACAGATCAAGAGCAGTATCTTCAAGTAGGTTTTCTACTTGAAGCCAGAGCAGTGTCTGAAGCTTTGCTGATGACTGTCTCAGGAGCAGGTAGCTGAAGCCTGCAGTGAAATTTCCAGTGGTTTCAAATTCATGTGAAGCTGCAACATTTCCATTGTGAAATGGTAAAGAAAACTTTAAATTGTTTTCAGCTGTTGCAGAAGGAAGGGAAGGTTTTGTGGTTGCACCTGATATCTGATCGTCCAGTGCCAGTATAAGTACTTCTCTTATTTTAAATTTGAGTAATCAACAGTAGACAGTTCTTGAGAACAGGACTGGTTGTGTTTCTGATGCTGCTTCAGTTTACTGTTCCCAGTCTAAGCTCTTGACTTTGGGCTTGTTATTTGGGTGCAAAGTCTTTTCCAGTTTGTTCACACGTACGAAGTAGATCAGGAGAACTGGAGATGCACAGCAGTGTGGTATTCAATTATTGTGTTGGCTTAAGACACTTGCCATGCTTTAATGAAAATTCGGTGTGTGTGTGTGTGTGTGTGTGTGTGTGTGTGTGTGTGTGTGTGTGTTAAGGATTCAGCTATGCTTTCCTTGGTATAGGGAGGCCTCCAGGTGTTGAAACATGATGCTGAATCCATGAGAGCATTGGCACTCTTCAGATAGAGAACTGCATCATTGATACAGTGACTTTTAAGAAACAGAAATACTGGATTTGTAGAGACAGCTGTGAGAACCATGTTCATGATGGTCTTCAAGCATCTAGCTCGCAGGATTTGATAGGGCAGAAGTGGGAAGAGCCCATGGCATAAAGCATAAGAATGAGGCCAAATTTCACTTGCAGTGTAACCCTACTTATGCTAAATAAAAGGCAGATCATCACTTTGGATAAAACGTCTTGGGTAGAAATATCCCAATGAGTGTGACGTTTGGAGATTCCTGAGATGGTCCCTGTTTAGTGTAGGTATGGGGATCTGAAGAGTAGCCTTCTTCCAGAGTAGCATGGAAGAGGGGGGAAGGGTATTGAAATACTTAATGTATATTTGTATAATCTATCCCTATTTTTCTACATGAGCATTTGCTGGAAAATGGAAGTAAAGCAGAAAGTCAAAGTGAACTCCTGTTTTTCTGTAAAAACTGAAATGGCTCTTGCAGTCTGTCTCCAGTGCAGTGATGTCCTCCTTCCACTGTTTTACATAAAAGGCTTGATCCTTAGGTGTAAACAAGTAGGAGTATATAAAAAAGAGGTTTGAGTATTGTTGCTTACTCGATGGATGTCTGTTGAAAGCAGAAGTTGAGAGTGATTTAGAGCTGACCACTGTGGTAATGTTTTTCCAGTTAGTGTCCAGTTGATAGTTATTTGCAGTGTGCCTGCAAGACCTTCGATTGCAACTCTGAACCAGAAAACAAAAGCAAAAATAAGGTTATGGCTTATGGGAATACTGCACTACCTTGACCACTGTGAGTCACTTCGTTACTCGTGAGATGGGAGACTGCTACTTGTATGGTTTTTATCAGGGATTTATAAACATCCAGAGTTCATAAACTCATGTGTTGGATATCTGCATTGGCACACTTTATAAAGTGCAATATATTTGCTGTTATACTTGTTTGCATGTTTATTTCTACCAATGTTTTTTTTTCTGTGGTGGTATTCTGAAAAAATACTTCTTTTGTGTCTCTCTATAAAAACATGCCTGTAGACAAAAGTGGGTGGCTGAGTCCTGTATTGTAAAAAAGAATGACAGAAATGGATGTTTTCATGTAGTAGCAAATCAGCAATTTACTTGTCTTGTAAATTGAATTGTAAATTCAATTTCATTTGAATTTACTGTTAGGAAGTAGAATTAAAAGTGTATTTAGGTCTGAAGATCGAAATGGTATTTTTCTATATTTGCAGCTCTTGGAGACTTCTTGTCTTCTGCTGACTTCTCTTGACCAGTTGCTGTTTAATAAAGTCGAGTTTTTGTGTTTGTGATTTCTTGGCATATTTTCTCAGTTATCTGAATAAACCTTCCTATGGTATAGCAGTTTATTTGGTTACATGGCAGTAAGCAAAGCTTTTTTCCTAATGGGCAATAGGCAGTAGATTTTTGTGTTCAGGAAATCATTGTTTACCTGTTTTTTTTTCCCTTCTTATTCCAGCAATCTTGGGTAACTGAATATGTTTTGTGATCAAATGCCCACAGATAGTGCTTCCATTTCTATCGAAAGCATATTTTAATCTTTAAGACTAAACGTGAACTTTAAAAAAAATTTTTTTTGCAAGCTTTATTTCACCAGATACATTGAAAATTGTGGATTAGAGCAAAATACTCTAATCACCAGCATACCATTGAATTGGAAAAATGTAAGTGTCTTGATGTTAAAATAAACCCAAAAAATGATGTGTTCAACTGAAAACTAAAAGAGCGCTGCTGTGTCCCAGACTGAGCCCCTGGTCATTAGGAGAGCACTATTGAGACTTTCAAGTTTTGTTCCTGGTTCTGTAATGAACGTGTTTTTACTGGAGCAGTGACGTAATGCATGTCCCATTTTCAGCTTCCAAAATAGCGTTGATGCTCTTATGTCTGGTTTTTCTTTTTTTCTGGACTGGAAGCAGCAATTCCAGTTCTCTTTCAAAGTGCTTTTTGATTCTGAGATTTTAATTTTTTTAAAAAGACAGCCTATAGAAATTATAAATGTGGCATATAAAATCAGAAGGTACAACCTAGAAGTACCATCGAATTTAGTTTGAAAAAGATGCTCTGTAGTGTTAGCTTTGTGTACAACTGCTTGCTTTTGTTTGCAGGCTTTATTCCCAGCAGGTGTCTTTATTTCTTTGTAAGGGAATATTTAAGAATTCTGAAGTGTAGAATTTAGAAATAAGGTTAAAATATTTTTTGTTTCCAGCATTTTGTTTTGCTGTAACCACAGTATTTCCGTAAACACAAATGCCTTGTATATTCTTCTCTAAAGAAATATGATCTGTTGCTTAACAATGTCTCTAAACTCTTCTGACACTTTTAAGGTTATGTGATGCAGTAGATATTTTTTCTTTTGTGTTTGTTTCCCAGATGCTTTAATGTCTTGAGAAAGAGTATAGTATTTTTGTACTCATGAGATAAAATAGTAGGTAGTGGTTTGAAATGAATGCGACTTTGCTGTGTTTTCTGGAAATGAATATTAAAAATTCAAGTTACTGTATTGGTGAGTGTGCTTCATTTTTGGCATAGAACCTTTATTTAGTTTTTCTTAGGTACTTAGTGAATCTTCAGAGTTTACTGTGGTAGCTGTTACTAACAGTATTCAGGTCTTTGACTCTCAGATGCAGATAGATGCTGCTGCTGAGGAAAGGTTGAATTGAAATAGTTGTTACCTCTATTTGATGGAGCTGCTGATGTGAGTTTTTCTGGAGTACTAACACAGTTGTAGGCTATTGCTACCTTTAAAAATGATCTAATGTGGTCATCATCACTTCTTTAAACTTAATATATCATATTTCTCTGGCTGACAAGTCAGAGCAGTAACATTTTCTTTGGGGCTTTCCTGGAATATCTTCAATTAGACTTGTCTCTGTGTAGCTAAAAAGTCATTAGCTTATGAAGTGAAAGCTTGTTTCTGCTTGCAGAGACAAGAGGATGTACGTTGTTGGTAGTTATTGATCATAGGTTCACTAATATTTGTGTAGCAGTTGTGGCATTTGTTTCATATTTTCTTGGGTTTGTTGAATTTTGTACTAGAAGTTGAAGTGCAAGCTGAATGTTACAGATACTTTGTCTTCTTATGTCATCATTTAGATGGCAAGAAAACTAGTGATTATACGTAAGTCTGCAAGAACTCTTAATGTCCGGGTTTTTTTCCCCTGTGCAGTTAATCTTGCTTTCCATTTCGTTGAGTTCATTGTTAACAGAGGAAGGAAGAAATGGGGAAATATTTTCAGTCTCTTTTTCAGTTACAGAGCTCATATATGAACTTGTCAGTGCTGCAGGTATAAGTGTGTTTTAAATGAACAGCAATATAAATACTTGTTGAAGCTTTTGCTTTACTGTAGGTTAATTTCTCAATTATTATTTTATGTTCAGCTGCTTCCTCTAGTAACTTGTAGCTGAAAGTGTATAGCGTAGCACAGTAATCTACGTTAACTGTATTATGTGGATGTTTAAATACATCAGTGTGTTAAGATTTGATGTAATCTTCTAAGAAATGCTATTGAGAGGTTTGACTTTACCAGTTCTATTAAAACTGAATAACGCCTTTATAAAATTTGTAAAAATGCTAGGCTTTTTTTTTTAAAAAAAAAAAACAAACTCTTTGAAAACGATATTAATTTGAAGCAAAATAATGTTGAATTAGTCTATGAAATACAAGAAAAGTGTATTTTTACTGCTCAAATGAAACAGAAAAGTTTTGACTGCTTTTCAAATCTTGACTAATTTGTTTACTTGGTGAGAAAGCTCATCTGAGAGGAGGCTTCCAGCTTGGCAGCACTTCAGCCTTGAGCCCTTCAACCTATCACTTAATTGGTATTTACTGGTTGTAATTCTTTATGTTTAGTGGCTGAGTAGCAATGATATTGAAGAGTTATGGGTTAAATGCCTTCCTCTTTTACTCAGTGTTGAAAATGTGTGTACTTCAGATGACTGTCATTTACCATCATGTAGCATATGTGTGCTTCCTCCAGGAGGTTTTCAAGTGTTTTTCCAGTGTTCAAGGCCACGTTGGCAGGGCCTTGGGCAGCATGGTCTAGCTTGAGGGTTGGCACTGGATGATCTTAAGGTCCTTTCCAGCCCAAACCATTCTATTATTCTATTATTCCAAATCACCCTCCAGAACTCTAACAGCAAATGGTTATGTGAACAGTTAAGCCCTTGTCATTGAGGGACTAATAATCTTCACTGTAAGGGAGGAGTAAAGGTACAAATAGGCACCTGGAGACAATGACCACTTAAACTGACAGCTACAGCCATAGTAGCTCATCAGGCTGGGCTGTAAAATCACATCAGCAAAAAGCTCTTGCTTTTGTTGTCTTTGGGTAAGTAATCATTTTTTGTTTTGTAGCCAAGTATAGCAAACCAAGACATTTGCTACTAAAAAGTTGGTTTTGCTACTAGAAAATGTTTTGATGCCTCTTCTGCTATCAAAAAATATTTCATTTATAAATTGACATTGTGTGGGTATTGTCCCAGTGAACAATGAGTAGAAGCACTGGATTTTTCTCTGTTATTCAGGTACATCTCAAGTACAGAAGATTTTGTCAAGGCAAGATTTAACTGTCTCACAAGTGACTGTGATTGGTAGTGAAACCTATAGAGCATTCCTTGCTTGTCCTACTTTGGTGTAGGCTATGTTCTCTGCAGTAGAGAAAGTCTTAGGAAATAAATGCTTGGGATGTCTTATTCCTAGGAATTGATTTCCTTCAGATGTTTAAGTGCTGTCCAGATGGAGCTCCTTTATCCAGCAACTGGTCCTTGCTGGCAAACTGTAAAGCCCACTGAACCAGCTGCAAAACTGGAACTGAAATACAGATGTTTTGGCTTTTTGTGTAAATGCTCATGCAATATAGAAGTATTGGGACAAAAGGGAGTTAATCTTGAAAGAACTGTATACAACTGAAATACACTTTTCAAGGAGTTTTTTCCTTTTCTTAGGAATTTCTTAATGCAATGTTTCTAAGACGTTTGGCAGTATTTTTTCACTATCATGCAGCATTAAGAATTCCTACAGTGCAAAGATGTGAAGGATTATATGAAATTTATTTGGAGTGTGTATTTGAAGTATGTTTTCCTGTAATGTATTTTAAGTTAAATGTTAGTATTTATACGAAGTTCTTGGTGAAGAATCAGTTAATCGTTCTTATGACAGAAAACTGAAGACTAGGAAAAAATGGCAGTACTTGAATGAAGTGCTTTAAGTGATTAGGTACCAGTTAACCTCCAAGTTGTTCCTTTATTGAAAACTCTGTGTCACTGGGAAGGATGGGGTTTCCAGCCTCACTCACAATAATGTTTTTATGTAGGTATTTAAAAAAAAGAAAAAAAAGACTAAAATGAAGGGAGCGGGTTGACGTACTAGACTTTTAGGTACAGCATTGTTCTGATTAGTTTTGTATTTGGTCCTGGGTTTCCAAATTTGATGCCTACTTGATCTAGGAAACGTTATGAAATCTCAGGCTTCTGCTAAACAAGAATGCCAAATGCATTAGTGTAAAAAAATACCTCAATAAAAGGCTTAATTTTAAGCAAGAATTTCCTGTTTCTAATACGAGAGCTTGGAGACTCAAATGCATACATTTTGTTAATTCAAAAGCCGTTAAATTCTGGCTCCTGAAGTTCTTAAAAATACTTAATCTTGACCAAGCTCCCTTGTTTTTAAAAATAAATGAAACAAACAAGAGTGTGTTTCTATTGCTGCATCATTTAAAACTGGAAGAAAGATTAATGGGAGATAATGATCTCGAGATTATTCATGTTCATTTGAGCTGTAACAACAAATCCATAGCCTGGAGCAGATTTTATTCTTTTCATAAAGCAATATGCACCTTTGTGACAAACCCTTTGGGAAGGGATCCTCCAGGTCTGTGTGTGCTTTCACTGTACATTTGTGGGTAGGTACATGCTACAATTGTCTGTTTTTTCTTTTTAGGGCTCATGTAATCAAAGGAGTTTCTTTGTTGTGTGTGTCTTTTCAGAACACAACAGGAATTCAAAATGAATCAGGTGAGTATGAATATAAGACTTTATCAAAATGCTTAATGTTAGACGGTTACTAATAATAAAAGTAAACTATCCACTATAATAGAAATGAGCTCTGAAATCCTCAATATATTAAATTTCATAATCCTCCTTTCCCCAGCGTGTGTGTTTGTGAGATTTATTTCATTTCATGATGTAAGTTTTTTGTGTATGAGTTGCCTTTAGCAGCATGTAAGTTACTACTGTTGGTACCTCTTGTAAGAACACCTTTTCCAGAAAAATCCATTTCATCCTGAGGTTCTTTGTAATAATTCAACTCCATATGAAAGTGCCTTGAAAATTGAAGGCTTCCATTTATTTTTTTTTAAAGCTTTTCTAACCACTTTGCAATTTCAAATGTGCAGTGAACAATCAGTCACAGAAATGGATTGATCAGGAAGTTTCACCCTAAGCTTTTTCCCTAAAATTGAGTGAAAAGACTGGGGAAGCATATTTCATTTGTGGTGTGCCTATAAGGATGCAGGAATATCCTGACTGAAGGGTGTTGTTTTAATCGGGGGCAAGTGTACATGATTTTACTTTGCATTTGTCTCTCCAAGTAGGAGTCACACATCTGTTTGTGTATATTGTGCACAACGGTATTATTTAAAGATTACTTACGGAAAAAGTACATCTTGCTTGCCTTAATTTTCTCTTTTAAGTACTTTCCTCTTTGGATGCATAGGATGTTACATGAAGGAATGCCATTTTGAATTTACTAAAAAAGTCGGTTATGTACAAAAGTCATATAAAATGGTTTGTATACTTTATTGATGCCTGTATCTATTCTAACATGTGCTTTTATTACCCTTTATGCCCTTTTCTGATCATCATCAGCATTGATTACACTTTGCTGTCACTGATCTTACAGGAGTATATACATAATACAAGCAAATGCAATGTGCAGTGGGTTGGTAGGATGTTTCCTTTTATTTTTTTTTCTTCTGATTTAAAGTAAAAACAATGAATCTTCAATATATATGTTCATTAAAAAGGTAAAAACCAAAATGTAATCTCTATCACAGCCTTGAACTATGTATTGTAAAAATACGTATTTGTATAATATACACAAATAGAAATTATCATACATATATATATATTAAAATGACATTTGGATTAGCACAGTTTTAAGCCTTAGCAGTCTAGTGTAGGGTAGGTGGGTTAACTGTTGCTTCACAAGTTACTTCTGTTGCGACTTGAAATCTTTACACCTGTAAGGTTTGTTTTGAATGCACTCAGTGCCTGTTGCTCTGTCTGCTTAAGCAATAAACCTGCTTTAAGAGTCATTCTAATAAGCTTTGTATTCTGCTAAAATTCTGAAAGCTGTAGATCCTCATCTGTAACTGTTATCACTGTTTCCTTCCCATTTATGTATCTGTGTCCCATCTTGTCCTATCTGTTGTGTTTACCATCTCTCAAACTTTTTCTAGAATTAAGATTTCTGAATTGAAACAAAGCCTTAAACTTTCTCATTGGGCTTTCACATTTAGTTTCTGAAGTGCACGGAGCTCATGTTGCGTTTTACTGTTCAGTTACCATTCATATTGTTTGTATTTAGCATCGACCCCATGGTGTTTTTTTCTTGCAGTGCCCTTGTCGTTTCATTCACTGTTAAAAACTTGTAGTGCCAGGTCTGTATAAGAAATGTTTTTGCATGATGCCAAACATCTTTCAAGTGTTCTTTCTTCTTATCTCTGCTTTTGGTGTGACGGCAGTGACCCTGAAAGTAATTGGTCTATTGTTAATTGGTTTATATGAAAAGACTGTTAGTTTTATTGTTTATCCCATAGAAATCTTGAAGAAGGGAAAGAAAACCTTTTCATAAATACTTCCCTATGGCCGCCTTATAGTAAGGAGAAAGCTTAAAAAAGCAAGCTGTTGTTGGAATTAGTATTTTTAGGTTTCTAGGAAGACTGCTGTCAGGATAGACAGGATTTGTTTTCCTGTCTTTTTTTAAAAGAGGCCTTCCTTTAATATGTAAACTCCTTCATCGAATATGCTGAATAATGTATTTTAAAACCTCCAAGCAAATATGGGAATTTTATTGCCTCTCAGGCTGTAGCAAGATAGAATAGGAAGAAGGTTGTGTGCTACCTGGAAAACTGCATGGGAACTTACTGAAAACTGGGCTGGTGTCTGTTAGCAAATGACACCTGCGCTTGTACTAAAGCTCCCTCCCCACATTCTTTCTGGGTTTTTTCGGTGATTCTTTAAAGTATTTCCAAGACACCTTTAATTTTCAAGTACCCACAGTGAAATTGTGGCTGAGGGGTAGCTAGATAAGGGTCGTGGACAGAGAGAGGTTTCTGCTTCTGACTTCCTTTTACTGTCTGGTTTGTGTCAGCAGTCTTAGTCCCTTCATGTCCTATTCACAGCTACCTCTTCTGCCAGCTCCTTTTCGCAGTTACCTCCTCTGACTTCTCTGCCCTTCCTCTCTCTCTCAATAGCATCCTTTCCTTTGTCTTTTCATTTATCTTAATCCTCTTGCCGCCAGAACATGACACTGACTGACTGACTGTCATTCATTACAGTGCTCAGGATGATTTTTTTTCCTTTTTGCTCTGATCTCTGGTTATCTGTAAGCATCTTTTTTACAGGTACTGTTCCTGCTCTGCTTTAATACTGCTTGTAACATTATAGTCTAATCTGTGGTTGCTCCATAGGTACAGTTATGTTGAAAGTGATGTGAAAAATTGCTGAATGTGTTGAAAGGTACTGTCAAAGTGGTTGGACTCTGAATTTAATGGAGATAAGAGAGTTTCAGTTAAGGCACCCTCAGATGATTTTTGGCATTGTTCCTAAGTCACTTCACCCTGTCTGATTTGGTTGAAGCGATGTAATATTCCTGTTGATCTTAAGAGTCAGAAGCTTGAATGTGAAATAAGCCTTAAGTGATTTTGTAGTCAAAACTGCAATCCTGGAGTGGGTGAAAAATACCGTGTTAGGACTTCAGTTAAATGGAGAAGTTGGCCGTAGGACATGCACCATCCTTATCAACAGGAGATTTCTTTAAAATGCGATTCAGTGTTGGTGGAAAAGTGATTGAAATACAGTTCTTCTTCTTTTGGTAGACAGGCATTCCTTGGGGACAAGCTGCAATCTGGAAAATGTTTTAAGTAACTACATTTAAATTGCAAATAAAATGAAATTGCAGTGATTTGACTAAACTAAATTGTTGTTTATTTTACTGTTCAGTATTTGGTTACTTATTACCATTCGTTTGAGGTGTGAAATGTATTATGTCCTAGGCCATAGCCAGTTTTCTGGTACTTGTGAAATCCTTTGATATGGCAGGTGTCGAAGGAGTCTGACTGTGTTCTCTGAATGTCGCTGCTAGTCTTTGATTTATGTAGGCAGGTGCAAATAAAGTTCTGATTCTGAATTACTGCTTACAAATAAACTTAAATGATGGAACAGTTTTGGGGTATTTATGGCAAAACTATTAAGGATTATGCCAGACGCATCAGAGAACACAGTGCAGGTCCTTTCCAGCCCTAACTATTCTATGATTCTATGATTACACTTGTCTTAAATTGGTTGAGTCTAAATTTGAAAGTTTTGGTAGGTTAAAATTTATCCACGGGCGTGAGATTTTCAATCGCTTGCCCTGCTATGGTTGTAAAACAATCCCCTCAAACCCCTAAATGAAACCCAACCAAAAACCCCACCCTGCTTTTGTTAGCTTGTGACTAGAAATGCATTGTTCTGACAGCTGTCTTGTTCCCTTTCTCTAGTCCCCCTCATCTATGCCTAGATATAATTTATTAGAAACCACAGTGAAAAACAAGCTTGGTTCTCCTCTCATGAATTCATGGCATAATGTGCTGGAATGGCGTTTAGGTTTCTTTGATATGCTGAGAAGAGTGTGTTTGGTTTTTGTTGGAAACATGGCTTCTTGCATATCAGTTCAAGGCTAACAGATGTCTGAAAATCAGACTTCTTTCATCACTGTTTTTCCTTTTAGTTTGTTGGAAGAGCAGAATAACACTTAGCTCTGCTTTGAATAGCCTTCAGCTATTGCAACTAAAGAATAAGGGTTTGTTTTCATTTCGCCCCTCCTGGTCTCTTCACTCTCTTGGATGGGATGGGATTTCTGGCATTCTATTCCTTCCATGGTTTCCAGTTTTGGGGTCTTTCTCCCCCACAAATAGCTCTCAAGGATGTGTCTGTGCAGCTGTTAGGGCTTACCAAGGCAGCAATAGAATAACCTTGCTATGACTCCAGTTTTATCATATTTCTCATTGTTGCTGTTAAAGCTGGCAGAAGACATTGTAACTTAGTCAGAAATGCAGAGAGTAATTACCATACCCAGCACCCTCAGAAAGATGGGGTGCCACGTAGAAAAAGTTGAGGAGCTCAGTTTTGCTTTAGAGCTAAAACCCTTAAATTGGATAGCATGTAGAGATGCATTTTTAAATATATTTCAGTAAACTTTCAGCATAACATACTTCTGATGTGCTCAGTGGACAATGGTCTGAGTACTACTCTGTAAGAAAACTGCTGGCATATTTATGGCAAGAATAATTTCCAGAAAGCCAGGGTTTACCTGGACAACTGTAGTGTTGCCCAAGTTGTTGCTACTTCTCAGTTTAACACCTCCTAAAGCTTATTCAGATCTTAAATATAACGTCCTTCATCACCACCAGGGATTGTTCCTGACCAGCATGATTGAAATTTGATGTCAGAGGGCAAGTACTTTAGGGCCATTGCATGTGGTTCAGCATATGACTTAATTCTCACCAAGCACGATTCTTTCAGAAGTGGACAGGTTTTATGAGAAAATACATGCTTGTAATGTTGAAATTATGGTCATTTTTATCAGGAAAAGTGTTTTAGTGATTATAATGAGGTAATAGAGCAAATTGTTTAATGAGAAGTCTGAGTAGCATTTATTGTGTTCTGCAAAGAATAGCGTGAATAATGTTTTAAGCTGCCTGTTGAACCTTGTAGGCTGCTTAAACTGGAACTAATCACTTACTAGACATTCATAAATCATTTATTAGCTTTCTGTTGCCTTTCAAACTTCAATATAAAAATACCTTAAAGCCTTTTGTGTTAATTACAACCTACTGGCTAAGGATTCTGAGCGGTTGATTTATTTAGGAATTATGACTATCAGGATTCGGAAATAATAAGCTTTATGACATTCTTTAAAACCTTTTATTATCTCTAAAAGCTGGTTTTTTTAGCTTATTCTGTTGGTTGCAGAGCAATAAACTTGACATGCTGATACTCTAATGTCAATCTGTGGAGTGAAATGGCATGTTCATAGGTTGTAAATAGAGCAGTAGAAAGACAACAGTAGACACAGTAGCTCCGTACATTAAAATAAAAGCTTTACAATGTCTACAAAGCTCTACAATTTACAACTCTACTATGAGTGTACTACGCACATTACTAGTCCCCAGGATGTGCAGGGTAGCTTGTCTCTGTCACCTAACATTCAGTACTGGGTAGTACAGGATACATCCATGTTTATGGCAGAGTAGATGGTGCATCCCAAGTGCAAGTTCTACTATGTACATAGGAGTAGTTAGTGTACTGCAACTTCCTCAATTCAGTAGGTGAAACTTCTCATTTCTTTGAACTGTATGTACTTCTTGGAACCTGGAGTATGGTTTTCTCAGTAAGTTACTGTTTAGTCTTTCTCACAAGGGATACATTTTCACATAAGCCAATACCAGAAACTACTTAGAAATAAAGACTTGCGAATACATGTGAAATTATCCCCAGTGCAGTGAGTAGCTTTGAGCTCTCTTTCCAAAGGCACCACTTGTGTGTTTCTAGGCAAGTTGTTCCTGTTCTGATGCTTTACATAATTGTTTTCTGCATGCATAGAGGCATACACAGTTGTTTAATAGGGAACTTTAATGTGCATGTTTAGGAAATGACTGATAGAATCAAAATGGAAGGTCTGGACCCTCAGACCGTAAGTGCTCTGGAGCTGGAATTGCCCTTTGGTTTGAAACTAAGATATCCTTTTACTCTAAAGGGGAATACCAGTTAGCTTTCATTATGAACACAAATAGTACAACAGAAGGGCATGCTCAGGAAAATGGCAGTATATCTCAGTTTTCACTTGAAAAAATTGAAGGATTCTTTAACAAATACAGAAATAAAAAAATGCTTAGAATTGTTTAAAGTACAAATAAATACTTTTAAAATTTAATGACTCTTAGCATTGAATTGCCTACTTTTCTATTAATAGACATGCCTTCAACAGTTCAATATATTTTTTTCCTTCCTGTTGGTCACCATTATTTTTTATGGACAGATATTTATGTTAAACAGAAAACAAAATGGCTGGTTGATAAGACACACGTGTGTTTTCAGTCAACCTTTTCATTAATGCTGTCAATTCTGATATAGATAAGTTACATAGAATTAACTGGTTTGGAAAACACCTTTAAGATTATGAAGTCCAACTGTTACCCTGGGACTGTGAAGGCCACCGCTAAACCATGCCACACATCTGAAGGTGATCCAATCAAACCTATGTGATTTTAATAACCTTTGCTGAAATTTGCTTGCTAAGAAAGTGCTTTACTGGCTCAAGCAAGTGTATGATGTGATCCACATTTGTTCTACATTTTGTAACAGAATTTGCAGAAGATGCTCAGGTGTTAAGGTAACAATGCAGGTGGTGATGCTTCAGCACAGAAACAGTTTACATTATTCCTCTGTTTGAGGAGCTTCTACCCTTTTATTTTTGAAGGAAACCAGGATTTTAGAAATCTGTTAATAGAATGGTTATAAAATAAAGTGAAAAACCTTTTACTCCTCCTGTGCTCTGGCTGTTTTGCTGCGTACTGTTTTAATCAGCGTACTTTAGAGTGGCAGTTCACTTGCCTCTCACTACCTCAGTTGTCAGTAACGTTTCAACAGTATGATTTGGACAAATAATATGTATATCCTGAAACACTTGTAAGAACTCTCAGCTTCTATTTGATATTCAGAAAGGACGCAGCTAACAAAGACTTCCACTAGAAGTGTGGTGTGTTGCTACGACATATGCCAGCCTTTCAGAAGCAGGCAGAAACATTTTCTAGCATAAGAGATTATATTTAAGATCTAGTATACAGCTGAAACAGAAAATAATGAAAACTTGGTGTCTTATTATCAGAAAAGTTTAGGTCTGAATGTGAGATTAGGTTGTTGTATGCCTGTAATGTCAGGCTGCCGTGGTTTCAGCTGTAACAGTTATTTTTCTCCTTCCTGGTAGCTGGTGCAGTGCTGTGTTTTGGCTTCAGTCTAAGAATGATGCTGATAACACGCTGATGGTGTAGCTGTTGCTCAGTAGCACTTACTCTGATCAAGGACTTTTCAGTCCCTCGTACTCTGCCATTTGGAAGCTGGGAGGAAGCAGAGACAGGACACCTGACCCAAACTAGCCAAAAGGGTATTTCATACCACAGCATGTCATGCCCAGTATATAAACTGGGGGCAGTTACCTGGAAGGGTTGGATCACTGCTTGGTCGGGCTGGGTGTCGGTCAGTGGGTGATGAGCAATGGTATTGTGCATCACTTGGGTTTATTGTTTGTTTTTCCTTTCCATTTTCAGTTTTATATTCTCTCCCCTTCTTATTTCCTTTATCATTATTAGTATTCTATTGTACTTTTATCTCAAGCCATGGGGTTTACATTCTTCTGATTCTCCTTCCTATCCTGCAGGGGAGGACAGGGGGAGGTGGGGGTGGGCGAGTGGCTGCGTGGTTCTGAGTTACGTTTGTGGCTTAAAACATGACACAGGGGGAAATTATCTGCCTCTTTTTAACTGGAGTCAGGCTTTCCGGGCAGCTTACATACAGGCTGATGTATTTTCATGCTACATGTCATTTTGTTGAAAAATTTGAGTTGCCTAAAACCAGAATTAAGCTATTGTTTACAAATCTGTTGTATAATCAGGAAGTGTAATGCTTCAGTGGAATACTTCAGGAACTGGAGGTTTTTGTAGTGATAACTCATATGTATTAAAACTCTTGGACTGTTTCTGTGAACACTTCGGTGATAGTTCTCTGAAGGAAATCTTGACAGGTAGATGAATTTACAGTGTATTTTATCTGAAATCTGGAAGAACTTTAATCAGAAACAGTACAAAGGAATGTTCTCTCAAAATAACATAGCATGTAACAGCACAATGTTACTGATGTAATTACTTGTTAAATGTAGTTTCTTATGGCATAGCTGACCAGTAAAAATAATGCAACTGAAAACTGCTCCATGGGTGAGCTTCAGATTACCATATTAATGAGCAGTTTGAGGACTTAATACGAAGCCTGAACTTGTATGAAAACTATATTCTGAAAAATGCACATATATCTGCGGTGTAGGACCACAGTACTTTTCTGTTACATTTTTAGGTAAAATGTAGTAATGCTGCAGGTAAGCCATCTTCAGATGGGAAGAAGAAAATACCTTTAGCTCTGTTCTCCCATTAACTCGAAGGAGGACCTTTGTTTTTAAGGAGAGGCCAGAGGGAAATGAATGTTACTGCTTGTGATCAAAACACATCCATTAAGTAAAGCAAAATAAGTGCAACAACTTTAGTTGTCAGTATTCTGTGTATATCTCTAATGCGGTCATAGAACTCTGCATTAAAGCATAAACAAGTGTAATAAAAATAACAGTGAAATGGCAATTTGGAAATTTTACTTTCATATCAGGTCAGGGGGTTTTATGTCTTGTTTGAGTTGACAGTCTGTTGTGCTGTTGTTTTTATCTGTTAACTGTCACTGCCCTTCTGGGTTTTTAACTTGTAGAACACAGCTGAAGCTACTGTCACTGTGGAGACCTTGGATGATGTACCTGAGCATGTGCTTAGGGGGCTTCCTGAGGACGTGAGGCTCTTCCCATCTGCTGTTGACAAGACACGGCTGGGTGAGTGCTACAACTGTGAAAAGGAAATGAGGAGCTGTACCCTAGATCACATGAATTACGGTTGCTGTGAAAGTTTGGTGCCTTCCTGTGCTGGGTAGAGGTGATGTCTGGTGCATTTATCTGAAGTAATTTCTGTTGGAAAGGGTGGACATCTTCCAAGTTTCTCCAGCATTCTAAGACGATGTTCCTGGAACATCAGAATTGGGGTCAAAGATGGACCAAGGTGCAAATAGATTAGATTATGAGAGTAACTGATATGTTCTTTACTGCTGTGTTTTCACTTATAACACTTTGACTGTTACCAGGTTTGTGTTTTGCAGCTGTCTTACTGTGTCTCTTTAGAATGCTGCATCTTGTTGTCCAATCAATGTAAAAAGTTTTATTTAGAAGAACAGACTCAGTGCAGACTTGAAAGTTGCTATGTGGAGCAAAGTGGTGCTTCTGTAATATATCCAAAACGCTTGGCTGCTTTTTTTAACACAATGGGAGAACCTTGATGGAAGTCAGAATTGTAGACGGGGTGCTTGATGTTGAAGGCTAAGCCTGACAATAGATGCGTTACTGTTAGTAATAGGTTATAAGCTCCTTGGAGCAAGGTTAGTCTTTTCTGGTGCAAACCTGATCTAGCATGGTCTGAACAAGAATGTTATGTTTAGTTATCAGTTACAATTGTCAATCGGGTCTTAGTTTTCATGCTGTAAATGTGAAATGCATGTGTCCATTTTCAGTTCAGTTAAATACTGGCAATAAAGCTTCAGGCAGATGCGCATATTTTAACCAGTTCTAGATGTTGTTTCCTTTAAAATATAGTATCCATTAGTTGTAAAACTTTTGTGAGGGCTTCGTTTGCCTGGCATTGTTTCAGAGAAAGCAAATACAGTTTTTGTTTAATAAGATGTTTAGTCAGCAAAACAGCTGAAATCTGTGACTTTACAATATAAAACCTGAAATGCTCTTACAGTGTTTTCAGTATCACCTGAAGTATAAGAAAAATGAAGGTTGTTTTTATCTTCAGAGCTACAGTAGCCCATGAGCAAAGGATGAAACTGGATATATGCTTAAAACTTTCATGGTTGAAGTTAGTTTTGGGGAGAGGATTGTTGGAGTTCGTTTTACTGACCTTCAGATTCCTTATTGTAATCTTAATGTCGAATGCTCCCCCATCTGAAACAGACTTGTGTGATGTTCTGAAGAAATACGAATTGTGAGTAGAAGATTTGCTCGATGTAACTTATATAAGTTTTAATTACTGGTATGTGTCTCTTTAGGTGTCTGGGCAACAAAATCAATTTTAAAAGGCAAGAAGTTTGGACCATTCGTTGGTGACAAGAAAAAAAGGTCTCAAGTTAAGAGCAATGTGTACATGTGGGAGGTAAGAAACAGCTTGTCAATGGAAAAAGGTATCTGTCAGTAGCTCAAGATTTTGTTTAGCCTTTATTTTTCCCAGAGATTTTAGAAATAGACATGATAGGAAATAATTGCCCTCAGTCTATGTCTACTGTTGCAGTTATTTATAGACACTTGGATTGAACAACCTTTCTGTATTACTTTTAAACTACTGACATAGTTTGAAACTGCTGTATTAATTTTCCTAGATATTGTCTCTGGATCGCACTTCCCCTTAAGAGTCTGTTGTTGCTAAGGTTTTGCTTTGTTGACTTGAATCCTGAGTAATATCCCTTCTGCAACTGCGTACTGTCAACTGCTTTTGAAATTAGGGAAATCAGGAGGATATGGAATCTCTTAAGGAAGCCCCAGCACTCCTCATTTAGCTCTTTGAAAACCAGCTTGGTTATGGGAATTAGTTTTGCTTATAAAAGTTCTCACTCGTGCTGCTTGTGTTTGGGCTTGCCTTAAAGCAAATACTGTCTGGACAGTGGAATCTTACTTTAAACTCTGCTGCTAGTCATAACATTTTGGATATTATGTAGATTTCAAAATGTAGGTGCCTTAATCTGGTCTTGAATCTTATCTACAGTTTCTTCATGGCAGTTCATAACTAGCTTCCAAAGGCTGTTTTAATCTTTCTGAAGACACATAGAGCAAATGGCTTTAGCGAAGTGAATGGTTGAGAAGGGGAGGGGTTGAGGAGCTGTGGCATAGCATGATCTGGGACAGATCTGGCTTTGTAGGCCAAAGGTAGTGATAGAAGTCATCCTTCTGGCCCCTGGTCTGCAAAACTTGAGCTGCATAAACCACTAGATACATACAAATACATACAAAACTTACTGTGGACTCTTATCAGAAGAGTTAAGTTAGAGCAACTTCCTGTAAATGCAAATTCACATTCAGGAAAGTAATAAAGTGTTCAAATAGTGTTTGTTTCATTGAGCTAGTATTATCAGAAACCCCACTGCATGAGGTATCTCGAGTTTTGATCTGATACAAGAACACTTGGATAAGCCAAGCAAATTACTGACCTTGTGGTGGTTTTTCTCAGTGCTGGATATTGAGTGTTCTCAGTGGATATGTCTTAATATTTTTTGAATTTATGTTGAGAAATGATATTCTGTAGCAGCTTGTTTGCAACTACTGTAGTTTTTCAATGCAGGCGGCAGTGGGAGCCTTTGCTAGATGGCAAAGGAGTCCTCTGTTGATTTAATACTGATTTTAGGATTGAAAAAAAGCAGCTAAAATGAGACCACAACAGTTGGCCCCATATGCTGATATCTGAAACCACTCCAGAATCTTCTCTGTTAGAAAATACGGTTTGTGAAAGGGTGGTGGTGCGTGGGAGGAGTTAGATGTATGGGTTTCAGTTTGAACCCATCACCCCTTGTCCTATTGCTGCAGTTCCCTGATGATGGTTTGAAAATAATTATTTGTAAGTATCAGAAACCTCCAACTAGGAGAGCAACCTTTTTTCCACAAGAACCCCATTTGTTTCTCTAATGAAGTTAAACTGAAGAATAAGTAAAGCTTCTCAAAGCTGCAGTCTCTAATGAATTTTAATAGTTTTGAACTGTTGTGCTGGAGGATCCCTCTGAAAGCCACGAGTTCTGTGTGAGGGCCATGGCTGAGGAGAGAAACAGAGACTTGAACATATTTTCATTCTCTGTTGGAGAAAAGCCACAGGTAAGAAAATGACAGCAACTGACTGCGGGAATGCCACTAGACGATTCGGGCACTACTGTGCTTGAGGGATCTTTATTGTGGTTTTCAGGAATCACTTAAACTCACAATGTTCTATAGAGGACTTGGAGCTGGTTCCTTTCTCACGGTGCACGAGGCCTGTAAACAATAAATCTGTGAATTAGAAGCTTTAACTGCAAAGTAATTTAAGTATTTTTCTTTGTGCAAAAATCATAATCAAGTTATGTGACAATTTAATAAATACATTAAAAATAAATCATTATGTTTTGCCAAATATTGCACATCTGCTAACTGTCCCACAGCACTATTCAGCTCTCTTCTTCCATTTTAACCAAAAGGGTTGCTTTACAGTCTTGGTCTGTGCAGCTGTTTGTGCTCTTTCATATTGCAAGGGCTGGGTGTGCTGATGAGCATTCTTTTAAAAGTCAGCTGATGAAATCCATACTGGAATAGTTTAAGTAACTTTCTGTTTGCTTGGAAAGAAACTTAAGATTATTTCAGAGTATTTATTGAAACTTTATTGCTAAAATTCTGTTTTGTTAGACCAACAGTTTATCAACACAAAAGAAATAGTGTTAACTTAAAATTATTATTAAAATTATTTATTAAATCATTAAATTAAAAATTATTAAATGTTTCTTGTTTTAAATTGCTGTAGAAGTGAAATTGAAAATGTAAAATCGTAGAGTCATAGAATGTTTTGTGTTGGAAAAGACCTTAAAGCTCATGTGGTTCTAACTCCCTGCCATAGGTGGGGATGCCTTGTACTAGACCGTGTTGCCCAAGCCCTGGCCAGCCTGGCCTTGAACACTGCCAGGGATGGGGCAGCCACAGCTTCTCTGGGCACCCTGTGCCAGCACCTCAGCACCCTCACAGGGAAGAAATTGTGCCTTATCTCCAACCTGAACTTCCCCTGTTTCAGTTTGAACTCATCACCCCTTATCCTATTACTATAGTCCCTGATGAAGACGGTTTGAAAATAATTATTTGTAAGTATCAGAAACAGTAAAAAGCTACAACGTTGTGTAACAAAATGTGAAGTTTACAGTGGAATTGGAATTGTAGCATATTCCTTATGTGCAGTGGTGCTAAGTGAATGTAGCGGGAGGCAATGAACTAGGGAGGATGGGTTTTGAAAAGAGCTCTTCCACGCAGAGGCTGATGTTTAGATGCTTTTTCCCTTTGGGTGAAGTAAGTAGAAAATACAGTAAAATTACACATATTTTTCCTTTCTTGTTCTTAAAGCATGTAAGCTGCCCAATACTCCTGACATGTTGTGTACCTGCTAGTATGTCTGTGTTCAGAGACAAAGTGATGGAAGAATGATAGTTCCAGTTTTTAAAGTGGGGTGTTACTTGTTTGGGGAAAAAAGCTGTATCGCATCCACAAATGACTCTTCTTATGGACATCTAACTTGGGTTATAATATAAAGAGTGGGAGATGCAGAGCATGTCTTGAAAGAGAAGCAGAGTTGCCTGTCACCAGGAAGCACCGAGGGCGGCAGTAACCTTGCTTTAGCGCAAGCTGTCTCGAAATGTAAAACAGGAGTAGGTGTTGAATTTTTTTTTCTCCAAGAATGTAAACCAAAGAATTTCCAACATCTTGGAACATGCAGCAGTTCATTGACATGGACAGTTTGTTAAGGTGATCACAGGGTTTCTGAAAGGTGAAGATCTTCTTTAATACCCTGAAAAAAGTTTAAGTATAAATTATGCTTTCCTTTACCTTCCCAAATAAAGCAAATGCTTCGAACTCCTATGTACTTTTCTCAATTCACAAGAAAGTAAAAATAAATCTGTCTTGCCTTTATATCTTAAAATCAATCATTTTAGTAAATGCAAAATACACTAGGATCATTTCAGGCTTGCCAAACTGAAAAGAAAGCGCAAAATGTTCCAAGTATTTTGGCTTTTGAGCCCAAAACCTCTAGAGTAGGAAGTTTGGGTTTTTTTCCCCTCAGTTGCAGCAGTTCCACTTAAAAAAAAAACACAACCCTGTAGAAGACCAGCGACACTTCCCCCTGTCCAAGCCCTGCCCCTGCTCACATCCTTTGTGTTATCTCCATCCTTACATAACTACTGCTTTGTATAGCTTTAAAGTACGTAGAGTTTTAGTACCTCTGCACTTCAGTGTTCAGAGTTGTCCCGCTTAATGCCATTTGTGTCTCACAGGTGTATTACCCAAACCTGGGATGGATGTGTGTCGATGCAACTGATCCAGAGAAAGGGAACTGGCTGCGGTATATAAACTGGGCACGGTCAGGAAAGGAGCAGAATCTGTTTCCTCTGGAGATCAACAGGACCATATACTACAAAAGTTTAAAGGTACTGATGTCTGAAGAATCACTTACTGCTCTGTTACCTTTTATTATTAATACTTTTAATTTCCCTTTATTCAGATCCTATTTTTTTTACATTTATGTTGAATAGATTTTGAAACATTTTATGAAATGTAATTAAAATATTGCAGATGCCACATTTCATCAGTCTAAATTCTTCCGTGCCAGTAGAGTTAACATTAAGATCTACTGTTAAAATATAGGATATGTATGAACAGTAAATCTTACATGGTTAATGATCTGCTATAGCCCCAAATTTGATACAAATGAATGAAGAACTATAGCAGATTACATAAATGTTTTTTCTATTTCTGTAGATACTGAGACACTTTCTCCTGAGGAGCTTTTGCAGAAATCAGTTATTTTTATGGTCTTTGTATCAAATGTCAAAGACTGGTTGTCAAGACACTTCTCATAAGTAGCTTTCGTGAAACGAAATTTGCCTGGTTTCATACCATTCCAGTTTTATTCAGGGAGTGGGAAGCAGGAAGAAGGGTGTAATTCCTGGAGCATTGTGTCTCCCAGACCAAGAAAAAATTGTTTAACTAATGGTAGAGTGTGTTAGTTTTGGACTGCTGGGGCTGTAAAGTGTTATTTGAATCTCTGATCAAGAACATACTGGCAGTTAGTAGGAGATAACAACTAGTAGCTCAACTTTGTTTCTGTTTAAAATGGTTTAGTGGTTTTTGGGTATGTTCAGACTTGCTGTTAGGCTGTTGCTGTTTCTTACATTTGTTTGTGAGGCTGACAAGCATCTATAAGTAACTGATCTTCGCTTAAAAAGAATGAGTTTGATATCATGCAGTCTTGAAGCTACAGACAGTGCAGCAATATGTAAAACTGTTATAATTTAGGTCACTCACACTAGATTGAAAAAAAGCCCAAACTTCTAAACATGTTCTGAACTTTCTGGTAGCTTTGGGATAGCATTCAGGTAGAGGTTCGCTGTTGCCAGCCAGACTATTGACTTCAGTGTTCATCCGCTGAGGGCAGGCTCCCAATGTGAATCTGTAGCCAGCTGAGTTTTCTCTGGACCCTTTATCTCAAGACACTTTATCTCTGGTTGCCTCTGCCTTTGCCCATAGTCACTAGTTCATTAATGTAAGTGCTCTTTTGGAATCACTCTGACATTGTAAATTTCTCTCTCATTCAGTGTTTTCAGCAGAGGTTTTAGTCCTGATAAAACCAAGCATTTGCTTATTCCAGGTTTGTTTTCTGATGGATAATACTGCACTTTGGAAAATAATTGTACCCCTGAAGAGGCTGACAATAACAAATACCTTGCCTCAGCATGTGAAACATCCTTTTGTTCCTGTGCCTGTCTTCCCTTGCTCCTTGATGAATTTTATCCTAGCAGGTCTTGCCAACAAGATCATGCTGCCAAGCAGCCCTTTCTGAGGATTGTTAGAGCAGCCTATAGGGATCAGTTTTAGTGTTTCAAAATCAGTCTGGGATTTGTTGCAATGGGAGATTTTGAGTTTGGGATGTGAAGGTGTTCTTCAAAGAGCCATCTTCAGCAGCCTTTATTTGCCTCTGCAGCAACCGCTTAGATATGTGTGCACTGTGGGATTGTTCCTTAGCTTCAGCTCAGGGTTGGCAGTACCAGTCCAAGCCAAGTACCAGTCCAGGTCTCTTGGTGTTTGCACTGTATGCTGGTTGGAGGAGTGTTCCGTCGGGAATGGTGTTACTTCAAGGCTGCTTCTGTGCGAAGGTTTGCTGCTGTATTTCTTCAAGGCCAGCAGAGAAGCAGCAGCCCTGAGTAGTTTTGGGCTTGGGTGTCACACACAGAGGTCACTGGGTATAGAACCACCGAGTTGGCTCTGCCCTGTAGACATAGTTCCAGGAAGGCAGTGTGGTCATGCTCAAAGAGCTACTACACATGAGCTCGGATGGGATGGCTTGTGTTGGTAATTCCAGCTTCATGCTGCTCAGGAGTAGCCAGTTTCCAGGACCAAGTTAGTCCAAGAAACCTTGCAGCCAAGGTTCAGCGATGTGCTCCTGCTGTTCTTTGGTTGTCACTACAACTACAACACAGGTAACTTGCAGGTAATTTAAGAGGTGGCTGTAGAAATGTCCGAGTTGCTTCACTAGGAAAACTAGGTTATAATGTAAAGTGTAACTTTGCTCTATACTGGGGAAGAAATTTCACAAACCTGTGATAATGAATGATTGTTAAAAGTGCATTCTAATATTACTATTATTTTTGAACCATCTACTTAATATATTTTACTCTCTTTTTTCCACCTTATAGAGAACTGATACATACAGAAAATTCTGATCTTGCTAATCTGTGATGATTTTTAATGTAAAAGCTCATCATGAAATTGGACAGTTTTCACCACCATTAGAATCAGACTGGTTCAGCCTGTACGGGAGGTGCTTCAGCCCCTGATCATCCTTGTGGCGCATTAAACATTCAGCATTCAGTCAGCATGCTGATAAATCAGGTCAAGATTTAGAAAGTCACACTTTGTGTTTTTTAATTGCACAAGTGGACTCTTCGTTCAATAGGAATATTTTAAATCCAATATTCTCTTTAATTTCTTGTCCATTCCAAGAATATGCAAACCAAAGAAAGGCATTAAGGAGTCTTGTTTTGTCTAGTGTTTTGTAAACTTATTTTTCATTATTTAGTGACATATTTATAGTAACCAGGCTTTAAAATAAAGGTAGTAAAAAGAAATTGGAAGTTAAGCTACAAGTGGCTAACAGTGTAGGAGAAAGTATAACACAGGTGGAGATTTTGAATTTGTGGTCTCAAGGGCAAGTTATGAAATTAAAGCACTTAAATATTGTCTGTTGTATTGGTTTTTACTGTCTTAACCCTTGGAAACTGCAGGGGAAATTCATGCATTGAGGGGAAAAAAGGGCTATTTTTGCTTTCTTTACAAAATATGGTTGCTTATATTATTATGCTTTTTTATTTTGAGTTCTGTTGTTGTCTCAGCTTCCGTTACAGAGGTGTTGTTCTTGTGGAGGCCATACCAGCCTTAGATTCACATCACTGATGGTTGAGACAAAAGAAAACATATAATAACAACTGTCTTTCTGCATGTGTTCTGTGGATGTGCTGCCATTTCGAAGCTATTGCAAATTTACCAGCCTAAGTACATACTCATGGTGCTTTCCTGATCTTTATTGTGATTCACAAATTCAGGGGGAATTCCATTTAGTGATAAATCAACAGCACTGTTTTTATTTACCCCCAAAAGAGAATTTGAGTGGCTTATACTTAATTTTCTTCTGCTTTATCTCAGAGTACTTAAAATATTGTCATGGCTCTCTTTATCTTTTTCCCAAGGTCTTCCTAAGCTTTTTGTGGCTTGCTGATTTTTAAGGTAAGCAAGCTGATCTCCAAGCTTCATTGCTGAGATGAGCAAAGTCCGAATTTGCTTGGTGAAGAGAACCTCACAACTGCACAGAGCTTTAACTTCCCTCTTCTCTGCCCTAAATGAATAGTAATGGGGCAGAACACTTAAGTGAGTGCAAGAAAATAGCTTTCTCTTCCATCTTCTCTTTATCCTTACTGAAGGACTGAAGATATTTGGAGACTGCTTTGCATATGCTTCCCCCAGGATGTGTATATGAGAGTTGTGTTATTTTGATGAAACAGCTTAAACTCATTATGGAGTTTCAGAAGTTCTTCCTCCCTCTCTTAATGAAACAAGCCAGTTGAATAGTGTTGTTCTGCACAAAGCACAGGACTTTGTATTTCCTGAAGAAACAGAATTGGAATGAAAAGTCAGTCCCAAACATAAATACTAATGCCACTAGCTGTCCACTTTGATGAGATAAGGCCACATTGAGGTACAAAAGCACAGTATGACAGTAAAATGTAATGTGTGGTTTGAAAAATATGTATTCTAATAGTAGATACTTTATATAGGCAAATGCCTGTCTCTGTACAAGACACATTGTGGTGCTTGCATGTGTAGAGTGAATTAAATTTTAGATAATCTGTGCTAGAACTTCTTAGGATATGACTCATTAGAATATTTTTGTAAGGACTTCTATGACTTTCATTATTGTGACTAAGTGGATCTGTCAAACATGCAGTTAGGACTTTTCATAAGGTAGGGACAGGACAAGGGGGAATGGCTTTAACTGCCAGAGGGGAGACTGAGATGAGCTCTCAGGCAGAAGCTCTTCCCTGTGAGGGTACTGAGGCGCTGGCACAGGGTGCCCAGAGAAGCTGTGGCTGCCCCATCCCTGGTAGCGTTCAAGGCCAGGTTGGACACAGAGGCTTGGAGCAATCTGGTCTAGTGGAAGGTGTCCGTGCCCATGGCAGGTCTTTTCTAACCTAAACCGTTCCGTGATATTTCTCTTGAAAATAACAGTTTTTTAAATTACTTAAAACCTTTTGAACAGAAAATACTCAGATTAAGAAATGCTAAATGTTCATTAAAGCACAAAAAAGCATGTGGGAGTTATTAACGTTATGAGCCTTTTCAAAATCCTCACCTTTTTTTAACCAGGCTATGCTGACCTGACGTGGCTACTCAAACAATCTGTAGGTAATAGTTTGGAGGGGATTGGGTTTTGGGGTTGTTGTCAGAGGGTGTCATCAGTATGAGATATGTGTTCTCTAGTGTTGTAGTCGTGGTAGAAGTGGCACTTGGTCAGTGTAGTCCTTTTCGAGCTCTATTGATAGTAGTTTAATTGCTTGGTTTTGAAGCTGCTGCTCCATCTCATTTCAGAAGCACAATGTTAGAGGCCTTAATTTAGATTCTAAAGTGGTTATACCAGAACTAAATTCACCACACTGAATGTTGGCTCCAGCTGTGCAGCTAACAGATAATGTGCTCCTTAGCATCCCGTGTTTGCATTGCCTACAGTTTCTGCCAGCTCTGTTCTCCGAGGTTTTGTTTAGATGATAAGTTGTTTGTGTCAGACAACTCTCCTTCATTCCTTGCTGCTAAACAGCTGTGAAACGGGACCATGCAAATGTGTTTACCACTAGTTACCCTATCAGACCTCCAGAAGTGTTACAGAAGCCAAACCGTAGGCTGTGCTTACATTGTAACTTAAACAGTTGTAGGGATCTTGCATCTCTTGTTATTCTGGTATCTGGGGCTGTAAAGATAACTATCACCTTTATCAGGTGCTGTGAGACCTACCAAAAATAAGTGCTTTAGAAGAGACAAATATTACTATTGTTCTTGATACAAAACTTCCCTTTGGCTTCGGACTTGAAATAAGAAGTCAGTGATACCCTTTACTTGAATGAAATCATTCTAAAAATAGTGTCTCATCTCCACGAGCCTGATGTTTGCCAAGCCCTTAGAAGAGGGGGATTGTAGGTCAGGTAAAGGAAGGCATTTCAGGTGATTTGTTTATTGGTTTTGGATAGAATGTTTCAGGAAACGGAGAGAGAATGGTGAAGATTTAAAAAAAAAACCAACAAACCAACAACTCGTTCATTATTGTAAGTGGATCTGTTAAACATGTAGTAATTATCTACTTCCCTCTGTATTCCCTTTAACTCAGTGCAACAGCCTGTTCCTGTACCTTTAGATTTTGTTCCAAACCCCAACATTAGTGAATGACTGAACTTAAATTCACTGTTTAATGCTTTGTGTACGGTAGGTGTGTTCAGCCTGAATCTTGCTGGCAGCTCCTTGGAAGGAACGACCCTGTGCAGAGCAGTAGTGGCACACACCAGGGGTGCACTGCTGTGTTTAATCGTAGAATCATGGAATGCTTTGTGTTGGAAGTAGACCTTAAGATCATCCAGTTCCAACCCCTGCCACGGGAGGGACACCTTCCACTGGAGCAGGGTGCTCCAAGCCCCTGTGTCCAACCTGGCCTTGAGCACTGCCAGGGATGGGGCAGCCACAGCTTCCCTGGGCACCCTGTGCCAGCGCCTCAGCACCCTCACAGGGAAGAGCTTCTGCCTTATCTCCAACCTGAACTTCCCCTGTTTCAGTCTGAACCCATCACCCCCTGTCCTATCGCTCCAGTCCCTGACGAAGAGCCCCTCTCCAGCATCCTTGTAGCCCCCTTCAGACACTGGAAGCTGCTCTGAGGTCTCCACGCAGCTTCTCTTCTCCAGGCTGAACAGCCCCGCTGTTCTCAGCCTGGCTCCGTAGGGGAGGTGCTCCAGCCCCTGCTCATCCTCGTGGCCTCCTCTGGACTTGCTGCAAGAGCTCGGTGTCCTTTTTACGTTGTTACGTTTGAGACAGCCCCACATTGGGGTTTCCAGGCTATTTAATGGCTCTGCGCTGTTGCGCTGCCCGGAGCGGCGAAGGGCGTTCGGCGCGGCTCACGCTGCGCGTCCTCCAGCCGCCAGGGGGCGCAGTCTGCAGGGCCTCCTCTTGCCTCCTCCGCGCGCGGGGCGCCGTGGGCTCCGCGGGGCACCGCCGCCAGCGCCGACGGCGCCGCCGCGCCGCTCCCCGCCCCGCGGCCCGCCGCCGCCAACAAGCCGGCGTCTGATTGGCGTCTCGTGTCTTTCTTCTCTCCCGGCAGCCAATCGCGCCCGGCGAGGAGCTGTTGGTGTGGTACAATGGGGAGGACGACCCGGAGATAGCCGCCGCTATTGAGGAAGAGCGAGCCAGCGCCCGGAGCCGGCGGCACTCCCCGAAAGCCCGGAAAGGTAAAGCCCTGCGCGGCCGCGCCGCCGCGCTCCGGGCCGTGAGGCGGCGCGGGGGAGACCTGCAAACTTTTCCCGAGTGGGCGGCGGGGGCCGCCGTGACCTTCCCCCGCCGCCGCCGCCGCCGCCTCCTCCTGGGCCGGAGGGAGGGCCGCGGGGCGGAACGTGGAAGTTGGGCCGACTGCGGCCCCGCTGGGAAAGTTGGCGGCGGGGCGGCCGCGAAGGAAAAATGTCTCCGTGCAGAGCGGGGCCGGCTGCGGGAGTGCGGGGACGGCCTTTGCGCAACAGCGCGCGAGGCCGTGTCAGCCTCCCAAAACTGTAAACTTTGTGCGTGGGTGCGGCCGCCGCTGCTGCTAAAGCCGTTCGCAGGCGATGGGAACAAGTGGAGCCGCGGAACGGGGCTGCTCCTGCGCGCGGGGGGGGGTGGGGTGGAAAACTCGAGGCTTTGTTGCGCTCTGTGGCTTTTAATTTCTCGTTGTTTTGGGGTAGTGGCGGTCTCGCGGGGGCTGGCATACTGCAGGCAGTGTGGCTGACTGCTTCTTGCTGGCTTTGGGAGGGGGGGAAGGATGAGAGGATTTCGGAGGGGGGTGCACACGTACGGGGGTCTTTACGTAAATATGTATGTCAGACCAGACCTCCATTATTTTTTCCATGACTAATTCAGTAGCAATTTATTTTAGAGTGCTTGTACTTCCACACATGGCCTTATATAACTGACATTTTGACTATCGTTTTAGGCCAAAATCGCAGTAGAAGCTACCACTTGGAGAGAGTAAATAGCAAAAGGAAGTATTTACAGTCGTAGCAGGAGGGAACACGTTCCTCTTGTAGGTGAATATGTGTGTGTTGGAATTCTCTGAAGGTTACAAGTGAACCAAAGAAAGGAGATAATACTTTAAGTGGCATCATCGTGGGCTTTTTAAGCTTAAAATTTTGGGCCTGATCTTCCTTGTAGTGCCATTGAGTGTGGAACTCGCGTTGAGAATGGGCTTGGATGTTTAGGAGAGCGGTTAATTATGTAAGTTTTTCTATTTTAGAGATTGGGGAGGGGTTTGGGGGAAAGAAATGATGCAACACAGTTGTTCTACTGAACAGTAATCTGTAGATTGAGAACAAACTGAAATGCAGGCCCCGACTTTTGTTTTCTGCCTTTAATGAGAAGCATATTTAGTATGTATAGAAGAAATGCCTTGGTAAATTGCAGGTTGTATTGTGCTTTTCCCTAAATGTGCATTATCATAGCAAATATAATCTGTGTGCCAGTGATTTACCTGAAAGGCTAGAAAAACAACTTGAAATAATTTGATTATATTGCAAATCAGAAAAGCGAGACAGAGTAATTGCTAAGGTAATTTTTTCAGGGCATAGAAATTTTATTTGCATTCATGAAGTTATAGATCAAAATACCAGTGAAGTAATTTGGTGGTTCAGGGGATTTGGTTGTGTGTTATTTATAGGTTTAAAGTTTTAACTGTTATGGAGTATACAGATTTCAGACTGTCAGTATTGGCCTTTTTCCCCATTTTATAAGCATAAGCTCCTTACCAAGGCTCACAAATACATAAAACAAATAAAATATAAATCAAAACCCACCCCAAACACAATAGAGATGAAGCGTTTGAGAATAAGTAAGAATAATTCATCTGTGGGATTATACTCTTGTATATGAATCAGAAAGACCAATATCTTAATATTTAGTTAATTTTAACTGTTGGGATTACAGAGTCCATATCCATGCTGTAAAAGATGAGGTAATTCATAGCATGTGCTTTATTCTTTTCTAATACATGCATATTTTTAAAAGATACAGTTCTAGTTTCAGTAGGTTTCGTCAAAATTATTTTTACTCTTCTATGTTTACTCTGTTATTTTAGGATTTGTTGTAACATCTGCTAATATTTGCCATTCACAGCGATTTTCTTGTAAGAAACATGGTATTTCTGTGCTGATACGATGGCAGTAGCTGCAGTTAGGATTCCAAAATGGTTTCTACTGATACTCCTCCTTTTGCAGATTCAGCTGTATTTCTTGGATATGGAAGTTTCCTAGCCCTGGGCTGTATGGGAAAATAAAGGAAATTGTGATGAGCAGGGTTAAAAAGTGATAAAGGAAAACTAGTGTAGCTATAATAAAAGGGGGGTGGCAGGAGAAGGATGTGGCTTAACTTTACGCATGTGAAAAATCAGGATAAGAGGTAATATTTTAGATTAAATACTAACTTAAACAACTCGCTGGAGATCAGCTTCTCCAGAGGGCTCTGAAACTTGCATTTATTTGCTGCCTAATCAGATCAGTCCCTTTTTTCTTTGGCCTGTGTTGCAGGTTGTCATCTTACACATTGGGGAGAAAATAGAACTAAGTCAGAACTGCCAAGTTTAAACAACTGTGAATGAGCGTGTCCTTTAGAAACACATTTAACGGAAAAGTAAACTCACAGCTTAATACCTAAGAAATGACTAGCCATTATTTGAGAAGTGTGTTAGAATTTAGTTATTTAAAGCATGTAATTATTAAATAGCTCATAATTATTCTGTTCAGTAAAACAAATATCCTTTTGAATTTTTAATGCATCTTATTCCTTGTCCTTGGATAGTTAAGATAGCCATCGTTTGACAAAGAGTATTTATTTAATGAACGCTGGTTATATCAGAAAAGGTGATTTTTTCAAAGGTATTAAAAATGTGATGTGCTTTGCCTGATCGATTGAGGCTTTCAGTATTGTGAAACTTCTCACGTTGCAGTAGGATACTCTTTTATTTCTGACTAAATCCTCACCTGGTGCCAGTTCAAGGCTGTCTTACCATAAGAGGTAGGCTTTATTAAACTTGTGAAGTTGAGATGGCATTTCAGGATCAGGCAGCTGGCCAAGTCTAGCCACAAAGTACAGATTGAACTGTTTTTCTTGCCCTTGATCTGACCTCTGTTTTCAAGTGATTACTGACACAAGGTTCGTAATTTCCTTCAGAGCATGTTTAGGATGGCATGGGCATTCTCCTCTGTGCACAAGTCTTCTCTGGCATGTTTGCCCAACAAGGTGTGTTCTCACCAAGAAGGTGGGATCTTGGTTAGGCTTCAGATGTGGTTCTCAAAACTCCCCTGCTCTTTGCTTGCACAGCTTCAGCAGTTCCGTGTCTTCCGTATTTTTCTTTCTGTAGTGTGCGTTCAAATTCCTTTACATCTCTCAGGTGTTAATTTTGGTAGGAGTAACTGCCTGGCTTGGTCATAGATTTTCAGAGCTGGAATAAATTCTTTACATTTTCCTTCTGCCATGTGCAGCAGCTTGGGAGACCTTGAGAAAAAGAGGCAGTTCTTATTTACTTTTATGCATTGAAACATTGCATGTTGTTGCTAAGCTGATGAGTGCATTTGAGAGTTAGGAAGAAATGTAGTAGGATAAAAGGATATTGGGGGGGGGGGGAAGAATTCAGCAGCAACTTCATGAACTTGGGTAGCATCAAAGATTTTTAGCAGAGCCAACCCAGTCCAGTTGTTTGATCATGCTGTAATCTGCTTTAAGGTGCTGTGTAGGCTCTGAAGTGCAATCAAACAACGCTAAAACAGTCTAGGCAGTTTCTGTTATGGATTTGGTGGTAGATTGAAAGTGTTCTTGAAGGAAGAAAGATACTGATGCTACACAGGATAAAGGTTTGCTCCACTACATGCTCATGAATAATACCTTTTTAGGAAAAAAAAACCAAAACAAAACAAACTTTTTTGGGGGGAGAAGAGCATGATGTTTTACTTTTCCTGTGCTTATTTATGGTAGGGGTTCCATGCAGTGCTGTGCAGCTGTAGTTGTGTCTTAGCTGTGCTTCACTTTGCACTTTATGTAGGCAACAAACCCCAGTGGCATAATCTGTACTATTGCCTGGATTGAATACTGCATATGCCTTTTATATCTTCTCTGTACAAAGTCGTGCTGTCAAGAGCAGGGGGGAAAAAAGTCTTTTTGATTTCATTTTACCAAAAGCAGATGCTGCATAAGGTGAATTGAGTAAGAGTCTGTTATGAAACCACAACACCTCTTAAAAACCCTACTTCTTTAAATAGTCTTCAGTTGTAGTGAGGGCAGGACACCTGAATCGGGTTCACCTATATCTTGGACAGCTTCTGGTGATTATTTATTGTAGTGCAGCTTTAAAGTCTGAAGCCATTGCTACTAAATCTTTTCAAACTTTATTACCTTTACTGGCTCTACTGCTATCATAATGTTGCTGTTTCCCATAGTTCTTATCAGATTTCAGAGAAAGCTTGAACTACGGGGTAACTTGGTAATACTGTCCCAGAGATAGTGTGAGGTCAAGGTGGGTGAATTATGAATCAATTCTCAACTGCTATAAATAATAATTATGCCTTGGTTTATACCAGTCTGAACGCAAAGTGCAGCTTCAGGTTTTGGCTTCACAGCCAAATGCTGCATAAAATAAATGCTGTCATATCAAAAGTTACACTGGATTTTCTTTTGTCTATAAGCGTGGCTGTTGCTGAAAGAGCCTTCGATTGCTGCTGCAGAAAGGGGAAATTGAAAGATGAAATAAGCAGGTTAAATTCTGTGATGGTACAAATCCTTACAGGTTTTTTGGTGAATAGGCGTTCTCAGTTCCAAATAATGAGCTGTACTTGAGAGTCACATAAATAGGCATCCTGTTTATGAAAGGTAGGCCTTGGATTGCCATATGGATGTCATCACAGATGGAAATCATGGCCAGATTATGTCGGTTCTTTAAGTTACATGAATTTACTAAACAGGCTTGTACTTGGAGTAGGTTTAAAAGTTTATTTCCAAACGCCAAAGAGCTTCTGAGAAAAAGTATTTTTTATTAATTAGAATGTAGCTTATAGAAGGGTGCTAAAGTTATGTAAGTTGTATGTTTGTAGCAAGGATAACATGAAGTGATATTCTTATCGAAGCTTTGTTTCCAATAGATTTACTGAAAACCATAGATAGGAACTCAGGGCTTCAAAATTTCCTAGCCAATACTGAGAAAAGGCAAGGGCAGGAGGAGGGAAGGAGGTCAACTCTGTCTCTCATGGCAGCTTCTGTCTGGTGACTATCTTAATATATTTGAGGTCATCTAACCAGTGGAAATTCTGTTTTATCCCTTGTAAGTGGGGCCCTTTGAATGGGAGGCTTGTGTTACTTTAAATTCCCATCTCACTTCTATAGCAAACCGCCAGTTCCTAGGAGAGCTGCTGCTCTGAGCTTTCCCAAACAGCAGAGTGTAGTGATTCATTCCAGCCTTGCTTCTGCCTACAGGCTTAAGAATAGAAGATAAGCCTTCATTTCAGAGGGAAAAAATAAGTAATCTTTATTAAAATAAGTAAATGATGAATCTACACTAAATTGCATGTATTGACCCCTTAAACTCCATGTTTCTAAGTGTAAATTTTTGGACATATGAAGTCTTGGCACATTTGGATGTTTCCCGAGTTACTAAAAACCATCAGTGTTTTGGCTTTAGTCAGGTTGTGTTGTATTTATGTGAACATTGGGAAACATGTTTACTTACATGCTGTAATTACAGGGTTAGGGGAGGTCGTGTGCTTTGGTTCTTCTTCAGAAGCCTCAGATGTACTATTGTGTACACACTCCCTTTGGAAGTTTCCACATGTGCAGCTAGGGATGGGTCCCCAGATGCTATTAGAGCCTTGGCAGCGTGGGACTTAGCAGAGCATCACAGTATGTATTTGTAGGAGCAGTAGGGTCAGATGTCCTAGTGTCCGCAGTGGGAGCCTCTGACCAGTGATGCCACCAAGAAAGCAGAACTTCCATAAGAAGAATTGAGCAGAGGGCTCGAAGGTGGTCGGGAATGCAGTGTAGGGACTCAGTGCTGATATCAGATCTTTGTTAACTAAGTACTATGAGCACCTTCCATGCTGTTCCTGTTACTTTATCTGTTTCTGTGTCCTTAACTTAAAATAACTATGGCCTTCATGATTGTAGCAAGTTGGTGTATTTCTACATACTGAGGTATTTCTGATTAGAGCAAATGTATATGTTTATCTAATGTAATAAAAATATTTGTCTTGGATTTCCATGTTTTTCTTTATGCTTTTGTTTCTTTCAGCCACTCTTTCTTATATGATTTTTTCCAAGCTAAAAAAATAAAATACCTCCCAAGCACATGCTGTCTCCAGTTACATAACCTACAGTGGGAAGTGCATTAAGGCACTAGGCAGCTTTCCAGTATTAATCAATTTTGTTCTATTGATCAGGGTTATGTTTGAAACCGTGAGTGACCTGGAAGAACAGCAGATGGGTATTCCACTGCTGACTATTTTAGTAAAGACTGTGTTTTGGAGTGGTTCTCTTCCTTTCTTAGGAAAATAACTTTTTTAATTTTCCTGAAAATAAGTTAAAAGTTACAGAGTTGCTCTTGAAAAGCAGCTTTCCTTGCAAGAATATTGCATTATATTAGGATTTTTCAAAAGTTTCTTAGAATCACAGAACTGTTTAACTGCTTTTGCACAAGAAACCTGGTGATTGCTGTTTTAGGGAAGAGCTTCGAGGTTAACGTATTTGGAGGTTATGTTCCAAAGCAGGGAGGGGATGAATTCCTGCAGAACAGGAGAACAGCCACTGTTTTCCAGAGTGAAGCAAATGCTTTTCCTTTTTATTCCAGTGTGTCCTATTTTGTGATTTAGAATTGTCTGGTTGTTTAATCCTGTACAGGAGAGCAAGCTCCCTGAGTCCCTGACTGCCTTACCTGTACTAAAGCATTTGGGTTTGCTTTCTCCCATAAGTCTGGATGACTTCTATTCACATGAATAATCCTTTCTTGAATTCCTTTGCATTACCTCATGCTAAGTCAGGGGGCTTACTAGAAATTCTATGGTTTCCTTACCCTCCTGTGCAATCTCCTACTTACTTTTTTTGTTCTGTGTTTAGAGACTCTGGCTTTTATGGTGGATGCGAGGTAAAGTCAGGCATTGACTTTAAGTGTTTTCCCATTCTGTTTAGCTTGAATTGTGTCTTAATTTAGTGAAGACTTTAAGCTCTACTCGTAATGAGAATCTTCCTTCCCTCTCAGTTGTTTTTACTGCCTTTCTCTTGTTGCTTTCTTTTTAGCCTTCATCTTTTCAAACCCATTTGAAAAAATATTACTGACATTGATTCTGTAGCATTCATGGCACTAAACTTCAGCGCTTGTTTTTATTACAATTTACCCTAACTTTGCATCAGCCATTTATTTCACTTGTTTACGGGGATCATCTCTCACTGAGGGCCTACCTACAGGTGCCCTGTGTAATTCACTGTGCAGTGCTAAACAAGCATGTTCAACCTCACTTGTGTGCATGCAAAGTCTTGATAGCTGGTTATTTCTGAGGAGAGGTGCAGGCTCCATCTGTGTGTGTGTGGTTGAGAGCTGTTTAATTGTGAGGTCTCTGCAAGGTAATTTGTGTTTGCGAAGTCTCTCTGCAGATTCTCATGTCACTGGGCTATGAAACTGCAAAATATCAATGTCACTTTCTAATCCACTTTTTAGCTCTTTAGTTCATTTTCCAAATCAACAGAAAGGAAAAGTAGTTGTCAGACCCGAGTGTCTGTATTTTTTTTAACATGTCAAACCTTCGTGTTTTGTTATTCCTGCCAAGGGCCTTACGCAGACTGACAGGAATGACTTTGTTCTGAAGAACTCTCACTGGCCTTCACTTGCTGTGTCAAGTTCCTCAAGGAAATGCTACAGCAGTCAAAGTTTTTACTTGGGTTAGTGAAATAAGACTCACTGGTATTTCAACATCTCTAGCTAAGAAATCAGATAATGTCTGACCATCAGGTATTCACTGACAAATATTTACTCACCTTTTAAACACTTTTTCCCTGGGAGTAAGCAAGCACAATATTTGGCTCACCAGTGCCTGAAAGTTGTTTAGGATGAAACTGAGAAGCATTTAGGAGATTACTAGAGTTGCTGTTAAGAGTTAATGCTGTTGTCACACTTTCTGTCAGAGTTCTGCAAGAGCATTTGATATACTGTGATTAATGCTTTCAACTTCGAAGAAGCAGTATTATTAATGTGATGATTGACACTAGTGAGAGTATTATAATAGCTGAAAACCGTATCATCTGGATTATTATTACTGCAGAATGCCATGGAAATGGGTATCAGCTACAGGTCTATCCTAACTTGCATTGAAAGCCAGATGCCTCACTTGAGTCTAGTCAGATATGAATGTTGTTTTATTTGGCAGTTGAAACAATTTGATTGTTGAATGGGAAAGGCTGAATGATTCTGAAAGTTACTCAATTCATACAGATTTTGGTAAATTTTCTTACTGATTGCCACTGCTCAGAGCTGAGTCCCGTGCAGGCTTCCTGTGCTGCTGCCAGTCAGATTAGGAGCTAAGTGTCTTAAGACAGTAAGCTCTGGGGTAAAACCGCTCAACTGCAGTGGTAGCTTACCTCTCTTTAGCACTAAGTTTGTGTCAGAATGTTAAAATATGCACCTTTGCCATAGAGTTGTACTCTTGAAAGGAAACCTGTGTGACATTGCTGCCAAATTAGAGCTGTCTGGGGCTTTTACCGAGTAGGTCATACTCCATTTCAGTGAATTGTGTAAAAAAAAATTGACTTGCCCACAGTGTTCTGTTTCAAGCTGCAGGTGAAGAATAGAGAGTGCAGTGGTTCCAATCTTACAGACCCTTGTCTCAGGGGATGCAGAAGCCAACTGGATTTTATGCTGCAACTTTACTCGCAGCTACCAAATCCTTAGCTGTTCAGTGTCAGCCTCCAGCCTCTTGGCTCTCCACACTCATAGACCAGAGCTGTGGTTTTTCCAGTTCCTTGCCTGCAAATGAGAAGGTGGAAGTTACTTTTCAGTGAAGTTTTCTTTCTTGTTGACATTTTATGCTGTGCAAAGGTGTGTGCCAACAAGTTCTCCAGCTTAAATTTGATCTGAACAGGTTAATGTTGAATGTAGCAGTTAACTGAGCAGAAGACACATACGTTTGTGCTTGGACTGTGGGTTCTTTTCACGTTGTTTGAAAAATGGAGGAAGTTGCCATTCCCTGTAGTGACTTTGAGCCTACAGACCTTGCTTGGTTTCAGAAATGAAGCAGGTACCAAATTGCTGTCATCTGGTTTGGGGAAAACAACAAATTTAGTAACTTCTGTTGCTGGCTCTGTTAACTTAAGCACCAACTGTTGCTGTTGTTCTGTGGTATGCTCTTGTGCATCGTGAGACATGCACTGGGTGGGCAACTGGAGCATTACAGTTTGAGTTCCTTTGGAAGTATAATTCAGTATCTTTTACTATCAGAGAAGTCTGAAAAGCATTTCTCAAAGGAATTACCAGTAAGCTGCAGCTGAAGTGAATGAAGAGCTTGGTTTCACAGAGAAAGCTAAGCACATCTCAGTTTCTCAGCAGATAAAAATGATTTGGGGTCTGTATTGTACCTTAAAATAACAATTGTACGTATTTACCCTCTTCTTTTATCTACATGTATATATTAGAAAGAACCTGAAGTGATATTCTGCCTTATGACCTTGGATTGTCACTCTGAGGTTGGGAAGTTGGAGGGACATGAGTTTTTTTCCAAATTTAACAGATGTGGAGAAGCAAAATTTTCATGCTGCAAATGTCATGACAGCAGCTGCTTGTTAACAGTTAAAGATGTTCCTTCTTAGATTGGAAACCCAGTTCATGAAGTGCTCTAAGATTTTTAATGGGGACTGATGGAAACGCACTACATATCTACTGTAGTGTGTAGTTGGTAGTTCTGTTATTGTCATCTCTGCTGAAGTTGGTAATCGTGGTGTTTTCCTTGTACAAATCTGTGTGTGTCATTTGACATATGTTGGTTTTGACTCTCTGTTCTTAGTGTTTGAGCAAAACACTCGGGGAAGGTAATAATGCTGTGCTAGCAGTAAATAATAGCCTTTAAACTGTACAGAAGAAGAAATGCTGTTTAAGGCAGGCTTGCATTGCATGCCAAAGCTGATACCTTGGCACTTTGGGGTGTACTGGTGACAAGAGGGCTGTAAGGGGGTGTGTGCTGTGGGGAGTACCACTGAATATGGTTTCCGAAGTAATTTTCCCCCCTTGACATACAAGATAGGATTCTATTACAAATCTGTTGGATTGCTGCTGATAACAGTAAAAAAAAGATTTACCTCAACAAAAACTGCGTGCTGTGTTTTTCCCTTTTGAGTCCCCAAAATAGAGATAATGTCTGCAAGTTGTACTGAATTAAAATAAGAGAATAAGGCTAAAGGAAAGCAAATGGGGAGTGAATGCCCGGGAGGGAATGTACTACATTGTAGAACAGAAGAGGGGAATTTCACTGAGAATATTTTACTGTGTTGTTGGAGAAATACAACATGTCGTCTGTCAGAAATCTGTCTGGTAAACAAAAGGATTCATACAGGAAAAATAACAATATAAATAATAGGACAAATGTGAGAGCATTTAAATAGAAAATGTTGAGTGGGACCTTGTAGCAGTTCTGTGGAGTTTAATTTTATACGTAGAGATTTAATCTGGCGGTAGCAGCACTGTCTGGATCCTGCATCTGTGAGAGGCTTTCCTCTTGTTTCCTCAGTGTTGGAGACTCCTGTTGTAGTAATCCCCATGCTCCGGTTCGATACAAAGGCAGTTCTGTTTCCTGGGAATTGTAGCCCTTGTACAGCTGCATTCTCCAAGTAAAGCCACAGCCCATGTCTGGACAAACGTTTGGATAAACTGCGCTTTTGGTCTTCGAAGCAATTGCAGCTTTTCACCTTTTGAGAGTTCTGTTTGGTGTGGTGGGGTGAAACTGCTCTTCATAGCAGAAGGCCACCTTTAGCAGCAGTGTCTGAAGGGCATCCACTTTTGGGTCTGCATGTGGACTCAGCAGTCCTTTAAGTTTTCTTTCTTTTTTATAAGTATTTTCTCTTTCTAAATATCATTATTGGTGTGGCCACCACTGGTTTTGAATATATCCAGTTTGTCAAACAGCAGAGTAAAATTAAAGTCTTAAGTAGTTACTGCTAAAGATAACTGAGCTAAAACCCCTAGGTATTTTTAATCTAACCCTCTCAAGTGTTTAGTGATCCAAACAGAGCCATGGCAGATATTTGTGTTATTTATTACAGATCAAGGCAGGCTGATCCAATAGTGATCCTGTTAAACTTTGTGGTGCAGGTTTTTGTGTGAGGTCATTCATTTGCGTCATCTTGTAGATGATGCTGTCAAAGTGCGTTATTTCTTAATTATCAGAGTTTAGCTTCCTGTCAGGGGTAGAAAAACATGTCAAGGAGAGCTGTAGTGACTGTAGAAGCACCATTTTCTGGATTTAAGTAAAAGCTTACATTTGTTGAAGCATAGATTCAACTTTTGAGTAATTGTGTTTGAACACGTACTTCGGATGCTCTATTTTTAACTGAATTCCCCATAAAAACTGGCTAAATATAGAGAACACCAGTTATTTCTGGAAAATCTGTATGCCAGCTGTCATTTCTTTCACTGCTGCTTTTGTTTTAATGCTTTAGCAAACTAAAAACTAATGGAATATAATGAGGGAAGGCTGTTGATCACATTTTCTGTGAGAGTTGGCTTTATCAGTGGTGCCTGTGGTTGGCTATCAAGTGACTTACTAAGAATTTGTAGTGAATGGTGGGAGGTTGTGTTATTGGGGAGGGTAAGGAGGTAGAAATACACAGCTATGTTGAGTGATGGAGAAGTGCTAGGGCAAGTCTGAGTGCATATTTGTGTGCTCTGCTAAGTTAGTTTCAGAAATATTGGCATGGGGCAGGAACAACATTTTAAATCTTGTGAAGATGAAAGCTCCTTGTTTAATTATTTACATTTAATAGTGTCATCGCAGCTCTCCTGTGGGTTAAAACTGCGCAGAATTAAACTCTGTGGATGTTTGTTTGCTGTACTTGGTAGTTGTTAGATGACATTCTGTACCGTTTAAGTCATTATGGATGATGTCTAAGCCATGACAGATGAGTAAGTCGTCTTTTCTATAAACGTAACACTTCCTATGATTTATACGCAGTCAAAAGGCATATCATATTAATGATTTGCACTAGATGCTGCAATGTGGATGGCATACTACTGCAAACAGGTAATATAAACTACTTTTTGCCCCTCTTTCTGTTACAGAGGAAGGTGGTACATAATTAACTTAAAAATCAGGAAATGTAGGAAGAATACTGAAGAGAATTCCTATTTTTGTTTTTGAGGACTAGTGTAATATCATATATTTAATATTAAGATTTCCGCTCATAGGATTTTTCAGGCCAAATGATTTTTTACATCTGAATTTTGTGAAGAACTTCCGCTGAGCTTTTCTGAGCTCATGAAGAACTCCACATAATGGCAATATATTCCCTTCTGCTTCTTGCAAACTGTTGCATCATTTCTTTACATTGGCATGGCATACCCTGTGATGCCATGCTAATGTTTCTTGTACTGGTTATTATGTAATTCAAGAAGTTTGTGGTGAGATACAGTAACAGGATCTTCAGTGCTATCGTTGGGGACTTTGCCAACCATTTGCAGAAATTGGTGTTTTAAATAGCCCAGCTCAGAATTTTCTTAGCTTTCCATGGCAACAAATTCATCTGTTATGCAAATGTCATATTAACAGTCTCTGTAAATGCATTACTCAATTTCTTTTTGCAAAATGGATATTTAGTGTTTGGTACAACCATTTCAATACACATACACAGTTGGTGTATGTGCATCTGTCTTCAGGTGTTCTGAAATACCTTCTCAAGGCAAGACGTTACTGCAACTTTCATAATCTGGTTGGAAAATGCAGTGATTAAAATGCTCCTGTTTGTATGGGAGGTGATGGTTAATGTGTAGCAATATGTTTATACAACAGGCAGTTTGATATTAATAGGATTACTGTGAAGTTTATCTTCCACGCTTATTTGGTTCCTCTTTTTCTGCTTCTACTGGGCAAGCTTGAAAATGTCTTTTTAAGGAAGAGTAGATGCTGGAAGAAATTACAGAAGAACCTTTGCTCACTGCATTAGCCTTTATTCTTGCCAAGCAGCCCTTTATCTCTGCTGCTGCATTTTGTGGTCTTCAAACAGAGGTAGTAGTACTGGGCATTGTGCTTCAAATTACAGTGAGGAACATAGATTATCTAAAACAACAGGGCATGCAGTTTCTCTTTAGAGACCTTGCTGCCTTCTCTATCCTTAAATTATTCTCAGGAGTCAGAAGTTAAAGCTACATTGTGATAGTTTTTGGACGCTGACACGTCCCATGTCCATTTTAGGGTTTCATTTGCTTAACAGTACCCAAGATTATACTTGCATGAACTACTTGTATTTGCTGCTTTTGTAACGGTGTTACAAGGGAAATGCTCCATCTATTCTTTATCTTATAGATTGAGGAAACCAGGGTAATAGCCACACTGAAATTTTGCCTTTTCCTGCAGGTTTTCATGCATCCTTGACAGCACTGTTGAAATAGGCCCTGTTGAAATAGGCCTCTGGATGATCCTGCGTGTAGCCATTCAGATTTGACATGCTCTTTAATCAGGTGTTTCAAAAATTGATCTGTGCCTCCTGTAGCTTGAATTTCACCCTTAGAGTTGCTGGAATCTGAATAAAAATGTGCTGTTTTAGTGTCTTTTTTACATCGTTTTAATTTCAATTTTAGAAAGATTTAGTCTTGAAAATGGAAAAGTCAGTTAATGTTGTCTTTGTCTTGCTTTTGAATCAGAGGGATGGGTACCTTCCAACCCAGGGGAAGAATTCTATCGGAGGATGTTAGAAAGGGTTTCATGTGTGCATGCAACACACGTGTATAGCCAAACTGGAAAATGTTACTCATATAGCATCTCTTACACTAACAATGGCATAAAAATAAAAGTTTTTTTCTGGCTTGACTAATACCAGTTCAGCCTGTGGAAAAAACCCAGCCACCAAAGCTGTTCTTTGGCATCAGTTGAGTATCTGAGCCATGAGGTCTCGGATAGCATCCTGGTGGGTTCTCTAGTACTTTATCTTGCCAGTACAAGAGCATTTTTCCCCCAAAGCATTTGGTGGGCAGTGGTTTCGTGTTCTGTTTTGTTTCAAGTTGGAAGCTTTGAGTTCAAAAGGCATTCTCCCCCCAGGTAATAACGTGTGTGTGTGCGTGCGCTCAGAAGTACACTTCAGAGTTTTTCAGCTCAGCTTGTTCTAGTCAAGTTTCAAAGCAGTATGTAAATGCGGGTAGTTAAAAGGAACTTTGGTGTATTGTATTAACGGTAATATTATATAGAAATATTGACGGTTGATGTTATAACAGCTAAGTAACTTTGTTTTAACAAACTAGAATTGATGAGGTGTTTTCTCTCAAGGGTATAATCTTTTCAATCCCTAGCCTAATATTTGCTAGCTTTGTGACTTGTCCCTGCTATTTTGTGACTTAATCCCTGCTACTTTTCCGCTTATTTCCTCTCTCTCCAATAATTTGCTGTGTAACACTTTGAACAATGTAGTGAATAAACTCACCTGTCCTAAATCACTTTAAACTTTGGACAGAAGTTAAAAAAATGGATTAATTGTGAGATGGTGAATGCTGAAAGTCAAATATTCTTTGCCACAGTAACGTGGTAGAGGTGTAAGCCTGCACTGCTTAACTCTTCACATGTGGGTGAGGAACTATGCAACGAGCTTGTGTCTATTTTGATGTGTGGCTGTTGGCTTAGATCTTAAAATGAAATGTTTGCATGACCTTGTGAGTTTGAGGTCATGTTTTCAGTGAATTTCTGTAATCCCCATAATAATATGAATAATCCTCATACATATATATATATATATAGACACACACATACATGTATATCTCAGGCATGATACCTACCATCACACCTACCAACTTTCCTAAATGTTAGAGTTCTTCAGTCCTCCCAGTGTCTGTAAGCAGCTCTTAACACACAGGTATGTTGCTTTTTAGTCAGCTAAGTAGTTCATGATATGGCTTTGCTGCCTGAGCAGGTGCTGGCAGATAACAGGAGAGGTTTTGTAAACAGGATTTCACTCTCTGATGAACTGTGGCTAATGGGAGAACAAAAAAAACCAAATCAAAACCCAAAATGAAGAGACTTAAAAACCATCAGGGGAAAACATGTTAAAAGAATAGCCTCAGACTTCACAGCTTCATAATGGGCATCTTGAATTCAGTACATTTTTTTGGTGCTTACTTAATTTACTGTTTAATAAATTACATTTATTAAATATGTAAGGTCTTTAACATTGATGTGCTGTGATGTTCCCAGTTGGACAAGATTATAAGAAGTGAGTGCAACATGTTTCTGTGCTTTTTCATGCTCCTGCAGCCAGCACAACTTGGGTTTAATTTTTTGGAGCCATTTATGCTGTTATTTTGGGTATGGCTTCTTTTATGTGCAAAGGGCATTCATATTTTTCTAGCCTGTTTTCCAGAACAAACAAGTAGTCAGATTTTTAGAGATGCCTGAAGGTTTAAGGAATGTATTTGAAAAGCGGGACATCTGCCAGCATTCCGGGTATAGAAACAGAGGAATTCTGGTGCACAACAAGCAGCTTCTCAAATTAAAAATCAAGCTGCATCAGTGTTTTAGAATTTGTTAATCAGAATAATGTGGAAATGATTATGCTGTTGTCTTCTGCTGAGTTTTCTGTAGGACTTTTTAGCTTGTCCTTTATTCCATTCTCTCCAATGCCAAAATGCTATTCTAGAATGGGATTGATGCAAACTCTCACTAATCTGAACCAGTCCCAAAGGGATTTGACTATCAAGTTTATGTCATTACACTGTAATATGCACCATGAAACTGTGTGGAAATCCATGTTTGCAGGAGTGTAACATGCAAGTTTCTCCTTTTCCCTTTGGCCATACCTTTTCAAGGTGGCCACGCTCGCCTGTGCCCTAAGAATGCATTTTAAGGGGTCTCTTCTGCACTGTTTTCCAGAAGGCTTGAGATTTGAACAGGAATCTGTGGTACTTTGAGACAGCACAGATGGGGTATGAAGTAGATACGTTACTGAGCTGCAGTTAGTTGTTGGCTGCAGATTCCAAAGGAATACCAGAAACTTACACCAGTGATTCTTTTCCCTTATAAACACAATCTTTTGGGGGAGGCCAATGTCTCTCAGATTTCTTGGAAGTGATACAAAACTGTTCAAGATCAGGTATGTGTCTCCTTTCTTTATGATCTTAACTGTGAATGTAGAATCACAGACTGGTTGGGGTTGGAAGGGACCTTAAAGTTCATGCATTTCCAACCCCTAGCCATGGTCAGGGGCACCTTCCACTAGATCAGCTTGCTCCAAGCCCTGTTCGACCTGGCCTTGGACACTGCCAGGGATGGGGCAGCCACATCTTCTCTGGGCAACCTGTGCCAGTGTCTCATGGTGCTGCACTTAATGGTTATTTAAGATAATAGCATCTTGTACAGTTTAACAGCATTTAATTATAGAATTCAGCTCCAAGTGTATAGAAACACTGTGTTTAACTTATTGCCTCCTGGCATCTGAGAATGCTTATCCCGTCCCACCAGAAATAACTCTGGTTTCACAATTCCATTAGTATTCTGGTTAAGAGCAAAAATACAAGCACAGCCAACTGTAGATTGCTTTGAGGTGTCTTGGTTTGATCAATAAAATTAAGTATGGTCAAATAAAGGTTATTCCTCTCTCTCAAATTCTTACTCTGTTTTTGTCTGAACTCCTGTAGTAAGTGGGACCTAATGATTATCTGGACATTGCCAATAGCATGAGATCACCTGTGGCTGTTGCAGTGTTTGGGCTAAATGTTATACAGGTATTGTGAAGGTTTAAAGGCAGATAATGCTTGTGCTGACCTGTCTGCAGCATAAGTGAAAAAGGACCATATTTTAAAATGAAGTTGCAAGCCAAATTGATGCATTCGTCTTTCGATCTTTGTCACTGTAGACAAGTAGCTTTCCATCTGTTTCTTTCACTCATTTCCTTTGCATCTTTCTTTTGCAATTCTTTTAATGCATGTGCACGTATATGAAGTTCTGCCCTTCATTTGTTCTTTTGTCATTGTTTCCATTTCACTTTCCCTGTGTTTCATTCCTGTATCTTTCTTGTTTAGACCAAGTGGAGGATCCAGCTGGCAGTAGCAGCCATGTAGGACCCTTCAGGAACCTGATGGTAAGTGCACGTGTGTACTTATACTCAGGCTTCCACCAGGTTCTGTATTCTGAGGCATTTTCCCTCTCATGCAGGCTTCTGTTAGTGCTTGACATCTGAAACAGTAGGAAAATTAAGGGGCAGACCTTCTTGGCTACTCCCTGTGATACCCATTATATCAGAATAGTAGGTTGTGTTATTCATTGAAAATCTGCAGGAAGAAAATAATACCAATGTTTCAGGTGTACATGGATGTTGAGAATTCATGGAAGAAAGTCTAGCAAAAGCTATTAAACATCTTCCAAAGTTCCTGGACTCTAGGTCTGTGAAAGTTGGGAGAGTGTATCAATGAATTACCACTTTGCTATTACTCTGGTCTTAAATTCTCTTCCTAGGCATCTGCTTTTGAACATTCAGGGCCATGAAGTGGACCCATTTGGGACAGGTCATTGCCATGCTTGAGTACAGTGGATTCTTCTAACCTTTACAAGAATGCTGCAACCTATAAATGAACAAACTAAAGCTGGTCCAAGGAAAACATCGAAAACTGGTGGTTGTCTCTAGTTGATAACTGTCAGACTCTCAACTGGCAAGTTTGCTTGCCCTTCTGAGTAAGGGCAGATAGGTGCTAGATGAATCTTCAAATGCATTTATGCTTGAAGGCCAAGAACTTGAACCATCTCCAGGCATACCAGTGAGCAGGCTGCATTGTGAGCAGGTTACATCTTTGGTTTTTTGAAGTGTGAGAGGAGAACTTGCAAATGATCTTCCTTCCATAGCGTAAGGAAGTATGTGACTTGAGTAACTCAATTTTGCGTACAAATCCTGCTCATCTAGTGATTTCCCAGATTATAATTGGATTTGTAGTACTGTCAATGCTACATTCTAAAAATGGACAGTGCTTTGGAAAACCTGTGCGTGCTTTAGCACCTATGAGTGATTTTTGTTGTCGCTTTTATGTTCTTGACCTCACACTTTAAAGAGCACAATTTATTTCTAGTCCTGTTAGAAGAAAGAATTAATTGTGTCTGGATTTGAATGCCTTAATGGTAACATGTCATTATGCTGAAATTCAGTGCTGCTCTAGAATTAAATGTAGAATTGCCCTGTGACTTCATCTGCAATACTGTCATATGCTGCACTGTCTAATAGAGCACTGTCTCTAACTGTGGCCAAGTTTGGCACAGATGAGAGGGGCCTGTGGACCCATCCTTTCCTTCTTATTTCCACTCTTGTAGAGATGAGAGAGAAATCTAGAATTTCATATTTTAAGTCACTTAAGTCAAGATACTGATGTTGGTCTTGAAATGCTGAGCAGTCTGCAGAAAAATTGGCAGCTCTTAAAGGGTTCTAGCAATTGAATACGTTTTTGTTACGTTGGTCCTAAGGTGTGTTATGAGGTGTGTTTGATTCCCTCAGGATGTATTGAAATTACACATTTGGATCTTTTACCTAGTTTTGTTAGGCTGGTCCTAAGGTGTATTGTGAGGTATGTTTGATTCCTTCAGGTTATATTGAAATTACACATTTGGATCTTCTACCTAGAAATGGAACTGTAGGTTGATTGCAAGAGTGGCTTCATCTGACTTGGGCAAACGTTTCTGGAAGCTTGTTTGAAATACTTCATACTCAGGCTTGGTACTAGCGGTTGTAGTTACAAACACTGGAGGTGCTGATAACAAGAAGCTCTGTTCAAGCTGAAAGTTCAGTAGCCTGTCAAAGAAAGATGCGCTTCAATTCCTTATGCCTGTGTGACTACTAAAATCCACACTACATATTCTCACAGCTTGCTGGTGTTTGGTATAAAATACAATCAAATGTTGAATCATCAGATAAACCAGTATTGGTTCATTATGGGCTGTTTGGACACAGGGATTGTTATAATATCTGAGGATATGGTTAGATAATTGCTAGTTCACTTTAGTAAGGCTGTGTGTGTATTTTGCAAAGGTGATATAAATCCATTCTGTGACTATTGCCAGTTTCTCAGGCTAAAGGCCACTGAATTGGGATTAGGAAATTAACACAAGGGTAATTACATACCTGAAATGGAAACACACCAGAATGAGGGGAGAGCCTGTGAAATCTGAGCTGCTTGAGAGGAAATCCATATAATTGCTTAGAATAGACTGTTCAAATAAACCCAAGCATTTTCTTCTAAAGCTGACCTGTCTCTGATCTGTCCTGTTGGGGGGATACATACTTGAACGTTTTCGGTTTGAGTAGAGGAACATTTTTTAAAAGGTATTTCAGTTTCTTGACTCAAGATTTGAGAAAATATTTTCAAGGAAAAAAAAAGAGGAGGAACTTGTTGACAAGATTGTGGGTTGGAAGAATGTGCTTCTGAATAAGAAATGTGTTAGGGGCTATGATGCACACTTCTGATTACAGAGAAGGGTCAGTGCGTTAAAGTAGCATTTTCGGTGTTAGAGAAGGAATTTGTGTTAGAAGGAGGAATTTGGCTTGCTGCTTCTGAACAGTCCTCACTCCTAAGAGGTACTGTGTAGAAGTGTGAGGTTTCAGAAGAGAAGAGTGTCTCAGCTGCATTGATGTATGTAAAATAACCATTCTATATGGAGAATGTGGTCTTTGCAATGAGTGAATTGGAAGACCTTAGAGTTTCATTTGTCACTGCAGTTCTTCCTATAATTTCTATATGTTACAGGACTGAACTCTTAAGATTAATGGAAAAAATTAGCAGATATAAGGGTGTAGTGCACTGGTAAATGAAGTTACAGTGTCTGTACGTCTTGCGCCACTGGTTAAGTCTTTGCATAATGCCATTCTCCCCTAATCTTCTTGTGTTCAGCATCCTGTGCAACTAATCCTACCTCTTAAATTTGCCAACAGAACACGTTAGAAAATTTGTTTGTGTTGGTGGACATGATGAAATACCTCCATATTGTACTGTTACTGAGTTCCATCTGGTTTGGTTTTATTGTCTGCCTTGTTGGTCAAGATCACTCTGTTTTTAGTTTTCTCATAATGTTATTACTTCACTTTATTACCGCTCTTCAAGTCATTATTCAGACTGTTCGTACAAGTAGGGAAGCCTCCATGGGTTTCACTTCATCAGATCTTCCAATTAGCATTGTATGAAGACATTTCACATTTTCCATATGCTTTTATGGATACAGTGATTCAGTAGCCATATGGAGGTATTGGGTAACTGTATGGTGTGAGCTGGTTAACTCTGAACAACACATTTTTGTTATAGTCTGTTCTTGCTTTGAAAGCGAGTAAAGTATTTCAGAGTCTTAGGCTTTTAGACATTCGTTGTTGTCTTCTAGTTTCTTCTGGGCTCTGGAGGTTTCTTTCTTTATCTGAAAAAGATATGTTGTCCTTTTTACTGATCCATCATTTGTATTCTTCAGGAAAGTGGGGCTTCTACAGAAGTATAATATTCCAAAGCTGGGGGGTTTAATTCTGCCATTCAAATATGAAAAGCGAATATTGTTGAGTAGGAATAATGAATGTTGGTCATCTCTTCTCCTCAGGAAAGAAGAAGACTCAGGAAGGTAAAAAGGGAAAGAAGGCAGTGAATACAAAACAGAAAAAGGCTGATTTGGATTCTACTGCTGCAGATATGAGGGACTCTAAAGAGGGTGAGTTCTTAAGTATTTTATCTTTATTTTTTATCCTTCTAACTGTCTTTTTGAATAGGGGACGCTTTTTGTCCTGTTTAGTATGTTAGCATGTTCTGTTAGCATAGCAAAGTGAATGTGTTTAAGTTGTTTGCCCAAACTTCTTTATTAGTAGGGAACTTTGGTATCAGAGGTACATCATTAAGCATGCAAGACTGACAACTGGAAAACCAAATATACTGCAAAACTTAGACACAAATCCAGACTCCTTAGAATGGAAGAGTCTTTGGAGCTTAGTTATACAGTCAGTATTTATTGTTATTTAATGGAAATCAGTGTCATAATATAAATATTGTTTATGTTATGTCAGAAGAAAAGGCAGAAGAAAGGTGCAGTGTACTTTGAAGTGTTTGATAAAAATGCCTCGTGCTTTTCTTTTCCTACTCTGTGTGTCAGGTCACAAAGAGGAAGATGAAGCACCTTCTGTTTCTGCTGTACTGTCCCTGGAACAAACAGCCGTAATTCAGGAAATGGTAAATCAGGACGTACTTCCAAAGCTGATGATCCCCAGTCCTACCAGTGAACCACAAATGGTAACTGAAGATAAACAAGGGGAAGCAATAAACTGTGCATCAGATGATTTTGATGATGAAGATGAGGAGGATGATGAAGAGGAGGAAGATGAAGAGGAGATAGAAGATACCAGTATGCCTAAAGAAAATTCTGAAATGCCTTTGGTATGTGAAGAGAAGTTAGACTGCATGGAAGAGCAAAAGAGTACCTCAGAAGAATCTCCAGAAAGCTCTCCAAAGACGAAACTGGTTGTGAAAATTCCAAAAGCAAGAGGTGAGTCAAATGGAGATGTTCCAGAAACATTCATGTTTCCCTGTCAGCATTGTGAGAGGAAGTTTACAACAAAGCAAGGACTTGAACGCCACATGCACATCCATATATCCACTGTTAACCACGCTTTCAAGTGTCGATACTGTGGGAAAGCCTTTGGTACTCAAATTAACCGGCGAAGACATGAGCGACGCCATGAGGCAGGGCCAAAAAGGAAACCATTCATAACACTAACGTCCTCACAACACTTGGATAATGTTGCTGATAACCAAGTAGCTGTGGATGATGGTCTTAAAGATGACCTGAATGTTTCCAGTCTTGTGCAAGACTCTGTTGTCTTGGATTCTGAGAAGGTTTCCCAAGAAATGTCAAAGTCTGCTTTTGCTGAGGAAAATAAGGAGCCCAAAGAATTACATCCATGCAAATACTGCAAAAAGGTTTTTGGAACTCACACCAACATGCGGAGGCATCAACGTAGAGTTCATGAACGTCATCTTATTCCCAAAGGTGTCAGAAGAAAAGGTTTCTTTACTGAAGAGCCACCGCTTCAGACAGAGCAGGCCCCACCAGTCCAGAGTGTATATATAGCAAGTACAGAAATAGAAGAGGAAGGTGAAGTAGATGATGTCTATATTATGGATATTTCCAGCAATATCTCTGAAAATTTAAATTATTACATTGATGGTAAAATTCAGTCCAACAGCAGCACTAGCAATTGTGATGTGATTCAGATGGAGTGCAACTCTGCAGAGATGTATGGGCTAAATTGTATCATCAGTCCAGTCACAGTGGAAATTTCCCCAACTTTAAAGGTTACACAGACACATGTGAATGAACCTCCTAAGGAACCCTCTAGCAATGGGAGCAATGAATCCAAAAAGAGGAGAACTGCCAGCCCTCCTCTTGTACCAAAAATAAAAACTGAAATAAACCCAGAACCTATAACTCCTACTAGTTCCTTAAATCTTCCTCTCAGCATTTCAACAGAAAGCGTACCTTTTCAGAAAGAAAAAGGTGTTTATTTGTCATCAAAATTAAAACAGCTTCTTCAGACACAGGACAGTAAGAAGATAACTCCATCAGGAGAGATCCCTAAACTAGGGCCTTCTGTTACATCATCACCTATTTTGCCTTCAGTATCCAGTAGATTTAAAAGAAGGACCAGCTCCCCTCCCAGTTCTCCACAGCACAGTCCAGTACTTCGAGACTTTGTCAAATCAGGTGAGGGAAAAACTGTGTGGAATGATAATATTCGGAGTTCAAAAATGCCAAAGTTAGAAAGCCACAGCAACTCACCTGCTTGGAGCTTGACTGGAAGGGAGGAGAAAGAGACTTTGAGCCCTCTTTGCTTTGAAGACTATAAAATATCAAAAGACTGGGCAGCAGCTCCGACTTTTGGCAGTGTGTGCAACCAGCAGCCACTGGATTTATCTAGTGGTGTGAAACAAAGGTCTGATACCAAGAATAAGAATCAGGTTCCCTGGGAATCTGTTTTAGATTTAAGTGTGCATAAGAAGCCTTGCAGTGATTCTGAAATTAGGGAATATAAAGAGAATTCCATACAGCCAACCTGTAGCGGTGTTAAAAAGAAGAAACCAACCACTTGCATGTTACAGAAGGTTCTGCTGAATGAGTATAATGGAACGGATGCAGCCACAGACAGCACAGTCGGGGTGAGCAGGAGTGTGAGCCCAAGCAAATCCCTGGAGCCTCAGGCAGAACCTGACATGGATCCCAATCTGTCTGCATTGTCTTCTGTTGACGCTCAGCCCCTTAGTTCTTCCGTTTCCTCTGTTCCACAGGCACCTGCTGTACCTTCCATGTGCCAGCTGCCTCCTTTGTTAACACCAACCAATCCTCCTTCCCCACCTCCCTGTCCACCCATGTTAACAGTTGCTACATCACCTCCTCCCCTCCTTCCCACAATGCCCTTATCAATTCCAGAAGCCTCTGCCAGTGCCACTAACACTTCTTCTTGTCCATCGCCACTCTCTAACACTACTACCCAATCCCCGCTACCAGTTCTTTCACCTACAGTTTCTCCTTCTCCATCTCCTGTTCCTTCTGTTGAACCTCTTATTTCTGCTGCTTCACCTGGTCCTCCTACACTCTCTTCCTCGTCTTCCTCCTCATCTTCCTCCTCTTTCTCCTCTTCTTCATCTTCATCATCTCCATCTCCACCTCCTCTTTCTGTAGTTTCTTCTGTTGTTTCCTCTGCTGATAATCTGGAAAATACTCTCCCGATAATAAAGCAAGAAGAAGCTGAAACTGAACAGCAGAAAGCAAGAGAAGATCCTCATACTTCAGGTGAATCAGGAGTAGTGCAGGAAACATTCAACAAAAGCTTTGTGTGCAATGTCTGTGAATCACCTTTTCTTTCCATTAAAGACCTAACAAAGCATTTATCCATTCATGCTGAAGAATGGCCCTTCAAATGTGAATTCTGTGTACAGCTTTTTAGGGATAAAACAGACTTGTCAGAGCATCGCTTTCTGCTTCACGGAGTAGGAAATATCTTTGTTTGCTCGGTCTGTAAAAAGGAATTTGCTTTTTTGTGCAATTTGCAACAGCATCAGCGGGATCTCCATCCAGACAAAGAGTGCACACATCATGAGTTTGAAAGTGGGACTTTGAGACCCCAAAATTTTACTGACCCCAGTAAGGCAAATGTGGTGCACATGCAGAGCCTGTCAGAAGATTCTTTGGAACCTTCTAAAGAGGAGGAAGATGAAGATCTAAATGATTCCTCCGAAGAGCTTTATACTACTATAAAAATAATGGCTTCTGGAGTAAAATCTAAAGATCCAGATGTTCGTATGGGCCTCAATCAACACTACCCAAGCTTTAAACCACCTCCATTTCAGTATCACCATCGTAATCCTATGGGGATTGGAGTTACTGCAACAAACTTCACTACCCACAATATTCCACAGACTTTTACTACTGCCATTCGATGCACAAAATGTGGGAAGAGTGTTGATAACATGCCTGAGTTACACAAACACATACTGGCCTGTGCATCTGCCAGTGATAAAAAGAGATATACACCTAAAAAGAATCCAGTACCGCTCAAACAGACAGTGCAGCCCAAGAATGGCATGTTGGTTATAGCTGGCCCTGGGAAGAACGCCTTCAGACGTATGGGTCAGCCTAAAAGACTTAATTTCAATGTTGAGATTAGCAAAATGTCTTCAAATAAACTCAAAATCAGTGCATTGAAAAAGAAAAACCAGCTCGTCCAGAAAGCTATCCTGCAAAAAAAGAAAGCTGCCCAGCAGAAGGCAGACTTGAAAACTCATCCGTCCGAGTCAGACCCTCACATCTGCCCCTACTGTAATAGAGAGTTTACTTACATTGGCAGTTTGAACAAGCACGCATCATTTAGCTGCCCCAAAAAACCCATCTCTCCCGCTTCTAAAAAGAATTCTTCCAAAAAGGGTGCAAGTCCTTCACCTGCAAGCAGTGAGAAAGGCAGTAACCAGCGCAGGCGGACAGCAGATGCAGAAATCAAAATGCAGAGCATGCAGCCTCACTTGGGCAAGACCAGAGCGCGGACCTCAGGACCTGCCCAACTCCAGCTTCCTTCTGCATCCTTCAAATCAAAACAAAACGTTAAGTTTGTACCTTCCATTCGCTCTAAAAAGCCAAATTCGTCATCGTCACTGAGGAACTCTAGTCCTGTGAGAATGTCCCGAATGTCCCATGTTGATGGGAAAAAGACTAAGGGGGTCGGTAAGAACGGTTCCTCTGGAATCTCAAGCAAAGCCTCCCGGAAGTTGCACGTCAGAATACAAAGGAATAACAAAGCTGTTTTGTCAAGTAAGTCTGCTATGGCAAGTAAGAAAAAGGCAGACAGATTCGCGGTGAAAGCTAGGGAGAGGATTGGAGGACCTATTACACGAAGCCTACAGCAGGCAGCAAATGCAGAGGCAGCAGAAAACAAAAGAGATGAAAGCAGTACAAAGCAAGAACTGAAAGATTTCAGGTAAGCATTTAATTTGAAGTTGAAACAACACAGGAACACGTTACTTGCTGGTTTGCCATAATTCATGGTCTTTTTTTTGGGGGGGGGGGGGGATTGAGTTTCTCATACTTAAATAAAACAAAAAGTTGTTTCCTAAACCATGGTTAAGTAGCTGTCATGCTGAGGTATGATGTACATACTGGATGCATACTTTCATGTTGTCATGAAATGATACATAGTTTGTATAGAGAATGTCTTTAATTATAAACGGAATTGAAAACTCTGGAAAAAAAATGTCAGTACCCAAGTGCAAATAAACTGAACGTCATTAAACTTAATGGTATGGAAGTCACTGAGCTTGTATTTGATACCTGGCATATATGGGGGCCTAAAATCTTTCTAGATTTAGTTTATGGTGGTTGGTTAAGCTAAAAGTCATGATTGCATTTTTTGCTCACTAAAATGACTTGCATTGTTGGTCTTGAATAAAAGCTTTCTCTTCATGTCTTTTAAAAACCAAACCATGGCCAAATACTTTGAAGATGTATGTTCATAATGAGTCAGATCAGTGAATGCTTAATAGAAGGGAAGTAGATGTGTAAGAAAACTTACACGAACATGTAAATTTGTTAGAAGTTTCATGCTCTTATGTTGCAGTATAAACAAATTTTATAATGGAAGTTCTATTTCTTTTTGAGAAGAACCATTTTAATCACAAGAAAGCATAATACTTCAATAAATAAATAAGCTCGTAATCTGTGTGCCTGAGTCCCAACTTATGTCTTCATGTAGCCTCTCAAATCAATAGGGTGCTTTCCAAACTGTTTGTAGCTGCTAGTAGCATGCTCCGAGCCTGCTGGAGTTGAATACAGGTGCGTGATTTGCCCAGTAACTTCCACAAAGCACACTGGTAGTTAGGAGTTCTTTCGGTTTTGGTAATTGCAGTGTGTGACTGTGCTTAACACTAGAGTTATGGCTGAAGGTAGTATTTTTTAATCAAAGTAATTGACAGTGGAGGAACTGGCAGCCTCCTTCGGAACAAGTAGAATTAACGAGTGTCAGAATCCAGCCTTTGCAGCTTGTGTGTCTTCTGGTGAAGACCTAGGTGAAAATGCTTTGTAAAGTAAAGGTTCAATGTAACAGAATTGTTTCAAAGCGATAAAGGGGAACTTGACTTAAAATAGTCGATACCCTAATTAGGACATGTTGAAAGAGAAAAATGTTACTAGAATTTGGAGACTAATGGGGTAAAAAAAATGCCTTTAAGGAACAAGAATAATCTACCAGGCCTGTTCTCTTGGGACATAAACAGTTCTATGTTACTTAACTCTCATCAGCTGCTCCTTTAGTGTGGTGTGAAACTCTATTTTACGTGGTGCCAGAACAGACCAGTAGAATTTGACGCTAAAATGACACATCTTTCCATCTTAATTAATCATTTGGCCTTGGACATAATAATGGAGTACTTGGAAATCAGTGCGTATGGAAAGTGTTCAATAGTATTTGAGGTAAATCACAGTTGACCTGGGGTAAGATTTCCTTGTCTCTCTCAAATGCTGTTAGTTTACTTTGGCAGCTTGCAACCTTGACTGGTTTAATGAACAGTTAATGCTAGTAGAATTCTTGCATTTTGTTTCTGCGGTAACTAATGTTCATAGATCTAGATTGTGTAGTTAACTTTGGTTTTCTATCAGATACAAAGTATGAAGAACATTTTTGCTTTCATGCACTATTGTCAGCACAGGCTTTGACTCTAGTCTGTGTAAGCACTGTATTTTTTTCTTTCTTCCAGGAAATCTTCGTTTTTCATATTTTTTCATGTAACATTTGTCTCCAGATGTGTTTTCCATCTTTCAGTTTCTCTGTGTAAACATACTCCATTCACAAAGAGTTTGTTTTGTCATTTATCTTCAGTTTTTTGTCTTTTATTTTCTAGGAATCTCCTGTAAAAACAAAACAAAATCCCTTAATGACATGGTAGAGCTGTTGCATGCTCAACTTAGGATAAGCACTACGCCAATGGATGTGAAATCCACCAAGCTTGCGAAACCAGCTGAAGCTGACTCACAATCATAAAATTGCCTTCAGGCTTCTTGCTAATAGTCAGGGTCAGGCTTAGATTGTCTTACTCCGTGCCTGACACACATGCTGGGCTCTGGGATGATTCAGTTAGAAGGATACTATTCAAAACAAAACCCATGTGAAACCACCAAAAAATAGTGGGATTAACGAAACCAAATCTACCTTCGTGTTTGCTTAGATTCTGGAGTTGTCTGTACGTTCATGAGTAGCATGCAGGCAGGTCAGTGGTGTATTTGGCGAAGCAGGATCCTTGATTTTGTTGATAATTCAGTGTAGATTCAGGGACAACAAATGTTGCTGCACTCAAAGTATTTTTGTCATGTATTTAGTCTCTTTCGTCTAACTGAATCAGTAGAGGCCAGCCTAGCACCACAGAATCTCCTTCCCGCCTCCTCCTCCTCACTTTCTGAGTCTTTTAGATATCCAGTATACAATGGGGGAAAAGCCTGATTTGGATGTTTTATGGATTTTTTCCAAATTCCTATTTATACATGCAAATGAAACTTTATATAGCAATGAAATACTGATATCAATTTCTAAATACCATATATATAATGAATGCATTGTATCTTTTTATCAATAAGAAGGCTATAGACCAGGACTACATACCTGTATATTTTGAAAGTTAAATATATAATTACTTAGAAAGGTTGTACACCTCTATCTAATAACTTAAGACAACAAATTAGTCTGTTGTTGATAACAGCTTTTTGTGGAAATGCTGTTTCTCATGTGTTCATACAGCTTTCAAGATTAATGACAGAATGGATGGAAAAGTGACTTGTTTCTTTACAGACACCCCTTTTATTTTTTGTTCTTGACTTAAAGTAATCTACCTCTTAAAATTTGTAGTTTAATACTTTGGTGAATTTGTGCCACTTTAACTTTCACTTTCACTATCATTCCCATTTTGTTACATTTCTGTTATGGGGACTTTATGTTGAAATACTGTATAAAAGCATTTGTAGCAAGTTTAAAAAAAAATAAAATATTTAAAATTATTTAAATTGTTTTGGACACTTCAATTGTACTATATGTGATTTACATTTTACATCAATTCCAGTTTGTTTTCCTTTTGGGTTGTTAATCTTGGAGCATGTTCCTGTATTAAAGTTTGCTGTTAGTTATATTGTTTCTTTTATTGGAGAGTGATATAAAGACTATGCTAGTGAAAACATTAAAAATTACAACTTGACATAAAAGCGGGGTTGTCATTGCTTTTGAACATTGTGGCCTTGCTGAAGGTACTGTAAATGCAGGTAAGCAACTGAAGGGGGATTTTCTCCTCCAGCACAATGCATCGAGTGAGTTGCAGATGTATGTAAGTCTTGGTGGTATTGCAAGCACTTAATGACCAACTAGATGGAACTATCCTGATGCATTTTTATATAACTGTAACCAATAAAGTCAACTTTTTACAAACTTGTGGGAAACTTGCCTTTTGTGTGGAAATGAGATGGACCAGGAGCAAAGCAACAGTGTACATCTAGAAGGAATTAAGTATGCTTGCATCCCTTAGTGGTCTACACCCACATCACTGGAGCAACTTCATAGCTGTTTGACACTTCTTAATTAGGCCTGGATTCTCATTTTTTTTAATTGAGGATACAGTAAATTTGTATTAATTAAAATGGCACAGTTTAACTTTTTTTGTACTGTACTGTTCTATTTGATGTGCTTTAAACTTGTGAAATAGTTTAATTTATAAAGTACATGTGAAGAGTTTTGGTTCTGAGAGGTTTGGATTGTTGTATTCCATCACCAAGATGTGCATTCTGCCTCCTGCAGTGGAGCTGGAAGCATCTGTGTCCGTATTAGTGTGGCGGTTGGATGGAATAATGTAGTATCATTAACACCATCAGTATTACAGTAGCAAATTTCTTAGCATATTCATTACTAATCCAGTAGTAAATTAATATTTTATGTAGTTGTCTGTTCAAATTAATACTTCTGTTTGAGTAAGATTCTTTGGCAAGAACTCCCTTGTTATTTTCTGATGTGACATATCATTCCTTGAACGCGTTATCCTCTCCAGAGCCAAGTTTTCCTTGAATTTTAGCAAAGAGGAAAATCCTGGTACATGAGGCAGGAGTTCTAACTTTGTTCCCTGGGTGTTTTTGCAGGCACATCTCTGTTAGGGTACTATATGCTGCAGTTTGGTAGCTGCACTGTGATGGATAATATGAATTCTAGCCTGTGTCACAGCAGTGGTTACGTGGTAGGACAGCCACAGTAAAGGGTTTTTGTATTGATTAGGTTTTACTATATTTACCCAAGTGAAAACGTTTTGGTTTACATATCCATAGTTGTATTTGGATAGATAGAATTAGGAAACATAGAAAGGTAAAAACTCTTCCATAGTTTTGAAGTTGCTGAGGATGGGGCCCGAACTTCCCCTTACCTACTTGTTACCACATCTTTAATCTCTTCCTGACAAGTGAAGTACCAGTTGGTGTTTGATCTTGCTGCAGTGTTGGTGTTTTGATCACCATGTAAGGGTTTATTAGAGATGTCTAGCAGTGAACTGGTCTTTAATAAACCACTTTCTATCCTTCGTTCCTTAATATAATGGCAGAGGTTTGTTGCCATTGTCTGTACTGTTTCTCTGCTGTGATATTAAATCCTGTGGTGCCCCAAGGATGCTACTACACTGAGATGTTCACATGTGTTTGTATGTGCCAGTTCTCAAGAGGAGGGCTCTGTGATGGACATCTCTATTCCAAAGTGAGAGCTAATAATCAGGGAACAAGTTTCAATCCTAAATAGGCACCTCATCGTAGATGGGAAATTTACAAATTTATAGTTCCTGTTGCTTCTCATCTGCGTGGTTGAATTTTTGTGGCTTGTGTAACTGCCTCTTCATGATCTGAATGCAACAATAAAGCTGTAACGATGCACACAAAGTAGTGACGTTGCTTGAAACGCATCCAAAAGGGCACTGAAAGCAATTAAACTTGTCCTGTTTACCAGACTGACATGCTGCTGGCAATCAAATGTCAGTTTAATAAATGCAGTAATGCTGCAGTGTGTGTGGAGATGGGAGATGTATCTCATTAGCCAGCTTACTGGAAGGAGTTAAAACCGGCTCGTATCAGAGAATGTCTTGAATGTGGTATTTGACACCCTGCATACAGTGTTTCCTGCCTTGATCTGCAAGCTCCTTACCCTTTCTTTGTGTAAGATAACCTGTAGTTGATTTAGGTTAGTGTATTTCTGATACTACGTTTTATCAGCATTTGGTATTATAAGCCTCTTACTTGAAGTTTAGTTTAGTTCCTGATGATTTTCTTCATGGAAATGTAGAAAACTAGATCCTGGCAATTTGATGTGTGAGTTTTACCATTTCAAGTGCAGAAATGAATAGCACTCCTCTTGCTGAGGTTTAGGACTTCATCTCCAAAATTATGGGGCCAGTTCCAGCTTTTATTGGAGTCAAAGTTCAGCTGAGTTGCAAGTGATAGCCTGTGACAGACAAATAGCTTGTGAATGACCTAAAAAATATAACTTGGAAGACCTCGCATACTCATTCTAGCTTTTATTTACTGCATGTGTGATCTGAATGAGTCACATGTTGTTCTATTCCTGCTGAAAATGAGCTAAAGGATAGATTCTGAGCACCAGGTGCATGCTTTGTGGTAAGTGAGTTGTGAAAAAGAGGTAAACTTCTATAGCAGCTATTTAGTTAAACTGGGAACTAGAAAGAAACTCTTGGGACCAGCTTGAAATTTCACAGTAGTAATTGAAGATGCTTTGATAGCAATATAGAGCAAATCTGATTTGGGGTCGCCCCTATGCAATATTTATAATAGAATATCAATCCGTGTAGAACTAATGCTACATTGTGTTTGGTGGGTTTAGGATGTGGTTTGAGTTTTGAAGAGAACAGCTAGGAGCTGTTGAGCTTACATCTCACAGACGTCTAATGGGATCCCTGTAAAGCTTCACCTACCCAATAATCCGAGTTACTTTCTGAAGCAGATTGCTTCATCTAAGCTTTGTGGATGAACAGTTACCCTACCCAATATCGATGAACTGAGAGTTCACACCTGCTCAAGAGATGACTTAGAAAACACTTGGGAATAAAGTACAAATTAAAATGCTTAAGAGATATCAAAAAAGCTGATGTTCTGATGGCATTGAACCGCCACGGTGTTCTATTGATGTATGGGATGGATTTTAATTCGAGAGTTGTACCCTGTATTTTGGGTAGAAACCATGTCACATAACACAGGGCGGAGCTGCTCTCTAATGGAAGGGGATATATGTAGGACCTCCCAGTAGTGGAAGAGTGGGAAGGTGATGAAAGTAATTCTGTTTCAGAGCAAGCGGCAAATAAAATACTGTAAGAGAGGCATGAGACGGTAATGGTCTGTTACACACACCAAATAAGACAATTAGAAATGTTAATGTCACTAAAGATGGATCTTTATGCCATATGTATGAGTGTCTCAATGTCATTTCCTAAGCTTGCTTTGGGATATTGACTTTGCAATATAAGGGGTTTTTTTGAGTGAAATTAATACTGAGTTAACGCTTCAGTGCAGCTGAAGTCTGTGCTGCTGTGTGCTCATCACATGCAGAGGTCACCTCCAGTGATTAAAATGAAAATAGATACTGGACCCAATAGTGGGAAAGGAAACTGTTAGTATAAGCAGGGTCTAATGAGAGATCTCTGGTGGAACTCTGAAAGGAGTTACCAGAGTCCTATTGCTCTGCGCCAATCTCTTCAGCCACTTACAAACCTCTTCCTTATTTCAGAGGAAGCCTTCTTGCTATTGAGGCTCCTCTGACTGTTCCTTCCTGTGCGTACTTCATTGCTTTGCATTCTCATTTTGCAGCTCCTGCACATTTACTTCTCCTAGTAAGACTTTAAAAATGCTTTTGGTAGACTGCTTTTAAAAGCATGTGTTTGAAAAAGAGCATTGAGACACTGTTGGGTTTTTTTTTTCCACAGATACAAGGCAGTAGAACACTGGAAAAGGGAAGCTAGACCAGGCATCAAGTTGGAGGGGTGTTTTTTTGTTAAGAGATACGTATCTGCTTCATCTTCCTAATTTATTCATAGCTGGAATGGTTTGTGGGAGGTAGTACAGTAAGTAGCAACATTCACTTTGTGTATATCTCTGTCTGCTTATTTTTTGTAAGTCGTGTATGTTTCACAGGCCTTACAGGGTCTCTGAGTCCTGGTTTGGATGAAACTGCTGAAGGGTTGCGAGAAACAGCTTTGGTTATTCAGTGGGTGATGTTCCGTTTCTCAGAAATGCGGGCTCAGCATTCAGGCCGTGTGGTGCAAGGTGGGATCACACACTGTAGGTGTGCTGCCCTTCAGGTGAGCAGGGGAATTGAGACTTCCACTGCTCCTAATGCCCTGTGTCTGTCAACAAAAGGAGTTTGTGGGTCTGTCTCAGCAGAGCCTGCCTCAGGGCCTTCTGCACTTTAGGCAGTGCTGATGCCTAAATGCCAGTGGTAAACACGAGGACTTGTTTCAAGGAGGTGATTCTGTTGAGAGAGCAGCGGATGTGCTGCCTGCTGAGGGCATTTGAGGGCCTGGCAGCAAGCGGGAACAGCAGGGCTCAGTCTGTTCTCGCTGCAGGTTGAACGATGGGGCACAGGCAGTGCTCCAGCATGGGTCCTGGGGGCAGTTTGTATTGGGAAGTGCGCAGACCGAGCAAACGCTCTCTTGAGCAGATCTTGTGAGTAGCAGTTAGTCATGATCCAGCTGTGACCTGATGGTAGAACCCCCGTAGTGTTTCATTTAGGTGCTGTGATTTCTGCTAAACATTGTAGTGTAGAAGGAGGCAGGAAGACAAGAGAGACTGAATTCTTCCATCATTGAGCTGCTGTGAGTTACACACTGAAACTCTGCTGTCACTGGAGTTTGACTGAAGGTGTTTTTCCCATTCATTACAGTGAATGCTTTGACTTGTCTCCCTTTTTAAATGGAAAGCACATTTTGTTCTTTGGGGTTTTTTTATGTAATGAGATGTGCAGGACTGAAGGGTCATAGTAGTTCTGCTGCCCTTCAGTGATCATTTTGAGCTCATTCAGAGCAACTGTTTTTGTGTAAAGCTAAATAAAATTTACTTAAGTCTTCCCTACATATGGTAAAAGTTTTCTCATTCTTTTCCTGTCATGAATGTGATTCAGTAGATAGAAACTTTTAAACAAATGATTAGTTTGTTTGACAGTGTAGAACATGTATTTGAGTACTGCTATTTTTAATGCAACATTCTTCACCTTCTGCCTCACACAATGCTCTGTGCTGCTTTAAAAGGAGAGGAAGATTAATTGAGGATGTGATACTATTCATCTAAATTTATAGACCTAGACCCAGATCTCTTAAAGAAATTAATAATGTCTGAGCTCAATTTGAGGTACTATCAATGAGACTGATTTCCTGAAAGCTCCGTAGCTGAATCTCTGTAAAGTGGCTACTGTAGATCAGTAATTGCTTTTGAAAATCTAGGGATGTTTAAGTAAAATGGTACCAATTTGGGATATTTCCCCAGCTGAGTTCAGGCTTGGTGTGGATTTATTCATTTCAGCAGTCTCAGTGTTGGCTTAATGTTTGTCACTGCAGTTAGTAGTGGTCTGAAGCAGGATTTTACTGGGAGTGGAAGTAAGTCAACAATGAAGAAGCTTGAACTCTAGAGCACATGCATGAAACAATGCAATTCTGGAGTTACAGTGGAGGAGCAGTGGTGCTTTAATGGTCTGAATTTCTCTGAAGCTCTGTGGTTAGCATGCTGCTAGGAATCTTCTTAAAAGTTGAGAGTGCAAAGGATCTCAGTAACAGGTTTTTCCAGTTCAGATTCATGAAAGGCCTGACCATAAAATCATAATATTCATGTTCTGTCCTTCAGCGTCACCTGACTGCAAGATAAAGTCTGACGTGTTCCAGCTTTTTCACCCGTTTCATAAGTACATGTCCCAGGGTAGCTGCAGTACAGCACGTTAAGGTCCTTTTAGCTTAGTGCTGCTCCCCCAGTTTTGGTACGCAGAGGCAGGACATCCTTCTCCAGGAATTCTATGGACAAACCTTTTGTTCTGCTGAAGAGTTTGTTTCACTAAATAAGAACAAAAGTATTAATTGTTCATGTAATTGGTGGTTGATGGTTTTCCAATTCCTTGTTTCATGTATTTACTTTCCCATTAAGCAATATGCTAGTGCAAGAGAGTACATGCCAGTGGGGTTAGCAGCACCATGCTTTAGTTCTTACTGGGAGCAAAGTGCTCAGAACTCTGTTATCCACACTCTGAACTCCCTTCCTTGCCTTTGGCCTGTAAAATTGTCTGCCCTAATTCTGCAAAGCAGAGAACTCGGGCTCAAGCATCCACATCTCTTTGTTTTCTCCCAGGTTGTCTATTTTCCTCTGTGTTAGCTTAGACATAGTTTTATTTAAGAGTAGGAGACACTTTTGGTAGACCGTGTCCCTATCTATTTTTGTGCAGTGAGTTGGAGTGCATGTCTGCAATTTTGGACCATATGCTTGGGGTTTTAGAGTGTAGAAACCCTGCAAGAAAAACACACTTTAATTGAGGTAAAATGTGAACCTCAATTTCCTGAGTGTTTTATGCATTGACTGTCTGTGCACTGAATATCACTGGTGCGACCAGCAACATCGGCTCACTCTAGCCTTCGTTCCCACTGGTAGCGTGGCTTATTTTTCTAGGACGTTTCTAGTGACCTAAAGTAGGAGCTGGGAAGAACATTGATGGCACAAATGTGGTAGGAGAGAAGGTGATCTGCATGAAAAATACCAAATGTATTTTGGGAATGGCTGAGGGAAGGGGGTGTGCCGGGAGCTGGCAATTTCACTGCTGCGCACTGTGTGTGCCGCTTGCTTCAGTGGCCTGGGAAGGTGCATGGAAGTAGGAATTTGGTTTAGACAAGTAAGGTGAAACCGAAGTATTCAGTAGGCAGTTTAACACCACAGATAGTAATGAGGGTGGTAGCAGAGCCTTCACCTTTGTTCCTGCCTCTGCTTTAAGACTGCAGATTTCCTGGGCAACCTTGGCAAATCCCTGTCCTTCTGACTCAGTTCTGCAGCTTTAAAATGGGGATTATGGGGCTGACTCATACAGCAAAGCACTTTCTGGTCCAAGGATAGGAGAGTAAAACATGGGATTTAGTGTATTTTTATTGTAGTGAGTCTCACCACATTGAGTGATTTGTCTTTAGTTGGGGTGTGCTTTCAGTGGAGAGAGAAGCTTGGGCCCTATGTGTTTAAATAATAGCATCGTTTAACTTTTGATTTAGGTTTAACTTATGGCATAGCTACTGCATTTACTGAAACTTTATCCTAATTTAAAAGCCCTGTTGACAGAGAAAACTTGTTGTAGATGAGTCCTTCCTGCTGCCTAACATTGTGTTTCTGTGCCCTTGTTAGCATAGCATGTTTTCTGATGGTATTCCTTTGTTTTCCCACCCTTTCCCCCCAGCTTATTCTGGCTAAGGCTGTTCCTGAACAATGGCCTTAGCAAAGCTGGTGTAGCGTGGGGTGTGCTACAATGGTGCACAATGGGGCTGGGGTACAGCCCCTCACCCCTTCCTGATAAATCCTCTTTACTCCGCTGCATCGGCACAGGGTGTCCAAGAATTCCTTTTCCTTTGCCTGTCTCCAGTTGCCCTGCACTGATGGTGGAAGCAGGTGCAAAGTGACGCTGCTAAAATTAGTAATCTCAAGAGCTGTTCCTACATGTGATGGGGGCATTTCAGCTCCCTCCCTTCTCCGGGATCTGCTTCCCTGGCAAACTCTGGGAGATCCTCCTAAACCAGCAGGAATCCAGCATTTATTTAAGGAGTCTCTTTAAACATGGAGTTCTCAGTCCAGTTTAATGCCAGGACAGAGCAGAGCACCCTTTTCCTCAGTGCTCTGGTAAAGCAAACATCGCGGCTCTGCCAGTGCTTTGCCATGAAGTCCAGTCTCTGTCTAGAAAAACAGCCCCTCTTTGTCTTCTTCCTCTAATTTTTGACTTCTGAACAATAAACCAGTGATCTATTTGCTCTAAAGCGAGATGGAATTAGGGGATGAAGAATCCCTCGGTTTTGGGGGAGGATGAGGAGCGTGCATCTGAAAATGCAGGTCAGGTTTTCTCTTTGTCTCTGGATTTGAGGTTTTGGTTTTGTTTTGGTTGAGGTTTCCCACAGAGTCTTATTGCATGCAGTAGCACACACATATTCTTGGTTGTAGGACTTCTACAAGTCATAATGAATTTTGTGACATGAAGCATTACTTAAATGGAAACCAAATAAAAACCCAAAATTCCTCTCTTGTAGTTGAAGAACTGAAGCCAAAAAAACTAACTCATTTGGGATATTCTGCTGTGTCCCTTTGTAACTGCCTTTACGTGGGACAACAAAATCCAGCCTTTGGTGACCTCCTTGTTACCACTTTGTGATTCTCGCTTTCTAGATGGATGCTTCAGTGTTCCATTCACAATAGCTGCAGAGTAGGATGTACATATGACAACAGCAAAACATTGGCAGAGGATTTTAACCACAAACTCTGATTTGGGAAGAATGGAAGTGCTTAATCTTCAGAACGTCTGTGGTTTTGCTTCTCTGTCGTAATGGAAAACTTGACACTTGTGTAACACTGTGCTCCAGAACCCGGGTGTAAGGATAAACAACTGAAATCTCCTTGAAAGGGTGCACTTTGAACTCTAAAAATAACCAGGAGAAACCCCCTGATCTTTACCTTTGCTTTGATGTGTTGTTGTGTGATGAAATGATGCTTCAACGCTGTTCCTTTGGCAGAACATGAGTAGTTGGGTTTGGTGGGACTTCTAAAGGATTTGCATATGGAAGGTTGGGATGAAACTACAGCAGGTTTGGGAGGTGAGGGAGGAGCTGATGTGAGTCTGCACACACCAGAGAGGCACAAGGATGTGCAAGATGGCAAAAGACGCTGAATGTATAAACAAATGGAGGGTGATTTTTGTATCTTTTAGTGTAAGAAGTTGAACTCTGGTATGCATTTGAGCTGAGGTTGTATGTTTAGAACAGTGCCATAAACCCTTCTGCTTCTCTTGCTTTGACTCATGTTTTCACGCTTACTGACATCACAGTCAATGGAGATGTGAGAGGCTCAAATAAGCCCTCTGGTTTTCACTTCCCCTTTGGGATTCTTGCAGTTAGTTTTATATTTGAGATGAAATAAGGAATCGTGCACTAAAGGCCTTGGCACAGCACTCACTGCAATGGCCTATGTGTCACCATCAATTCTGTCAGTGCTGCAGTGGCAGAAGCGTGGTGCAGGTTTTAACCTTGGGAAAAATGACCAGCTGTCCTGGGTTCAGCAGTAGCAGTCATTTTTCTCCTTCTTAGTAGCTGGTGCAGTGCTGTGATTTTGACTTTCAGCCTGGGAACAGTGCTGATAACACCGATGTTTTCAGTTGCTGCTCAGTAACATTTAATCTGACCAAGGACTTCCTGAGTCTCATGCTCTGCCAGGGAGGAGGGGAAGCCGGGAGGAAGCAGAGACAGGACACCTGACCCAAACTGACCAAAGAGGTATTCCCTACCACAGCACATCATGCCCAGGATATAAACTGGGAGCAGTTCCCCGAAGGGTTATATCACTGCTCAGTCAGGCTGGGTATCGGTTGGTGGGTGGTGAGCGGTTGTATTCTCTTCCCTTGTTATTTCCCTTATCATTATTATTATTGGTGGCAGCAGCAGTGGTTTGTGCTATACCTCAGTTACTGCGCTGTTCTTATCTCAACCCGTGGGAGTTACATTCTTTTGATTCTGCTCCACATCCCTCCGGGAGGTGGGGGGGGGGGGGAAGTGAGCGAGTGAGCTACGTGGCTGACTGGACTTAAACTGTGACACCAGCTCTGGCATGATGCTTATGGAAAGTGAAGTTGCTTTCATGTAAATCTGTATTTTAAAACCTGCTATGGACTGTCCTGAGCAAACAGACCGTGACTCTTCTCATTGCTCTTTACATCACTGTGGGTTCATCAGTCCCAGTTGGAGGGTCTCGGATGTGGGGTAGGAGCCTGGAAGCTGCTTCCAGTTGATACTGTGTGTTTTGTGCTTAAAAAACTTTATCAGGGTAAGTTCAAGTTTCATCAGGGTAAGAACAAGGCAAAACCCCTTCTTGCCTTCAGAAGCTGCTCTCAGTACTTGCAATGTGGGTGGGGTGTATGGTTTTTACTTACACCTTAGTAAAGCCCCCTATAGGGCCCTAAAGCAAGTCTCTGCTTTACGCCCCCAGTGCCCTAATGCATGTGTATGGGTTTCTTCTGCCTCTCTGTACAGTTACAGGCTCCGCATGGCCTCTAGATGTCCTTCCTCCTCTACGTATAACACCAGCACCAGGCAATGCAAGAAATTCAACTGCATCGCACCCCACTTCCTTAAGGAATAGACTCTTCTGCATGTCCAACCACTCCAGGTAGGGTGATGCAGCTAGGTGCTGCTGCGGGAGGATGCGTAGGGCTGCCTGTCCTATGCCTCTATGGGCAAGGAGATGCTATACAGGAGATACTAGATAACAGCTATTACCCGAGCCTCAGGAAACCCACAGTGTTGTTGCCCTTGTTGTAAGTGGTCGCTGATAGGAAAGGAGATGTAAAGCAGGAGAGCTGTGTCAGAAGCGGGGCCTCTTGGTTAAGTCCAGCACAAGGGACGCGGTCTTTGCTAGTGACGTGTATTTGTATACCCTGGATCAAAAGGATCTGTAGGGGCAGAGTCAGCTCTTTAGCCCCATGAAAGAGGTGGGGAGAGTTTTCATTCATTTATGAGCTTTTAAAACATGAGGCATTCTGTTGCTCCTCTGGATGCAGGGGGGGGGGGCTTGAAGATGGTGATAATTTTGGTAAGGATGAGGTTTGTCCCCATCTTAGAAGAAAGTGCTGTTTGTATCTGATCGTAGTACAGAGTAAAGTGCTCTGAGATCTTTTAGGCTGAATGTGTAAACGTTGAACAAATTACAAACTCCGACCAAAAGAAAGTATGCCTGGGAATGTGTGTTGTGCCTGGCTGCTTTGGTTGCATGCCAGGAGCTCCAGGGCCACTATTACAATGCAAATTGCACTGTTACAATAACATACAAAGACACTAGCTGGGGTTGCGGTGAGATAAACTGGTTTAATGAAGCTTACAGGGGCTGGGCCAAATTAATGACCTGGCCCAGTGGTGTTGGTGAAGTTGAATGAATTTCCTGTTGGTTGACTTTACACAAGACACTGTCTCCTGCTCCTTCATTTCCCTATCTGTAACACACAGATACCTCCTTCATATTGCTGTAACAGCTAAGGAACATGATACATGTGTAAAGCTAAAACTGTGCCAGCAAAATCAAGATGCTGCAGCCTGAAATTTATTCTTTGTTGAGTATGTTCAGAAAAATATCTTTTGGGGGGCAAATTAGATTGTGAAATTTATTATCTCCTGAATGATGGGAATGTTTGCTAATGAAATATTAACATCCCTCCCTGAGGCATAGACCATTCAGTTGTGGGAAGCCTTATCACAAAACTAACTTTACACAAAAGTGAAATCGTGGGCATCTTCTCCCTGCTCCCAGCTCAGTGTAACGGGGCAGGTGCTCTGACTACTGATTCTTAAAGCTAACACTGATTAAATGCAACTCTCTGTATTTTCAGGTACTAAGAACTTGGAAAAGGTGAGGTGAAGTGATCCTCAAGCATTATCCTCTCCTGCTTTTTCTCACATGAGGTTCCTCATGTTCCTCAGCAGGACAGTGGTTTCTTCTGCTGGAAGCACTGGCTCGCTTGCTGTCACATCGTCCTTCCTTCCAGAAGGAGAGAGCACAGAGCAGGCCTCCTGCCTTCTCCAGAGAGTGATGAGCTGTGGCTGCTGGTGAGGGGTGATCTTGGGGTCCCCTGTGCATGGAGTCCACACCTCCACATCCGGTGTCGAGAAGTGTTCAGACATTTGCAGGCAGATGAAGAGGGTTGATGGGTGTGGATGAGTCTCCTCTTCCTGGTGGAACACAGAGGGGTTTAGCATACTATGCAATTCAATTCTGAAAAGACTGTTACATCCTTTTAGTTCCTACTTTACATCCCAATGGGTAAAGAACGGGGCATCCCATGGAAATCCATGAGAGGAGTGGTAGGTTTTACTGAGGTTTCTGAAGCAGTTTTACTGCTCAGTTTTACAGTAAAACTTCTCAGTTTTACTGAGCATCTGAAGTCTGGGGGTATCCCAGTCTCTTGACTTTGTGCCATTAGCTTTAATGGGCATGATGCCATTGCTTCCCAAGTGGGTCAGAACCCACTGTTTTTTGGGAAGTCCACTTGTGAAGTGCACTGGTCACCCAGTTTCATAAAGGGATAAGCATCCATTTCTCAAAAGCTGCCATTAAATTTGTTGCCAGCCCGGTGCTCCTGTCATCATCAGGATTGATTTTTTTAGTGAGAGTATCAAACTTGCATGTTGCTGTGCAGTACCAAGTGGCATTTCTCCTTAAATACAGAGCTTGTGTTTGCAACCCTCAGTGCAAGCATGTTCTGTTACAGTGGTCCAGCAGAGAGGACATCCATGAAGGTAGCTGGCAGCCAGGATAGACGAGTTGCAGAAACACATGGGTCAGTTGGTAAAACACAGTGGGAAAAGGTCTCTTACCTCTTGTTCCAAAGTGATGACAATCACACGTTGGTGCATCATCTGCCAGGGGTGCTTCTCCAGGCCCCTTCATCTCAACACAAGATGAAGGGTTCCTTCTGTCAAGATAAGTTATTGCAGGATCCCTGCTAAGGTAGCATCTGGATTTGAGGTTTTTTAAGGAGGCTGGGGGAGTGATTGCCCTCTTTCCCCCTATTTCAGCCAGTTTATTCCTCTCCTTGCCTTTGCACTCCACACAGATAAGCACACATCTGTGTATGCACAAGTTAGGTAAGAAAAAACAAGTGCCCGGTTGATACTCCTTCCCTGGAAAAGTAGAAAAAAAAAAAGATCAATTTTAGATATATCTTCATATGTATATGACATATATTAATATATATATATGAAATTACTGAAAGCAGTTAATTTTGTATAGTTTTGCTGAAAATCAAATTGTTCGACATGAATCCAAAAGCTTTAAACAAGAAACATTGGGTTTGTGCATCATGAAATTGTTTTAGCTACATGTTGTTTGAGTTGGAAAGAAAAGGTCTTCAGGATCTTCTATTACCCAGCTACAGATTTTTTTGGATAAACCCCTGTTGGAGGCTTTCTAAGTGCAATTGTGGTTTGGGGGAAGGCTGAGCTGCTGAGAACTACGTGAGCCATAAAAAGCTACATCCCTGTCCATGTTGGAAGTTCAAGACTGATGCCAGTGAGTGCAGGCTCTGTGGGGAGAGGTCGTGCCACTGCTGGCTGCTCTGGCTCTAGGATTTGTGCCCTCTTGAGCTTTTTCTGCTAGCAATAATTTCCTCTTCCCCTGTGTGATGTAGCCATCGCAAAAGAAGGCTGAAACTGTTCACAGTAGCCTGGGAAGACTGAGATTCTCATCATCCATCCAAACTAGTTGGAAGCGAGTATCCAGATCTGCTTGGCAGCTTGGTAAACCGTGGTCAGATAGCACAGAAACTCAGTTCCTGGCTTTATGTGTATCTCAAAGAAGCTGGCATGTACATAGAGCTCTCTGATCACTTCAGCTAGCTTCAGTTTTGCACAGTATGTCTTAAGTTTTAATGTATTTTCTCTCCATTTTTTCTCCTTCCTCATTATCTAGTACTAGTATGGTAAACCCTGTTCTTTCAGACAGGAATTCTCTTCCTGTGTGTCTGGACAGCATCTAGATCATCTAAAAACTGAATATACAGAGCTAATAAAACCCAGCTCCAATCTCCTCTGTCTTAAAGCACCAGTATGATGTTCCCTTGCTTTCCTGAGTGCAGAGATCACCCTGACTGTATAAACGTTCACTGGTCACACAAGGATTGTTGCCGGGGAAGAGCTTCCTTGCCATGCAGCCCAAATCCTGCTTTAAACACTCCATTCTTCTGAAATCCCCTCAACTTCCAGCAACAGTAAGTGAAATTCAGTACAGACTTGCTGGCACGGATGCTGCTGAGTTTAGTGCCTTTAAGGCATACCAATGAGGTTAGAAGAGGTCGCTTTTGTGCAATTTATTATTGCTGCTTTTTTTAGCGTGGTATTAACTACAATAACGGACAAACTCAAGGGGAGAAGTGTGTAAATTGTTGTGATATGGGAACATTTTTTTTCCCCAGAGGAATTCTGGTTTCTCACGTGAGCCTGTAAATATGTATTTACACTTTTCAAAGCACGTCTTTATGTCCTCCCTGGTTGTAAATGCTCTCTTTTTAAAGTTTTATAACGCGTGTTACTCAACCAAGAGACCGGAGCACACAGCTTTATATTGTACTGTTCTGTTTGAGGGGTCGAAGCTGTGGCAGAAGAGTATCCATGCCACCGACAAGAAACACCCCATGGTTGCACCAGACTTTTCCTTGTTTTCCCTCCGATAACAAAAGCAGGAGGTCGGGGAGGGGGGGAGTTGCTCTTTCCTGAAAAAAAGGATCAGTTCAAATGGTGTCATTGCTCTGCTATTTATCCACAGTGAATTCAGGAAAGTTTGCCATTTTTTGTTGCCCAAGGCAGAATTTCACAGTTTTGCAGCAAATTTTTAAGCTCCCCCCGTGCCTGCTGCTGAAACGTGGAATTGTGCTCTTGACCAATATCCCAAGTTCTCATGAAAATCCAAGGAGAGGGTGGGGAACAAGCTCAGGTTTTGCATGTAGGAATTAGGGACAGCGGTAGCTCCGCAGTGCTCTCGGGACAAGGCTGATATTCAGATGTTTATACAGAACCAACTGTGTGGAGATGTGTTGGAACCTGGTTGGTTTGTGGGTTCTGACCATTCCTCTGAAGGCTGAAAGCTCTGTTGTCTGTCTGCCGTGTAAAGAAAAAGAACAATAAATCCATGTGACAAACAGCATTATGGACATAGTGACGATTATTCCAGCAAAGGAAATGTTCAGAATGGAGATTCGATGTATTCCAATTCTGAAACAGTGGGATGGGTGGGGTCTTCTGACGGGTGGCAGGAGGGGAGGAAGGAGATAGAAATGTCACCTTGGTCTTTCAAGCTCCAAGCGTGTGATTACTTCAGACTGAGCTCTCCCAAGAGCTTCAGGCTCTAGGTCTGCATGCTTGGATGAGCAGCACGGGAGCTCTTTGTAGTTTGAACTCTCCATTCAAAGCCCAAACTGCTATTGGAGCATTGTGGGAGCAACACAACACAATGAACGTCAAGGATTTCTGTAGCTATGGGAAGGTGTAGGCTTGAGCAGGGTGTGAAGTGGGAGGTGTTTTGCTTCCTAGAAATGATCCCTGTTTCATACATCTTGGTGCAAGGATTTGCTCCATCACACCTCAAGGGGAATTTTACACCTTTCCAGGGCTGTGGAGCTTGGCGCTTAATTCAGTGTGTAGCCATTCATCACTGCTGCATTAATTCAGCTATTAAAAACAATAGCAGATACAACAAACAGGTTTGGGAACAGATGAAGTGTAGGTATGAATGTTAATTTCACATATGCTAAAAGTGGCTCTTTTACCCCAGAAAATCTGAAGATTCTTTATGCATTATAAATGTGATCTGTGGGTAAAAGATCATTGCTGTCATCACGGCACCTTGCTGCCTTGCCTGCAGCAGCCTCACAGCTCTCACAGTGCTGCAGCCTACCTGATCTTTATTAAATGCCATTCAGCTTCAGTTACTTGTGAGTGATCAGATTTTGATGATTATTCCCTGCATGAGGAACTTCTGAAATACTCTTTACCTAAGTAGCTATATATTTCCATTGCTCTGAGCCATCACAGGAAGCAGCACTAACTACTCCTTTTTGTAAGAGCTGTGGCTTTTAGGGGAGAAGACTACCTTCAAAAACAGGTAAGGAGAAAAACCTACAGCGAAGCCGCTGCCTTAGTACTGCTTTACTTACACTGTGTGTATTGTGCTGCTTGCAGCTGCTGGGAGGCAGGAGGATGCAGAGAACAAGATGCTGCTGGGAGCAGGGTGTCCAGGTCAGGCTATTTGAGACTTTGATGCTGGTGCCAATTGTAAATGGTCTTTCAAGGCGATAGGACCCCCAGAGCATTGTATATGCTCAGGAACAATACCCAAACCAACACTTAGTGGACATGGAGTAAACAAGTGCATCACACCCGAGATGCCCAGCATCTTGTCACCTTGGATGTGAGCTGTGGGAGAGCAGTAGGAATAGAAACATGCATCAGGCACTGCTGCGTAACGTTTTCCTGCATTATGAGCAATGCAACCTTTCACCTCCAGGCCCTTGGCTTGCACCAAGCCAAGGTCATTGCATGAGGTGGCTGTGGCTGGTGATGAGCAGCCTGGGGGGAAGGAGCAGTGATACTCCCAGCCCGGTCCCACAAGGGCACAGAGGGCACACACAAATAGCGCGGTGCCTTCTGATGCGAGAGACATTCTGCTAGGTTTAGGGATGAGCCAGCCTGGGAAGCTGACAGAGAAGCACGTTCTGGCCTACTGGTCAGGAACAAGCACCGCTTATTCCCCAGTGAAGATGAGGGGGACAGACAGGTGCTGGGGGGTAGGAGAGCATTTCAAGCTGTGCTGCATTTGTTTTATGACTCGCTTTGCAGCTGCCTTGGAAGGAGAAGAGGCAGTTGTTAAAGATTAGACTGCTCTGGAAATATTCTCTTAGATAGGAGATGCAAATAGTCTCCCCCCTTTTTTCACTGCTCTGCTGAGTTTTGGGTCACCTTGACTTCCACAGGCTTCGAATAGACTTTTCTCTATTCATTTTTCTGTGTGCCATTGGCTGTGCACAGAACTAGACAGGAGGGTGCTATCTCCAGGCTCATCCCCTCCTCACCCCTCCAGCAGAAGGGTGTTCCACACCCTCTGAGGAACAGACTGCATGGGAACAAGCATTACATCAGAAAATTGGCACTATAAGTCATCTTGCTCATTGTTACATTCACATCTTGTCATCTACATAATGTTAATACACTGAATCTTCCTACAGCTGAAATACTTAACTGGTACTCCCTGAACTTCATCCTCTGATTTCTCGAGGAAGTGCAGTGATTAAGGCTTACCTAGGGTGCACTGATTTAGGATTGCATCTTAATTTAACCTTGAGATGTGAAATACCCAGATGATCTCCTTTAGTACTCTGTCCTAGTAGATAATGTCTGTCCCTGAGTTCAACTTCTCTTTGTGCCTAACATCAACTAATTAGGGTCCTTTCATAGCTGGTATTTCTTTTCTGCAAGGATGTTTATACATTAAATAAGCCATACTTCAGCCTTACTTTGATAAACTACCCGAAGAATTAAAGTCTTTCAGAGTTGGACTTTTCCTCTCTGCACCACATACATCATTTCCGTCTGTGCCATTCCAGCTTTTATTTTTTGGAAAGAATAAAACCCAACCAAACGAAATTCTCTTTCAGCCAAGAACTAATGGAGATGTCATCTGAAGGAAGGGGGAAATTCTGCTGTAACTGATGCCAGACCTTAAGTGAATTGCTTCAAACTCATTACTCAGTTTTCTTTGCATGACACAGGCATAGGAATTGCATAAATGTTCCAGACCTGGTTTCGGTAGTGTTGTCTGCAGAGGAATAATTGCATCCATAGCTCCCCGTGCGCCCAGCCAGTGATTTGGCCAGTCCTCCTTGTCACAATGTGTGCTGCAAGCAACTGCAAAAATCCTTCTCACTTATTTTTGGTGTCCGCCTTGTAACAGTGAAACCCTGACTCCTGACACACGAGAAATAAGTTCTCACTTGTTACCATTCGTTGCTGGTGACATCTCACACTAAGGTTGACATTTGAATTTGTCTCTGTTGTTTCCGGAGTCCTCCTCTATTCCACAATCCTTTGCTACTAAAAACACTGTTGTGAACAAAGCCCCTTTCTCGCACAGGGTGTTTCTAGAGATGTTAAATATCACTGTGACAAAATGCCCATTCTATTGGTGTAGTGAGTTTAACCATGATTATTCTTTCCTACATTTTCACGTGGCACATTGTGGTCTGTTCAGGAAGATAATTATATATGGTAGAGAAGCAGATACCCATTAAGCTGGCAGTTAGCAAGGTTCTTTTGTCCTGATGTGAACTGCTTCTACACTGCTGTCACTGTGGGCTGGGTGCTGGAGGTGCACAAAGCCCTGTCAGATCAACTGATCGTCAGTGTGGAGAAAATGAGCTGCTACATCCTCATAGAATGACATGGGGAGACTTGTGAGCAAAGATGTTGGTTGTTCCAGGTCAAGTGCTAATAAAGCTGCTTTAGATGGACTTCTCATTGCACCTGGTGATTTGACAGTAACTCAGCTGCAGTGTTATTAAGCTGCTTGTGTTACTGCGTCAGAGTGAAGCTCCTGATCAACAAATTTGGCTCCATCAGTGAATTCCTTTGCTAAGCAGAAATGTTATAACCATATTGTCTGATCAGGACACTGACATCAACCTGGGGCAGAACAATGCTCTTCTAAAAAGGGATGCTATGGAGTGATCGGGTAGATCTGAGATGAAGGGATTATACCACTTAAAGTCCACTGCAGTGTCATTTGCATGGATTTTTCCTTTGAAAAGGAAGCAAACGCCCAGCTGAGATCATCTGTCTCTTCTTCTTGGTAATCACAAGACCAAAGCTGCCCCTTAGGTAGCCAAGGTGCTATCTGAGATGCTCCCAGGAAGCAAAGGCAAATAAAGAGAGTGAACTCTTACTTCCAGAGATGGCTGTCGGGTTTTTTGCTGCCAGAAAGCTTTTCATACGTATTTGAGAATGCTGCCATTGCTTTTACACCTCATGAAGCTTAAGGAAGCTGAAACTTCCTGGTTTAGCACACAGCTTGCGTTAGAAAGCAAAAGAGCAGAATAAGCTCTCACTTCCTAGTGGGTAAGGATTGATCTCCCTCTCCCTTTCACCTTCCTTCTGTGCTCTCAGGGCAGGGTATGGACAGGTTCCATCACTGCGTGTGAGCATGGCACCTCTTAAACTGAGCTCCAAGTGTCTTAATAAGGGTCACATTGTTCCTAACGCTATTATTTTTTTCCTTTCCACCTAAGAAGATAAGCTTTGAGTCGAGTTATCCCTTTTATAAGCAGTCATTTTCTATGTGGGATCAATTGCTGTAGCTGATGGAGTTAGCAATGACACCTGCACATTGGTGGGGACCTTATGGAACCTGCTTGTTAGATAAACCTCAGGTGTTGTGGTATGCACAGAAACCCAGAGGAGGAAACCTGGCATTGGATGCTGCATGGGTCTGGGCCCAGAAGCACAGTTGGCAGCTGCAGGGAAATAAGTGGAAAACCTTATGAGAAAATTTCTATATCTCATAGAGGGTCATTTCTTAGAATGAAAACCTACTGAGCTGAGCTGGAGCATCCCTTTGCTTGCTGTTCAGAGCCCAAACGAGGGCTTGTTCTCTCGCTTTTGCTCCTCAGGGCCATGGACTGCCTTGCTCTGAACAATGGTGTTAAATGAAGCGTGGTGGGTTGTGTAACTACTGTGTGGCTGTGCTGGACATGGTGCCCCACATGGAACCACCAAACCCCAAACCCTGCAGACAGGATTCATGAGCCCACTGACTCCCCAGCACTGCAGCTACAAGGTGTGCTCCAGAAATCAAATAGCAAACAGGCGTTAACGCTTCTCCCTTTCTCTATTTCCTCTCATTTCTTCCTCTTTCTCTATTTCTATTATGTAAGAAGCTCTCTTACAGCCAGGGTGCCCATCCTACCGGTGCCAGGCTCCTTGGCACCTGCACAATACCCATTTCCTAAGACTTTTGATAGTTGTTTTTGGCTTTTCAATAACTTTCAGTGCACTCCTCTAATGCGTAATGGAACTGGGGAAAACTCTACCTGTGAATTGCTCTGCAACACAGAAACTCCCTAAAATCTTGAAGAGCTGGAAAAGTTTGTTAAGAAAATAGGGGAAAGGGACCTTCAGGCAGCCTCCTGCATGACTTTGTTGTTTGGTTGGGGTTTTTTAAGTTGTACTTTAATATTTCAGTGCTAGATGCAGCTGTGGGGTGGATTTTGCAGATACGTGATACACGATCAGGAGTGCATGTTGCAGACGATGCCAAATGTAGAACCTTTGCTCTTCACTTACCACTTCCCACCAAATTAAATGCCGCTAAGGCATTTAATGCCAGCTTTATCCTGGCATTTTGCATAGTTTTAGAGCCTGTGCTTGTAGGCTTCAAGTATCAGCAGGCTTTGCCCAAATGACAGCTTGCTCTGGGTAGCTGGACATGGTCACAGCAGGCAACAGAGTGAGAATGCTGAAGACATGCAGACCCTGCACTTGGCCTTGTTGAACCTCATGAGGTTCCACTTGTGGAGTTTGTCCAGGTCCCTCAGGATGGCATCCCCTCCCTCAGGAGCGTCACCTGCACCGCACCGCTTGGTGGCATCTGCAAACTTGCTGAGGGTGCTCTTGATCCCACTGTTTGTGTCGCTGATGAAGATGTTAAGTTATAGCAACCATTACAGAAAGGAGCAGCCTCATGGGAGGCAAGAGCTTTCTCAGCACACAACTAGATTAGGCAGCTGTTAAAGCGCTACGTCTATCAGTTTCTTTGGACTATGAGCGGAAGGGAGTAGATACGGTAAAACGACAAAGCCGATTTTTAGGGCAGCACCAGCTCCTGGCTGAGCATCCTCCCTGCGCGGTGACACTGCTGGATGAGCTGCGCCTGCAGCGCAGGCCAGGAGACGTGGCTGCGTTTCCCCACTGCTAAAACCCCCTCCAGGCGGCCCTAGGCAAGTCTCTGCCTCTCCCTGCTGCAGACGGGGTCTGAGCTACCCGCAGGCGACTCTCATGCTCCGGCTGCGGCTGTAACCCGGCGGTTTTCCATCTGCGTGGCTCCTGCGCGCCGTGACCTTCCCCCCGCAGCCCTCCCGAAAAGCACAGTGACTCGCAAGCTCCTGCAGTCAGCATCCTTTGCATGAGCAGAGGGAGTTTTTAAAGTGAAGATGAATCGGCTGAGCCGGACTTCCCTGGCAGTTAACTCCTGGCTTCTCCTCCGCGCGAACCACCTTGGCTGACATTTATGTCCCAAGACGCGCAGCAGCCCCAGCCCCGCGGGAGGCAAAGCCGAGGGCGTCTATGGCAGGGGTCTGGGTACCTGCGCTACCCGCTCCTTTCCCTTGAGTACCTCGGGAAGCAGACGTGAGAGGGTTAACGCTCCCGCCTGCCGGGCTGAGTTAGCACTTCCATGTGCCTCCAGAAGATCTCCGGGAAAGAGCCGCCGCATCAGGGCAGAGGAGAGGGAGGGACACTGCAGCAGGGCAGAGGAAACGTTATTTAACGGCGGCCGCAGTCTCCTCCCCCTCGCCTGTTTTGCTGATGAGAGGAAGGAATAAACCGCGCGGCGGGCGCATCTTGGGGGCTGCCGGAGCCCCGGAGCGCGGGGCCTGCGCCGGGACCGCACCGGCTCCTCTGTTGGGCTCCTGCGCTGAGCTCCTAACGTGAAGATTGGGCTCGGAACCCGAGAGCAACGGGCATCGCTCAGGGGCTTCAGCATCTGCTGTGCCCCCGCTCAGTGGCTGGTGGAAGGGGCAGGCTCGAGGTTCAGGGTCCAGCCGTGCCCAGGGTGGAAAACTCCTCCTGTTCCTCGAAAGATGTGCCGAAGATCATGGGCAAGGTAGCTGCTGGGTTTGGACGTTTTGGCTCCACGGGAAGAGAAGAGACTCGTGTCTTTGCTGTAACTATGGATGATACCCTAGAAGAGATCAGTCCTCGTTGCTTAATGCTTGTTTGTACCTGAGGCCGCCAGACCTGCCTGGGACACACCACGGGACTCCTGCAAGAGTCAGAGAGGTCTCAATGCAAATACCAATGAGAATCCACTGAACACATTCGTGCTGCTGCTCTGCCTTGAGCAGGGAGAAAGGAGCATCCTCTGGGCTGGGGAAGAGTCGCTGTTGCTCGGGGGGTCTTCTCCTGCCCACTGAGGGGGGACAGAAGCTTCTCAGAGCTGCTGAGCTCAGCCCCATGACTAACAGGAAGGACTCGAAGATTGCTATGGACTCCTCTCCGGTGACCTCCAGCTCTGCAGCAGGCCCTGTTACCTTCTCGCATGTTTTCGGGCAGCAGTGCCAGCTTATGGAAGCAGGTAAGAGAGAAAAGTGTGCAAGGATAACCTCATCATCCTGCATCTCATCTCCTGGTTTGCAGTCCTCTGATCTCTTCCCTCCCATCGTTTTTCCCAAGTTCTTCATCAGACCTGGTCTTATCCAAGGGGAAAGTTGGAGTGACTCCTGTCACATTTGTGTACCTCCCTCAACTTCTCCCAAAACTACTTAAAACCTTTGTGTCCAAATAGTTACGACTACGAGGCAAGGGTTGGGTTGATGGCATGTTTTTGGGTTAACGTGATCTGGAACAAACTGCTCTTTGCCTGGTAGAGGATGTTCCCATTCTGTTTGGATGTGTACGCGTGTATAACAATTTTTCCAATTTCAAAATGATGCCTTTCCAACCAGAGGCTGATTTGCTGTTTTGGAGGGCGACTCTTGCAATGCAGAGCCTCTCCAGGTGTGTGGATCCTTACTTTGGTATTCAGTTTGACAAAGGACAAAGTGTCTGGTTGTTTTCCTTTGCTGCTTCTGGCTGTTTGTGTTACCATAGCACCTAGGAGCTCTCTTCCCTTTCCTGTTGTTTCATACATTTGTAATGTCTCTGCAGACAGGCCTGGTTGCATGTTGTCTGTGGCTTTTGGGTATTAAGGAGGGAGTGTGTAACATGACTTATCCCAAATGTCACATTTTTGCCTCCTGCTTTGCACTAGCATCCTGCATCCTCCTTCATACTTGAGTACCCAAGACTAACAGATTAGTGCAATGACTCTTTCTCCTATCCCTGCTTGCAGGTCGCTTGGAGAATGGATGTATGTAATTATTTGCAGCTGTGGAGAAAGCCTGGGTTTTAGCAATGATAACAGCTGCCCTGAATTTCTAGGGCTTGTTTCACTGGGACCTGATTATTACTGTTTGATGGTGCACATATCTTGCAAATATGTTCTTCAGAATGTCCCATCCCCTCTTTCTGTTTCCTCTTTTTCTCTCTTCTTCCCAAGCAATTCTGTGGCTGCTGAGGTTTGACTGTAATGTTGTATTTCTGTGGTGAGATACAAAATATTGCATATTGGGGATTAGCTGCAGATCCGTGAGTGGCTTCTGTTGTGCCTCTCATAGTACTGTCACAGGCTGAGCTTGCAGAACGACTCCTTAGCTGACATACCCTCAGCTCATCAGGCCTGTGACCGTGCTACTGCCTCCAAGGAGATGTCAGGCAGTCTTTCCAGAGGGTTTGGTGTTAATATTTTGTGTTATATGGCCTGGGATCGGTCCTGGGGTACCGGATCTGTTGTATTGGATGTTACACGGAGAAGAGATGTGTGAAAAGCCATAGTCATGGGTGAGCAATTTGTTTTCCAAAGCGGTGAGATTGATCAGCTGGGAGAGCGGAAGTGGTCATTTTAGTTTTGTTTCCTTTCCTATAGAAACCCCGGCGAGGAAACCCGTGATTCCAGGGCTCTTGAACCCCACCTCAGTAACACAGCCATAAGATTTTCTCCATTTTGTGGATCATGTTAGCCGGATTTTCTAGATGCCTTCTGAGGCATGCGCAGCCTGCAGGGTACAAGGTACGATGCAATGTAGTTGGGGCTGCCATGAGAGTCACTGATATTCACAGCAAATGGGTAGATATGTGTGATAAACATCAGTTTCTATTCCTATTCTTGTGACAATATAAGCTCAGCATAACTGCAAGCAGCATTTCGGTTGATGTGTTTGTAGATTTGCCTGTGTTCATAGGGCCTGTGCAAGCTGCCACTGTACTCTGGGGTTTTGATGTGCCCTAAGGAAGCAGGAGTGGACACAGGTTTGGGATGCCAAGCTCCAATAACTTAGTTATGTCCTATGCCCAAAGTGACACTTGGGATGAGCTATGAAAGGTCACTACATTGTGTAGAGCTGCGCAAGTGCCTTTACAAACCATAAACCCAAGTTCCTGTGAATCTTTTGCAGTGATTTCTGAGGAGGTATGTGTGGGGTCAAGTTCTCACCTCTACAGGGCAAATTTCATGAGCAACACTTGTAGGCACTCAAGTACCACATCACTACTGATGGTGGCATTTGGGCTGTTTTTAATAACTGTGATGTGCTTGAATGTTAAAGGTTCTGGCCTTAATTAAATGTCAGGTTATGTGCCTGGAGAAATACTGAACTCCAGATAAATCACAGAATTGGCAGCACAGCTTTCATGTACCACCTGGAAAGAGCTCAATTTCCTATAGCTTCTGCCTTTGTTATAAGGCCTCTTTTCCTCCAAGGCATCTGCAAGAAGAGCTGGGATCTGCTTCCAGAATATGCTTTGGTTTTGTGTAGCGGTGTCTGTCCTTGAAGGAGAGTGGAGGGTGCGTGATGCTCTTGCAAATGTGTGTCCCCTTGTGCCAAATGCTGCTTTTCAGTAGCTTGCTCTGACAAGCCAGTACTGAATGCCTTGGAAGTTAACTTGTCTCCAGCCAGCTGCACGTCTTTCCAGTTGATGGAAGGCTTGGAAAGTTTTTTGTGCGACTCATTCTGCATAATTGGCTGATTATTCATGCATAGCTTTTGTAGATTTGCATAATACCCTGGGATGTAGTATGGTAATCACAATATTAGTCTAAAGAGTATGTTGTCATATGGGAGCCCTGCTCCAAAGCTGTTTCATCCTTTGTGGAAGTACTTGATCTCTATTTAACCTCTGAAGCACTGTTTACTTGTATATTATATAGGATGCTCTCTTGAAAATTAGTTTTCTATCTTCCTATTCTCCCACACTGTACTGTTGTTGCTTACTTTACCAAGTTTGCTGTGCCTCCATGAATCTGTTTGGTGGGATGTGTTCCTTGCAGTTATGTAGGGTTTTGTGTGCACTGAGCACAGGGGGTAGTGCAGATTGGAACGCTGCAGCTGGCTTAACTCCTCCTTTGGAGCTTGCTGATAGAACTCCAGTTTTCTCAGGCAGGCAATTCCTGCTGTTTCAGGCTTTTAATGTGCCTGATGCCTGAAAGATCTGTCAGTGTCATCTGGGGACATGGTCACCTTTCAAGACAGTGTGATTTCAAAAGGGGGGCTGTAAGTCCTGTCTAGAATTGCTCAGAGAACTACGTTTTCATCTCATGGGCAAGCCATGCAGGTTGATTGGTTTTTCACCTGGTTCAACTTAATTCCAAGGGTGGTGATTGCCAACAAGAGTAATTGGGAAAGAAGCTGTCTTCATAACCTAACCCTCAGTCTTTCATGTCTTAGCTGGAAGTCCCATCTGCCAGGGAATGAAGGAGCATCTTTCATGTCTGAAGCATGAATTAGAATCTGGCACCGATAAATCTACAATATTGCCAATACTGGGATGAAAGGGTCCGGGATTTCTCCATTGGCTGCGTCTGAATTTAAAAATAATAATAAAAAATCTGGTAGTGCCAATTATAACTCTTTCAGACTTAAAAATGAGAGAGACTGAGAATTTGAAGGGTATTTCCCTTCTGCCCTCCCATGAAGTATTGAATACACGGAGTGAGACCAGAGCTCAAGGAGAGTTGAGGGCTCTCTTGAAGAGTTAGGCTTAGCAGAGAAACCACTTTATACACAGGCAAGTTCCAAGCAACTTGTTCTACTTAAACCACGACAATAATGCAGTTTTTTGGACTCACAGCTCCATTAGATTGTCCTTTTCCATATGTTCTTCGGCTCACAGATGCTGCTGTTTTGTTAGGCTCCAAGTTGGAGCCTAAATGGACTAGAAAGGACAAAGTGTCAAAATGGACTAGAAAGACCAAGAAAGCTTTAGGTGATTTGAAAATCGAGGCTTTAAGATGTTGCATTGAAACTTTTACATATTATCTTTCAATTATACTGAACACTTACTCAAGGAAATGCCCGAATTTGTGGCATCGGACACTGTGGGTGCGCTGAGTTCTATTAAGCAATTATAAGGTGCTGAGCTCACAGCAGTGCGCTGCCTGATGAGAAAGGAAGCAGAGTCACAGAGCAGACAAATTTGCTAGCACACAAGCAAGGTCTGAGGGCAAACCAGCCCTGACAGCTTTTAGAGGAGCAGAGGTGCAGCAGGACAGAGAGGGGTTATGGAAACTAAACCCTCAGATCAATGCTTGCCTATAACTTACTGCTTTTCCATGTGGGACACTGCTCTGCCTAATAACTCCTTTATAGCCAAGTCCTTTGTTAAGAAAGCTTCACTGATATCATTGCTGATCTAAAGCACGTATCTGGCACATGGGAAGAATTTATGGGGAAAATCACAGCCCCTCGTAAAATATTGAAGGAAATCCCTGACCTGTCAAAACGAAGCTGAGGAGCTGAGCATTTGCCATCTGTGCTCTCGTACTTTTTGTCCTTCAGTCCCTTGTGCATTTTTCCACGATTTAATTAAGCACCAACCAAACAGGATCTGGTTTCAAACCTTTTACCTGCAGCTGAAACAGAGCAGAGGTGATCTGGTTTTACCTTCTTCCCAAAAGCGGAGGCTAGCAGCGCCCGCCAGGCACGCAGGGAGCCACGTCCCTCGCATCTTCTGACACACGTGTGATGAAAGATGATTTAACAGGTTCACATCAAAGCTGCAACCCTTTCTGGTCTTGGGTTTCCTTAAGCACAGCCCTTCAGTGAATTCAGGCTGAAGCTACGAGAACATTTGAGCTAAACCATTGTGACAGCATTTCTTTCCTCCCATGGACAAGAAGAGAAAACAGTCAGCGTAAAACCTGCTTGGATCAGTTGGTTTGAGACCACACAGAATCAGGGCTGGAAATGTGCTCCCTGGCACTCAGTGCATTCGGTTTCCTACAGGCATTAGTCTGTAATAAATTTTTAATGGTAACAAGTTGTTTTATTTGCTCTCCCAAGAGAAGACCCTGTGTGTGTATGTATAGGAAAGGGACTTTGATTCCAAAGATGATTGCAACAGTCCTTGATTAATCATGGGTTAGGTCTGTGCATGAGCAGCAGATTTCCTGGTTTTGGGGACATCAGACACAGAAATATGTATCAGTTGAGCGAGGCGAGATGAATTCAGTGATCCCAGAGGCTGGTCCTCCTGGGCGATAGCCTTGTGATGCTCAGCGCAGGTACCAGAAGGTTGGGCTTGATGCTCTTAAAGGTCTTTTCCATCCTAGTTGATTCTATGAAGCTGTTGGACTATGGGCCAGCCCTGCAGACACCTGGAAAGAAAGTATACTGCAGTGGTACAAAATGAGGGCCGGTTATGTTGCTGGCATTTCCTACAGGAGTGGGAATGGTGCTTTTTTCCATTTTACTAAATCTGCCTGCTCTTGAAGATTGCTGTTTTCCCCTGGGGTGGAGCTGTCGTCTAGCTCTACCTCCTGGTATTAGGGCAGGCTTTAGCAGCTTGAAAGCAACCAGCATAAATCTCTGTGCTCAGCACTATGGTGCTTCAGAACATGTAGATGAGATCCCTGCCAACTTTCCATGCATGGTATTGTCATGCTAAATAACCTTGTGTGTGTTGTTGTAGAAAGAAGTGTCATTTCTATCAAAACCAAACCCCTGTTTTTCTGAGATGACAAGAGAATGTATCAGAAACAAACTACTCCAAAAGCCTTTTGTGTGTTGGGGGAGAACCGGATAATCTGATTCTCTCCAGGGCCAGCTCCAGCACTAGGAGGAGAAGTCATTTACCTCTGCCCAGAAAAGCAGTAAGTAAAAATCCTCCTTGACAGATGACGTGCTCCTGCCTGAGCTGAATAGATTAAGGGGCCACAGAAATTAAATGGGAAGATCACAACTATTTTTCTTTTCCACCCAGTGGAATGAGCTGTTACGAGAGATAAAAAAAGGTGACTTTTATCTCTTCCTTCACTTTGTTAGGTAGCACTGTGCTCCCCAGGAGCAAAATGATGATCAGTGCCTTATGGATCGAGTTCACTTGCTGTTTGTGCCTTCTATTGCTTTACAGTGCTCTCCTTTTCATCACAGTAATACTGTGCTGCTGTTGCTTGCTGGGGAAGCTGCAGGTTACCTGGGGGGTGCTGCGCAGGGCTCTGAGGACAGGGGCGCAGAAGACAATTGCTAGCTAATACTCTCAAAACGCTCCTGTGAAGTGCATGGGAAATCAACAGAGATGGCATTTCAGCAATCAGGATGGGCTCTAGCAGGTTGGAGGGTTTGCTACGTGCGAGTGGGTTTCCTGGCTTGCGTTTTTTGGACTGGAAAAGCTTATGGTAGTTGCGGCACGGGGCTGAGATGATGGGTCAAGGGTCTCTTACAGCAGGGCTTGTCTGTTTCTAATGGCCAAATAGGAGGTCCTGAGGGCGACGGATTGTACCTGCTCCGAAGAGGGGAGAAAAACAATGTTTTCCAAAAGCATGACTGCAGGGCATCTGGGTATTAAGTGAGGAAAGTTGGACCTAGCCTGTGGCTAAATCCACATTTCTAGAGATGCCTTTGGTGCTGTACTCCCCATAGTAGTGATCTGAATATAGCAGCCAGGAGCTGAGCAAGATGCCAGTGCCGTGGATCTGCTTCTCCTTCTTGCCATGGCCATGTAACTCATGGGAGAGTCCCTTGTATATGTGGTTAACCTGCTTAAAAGCAGAGCAGCACAGGATAGTCATTGGAGGGAGGAGGTGGCATGCTAATAGGTATGAAATGGTGTATATGTACCCACATCTCTCTATATAATTCACAACAGGATGGATTTATTCTTCAAACTGCAAGGCTTCAAACTTCAAGCTTTGCCAAAGTGTTAATACTGCTGTATGCCATCAGTGTCTGACCAAAAAACCCCCAATGAAACAACAGAAAGCAGAAAGAAAGAATTGAAAATACTTTGCATAAATTAAGTACAAATTTTCCCTGTCCCTTCAAGAGAGAGATTCAGTGACACAGCGCCTCTTTACTAACCTGTAGCTGATTTCCTCCTGATTAGATCATGGGTAGTGCTCATCTGCACTCCTGACAGATTTGGGTTTGTCAATGCTCATGAACAGCAAAGTAGAAGGGTATAATAATTCCTTCAAATTGAAAGCAGCCATCATATTTTTATGACACCAAAATAATGAACTGGAAACATGCGCGTGATGAGATTTGAGCTACAGCAGGAATGTTATCCTTTCTTTCTTTGGAGGTCTCAAAGGCAATTTCAATGGCCATGCATTGTTGAAAGGAAAGTGGAATAAATGGCATTAAGCCAGATATTTGCCTTTACTGTGTTTTTATCCTATTTAATGGTAGGTGGGGATTTTTGAGAATCATGGAAATGAATATTTTGCCAAAATTCTGATATGAGGTGTTTTACGAAAAATATCATTTTAATTGGGAAACAGGGAACAAGGTCGAGGTATTGCTTTTGTATTTTATCATCCTGGTTAAGGCAGTGGCCGCAATGATGAAATTGAAAATGTATGAGCCTTTCCAAACCAAAACATTCCTCCAGAGCCAAAATACACTACTCCTGAAAGAGCTGCACATTATCCTGGCCTTGAGTGAAATCAAGTATATGAAGTCATATGAAATGGAGAAACTGTGTTTGAATTCCATTAGTTTGGGGAATGTAAGTGTAGTGCCATCGAACCTCTCTGTAAAAAGAAAACAGGTTAGGATAGAGAAACTGATGGTTTTTTCTGCAGAAGAGAAAGACATTCTGTGTCCCAAAGCTGGTGGCAGAGGGGTTGCAAATGAGGAGTACTGCATTTTTGCAATATCATTCTATAGGGCTGTCCTGGGTTCAGCAGCAGCAGTCATTTTTCTCCTTCTTGGTAGCTGGTGCAGCGCTGTGGTTTTGATTTGGGGCCTGGGAGCAGCGCTGATAACACCAGTGGTTTCAGTTACTGCTTGGTAATGTTCCGGTCTGACCAAGGACTTTCTGAGCCTCATGCTCTGCCAGGGAGGAGGGAAGCCAGGAGGAAGCAGAGACAGAACACCTGACACAAACTGACCAAAGAGGTTATTCCATACCACAGCACGTCATGTCCAGGATGTGAACACGGAGAGCAGAGACCCGGAAGGGTGTGGTGGTGGACTGGGGGTGCACGGCATGGTCAGGTTTTTAATAGTGGGGGGTCGCTGCTGGGGGGTGCACTGGCTGGGTCGGGCTTGGTGAGCAGTTGTATTCCCTTTCCTTGTATTTCTCTTGTATTATTATTGATGGTCGCAGCAGTGATTTGTGTTATACCTCAGTTACTGAACTGTTCTTATCTCAACCGGTGCGAGTTGCATTCTTTTGATTCTCCTCCCCACCCCCCTGGGACTGGGGGAAGAAAGAGGGGCAGTGAGTGAGTGAGTGAGAAAACTGCATGGGTGGGGGGCTTAAACCAGGACAAGGGCTTGGTTCAAAAGCAGTTCTTAACAGCTCCCAGTAAAGCAGCTGGAGAGAGTGACCTTGGAGCAAATTGCCAGCAGCCTGGTTAATGGTACAGTGCATTCATCTTGGTGCGAGCTCTGCATCAGTGCTGCTCTGCATCAGTGCTGCTCTGCCCTTTGGGCTTCACGGCTGAAACTGCTGCCCTCAGTAAATCGTTAAAGAAGTAAGTTAGATTTCAGGAAATTGAAAGTGTTTGTAAAGGTTTGGGAAAGCAAAAGGCTTCTGATGCTCTGAGTGTACGTGGAGCTTGCAGCAAAATGAAACTTCATTCTCCCTGCAGCATCTTTCTGCATGGGTAAAAATAGTTTCTGTCTCTCAATTAAGCTGCTCAGGTCTTCCAGAAGTGCTTATTATTAGCTTGCTTTTGGAGACAGTGAAACAAAGGTACAGTGTGCTTCAGTGGCTGCAAAATTAAACAGCTCAGCCTCAGATTTGCCAAATAGCCCTGAGCATTGCTGGCTGCTGCTGCCCTGACTCTGCTCTGAGAGAGGTGAAGCAGCAGCAATGCCAAGAGCATGCAAGCATCAGGCCACCCCAGAGCGATGGGGTATTCTCTTCTGGGCAGCCAGAGAGGGAAGAGGGAAACAGGTCAGCTCTGCCCTTGCCCTGTGCATGAGCCTGGCCTGAGTTGTGCACAGCCAGGGACATAGACCTGCAGAACATGTAGGAATTCCTCTTCCTCTTGCTCCATCTGTCCCATGCCTCCCATGGATGTGATTAACTTCTGTGTGCTGCCTCTCCAGAACTCAGTTATGTGCCACTTTCTGTAATGCTTGATCAAAACACAGCTGTATCTGGAGAATTACAGGTAAGGGCTCTATGTTCCAGCTGCAGTTTGCCTGAGCAGAGGAAGGCAGGACCATTCCTGCATGCCCCTCCGACCCTGCTAAAGTCTTCCAAGGCAGCGGTTGCTAAGGTTGCTTTAATACCTGGAGGATCCCTTGGTTTTATTGGTCTATGTTCAAGATTCAAGGCTAGTTTGACAAATGCCTAACACAAAGACTTCATGTTGCCGTGATAAGCAACCCTTGTGTGCTTAATTGGGGGTGTACCTATAACATCTGTAGGCTTTAAATAAGGTGTAATGCCTTCCTAAATGGACTGTAAGAGTTTCGGGGCAGGTGCACTCTGGTGCAAAGGTACTCCAGTTCCCTTAAATCATCATGGAATCATGGAGTGGTTTGGGTTGGAAGGGACCTTGAAGCTCACCCAGTTCCAACCCCTGCCACGGGCAGGGACACCTTCCACTAGAGCAGCTTGCTCCAAGCCCCATCCATTCCCATTCCTGGCCTGGAACGCTGCCAGGGATGGGCTGTGGCAGCTCTGAACAGCTTAATGCACTCTTTTTATCCTTATTTCCCAGCTGCTGCAGGTGGAGCTCTGAGCAGCCATGGTATATGCACCGTCCCTGACATGGAGATGTGCACTCTAAGTAAGTTCCAGTCTGTTTGCAAAGTTACCTTTTAATTTGGAGGTAGAAAAGTCGTTTAGGCCATTTCCCATGGATATTCCTTCCAGTACCTGTTATAAAGGGTTTCGGCCTCACTAGGTATTCCATTAACAGATTGCCAATAGAGGCTTCTCCCTGTTGTGTTAAGGATCTGCAGCACGATGTGCTTGAAGGGCCCTGTTTAGTCTGGGAAGGTTCCAGTTATGTCAAACAGGTTAAGTCAATGTCATTTCTGTGATTGCAAAGGAATGGAGCTTCCTCTTTCTTTCACCTGTGGGCAGGTAGTGATGGCGAAAGACTTTTAAGCAATAGCTTTATCCATGACTTTAAACCAAAGCTTACTACATAGTGCAGCTCCTCTCTTTGACACAGCTCCCTATCAGCCTGTTCGTTGCTTTGGCCCATCCCCACAACCTGAATAATTCCGCTTTTCTGGAAAAGCTGCTGTTTCTGCAGTCAATGTCCTTCCTGCTGTGGTGCTGACCCCCGGTGGCAGCTGCTGCTGATGCCTGCTTCGCAGTGCTGAGGGAGAGCGGTTCCTTGGGTCTGACCCTGATTCCCTGTCAAGCGCTTGTTTTAGGTAAACGATGCTTTCTGGAGAAAGAAGGAACGTATTCTGAGAGACAGAACAAACGTTTTCAAAGAACCACAGACTTGCTTTTTAAATCCTTTTTCCTTGTTTGATTCAGCTTGGGGGATATATTCCCCGTGGCCTAATGCAGCGCTGAGAGCAGTTTGTTTGTCGTGAGCTTATCGTTTCGTTTTCTGCTGGTTAATATGCTGCTAACATGGACTTGAAAACCAAAAAGCCATAATCACAAAGCCATATGGATTTGAGTCAGGCTATCGGTATGGGCAGCCCCAGCTGAGTTGGTTGCTTAAAAATGAGTAGGAAAAAGACTTTTCGGGCTTCAGTTTATATTTCTACATGGGTTTTACAAATAATTACTTAACCGAAAGCTGAGAATTTCTTTTTGCTTCTCAAGGAGGGTAAATCGTGCGGGAAGTACCGCAAATGCATCGAGAGTTATAAATGTTGGCTGCCCAAATTGATAAGTGAGGATTTGTTTTCTGTGAACAGCAAAATGCTGCTTTCAGCAGATATAAAAAAGCTCGTGTCTTGAAGGGAAACTCTAAATGAGCTAGAAGGGTAATTTAACATTAGTTTAGCATTAACATCTTAACATCAATTTAACATTCACGGTTGGTTAAACTGGATTAACTCCTGTAAAGATTTCTGTACATGTAGGAACCCCAGAAAAAGCTTTACAGAAGTGACTTTTTTTTTTCCCATCAAATTCTGCTTTTTCATTATAAATTTGATATTCCTTCGAGTTCGAGGTGGCAGAAGTGAGTGCCGTGATTTTCTGAGGGTCTTAGCTACCATGGAATATCTATTGTTCACCATGTGGAAAACGCTGAAGACAACAATCTGCAGCTTTGCTGGCAAAGTACACACAGGAAAGTTTAAAATACAAATGCCATTCTTCTGTATCTAACTACAGGGATCTAATTCTGATTATCCTATTGATCCTGAGTATTTTACTGTGTTCCAGGTACACCTAGGAGTTTGGTACTTCGAATGTTGCCAACAGTTAAGCATTCATTTACATTTATCTACATAAGTAGCTCGGGCTGGAGCTGCTGCTTTGCCTCAGCAGTAGAACAGGGTGTTTTAGCTGGCTTTCCTTCTTTTTCTCCTTCCCTTTCAGTTTTCCTAACCCAGCTGCCCGCAGTTACGCGGGAATGCCCCAGTGCTCTTTGACTGCAGGAAAATTACACTCTCCCTGTAGAGAGAGGGATTTTGTTATGCTTAAACTTTCATTGAGCTTGATAATGTTTCACTTGAGGTTTTCTGCTTTCATTCTTGTTGATTGAATTAGGGAATCCTGGCTCAAGATTGATGCTTCCCCCTTCCTCCCCTTTCCCTTGGGGAGTGCATTTTGTGTGAAGTTTAAAATGATTAATGGGAGAGTGTGATTGCAATCATTTCTTTTAAGAAAGGCTGAGTAGAAGTTGTTAGGCTTTGATACCCGTGCTTGTGATCTTAAACAGGGATTATTGGCTTGCCTGTTATCTTGCCCCTTACTGGACGTTTGTTACAGCTGCCAGTCCGTGGCAAAACCTGGTTTTGCAAGTATCAGCACAGGGTCGGTAGGTTAATGATGGGAAGGATTTCCTTAGGGCTCCACTGCTCTCATCTATAGGCTTTGAGCATTTTAAAGGGACAAATCCTAATCTGGCTGGTGCTAGCTTTCATTTAGCTACTCACTAGTTCCTCATTTAGGACAGTGCACGGGAACAGGCCAGGAGAGGGAGGCAGAGTACGCTGCAAAGTAGAGTCCGATTCCAAGGCCTCAGAGTTTATGGGTGTAAAAGGGTTTGTACTGCATCAAACCCACAGCTGCACCGCGGGGATCAGTGCTGGGGCTCTCCTGCAGTCCTCACCATCTTAAGCCATTGCTAGTGGCCATACACTCAGGACATGAGAAGCTTGCAGTGTCAAGTGAAGCTGTTCTGTGCTCCAGGTTACCTCTCATCCATCCATCCATCCATCCATCCATCCATCCATCCATCCTTCCTGCAGTAACACCAACTCTGCAGCTCTTACAGTCAAATTCTCCTTTGCTGGTAGCTCATGGTACCCCAAGGATGGGGAGGGCATTGCCATGTGTGTATGGGTTTGTCAGATCTTAGGCTGAAACCTAATTCCATGAGGTGGTGGCTGGTTCAGGTTAACTAAACTGTTACAGATTTAGGTTCATTTCAAGGTAATTTGACTAATTTAATGTCATTTGATGATTACAAGCAGCAGCATTTGGTTTATCAAATAGGCCATGTTTGGCATAAATGGAATGTGTCTTGATAAACTTTAACTCAAGAAATATTCATCTCTACAAATCATGTGGTGGGGATTAAAATAGTAAAAATAAGTAAGAAAATAAAAATAATTAAAAAAGAAAATAACAAAAAATTGAAAATCAGAGCTTTTGTGCCCGTGGCTTTCGCCATTGTGAGAGTGTTCTTAGTTTCCCAAACTGAATAGCGAATCCAAAAGGAAAACTCAGTCTTCCCCCAACAGCCTGGCTGCTCTCTGCCATTTTGCTGTAAAAAAGGTGTTTCAAGGAAGTAAGAAGTCTTTGGGAAGCTGTAGCTCTTACAAGAGTCACATTAAGGGCCTCTCGTGCTTCTGGGGACCAGGCCAAATTCATCAAAGAGTTTTTATAGAGTTCTGCCCTGTGTAAAAGTTTTATTGGAGGTCCTGGACAGCCTTCAAAACTCTTCTGGACTGCATCAGTTTGATTTAACTCAGCTTCATATTAGAGCAGTTGGTCTAAAATTAGCTTGGAGTATGGGCACTGTCCTTAATACAGGATTTTGCCTGGTGCATATTTAGGATTGACACTAGGACAGTGTGACCAAGGATATGACAAAAGCCTTTGCATTGTGGCTAAGTGTGAGAAAAGTTAAATTACTGCTGGTGTTGCTTGCCCAAGAAAGCATGGAGTTACCCAGGTCAGAAACAACTTACCCTAAAATGATTGTGGTCGAAGCTCAGGACAAGCTGCACATTGGATTTCCTGCCAGAGAAAAGGTTGTAGCTAAATAAGATTCTGGTGAACATTTGCTGTCATAATTCATTGGTAATCCTGCTGGGGAATTCCTCTCGGTAACTCTTATTATTAATTAGTTCAACTAAAATAGGGGATTAATAAATATTGCAGCACTCTTCATGTGACATTCTTTGTTTATTCCCATTTTACACATGGCATAAGTGAGGCACAAAGGCTTTTCCTCACTTTTGGTAGGTACAGAGGTATTGTTTCACTCTTCAGACACAGGCACCAGCTCCCAAGCCAAGGGGTTTTCACACTGATAGCTCAGCTGGAAACTTCTCTCCTCCGTTGTTTGCCAACACAGAGAATGACATCTCTTGTAGTTTCTCATCCAGCATGATACTCTGTCATTTAGCTGCTCAGATATTTAGCTTGTTGTGATAGAAAGAATTAGGGGTAATGGGAATCTTGTGTGTGAGGAGGCCTTGGTGTCTTCTAGGTCTGGGCCAGCGAGGAATGGTATTGAAAATCTTGAGAGAAAGGACTCTTCCAGCTACTGGTCTGTCCCTCAAAACCACAGCAACCTGGCTGCGAACCTGAGCATGGTGATGCTCCTGCCACACGGGCTGAGGTGCGGGTGCTCATGCAGCTTGCCCCAGGCTTCTGCTTCATGTAGAAGTCCTGAGCGGCAGCACAAGGGATGGTGGTGGGATCAGCCTGAGAACAAAGTAAGCTGGTCAGCCGACGCTGCTTTGATGTGTTGGCTATTGATTTTGCCAGCAAATACACCTGAGGCTGGGCTAACCTTTCTCCATCAGTAGCCTGAGAATTAGTGATGACGTTTCTTGTTAGGAAATAAGCTCCATGTACCACTTTCTGCTTATGTTACCATAGTTTCCCCCACCCCTTTACAAGTCTAAACCATTAGCACTAATGCATCATCCAGGTGATGATTTTTCATGGCTTCATGGTCTACTCAGACCTCTCTGGTCTTGTCACTCAGACAGGAGAGCGTTTTTATAACTCTCTTGCTGAGAACAGCTAATGGGAATGCTCAGCAATTGAAAGGTCAACGTGATAAGGAATGTTCCCCTTAGGTACCTGCATTCCTGTATCAAAGCCTGTGTGAGGAGGGAGCATGGCACAGTGTGAACCTGACTTAGTGACAGACTACAGCAAAAATGAGGAAGGATGGGTGTTGAAGTCACTCTTGTTACCCATAACCTGGAGTTTCTTGAGAACTGGAAGGAGGTTGTTAGGCTGAGGACCAGCTCCTTTATTTTGCTACATGGAAAGAAGCATGTCCACTGTGAGATGCTGCCCTTCAGGGTGCATTTTTTGTATGCGTTATGAAATGGTTTTTAAGTATCTGCTGTGGTGCCATTATTTCCTTTAATAAACAGAAATAAGAATAGGATGAGAGAGAAGCTGCTGGGGTTGTTGCACTGTAGCAGAAAAGCATTTGCCGTATTTACTAGGGCACATGTAGCTAATAATTGGATGAATAATTAAGTGAACGTATACATAATTAACTCTGCAGTCTGTGGGCATAGGACCAAACTGGCATTTGTCAAGGTACATGTGTAAGCTCAAATCCGTATGGAAGAGCAAGAGTCTTTGAGCAAGTATTAGCTGTTTTCCTGCTGAATTTCCAATTAACCTGACTGGGGTTTGTTTTGTATTTATTTTATCAGTATCTTTTATTGTTCTACCACACATGTCTCAGCCCTACAGCTGTACCTACATGTATGGTGTGATTTATCCCTTTCTTTCCAATGCTTCAAGCTTCACTGTGTTGTTGTGTATAGCATTCCACATAGAAAATGTGGAGTTGCAGAACTTCTTGATGGAATTCAATATGTAAAGCCCACTGTGATTCAGGCGAAACTGAAGACACAAACTTGAGGTTCTCTTAAATTTAATGGGTTTTCTTCAGCCTGGTTTTGGTTTTTCTCCAGCTTTGACCTCCATTTTTTTATTTGGCTTTCAGAAGCATGTGTTTTCATTCATATGTAGATGTATAAACACCCCTTAAATGGATATGAGATGAATTTAAGTATTTTTGCAGGTGTATTTCACTCTCTGTGTGACTGAGTTATTGGGTAAGGATCTGGTCCTTGAAGATCCTGAAGGTATTTGAGCAGCTCTGGTTCCCCTTTGCTGCTTGGGGTGTAAATGAGTAGTGAGTAGAGCGAGTGGTGGTGGAGCCATCTCCTCTGTCGTTATGGGAACACAGCAGTGGAGTGCCAGGGAAGGCAGTAGAGATGATATTTGCTGAATGACATGTAAAATCAGAGCTCTGGAAGGAATGGCTCTTCCCTCCTTAGGGAAATGTTTGCTTTTGTACAGGCTGATCTGAAAACAAGCTGCTTGGAAGGAGCACTGGGTTTGGAGGTGTGATCCATGCTGGTAAAAAAGTATGCTTTATGTCGATGTGCTATTGCTATGCAGCCATCTGCATGCTGTTACCTGTGGATGCACATCTCCATCCTGCTCTATACTATCACAATAACCCTGACGTAGCTGCTTGAGGCATGCAGACCCTCGTTCACCGCTCTCCTGAATGGCTTTTTGCAGTTTATCGAATTATTGTGTGCTTCAGGTCCTGAGGTTCAAATCAGGATCTCCAGTGCTGAGCTATGTCTACTTCGCACTGTAATAACAGAGGCTGTACAAGTGTTCAATACAAACCAACCTGCGCTTTGAGTAGCAGTGAATAAAAAAGAGGAGGTGAAGTCTTGAGGGATGTTGTGGGGTGAGACAGTGCAGACAGGGTGGCTCCAGTGCAGCTGTGCTTTGCAGCCAGCAGTATTCACAGACCAGTGGGTTAAAATCAGCAACCTGCTCTAGTAGAAGGTGTCCCTGTCCTTGGCAGGGTTTAGAACTGAAGGAGCTTTAAGGTCCCTTCCAACCCAAACCAGGCTGGGATGCTATGCTGCTGTCCTTTGCCATGGCCATGCACCCAGTCCATAGGCCGGCATGAGAATCTAAGTAAAGCTTCCTGGCAGTGACTGTGCAGCGCTAAGTCTAATGTTTGGAGGCTACTTTAGTATGGATCCATTTTAGGCTATTTTGGGTGGAGGATATGAGTTGGATCGTTCTAGACTCCATTTAAAATGCTTTTTTCTACTTTAAGACAAGGCAAAGCCTTCTACGTTTTGGATCCTGTTCAAGCACGAAGTTCTGAGCTGCAGCAAAGTATTTCATTTCATTACTTTTCACTCCATCTTTCTTCCTAAAAATGTCTAAAGCACACATAACATTAGAAACGCTTGACTGCGTAACAGTGAAACTGCAGAAACTTTGGCACTGGGTCTGATTGGAAATTCAAATGGGCTTTGCTAGTGTGAATCTGAATTCATCTTTCAACGTAGTATACATGGAAAAGGAGGAGGGGATGATGTTACTAGAAGTTAGAATTTATGTAATAATTTGCATAGACTGATTTGCAGCATGGAGGTGTCTAAATAGTATTAAACCTCAGTGATTTAAAGACTAGAACCAGGAACAATGAAGATGATTTTTTTTCTTGTCTGAGAAAAGTGAGTTGCATTTAGTTACTGTGCTCTATTTTCGGAAACACTGAGCTTCCTAAACTCTCTCTAATGCTTCTAATACTTGCTGTGCCTGTAGGGGCCCCAGTTGTAGGGCCTGGATCTTGCTTGTCCGTTAAGTCCATGGAAAGGCTGGAAAGCTGGAAAAGGTGTGTGTAGGTTTTGGGGCCATATCCCCTGTCCCCATCCCCGGGATAGAGAGAGATGATGCTTATGCTATTGTGTACTTTCCCCAAGACACTATTTTGCTTTCCAGGTTTTTCATAGGCATTTTTCACTTGATCACTTGCACATAACTGCAAGAAAAACCGCTAAAGCAGCGACCTTTCCCATCATTTCCTTAAATATAATTATTTCATAGTGGCTATTTTTCACTTTTTCACTCTCCTCCCTGCCCTCCCCTAACCAGGGATTAGAAGCTGCTGCTCATCAATGCCAAGTTTAAATCTGCTAATACCACAGGGTCTCTGGCATGTTTGAGAGAGACCCTTGAATGAAGGAGAAAATCCAACCCCACCTTTTCAGTACTGCAAATTGTTCCAGAAGGAAAAGAAAACCTTTTCCAGAAGGAAAAGAAAACCTGGAATGCGGCAAACAAGAAAGTGCAAAGGTGCGTGCTGCCAGCTGAAGAACCACAGATCGTTCTGCTCATTTGGAATTTTCTTCTTGGTTTTGTGTGTATGTTGGCTTTTCTCAGTTCTGTGTGTCACCAGCAGGAACACATTGAGCCTAATGACAGTAGGAGCCTTGCAGCACAGTTATTAAGGGGAATAAGAACAATGTGGCATAAATCTGTGCCTTATTTTCCAAACAAAAGTAAATGCTCTTCAGTCTAACCTCCATAGTCCTACTGGAGAGATGTTACAAATGTGCTCATGCCTTGGTTTTGGAACAAACGATATACCAATTAATAAAGATCAGTAATGTAATATTAGATAACTCAGTTTGTCTTTTTTGCTGTCAAAGACGCAAATGCCTTTACTCTGCTCAAAAGCTTATCAGAAGAAACCACCTTTAGGTCAAGGAAAATTTACTCCATATATTAATGTAATCACAAAAGAGGAACTTTCTTCCAGTGATGTTTCCCTCTGGACAGTCCAGGAACATAATCATTACATCAAAAAATCAAGAGTTTTACAATTCCTCACTTCAAATCTGATTGACTTCTGTGTCTTTGGAAAAAAGCAAGGTTCTTCTTTTTCCTGCCCCTTCAGTAAGAGCACTTCATCTTTAGGGGCTGTTTAGTGAATCCGATTGCTGAGGAGCAGATGTAAGAGGTCTGAACAACATCTGTGTGACCACAGCTGAAAACATTATGACCATTATGGTATAATAGGCAAGAATACCTTCTGATAGATGTGCTAGAGCTGTGGGCATGGATCGCGCTGTGCACGTGCCTGTGCATACATCCCCCTTCACTTCAGCAGCTGGCCTGGGAATTGCAGTGCTGGGTGTTGGCTTCTTGAAGCTGAGCTGTAAATTATAACCCAGCTACACAAAAAGGCACCTCTTATTGAAAAGTCAGTACATTTGTCAGAAATCTGATCTGCTCCAGTTCCCAACAGCTGCTCTTTACTGCTGGTGCAACACAGGCAGTACAACAAGCTTGGGCTTTAATGTGCTGGATAAAAGAGGGAAAAGAAACCCCAAACTCAACCCTTGTCTGTGGAGCTTTGAGCATTAAGACCTTTCTTTCTGATTTGGAAGTGAGAACAACGTATTTCTGGAATCAATTATTTTAGCTTGGAAACTTAACAAGTTTTAGCTGAAGGCTGGGGAGAAGATATGCCAAAAAAGCCAGCATATTTCCACATTTTTCTGTACTGCCACTACTGATACTATAGAAGTATCTATGCTACTAGAGCTACTCCTTTTTGTTATCAGATCCTTCTACATCCAAGCTAATAGGTCAGCTGCAGAAGGAAAAATATTCAGAAGATGGAAGAAGTTTTTCCTAATATTAATCCTTGAAAAAGTAACCAGACGTATTTCGTTCTGTATTTGCCAGGTAATCTTTTAGATCTGATGCTTGTGTGTAGGAGGCACTTGCTTATTTTACACAATGCTTTGAGATCGGTGGAAATGAAAACCAGCATAATTACCCTCTGGCCTTTTATCTTTCTGTGGTATCACCTCTAGAGAATGCCAGGAGAGGGTAGAGAAGCCTTTGCACAGCAGATAATCACAGCCATTAGAGGAAGCAACACTCACTTAACATCACCTGCATTTTCCTCACTAAAACATAGATATTGGAGTCAGTGTTGATCCATTACTGAAATCAGGCAGCCAAGAAACAGCCACGCTTATGGTAGGACCCACAGGAAAACGGGAGTTTTGGATATTCTAGTAAATTCTTTAAATATTCAGAGGGTTGGTATGATAAAATAGGGGCGAAGGACACAAAGAATATGAACGTCTGCTTTAAGTGCAAAGTACAAGTCAGCCATAATTACAAATTTGGGATCAATGCTGCTGTATTTTGAATGTGTTGGCAAATAATTAACGAGGGAGTGCAGCACAAGGATGAAAATCTCCTTTTCAAACTCTATCTTGAGTGAAACGTAAAACTGTATCTGGGCAAATGCTGGTGCTCTTTAAAAGAGGTGAAGGAAAGGGCCGGATTTACGATGCAATTGGAATTTTGGAAGGGAAGCGGCACTTTTATTCAGTAGTTAAATGCACAGTGAAGTGTTCCACCCTCTCCGGTTTGTCATTATCCCTGATCCAGAAGCAGCAGCTGAGTGAGCAGGATCTGTAATGGTGTGGAGAATATTCATGTGTCAGATCTTGACTGAATGTCACATCCGCTTAGTGCTGTTTAAAGGAGAAAGGAAATAACTCTGTCTTGCACCCCTGAGAAAAGTCAGCCCATCCCCTTATCTCTGTTTGTCTGAAGCCAATTGGAAGTGTGATGCAAGTTTGTCACCTAAGGAGATTTTTTTTATTATTATTTCAGTTTGAAAATGGGTTTGTTAAGGGACAAACCACCACCAGCAGCTCTGAATTCTTGTGCTGGCCCTTCACGTTCCTAAAGCCTGGGGGCTTAAAATCCAGTCGTGGCTCTGTTCAGTGTGGGTTTTGGTGGAGAATCCAACGGGGATGTTCTCTACACTATCTCTTGCCTATAATATTGCGGGCATAACAGGGTAATTCTCACTAGAAAACTTGTATGTCCTTATATTAGGTCGATTTTATTCAAGCCTACACCACTATCCTCAAGCTATGGTCAGTTTCTGCAGTGCAGTTCATCTGTGGAGAAGTTTGCAGTGACACCTTGAGGTTGTGCCCTGGAAATCAGTTAACAGTCAGTATAATGCAGGGATGCTGGTCCTCATAGGCTCAGAAAAGAATTATATTTTCCAAATATGTCAGAAAATAACGGTAGTTTTTGTTTCCCTCTGTCTCGATGCACCTTTGAATGGTTCTGTAGGCAAAATAATGTAGAATCCCACCTTAGGGAGGTGCAACGTGGGAGGGATGCAAAGGTGCTGTACTTACCAAGGGAGAAGAGGCAGCGGTGCAAAAAGAGGCTTGTCCCTGGGTGGAAGTAGCTTGTCCCTCTTGAGCTCAGTTCACTGCTGTCACTCCAGCTTACTGCTGAATGTGGCTGATGAAATTTTACCTAGAATGCATAAAATGCAATCCTGTTAAACTCCAATTTAGTCTGAGGCAGAAAGCAGCTACCAGTGCACGCACAAATGCTGCTGTGATGAGTGCTAGAAGAACAAGAATGTCAGCTGTTGCATGGATTTGCAATAGACTGGGAATAGAGGAGGCTTCGGACATAAACATGTGGGCAATGCTCTTACGTGCTTTGGTGCAACAGAGCATGGAGCTGATACCAACACCTATCAAACACCATCCTTAAACCTTGGTAGTTTGCTCACTTGTCTTAATTTTCAGCTGTCTTAAAATGCATCCTGATAAACTGTTGATAAATCAAGTAGCTACCGTCAGATGATCTGTAATGGAGCATAAGTGAAGCTGTGATAAAGCAAATAGGCTCATCCATATCATTCTAGATTTGCTTTGAACTGGTATAGAAAGTGCTGAGACAGAGATAAAGTGGCCTGATGATATAGGAAGAAGCGGATGAGTGTCTAAATAATAAATGATCCCAGGGAAAATGTCACGTGAGAGGTTTTATGACATATGTTAATGCTGTAGAATAAGTTGCGTTGTCAAGGACTGCAAATGTCAGATTTGTACAATACTCCATGTGATGAAGTGTTCCTTACTTGAGAAGTACTGCTACAGTCACACCAGTTACCAAGTGACAAAATCAAGTAATTTAATTGTGATTTCACAGTATTTTTTGCATGTTGAATGAAAGGCTTCGTTGCCTCTGTTTAGTCGGTTTCACTTTTAATAATACTGATTACACCATATATCTTTCCTATGTTTTTAGGGCCAATTTCTCAATTTGGCGCAAGATTCAAATTTTAATGCAGTCGACAACATTAAAGCTGAGTTTATCTTAAACTTTGCTATGGTAATGACATCTCCCTGCTGGCAGCTAATGTGAATACTACATGGAAAAATACTTCCTGTAGCAGGGGAGGTGTAAAGGGACAGTCAAAACCCCCTAAAAATGTAGGAGCACATTTCAAGTCTTTGGTGTAAGGTAATTCCAGTCTATTTGAAGGACTTGCCCCAAGCACATGCCTTCCAGTGCTGTTTTATGTTTCCCTCACTTCTGGTGATGCGAAACTCCCCCTAGAGATGCTTACTTCAGCTGTAACTTTCTGAGAAAGGTAGTGGAGCTGTTGTAATTCCTAATCCTGGTGTAAAGCTTATGTATAATGCAAAAAGAAATCAAAGTAGATTGAACAAGCATGATGCTTGAAAATCTCCATGGACTATGAAATGTGAGTGTAGCAGCAAGAGTCACCCAAATGAGTATTTTTAGAAACCATTTCCTAAGCATCTCCATGGGGATGGCAGAGATCAGGAGAAACAGCTTCCACTGCTTTATCTGCCCAAAACATTTAGTATAAGGTGACCACGGGGGGGAGTTGCCAGAATACACACAGGCACCTGCTGAAAATGGAAGGTAGATTGAAATCATCTCTCTACAATGGGTGAAAATGGGTTATGAAAAGGCAGGGAGTGAGGGAGGTGGGGAAGGAGAAGGGGCTTGTTTGGTAGTGCCAGGAGAGAAATGGGACTGGTTGAAGCAGCACTGCAGACTCCAATATAGACATGAGAGAAAAGCAAAATCAATCAGGGTTAATAGCTGGTCCATCTCCCTTCTGCCCTCCATGTGAGAGGCAAGGGCAGAATGGGGTGATGAAGATGCATGAATAATTGCAATGGCAAAACACCTGCCTGCCAGGGAGAAGTGGTGAATGAATTCCTTATTCATAGCTTTAAAGCCCACATATCTAACTTAAGCATAGCTGAGTTTGGGGAATAGAAGTCAAGAAGATGAATGGCTGGACCTCACTGAGTTAAGAAGGATAAAATAATGCACACTGTGTATGAACACAGTACCAAATACATTCTGTTTCACAGATTACGTGAAAATCGGTGGTGTTCAGAAGAGTAGGACAACACCCTGCCTGTTTGTTACTGTCATTGCAGTGTGGATGTGATTAGAGGGTGGTCCCTTTAGAGAGGAAGAAGAAACTTCTTTCCCCATCTCAACTGGAGAAAAACCTCCGTTCAAATCATGACTGCGGTAAATATTAATTCTACAAAGAGGAGGGATGGCAGAGAAGAGCACACCCAGACTGGCTGGTAGCCCAGTGGCTGGGGGACCTGCAAGGCATGAGAGACAAAGGGAGAAAAATCCACACTTTGGCTGGTTTGGACCGGTAAAGGAAACTAAATTTCCCCATATTTAGGAACTTCCTAAAAAAAGCTCCTGTCAGTACCTTCATAAAATTAATGCATCAACAGCAACAGAAGTTGCTGAGAAGAAGCAAGAGAGTTTCAATCGCAGCCAAAACACGGCAAACTTGAAGTCCCTTGGGAAAACAGTTTAGTCACATTCAGGCTCATGTCTTCCCATTTATATTAATGCAAAAGGAAAATCTAAGGAGGGGACTGATTTCGGTTGCTCACCACATCTTGATTTGCTGCTTATTGCAAATAACAGCTTTGCCTGTTTATGTTCACCTCCCACTAAACAGAAAGTTGCTGCCAGAAGCTTAGGGTATTCTCTCAGCAGAAAAGCATCAGTCTGGAGGGATGCAGATCTGTGCCCTGCCAACAGCTTGGAAATCTACTATGCAAAGGTTGCATCGGAACTTGTCTTCAAGAAAAGGTAAATGAATGAATTGCAACTAAGCATCAAGTTTAGATAAATACTCTTTGGATCCAGAGGCCAAGTAATTCCCATTGGCCATAGTCTGTTATGTTTTTGATGGAGATCAGCAGAGGCCATTCAGGGGAGACCTTTAAAAGACAACTTGCCAAATTCAGCCTGGGTGTTTAAAGTCTCAAAGGTGCTTCCCATCTCACTGATGTCAAACTGTCTTTTCCTTTCTTTACCATCAACACAGGTAGCTCATTTGTTTTCTGATCTTCATTCCTCAGTGCTTGTTTCAGAAGCCCAAATGCATAGAATTGGTTCAAAAACCACCTAAATATCTGAAGTGAGTTACATCTAAACCCTACACCTAAATCTCTAAGCTACCTGAAGTGGAAGGTCCACTCAGTTCTTGTATATTGATGTATTTTAAGTTTCCTCTTTGTCCCGGTTTTGACTTGTACTGGTTTGAAAACCCACATCAGGAAGAGCAAGCTGCACCAGGTACATGATGGGACTCCTGACTCTACATGAGCATTCTGGGCAAGCTTTTAAAGACATTCTGTGGTTCAGTGCCCAACCTATAAAATGACGTGCAAAGAACATGGTATCTGCCAAGGGCTTTAGGAAACAAACTCTACATTCATCCTTCTTGAAGAATAATAATAGTGAGTTCATGTGAACCTTCTCTCAAGGATTCCTTCTCTTTTTGCAGCAGCATCAGGCGCTGCTCACTGAAATCCATGAACAAGAATAGCAGTGACTGACTGGGTTTTGGTGCCTTTTTTTCCTCCTTGTTATACATGGAATCATTCTAAGGAGGACCTTTGAACCTTGACACAAGCCATCAGCTGCCCTTGGGGTAGAAGTGAACAGAATCACCTCTGTCTGTAGGTCTGGGGGTGCTAAAATCTGCTGTGGCTGAGCTGTAGAGAGCCCACGTATGGGCATTATCAGCACCAGTACTGATGCAGTGCAGCACTGAGTTGCTTTTGCAGTTACCCACATTAGCACCTGCATTACCAGGTTTAGTTCAGACCCCACAGCAATGCCCTCCCAGCTCAGAGGAATAAAAGGAGTTTCATATCTCCTCTTAATTTCTTCAGTTTAATCTCAATATTTGGAATCCTGTTGGTGCAGTCCTCATCACCCTCTTAGATTAAAACTGAAACCACATCATGTAAGTGCATTTGCTTTGTTTTTAGAAATATGTTGCCATGGGAACTTGCTGTTGCTCTAGCTGCTGTGCCAGATGCACAAGCTCTCTGTCCCTGGGCTGTTTTAGTTTTTCCAGTAAATTAATTGCATTTAAATTAAACATATTAAGTGATTTCTTGTCAATTAATTTGAATGTTAAGTTGGGTACTTGCAAAGTTTCTCTCTTCCTACTCACCCCACAAGATTAATTAAGTCCTCCAGATATTGTAGTCCATCACATAAAGCTGTGCTCTTCCCCAGCTCTCTGCAGTTGCAGTACTCGCTGCCTGCATGGGAAGTAATCAGTGGCCAAAGTAATTGCTTTTCATGAGTCTGTTCTCAGCTGTCCTGTCAGATCAAAGCTCTAATGAAACTGTTTCAGCTTCCAGGAAAAAATATTCAGCAGAAATGTGCTGTAATTGCAGGTGGAAAGCAAAGCTGAGAATGGAATTGGGTTAGTTTAGCACATCAGATGTTCATTTGTTGGTCCTCTTTGGAGGCACTCCCCCCAGTGCTGGCTCTGTCATGTTTCCTCCTCGCGTTCCTGCTGGGGGAGGATGTTTGGGTTCCTCCCAATATCCGTATTTTGTGTTAAGGCAGTAAAAGATGGTGAAGAATTCTGGCATAATGCACAGTGGGTGAAGAACATCCTCGGCACAGAGGCAGGCAAATGATCCGGGGTTGCTCTGTACTTTGCCCCTGTACATTCAGCCAGTAGTGGGGACTTGAGGAAATACTTAAATTCGAACTTAAATAGTCAGTAAAAAGATTCTCCAAGAGTTGTTTCTAGATCTGAACTCTGAGAGGTCAGCAGCAAATGAGCTTATTAATCTATTGCTTAGATTCGTAGCAGGCTGCTTCTAAAATTCAGAGGTCTTGGAGCAGGATGTTTGCTGTGGGTACATGCACCCAACAGTAGCCCAAAGAAAGAGAGGAAAAGATAGTGAATATATGTAGCAGGCTTAAAACACTTTATACACAGCTTCCTGATCTGCAATCCTAAACTGTAAAGAAACTGACTGATAAATTAGTAGCCTACAGGGAAATCTTATTTACAAGGAAGGCAACAGAAACATTAATGCATCTTTATTAGCCTTATTTAGACCATATGCTTCCTTCATGGTGGGAAACTGCAGAGTCCCTGCAGTAAAGCAGCAGTGGGTAGATGCTGAGATACAAACTGTTGATTTGCATGCTTGCCTGGACCTCTGCAGCTGCTGGGACTTTTTGCTGCAGCGAGAAGTAGGCTGATAATCAACAAGTAATGGCAAATGGAATTTTCTTTGTCTCCTCCAGGATTTCATTGAGTAACAAAGTTATGGAGAGTATAGAAAGGGAGAATGGTGATTTTATAGAGGAGGGGGTGCACAAACTGGAGTTTGTCAACTTTGGTGAGAAGGAACACAGGGAGGTGTTTCTGTTTTTTTCCAGTGTCTGAAGGGGGCTAAAAGGATGCTGGAGAGAGGCTCTTCATTAGGGACTGTAGTGATAGGACAAGGGGTGGTGGGTTCAAACTGAAACAGTGGAAGTTCAGGTTGGAGATATGGCAGAAGTGCTTCCCTGTGAGGGTGCTGAGGCGCTGGCACAGGGTGCCCAGAGAAGCTGTGGCTGCCCCATCCCTGGCAGTGTTCAAGGCCAGGTTGGACACAGGGGCTTGGAGCAACTGCTCTAGTGGAAGGTGTCCCTGCCCGTGGCAGAGGCTGGAACTGGATGATCTTCAGGTCATTTCCAACCCAAACCATAACTTCTATGGTTCTTATCTTCTAGCCTCCTTGTCCCCTGAAGTCTTTCCCTCATAGTAACAAGAGCTGGGACATGCCATGTTTATGGGTCTTGTTGTTGTATGTTGCAAGATAACCCCTATCAGACTTAGGAGATGCTGCCCTGCACTTGCAAAAGTGCCATGGCTATACGTTACACATTACTGGGAGATAAGCTGGTTGCTTTGGTGGAGGATATCATCTATAGGCAGATATTACGTATTATTGCTATAAACCAAAATTTAATAGTAAATCCTATGCTTTATTCATTAGGGTGGTTACAAGTGGTTTTGGATTAAGCTGTAGTTACTTGGTTTTTAATGCATGCACATACTTTGCTGCATATGTTTAAATAAATCAAGTGTAGGCCAATGGAAAGGGATTTAAAAGTTGATTACTGTAACTTTGATTTCCTCTCTGGCTTTTCCTATTCCAAACGTGTTTCACTTTGCAGGTTGTTTTGCTTGGTTCGGGCCAGTGCAATCCTTGCAATTTTCCACACAACACAGTGAACAGAAGATATCTCTCTGCTTTTAGTGGCAACAGTTTCATTGCCAAACTTCCCTTGGCACCTTTGAAGCTTGGTTTGTTTATTTCCCTTTTTAACAGAATGAAAGTCCTTTCAATCACCCCATGGTGGTTTTTTGCTCTCCTGTTGAGTCTGAATTTTAAACTGAAACATAAGCCTAAGCAAGCAGCCGGATCATTCCTAGCTAAAACTTTCTACAGGCCAACATAGCTGGAGAATGACAACATTCCCATTTTGTTCCTCATCATCCATGAAACAAAAAAATATATCAAGAGAAATGCATGGAAAGAATCTTTGGGGCTCTATTAATGCCAAACACAAAGAAGCTTGTGCTTAGATTGTACTTCTTTGATTACTCAACTGAGTTATTAGATACATGGAGAACACCCATTTAAATGTATATCCATTCTCCTTCTGTAATAGATGAATGTGCTTTGCCTTGAATCTGTAAGCAGAATACAGCACTTTGATGTAGTAACTGGAACGGAATAAAGCCAGTCAGGAGATGGAGAGAAGGATGCAGTTGGCTTTAAAGTGAATGGAACAGAGGAGTCCCTCGGTTAGTTAATTAACTTCAATTTCTATTTTAATGAACTTTCTCTGATGCTTGCTTAAGTATCCAGATGCTTGCAAATATTTTTCCCCAACAACAGGCTTTTGTTGGTGTGTTGTAAATTATAAAGGGGGGAAACCTGTCTTCTGTATCCCAGGGATCATACTTTAGTATTTGCACTATGGCAACATCAGTGTGCTGGTGGCTCAGAGAAGGCAGGTGATCAGAGCTGGATGTTCACTACAGGTGACTGGTCTGGTGAAGCTCTTCCCAGGCTCCTCCTGCACAAGGAGGACTTGGATTGAATCAGACTTTTTTACTCCAAATAGCTCTCTGTTTGCTAACAAGAATAGACGAGTAGAGAGAACCTTGTTCTACTAGACCAAAGTTCTGCAAGGTGCATGAAGGTAGCCCTTCCCACAGAGGTTATCCTTAAATCCTCAAATGTTCTTCAGGAATTGGCTGTACTTATAGAATCATAGAATCCCAGGACTGGTTTGAGTTGGAAAGGACCTTAAAATCATGCTGTTCCACCCCCCTGCCATAGGCAGGTATGCCTCGCACTAGACCATATAGGTTCTGTCCCACCCGGCCTTGAGCACTGCCAGGGATGGAGCATTTAGCACTTCTTTGGGCAACCTGTGCCAGTGTCTCACCACCCTCACAGTAAAGAACTTCCTTATATCTAATTAATGCCAAGGCAATCCCCTTGCTATTTGTTATAGGGAACTCTGGAATAAACTTTAATTTCAAGATGCTGGTGCAGCAATGTTTCAAATCACACCTTGCTTCTAGAGAGGAGCTCACCCAAGCCCTGAGTGATGGCTCTGCCTGGTGACAGCTCCCACAGCAATAGGATAAATAACACTCCCAGAGTCGGATACTCTCCTTGGGTGGGATTTCGGGAGCAGCCCATGCTGGCTGAGCTCTTCAGCAGGAGCAGAGTTAAGCAGCTTTCAGTGCCTTGGAATATCTTGCCCAGCAGCAAAGCTGGAATAAGCACATCTGAAGTTAACGAAGTGGCACAGTTAAGTTTCTGTCTGAACACAGTAAAAAAGAGGAATTGTCCCGTGGGTGAAGACCTGGGCTGAAACGTGGGAGAGCTGCCTGCAGGGACAGATTACCATCCCTCCCACCCCAAACCAAAGGCAGATGTTTTCCTCTTGCTGACTTTCCATAACTCATCCTGCCAAGGACTCCCTGTGCACTGCTGAGCAAATCGCTTGTTCTCTCACATCCAAATTCCTTTTTGCAGTTCAGCTCCCACAGTTTTGGCTTTTGTTTTCTTGTAATAGAAATACTTTGGAAGAGGAAACATCCTCTGTATTTTACACAGCAAAACAGGGCTGTCTTCGCACAAACAGCTACAGCAGTCAGGAAACAATGGCAGTTTCACCTTGGTAGTCTGTTGGAAGTTTTCCATTTCCTTTATCCTGGACTACTTGTAATTGAAGGTGCAACTGTCCTTGTTAAATGAGCAATTTCAGTATTCTTCCTATGGATGCTGTTAATTGGATGCTTAATTCTTTAAAACATCACAGTCATCTGTGGAATGAACCAGATTTAAGATCGAATAGTAATAGCTGAATAGCCACATCTGCCGCCATAGAGCTCACTGGAGCTGCAATTAGCCAGTTAAAGGCATCAGACATCTGTGTGTTAAGAGATTAGGTCCATCCTGCTGCTTTCATTGCCTCGGTGAGAAGTGGGTGGGTTAATGGAACTCCTCATTGCGGCAGCATGTTTTCACTAATTGTGGTCACCAGATTTTGTAGTGGTGGCTGCACTAAAAATGCATCGGGGGAAAAAACCTATTGGGTTCCACCCCCAGAGCATGAGCAGCAGGTCAAGGGAGGTGATCCTGCCCCTCTGCTGTGCTCTGGGGAGACCCCACGCAGAGCACTGTGTGCAATTCTGGTGTCCCCAACAGAGGAAGGACATGGAACTGTTGGAGCAAGTCCAGAGGAGGCCATGAGGATGATCAGGGGCCAGAGCACCTCCTATGGAGAGACAGACTGAGAACCATGGGGCTCTTTAGCTTGAAGAAGAGAAGCTGCATGGAGACCTCAGAGCAGCTTCCAGTGTCTGAAGGGGGCTAAAAGGATGCTGGAGAGGGACTTTTCATCAGGGACTGTAGTGATAGGACAAGGGGTGATGGGTTCAAACTGAAATAGGGGAAGTTCAGGTTGGAGATGTGGCAGAAGTGCTTCCCTATGAGGGTGCTGAGGCCCTGGTACAGGGTGCCCAGGGAAGCTGTAGCTGCCCCATCCCTGGCAGTGTTCAAGGCCAGGTTGGACACAGGGGCTTGGATCAAGCTGCTCCAGTGGAAAGGTGTCCCTGCCTGTGGCAGGGGATTGGAACTGGATGATTTTAAGGTCCTTTCCAACCCAAACTATTCTATGATCTATTGCTGTTAGTTCAGGTGGTAGGAAGAGTTTCTGGTTGTGCTCTGTGCGACGAGTCCTCTACAGACTCAAATTAAAAGGTTTTTTGTGATTGCCTGCTTTTACCATAATGCTTCGAAACACTTCTTGGAGTTGTTGGGGTTTTCTTTTAATGTTTTGGGCTTTTTTGACACTACCCCAGCACCTGAGACTCCAGGCTGGGAGCCAGAGGAGCCCTTCTTGCAAATAGATGATAAAAGGGTGGCCCCTGTCTTATATATCCCAGAAATAACCTTGCAAAAATCTGACAATTGATTTTGGACAGTGCAAGTGCTGCCTTTATTACACATAAATGCCAAGGAAGAAATGAAATTGCTTTTCATACTGTAACCCTCCAACCTGGGGAAGTTGCTGTTGAAGTCTCTGGGGGAGAGAGCTTTGTTTAATCCTCTTAAAATTGGCGTGAGTGCTCCAGGTTATTCTGCTGTTCGAGGCCTGTTTGTTCTTTGGTCCTCTCTTGCTACTCTGCAGATGGGGGAGATTGTTGGGCTTTCTCCCAGTTTATTCCATTATTCTGGATCACTGGGGTGTTGGTATAAACTGGCTCTGGCATCACAAGGAGCCTGGTGTAAGTACCAGCCCAGTGTGCTTCTTGGCCAGGAGTGTATGAGGCAACTCTCTGATGCTTCTTGGGTTACTGGGAAACCAGACACTTACAGTCACACTTCTACACACCAATTCTAATGCCCAGGCCACAAAATCATCCTTTTTCAGATGTGGAAACCTCATAGCAGCCTTCCAATATCTCAAGGGGGCCTATAGGGATGCTGGGGAGGGACTCTTTATTAGGGACTATAGTGAGAGGACAAGGGGTACCAGTTTCAAACTTAAACAGGGGAAGTATAGATTGGATATGAGGAAGAAATTCTTTACTGTAAGGGTGGTGAGGCACTGGAATGGGTTGCCCAGGGAAGTTGTGAATGCTCCATTGCTGGCGGTGTTCAAGGCTGGGTTGGACATAGCCTTGGGTGGCATGGTTTAGTGGGAGGTGTCCCTGCCCATGGCAGGGGGGTTGGAACTGGATGATCTCAAGGTCCTTCCCAACCCTAACTAGTCTATGATTCTATATAATATGCCAGAACACCAGCCGAGATGTAGCTGTGTTGGGTTTTGGTTGGGGTTTGTTGTTTTTAAGCTATTTTTTGAGTTGTTATACCAGATGCTCAATCTTGGCTCTGTGAATTTCCTGCTCTTGAACCTGTTTCCATACATTTCTGATCACTTGTTTGACAGTAGGGATAATTAAAAAGAACATGTCTGGAGCTATGGTGGGAACAGTGGGATGGATGAAGCTCTTTGCTTGCTGAGGTTGTGCTATAAACAAAACCTTTTGCACTTTGGGCAAAACTGTGTCTGGCAGAAAGAGAATAGGACAGTTAACTTGATGAGAATATATGTCTTGTGGGTTTCTCTGTCTTTACATGCTATCTATGATGGAATCCGAGCTATTAAAGCCAGGTGACTGATGTACCCATGCAGGTCAAGAAGTGATCCTGAGCCTTTGCTAAGCTTTGAAAACCTCAGGTTCATTTATTTAGATTTTCTTTCTATGTCTCTAAAACTAGACTGGAAAAAAGGAGTTCAGGGCTTGCCTGAGAAGGGCAGTGAAGGGAAATTGCCCTGAGAGATGATAGAGTTGTTGTGAACATGTTTCTACAAGTAAGGCTGAACAAGGGGACTGTTTCTGGATTCTGCTACAATTAGAGATGGGACTTTGTGCCTTTCTTTGCTGGTTTGGATGCTTATCCAAGTTCTCCACATCTCCTGTCTTCATAACAGCTATCAGTATTCTAGCTTAAATTGATGATGCATAAGCTAAGTATGTTCTGAATATGAAGTGTTGCTCTAAGAGATCCTTTGAACATACAAGGTACAGCATTAGTGGGCTGTGTATTACCTGCATCATTGCTGGTTTTCCCAGTGCTGAGAGCCTGAGGGACGTAACACTGTGAATAGTGATGGACTTGCTTCCTGAGGTCTTGTAAGTTCTCAAATTTGCCCATGGTTTTGGGTTTTAAAGATATGAGAGAGCATAGATCTTCTACAGCCACCTGTTTTAGTGTTCAGCCAGTGAGACCTGACTTAATCCTCTTTGTTCAGGGATGCTGTGCACTAGGTTTGTAGTATCCCAGGTCTTGGAGCACTGCTTCTATTTCCTATATCAATTATTCCTCCCTGGATATCTCAGGACAACTGCCTTCCACACCCCCCACCCCCCACCCCCCAGCTTTCTTATGCACTTTCAAGCTTGCAGCATTCAAGTGGGTACAAAGCAATGGAAGAAACGACTTAATTCATCCCTTGTTTCCAATTAGCTTTGCATGTGAAGTAGCCTGGGCATTGACTTAGCTCCATGCTGAGGAGCAATGCTCCACTGGGTCAAGTGACCAGCAGTTAAGGAGCCCCAAGATACCCTCTAAGGCTTATAACAGCCTCTAAGTAATAGCATGGATGAGTCTGCCAGGTCAGAAGCTATTTATTGTCAGAACCTGTGGCATTAAAGCATGCTTTCAGATGCTTCCTCTCTCCGTACAATTTTCTAGACACAGTCAAATTTTAGCTTACTCAAAGTGATACTACCGTTTAATTTTGAATGGGCTAATTAAACTGACCACCACAAAACCTTAGAGGTCAAGTGGAGTTTTGGCTGCTATCACTTAATTCTATCTTTCAGTAGAACTTCAACGAAATGCTGATAAAGTGGTGTCTTTATGTCAGAATAGTACTTGTTCCCTTTAGTACCTCGTGTATTTAAACTTCTGCTCAGTTCTATAAATACCACTTTGTTTCCCAACACTTTCCAGGGGACAGAAAGGATCTGGAAAGCTTCTTTAAATTTTAAAATAGATACAGTAATATGCAACCATGTAATTCAGATCCTAATCAAATACAGAGAATTATTTTATTAAGCAAGCTTGAAGTTTTAATAGAATTCAAAATACAACTGGATTCATGTCCAAGGTGACATAATCCCCACTGTGGTTGCGCTTCAAAATTCCAAGCAAGAATATATGTATTTAAGTCTCTTCTGCAAAGCACTGTGATGCCAAAATGTGCCATCTGTAAATGAGATGCTCCTCAGCTTTGGCTGTATAATTTGTGCCCTTAAATTATCGGGCAATGAGACTCTAAATATGTATTTCGTATGTCTTCAGAGGTTTTATTTGGCTGCCAGCCTGAAAAGTATCAATATTGTAAGGATTAAACAAACACAAAATCAAATAATCTAACAGAGAGACCAAATCAATCCAAAAGGAATGTTTGAGTTGTGTAGACTTGTTGGACAAGGGAGAGAAGTCACTGTGCCAAAGGCACATAAACAGGATGAGTGTTTAGAATCACATAATCGTAGAATGGTTAGGGCTGGAAAGGACCTTAAGATCATCTAGAAACACCTTCTTCATCTCAGCTGTTTTTCTGCAGGACTCTACAATGCTAATGGGCAGTCTGCAGTGTTGCGATGGGGCGACTGACCTGCAGCAGCAAACCCGCTTTTCCTGTGTTTTGTCAATTTGATAATGGTTTCCTGCCCTGGGAACAAACTGTCTTACCAAAGTGTGATTCAGTGGTATGGGAATACTTTCACGCAGGTGAAATAATGATAGCTGTTTGTCATTATGCGGATAGAGAAAACTTCTGAAGGCAATAAAATCTCTTGAGAAGGAAGTGGGTTGAGAAGTTCACAGAAAGCACAACCTATGGACCACATCATGAGTAGGCCAGAAATGGGGTTTGGGTGCAAATCTGTAAATAACATCTCTCTAATCGACTTGGGAACCATCACTTGTACAATTAACTTCTTTCTGCTGATGTTGGACATGCATTTCTTTGGTCTATACAGTGTTTGTGATATCAAATCTATAGTTTTTAACTGACAATCTATGTAGCTGAGGAAGATTAACATTTCCTCAAGTAGGATGCTGCCAGTGCACACAGTACTGCTGTCTGATTTTAAAGTTGCAGGATCTTAGACTGTGGAAGTGCCATGTCGCCTGCCAGACATGAGCGAAATCAGAAGCTGAAGCTGTTTTCAGTGGGTCTGTATTGGATCCTTCAGTGTAATAATCTCTGTGAACATGAAGATTTCGGAGATCTGCTGACTCTGAGCTCCCTGGGGCTGACTGCAAAGGGGTAGAGGGTGGTGAGTCCCTGGCACAGGTTGCCCGAAGAAGTGGTAAATGCTCCATCCCTGGCAGTGTTCAAGGCCAGGCTGGGCAGAGCCTTGGGTGACATGGTCTAATGTGAGGTGTCCCTGCCCATGGCAGGGGGCTGGAACTGAGTGACATTAAGGTCCTTCTCAACCTAAACCCTTCTGCGATTCTATGATTCTGTGGGCTCATAGAACTGATCCCATCAGGGGAATCGCTGCAACTTGTAAATCAGGCAAAGAAAAATGTGTAGTTATTTCCTGTGGTCCATTCTCCTGCATTGCACAATAATAAACCTGTCAAAACTGTATGCCTGACAGTCGAAAGACTGTTTTATTATTGCATCTTTAACTCTTGTGCCTTTCCAAGATCCATGTTTCCATGAAAATTGAAGGTGGATGGAAAATTCCTAATCTCCCAAGCAAACTAAGTAGGTGGAAAGGAATAGACAGTTAAGATGCACGATGCTTTGCTCTAAGTGACAGACCATATATCACAGCCTGTAGAATATTGCATGTTAATGCACTGCCTAACTCTCGTGCTCAGTGTACCACACTGCAGTGAAGCCCCTATCATAGCTTAGAAATGAAGTCAGTCTTTGAGGGAGCTGACTCTGAAGCTATAAAAAGGTGTCAGGCCTTTGGTATGTTGTTTGCAATAATAAAGGAGCAAGATTGTGGGTGTCTGCTTGCTCTCACTTTGAGAGGACGTGTTTAGGAACTTAAAGGGGGTTTATTACTTGCTGTTAATGCTGTTAGCAGAAAGGTTTGTGAGAGGAATTAACAGAAACCATGAGTCGAGGCAAAGCTCAGAACAGACTCATAAGTTTTGCAAGGAAAATGTTACCTCAACAGTGTGCTTGGGCACTCACAAATCCCTATAGCCAAGCAGTACTGGCAAGCAAAACACCCTTTTGAATAGAAATGGATGTTACAGGCAGACGCAAAACCAGAGTCATGAATAGAAATGGATGTTACAGGCAGACGCAAAACCAGAGTCATGAATAGAAATGGATGTTACAGGCAGACGCAAAACCAGAGTCATGATTTCTACCAAAAAATGACACAAGAGTGTTGCAAAGTGGCAGCACCAGATTTCCATGAAGTTTAACTTTTCTCTGATTGCTCTTTATCTGTAACATTTGCTGCCTAAAGCACCACTGGGAGAAAACAAAGAAGGGGCTGGCTGGAGTAATGCCCATGGATTTCTCTGAGGTCTGAGATGGTTCCCACTTGAGTTTCACTGCTCTTGTGGGGATGATCCACAGCTGAACCTGTCCTGAATGTGGGGCAGACTCCCCAGAGGAGCTGCTGGGCAGTTTGGGTTCTGGGGACCTGCCACTGTTTTTTCCTTTGACTTCATAAGTTGCTATGAAGCTGGTTCCTTCTTTGGGAAGATGCTCATCTCTGTGTGAATTCCTGCTGTTTCCCTGTCCACTCCAAGCTCCTGTGACTTCTCTGTGCCTCAGGTATTCTCCAGAATTTGACAGTTTTGTTTCTGTTATTTACGCAGGGTCCAGTGCATACAAAGGGATAAATCAGAGAGAAGGGCAAAAAAAATATCCAACCCCCCCCAAGCAAGCAATGTAGGAAGAAAGCATTGACGTTGCCTGTGACTGCAGCACATCCTACCTGTCTGGAAATGAATTCTTTGCAAGTGGCAGGAAGATGGAGGAGATTGTTCCTGATCTATCATTCCCAAGGCCAGAGCATCGTCTGCAGAAAAGGAAGTTGACAGGCTCTGACCTCAGGAGCAGCTTCAATCTGCTGCAGGCTCAGACATGAATACCTCCACAGGCACCGAGTGCTGCACAAGTTATTTAAAGGGGAAACACATACCTTTGTGCTGGGGACAGTTTATGTAGTTAAATGTGGGATGATTTAGTCCTATTGGCTCCAGAATGATAGTGAAGTGATCCCCAGACACCAAAGATTGTGTTTGCGATTCAAGAGGACAGTAGTGTGGACAGTTTGCATGAACTAAGTTAGTATTTGCTCTGGATGTATTAATGACCTCTAAATGTTCTATACTGGGTGATGTCCTTTTGCTAGTGAATAAGGTGTGTAGTGAATAAGGTCTCAAGACCCATGCTATTAGAAGTCCCAAATTCAGCTGGAGCCAGAGACCAGCAGATAAAACCCTCCACAACACCTTTTCCCCAGCTGAATGCTCAGTAGAAACCATGTCCTTGGTTTGGAAAACAGCAATATTCTGTTAGTGAAGGTTTAGTGATCTCTGATCTAAATGGGTCCTCTCTGCTTCTCTTTGTAGCGACAGGACAAGGGGTGATGGGTTTAAATTTGAACAGGAGAAGTTCAAGTTAGATACAAGGGAAGTTCTTCCTGTGAGGAAGGTGAGGCCCTGAAACAGGTTACCCAAAGAAGTGGTAAATACCCCATCCCTGGCAGTGTTCAAGGCCAGGATAGACAGAGCCTTGGGCGACATGGTCTAGGGTGAGGCGTCCCTGCCCATGGCAGAGGATTGGAGCTGGATGATATTAAGGTCCTTTCCAACCCAAACTATTCTATGATTCTTCCTTTAGTTGCAGAATTGTGTCCTCCTTTCCGCTTTCTACCCAGAGGCGGTGCTCCATTCCACCTGCACTCATTTATTTATTTAGTTATTTCGAAACTTAATGATCAAAGCATAAAGTTATAAAAAGGTGCTTCCCCCCTTAAATATTCTTGCATAAATAATTCATGGGGGTGTGTGTGTGTGTATGCAGTCACTCATTGTCGCATACAGCATCCTACATTTGGGACTTGGCAGATGAAGAGGTCATCCCTTGGCCTACCCAAATGTGAATTCAGACTTGAATTTCCTTTTCATCCTTTTCTTTTTTCTTCCTCCAGGTTGGCAGGAATGAAAATGCCCCAAATTATCTTGAATTTCTTCTGCATAAAAATGCATTAATGATCAGGCAGTTTTATGCTGCTTGAGCTTGTTTGACCTTGGCAGTTGTAGGAGTTCATTGATAGAATTTTCCACGCATTCTGGAAAATTATCATCCACCAACTCAGAAATACTCAGTCTCTGAGTTTACATCATTTTAACCAGGAGAAGAATTTCACCTATTTGCTTTCCCATCTCAGTGCCACATGGAAGCCACATCATTATTTCAGCTATATGAGAATTGGTGTACCTATAATGAAACCAAGTTACTGAAAAATATCAGAAATTGGTTTCACTGATTATAAAAGAAACCTGATTTTTGCCTAAGCCCTTGTAGTGCTTTGTATGAATTCATGGCTCCCTCCTGCTTTTCTTCCCCCTCTCATTTGAGGCAACTTCAGAAGATGCAGTTGGAAGCAGAAGGATGCCACATTCTCAGATTTCCAGCCAAAAGGGTGCCCTTCTCCTTTTTCATCTCATGTTTATTATTTTATCCCATCAAAGACACAAATGTCAGCTACTCTTGTTAGAGGAAAAACAACTGTGTAGGAGTAACCAAAGGGAAACAGGCTGGAGAGCTTTCTGAAGAAAGAAGTCTCATTGTTTGCTCCTTATCGACAGAAAGCAATGGCCACATTAAATGGAGCTGGGAATGGGGAATAATTAATTCCTCTGGCTGAAACTCTGTGTCATCTCTGCATGTGAGTAGGGGAGGGATGAAAGGCTTTGTCTCTTTATTTCTTAAGGTTATTGTGACAACCCCCTCCTCCTGCATATGCTCTGGGCTGCTGTAAAGCTCATCCAAACCTTGCTTCCCATCAGTGACAGTCAGACATGGGGTTTGGCACTTCTGTGTTTTGTGTGAAGCCAAAAAAAGCCCTTCTCCCATCAGCAGTTGTCAAACCCACAGGTCTGAACTAAGTTGTGTGGATGGGATGATGTTTTTCCTCTTTGTTTCCCTTTCCAAGTGAAGAAGTTTACCTTGGCCTGGAAACTAAGTGGGAAGGAAGTGGATACTCATGAGCTTTTGTAGTCTTCCTTTGCTGGCAATGGCCAAAAGGAGGGTTTTCAAACAGGCAGAGAGATTTCAGTTCAGGCTCAGAGCAGTGGTTTGTCTTCTTCAGTATTACATAGCTATGTATGGCCAAAACCATGTGCATTAAAGGAAGAAGCAGTTTGGGCTATTCCTCATGTTGTAGAAAAAGCTTTAGGAATTTTTTCCCATGAATGACCTAATTTGAATGTCTTTCCCTTTTTCTTATGATAATTTAGACTATGGAAATAACTGCCATAGGGAGCATCTGCGCTTCTGGTTTGTATTCTTACCTTTTTGTTTCTGAAGTGTTGGGTACCTTAGACATACAGGACAGAGCATGCCTCCAGGAGCTTTTGCGCTAAGCAAGGAGTGTTTGGTTTTACTGTATCAGTATTAATCCTACAAGTGCCCCTGTTCCAACATGCTTGCACCTCTCACCCCCGGATGAAAAATGAAATGCTGTGGTTTAGAGTACATTCCCAGCTCAACTGCTATGTCCATGCTGCGCTGATCATTACATGCTAAGTTCACACATTGCAATATGAGGATGACTTCCTCAAACCCTTTTAAGACCTTGCATGGGGTCAGTAGGAGTTCTGAATCATGTTCTGAATAACTTCACATTTGCATGCACTTGCACTGATCAGTCTCTGTTATCGCTGGATGAGTCACTTGCTGCATCCCCATTTCACTCCTGGAGTTGCCATAGCAGGGTGATGGTGACCCAGGATGGGTAATTTGTCCTTGTAATGATTCATATATCACTCTATCCTGGGTTCAGCAGTAGCAGTCATTTTTCTCCTTCTTAGTAGCTGGTGCAGTGCTGTGTTTTTTGACTTTCAGCCTGGGAACAGTGCTGATAACACCGATGTTTTCAGTTGCTGCTCAGTAATGTTAACCTGATACCATCAAGCTGTCAAGGGGTGGAACCCATTTATATTTCTGGAGTGACAGGAGGATCCCAAGAGTTGACTGTACTGGGAGGAAATGGCAAAAGCCCCCCCATTGTGAGTGGTCCAGAGGCTCCATGCATCCTTGGCATAGACTACCTCAGGAGAGGGTACTTCAAAGATCCAAAAGGGTACCAATGGGCTTTTGGTATTGCTGCTTTGGAGACAGAGGAAATTGAGCAGCTGTCCACCTTGCCTGGTCTCTCAGAGGATCCTTCTGTTGTGGGGTTGCTGAAGGTCGAAGAACAACAAGTGCCAATCGCGACCACAGCAGTGCACCGGCGGCAATATTGCACTAACAGAGACTCCCTGATTCCCATCCATAAGCTGATCCATAGACCGGAGAGTCAGGGAGTGATCAGTAGGACCCGCTCACCCTTTAATAGCCTCATATTGCCAGTGTGAAAGTCTAATGAAGAGTGGAGACTAACAGTAGACTATCGTGGCCTGAATGAAGTCACACCATCCTTGAGTGCTGCCAGTATCGGACATGCTAGAACTTCAGTATGAACTGGAGTCAAAGGTAGCCAAGTGGTATGCCACAACTGATATTGCCAATGCATTTTTCTCAATTCCTCTGGCAGCAAAGCGTGGGCCACAGTTCTCTTTTACTTGGAGGGGCATCCAGTACACTTGGAACCGACTGCCCCAGGGGTGGAAACACAGCCCTACCATCTGCCATGGGCTGATCCAGGCTGCACTGGAACAGGGGCAAGCTCCAGAACACCTGCAATACATTGATGATATTATTGTGTGGGGCGATACAGCGGAAGAAGACTTTGAGAAAGGGAGGAAAATAATCCAAATCACTGCTGAAAGCCGGTTTTGCCATAAACAGAGTAATGTCAAGAGACCTGCACAGGAAATTCAGTTTTTGGGAATAAAATGGCAAGATGGACATCGCCAGATCCCCACAGATGTGATCAACAAGATAACAGCAATGCCTCCACCAACTAATAAGAAAGAAACACAAGCTTTTTTGGGTGCTGTGGGGTTCTGGAGGATGCACATCCTGAATTACAGTTTGATTGTAAGCCCTCTCTATCATGTGACCCAGAAGAAGAATGATTTTAAATAGGGCCCTGAGCAACAACAAGCCTTTGAAAAAATGAAACGAGAGATAATGCATGCAGTAGCCTTTGGACCAGTCCGAACAGGGACAGATGTAAAAAATGTACCCTACACCACTTGGTGGGTAATGCAGGAAGATGGGGAAGCCCAATGTATACCTCAAGGGGATATGATTGTAGGGGAAAACAGCCAATGAACTCAGTTGTATGCTGTTGCCTGCTATGTAGCACTTTTTATAGTCCACCAACTAGATGTCTTCAGGTCACCAGCGACAGGCCCTGACTTCCCTCCAACCACCATCCCAACAAAGAATGAACTTTGATGAAACCAGACGAGTTCTGCAGTAAAGGAACGATCAGCATCAGCAGACAATGGTCCAAAACCGCACACGGCCTCTCCTGCTCTGAAAGACTCTTACTAGAGATGGACCACCCGACATCATGGACAGGATGGACTCAGCAACTTTACAGGGATTGGTCCATGCACTAAGGAATGATCTCTGTCTCTGACTCTGTGTGTGTGTATGTATATATGTATATATATGAGTGATGGTATATTGAAAATGTGGGATCTGAGCATGACTGTGAATGGTATGAAATAAGGGGTGGATACTGTCCTGGGCTCAGCAGTAGCAGTCATTTTTCTCCTTCTTAGTAGCTGGTGCAGTGCTGTGGTTTTGACTTTCAGCCTGGGAACAGCGCTGATGACACCGATGCTTTCAGTTGCTGCTCAGTAATGTTTACTCTGACCAAGGACTTCCTGACTCTCATGTTCTGCCAGGGCAGGAGGGGCAGCCAGGAAGAAGCAGAGACAGGACACCTGACCCAAACTGACCGAAGAGGTATTCCCTACCACAGCACATCATGCCCAAGATATAAACTGGGAGCAGTTACCCAGAAGGGTTGGATCACTGCTGGGGTCGGTCTGGGTATCAGGTCAGCGGGTGATGAGCAGTTGTATTCTCTTCCCTTTTTGTTTCCCCTTATCATTATTATTATTGGTGGCAGCAGCAGTGGTTTGTGCTATACCTTAGTTATTGGGCTGTTCTTATCTGAACCCGTGGGAGCTACATTCTTTTGATTCTCCTCCCCATCCCTCCAGGAGAAGGGAGGAGGAAGGGGGGGGGGAAGTGAGCAAACGGCTGCATGGTACTGAGTTACCAGATGGACTTAAACCACAACAACATATAATATGTGTGTGTATGTCTATATATATGCGTATATATATATTTATATACACAGCATTCCCACCTGGTTTTGGTTGGAAGGGACCTTAAAGCTCCTCCAGTTCCAACCCCCTGTCACGAGCAGGGACACCTTCCACCAGAGCAGGTTGCTCCAAGCTCCCCCTAACCTGGCCTTGAACACTGCCAGGGATGGGGCAGCCACAGTTTCTCTGGGCAGCCTGTGCATATACCTGTATGTGTATGTTAGCCTTTACCAGCTGAGTTGTGACAGTGAAAAGTCCAAGTAAAGTTCTTCTGTTACTACTAAAATTCTACACGTTTTTATTTCAACCATATTGGAAATGGAATCTTGACTAAATAGGTTGAGAACAGTTGCAATGTGTTAACATGTTGACTCTGTACCAGTAAATACTTGGTTTAATTTGCATTTGCAAGAAAATCTTCCCATTACAGCTGCAGCAGAGTGTGAGCTGTGGAATGGGGTAGAGTTTTGGGACAAGGCTTTTACACCTCATTAGCACGGCAGTAAGGGAAAAGTACTTTAAAGAGCATTAAGGAAAAGCAAAAAGTCATTTAAAACATATTTGTCAGCTTCCAGAGATGCTAATGAACAGAAACATAATGATGTTAACAGCTTGGATCCCCTCCTTTTCCAGGGAAAACTTTAGCCTCACATACTTCTTTCATCTTGGTATAGAAATGCACACTAATGAAGGTCCTTTTTCAGGACAGGAACTATTTGAGAGTTGAAGATGTAGGGGAAAAAAAAAGCCTTATGTGTATGGCAGCTCTTATCTTGTTTAAGATATAAATAAAAACCCTCAGGAAAAGCAACACTGAGGCGGCTGTGGACAAACCAAAAGGAAAGGGAGGTCTAACACCTAAATGTTATTTTCGTGGTGGTGGGAGCACTGGGAGAAGGTGTCTGCTATTCCCCCAGCTACAAACATTTTTAAGGCTGAGGAGCAATTCTGGGGGGAGGGAGGTTGGTTTTGCCTTTCATTAGCCTAATCTCATCTGAGTTTAATAGCGAGAACATGATAAGGCTCGTGTTCTTTTCATTAAAGAAACCTGTGTCTATTCTCGTCTAGTTCAGCGTCTGCTATCTGCTGGCATTATTAAAGAGTTCATCATTTTGACTCCTCATGCAAATCACAAAGGGGTCGGAAGGATTTGATCCACAGCTGCAGAACTTCTGAGGTGAATCCCGTGGACCCGTACGTCATAATTGGCACCTAAATGTGCTTTAGACAAATGGTGCCATAGATTGCACAAGCGAATTACTTCTTGACCACGGCTACTTCACTGTATTAATTCGTAGATTTAAATTTATCCTTTATTTCTGTCAGAATACTAATGGACGTATTTTAAAGTGTAATTTTAAGCTATTTACTTTTAAAGGTATTAATCCAGTCAAAGGAATCAAAATCACAGCCAAGACAAACTTAAAAGGTGGTTTTATTTGTTGGGGTATAAAAGTCGCGTCTGTGTAACTCAGACTGAGAACTACGTCTGCTACAGGTTTTCCATTTGTATCAGGGGAAGAGCAAGGGTTGAATGCTGAAAATTTATTCAGTCAGACAACCTAAAGCGAGCTGACCTTTTCAAGCGAGGGAGCTTTCCAGTGTGCTCATACAGCCTATAGATGCACTTATCTTGCCTTTTTCTCACGGTAACTTCACAACCTCTGATGATAACTTCACAATCATCAGCAAAAATGCCCTTTTAATGAGAAACATGAGGAATGCATGTCGTCTGAATAATGGAATGAAAAATGGAATGTTGAAATTGCTGCACACATACCAACTCTGTACCTTCAGTCTGTGCAAGTGCAGTATTGCCAGGCTCCATGCATTCACACACCGTGATGGTTCAAACAGCATCTGTCTCCCACCTGTCTGGGAGTGTCTTAAAAATCAGCTTTGAAATGTGGTTAAAATACACACTTTGATTCTCATTGTGGTGTTTTCAGTCTGTGCTTAGCTGCATGTAAGATGTGGCTTTCCAAAACTGAAGTAGAGCTGTTCAAACCATTGCATGTTTCCAAGAGATGGGCTCTGAGAAAATGAAGAGCTACTTAGGGGTGAAATAAAGTAACAGCTGCTGTCAGCTACAATCAGAATAGAAAGGCTGCAAATGGTAGTTAGAAGCAAAGAGGAGGAGGAGCCTCCCAGCGCCTCCTCTAGTCTCGCTAGTAAATTAGGAGTAACGCCAAGGAAATGAGTCAACAGAGTCCCACAAATACGAACCACTCTGCAAAGGGAAAATCAAACTGATGTAATACGTGAGTTGCTTCTTGCCCTCTGACTCTCTCTCAGTTTTGGGGGTGGTTTTTTGTGTTGTGTTTTATGAGCTGCTTTTCAGGGGTTTTTTTGGCCAAAGCAATTCTCTTGTAGAATTGCAGAAGCAATTGCTACAGCTGAGGCCTTTGTAAACACCCTCCATGGCAGCTCTCCATAACCTAATTAAGAGGCAGCTACAAGCCCAACACCTCTAAGGTGTCCAAAGAATCCTTTCTGGTCTTTGCTTTTCGATGACTACCTTTTATCTTCCCCTTTATCAGACTGAACAAAACACATGCTATAGTTCAGGCTATCAATAGGTGTCGGAAGATTTTCCTAGCTCGGGATTTACTCACGGAGAAATTCGGAGTTAATGGACCTGTATGTGATGCTGTTGCTAAGAAACCCTGGCTTGCCTCTGTAATGTCCTTTTGCAGTTTGGCAAGTACTCCCAGATGGGAAAGCTGCTGTTTCAGCCCCTCTGCCTTGCCCAGAGGAGGGTGTGCTTCACTCACAGGGTGCCCAGCTCAGCCTCACTGCGCCCACCACAAAATGACATGGGAAGCTGATGTCACCTATTTTCTAGCCACCTTTCCTCTTGGTTTCTCAGCTCACAAACCTCCTGCCTGCCATTTGCACATGCCTGTAGCAAATAATCTAGTTGTTGTCTGGGATTTACAGGTTCTCATGGCAGGGATTGCATTGCCAGCCTCACATGCCTTGTAGCTAGGAGATGTCATAACCTGGCTCGAGACAGAAGGACAATTTAAAAGCATAGCCCATCTGCTTTACACTGTGATGCACAGTTTTCTTGTTGCCATGGCAAAGCTGGAAAGAAAAGCAGGGAGCTGTTCAGGTGAGGGAATGCTGCCTCAGTGGGCAGGCAGAAAATAGGTTTGGGGTTTTCTTTTTAATGGGGTGCAAAAACCCATGGGGAGGAAACCAGAGGCCTGTGCTGCAAGAATTTCTTTGAGCCACCACCATGTTGGTCTGAGATTTGTATGGGAGAGTCCAGGAAACCTGTGCTAAAGCTTCATGGGACTTCATTTGAAGGACTGAGTTTTGTCCCACTCTCTGCTCTGGGTGTGCTGTTTGACACTAGGCAAGCAACGGCGTTCTTCTGGCTTTCCTATTCTGTCTGTGATTTCTGGTATGTGTGTGGAAGGAGAACACTGGAAGCTGGGGGAGAGGATGGGCTTTCAAAAGACCAAGGGTCCTTTTTATGTTAGGGTTTCCCAGTGCTTTTCCCTTCCCCAAGCTGGCAGAGCAGCCCTTTGGGTGTCCAGAGCACTTTACCCAGTCATTGCTGGCTCAGCTCTTGTTGGGTTGATGACCTTCTGTGAGCCTGAAATCATTGTGAGACATTGAGGAAAAGCAGTGCTTAGGGGAGACACATCATTCTGTGTTATATGAGCACAGACAAGGATGAAGTGCACCAAAGACTCTGAAGTTACTCTGGTGAGAGTAGACATGGTCTGGAGCTATTCAGGAGGTAGTTTCTGACTTGCACAGGTCTGAGCATATAATATTTTACATTGCTATTGAGCTCTAGCAGGTTTGGTGCTGATCTCACCCTGACTTTGTAATGGAGTAAATAAACCTCTTGCACTGTGTGGTCTTAGCTCGCCCATCACGTCTTCTAAGAACACCCTAAATATGACACCAAAATTAGTTTATGGAGCTATATTATGATTTTCTTCTCTTTCTGTTTTTCTGGTCATAATTAACGGGGACACTTTCTGTAAATCAAGTGTCAAAATGAAATGCTTTCCCTTCATCCATCAAAATGCTTGTGCCTAAGAGAATGGTTGTTCCCTGAGGCAGTTGCCAGGGGAGAGCACAGAGATGGTCCCAGGTTATTTACAGGGTGAATTAGCTTTTCATGTTAAAGCTGCTGTTTAAGCATGTTTGGGAGCCTCAGGAAGATGAAAGGCCCTCAGAAACTCTAAGGCATTCTCACTGCCAGCTGAAAGAGACTCACACAGGGAAAGAAAGTTGGAGCTAGAGCTGCTCAGCATCCAAAAAGTGAGACTGTAGGATGTGTTGGCCAGCCCCAGGGATTTGCAGGGTGGATCGGTTACTGGGGCAGTGTGGACATGGCAGCAAGTAAATGTGCTTCCAGGTGCCTCATTTGGAGGCATCTCCCACCCATTGAGAGCCTGAGCACCCGAAACCACTGCCCTCTTTACATGCACTATCAGCAGTATTTAAGCTCCATCCTCAGAAGCAAGTTAGATGTGAAAATGCCATAGTTGCTCCAAGATGCAGGAGCCAAAGAACCGAGGGTGTGTTTGGAAATGAAATAAGTCTCTGAGTCACTGCCGGGGGTTTGAACATTTTAGTCAAACCCTTTTCTCTTTACCTGATACTCTGTGTTATGGAGGAAACCATTTTTATTTCTCTTCTGCTCTGCTGCTGTTGTGCTTTTACCTGCTTCACACACCACCGGGGTATTGCAATGATCTGACTTCTTCAAGTGCCTGGCTGCAGTCCGAGCTCCTTGCTTGGACTTGGCACAGGACCGTGACTGTTGGAAAATCCCAGTCCTTCCAAACATTGCTTGCAAAGCTCTGCTTCCCCAGTTCTATACTGGTGGCAGTTACTCCTCTTGTCTTTTATTGAAGTTTCATTTCAATGCCTTGCCAAGCAATCTTGCTGCAAAGGCTACAGATGAAAGCGAGGAAAGGAGGTTAATGCAATATGTTATCCCTGCCGACAGGGATATTTGTTTCTTTCCTGCTTTCCTGTTGCTGAAATAAAGGCCACCAGTGACTGTTTACACATGCAGTGTAATTTAGATATAACATGTGGGGTCGGCCATGAAGTCAAGGTTCAAAGCTCAATCACAAAACCTGAGAAAGTCAAACCAAGGAAGGCACTGTCTTCTGAAGCTGGGAAAAGTTCAGAACAAATCATTTGTCCCCTGGTCAGCAACAAGAAAAATGCACTTGGTTCCATGAGGCTTTAACGTTAGGAGATGCTCCATCCCTACTGAAAATCCCATTGATTGCAACAGAGATAAAAGCACCTTAGCAGAACATCTAAAGAACCTAATAAACAAAAAGTAATAATTCCAACTCAGGCAAACATTTGGATGTATGTAATTAGTATTGAATGCTCTACTATTGAATGTTCCTCTTTGCTGGGAATGTCATCATTCTGACAAATGATGGTGCTTGGCTAGAATAAAACATTGCTGAAAAGGAATGCAGGTGCCCACAATTCTGTTAAAATGCCATCCTGAGCACAAGAGGAGGATGTGCTTAAACAACAAGACTTGAACGTTCTCTAAATGAAACATTGCAGTTGACATGCATTTAAAAATATAACCCCCTGCCAATCACAGTTTAACGCGTTTCCTGCTATCCCTTTTTACCTCTGAGTTAGGAGCTATTCCAAAATGTATCATCAGATCAGTTGAGAAAAGGAGTAACAATTTGCCCTTGAACTGGGCAGCTGCTCCAGAGTCATCCCTTGGTCCCTCTAATGTACACAGAAGCTTCAGGTGCCTTTATTCTGGCTATGAATCACAAGCCTCTCATGAACCTAAAGCGAGACTCATGCTAATGTATTTGTTGCCAAGGAGTGTAGAAAAAGGAGCTTATATTTCCCATCTATTATTTTGAAATAAAAAGAAGTAATTTTAAAGACAATGACATCTATTGCTTTTAAAGATGACAAAATCCCATTTTCTGGAAAGCTAGGCCTGTCAGTTGTTCTGATTGCTTGACTTATGCTTGAGTCACTACTTACTTAGAGTCATTTGAATCTGTGGATACAGACATAGTTGATCACAGGACAATATTCTTCACTAAGAATACTCTCTTGCTGCATTTTATAGACATAGTTAACAGAAATAACTTTAAATACTGGTCTGAAAATTCTGCTTTATTCTAGAAGCAGTTTGTTCAGTTCTGTGCCCATAAAAATAAATGACACACTGAAGAGTTGTCTTGAGCGTGAAGCTTTTGCTTCAAAAATATATTCGCGTCAGGGTTTTTAAATGCAGACTATAGTCTCATTTTAACTTCGATTGCATAGACATATTTCTAGGCACTTATTTTTATCCCACATGAATAGTATTGGTGATCTTGGTTGTAGTGGTACAATGGGCAGTAATTGACACAGTAATGTCAAAATTGCCTAAATTACAAATAAGCCAAAATATCCATGGCATTGTGCATCCATAGAGGATGTTCTCCTAGGAGTTGAATAGTTTAAATGACTGAAAAAAGGTCTGGATTTCTCAGTCCACAAACCCTGGTAATGTTATTTCTGCACCTCATAGATTAATGGGCTTAAATGAGAAGGAAATGCAGTGCTAAAGCAATGAACAGGGAGGAATTGATGGCGTGTGGCTCTGCTGGCAGTATCAGAGCAGATGCAGCATCTGGTGTGGTCCTCAGTGTCACCTTTATCTGCAGCAGGAACCAAATCCCACTCCCAGGCTCTCAGAGACAGCTGCTTTTATGTGAGTGCTTGATAAAACTTGACCCCCTGATCCTCTGTACTCAGCTGAGGTTTATCAACCTGTGTTGCCAGTGTTTGAATTTTGTCTTTTTATAATGCTCTGCGAATACAGGTTGTTTGTTTTAAGATGGAACCGCTAAGCCATGCATTTTCTTAGTGTCATGTCTTATGGTTTAAGCACCAGAGATGCTCAAGGAGGCAGCTCCCAAGGAAATTTAAATACTTGCTTAAACACTATCCTCCATCCCTTCTTTCAGCTATGAAGAGCAAATATAGACACATTCAAGGAGAGATTTGCAGGTTGCCAGTTTTCATGACTTTAGTGCAAGCCTCGTAATTGTTGACATTTTTTCTTATGTGACAATTCTGTTGGGTTTTGTTGTTGGTTTTCGGGTTTTTTTTTAAGTTTCTAACATTTCTGGTTAAGAGAAGCACCATCTTAATGGTGAAACAGATCCCAAGAGCTGATGTGAACAAACCCAGTTTGTTTAATTTGTACATCTTGGTTTTTAAGCCAGTTTCAGAATTTGGGTGACCCTCTTGGATTATTGCAACCCCAGGAGATTGGCAAGACAGTATTAGTCTCTCAACAGTAGAAAAACACCTAACTCTACTTTCACTCTCTTCCAGATATTTGGTGGGAAACACATTAAGCTCAGTTGTCTTCTAACAATTTCAGTTCATTCAAACACCAGAAATGCCTATGCTTTGTTAAATGCCTTTCAGTAAGTGTTTTCTTCCACCTTTGGCACCAAGAAGATAGAGCATCCTGTTTGTACCAGGAGCTGCTTGTTAAACCACAATTCCTAATCAGTACTTACATGGCCAGTAAAAACCAAATGAGTCCCTCATCAGTGGTGGCATCATGCCTTTATGGCTTATGATGTTTCCATGGGCTACAGAACTTCTATTTACAGATGGGAAACTGGAGCTCTAAGGGTTTACGTGATCCATCCAAGATCCTGGAGCCAGTTTTGGACAAAATAAGAGCCAGTCCTTCTATAGCCCAGCAACACCATACCACTGCCTGTATGCAAGCACAGATGGGCATTGCTCCTCTGAAGTCAGCTCATAGCAGCTGATTATCTGGCCCATGGTGTCTTTGTGTTGGCATACGTCATTTCTGTTGTTCACTTCCTCTGTATCTAAACAAAGTAGCTGTTGTTTACGAAATAAGTCACAGAATTAGCTAAAGAGGCCATGTAAAAATGACTGCTCAATAGAAACAAGGAAGCAGCAGCTGTAAAGCCACCATGCCTTGTCCAGCTTTGGAAAGGGTTTTTCAGTTCATGGCAAATGTAAATGGAGTTTCTCTTGCAGAAGTTGAATGTACTGCTTTGGCATCATGCCTTCCGTATTTCTCCAAGTCTGACATTGTTCCTGGCCTGGCAGTTTGTAGCGCTCTGGGTAGTTAAACATCTCAAGTATTTCTGTAAATAACTACAGTCCAGCTCTAAAGGCTGGTGGAGGAGTCATAGGCTCTAAAACACTACTGAAATCAGGAGTACCCCATCGCTGGCTGCTTTATCCTGTGCTCTGACCTGGGCTGCCCGTCATAAGCATGATAAAACATAAAAACAGAGCAGAGGAATTTATTTTCACTTGGAGGTTTTCTTTTAGGGTGAGTGGTGATATTATTTATTACTCTAACTGGTAGAGCTGGGAGGGAATACGCAAGTTTTTAGGCATGGCATCACTTCTGCAGCTCGCTGGTATCCTCATAGCTCTAAGTGAGACTATTACCCAAAAAGAAATGTTTCTTTTCTAAATGATCCCTGGCAGTATTTTAAGCTAAACATTGCGCCTTTTAATTTGTAAAACTTTGGCCAAACTCTGGTTCACTTCAGCTAGCTACCATGAGGCAATAGCTGTGATTTAGAGATGAAGAAACTGAGGCACAGAAGAAAAATCCTTTCCAAAGGGCTGATAAAAGCCCCCAGAAAGACACAGTAAAATCCAACAGTTCTTCTCCTGGGTACATAATCTCTGGAGGTTTAGAACAAGAGGTAGTTTCTCCAAGGCGAATATGGATACTGTCCTCATTGTATGGTTCTCAAACTCTCATCCCTTTTCTACTCTGCTAAAATATGTGCTTTTCGGTAGTGAGGGGGGAGTGCAATGAGAAAATACAACATTTGTTCTGGTGTTGCTGGATTTGAAACACATCCATGCTTTTAAGAACAGAGGAAAATTGTTGTCCTAATTGAAATAGTTAAAAGTTCAACTTTGACAGAATTTTCTACACCGTTACATAAAAGGTGTCAATGAAAACCTTTGATTATTCAAGGGCTGCCACGACTCCACAGAGCTCCACTTCTTGATGTCATTTCTCATTTCCCAACAGGTCAGATTTGTAAGGAGAAACTAATAAGCTGAAAAAATTACCAGCTTCTTTTCTGAGCATGTTTTCCTCTGGCACTTTAAGGGCATTTAGTGGTCTGATGGCTTGCTTTTGCAGCTGGGAAGCTCTGAGTGCAGCTCTTTGCCAGTTACACACAAAACATTTGCAGCCCGAAGAGGCCGGCTCGTTAGTAATTACTGTAATGAGTCCTTCACAGTGTTTCTCTGAAAGGTGATTGAGCCCCTAATGCAGACACCAGATATTTTTTGTTCAGTTAATGGTGTGGTAAATTATTCCTGGGAGGGGGCTCATTGAATGCCTCCTTTGAAACAAGTTAAAGACCACAAAGGAAAGAAAAAGCTGGAGGTCTCTTCTTACCAGGAGCAGGAGAAAATATCTGTGGAGTGTTTCAGATCTAGATCTTCCCACTGTTTCTACAAACTGGGACAAGTTGGGTCTTCTAAAGAGTGACCGGCACAACCAAATGGAAGGGGCAGATGCTGCAAGGTTTATTTTCCATCTGCAAAGATGTGGGACAGTGTGGATAATGCAAAACAGGCTCTCTTTGCTCAGTCAGAGCTACTGCATTGTGATCCCCATGGTCAGGGCCTTTGCAGCTTTGTAAGTCAGCTTCTTGTTGGAAGTGAGAGCTGTTAAACCCGTGCAAGAGAAGGGGGAATGATCTTCATGAGCTTGGTTTTTCGGAAGGGTGTTTTCTGCTGCTGCTGAGTGAATAAATGAACTGATGTGTCCAAACTCAGTTAGCAAATGCTACAGTAGGGAAGGCTTCCTAATCAGTCATTCATCAGATAAAAAGCAACTGTTGCATGTTTTGCATGTCCTTTTTCTTTGCGCCCAGCAATAGCTATTAGCCAGCCTCAGTAATATAAATAAGGATGGGCATTATTTATAATCTAGCTCTAGAAAGTTCTTATTTTTATACACTGAATGTGTCTGTGTGCTGTAACACTGAACTGCCTTAAATTTCCATGCTTACGTGCACAGGGTTGCTTCTTTATTCATCCCAAAGTCAGGATTTGGAGCTTTCACAAGAACACTCAATTTGTCCCAAAACCTTTGCAGACAGAAGCTGTCATTGCCAGGGGGATGAGGGAGTCTTTGAGAACCAGCTGTGATTTACAGGGAGGAGAAAACATGCTGCTGACCTGTGTGCAGTCAGTCTCTCCATGCCTTCAGTGCCCCACATCTGTGGGCTGCCCAGGCAGCAGAAGGCAAATCCTTGTGCTCTGTGGCCTCTGGTTGGTGTGTTGGTGTCACCTACCTCATTGCTGAGAGCATTTCATAAGCGTTGTGGCCAAAATGCTGTGGAAATGAAAGCTCATAGCAGCAACAGGCTAGATTTTCCTCGTACAGTTTTGGTGAAAAGCGAGTGCGTTTGGAGAGATCCTCATTGCGAGTGGGATCATTATTCTTGGGGCTGAAGTTGCACAGAAAGTTATTATTTCATTATAAAAAGAAAGTAAGAAATGTAGTCAAACGTCTCAGCAAAGCAGGTTTAACTGCTCTTCAAAAAGAGGAATCCACTGCGATTTAGAATGTGGCAGATGCTGAAATCCTCTGGTGAAAGGCAGCTGGGCACTTCAGGCGCCCTGCATGTTACAGAGACCTGTGGCTGACTGGTGCAGTGCTGCAGATCAACCAGGTTGAAAAGAGCTTTAAGGTCATCAGTTCCAACCATTCCCCAGCACTGCCAAGGCCACCATTAACCCATGGCACTGAGGGCCTCATCTATGCATGGTGTGAGCACTTGCAGGGACAGTGACTCCAGCACTGCCCTGGGCAGTTCCAATGCCTGAGCCCCCTTTGGGGAAGGAATTCTCTGTCTAAACCTGCCCTGGTGCAGCTTGAGGCCGTTTCCTCTTGTCCCATCCCTTGTTCCTTGGGAGCAGAGCCCAGCCCCTTCCTGGCTCCTTCCTCCTGTCAGGCAGTTGTAGGTCGCCCATGAGCCTTCTCTTCTCCAAAATAAAATGGGGAAAGCTTGTAAGGGAAAAGCCTGAAGTGCTTTGAATATGTTTTTGCCTCTCTGCAAAAGCAATGCCTGTAGGTGTTATTCAAGTAGCTGTTTAGTGATATTACCCAAGAATTGCCCACACACATCGCTGCTCTTGCTGGAGAGTCACACATCAGCAGGTAAGGTTGCCCTGGCAGCCTGTGGCTCTAAAGGCTGCTCTGTGCTCAGCTGGGGTGGGTTTTCGAAGGATTTGTGCACACTGCGTGGCTTTTTAGTTTTGTCTCCAAAACCTCCAGTAATGTCTATGAGTGCTGACTGCTTACAGAGAAGTTCAGTGTCTTCTTGCCTTCTTCCAGTGTCTTCTTGCCTTCTTCCACAGCAGAGTCAGCCAATAAGCCTAAGAATCCTTATACAACATCCCTTGATAAAATCATGATCGTATCCATCCTCTTTTATTTAGTCACCTGTTGCGGTTTAAGCACAGTCAGCCACGTAATTCACTCACTAACTCCCCCCTCTTTCTTCCCCCCAGCTCCCGGGGGGATGGGGAGGAGAATTGAAAGAATATAACTCCCATGGGTTGAGATAAGAACAGTTCAGTAACTGAGGTATAGCACAAACCACTGCTGCTACCACCAATAATAATAATAATGACAAGGGAAATACAAAGAAAGAGAATACAATTGCTCACCACCCGATACCAAGCCTGACCCAGCAGTGAACCCCCCACTTCCAGGTCCCTGCCCCTCGTTTTTCCATCCTGGGCATGACGTGCTGTGGTATGGAATATCTCTTTGGTCAGTTTGGGTCAGGTGTCCTGTCTCTGCTTCCTCCCAGCTTCCCCTCCTTCCTGGCAGAACATGAGACTCAGAAAGTCCTTGGTCAGAGTAAACATTACTGAGCAGCAACTGAAAACATCGGTGTCATCAGCGCTGTTCCCAGGCCAAAAAACCACAGCACTGCATCAGCTACTAAGAAGGAATAAAAATGACTGCTGCTGCTGAACCCAGGACATCACCCCTGCTAGCAAGAGTTAATTTTAGACTCTGCTGAATTTTGTCAGTAGATCTCAGAATAAAGTATCAAAGGTTTATTTTATTTTGTACTTGTCTGGGCAGTAGCTGGAGTGTATAAAATGGGGTCTCCAGGAGCAACTTCACTGCTTCAGCCTCTTCCTTGAAGAAGGCTTTGGAGCGAGTGTATTTTTTCCCTCATCTCTGACAGAAAGCAATTTCCTTCCTCCCCTGCACATCCTTCAGGCTCTGGTGATTCATGCCCTGAAGCACCCTGCAGAAAAACAACTTTGCTGACCTTTTCCTCCTTCTGGGATTGGCAAATGGTCCTCACCTGAATCTCCCCAGTGCAGCACATCACCTCTGATAGGTGATGGAACCCCCCAGTGAGGGACACCGCTTCTGAAACACATCATTTTCTGTCCTTCTTGTAGAATCATAGAATAGTCAGGGTTGGAAAGGACCTTAAGATCATCCAGTTCCAACCCCCCTGCCGTGGGCAGGGACACCTCACACTAAACCATGCCATCTAAGGCTATGTCCAACCCGGCCTTGAACACCACCAGCAATGGAGCATTCACAACTTCCCTGGGCAACCCATTCCAGTGCCTCACCACCCTCACAGTAAAGAATTTCTTCCTTATATCCAATCTAAACGTCCCCTGTTTAAGTTTTAACCCATCACCCCTTGTCCTGTCACGACAGTTCCTACCAAATAGTCCATCCCCAGCATCCTTATAGCTCCCCTTCAGATATTGGAAGGCTGCTCTGAGGTCTCCATGCAGCCTTCTCTTCTCCAGGCTGAACAGCCCCAACTTTCTCAGCCTATTTTCATACGGGAGGTGCTCCAGTCCCCTGATCATCTTCATGGCCCTCCTCTGGACTTGTTCCAACAGTTCCATGTCCTTTTTATGTTGAGGACACCAGAACTGCACACAATACTCCAAGTGAGGTCTCAGGAGAGCAGAGCAGAGGGGCAGGATCACCTCCCTCGACCTGCTGGTCACGCTCCTGTTGATGCAGCCCAGGATATGGTTGGCTTTCTGGGCTGCGAGCACACACTGCAGCCGCCTCATGTTCATTTTCTCATCGACCAACACCCCCAGGTCCTTCTCCTTGGGCTGCTCTGAATCTCTTCTCTGCCCAACCTGGAGCTGTGCCTGGGATTGCTCTGACCCAGATGTAGGACCTTGCACTTGGCATGGTTCAACTCCATAAGGTTGGCATCAGCCCACCTCACAAGCGTGTCAAGGTCCCTCTGGATGGCATTCCTTCCCTCCAACGTATCCACCGAACCGCACAGTGTGGAGAGTAAGGCAAGGCATGGACCCCGTTTCTTTTTAGGAAATGAAATAGTTTATTTGGTGTCTCGCATCCCTTTTATAGTCTACTAAGTACTAAGCAGTAACTTTCGACTCTCTCACTCCCTTATCATCAGCAAAACTACTAAGGGTTACAAATATTTACATTGTTTGGTCTGTCTTTGAGATGCACATCCTGCTTTATCTTGCAAACTCTCTGCTTTGTTTTGCTAACCGATCTTCATTGTTGTCTTTACAGTTCCCAAGGCTTAGGCCAGACCAGGGCAACAGCACCTGCTGTTTTTTTCACTGTTCCCAGGGCTTAAGCCACAGGACCAGGGTGATAACGCCTGAATCCATTTCTATTCCTTCACCCACAACACAGCTTGGTGTCATCGGCAAACTTGCTGAGGGCGCACTCAATCCCACTGTCCATGTCACCGACAAAGACGTTGAACAAGGACCGGTCCCAACACCGATCCCTGAGGGACACCACTCGTTACTGGTCTCCAGCTGGACATTGAGCCACTGGGCACAACAATTTGCGCGTGGCCATCCAGCCAGTTCTTTATCCACCGAGTGGTCCACCTATCAAATTGATGTCTCTCCAACTTAGAGACAAGGATGTCATGGGAGACAGTGTTGAACGCTTTGCATAAGTCCAGGTAGATGACATCAACTGCTCCATCCATCCTGTCCATCAGTTCCGTAGCCCCATCATAGAAGGCCAGCAGATTGGTCAGGCAGGATTTCCCCTTAGTGAAGCCATGCTGGCTGCCACCAACCACCTTGCTGTTTTTCATGTGCCTTAGCATGCCTTCCAGGAGAATCTGCTCCAAGATATCGCCAGACCCAGAGGTGATGCTGACTGCTCTGTAGTTCCCCGGCTCATCCATTTTCCTTTATTGAAAATGGGGTTATATTTCCCTTTTCCAGGTGTCGGGAACTTCACCTGACTGCCATGATTTTTCCAATACGATGGACAGTGGCTTAGCACTTCATTTGCAGCTCCTTCAGGACCCGCAGATGGATTTCATCAGGTCCCATGGACTTGTGCACGTTCAGGTTCTTCTGGTAGGTGATGTCAAAGCACTAGTAGAGGATTGTTCTTGTTTCTTTGCCCTCAACATTGCTCGTTGCAGTGAGGAAATGGTGAGATTGGAACAGGAAAAGCTGGGGAGCTGGCAGGGCTTTGATAGCTGTAACTTTTACCTCGCTGGTTATCTCGCTCTTGCTTGCAGTGTTACAGATGTGTTGCCAGCCTGAAGCCAAAAGGACTGATACAGCAAGGGAAAATTGTCATTCTTTTGTTCCTTCTTTTCCTCTTTCTTTTTAGGAGATCAAGAGTCTGAGCTGAGCATGCTAGGGTTTAGATCTGAGGTCCATAACCTTATGTGTTTGGGAGGAAATTGCGGGGTTTAGTTGAAGTGTTGCTCAGCAGAAATGTTTAAAGCTTTACTCTCCTTCTCACTTAGACTTTTAGTGGGCACAAGGCAGGAAGTTCCTCTTGATTTAAATGAGAAATATCAAATATCTTCTGCTTCTGAGAAGTGCCCTTTGGAAGCTGGATTGCAGACTGACCCGGGACATCCAAGAAACCAGGGTCAGAAATGGTGTGGTGTTTTAGGCTCCTTTGGTGTTACTTTGTGTGTAGGCTGGAGGGTTGGAAACACAGCTTCTGCTTTCGTGAGGAAGACTCAGCTGCTTTAATTTTCAAATACAGTTTCCATTGCCTGCATGGAAAAAGATTGGTTTTGCTAAGCAGAGTTTGAACACAGGGCTATGGCAGATGCTCTTAAAGATCAGAGCAAGTCAAATACTTGTTTGCTTTTTCCACTTTCTCATTGGCAAATAATTCTTCTGATTTCTCTAAACCAAGAGAATTACAAATGAGAGAAGCGTTTGCCCCCCAGAGCTTAATGTGCCACGTATTGCTCAAACAGCATTAAACTTCTTAAAGGGAAAGAGAAGAAATATTGGAGAATATGGAGCTATTGCTTCTGATAAGATCGGTACAACTTTGGATAACCTAATTTTATGTGGATTGAATTTCTTTAACATCACAAAGATGGAAGAACTGCTCCACGTATCCGTTCCTGGTCACAGTCAGTATGAATGTGGCAAGAAGACATTAGCTCGAGGAGGAGAACTCTGGTATACATTCATATTACTGAAAGCAGATGTGGGCTTCTGGCTCAAGCCAAATTTCAGGAGATAAAGAAATTTCTCTGTCTTCAGTTCCTCATTGGTCAGAAAGGATGGGATAGCTCAATACTTGTGCTGGGAAGATAGCTTTCAGGACTGACATGTCTGATAGAGATGCTAGTGCAGCCTAGGAGTGATAAGAAAATTAAACCTGCTGCTGCCTGCTTGTCGCCATATACCTGCTGCAGTTGTGTATGAGAAGCCTACTGCTTTGTAGAATCATAGAATGGTTTAGGGTTGGAAAGGATCTCGGGATCATCCAGTTCCAATCCCCTGCCAATGGGCAGGGACACCTCACACTAGACCATGTCACCCAAGGCTCTGTCCAACCTGGCCTTGAACACTGCCTGAGGATTTTGAGTGTTGGCTGGTGTGAGGACATACAATTCCAAAATGATTGCTTCATGGTGACTTGGAGAAACTCAGCTCCTCTGTATCCACAGCAGAGCATCGCTGTGAGGTACCTCTGGCTTTGTGTGCATTAACTCAGGAGATGTTTGGTTTACAAGCATGATGATGGCCTGGGTTGTGATATTCGATAGTATGTGATGTACATAGGTCCCACCCTTCAGTAAAATTGGTATGTGTTCAAGACAGGTCTAAGCTTTTGCTTGCAGGCCCTCAAATTCTTGGTAAAACTGATTTTGGAAAGTGAAAAGTGCTGGAAAATTCTTGTGTGCCTGTGAATGGAGGAATGCTAAGCCCTGATTTTCCTTCTTTCAAGAAATAAAAATTCTGTAAGAAGGCAAAATCTTTGTGTGGCTTTTAGTTCTTCACTTCCCTTTTTGTTAGAGGGGAGAAAAGAAAATCATATCAGCACCACCCTCTGTGCTGGAATGAATCCTTCTGCCTGACTTGCAGAGATTTATAATAGAAATGCTGACAGACCTTTATTTATAATGGTATGAACAAATCCATGGTAATGGGCCTCAGAAAAGAGAAAGTGCTGAAACTTTTAGATGCCTGAGTATGGGAAATGGATGCAGAGACTTTCCAGAGGAAATGTCCCTGGCATTGGTGCAGGATGTGTGTGTTGTCAAAATACACCCAGGAGGAGACGAGGAGCCAATGGGCAATGCAAGGACCCTACTGAACAATTTGAACCCCTCCATGTGAGGTATCCCTGCCCATGGCAGGCGGTTGGAACTGGATGATCTTAAGGTCCTTTCCACCCCAAACCAGTCTATGATTATATGATTACACTTTTATATCTTCATTTGCACTATGCAGAGCCCCAAAATCCACTTCTGTCACCCTCTGTTCTGATGGATCATGCATCTTGAGTGAAAGTAGGGACTGATGGTGGATCTGCTGCTTTGCCCCCCTGTCTGGGTCTTGCTGACTACATGGTGAGGCAGGATTTGTGGCACAGGTGACTTTTGTCTACATGTTATCAGCAAGTTTTGCTCTGGAGAGCAGCACTGAAATGTTTTGGCTGGGGGCAGTGTTTCTTGAAGGCTCCTTCATCTTCTTGTTTTGCTCAGCTGTAAATGAGGTATTGACGTACTGAACTAAACAAAACCAGGCAGTATGGAATTGTCAGTAACGGTTCTTTATCTTGTCCAGTTTAACCTGAGAGCTAGAAAGCAAGAAAGAAATATATTTGTAAAACTGGGAGGGGAGAGTGTGGGAGGAAAACGCAGCTTTTAAGCACGTGGTCTGCAATCACTGCAGTGCAGAGGGAAGGTGGCATGAGACGCATCCAAGCCCTCAGATCTCTTTCTGGCAATAACCAGGATCAAGTACTGTGGAAGAAGGCCCAGATGTCGCACAGTCAATATGATAAACTGTGCAGAGAGAAACTGTGATGTTGGAAAAACTTCCCAAATGTGTTGATGGTCATGTGTTACTTTACTTAAAGTTTAATCATAGAATCAGACTGGTTTGGGTTGGAAGGGACCTTACAGCTCCTCCAGCTCCAACCCCTGCCACAGGCAGGGACACCTTCCACTGGAGCAGTTGCTCCAAGCCCCTGTGTCCAACCTGGCTCTGAACACTGCCACGGATGGGGCAGCCACAGCTTCTCTGGGCACCCTGGGCCAGCGCCTCAGCACCCTCACAGGGAAGAGCTTCTGCCTAATAGCTCATCTCAAATCTCCCCTCTGTCAGGTTAAAGCCATTCCCCTTATCCTGTCCCTACATCCCTTGGCCAAAGCCCCTCTCCAGGTCTCCTGCAGCCCCTTTAGGCACTGGAGCTGCTCTGAGGTCTCCCCTTCAGGAGCCTTCTCTTCTCCAGGCTGCCCCAGCCCAGCTCTCTCAGCCTGGCTCCAGAGCAGAGCTGCTCCAGCCCTCGCAGCATCTGACAGTCGCAAGAGGAACATGACCAGCTTAGTACACTATCCACCCCAGTGATATACCTGTCACTATGCTGGTTTGCTGTACTTTGAAGATGCCATGGATGCAGGACTCAGTAGAGCTTATACAGAGGGAGCAAGCCTCTGTTTTGCTGCGTGGAACAACTTGCAAAGCTGAAATCCCTGTGTTTGAGTGGCTCAGGCGAAGAAGCCCAGCACTGTCCAGGCTGCTGGGCTGCAGTCTCCATGCTTTCTCAGTGCCTGTGTGTGACCCACTGCCACCCGAAGCCCATGTGCTGTATGCTTGGGAAAGCTGGAGCTGGTTCAGTTAGTTATCTCAAAGCTGTTATCTTGAATATGATTGATGGTACGGTTTAAAATGGAGACATCCACAATGGTGAGCCTCAAATACCTTTTCTATTAGCAGTGAGGTACATGAATACCCCCAGCCTGGGAAATCCTCCCAATCCCCCATAAAAAGTACTTTCAGTAAGGAGGATTCTGTCCTTTCACTCTTGCATTTTGGAGACACCTGGTTTCTGTTATCAACCTTTGTCTGGGGAAGATTCGCTCTTGAATGAGTATGGCTTCTGGCTAATCTTTACTACTTTGAATCTTGTGGTAAGATCTTCTGTGGACAGAACTAGGTCGAGTGTATTTCAGTTGCCTCGTGTTCTTAAAATCAGTTTGTCTATGAGTCCTGAATAACACATTGCCTTATTTATAAACAGCCTGAGCAAATCAGGCTTTGCAGTATGTAGAGCTGAAGCACCGTTCAGTGTGTGTGACAGTGATGTGTTACTCTGAGCTGCAAACTTATCAAAGGGCTTCACTGCATGAACCACTGGCAGGAAGAAAATACACTGAACAGTTATTGGAGCCTCGTTTGTTTAATGAGCCTACAGCAAAATGAAAACTCCAGCCTTGGGATGGGTTAAAAGCAAATTGCATGGTAGAGCTTTCAAATCCGTAGCAAAGCAAAGCTTTTCATTGGGCAGAAGAAACGCATTTTGCCATTAGTTCCGATATTAGAGGCTGTGTAAATGGCAGCATCATAAAGTGTATGGAATTGCTGCAGGACTCCTGTGAGCTGTGGAGGCGGTGGTTTCTGCTATGCATGATTGGGAGCAGAATCCCACGTATAATACCTGGGGTTTGACCCTGTGAAGGGGAATTTCAAAGATTAACAGTGTTTCAATTACCTGTAATTGTGAATAAAGGAAATGACCACTATTTCAGTTGTTTGTCTCGCGCTCTGCATACCCTAGGTAATAAAAAGCCAATTTTTCTGGCTTCTGCCTTCATGTAGTCTCAAGTTCTGGGCTCCAGCACACTGTAGGGAGCAGGTTTCTGAGCTGGGAGCCAGGAGACTTTTGTTTCTCACTTTAACTCTAGCAATGAGCTGTTATTTGACCTTGGGCAATTTATTTCTTCACAGCTATACACTATGGCTGCCATATCCTAGGAGACAAAGCTTATGGGTTGCTTCTTCACAGAAAAGATCTTTAGTTTCAACTGACTTTTATGAATGCTATATGGGACAAACTTATGAAAAGTAATATTTGTAACCAGCTATTCTGTTTCAGAATTTTTCAGTGCATCTTGTTCCCCTCCATATATTCCCTTAGCTACTGCTGAGGTATAACCTTAAATCTTAGGGTTAGCTTTAGATGCACGTATACCTGTTGGTTCTTTATAATTATTGATCCTTAGAGCAATAACTCAGTACTTTCATAACCCTCATGCCCGCTGCAGCATGCATTTACTGTTGAAAATGCAGTTTTGGTGCTGCAAAACCATATCACATAGGGAAAACTGACTGGATGTGGCTTGACTGGGGGAGCAGCGAGACTGAGGTGCCTGGGTTCTAATTGAGTCTGCTTGATATCTGGAAGTAACAAAAAATTAACACTGTAGTCTTCACTTAGTGTTAACTCTATAGTATTAATTTAGACTATATCACCTTGTTGCTGTTGCTGCAGTTCTCCATCAATATTTGACTTCATGGTGGTCACTAGTCTTTACCATGCCTATGATGGCATTCTCAGCAGAGAGGGAAAGGGAGGTCATGGGGACCATTTTCCAGCTACACCTTTCAAAAGCAGATTGTATGGATTCTCAAACTGAGAAAAGGTGTCAGCTTCTTCCAGCACAGTTTCATTCCCTTTTTGCTTTCCCTCTCTGTCTCCACAGCTGTGGAATCACTGCATTCCTTGAATGACCAGATCTCCCATTTCATCGTCAACAAGTCAAAAACACTGGATGAAGATGAAGATGCCTTTTTGCCCAGCGAGAAGGAATCCCTCAAAAATGCCATGATGTTGATGAGGCACCTTCTCATGGATGCACAGGTAGGAAATCAATAAACTCCCATTTGTTAGGACACAAGGAAGGCACGTTACAAAGGCCCAGAGGCAGCACATCATTTTCATGGTCAGTTTTACCAGTGGAAAACATTAGTCCCTGACTCCTGTTTAAAACTGTCTTTGGCTCCTGAAATCTGCAGCTGTGTGAAAGGCGCCTCAGTGATTGGAGCATGTTGCTTGTGATGGGCCTGGATCTCAGATTCAGGGTTGAGAATTGCTCTGAAGTTTCAGGAGAAAAATGAAGCAATACCCATTGATGGGAATCCAGCATCAGCCCTAGCAAAAGAAAGTCATTTTGCCACTGAGCATCTGTGCTGAATGCCAGTTTCAGAAGTGCCATACACATAACTGAGCTGTTGGTTTAGCCATGCTCTGAAGTGCCAGTTAGAAGCCATGAAACAATGTGCAGATGTTTCTTTGTGCCTCTGCTGCTTTGATATAAAATCTCTGTAGTGTGCTTCCTTCATCCTATAAAAAAGACCCTCTGAAATATTCAGTATTTGTATTCCCTTTTGGTGTTTATTTGTAAAGCCTGGATGGAAAATGGCAGTTTGTAGTGGAGGGTTGTTTTGAAAGCAGGGTGTTCTCTCTTCCCTTCCCTTCTCCTCTGGTAAGCCCTAAATCCTCACAAAGCAGGTCTGAGAGTGTCCTGAGCCTTCCAGGGCTGGGATTACACAGTCTGCCCCCCACACTTGGCCCACTCTCATGGGGGGTTTTTTAGTCTTGTGAACATCTTACTGGCATTTCCCACATTGCAGCTTGCGCTCATTGCCTCTTGATAGACATGTAACAAGGAAATAGGAGAGGAGGAAATTATTCCTGTAAGGATTAGCAAAATAATAATCTTCAGGGTTTTCCTTATTGCTATCCCGTGCTAACCCTGGCTCGCCATTGCAAGTACCGACATGTGCCAGTGCTGGTGCTGTTACTGCAATTACCAGTGCTCCTTTAACCAATGGGTCCCCAGAGCCCAGGTTCCTGTCACTTGCTGCCAGCACCTTGCAAGTGTCCAAATGGAGGATGCAAGCCAAGAAAGTTATGTATTTTTGTGCTTTACTCCCATATCCTCCCATGTGGAATCTGGTGCTTCTAAAGCCTTTGATTCTAATTACTTTGGCTGGTAGAGATCTTGGTGCATGCAAGAAGTGGCCTGGAGATCCCTGCTATTAGTGGCATATGTGTTTTAATGTTGGATGTATTTGCACGGGGAGTCAATCCAGGCTTTGGAGGCTGTGGAATGCACAGTGAACAAACCATTACAACTGTGCTCGGGATTTCATTTCTATGAGTATGGTATTTATGTCCCTGTGGTGTGCCTTTAGCCAAGTCACCTCCATTTACTCCAAACCAATGGACATAATACTGCTGAAATGTCACAGAGAACACAAAGGGTTAGATTGTGCATTTGGATTTGCTCCCATAGCCTGTGCTGCAGGTGGGAATACACGGGGGATTCAGGCAGGAGAGTAGGCAGGTGCTTACAGGCCTCTGCATCTTGCAGATTAGAATAAATACAGGGCAAAAAGACACCTATTGATAATCTCCTTGTGCAGGAATCCTTTTTTAGCACTTGAGAATTGCTCTGCTACTTATCAGTTGTCCTGAATACATGTTAAGTGCCTGTGATAGAGTGACTGATTAAGGAAATGCTGTTAACAATGGGAAAATGTCAAGTGCTCCTGCATCCTCCTGATGTGCAGGGATCCTGGATCACTTCCCAGAAAGGACAGGACTGTGTTCTGCCTGAGAGTTCCGTGTTGGAAGGATGACAGGGTGAGAAATGGTAGTGGTGAGTAAAAGGATGGAACTAAACAAGTGACAGCATCAAGTACACAAAAAACCAAAAATTGAGGAAGCATGTGGCTGGCAGCAAGCTACCTAAACAGGAATATCACCACCAGTGTGTGCATATAAAGTACTTACCAACCCTGACTGCAGAGTGCCCTATGGCTCTAATTACACAGGAGGAAAAAACATCACCAATGCAATTATTTCCCTTTCCATACCTGATCTCGTTTCTTCCCAGCTAGTGTTTTTTATGGGAAGATGGAGCCCTGCAGCTGTAACCAAGATTGATTGTGCCAGGCTCTGTGCAACGATAATCTGAAATCCAGTGCTTGACCCTTTTACTCCCTTTTCTCCTCTCTTGGTGTGGACCTGATTTTGGCTGGTAAATAATCTGAGGAGAGAACATCCAGCTTGAAGTTTTGGGTAGGAATTAGCTGGACTGCTAACCCACTAGAAGTGATGAAGCAAAAGGGAACAGTTAATGGCCATTTCTCTCTTCTCTGACACTATGAATCTGCTTTGAAAGCACAGCCAGTGGGGATGATGTCTCATGTTTGCTGTCTTTATGATGTGGAAAGAAATTATACGAAGTTTAATAACCCTGCCTGGACACCAGCAGGTCAGAAGATCTACCATGGGTCTAACTTTGATCTTGAGTCATTTTTCTGGCTTAAGATGAATCATGAAATCAGTCAAACATAGTTTTCCACTATGGAAAATGCTGTGAGCATTTTTGGACAAGGCTATGCTGGGGACCATGTGCATCTGTCTGAAGCTGCCCTGAGAGGGTGGAATAACAAGGATGCTTATCAGCATGGAGAAGAGGAACAGAGGCACTGGAGGGGTTGTTCAGGGTTTCCCAGCTGTATTTTCCCATAGTCAGAATGTGAACTCCATGCTCCTGAGAGTCAGCCCAGTCCCTTCATTAGGCCATATTTATTTCTCCCTCGGCTTCTTGGATGAAACTCTTTGCCCATCTGTTTTGTGAATTTACTCTACTTTTTACTGATTTCATGCCTCAGTTTTTGCAGTAGTGGTGTACAAGCGCCTGTGGTGGTAGTGGCTACGGCTTTACAGGAGAAATCTGCCATGCTGGATGTCACTTACTGGTAAACACGGGATAGAGAAACAGGTAAAATGGGGTGAAAAGTCATCTTATCTCCCATACATGATAGGGCTTCCTCCCTGGGAAATGGGACATTCCTTTTCATATTTTGCACTCTTCCTGCCTCCATAAATGTCATCAATGTCAACTGAAGTAGCATGGGCAGGATGAGTGTGAGCACGGTGCTGGGAGCTGGCAGAGAGGCGGCTGCTGCCACGTCAGCCCTGTCAGCAGTATTAAACTGCATGTGGGGCTAGGTAATAAGCTCTGTGGAGTCTCTCAGCAATAGGCTGTCAGCTCAGATTCTGCCCAGGGAAGACAGTGATTTAATGAAAGTCATTACAATCTGCGGGGATCTCTTGCCCCTGGTGGTCTCCATCCATTAAGCACCCCGGATAGGATTTCCTCATCATGAAAATACCCCGTTGGAGGGACTGCTCACTGACCTGCATGCTCGCTGCTGGGCTGGCAGAGCTCTGGAAAGGGAGCATCACCCTCCCTCTGAGTGAGGGTAGAAGCTCTGCAGCCACATTGCTCCTTTCTCCCATTTGTTTCAGGTTTGCAGCAGCTTCCTGATGTCAGGGTGGAGGCACAAAGGCATCACCTTCCTCTAAGCAGCGCTTAGCAAGCCATCATCTGCATAGCAGAGCTGAAAGGGGGGAGAAATCCGAGGGGAAAATTGAGACAGTGTTATATGAACTAAAAGGTGTACTTAGATAATGTGGGTGCATAAAAGCAGATGGAAAGAAAAGGTGCACTTATTCTATGACATGTTCCATCCTCCACATGGTATAGGAATGAATAAACAATTCACTTCTGCCATACAGCCCTGTGCGAGATGCTGCCGTGGGGCTTCGGCAGCCTATGATAGATTGTCATTGTTGTCAATCATTTCTGACAGTCCTATTATCCTCAGAAAGGATGTTTGCTCTATGCATGTTGTTTTATAATCCTCAGAGGTGGAGTTTTATAGCCTAGCAGTGTTTTTTTCTCATACGTTTCCCTAAGCAGGATTTATTGCTTCTGAGACACACGTGAGGTGAATCCATTACACCTTCAAACTGTAAATCTCCCCTCAGCTTTGCCTAAATTACTTCTTGGTTTGTTTTCTTTTACTTGACTTTCTGCTTCTAATTGCTATTGTGAGAGACTTAGCTGGCACATAGCAGGAGGAACATCACATTCTAAGGGCTGATTCATATGCAGCAGCTCTAATGTAGCAGTTTGCCCAAGCAATTTGCCTAATGAATTGAAAAGGTCCATCCAGGCACCAGCATCAGCCTTAGATGCAGGGTAATGTTCTCTCTTATACGGGAGAGCACATGTAATTTTTCTGGATGCCTGACCTTAAAAGCCAAGCTTGCAGGAAGTGCAGCACATTTAATTGCTTCCATAAAGTGTTTAATTGACTTCAAGTGGATTTTAAGTTCTTTGCGAGAAACACTGTCTTTTCATTCATTTCCTTTCCTAACAGTGGTGTGATTATTGTCTGGGCCCTCTTAGGTCTTGTTATAGAAGGTATAAATAGACACAGAGACAGTCATTTGGTTTGGACTTGACCTTTCAGAAGCAATCATACCACAAATGATGACTTAAGAGCAAGACTAGCTTAGTAACCTTCTAGGGCACCTGGCTTTAGCTGGATTTCAGGTGTTGACTAGGTATGAGAGCATGAGGATGTAGATATCCCACCACTTCTCTGCCAAGGGGGTAATTTCTTTCTTAGGCAAAGACAGAAAACAAACATGGTGGTACTTGTAGCGTAAGTTGTGAACAAAATAGTATGGACATTGCCCAGAATCAGAGGGAAAAGATGCTTCAGTTTACATTTAGAAATTTTGTTTAATTTTCCTTAAGTGTTCCAGCACTTTGCCGTGGATAAAATGGCTCCAGGCTTCGTTAACTAGTGGGACAAACCTTTAGCAAGTGTCTACCAAGGCAGGTCTGTAGGTACTGCAGGACCACCCAGAGCAGGTCACAGAGAAATGTGTCCAGGTGAGTTTGGGATGACTCCAGAGAGGGAGGCTCCACAACGCCCTAGGCAGCCTGTGCCAGGGCTCTGCCAGCCTCAATGGAAAGATGCTGTGGTTTAGTTTATGGCCTTAGCTGCTGGTCCTGTCACTGGGCACCACTGGAAAGAGTCTGATACCATCCTGCTGGCACCCACCTTTGAGCTATTGATGTGCATTGATGAGATCCCCTCTCAGGCTGCTCTTCTCTACAGTAACCAGGCCCAGCTCCTGCAATCTCTCCTCATGACAGAGATGCTCCAGGCCCTTGAGCATCCTGTGGCCTCGGCTGGACCCTCTCCAGTAGCTCCTTGTCTTTCTCATCCTGAGGAGTCTCTATTCCTTTTCTCACTTAAAAGAAATACATATTTCTTAAGCTCTTTCCCATACTAATTTTTTCTGCAGTGTTGTCTCCTGTCTTTCCAAGGTGGCTACTACTGAGAGGGCTGTGGTAGCAGCTGCAGAACTAATAGCAATACAGTGCTATTTCATCAACTGACCTTTAAAGAGGATTCCTATTTTCTGTGGAGGTCTGTTGCACAAACCCAGCCATGCTGTTGCAATATTTTGCGTGCTAGTTAAACACTTACCACCATCTGCTCCTCTGATTTTTAGCAGACCGTGCTTCAGGAGCAAAACCCCAGGACCTTTATTTTCACGCGAGTAGGTCATATTAACACCAACAGGCAGAAAAGGGAAGGGAGGATTTGTTCTTTGTTTCAAGAAGCTTGCATTATTCAAGTTCTGAAAGCATTCTTACCACACTGATGTGTTTTAGAAGCTGCAGAAATAGGTATGATGCTAATTCTGTGTTATGGAATATTACCAAAATGCAATTGTCAGTTGGCAGTCAGGTATGTCAGCGTTCACATTTTGTAAGCTGGTTTGTCTTGGAAAAAAGCTTCAGTTAAAATCAGGATGTATTTAAGGGAAATCCTGAAAACCAAACCTGCTGCTCTGCATATTGTATTTTTTTACATTAATCTTGCCACCCCATTTCCCTAAGAAGGCATCTTGTTAGCCACTTCCAGGTTTCTAATGACCCCACTAGGTCTAGGCTGAAAGGGAGCTGAAAAGACTCCTGCTCTTGTTGAACGATAAGAAGTAAAAACACAGAATCTAGCAAGCTTCATCAAGGACTATGTTGTGCCTAATGACATCATTAGCATATGTGATGTGAGCCCTATTTGCTGTGCCTGTCCCTAAACATGTAGCTGACAACCCACTGCCTCTCTTCATGCTCAGGGAGAGTAAAAATTGATTTGTGGACTGTCTCTATTAGTTCAATTTCTTTGGAGAATGATGTGCTGTAAAATGAGGGGAGATTGAAGATAGATACCCTTAAAATACGTGTGCTGTAACGTTCCTGCTGCAGTCTTTACCAGCACAGCTCTGTGCATCAAGAGTCACCCACAAATGGTGGGGCTTGGTCGGAGCTGTGATCCTCTTGAATGTTATATGCTCTTGGCATTTAGCTAGCACGGGAAGAGGAGGTTTGGCCCATGTTTTCATCTGTCTGACACCAATACGTGTGTTGAGCCTTTGGTGCTGGGTAAGGATAGTTGTTGCTGTACATTTTCAGTGTCATTGCTTGGCAGGGTTGTCATCTGAGGGTCACTGTGGTCATGTAGCTACAGCTGTACCTTGGCCAGACTCCGATCCCATCCTCCCCTGGGACTGGGAAGAAAGAGATGTCTTGAATGTGTCAAATCCTTATCTGCACAAAACATGACTGCATCATGAAGAGAATCACAGTTCAGCTGGTTCCTCACGAGCGGATGCTTGTTGTGGCTGAGGTTCCTGCCGTCCCTCTGCTGTGGTGCTGTGTCTCAGTTTGCTCCTTGCCTGTGTGTGCAGTGTGTGTTGCCGTTCTCAATGTGCTTTGCTCTGTTGCTGTAGAGCTGTCCTGGGGGGCAGTGGAAAAAAGCAATTTCCAAGGCAGGGAGGAGACAGTCATTGTATTGCAGAGCTGAGCATTGGGAGGAGGGGGGAAGGTCAGCTTAAATGATCTGATTCTGGAAATGAAGCAGAACTTAGGAGGGGACAGAAAACTCTGTCACAGTGGGGGACAAACCTGGGACCATGCAAAGGATGGATTCTCTTGCCTACCATCGCTGCAACAAAATATTTATGACACTAAGTAATGGTACTGAAAAGCAACATTATATTTACAACTACCCAAGTCCTGTAAGATTGGAGCTGATGGTAATGCATTGGGTACAAGATGCTTCAGCACTGCAGCATCGGGTTGGTTCTGATTTCATTCTTCCTCCTTCATATTTTGCTTTCCTTTGGTACTAGAAAGTACGAAAGGAAAATGCTGTACTGAAAAATGCTCATTATTCTGAGTTAGGTTTGATTTTGTGGTTGAAAGCTCAGAAATGTTTCATTATTTGCAGCCATGCAAGAATAGAAGACTTAAACCCAAACACTTGTACAAACAGGAGGCTGTAACCTCATGTGTAAAGGGTGCGGGAGTGAGACTCTCAACAGGTATATTATTCATATAATTGCTTATAAATTAGTATTGACTTTCGTGTTTTCATTACGGTGTGGAGGTCAGCTGGAGAGAATGGTCATGCCAGTGGAGAGGTCGAAGTCGGATGTATAGCAGCACGTCAGCACTGTGCTTCAGAGAGAGAGAGAGAAATACACGTGTGAATATATTAAAGGATATAGCACTTGAGAAAACAAGATAGACACCTTTCTTTGAGTCAGAGGGGAACCAAGGCTGAGTAAAGGAGAAAATGCATAAAGAAGCTGAGATCTCTGCAGGGAGATAGTAGATACCCAGTAGATACTCAGATAATTCCAATTTCTCAGCTACCTTCAGCCACAAAATGCCCTCACACCTCTGAGCAGGGGGTCCAGGACAGAGTGTTCCGAATGCAGAGTCCTGTTGAATGCCAAAGAAGAGGATGACAATTTTGTGTCACTTAATCTGTGATGTATATTCATGACAGGGGTGCATGTGTGTATGTCAGTGTGTGTGTGTGTGTGTGTAAAAGCTCTGCAAGCATTAATGAGAGTCATGAGAGATAAACGGTAAGGATCTTCCTAAATGTAGAAGCAGCAATTAGGGGAGCTGAGAGTGTATCTGCTATCGCAGCACTTTATCAGCAATGCAGAGTTTCACTTAATAAGAAAAGAAAACCCCAGTTGTGCAGCCGACAAATGAAACACAAAATCCCAGTTAGCTTCACTCTGCGCTCCGTAAGCAGATACGAAGGACATGGGGGGAATAAAACACTTTTTCCCGAGTCTTCAAGTGCTCAATATGTTTTCTTCTGCCTGGAGAGTCTCTTGCTCCATTTCTAGTTAACAAGTAAGCAAAAGAAAACCCCCCAAAGCCCCCAAAGCGAACTGCATCAGTACTGTGTCACTGTAATAAGCCATCGAGAAGCCCAAGAGCTCCATCACCAAGCAATTCTGTCTCTTGAGCCAGCTGCCGACTTTCCCTCTAACCTGTAAGCTCAGGGGTCGTCAAAGCTGAGCCCAGCTGGGAGCTGTGAGCCAGCCAAGCTTTGCATTTTATTTTGTCTTGGTGAAACTACTAACTCTGAATGGCTCTGTGAGATAGAGCAGCCTCTGTGTTCTTCCCCCATCTCTCGACACTTGCTGTAAGTGCTTGCTTCATAAAAATTAACTGATTTCTTTGCCTCCGTCCCTCAGATGCTGGATAGGGGACTCCTTTGGCAAAGCAAAATCTGTCTTGGTTTTGAAAGCAAATTTAAATGGAAGAGCTGTTTTTCCGAAGGGCACGCTGGGTCTGTTGTTCCTGCTAAAAGAGGCAAAAATATTCCAAACAGCCATGCGAGTTAACCCTGGCAGCAGATCTTCTCCAGATGTTGTAATCCTTTAGGCTTTAACTCCTTCTAGGCTGTAGGCTAAGCCGCTTGCTAGTGGAAGCATCCATGAACCCTAACTATTCTATAATTCTATGATTCTATGTTAAACACACTCTGTCCGATTCCATTTGCACAGAGCTTTGGCAAAGAGTGGATTTTCTCTGGACTCAGATTTCCCGAGCAAGGACATGGATCCACTGGTTGCAAAACCCCTTCATCACTTCAGATCTGCTGTTCCTGTTGGAAAGCATGTCTTGTATCTGTTGTGTGAATTTAATGATGTAAGTTAATTCTGATCTTCCTCATTTATCCGTGAGTTGGGAATAGCATTTGTCTACTTCACAGTGATGGTGTGAGGCTCTTTGTTCATTAATGTGAAAAATCTTTGAGATCCTTACTATGAAAATTGCTTTAAAAGATGCTGTTAATAATAAATATCAAGTAATGCACCTTGGTACCTCTTAGCAATAATTAGTGCTATCATTTCTGCCCAAGCTTTCCATGAATTAAAAGGCTTTGAGTGGGACTGGAACCATGAATGGGATTGGGACCAATTAGCATGTAATCACATGCCGGGTTTTATATCTTTGACACTCCCGTCATGGGACTCTTGGGAAACTCCCCATGGATTTTAATGGGGAAGTGTCAGAATTCAGCCCCAAAGGTATCTGTGGGATAACTGCTAGATAACCTGAGTTCTGATGGTAGCTCAGTTGCTTAGTGATTAAGCTAAAAGCAAAACTGTGCTAGTTTAATATTAACATAAATGGAATTAGCCACTCTCTGAGTTAAATGTTACACGAAAGTATTCATTATAAGGAAACCATGACTTTTTTTCTTCTGATATTTGAATTTAATTTAACTATCTTGTTGCAGTGCTGACAGTTTTTAACCTGCTGCTTGTGCTTAACCTCCACTTTAGCATGTGGAGGCTGGGAAAAACAATCATTCGCTGCTCAGTCACCCAACTCCAACTTTTATTAGATTTCAATCATGCCACTCTTCCTCTCCTAAATGTGTACATGCTCTGAGTCTGTATCCCAGGCAAATAAAGTGCTTGTGTAAAGAAATCACCTGATCCTTCAAATATATCAACATTATTTCTATGGAAGGGGAAAGCACCGAACCCTGAAATGACACGTGGGATGGAGCCAGGAGAAAGGACCACGTGAATTAAAACCAAGTTAATGCATAAGAAAGCTGCTAGCCAGTAAAGTGTGAATTTAGAGCCAAGTGTTGCCTCTTTATCAGCAACCCTGGCATCCCCTCTTATTTATTGCCAACTCTGAATTGCATTGCATGAAGCACTGTGAACATTACTGGTGCCACATGGGGGAGATGTTGAAGAAGAGCTGGATTGCTCCATCGTGGTACACACCGACTTCCCAGGGCAGAGCAGTCCGAGGTGTTTAGAAGTCTAATGCCTCGGAAGTTTTCCTCCTATATCATAAGCATTTAAATAACCCCTATAAAAGGGATCTGTGGTAAGCCATCTGAAAAATGGTCCCTCTTGGCTTGAGAGTGTGTGCAACATCTCCCAGTGGCTGAAGGTGCTTTTGTAAGCACAACCACAGTGATGAAGCAAGGTAAACTCAGGAGTGAGGCAGCCAGAGTACTGAATCACTTCATTGTGATGCAGTGCTTTCTGCTAGCATCACTGCATCTCTTGCATCTCCTGTCTTGGTATGCAGTGGTCTGCAAGGGAGGGTTTTGAGGAGCAAAGGGAGCCGTGTGGAGCAGTTGGCAGGATTTCTTGCTGCTCTTTCCTTAATATAGGCCCATACATGTGGGTTGTGATTTCCTTAAGCCCACTGGCCATCTTCCTTGTTTCTTCCTAAAATAAGACTTTTCACACTGCCTGTGAATTAGTGGTTAAAGCTTAGTTGTGCATGAGAAATCTCCAGACAATGGCTGTAGGGAAAGGGGATAGATGTACTATGTGACCCCCCAAAAAGTTGGGTTTTCTTTTCAAAATGGCTTTCCAATATTTTATTACTTTTTCTGCAATGATTTAAAAAAAAATGTCTGGGGCTCTGATACGTTTCATAATATTCTAGCTGCTGGGTTAACAGGTCCATTGGAAAAGGGGGGGCTGTGAACACAGGGGTAGGTATCCTGGGGAAAGTGAAGATAGCCTGCTTTTTTAGCTTGAAAGAAAAAGAAAGAGAAAGAGAAAGAGAAGAAGAAACAGAAAGAGAAAGAGAAACAGCTGTGAATGCACAATGCATCCTCCAAAAGCAGGAGGGCTGAAAACAGGCTTCAGCTGACTGCAGGGGAGCTTCGCCTCCTTTTCAAGCATGACCTTCCCTTTCTGGCTGCGGACTGCCAGAGGCTGAGAGAATATAGCAACTTCTTTCCTCTCTGTCTTTCTGCATAGAGGAATTCCAAATCACTGCATAATGTGTGCCCCAATTAATATTCCCCAATTGTTTCCACTTCCCTTCCAAATGATGTCAGTCTCCATTATTTTTGGCATAATGGTAGCAAGAGGAATGTGTGTTTTTCTGACATACTTAATCTCTCATTTTGGTGTTTATAACGATCTCTTCACATCTCAGGATTTTTCTTTTGCCTTTTTTCTTCATTTGGTTTTGACTTACATTGTGAAGGACCTAAAATAAAATCATGAAAACTGACTTAATCCATTACTACTCAGTTTGTACATTATTAATAATGAGGGCAGTGTAATTAGGCTGCAGAATGCGCAGTGAACACAACAGTAAGATATCCTTAAGTAACATCTGTGGCTGATGCTTGTCTTTTATTGTCACATGCCACGAAGATTCTACATGACAACAGTATTTGTGTCTGGCATTGCTTTTGCAGGGTACAGTGGCTTCAGTTTTCACTAGCTGCCAGTTGGAAGAAAGCATGGAATTCATAGCAATGACTGCTCAGCTCTAAGTGTAGATCCTGGTCTCAGCATCGTTTCTGCTTTGCTGAAAACTTCTTCCCCTGTGCCCTTGGTTGTTGAGCTTATGGGACGCAATGGGCAGAAACTCCTCTCTAAGAGGTGCTTCTTTCACCACTTGCAGTCTTCTTTCCCATGGCAAGCCCCTGTTATCCTCATCCCCGCACTCAAAACAGCTGCCTGCAAGGAGGCCAGAAGCAGCAAGGTGCTTTCCCAGCTCTTTCATCAGTGTAATCTGGTGGTGTGATCCTCTGCCCATGCAGTCCTGAGGAGTGACCTGTGATATGACAGATCTCTTGAACAAGGGGCATCAAAGGCATCTCCCTTTTGACTTGTTGCTAAGATGGGAGCAGGAGATGGTTCATGCACATCTAGTGCTGCAAGGACATCGCTGCCACAGAGCTATCCATTTCCACCATGCCCCATCCCTCCCTTTTCAACAGCTTCAAGCTGCTGGCAGGGAACTGAAAAGGGGCCTTTTGAAGAAGACGGATGTTTCCCAGGGCAGATGTGTCAGCCACAGCATCTTTGGCAAGGACTATTACTCCAAAGCAAACTGCTTCAGAGTCATTCTGAATGATTTCAGGTTAGATCCTTCCAATGTTGGCCAGATTGGGTCAACTTTTCAAAGCTCAGCTCCTTTGAATTTTCACAATATAACTCCTTCAGCACACAGTTGCATTTACACGAATGGCATCTGGTCTGAAATGGGAGCTGAAGTGGTACTCAGAGATCCTTCCCATGTGGTTAAAAATGTAGAGGAAGCAGTTCCCATGATTACAGACTTTTAAAAGCCCCATGAATAATGCACTTGAGTTTCTGTTAAAAAGCTGTGGCAGCAATGCTCTAACTCATATCAGTGAGTGTGTAATTATAACTTCTCCATGTGGCCATTTGCTGCTTCCGCAGCTGTCACTTTCTGTGACGCTGCTGGGGTGACAGAGACCAGAGGCTCTTCCAGCTCTAGGTGCTCACATGGGGTTCATCAGAGCCCTTTCCTGGTTAATCCCAGAAGGGAAAAGACTATCTGGCAAATGCTATTGGTAACTTGTGTTCAGTCTCTGACTTGGTGAAGGGGTTCTAGGTCAACAGAAGTGTCGATCCATAGGCATTTACTGTCGCTGGTTTGGGGGGTAGGGGTGGGGTGTTCTTCTCTACCACACTGATATCCTATTAAAGTTGGTGCAGCAAAAGAAGCCAAATTCTTGGTGTAAACTTGGAAATAAAGGGATGCTTCAAAGTTGCTCATTGCAATCATTATTCATTGTCCTTGCAGCCAAAGCATGGCCATGATCTACTGCCGGTACCCCTGGATGGTTCCTTGCCAGAGCACCCAAACACTTCGTTATCTTCTGTATGGACTTGAGAGGAGAATGAGGCTGTTACTACCCAAAACACGGGTGGAAAACCATCACAGTTTACTGTCTAGTGCAGTAAAAGACAAGTATGCTCTGGTAGCAGGTACTGTAGCTGGCACTGGCATCAAACTGGTAGGAGTGGGATGGATTGAGGTTCCCCTCTGCCGGCAATTTCAGTTCCAAGCCCTCTTCCCCAGCCTGGCAAGTTGTTGTTAACACAACCCTTCCTGTCAAAGCCAGAATTATCAGCCGAGCTGAATCTTCCTGCTGTGCTTACATTGCTCATATGATCACTGATGACTCTGCACAAACAACAAAACAAACCAGTCTTACAGCTGTGTTAATGGAGCAGCTCCATGGAAAACACGGAGAAATGCAGTGTTTGCAAAAGGCAGAAGGGAATTGATAGTGGAAGGGATTTTATTGTGGCGCATTTGAGAGTAGAGCACACACTGGATAAATAAATAAAGACCTTACAGTAATACTTGGCAGCAGCTCCTCTAAATCTCACAAGGTGTAAGTTTCTTATTTGAGTTGATTTACTGGTGTGACAAAGAAGCAATCATCGTTAATCAAAGTAACTCACTCCTATGTACGGAAGCTGAAGTTAGATGAGGGCTGTGGCAAAGAGATGATAAGCTAGCTTGGGGTGCTTTGTGGTTGGGATGCAGTAGAAAGCCCATTCTAGAGGGCAAACAGGTTTGTGCAAATGCTGATTACTTCTGAAATGGATTTATTTTTTCTCTTTAAGTAAGGTTTGTATCTACAGCAGATTCACAGATGTGGTGTTCTGAAGCGTGCATGAAAGGATGATTTCCACACTGTTTTTAGCAGCGAGAGGTATGAATTGAAAAGCACTTGGTATTCTCCTGGAAGCAGGGAGGGAAGTAAAGATTTGGATGAGATATGCAGGAGTAGAGAAGCAACACTGCTCTGTGGGTGCCAAACCACATTTTCTGGGTCAGCTTCAGGAGCCTGAGCCACTGACACATCTGAGGAATTTCTGTCTTGTGCATAATCAAGATTTCTATCTCGTGCCTAAATCCATTTCTATTTAGGAGAGTGTCTTTCCTTGTCTTTCGGCGGTGCAGTGTGTCATTGCTACGAACTTCACCCTGCTCAGGTCACGCTAGCCCATAAAGCATCCTGCCAAGGGGGATGTTGGTAGACACCTTATTCAACAGTTTGCTGGTGGCTGAGCCCCAAATAAGGCAAAGCTGAACAGGCAGAAGCCCAAGAAACCTTCAAAATGCTTATGCTAGTGGCTCTTAAATTCTATGTTTTGCCTTGAAACTCACTTCTCTGCTGAAACGTTATCTGCATTCTGTCTACAAGTGAGAAAGCAGTATCTAAAGTCAACCAAAAGCAATTGCTGGAAACAGTGAGGAGTGGCAGTGCCAATAGACAACAGCAGTGAGAATTTGGGTGTAGAATTATCAACACGTCTCTTGCTATTAGCATTTGTCATTAAGAAACTAAGTTGAAAGCTGTATTTCAGCTGGATAACAAAATGCATGACCTTAGCAATGCTGAAGAGACACCAAGTCCCTTACAAATGTTATTTAAAACTAAACATTTTGCAGTTGAGGTCTATTTTCTATTCTTCTTGTCCCATGGACACCTGTGATGAGTCTATACCTTCCCATTGCAAAGCTTCCCGGAGGTACTGGAGGTTTCTAAAGAATCTGCTTATACACTTTCTGTTTGCATAATGAGTAACGCAAACACTCCTAGGGACTGCAAACAGCATGGAAAGCAAACAGAAGATCGATTCCCAAAGGCTGGGGATCAGGCCAGTATCATGAAAGCAGTAAGTTATAATATAAATAGCATACACCTATGGCAGCTCATGAATTAAATTATATTACCAAGAGATCTCTTGTGGCAGCCTACTAACATAATGTATTACGTGCTCAGAGGCAGGATTGAGCTGATACAATGAAAGGGGGAGAATTAAAGGCTCCTCAAATCCCAAATGTGCCAGCAGCTGCAGGTCCATTCGGGAAGCAGCTCTGGGACCCACATATGTCCCTCCTGCAAGGATGGAAACCCATTACATGACACTTGCGGAGAATAAACCTGGAGGGGGGGCAGCTTCTCTGCCCAGGATAAATATATGGAAGTTAATCCACTGGGAATCATGCAAACAAACAAAAAAGTGATAGCAGGTGGTAGCACTTCTTTTCACCCTCCAGAATACGTATTGAGGGTCAGAATGGAGAGGAGGAGCCAATTAGTGGGATTACTGAGCTTCAAGAGGCAGGTGCTTGCATTCCAGCTGGGAATCTGCTGCTTCCTATAAGATGAAATGCAGGTGCTTTATATACAACAGGGGCTTTGGCCACAAAGTTGTCTTAATTACAGAGGCAGAGGATAAAGAGAGGTAAGGCTCAGTGAGAGCTTATTTCTCAGTGGCCAAAAGACCCATAAGGCAGTGTTAAAAGTCAATAAAACCTGAATTTTCAGAGCTCAGCAATTATGCATATTCATTGTGGAAGCCATAAAGAGAAGTTGATGTGTCCTAAGTGGTCTTTTGGATGGTGAGGAATAGGGAAACAGTGATAGCTTCCATCTGTATGATACTGCTTCTTTATAATATTGGTTTGGGGTGTAAGGAATAAAATGGCAGACAGGTTCTGGATTTGAACAGAATAATAGCACTATGGTCATACATACCTACTTCAAATGTAGGGAAGTGAGCAAACTAATGTAGGGAAGAACAAACCTATAGCTTAGCTCCAGATAAGAAGCTAAGATAGAAATCCTTTCACTTGTCTGGGAGTAGCTTTTGCTCAATCTGATCCTTCTGTGTCTTTTCCTGGCTGGAAAATGAATGGTCTTTATGGGCAGAGTAGTGGGAGCAAGAGCTGCAGCCAGCACTGGGAGGGCACGGCGCCCATCTCCTGCTGGATGTCCGGTTTTGCAGTGTGCACCAGCACCCTGTCCTTGGGGGCAATGGAGGGACCTTCATGGAGCTACAAAGTGCTGATTAGTTTGTCTTAGTCACAGTTTGGAGCCTTGAGGTCTTTGCAGAGAGGAGGTGGGAAGGAGGGTGGGGGTGGTGCATAATGCTGGCAGAGACGAGGAAATCTGGGGAAATTAAGGATCCCATGTAGTTGGCTTAGGGCTCTGTGTGCTCCGAAAGATGGAAAACTGAATCAGGGCTGAACAGCATCCGAGCATCCGTTTCTAGTTATTTTGGGATCAATAAAAAGGGAAAGAGGAAAATAACTTTGCTGAGGTGTATTTTGGGGCATTCAGGCCATGTTTCAGGCAACAGGCAGTGCTAAACGTTTGGGAATGTCTCCACCACCTGAACTGCTGGCTCCCACCATGTGCTGCACTCACCCATCAGGTTTGCTGCTTTCTGGTATGTGAAAGGAAACACATTGGTGCTGCAAAGGATGCTCTTCAGCAGGCAGCCTTCTTCCCAGACAGCAAAGCTCTTGAGATCTCCTTAATTGCTGCAAGTGAATTGATAGTATTTTTTCTTGCTATTTTTAAAACATGGTCACTTGTAACTAAGTAGGGTTGGTGGTCAAATATGGTTGTAAGGTAAGTAATAGCAGTTTCCTGGCATATCACTGGGTCAAATATGGTTATAAGGTAAGTAATAGCAGTTTCCTGGCGTATCACTAGGTCAAATAGGGTTGTAAGGTAAGTAATAGCAGTTTCCTGGCGTATCACTGGGTCAAATATGGTTATAAGGTAAGTAATAGCAGTTTCCTGGCGTATCACTGGGTCAAATATGGTTGTAAGGTAAGTAATAGCAGTTTCCTGGCGTATCACTGGGTCAAATAGGGTTGTAAGGTAAGTAATAGCAGTTTCCTGGCGTATCACTGGGTCAAATATGGTTGTAAGGTAAGTAATAGCAGTTTCCTGGTGTATCACTGGGTCAAATATGGTTGTAAGGTAAGTAATAGCAGTTTCCTGGCGTATCACTGGGTCAAATATGGTTGTAAGGTAAGTAATAGCAGTTTCCTGGTGTATCACTGGGTCAAATATGGTTGTAAGGTAAGTAATAGCAGTTTCCTGGCATATCACTGGGTCAAATAGGGTTGTAAGGTAAGTAATAGCAGTTTCCTGGTGTATCACTGGGTCAAATATGGTTGTAAGGTAAGTAATAGCAGTTTCCTGGCATATCACTGGGTCAAATAGGGTTGTAAGGTAAGTAATAGCAGTTTCCTGGTGTATCACTGGGTCAAATATGGTTGTAAGGTAAGTAATAGCAGTTTCCTGGCATATCACTGGGTCAAAGCTGAAGTCAATAGTGTCAAAATGGTTATAGTATTTATGAGAGATGAGAGATTGAATGGTTACCATATGTAGATACCATTATTTTTGTAGGAACATTTGGTTTAGTAGTATTTACTTACAAACAGACATACGTTAAAAACCCAGGTCCCGCTTGCTATTCCGGACATGAAGGGCTCTGGTGAAGGCAGGTTTTGTTTTGTGTACACACAGCCTTACAAGGAAGAAAACAGGACTTCTGAAGTGAAGAGCAAACCTCTGAAGCTTTGGGTGACCTTATAAAAAAGGTGGACTCGGGCTCGTTGTCATCATAGAATCATAGAATAGTTCGGGTTGGGAAGGACCTTAAGACCATCCAGTTCCAACCCCCTGCCATGTGTAACCACTGAAGTTATTAAAGGCGAGCAGAGTGGAGCACTGAAGAAAAGCTGCCTTTGTCCACCTCCTCAACTTTCTGTGATTGCTGAACAGTGTAACTGGGAATAAACAGCAAAGTTCCTGAGCAGAAGAGCAGACTGGTAAAAAAGCTGCATTCGAAAGAAACCTCCTGGAGTAATGGGCTCAAACTTACATGGGGCAGGTTCAAGTTGGAGATAAGGCAGAAGCTCTGCCCTGTGAGGGTGCTGAGGCGCTGACCCAGGGTGCCCAGAGAAGCTGTGGCTGCCCCATCCCTGCAGTGCTCAAGGCCAGGTTGGACACAGGGGCTTGGAGCAAACTGCTCCAGTGGAAGGTGTCCCTGCCCATGGCAGGGGGTTGGAATTGGTTGATCTTAAGGTTCTTTCCCACCCAAACCATTCCATGATTCTATGGTCCACCATGGATAATATCAGTGAGTTTTGCTACATAGGTGTCACAAAAAAAGAGGGCAGCCAGAAGGCAGTCTGATTTCTGACATGAGCTGATTACGAAGTACTTGGTGGTGTTACAGTGTTCAGCTGCCTTGGGCAAAGGAGGTTAGCTGGGAATCCCAGGATAGAAATCCTAGCCTTGTGCTGCTTATAAAAGTGAGAGATCTGAGCAATGCATTTTTAAACAACCCCCCCGACAAGGCAGTAGCTGGAGGTATTTGTGAATGATCCCAGGCTGAGGCACTGACTAGAAAAGCTTTTGTGGGTTCCTGAGACTCAGGTAAGAAACTGAGCCGAGAGCTGGATGTGGGATGAAGTAACCCAGAGAGCAGAGAGAGCTGTGAAAGAGCTGCAATTATCTTCTGACAAAGCAATTAAAATTTGACAAGCAAAGGCCGTCTCAGGCAGCAGAATGAAGCTTATGGAAGTGGACAGGGCTCCAAATGTGAGTTTCCTACTGAATCCATAATACCATGAGGGGAATAAGTGCCCAAGGCAGAAACATGGGTGATATTCAGTGTGAGATTTATACCCCATGGAGCCACATTTAACTCCTCAAATACCCAGAGAAATAAGGAATTGCCTCCTGCTTGTGTCTTTTACTAGGTAGGGACTTCAGTGATTTTCCCCTTCAAGGTTCCCCAATGCTCCAAACTGATACAGCTGAAGGAAGATCTCTTTCTTTCACTTTTATCTTTGCTGGAACCCTGGTCTTGCTTGTACTTTGGGACAGGAGAGCAGGAAAGCCATCATGCTTGAACATGTTCACTGTCTAGGGCTGATGGCTTTTGAGCAGGGAAAGGCTGTGTGTGCAGTTATTCATCCAGTTGTGCTGCTATGCTAAAGAAATGGCTTTATAGAAATTTTATTACCTTGTGAAAGTGGATGTTTGGTCTCCTCTGCACATATTTTGCCATTTACTACTAAGCCTTGTTAAAGAAAATTGGCTCTACTTTAATTTGTCTCTCAGATGTGATGAGAACACGTATGTGCCTGGCTACTTCTCTGTAGCTGAGACCCATCAATCAGAACCCAAACCCACTCCAGGACTGTCGCCAAGCCTGCCATGGCACTGTGTGTGAGCTCCCCATTTTCTCCCATTTAAGTAAACTGGCTCAAGCGCTTGCAAATCTGGAGGAAACCTACGTGCAGGTTGACTGCACAAGTGAATGGAATAGTTTGCACCAAATCTGTTTTGCTGTTTCTCGCTGTAACAACACTGATCTGATTATTCCTCTTTGCTTTAACTGACAAGATGTACCTCGTTGGTGTTTGCATAATTAATGCTATAGAGTTGGGCTCTGCTCCAGCGCTGTGCTAGGAAATGCTGCGCCGTGCAATCTGCTGCAAAGCAGCATTTTCTAGGGCATTATTTTTATTCTGATGCTGTAATATGGGAAGCCCTGCAGTGCATTGGCAATGTGGTGACTTCTGTCTCTTCAGCACAGCAGTTGGCTCTTCCCTGACCTGTCAGAGCTGCAAATCCCATTAGTTTAAAAGCAGCATCAGCCTGAATATCTTCCTGCTTGCATCTCCAAACTGCATTGTCAACTATATGTATCTACAGGATCTGGTTGAATTTGGGGTTCTAAAAACCTGCTGGAGCAGCAACCACCATGAGGTGGGAAGTCAGGGGGAACTTGTACAAGCTTTGTGCAGTGGGTTTTGTGACGCAGCTTCCCATTTAGAGTGGCAAGCATTTGGATCTCTGCAGGAAAGCTCATCATGGCCATGGCTGTCCTGGTGCCCAGAGGACATTTCTGCTGTGGGTTAGACTGGTTTACCTGGGGAAAACCTTGGAGGTCACTTCATTTGTTCTCTGAATGATCCTCAGACCTGCTGACCAAAAGGGAAATCCTTTGTCTTCAAGAGAAGGGAATGTTAACAATGACACCATGCTCCTATTGTTAGTGTGTGGTGATACAGCAAGCAGGGAATGTAATGAGTAATAGCAAATAATGTAACCACAACAAGGAAACAGTATAATCAATAATACAATCAAACAGATGATTATACCCTAATAGGGAGTACGTCCCTTCCTTCCCTGTGCAATCCATAAGAAGGCTACCCATGGGTTTCATTGAGCACCCAGCACTGGAGCCTTTCTGCCACTGGAGTGGGGCAGGGACTCAGCATCTGCCTTGTGCTGTAGATGGACTGAGAAGGGCTCTTCTTGCTGTTCCTTTTTCTTTCCTTCTTCCTTCCAGCTTCCTCTTGCATGCCACAACCCCCAATGCCCTTCCCCTCAGCAGGATGCTTGACAAAACGTGCATTACCTAATAGGGGGGAGCAAAAGCTGGGAATGTTTTTGACTTTTCATTCCTCCTTTGCTACCATCTTGCAGAGTGGTCTTGGACTAACAGCTTAACCCCTCCCATCTGCTCTTCCATCTGTAATGCACAGCAAGATTACTGCCTTCAGCCACACGCGTGTTTGCCTTGGCTTGAGTAGAGTGGTTATTGACACAGCACTGTCCTGATTTGAGGAGCTAATCTATCTTTCATAGCTTTAAAACAGTAATGTCCAAAGGTAGTGGCTTAAACAACCTGACACATCTGGCCGAATATCAGTGAGCAGCAAATTGTGCCAGATTTCTCAAAATGCATCAGGAGTGTACTTCTGTGCTGGCTAAAGACCTGTAGTGTTTCTCTGGTTTCCAGTTTGCAGTGGTGGAGGGAAAGCAGGTGAGTAAAGTTGTACTTAGCACCTCTTGGCCTGTTTGGAAAGCTTCCTTTCCACACAGGAGATATATTGCTTTACCTGATAAGCGCTGTAAACAGCCTGATTTGACAGGATAAAATGCAGCAAGTACAACATCAATCTCCTTTAGCCAAATGAAAATGATGTCTTCCCTATGGATCTCTTTCTTCACAGATCCAATAGGCTGCTGCCAGCAGCAGAGGCGTTTGCTTCTAGGGGCTGCCCTTTGCAGTCCCAAAGGCTTCAGTCTGGAGATGCAGTTTGATATCCCAAATTCCCATTAACTGCTTTAATTGCTTGTTACCTGTGAAAACCACCGCCTCCTCTGCAGCTTTCTCCTTTGGAAAAAGGGATACGGAAATAAGTAAGTCTGAACTTCATGGACCTGGTCTCCATTCCTGTGCCGCAGGCGAGCTGTGTGGAGGACAGTGATATAACACCAGTATAAGATGAGGCAGAAAGGAGAGGGAGCTGAACGCTTTTGCAAGGCAAACTGCAGCGTATATTCCTATTAAGTCTAAGCCTGGTAGTGTGGGTGATGGATTTGTTGGTAGTGGGACAGTCAAAAATCAAAGGGCTAGTTTGATGTGTTCATCATCTCTATCTTCATTCCCTGTTATTCATTACGCTGTGATCAAAATGGGGTGTACTGTACTGAACAGAGAGTTCAGCTTCGAATTCAAATATTAAAAAAAGCCATAGGACTTCTCATTAGGAAAATAAAGTTTAATTCTAATAATTAGTCAAAAAGTTATACTTGAATTTCAAGTTCACTTTCTTCTCTTAGATGTCTAAGAGCAGCGAACAGCTTGTTGCCGAATAAATGGACATACTCTGCTGTAATCACTGCGTTGTGCTAACAAGATGCTTCCCCTTCTGCTGTGTGTTGAAGGTTTGTTGGTTCCTTTTCCACAGCAGATATAGAGAGGATGGGTTGGTTGTGCTTATTGGCAATGTGTCAGAGGGTTTACTCTGCTCCCAAGCCCAAGAAACTGGTGGGATTCGGTAAGGGGGCATCGCCTCACCAAAAATGACCTAGGACCAGGCGGTGGAGCCTGTTGCAGCACCTTATGCAGCCCCCAGTTAGCAGGATTTCCCTAAGATCATTTGTAAGAGTGGGATGTATCAGTGGATCACTCCACTTGAGGTTTATTTTCATGAGTGTGTGGGGAGAACTAATGGGCAATGAGAAAAGAGATTGCTGTATAAATGGCCATCCAAACAGCATCTCTGAAATAAAGAAAAGAGAGGAGGTGGGTAGAGAATGGAGTTTTATTACTAGAAACCTGATGTTCTTCGTCATTCCAGGATAAAAGGAGGAAGAGATTAAGTGAGAAACCTGGAGGGACTTTGAAAAGAAACCCCAACAAAACCCCCAAACTAGGTGTGTTGTTAATGGCCATAAAGTAGAGTTAAGCTGACGATGGCACTCCCAGGCTGTGCACCCTCCCGTAGAAGAGCACTGGGGAGCATTAGCACTAAAAGCCAATATTGGTGGTCCAGTAACCCTCAGAGAAAGGGACATCAAAGCAGAGTGCATTTCTGGGTGATTTTGTAAGCTAAAAATATGGATAAAATAGAGGTAAACTTCCCAAAATCATTGTTGATCCTCTTAGGAGCTGGCCAATTGCAGCCTGTAGGTGCAATGTCTGAGGCAGGGTAAGTTGTGAAGGCTGATGTCTGGCAAGAAACAGGGAATTTCTGGAACCTTTAATACCAGTTATACAGGGGAGAATTTCTGAGTGGAAAGCACATTAAAAGCATCATTGCTTCTACAGTTCCTCAATGAATGTTGTTCAACTCGAGCTTCTTGGTCTTTTTCTTTCTGGTATTAGAGGAGTCACTGTTACTACACATCCTCCGCTGACACCTTTGGCTCCTGCAGGAGCTAGCTAAATGTTTCTGCTCATCTTCCAGTGATTATAGCCTCACGTTTCCCTCTCTTCCATCTTTTCATCACTGAAATAATCCCTATCTTTGTCTCCCGAACAGAAGTTAGGTGGTAAAGCTCTTCCAATTCTTCCCCACTTGCACAGGGAAAATAATGTTGCTTTAGCACACCAACAGTTAATTTTTCAAGGCATCGTTCAGTAGAGCAAGCTCAAAGAAAATCTAAACGAAATAAACTAAATAAGAATGGGATCTCTTCTGCAGATTTATAGGTTGGAAACTAAAATGTCAGGGGTCATGTATTCATCTGTCAATGTGTAATGCAATTAGACAAGATAATTGGGAAACTAACTTAAAATGTATTAACTTCTCTTCATTAGCTTTGATAGCAGTGCACTGTCATTGGGGGTGGGTGTTAAGCTGCAAAACTGAGTCTGGATTTAGAATCAAGGCAATGGGGAACATACATCCAACCTGCTTTCTGAATGTCCCAGGCTCAGCTTACAGGACAAACACTGATATAGAATCACAGAATCATAGAATCTTAGAATGGTTCGGGCTGGAAAGGACCTTAAAGCTCACCCAGCTCCAACCCTTGCCACAGGCAGGGATGCACCTTTCACTAGGGCAGGGTGCTCTGAGTCCCTGTGTCCAACCTGGCCTTCAACACTGCCAGGGATGGGGCAGCCACAGCTTCTCTGGGCACCCTGGGCCAGCGCCTCAGCACCCTCACAGGGCAGAGCTTCTGCCTTATCTCCAGCCTGAACTTCACCTGTTTCAGTTCGAACCCATCACCCCCTGTCCTATCACTATAATCCCTCATGAAGAGTCCCTTTCCAGCATCCTTCTAGGCCCCCTTCCAAATTTGCTCTGCTTCACATGTCGATTGAGGAGGATTCAGTAACTGAAATGGCTGGGGCAGTTGTAAATATGAACCCAGGAATAAATACCTCTTAATTTAATCAACACTTTATTTACTTCCTAGGGATTTTGAGAATCTGCTCACTTGGGTTGCAGATTTTACTGTGATATCCCCAGATCTCTTGTGGCAATGAAGCACCATGATGAGGAAAGAAATCTATTGGAAAGAGAACAATAGATTGGAATTACAAACCCCTGAGCTCTAGGACACAAGTTTGGAGTGTGTTCTGCATGTTTAGCTGTCCATCTGATCGTATTCCTTGCACATGTTCCTGAGTTTATATATGCCCTGCTATAGGTTTTTCATAGCTGGCATATTTCAGGCAGTGAGTCTCTAATAGTCACAGGAAAGCTGTTGAAGTAAGGTCTGTAACAGGTAGGTTTAGAATTACCACTGAATTCAAAATCAGGTTCAGTACTTAATGAGAAGCTATTAAATGTTGTGCTGACAATTTTGTTAGAATGAACTAAGGCAGCGCATTTGATTTAGGGTATCCAAGCTTTCTATTCACCACGGGTATGAAGTCTTGTGGTAGTAATCAACTGGCTATATTCAAAGGAAATTGTTTCTTTATAGTTTAAAGTGTGAAAACTCTTCTAGACAGCCACATATTTGCATCCAGGAGGACCCTTCCTTAGTACATTCAGTGTCTGGAGAAAGGAGAAAACAGGGAAAAATTAAGGGAGAATTGGAGAGCAATGGCCTTGAACTGATGTAGGGCCCCAATTCAGCAAAGCGCTCAGGCACACATTTAACTTCTAATCTCTGTCAGGTTTGATGAAGGCGTTATGAACCCCAAAGCTTTTTTCCAGTTACACCAGCAGGTCTAATGAAAGATATTAATTCAGGCTTAAACTTCGTCTCTTATGTCTGTAGACCATTATCCAGATCTGCATTGCTGCTGCCTTGCACCATGCAACCCTCAGGGACCTTGGTTATTGGTGCTGCTTGATTATTGATGCTTATCGATGCCTTCAGCACAGGCTGAAGCATGATTCGCAGCATCAGGAGTCTGATTGCCTCAGATCCTTTTAAGAAAGTAACATATATTATAGGTGAAGGTGGAAAAGAGCCACAAGCTTCTGAGTTAATCAAACAGCAGCGTGAAGCATCATAGTGGGTTTGTTACTGCAGATGAAGCAACACTTCAGAACAGCCACCAACGAGAGGCTATTGGCCCTTGGCGATTGGATCTGTTGGCATGAGTTTGAATTCCCTTGAGATTTAGCATTTAAGGTAATTACTGCTCTGTTCCTTCATGTTGTACATACGGGAAGCGCTTGGATAATTATCAGGTTCAGAGGGAAAAGCACATGAGTAGAAAACCTGTGGGTTTTAAAGATGTGCTTAAAGGTTGCTTTCTGTCTGGCGTGAACCGTGGTGTTCAGTTAATGGCACTGGAAGCAGTCTGCTGCTCCAGAAACAGAGCCCTTTAGAGAACTCAACTAATCCAATAAACCAAGTGCAAGGAGGGGATGGTGCCTTCCCTGTGCAGAGCTGGGGCTGCCTGGCTGCAGGGGGTGCCCCCACAGGCAAGGCACTGCAGGGACAATACCATTACTGGGGTGAATTAGGGTGGAAATACAGCCCCAGTCCAATGGGAATCGCAGAGCCGTAGCTCGGGTGACAGAGGACCCCAGCAGGGGTTTAACTGGGATTTATTGGCAAGCAGTGAGTTCTGCTTGTCCCCATTGCTCAGCTTTCCTTCCGCTGTAGGACTTTTTGTTTTCCTCTGCAAAGGAATTGGGCAGAGCTGATGGGATCTTCCCTTGGACATTAAGTGCAAGAGAGATGATGATCCTGGTGGGTCCTGGGTGATCTTTGGCTTATGCAACATCTCCATCCTGCCTGTGCCAGAGTGGCTGCTATCCTCTCTGTCCCCCTCATCCTCTGCATGCCTGCTTACAGACAACATACCCACTTCCAGACTCAATGTATTGGGACCCCAGTCATTATAGATTATGTGTGGGACGATCTTGAGCACCCCTGACAACACGCATTTTCAACAGACAGTTCTCATTAGCTGTTTCTGATTTCTCCCTGAGGATGCATTTTGGAAACCACCACCTTGGTAAAGCTCTCCAGTAGGAATTGAATGATGATGTACAGTACTGTGAAACCTAGAATCTGACCATGCTGGGTTAATAAATCCCAGCAAGGTACCATAACTCACAAATGAAAGGTCCTAATTTTCACAGCCAGGCTGCAGGATCTAATTGAGGCCAGTGGTGCATTTCAGTGTTTGGAGAGTTACTGCCTTGTTTAATTTATCAGTGGATTTTGCTACCTTAATTCTTAAAAAGTATTTACCCATAATTTGTCATAGGGGAGCATGATAAATTGGGTGATGTGAAGATGGCATGGGGCAGGAACAGTGCAGTCCCTCCAGGACTGGAAACCAACCTGTGCAGCCCTATGAGCAGAAGCTGTCTCTCAACCTTATCTGCTGCATATTAACCAGGATGGATCCATCCCTTGTGCTTGGAGAGTCTAAATAATAAAGCATTGGGAACTTGAAGGTCTTTGTTTTCAGCGGGCAGATAGGAGGGTGGCTGTGAGCAGAGCGAGGGGACCTAACCAAGATAAAGCAAGACAGAGACCTCTTCCTCAGTCCTGAGTCCATTTGCAGGAGAGCAGCCTTCCAATATCTGAAGGGGGCCTATAGAGATGCTGGGAAGGGACTCTTCATGAGGGACTGTAGTGAGAGGACAAGGGGTAACGGGTTCAAACTGAAACAGGGGAAGTTTAGATTGGATATAAGGAGGAAGTTCTTTACTGTAAGGGTGGTGAGGCACTGGAATGGGTTGCCCAGGGAAGTTATGAATGCTCCATCGCTGGCAGTGTTCAAGGCCAGGTTGGACAGAGCCTTGGGTGACATGGTTTAGTGTGAGGTGTCCCTGCCCATGGCAGGGGGTTGGGACTGGATGATTTTAAGGTGCTTTCCAGCCCTGACTATTCTATGGTTCTATGATTCCTTGATGGTTTGCATTTGATTCTTTCTTCTCACTGGTTATTTTCTGGGTAATAGAGGAAGCTTCTGGGTTTATTTTGTATCCTTCATCTCTTCAAACAACTTCAGACAGCTAATGCCCAGAATGATGGTTTGTTTTAATAAATATGAGTATTATTAAGTATAATCAGTATGTTGCTGTTATCTCAGCAGCATGTGCCCCAGGTGAGGTGCCTCTGATATGTCTGCAGGCCACCGCATTAAGTCTGGCAGAAGGACTGAAGAGCTCTCAAGTCACTCTGTTTCCTGGGAAAAGAGCAGCTAATTACAAAGCCCACACTGCTGGAGACGTTGGGGTGCTCTCATTTGCCTGGGTTAGTGGGATATTCTTGCTGCACCATGGGCTGCTGCTGGTGATAGGGGAAAAAGCAACAAAAAAGGGGATTATCTGTGAAAATCTGTGCTTAGAGCACCTGGGAAACTAAATCTCTGCAGGGCAGCCAGCACTCAGACCCAGGCTGAGGTGAGAGAGGATGCCTTTAGTGATACTATTCCCTGCAAGATATATGTGATATAGAGGCCGTGTGAATGGTCCCTGACACTCCTGTTATAGCACTGCGAGCTATAAATATTTCCAGAAGAGCTTTTATTTCACGTTATCAGCTCTTCTAATCATGTCTCTGACTACAAAATCACTTGGGAGAAAGAACACTGCTGCAGCAAACTCGCCTGAGTTGGCTGGTTACATTAGAGAGCTGCTTCAGTTTGGGAGGTAGACACCATCCCCCTCATGTTCATCCGTGCAGAGTTATAGCCATAATAAACCATGCCTTCAGGTAATCAAATATCAGCTGTTACATAAAACCAAAGTATTCTGAGTGTGTCTCCTATGCGTCTGTTAACAGTTGCTCCCTTGTAGCAGGATTAAGGTTAGGCAGCCCCTTTTTCTGATGTTTAATGCTGTGCTTAACCCATCCTTGGTTACTGTGCGCACAAAAATCACTCAGATATCTGCTGTGCTGGAGCACATGAGAGCCCTGCAAAGGGACAAAAAATCCCAGCTTTGCCAGGAAAAAATAATGGGTCACATTGTTATTCATCTAAAGATCCATGTGAGTGACGAGCATGAGGAGAAACATCAGCTGTAAGCTGCTGCCTGCTCAGGCAGCAGCTGCTCAAGGGCTGCCCCAGTGGGATCAGTGTGTGGCTGGTTCATCATGCAGGGAGGAAGGTTCTTTTCCCACCACCCTCAGCCAATTTTGCTCCTAAAGCCAGTTTCAAGTGTTTTCCTGCTTTGTTGCTTCTCTCCATTTGGCTGGGCATATGCTGTGAGAGCTGGGGGATTCGTTTCACAGGGTCTCTGGTTGATGGGAGACCCCCGTTTTTACTGAAGGAGCTAAATATCTTGAATCAGGTTTTGGAGCACCCACTGCTCTGGATGAAACCAGTGGGGAGCTGCATGCTTTTCAAGATTCAGAGCCCATTTAGCTTTGATTTGCATCTGGTATCTAGGGCAAATGCTGGGAAGTGTCTTATTTCATCCAGTCTCACCAACTCCGTGGTTTTATCAGAAATTCTCATGGGATTTGGTGTGGTTTTTTCTTCACATCCCAGCTTTGCCCATCACCACATCACAGCAGAACTTCACCATTCCATTAAAAATAAATGCCCGTGCCCCTGGAATGTTGAGTTAACAGATGGGAAAACACAAAAAGCTGCAAGAAAAAGAGAAGAAAAATTACAAGAAACCGGAACTTTCTATTGTGGACATCTTGCAAGGGTCCTTCTGGCCAAAAAGCAGAGGGTTTTGGAGGTCTGGGTTTGAAAATGCTGTAGGAGAGCAAGCAACGTGGGGTAACAGAGAGGTTTCTGGCTGTTTCCATGTAACTTGGACAAGCAGGCTGCTGGGCTGTCACGAGTAAATGATAAAATCATTTGGTCTATAAAAAGTAAATGATGTTTTACCAAAGCAGGGAGAAAGTGTGTGTGTGTGGGGTGACTCTGCTGGCAAATATAGGAAGAGCTCTCCTGGTCCAGCCCTCCCTGGTGATGCTTCTTCCACCTGTGCTGTGCTGGTGTGCGTTGCTCCTTTGGCAAGTCCTGAAAGCAGAAGCTTTAAAAATGAAGAAATAGGGAACATGTGGACGAGATGAGGTAGTTTTCACTTCAGGCAGAGAGCAGCCACCCCAGGACAGGACTCACTGCAAAGGCAAACAGGACAGTGTGAGCTCATTTTGAGGAGCACATGTTCTGCTGTTGGAAGGGGTAACTGAGCGATTTGGTGCAGGAGGAGGACCTGGGGCTGCGGTTGGGCTGAGGCACATCCCAGTCAGCTGCCACCACCCAGGCAGAGCATCATCCATTTGTCACATTCTCCAGCTTTATGTGCGAGGTTGAAATGTGCCTTTTGGCCAAGGTACCTCCATAGGCATTGATCTTGCATGAAGCTGGGGAGGCTGCAGCCCCCACAGCTCCCCCAGCTCTGTTTGGGAGAACCAGATGACTGATAAATGTTTGACCAAAGCTGCTTCTCTCATTCTTTATTGCTTTCCTTCCCATCTCCGCACTCCCAGTGCATTCTCACATTCCCACATGGATGGAAGGGAAAAGGCAGCTTTTTGCCCATGGCTCTGGTCACTGCCCATGCTGGGTCCTTGTGTGTTAATGCCCTGCATTCTGCAGTGTGCAAGGAGAATTTTCCCTTAAACACTTGGAATCAGGGAGATTTCCCGCACGGGTGGCTGCTGCTTTGTCCACAGCCATGACTGCTTTGGGCAGACAGTTCTAATTACAGGTGTGTAATTGCAGAGTTGCACTCAGCCATCCCACTGAGGGACCACTGCAGGCAGGGCCATTCCTTGGAGAAACGTCAGCTTTGGGCTTCCAGTGCCGGAATATTTCTTTCCCTCTCTCTCTCCACCCCAGCGTTCCCCAGGCTCCGCAGATCCTAACTTTCACACACCCAGGGAGGAGCAGTCATTGTTATCTCAGGCCCATAAACCAAGGGAAGAAATCTGAGGACAAAAGAGCAGTTTGTTTTGCTGGCTTGTTTTTTGTTTCCCTCATCCAGCTCCACAATTCTTATGTTACTGAATCATTCTCTAGTTCCAGCCTGCTTTAGGGTACGTTTTTCGAGCCATGATGCCCTATGGGATTGCCCTTTCTCCTCCATTGTATTCACCTACTTTCTTTGCAGATAAGAGCGAATACAACATTTTGCATCACAACACTTGGAGAAAACACTGTGCTGTCTGACAAGGGGACACCCAGATGGCTTGAGGGAAATTGTCCTGCGCAAGCCTCTGAAGGATAGGATAGGTGCAGTAAAAACCTATCCGGGTTGTGCAGGTCCCTGGGGTGCTGCTGCTCCTAGGCACAACATTGCAAACATCACAGCTGCAGTAATAAAACAGGTATACCTAAGCAAGGCAGCTTTACCTGCCCATGCCCAGAGCCCAGGAGCTGCAGTGCTGCAAGGTTTCTGTCAGGCCCAGCTGATCTCTGCCTTTGGATTGCTGTCTGTGTTCCGTGGGGCTCCGGAAGTTTGCTGCAATGGGAGAATTCATCACTCTGGCACCTCCTGACGCACAGGCACTGGGGCAATGTGCCATGATTTAATCAAAGCAGAGGCCAGCAGCCAGAGCTGTAGTAGAAAGGAGGTGTGTGTGACTGTGTGGTGGGGTATTCTCATCATCTATCAGCCATAAACTTCTCAACCTCCGTATTTTACTAGTGTAGCTTTCAGTGGGGACTGGATTTTGTTGCCTTGTATTTAACTACTATGTTTATTCTGTTTCATTTACAAACAAAAGTTTACTACAGGAATACAACACAACAGAAGCGCTTGTGTTTAAAAATGATCTCAACTATTAGGGAGGCAAATGAGAACTTTCTGGCGAGGTGAGAATGTGCTGCTCACAGAATGGAATTCACTTGCAGGTCTCCTTGGAGAAGATAAATTGACATATCTCAAAGGGGAGGAGGTTGGGCGCACGACTCTGTGCTAACTCATCACCAGCAAAGACAGGCAGGGTGAGCCCTGGTGATCGCAGCTTGCCTAGGGCATTTCTCAGAGCCTGCTCACATGGTGGTGAGGAAAGGTTTATGTTCCAAGAGACACCCGTGTTGTGGAAATGCTGCTTCTCAGATGCCACAGCATCCTGCAGCAATGTGGGCACTGACACCTCTGTGCTTCTGGATGGACGATGAGGCATCCCGCTGGGCCTTACGATGCTTTGGAAGGGAAAGTCCTTCTAAGTCCAGGTTGCAGATTCAAGGCTATAGGGATTCAAAGCTCATTAGATAAATGCAAAATGATCACTCAGAAAACTGATTAGCTTCATTGTTTGTGCCATTCTTCTAAGCTGATTTTAAACCCCAAAATTTCTGCTGGAAAACTTGTTAAACAGTAGGTGAAGAAATGATTTGCGAAGAATTACGCATTTGTCTCTTCCTTCCTCTCTTTCTTTCCTCTCGACTAAGAAGCTGTTTTCCAGATCTCATCGGAACACAAACCGAAGTGAGAGTGGTAACGAAGAGCGTTATGCTGGCACAGTTTTAACTAGCTCATGTTGAAGTGCCTTGAGGTGGATGGCAGGATGCTCCCTGACTGTATCCACGCATGTCCATGCGGTGCCCTAACACAAAATATGTGGATAAACAGGGCTGGGTATTGCCTGTTAGCTTGTGTGTGGTGATCCAGCTCAGTTAATTTAGTTCAGGACTGCAGGTCTGTGGCCATAGCAAATCGGAGCCGCGCTACTCAACCCTGGGGTGGATTTTGCCAGCAGGGATGTTATTTCTCATAAGGTACTCCGATATATTTGGTTTTGTCCCAGCTGGCTTCATCTGCAGCCTCTCCTGGGTGTGCCACAATAGGCATTTCATCTACCTGGTCAGAGGATGACCACAGTGAACTACAGACACTGCATTTGTTTCAAATTGCATTGAACCCTGGGCAGGCTTTATTCGGTCCTCAGTGGGTGCTAGGAATGGTAAGTGGCAGGTGCCAGGGCTCTGTTTTCCTCCTTCTACGATCGTCTATTCCCAAATCAGTGATTACAGGTTATTAAAAGCAGCAGATTTCTTATTAATGAATGCTTGATGCCAGCCCTGGGGCTGTGCAGTTTCATTTCCAGCACTAATTTGGCTGTGCCACCTCTCCAGAAGCAAACCAGCTCCACGCACTCCCCTGACGTCCGCCACTTGCCTGTTGCTGCAAGGACTCTCTTGTGACACAGTGAGAACTCTGCAAAGCGCTTCATTTAGAACCAGTTCTCTTTAACTTTAGATATATGCTTATTTCTTGTCCTTTATTTGTTTTCATTGCTAGTGGTGCTAGCACAGAAAGAGACTTCTTTTTTCTCCCCCTAAAGCTTTTCATCCACTTCTAATGCCCGTGGTGTACCTGGGCTCACGCTCTGCCTGTGAGCTTCAGATGTGTTTGCGTGAGGAACGGGTTCCCCTGACAATTTGCTCTAAGGAAAGTGCCAGTGGGGTGGGGAAGTGCAAATAAATGTGAGTAAGAGGCAGGACAAGCGGGAGATGGGAAGAGGTCCCAGGAACAATTTGCTTAATAACATGTCTCTTCCTACCTACAAGCAGTTAATGTTCTGCTTAGTCACTGAACCATGAAAGGTTATAAATGACTTGTTTATCTACTTAATTTTGGCTGTTTTAATTCTCTGCGCGACATTCAGGTCCCTTTTTCTTAATCCTTCTGCTTTTGTACACTTGAAATGTGTGACAGTGGTTCAAATGAATACATTTTAAAGTAAATTTAGGATTTCAGGGGCTTATTTTTCCCCACCATATCCATTCAGGGCTACTTCTATGCATTGGTGCAGGATATTGTCAGCAAATTGTGTTTTCATTTTTCTTCAGTAAAATGCTGTTAAAATCTGGGAGAGGATTTAAAGGGAGAAGGCTCTTCCAGGGTTCACCCCAGCTGTGAAGGGCTCGGGTAAGAGCCCAGGACTGGGCAATCCCAATGTATGAATCCTGCTGGCTTCGGGGGGGTCAGTGGAAACCTGTGAATTTGGAGTGGAAACTCCAGCCAACTTTCCCAATGCTTCTTTACGGCCTGCAACAAGCACGTATAGAAAAGCATGTGCATTCCCATTCGGATCAAACTGAAAACAGAAAAATAGGCTGAATTTGTAATAAAGCATCCCATTTTCCCTGCTCTGTCCTTGCCTCCATCACCAGAATCAAACCCATGTATTTACCTGGTTGCTTAAGAGCATACAAAAAAGCTTAAAAAATTTTATTGCCAAATAAGTTCTAAGTGTATTTGTCTGCACTGTGTTTAATTCCTCTTGTAAGTACACCAAAACTTATTAATTTGTGGCTGTTTGCATTTCAAGCTGTGATTTTGTTATACAGCAAAGGTGTAACAGTGGTCTTCAGAAGGGGAGATTGGTTTTTTGCCTTTACCTTCCCCTCTCCCTCATTTATCTATCAGTAAAATGGAAATGTCTGAATTATCTACTCCAAGTGAGTTTCCCAATGCTTCCTTATGGCCTGCAAGAAGCTTATATGGAACACACTGGAAAAATGCTAGCTGTAATTCAGTGGAAAATAGAATTTTCCAGCTCCCTAAACATTTTACATCAGCATAACTCACATAAGGAAAGAGAATAAGGAAAGATTCTGGCGTGCCTGAACTTTCATCTTCACATCCTTATTTAACTGTGGTCTAATTCTGGCCTTACCTAAATAATAGAAACTTTGCTAGTGCTTCAGTAGGGGTTGGCTTAGGTCTTCTTTTTTTGGTGGTCAAGGTCACTGCTGTTCTCCACAAGATGTCTCAAGGCTTAGAGAGTGCCTGGCAGAGACCTACAATGCATAAAAGGCAGCTCTGGAATTCCTTTGTCTTCCTGGAGATGGTTTCCTTTCCCAGTGTACTCCCCTGATTGTAATAAATCCAACACATTGTTCAGTGCCTCATGCATCGCTGCAAGAAGGAGAAGATTTAAATCAGTTTGGCATTGTTTGACTTTTTCTCTTTAAGCTACCAGCAAAACCTGGAAAATCTACTAAAAGCAGCTTACAAGTGGTGGTTGTCTTAGATTCTAAACTATGTTCTTGCTGGAAAGCTTAGTTTTTGAGGTGTTTTCCATTGGGTGGAGGGGGGGTGGGAGGGGCTCATCCTGGGAATGGCCCCATTGACACATTCATAACAGTGGTTATGAAAAAGAAAAAGAAAGCATCTCCCTGATAATGCAGAAAAATCTCCTGCAGATCATAGAATCATGGAATGGTTTGGGTTGGAAAGGGCTTTAAGATCATCTAGTTCCAACCCCCTGCCATGGCCAGATAGATCCCTTTCTATCACATGAGCATCATGGATCTGCGGAAGTTAAAACCAGGGGATTTTTCACTCCTTAGATTGTTCTTTGTGGAGATAAAATACGCATACATATATATATATGGTTATAAGTATGGAAGTGTATAGTCATACATATATAATCAGTAAGTGTCACTCTGAGGGTGCATTGCCCCAGCCCAGGTTTTGCTTTGCTGTGTTGCATTCCTTTGTTTCAAGCTCCATCCTTCTTCAAACTATGAATTTCCTCCATGTCTTTGGCACTGGCATGTTTTCAGCACGTTCAGCCTTGGATGTCACCTCACTGTGCTGCACATATTAGGGATCCTTTCTAACCTTTGCAGTAATTGAGTGTTCCAGTAACAGGTCATTTGGGCGGCTTTGCTCCACTGTGAGGTGAGGGTGAGATTATTTGAGGGTCATTTCACAACAGGGTGATATCTTCCCTGATTTGCAATGGGAACCTGTTATTATGCAGCTTGAAAACATACTGCCAGTTTACACACATACCTCATGCTGCAGTCTCATATCTTATTTATTGTCCACCATTTAAATGAAGTCACATTTACTGGGGCTCTGAGGCATCTTTCGCCCCTTAAATCTCTTTTTCCAATTACTTTTCCCCCTAGATGTCATTAGTTTGTATTTTCCAGGCTGCATCTTATTCTGTTTTCTGTCTTTTTGTTTAATAACAAAAAACAGAAGGGGTCACTTTGAGGCAGTGGAACTAATGGGCAATCATGAATATTAGAGAAGCTTGAAAAATTATTAAGGTGATGAAATCCTTCTCATGCTCCATGCTAATGAAAGCTCAGCATGTGGCTGTTTCTGAGATAATCCTATTGCTAGACTGATTGAAATATCATTGTGAGAGCTTTCTTCCAAAGATACATATTCTAAATATACACACATTTAGCTTTGCGTGAAATTGGAGTTCCTTATTCTGCTTTTCATGGACTCTCATATGAAATATATTAGATGGATGTCTGTAGAATCTTATAAAGCTGCTGTTGCTTGACATTTTGTAGGTCCTAGGGGGTGGTAATCTTGAGTAGCCAGCTGAGCAGGCAGGCACTCAGTGTGTTGTACCTCCTGCCTACAGCCAGTTAATGCCTTCCTTGCAGGTCAGTGGTATAATGCACGATGGGGACTTAGTGGCCTGCTGCTCTACAAGGAGCTGAGTACAAAGGAGCTTTAAACAAATCTTGGAAAATGGCCATATTCAAAACCAAAATGTTTCCTTACTTTTCCTCTTGCCAGGATCACTGCTGTGGTCCTTCCCAAACCATCACGAGGTGACAAGGGGTGACGCTCTTTGAATGCAGCAAACCTCCATTCATGGGACTACCATGGGTTCCTCGTGTGCCGGGGAGTACGAAATAAAACAAGGGAAGAGCTTTTCCCTACATGACCCCCTCAGAGTGGTTTGGGTGACTTTTATTCACTCCATGAGTTGAGTAAAGCCCCAGTCTGGGCTCCGGCTGGAACGAACATCTGTAACTGAATAACTGCCCTAATGCAGCGAACACATAATGAAAAGTGTGGGTTGTGTGCTGGGATAGTTTTTGATTCAGTGCAAGGAAAATTCTCTCCCCCAGACTGAATGGCAGCTATTCATGTCAATGAGAGGAGAGAGGAGGAGTCAGGACAATTTTACTAACCTTTAATAAGGCTCTTGATCTATTTATAAATGGCCATCAATGTATGGCTGTGCATTCAGATGGCAAGAATTCAATTCAAACACTTGGTTTTTTTTAATGCACTAAAACCATCCTGGACTTTGTTGTGGGTTTTACTTCAGTTCAATGGCAATGTTTAATGTTGCTGCAGCTTGGTCCCTCATCACCCTGGGGGTGACTGCAGGACTCTTCCTTGGGATGCCCTCCTCACCAGCCCAGGATACGCATATTCCTCCTCCTGAAGAGCCCCCATTGTCATGTGTGTTCAGAGATCCCCCTTTGCTCCTCGCTAACCCTTTCACCTTCATCATTGTCTTTCAGCTTCACCTTTCCAGATATGGATCCCCCTATCATGTCTACCAGGCTTAGGTTGCATTTGAGGGACATCAGCACCCGTACAGATAAAGCCTGTGGGGTTAACATCTCTGAGAGCTGCACCAGTGCAGGAGATGGTGGGTGACTTCCTATGTTGCTGTCTTTCCAGCCTCAGGGAGTTGGTAGCTTGAAATAGTCTCTGTTAGTACCAGCAGACAATTCCTGCTTATTTTCCCCAAGAAGAGATCACTTGATGCTGGCCTGATTCCCTACCAGGCTAACAAACCTCTTTTACTGTTTTGGTTTTATGAAATAAAAGCTGTGGCTATTTGGATGTACATCTTTCCCCATGGATTTTCCAGTGGCGGGGTTGCTGCACACAGGGCAGGCAGGCAGCCCAGCTGGAGACTGGCCTGAGCACTGTGCTTTCCTGCTGATGTTCATGTGATGAACAAGGGGAACTGGGATTTCAGAGCAGCTTTAACATTCTAAATAATCTATAAAATTAAAACATTAATCAATAACATGTCAAAATGTGTCTGTAAAAAATATCCCAGGAATATCCCTATTTTGTCCAGGTTAAACTGCTGGGTGGCAGCGTGGGATGGTAACGGCCAGCACGGCTTGGGGTGGGAGGTGATGCTTTAACAGAGAGCCATTAGCGTGTTTTATTGACAGCGAGAAAAACCTATAATTCTAGACCTTATATAAATAGTTGCTGGAGGAGCTGGTAATACGTTGAGCTGGATTCTCAGAAATCATCAGGTGAATCTATGGCCTGTGCTCTCAGACACTCAAATGATCAATTTTGGCCCTAAAGGCTGTGAAGCTGCTAATCGTGTGTGTTCCTGTGTTGCACTTCACTGGATCCAAAGGTCCCAACTCTCTGCTTAGTTCTTCTTTTTTTCATGTACATCCACATTCCTTATGGTGCAGAAGATGAGGCTTGGACACCACTTCAGTAATCCTGTACACCAAACCCTTCCTCTGATGGAAAGAAAAAGGCTACCACAGTCTGTTATACCTTCAATAGACCTTTCTTGAGTCTTTTTGTACCAGGCTGTAGTTTGACATATTATGGGGAAGTTTGTGAGGTGAAAAAGTGTCTGCTTAGCTGCATCTCTGGAATTATATTCCAGGAGGCTTCTCCTGATATTTTTTATCACATGGAGCTAACCTCACTGGCTTTGTGGGTATGTGTCTTACAAGCGTGCTCTTTGTAAAAGCTTGGGAAGTGCTCTGAAGCCTGAGACTGCAAGAGCTACAGCAAGGACCAAATTCATGCTATGTTGTCATAACAACAAACAATGATTTGAAATGCAGATTTTTCGTCTTTACTCTTTAGTTGTGATTGAAAGCTGTGGAAAATGGGGGATTTGCTGTACTGAGATTGTGCCTATTAGAATAACAATGTGATAATGGAAGTTGGTAGGATGCCCAAGGGATAAAGAGTATGATTTATGAAGCATCTAAACCAGGAATTATATGTGTTTAAGGATTCGCCTATCCATCTATTTTTATTCAGCCTGTAAGTCTGGTGTCACTTCTTGGGAAGGTCTGGGATCTCTGGAACAAACTGCCTTACTGCAGGTAAAGGGTGAATTTCTGACCATCTGATAAACCCACAGAAACTGAGTCTCTGCTGTTTGTTCAAAACACACGGTTCATCCCTTTAAGCAAACTAATTGATTTTGTGGTTATTTGCAAATAGTTTTTACTCCTGAAAAATGGGCTTTTCTTTTCCCAAGGAAGGACTCATGGCATTCGCTCATGGGTGTCACTTCATTAGCCACAGTGCTGGTGGTGTCCTGCTTTTGTGCTGGTGCCAGAGAACCACCTGGGCTTCTGCCTCAACTCATCACAGTTGAACCCCGTGCAAAGACCCCATGCAGGTGTTCTCCACATCTCCATGAATGCCCACCCGAAGCCATGTCCTGCCATTGCAAGTCTGGACAAAAGAGCATTTCTATTGTGGTTCAACCCATGCATGGCTCCATTACCAGCTCCTCCAGTAGAAATTCCCATTGTTGTGGGACATCCCGGGGTGTGATCCCCATTGCTCCTCTTTGGTCAGGTAATTGGGCTATTGCAGAGCAAACACAGCTCCAGGGAATGTGTTCGCTGGCACTTTCTATTTTGACCTTGCAGATCTCTCAAACACCAGGAGTTAGGGAATTGCATTGGAACTCAGCAGCCAATTTTCAGGAGCGATGCCTCATTGCTCTTTCAGCCTCCTGGTTCACTCTGCTAGCGCAGAGGTAAGCGAAGTGCCAAGCAAAATGCAAAGGGAGAGATGGATGAGTGGAGCAGGGGTATTTTGGGGAACATTTCTGCAATGCTGAAGGGCTAGTTTTGAAAACAACATCTAACATGGGAAACCTGCCCTGCAGGACAGCATGATTCTGCACAGGAATGCTCACAACTGCATCCTGGCTCGCTCAGCTGCTCCCTCAACAAACCAGTAATACCGGAACAGAGAGATGGCAGGGGTGGCTTTTACAGCATGGAAAATAACCACTAGAATGCCGATGGGCAGCCAGGATCGAAAAGAAAAGAACCCCTAAAGACCTTCACCCCATGAACTGGTGGATAAATCACAGGAGAGCAGTAGAAGTTCTTTCTCTAGTTACCCAAGCATAACGCACTGCTCTGTGTGGTTATTTCGCTTTGCCAAACAGCCCTTCTTCCAGAAGTGGATGAACCACTTTGTTCTAAGTTATCCTGTTTTTTGGATGTTCTTTTCCAGCTGGTGATATAGGATGCAGTGCACCAGCCACAGTGGTGCCTGGGGAAGAAGGGATCAATGTAGAGCCAGTGCTCGGCCGCTGCTCTTCTTTAGTATTTTATAGTCAGATATTAGAAAATCACACTCTGCATGTGAGCCCCAGTCTGTTTTCTCTACCCTTTCTGGCTTAATTCACGCTCCCTTTGTTACTTTTCATGTTTCATGGTGCCTCAAATGTCAGAAACCTTATTTTCCTTGATAGGTTTTGTGATTTCCTTAGTCATCTGTATCTGCCTTGGTTTTTTTCTTGTCCTAATATTTCTGAGAAGCCAACTCATTTCCTGAGCTTTAGACAAGGGCTTTTTCTTTTCCTTTTTGTTTCTAATCTTAATTTCCTTTTTCTGTTCCTGTCCGTCCTCTTTCCACTCCCTCATTGATGCTTTTCCTGTTACATCAACACTTTTTGCAGCTTGCCTGGGTAAGATCCAGCGATTTTGATTTTTTTATACCAGAATAATCATAAATAGAGTGAATATGCTCAGTGTGTCAACACAGGCAAGATTTGTTCTGAGCAGCGCAAATATTCTGGAGATCTGAGGGCCCTTGAAATGAATCTTTCACCCTTTGGAGAAGAATGTGCTGATGGCATTTGTTCATGCTCTGCAGAGCACGGGGCCGGGCAGGAAGAGCACATCAGTAACCTGCAGTAATTTTCAGACACATACTGCCAGCATCACCTATAGAAAGAGCAGTTAGACAAGAAAAAGATCGGGGGAAAAACAGAAACAAGTCTTAGCTCCAATTATTTCTAGTGACAGATGCAATCTCTAAAGCTGCAGAAGATTTCTGCTTGCTTTAGATAACTCTTTCCCCTTTGGATGTCTTCCTCTGAACCTCTTTCAGCATTGCCTTGCTGCAGTGGTGGGATGGGCTGGTGGTTCTGGCCTTAGGTCCAGGCTGGGGGCCCTGGGCTGCCACTGGTGCTGGCGTCCTGCAGCCAGCCCTCTGCTTCCCCTGCAGTGCTCCACACATGATTTACCCTTAGGAATGGGAGTGCTTAACTGTTGCCTCCTCTTATCTACTAATAATTCTGGAATAAGCAACTCCTATTAAACACTAATTTGCTGTTTAGGACCCTCACTGCTGTGGCTGCTGCAGCAGGGTAATGGCTTTGTTAAGAGATTTTATATGCTAAATTATACTCTGCATTTTATTCCTCCTGGTGGAATTTATTCCTTCCTCCCACGCCTGCAGGGTCACAGTTGCAGCCTCTCTCTTGCCCATCTTCCTTAGCAAATACCAAGGCAACACATTCTTAATATTTCAGCAACATCTATTTCTTCTGTCAACAATCTGATACTGGTATTTCCAGAGGTCCCTTGAGTGCCTTTCAGTGAGCCTTTCTTTTGTATTCCACGCTTGGAAAAGAAAAAACCATAAAATCTTTGTCTCTATCTTAACCCCTAACCCAATTCCTGTGCTCCTTCTCATTCCCACATTCCACTCCATGCACATGCACTCCCTTCGTGCTGTTTGCTTCTGCCCATGATGGCTCAGGGGCTTCTTCCCACTCTTGGTTATTTCTGCACCTACCCATTCCTGCACCCTGCACTGTTATACATCCATTTCAGGCTGGAAGTAAGGAAACAGTTCTTTACAATGAGGGTGGTGAAACATTGGCACAGGTTGCCCAGAGAGGTGGTGGATGCCCCATCCCTGGAGACATTCCAGGCCAGGCTGGATGTGGTTCTGGGCAACCTGATCTAGTTGAAGATGTCCCTGCTCATTGTAGGGGATTGGACTGGATGAGCTTTGAAGGTCCCTTCAACCCAAACCATTCCATGATTCTGTTTAAATTACTCCAGGGCATACAACTATTTCCTTTGCACTGTTTTCTACCCTTCAATTTTCTTCCCCCAGGGACTTCAGATTAAGGGTGTGTTGCCTATCAGACCAAATTGCAAACCTTGACTGTGCAAAGCCAGTGGTGGCTGGTTTTGCTTTACAGCAGCTAATGATCAAGTCAGGGGTCTGTGAGTACATGCCATTGGTGTTAACTAATGTACATCAGTGGCAGGGGGATACTTCAGATGCAGCGCAGAAGTGGAGATGGATGGATAAGGTTGGCAGGTGTAAGGTTTTGAAACACCTGAGATGCCCTTACTCAGCAGGCTGCATTTACTAGGCAGGTCTTCATCCAGCCACACATTTGTATTCATAAAGCAAAATGTTTCCTCCTGCTAGCGAATAAGACGTGAACTTGTGCAGCCTCTCTCCAAGGGCTTACACAGCGTGTGGCAGCGCTGGTGCCCTCTGCAATTTTACTCCATCTGTGTTAGGAAAGTGGGTGCATTTTTCAATGGAATAAATCAACATAAAATCCCAACACAGACAACACAGGTCAAGATGGTTTTATCCCTGTTAGGAGATCAAAGTAAATACTAGACTTCCCATTAAGGCTTGCTTCAAACTGAATATGTGTGTTAAAACGCTAACTGATTTTTCTACAAGTAGGTTGCTAACATATCTTAAACCACATTCCTCTTAATCCAATCACAGCATTTTTACAGCTGGGTAAGTGTTCTTCTAGCATTTCACCTGGGAGCATCAGATCACGAAAGCTGCCAGGTTGTCGCCAGACCTGTTAGCAAGAGCTGGGGCAACCTGCAAAATCACTGCAGTGCTGGGGTGAGTTGTTTTTCTCTTTCTTTTTAATAATTTAATTGTTTCATGCCTGACTCTGTGGACGACAACAATAATTGCAGCATTTTTAAGGCTGCTTTGTGGAGCCAAACCACTTCAGAAATAAGGGAAGTGCATTTATTCTCCTTTTAGGCGTGGGAAAAATGAGGAGTGGCTTGGCCAGCTTGGGTCTTCTTGGCTTTGAGGGGATGTAGGAGCCCAAAGGTCTTTGTAAAGGACAGAGAATCTTGTTTGTGTCAAGCAAGAGCTTGAGTGCTTTCATCCCACTGCAGCTCAACAAGTTCTCGCTCATAAGAAAGATGAAGTCTGGTTACCTGTAGCTGCTTGAGCTCCTGTTTTCATGTAGGTTGGATGCTGCTATTTGGAGGGAAGCAGCTGACATGAAACACTGTTCTGGTGGGGACCTTGAAGTCATGGAACAAACAACCTCTCCTGAAGTTTGCTGACCAACTGGCAGGAATAGTCCATTTACTCTAATGAACTCTGGATAAAGATTCAGATTGTTGTGGTGCTCTGTCAGGGTGAATCTGTGGCTCCCATATTTCATCTGATTCTACCCAAGTTACTTCATGTTTTGAAAAGCTGGAAAGGAGCTGGGTTGTAGGACAAGAACAGGCAGCTGTGGGGCAACTAGGTCATACAAAGGACCTTGTGATGGAGACTGAAATCTGGACACTTCAAAGCAGTTTATTATTAAGCATAAACCCCATGCATTCTTCTTTTACTTGGATGCATGACCTTGTAGCTGCAAGGATGCAATTCCTGGGATAATAGGTTGGTGTTGTCTGGGAGCTGTGTGTTAGGAGGGGACAGTCTGGGGGGGTTCACACCTCACCTGAATTGAGTGTGTGGGCAGCAGGGGTTCAAGAAACACCAGCTATTTCCTGACATGGTCCAGGAATGTATTTGAATTTTGGTTCTTTGTCCTCAAAACAGATATGCACTTGATTTACTGCCCAGGATGTGTTTGATCACAGCTTGAAGCACAACATGGCATGTAGCAGCCGTTCCAGGCAGCAAGGGAGCCCGAAGCTGTTTTCTTTATCTAGCTCTGTGTTAACAGTCTCTGTTTTAGCATTTTGCCCTTTCCATGCAATCCAACAATGCCTCTAGAGCTTCCTGAAAGTTTGTGGAAGAGACCAGGTTAGTAGTTAATAAAACTGATGGGGTTTTAATCTGAAGCAGCAGAATTGTGCGTTTCCTTGTGCCAGCCAAGTGAGGCATTTGGACAGGCAACCAGCCACAGGCAGAGAAAGCAGCTGGCCCATAACCCCTCGAGTCCTTCATATTTTCCCTTGAAGTGGAGTGATGTGGAGAGTCATCCACTGGGATCACAGAGTGGCTTTTCCACATCTGAAACAGCCATGGATAATCCCCGCTGGATCAAAAACCATGGCCAGAGCTGCAGTTCCTCCAGATGCTGCTGGGTGCTGCCATAGCTGATCTGCTTTTGTTCAATACCTGCCCTTTAACTCCTTGCTGTCTGCCACATACTGAACATGTGGTGGTGTGTTGGCAAAAGCGGACACATGGTGTTTCCTAATCCATTTCAAGTAGTGTCAGAAATCACCAAGAGCCACTTCACAGGGAGTCGTGAGGAGAATGTTTAATTCCCCTTTTTGCAGCACGAGATATTTTCGGCCTCTGTGGCTCTATTATGATGCTAAGCAGTCTAAAAATGTTGCTTTCTTTTCGTGCTTTCATCATTTTACACCAAATACGAAGTGTCATGTCTTTGCCAGCGGATCGTGAATGGGGTCTGAATGTTCTGAGGTCATGTGCCACAGCAGAATGCTCTGCAGTTGTCTGGGCTTCGAGGAATCTCTCTGAAGCACTGATAGGTCTTGGGTTTATGCAATTCAAACAGTGCTGTCATCATCTTACTCTTCCATGCATATTTCCTTCCAGCCATGGAGAAACCCCTATTTTGAGGCTCTCTTGCTGTTGCAGGTGTAGCTGAGCTGCTAAGAGAAAGGTCTTTGGCAGGACCTTGGTGTCGGCGAAGCTTGGTGAGCTGCAGGCAGCACATGGTGCTCACACCGCTTACTTCTATCAGGCAGCCCATGTCACCCAGGCTGGGGGAGACAAGTGGCAATTTGCCTGTGGGTAATTTTGGCAGCCTCACAGTTCCTTTTAGTCAACTCTAAAGACTTCACAGCTGGTGGCCAAGCTCCTGCTGCAGACTCAATGGAGCAGTTACTCTTCTGCTTGTCATCATGTCTGGATCTATTGCACGACAGCATCATGTTACCTGAGGCATTATGACACAGTTGTGGTGCAGGCCCTGGGGCTGATAGGCATAGAATCATAGAATCACAGCTTCAGCCAAGTTGGAGAAGACCTTTAAGATCATCCAGTTCAACTTTACCCCGGCGCTGGCAAGGCCACCACTAACCCATGGCACTGAGGCCTCGTCTCCACCGTGTGTGAGCACTTGCAGGGACGGTGACTCCAACGCTGCCCTGGGCAGCAGTTCCAATGCCCGAGCACCCTTTGGGGAAGGAATTGTTCCTCATCTCCATCTAACCCTCCCCTGGTGCAGCTTGAGGCTGTTTCCTCTATGTCCTTACATTTCAGCACTGGTACAGGGCTATGCAGATCTTTGGTGAACATCAGGTTCAGGAGGTGAAGCTCATGCAGGCAGTATGGAGACAGTAAAGGACAGCGTGCATCTTTTCCTTCAATTTCCATTTGGCTCCTCAAGAAGATGATCAGAGCACCACAAAGATAAAAGCCAGGAATAAGGTAGTCTTGTCCATCCCTATCCCGTGAGCAGGGATGCATTTGGGATTGCACCCTCTGATGCATGTGGATTTCAGCACCGAGGAGTCCAGCCTCATAGAGCATCCGCAGCCATTCTGTTGCACCAGCCACTGAGGAGTAGCTGCACAGCAAGGTTCTTCTCCTGTCCACATTGCTGCAGGCACTCCGCTTTCCCTATAGGACTCAAGAAACAAGAGGCTGATCTATGTGCCCCTAGTTCCCCACTGCCTGCAGAGCTGCTGCTGGCAAAACCTCGGGGCCAGTGAATATGTTTTGTTTTAACTCGATGGGCTTTTTTATTACTGCTGTTATAACAACCGTTAATCAGTGGCAGTCCCGAGCTCTTCTCAAGGGGGAGAACAAAAGATATGCAAAGGGACTCCTAATGGGAAAATGCAAGTCAGTTTGACACCGAATTCCCCCTGCTCCTGGAAGATCCTGTAGAAAAACAGGTTGCCGGCGCTAGAGTGAGAAAACTGCTTCACTGTTGTTGCTGCTCTATTTTTATTCTGCCTTGCCATCAGAGCAGTTACGCACAGCTCCATGGAAAAGTCAGGTTTGGACCCCAAACTGGGGTCTCCCTCTGATCCCCAGCTTGGAAACAGTGATCTGCCTGATGTTCTAGTTAATAATGCCTCATCTTGAGACTGTAAAACCCAGAACCCTCCTCTATTACTTGTATGCTTGTAGTCTTGAGGTCCACCAGCAGGTGAGATCTCTTTCCAGCTGAAAACGGTAGGAATGTGCCTCAGCTGCTCCCTGGGAGATGGGTAAAAAAACCCTCGGCTTTTCTATAAAGGAAGAGGAGCCAGGATACATCTGGGATGATGCTGGAATTCAGGCATGACTTCCTGAAGGTCCGGAGCCAACTCTGGTATTTAAACAGCTCCTACTCCATTTTAAAGTATGTTGGAATCATCTTTACAGTTTTGAGGACCAGCCCTATTTTTCCATCTTGGAGTTGCTTTGTTAAGCAAGAAAACTACAGTTTTCCTGCAGCTGAAAAGCTTTAATGCCTTTCACTAAAGCAAACAATGAAGTTGTGCTTCTCTGATCCCGGGCTATTTGTCGGAGGTCTGGATATCACCCCATTCACAGGAGACATTACCAGAAACACAAGGAGACTGTTGCTACTCATGTTTAGCCTGTCTTTTGATGGGTCTCTCCAGGATCCACTTCTCTTCATTGTTTGTTTTCATTAGGGGTTTGGATGATGTAAGAGATGATACAGCCACCAAACATGGGAACGGCAGGGGGTAGAAGAGGTTGCAAGCACTCTGGAAGGTGGGATTGTGACTCACATTGACCTTGGCTCATTGCATTGCTGCTCTCGGTAAGGTGAAATCCAGTTTTAAGCATAGCAAAGCCTTTCTTTTAGCAGGGCAAAATCAACTCTGTGAAATGAAACTTAATGGCCTTGGCAGAAGCGTGCTAAATGTGTTTGGGGTCCCTCACGGATCATGGTAAAACCATGGCTCAGCAATGCAGCACAGTTGCTAGGAGAGAAAGCAAATACTATTTGCAGAGGGCAAGAGGAGTGCTGTCACTTCTCTGCTTGGTTTGTCCTGGGATATATCAAGGCCGGGTTTGAGGGAAAATCCAGTGCTTGTCAGGTTAGGGAGACACAGGGATGTGCTGTATGGATGCTGTAGGGTCTCTGAATGGGACTGTCAAGGCTGGTCTGGGGCAGGAGTTGGGACTGAGTCGACTCCTGAGACCTCCCTTCCCTGGCATTCACAATTACTTGCTCCTTGTGTCACCGAGGCACCCAGCTCACAGCTCAGCAATAAACCCATTGTGCTAGTAGCGTTTACAGCCTCGTGTCTAGATAAAATCAGGCATTTATGTACTTGCAGTAAACTCAGATCTCTATCTGTGCCACTGCTTCTGCTTGCTGTTCAAGCCAGTGAAGAAAGGTCTGGCATTTTCAAGCCTTTTAATGTTTTATTTAGAAAATAAACTTGAAGCTTGTTGAAACTCTTCCTGTCTGAGGTGAAGTCCTGAATCGCTCCAGAGTGCTTGAGGTTTGCTGCCCTAAGAAAAAGCATCTTTAAGGTAAACCAGCTTCAGCTTTGCTTTGGCAAAGCTACGCCCTGACTTTCTGACAGTATCAAAATCAGAACCAGCTTGTATGTATTAGTGAGAAAACAAAATCTAAACTTCCTCCAAATTCCTGCGGAGATGGATAACCTGGTGAGGTCCCTGCGCTTGTACTAAATTCGGGCTCAAGCAATCTAGTTTTTCAAAACCAAATCTTTTAGTGCTTGGCTTAATGCCTTCTCAGCGGCATCACTCAGATACATGGTGTGAACACTTGTCCTGCTTGTGCTAAGGCAGAGCTATGTAAGTCTCAACTGGTGGTTTCAGGTTGTGGTTGCAGTCTTCTGGGAGCCTTGGAGGTCCTTTGAGGAGTCTTTAGCACTTGAATAAGAAGGAAGGCTGTGTGGAGACATCAGAGCAGCTTTCAGTGTCTGAAGGGGGCTACAAGGATGCTGGAGAGGGACTCTTCATCAGGGACTGTAGTGATAGGACAAGGGGGTGACGGTTCAAACTGAAACAGGGGAAGTGCAGGTTGGAGATAAGGCAGAAGCTCTTCCCTGTGAGGGTGCTGAGGCATTGGCCCAGGGTGCCCAGAGAAGCTGTGGCTGCCCCATCCCTGGCAGTGTTCAAGGCCAGGTTGGATGGGGCTTGGAGCAAGCTGCTCTGGTAGAAGGTGTCCCTGCCCATGGAAGGGGGTTGGAAGTGGATGAGACAATATTTTACTGAGGTGGGCACTGGGGCAGTGCTTCTCTCAGAGTAAGACAGCTTTAAATGTGTTAGCCTGTTAGAGGAGGTTTCATTTAATTATGGCAAGGCTGACCCTATTATTAGCAAAGTCCATCTTTGTTAGGTTTCCAATGGAATAAAAGAGTATCTGACCCCGTAACAGATTCCCTTTCAATGCGCTACTGGCAAAGATCCTTGTGAAGGCTCTTTCGAATATATTCTTGGCAGAGCCCTAAGTGATGAGATTTCCATTGAATAAGACGTTAACAGAGCACCTTTTAACTCAATTCAGATAATGAGAGGAGCCCTGGGAGCTGGGACTCTGGTGGTGTCACTGGGGGAGCAGCTGGATGTCTGTCACCACAGCTGCAGGATGGGGACACCCTCTACTCTGTACTCAAGCTCAGGTGGGGCTTGGAAATTCAGAAGTCATCCAAATGTGCTACTGGGTATGATGACCTGACTGGAGGACAAGCATTTCTGCCCCTGTGAGCTGAGTGATAGTTCCAGGTTTATTGTTTCATGTGTGAAGTGGAGTGACCTTGAGTAGAAACTTCAAGGGGAGCATCTCTGTGTAACTTAAAGAATCACAGAATGGTTTGGGTTGGAAAGGACCTTAAGATCATCCAGTTCCATCCCCCTGCCACAGGCAGGGACACCTCACCTTAGACCATGTTGCCTCTTCAAATCTTCTTTTTCCTGTATTTCTGGAGATCCTCAGCCTTATTCCATCATTTGTTTCCTTTCTGAAGAGGCAGCAGCAATTGTCCAGGCATAGTGAGAAAACCCCATCTCTTTCTCCTCTCAAATGCCACTTGCCTGTTATTCCAGTTTTCCACCTCAGTTTGGGATTATGAGTGGTCAGCTTTCATGCTACAAATCTTTATAATGGGATTAAGCGGATAAGGATATGTAGAAAATGATTAGTGCTCTCCTGGGAGCTATTAATGGGTTTTAAAGGCTCTCACAGAACTAACACCTACCAAGTTATGCTGTGCGGGAAGAAACTTGCACTTCTTTTAACACTAATTTTAGAGACACTGCCGCTCTTTGGGTAATAAGTATTGATTCCTCAGAGATCCGCTGAGAATCATCAAGTATATAGATTTAATCAGAAGTGGGATTCTGGTTGTAGCATGGATAATATGTAGCAAATCACAGATTTCATTAAGGTTTTGGGGATGAAGATAGGCAGGCAAGATGAGAAGTCTCTATTTCCCTTTCTCCTGGTCCTGCAGGACCCAACAGTCCTGTGGTACAGTTTACTGGTAGTCTTGGTAGTCCTGGAGTAATGGTTGGACTTGATGATCTTAAAGGTCTTTTCCAAGCCAGTCTATTCTAGTCTAGTCTGTTTTATGATTCTAAACCCAGCATCTCTCCATCCATACCTAGATGACCCATGGGGGCTGCACTGGGGCATTTGCACACCAGAGCATGGTCTGATGTGGAGGTTTGCAGCGGGTTGAGTTGCCCAGTGCGCACAAATACACATAGGAGTGCAACGGGTGAAAGTAGTCCTCCGCAAAGGCTTTATTTCCCATCTCAAACACCACAGTGAGGAGCTCTTTCTCTGAAGGCGCCAACCATCCTGGTCTGCTGTGGATAAGAGCTGCAGGATTAGCTCTCCCGAATGGAAACCTTCCTCTTGCTCTGAGGATTTGGTGTTCTGCTCCAGCTGCTCCGTGAGATCCGTGTGCAGCTCAGTTTGTGTCACAGCCAACTGGCATCCTACCCCCATTTAGTGTGTCTGGAGCATGTCAGGGAGCTGTCTTTTTTATTCCTGTGCTCACTGGGAATTACTGCTGAAATCAGGCAGAGGGACAGAGACCTCCTCTTCTCCCCATCCTGACAGTGTTGTGCGTTTTAAGTAGAGATACTACATGGAGCTCCTGTCATCTTCTGAACAGTCTGATCGTTCCAGTTGCACTTGGATATCATCATGGTTTATACTTACTAAACAAAAGCAAACTGTTGAATCTTTTTAGGACTTTGGTTCATGTTTTTTACAGAACAGCCTATGTTGTGTTGCTGCTCTGACCTGATCGCCTCTTGGCGCTGTGAACCACAAGAGATTAAATATAACGGGGCAAAACAAAGCTCAAACAAGTCCCTAAATGTGTGTGTGTGAGTGTGTTAGATCTCACCTCTGGAGTTGTTACTGCTCTCCGCAGTAAATAATATGACTAATTACATATCCCTAAGTATGCCTTGCACAGAAAGCACATGTGAAGATTACTGATTTCAGGAGAGTCACACAGAGAAGGATTTGGATCATGAAAATCCCATTCTCTTTCAAAAGATGTTAAAATGCCATTAAAGACAGCGGACAAAAAGTGCTCTGGCTCTGAGCTGTTTGGGTGTAGCAGAATAATTCCCAGTTTCCAGCAGAAGTTGGCAATTTCTTCTTGGTTTCAAGGCTAACTTTGAGCATCTCTGTTTCGTGCAGCACAGCTTTCTTCTCTGAGTAATAAGAGATGATTTGCTGGATGTCATCTCCAAGCCTTGATGAGGTCTAAGGTTGGACTTTCAAGAAATAAAGTATTTTTCAAGAGTACAGAGCTACACACAGAAAACTACATAGCCAGAACAATCCTGTTCTGCAAGCAGAATAATTTCCACTCTGCAGTAATAATGTAGTTGCTGTTTAGAAAGCCAAGAATGCTGATAAATGATATCAAAGATGGTCTTTCCTGGGGTGGATGGAGGCACCAGGAGTGACATTTTGTTCCCTGTAGCTTGTGGCTTCGACATCTGGCTGTTGGTTTTTTGCTATCACCTTTTCCCTATGAAAGTCCTTCCATTCCAATTACTTCTTGATGGTGTTAACATAAACTGAACAGACTAAATTATTTATGCCTGGGTGACTCCTGAGTAAGCCTTTCTGGATCAGGCCTCAAATATCCCATCTCTTCCTTTCCAATGTGTCCATATGTGCATGTGGTATTCTGGTTGGTTTACAGGGTGGCAAATTAACATAAAGGAATTAGTATACTAGCTGTGTGTCTGAGGATCAGCCTCTTCCTCTGTGTGCTTGTACTTATGGATTAGGTGTGTTAGAAATCAATGTATTCAATTCCTACAGAGCTGCTGGAGGCACCTCAGGGCTGCAGGGATAAAGCAAAGGTTTTATCACTCATCAGTAAACATTGCAAACGATCCATTAGACAGGAGATGTTCAGGACAGATTTTGATTATCAGCTCTTCAGATATTTAAGCCTTTCTGAGCTGCACGGTGCTCCCAGGGATGCTCCCGCCAGAAGCATCTCTTTCCTTATCAGTGCTGCAGGACCAAGAGCTTTTATCCCTATTATCCGACCTGGAGTACTGCATCCAGCACTAGGCGTCCTCAGTACAGGAAAGACATGGACCTGTTAGAGAGGGTCTAGAGGAGGGAGACAGAAATGATCAGAGGCATGGGACATCTCTGCTATGAGGAATGGCTGATAGTTGGGATTGATCAGCTGGAGGGGAGAAGGCTCCGTGCAACCTTATTGTGTCCTTTCAGTTCCTAAAAAGGGTCCTATAAGAAAGATGTGGGGACGGTTTTTAGCAGGATGAGGGGTGATGGGTTTAAACTTCAAGAGAGAGATTCAGGCTGGATGTGAGGAAGAAATCCTTTGCAATGAGGGTGGTGAAACACTGGCACAGGTTGCCCAGAGAGGTGTTGAACGCCCCATCTCTGGAGACATTCGAGGCCAGGCTGGATATGGTTCTGGGCAACCTGATCTAGATGAAGATGCCCCTGCTCATTGCAGAGGATTGAGACTGGTCCAGTTCCTTCAACCCAAACCATTCTGTGATTCTATGCAATGGCTCATCCCTTCAACATCATCTGTGCGGCATTTCCCTCATTCCATTGAATCAGAGGCATGCTGCAACAATTGAAATTAAACTACTTTAAAACACCAGAGCAAACAGCCCTGATTTGGAATGAATCACCATTTTAATTTGACAGTAAGCCATCCTGCTCTGCTTGCTGTGATTTCTCCTCTCCCCAACCCACACACAGAGCCTGCTGCAGGGTGTCTGAGAGAAATGAGACGTACAGCCTGCCCTGCCTGGTAAAAGCCTATTTAAGTGATCAGCCATAGACTTGGGTGGAATATTAGGCAGTAAAACAGGTTTTCTAGAAAATGAGATTGCCCCCGGCACTGGTAAATCCATTCAAAGATTGAAGGAAGTCGGGTGGATATGGTGACACTTGGTAGGCAATAGGTATTTTTCTGTCTTAACACTTCATATACTGAGAGACTATAAATTAAATAGTTTTCAAATACAGGACCCAATCCTGCCATTGTCATTGCTTTGTACCTCTCTCTGTCTCACTTATTTCAGAGGTTTTTACACTGGGAGAGAAAGCTGGGATGTCATTTCTGAAATAACATTTAAATCCAGGCATCTCCCTGGTGTCTGGTGGGGTCCATGCCTGTGGGAAGTGACTGGCTCTGCTCCATCAAAAACTCATGGGGAGAGTTTAATGGGCAGAGAAAAGCAAATGAATGTTTTATACAGACCAGGCAGTGATGAGGAAGGCGCTTTTGGCCTTGGACGTCCCTCAGAAGGGATCCCCCATCCTGGTGGTGTGTTTGAAATGCCTGTGGTAGATCTCTCTCCAGGCTGGTTTAGCAAAATGCTGATTTCTCTGAATGAAGCAAGATGGGAGATGTGTGCAATGTGTGGTGTTAGTAAATTAAGAGTTACAAATGCTGCCACCTCCCATCCCCCTTTTCATATGTTCCCGCTTTCCCCAGTATTAAAAAACAAAAAGGCTGCAAAGCGAAACTGTCTTGAATCTCATTGCCTCATCTTCCACTTTACAGTCTTACAGGTCCTGCCTACCAAGTGTATATTGTTAGTCCTGGCTGTACGGAATAGGACTGTAATAAAGAGAGTATGTCCATGGCAGGGACTTGGAACTAGATGATCTTTGAGGGTGCCTTCTAACCAACCCATTCTGTGCCTCTACAATGCCTAGAGGTTCATGCCTAGTCCTTGCTAGATTAGCTTTTAAGTATTTCTGTTTTCCAAGAGGAAGAAACAAATAAATGAAGTGCTCTTCCCTGGGGCTGCAGCAACTGTTGGGAGGGTTTTGATTACTGTTGGCTGAGAAATGCTGGAGAAAATGTCCGTGATTAAATATTTAGTGTGGGGCTTGAGGAGCCAAACCCCAGCAGTAGCAGAGGCCGCAGTGGTGGTGTCCTCGCAGCCCTGGCATGGGAGCAGGAGGTGGGTCTGGGAAATGCAGGCTATTTCAATTCCTTGCACCCAATGCTTTCTCCAGAATTGGAATAAAGGAAGATTTTCCAACTGTGCCAAGGCAGGAGTCCTGCAGGGAGGAGAGCGATTGGTAATGGGTGGTAGGAGCAGAGCAAAGGAGCAGGGACCAACCTCTTTGGGTACCAGACTGGATGTAGAAGGAGGTGTAAAACTGATGTAAAGCTTTGCATAGCAGAGCAAGCAGTTGCATTCAGGCATCACCCTCCTCCTGCCCTCTTGTACATCAGGAGGAGGTTTAATGGCTTCAGCAAAGAGCAGACTTGGCATCCCCAAGCTTCAAGGGAGGAACTCGAACAAAACTGGCAGAATACAGGGCCTGATGTTTGGGAAGTGCTGAAGGTAACTCTGGCTTCAAGTGCAGTCCATGGGAGCTGAAGGTGTTTGGGTCTGGCAGAGTAAGAGATACACACACACACACACACACACCCCCCCAGCTTCCAGGAAGATTAAGAGGCTGCTGTTAAGCAAACTGCTCCAGCGTCATCTCCAGTGTACATGCCAAGTTTCAGCCTGGTACAATCTGAAAAGTGAAGATAGAGAACCTGGGAAATTGAGACGCATAATGGGAGCACTGACAGATGCTCACTGAAATATTTCCAGGCCCTGATGGCGGGATAATTTTGTATATCTGACTTTATTTTTAGAGTTTGATTGATAGTTGCAAAGAGGGAAGAGGAAAGCTGGAGTCTTTGTTCCGAAGGAGTCTGCAAGACCAGGTTTCCTGTTGTGCCATGTTACAGTTACTTTCAACACGATCCTTGTTTCTGATTAGAATAATTCAATGTGTTTCTGCAGCCAGCGGGAGGCTGAAGCAGTTCGTGCAATGTGAAATGTAATAAATGTTTCTGAAGGCAGGGGAAAAATATTTAGCAAATCTAAACTAGAGTCAAGCCCCATCTCTCTTAATTTGCCTGAACAAGGTGGTAGATAAGGCTTCGGCTTCTGCAGAGCAGGAATTGCAATTACTCACAGGAAGTTGGCAAATTAAGAAGGAGACTAACAATGGAAACCGTTTCCTTAGGTTTCACGTTCTGCAATGCGATGAGCTGGGGTTTAGAAGCGATTAAAATGATAAGCAACGCCACTGCCGATGCTGGTGTGCTCCGGGTATTTGTGGCAGCAAGTGCCTTACACTGTCCTCTCGCAGTAGCCAACTGCTACTGGTTTGGTGCCTTGTGCTGCGGGAATGAATTGTTGGTCCCTGCTGGGATTTAAGCGAGGGCCTATGCAAGCAGAGACATGATTAAGGAAGAGCCTGCATGTGTAAAACCTCATGCTGTGAAGACAGGTCTTACCTCCTGAAAATGAGCAGATGCATGGAGTGACTGTAGATGGGACTGTGGTGGGGATGAGACTGTGGGAAGGCAAATTCAAGGAGCCTATGTTTCCTATACATAGGAAACCTTAGGCAGAAGTTCTTCCCTATAAGGGTGCTGAGGCGCTGGCACAGGGTTGTCCAGAGAAGCTGTGGCTGTCCCATCCCTGGCAGTGTTCAAGGCCAGGTTAGACGGGGCTTGGAGCAAGCTGCTCTGGTGGAAGGTGTCTCTGCCCATGGCAGGGGCTGGAACTGGACGATCTTGAAGTCCTTTCCAAACCATTCTATGGTTCTGTCTCCAAAAGTGCTGGCACCTCCAGAGCCTTCTGGCCTCGCCTGGATGCCTCAGGCACTTTGGTCTTTCCAGAGAAAAAACAAAGGCATAAGACATCAGAGGCGACTGTGGCACCAACCTTCCTTTTATCAGTATGAGCTCAGCCCAGGGAAAGCTGTTTATCCCCTGCGGAGATTTGATCCAAGTCTAGATCTGACCGGAGAGCTCATATAGTGAGTTTTTGGTCTGTGACTACAGTAATAAAGAGGTTCAAGTATTGTTCCAAGAAGCTAAACATGAGCACCCTACCTAAGGAAAACAAGCTTTTAGAAGTCAGTATTTCAGTTGAAATGGAAACGGGGCTATTATAGAAAAGTCTCAGTGATGGGATATTTGAGGAATGTGGGTTATGAGATCCAAAAGCCCCGGGTTAGTCTTTGCTTGGTTCCTCCGGCCATCCTCAGCAGAAGGATGAGCTACGTGAAGGGATGAAAGCAGGCGGGAGCCAACAGCCCCCCTCGACCCTCTTTAGTGACAGCTCCATCAAAATCAGCAGGAGCTCATTTTTCGGCATGACACTTGTGCATAAAATCCAAGGATAGAAAGATCAGGGTCAGATTTAACTACAGCTACTAGTGCGTTCACAGTTGTTTTATTTATTTTCTATTACTGTTTTTTTATCACCTTCTTATTAGGCAGCAGCTATTGTGTGGCCTCTTTCAATCTCCTTCCATCAGGAGGCTGCATTGATAATCAATTTTTTGAAGCACAGCTCTTTTCCGGGTTTGAATTATTTGGATTTTATTAAATAAATGTGCATTTGTGTAGAATGGAAACTTTGCTCCTTATCAGGATCATCTGTCTTGGTGAAATGACTTGTAACAGCTGCTCCATGAAGCACAATCTGATAGAAACACTGGGACTAGATATAAACACAAACATTAGTCACCATGGAAACAAAAGTTACTGTGAGATGGCTCCAAAGGCTGTGTTTCTATATGTTCCTTTATCCTAACTAAATATTCCCATGGGATTTTGCCAGCCACTTCATTTAAAGCAGTCTGGGAGGTGTTCTGCTTGCGTGCATACAAATCACTCAGGAGTGTCACCTCCACCTTTGGGTGTTAAAATCGATGGGGTTATTGATTTATCCTGACTCAGAGGCTGGGCTGGGACAAACCAGCATTTGAAGATAGCAAAGGGCAAAGGTGAGTGTAGGGACTGTGGAAGAAAGCACCTGTGCTGCCAGTTTAACCCAGTTCCAGACTGGGGTGATAGCTCAGCATCCCACCCCATGGGTATTGCTGCAAGTGCAGTGCGGCCGGTCGGTGCTGCTCTGCCACGTGCTGGGCTGTAACTGGGGGAACCGGGGGACTTTCGCTCCTCTATCTGCCAGTCCTGTCCCTTCTTCATGCTTTTAAATAACTGCATTGAAGAAGGTTCGTGCCCTGCCAGACTGGCTGCAATCAAAACCCAGCTCCTCTGTCAACAGAGGAGCTGCATCTTTAGATAACCCTTGGAGACTGCTGAAATAAATACAATCGCTGGATGAGGACTGGCATCTTGCAGAGTGGAGCCAGCAAAGACCTGACAGGGATGTTTGCCAAGGGACAGACATAACCACTGCTGGGCGAACACATCTCTGTGTGAAGGGAACTGCTTGCTCACCTGGAGGTGGTATCAGCTCAGGGTGTCAGTGCAGCATCTGTACGCAGCCTCCCCACTAAGGAGCTGCTGCTCCTGTGCTTGCTGGGCCCTTCACGCTCCTTTTTCCAGGAGTTTTAAGGATATCCACAGTCACCATAGCAACTGCTTCATGGCACATGTGGCCTCCTGTGGCACATGTGGGGACTGCGTGGCTTCAAACAGGGGTGTTGGGCTCAGCACCCTAATAACAGCTGAGGCACTGCCTGCGTTCACCCCCTGAGCCTTGCAAAGGGGATGCACTCAACTGATATGTTTTCTCCCTTGGGTTGCTGACGTGATGGAGGTTTAGGTGCCCACAGGGAGCCGAGTTGCAGGTTCTTGCTGTTAACACTTCATGTACCACATCACTGTCCTCACGCTGTTGCTGTCCTTCCACGTTCGGGCAAGGAAATCATTATTAATTGTTTAGCATCTGCTTTGGTGTGTCCTGTGCATCCTGATTTCATTATGTAGACCATTAAAAGGCCACCTTCTGCCTTACCACGCTGCTGCTTCTGCAGTCATCCAGCCCCACACTGCTCCAAAGGGCTTTTCTGCAGCTTTTCCAAAGGTGTTTTGTAGCCCAACTCACCCTGCAGCATCGGTGAGCAATTGAGGTGGGTTTAGAATCGCAGCCTGCTTTGTGTTGGAAGGGACCTTAAAGCTCATCCAGTTCCATCCCCTGTGCCATGGTGGGCACAGGTCTATGCGTGAAGGTCTTGCTCTCCAGTGACTGGCAGCTCCTGGCAAAATGCATTTGGATGGGGGCTTTTCCTTGGAGAAGTCCCACACCAGGAAATAGTGATGTAGAATTGAGTGAGTCACTGGGCACATCAGTTGCTCAATCAAAAGAACGGTAAAATCCAGGTTACTTTTTTCTTTAATGGCTCCTTTCCATAGAAATCTTGCTCCTGGTTATAGTAAAGATCTATTTTAAAGGAACAGACAAGAGAAAGCGAAGAGCAGACGCTTAGGTGGCAGGTTCCCTTTGAAGTCTGGCTGCTCCCATATCTGTGGTGATCCAAGATTGTTTTGAAGATGGTGGTGGGTCGATTTTTATCCACCCATGAAGTCCCAGGTACCACAGGTCTCATTGACCCAACTAGCACAGGAGGATGCTGAAGCTTAGAGAAACTCGCTACCCAAATCTGTGGCACAGGTACCAGGGTCTGAGCAAATTAACTTTAATTAGGGAAAATTTGGGACAGCATGGAGAAAAGCATGCAGGAAGGGTTTGGGGTTTTTATTTGTAGTATGCAAAAATCAGGTTTATTTCTCCATGGGAAATTTAAGCGTGCTTTCTCCCTCTGTATCTTTCTTCTTGTTTTATCACTCATTAATTTTACCTGAAAACCCCTTTTGAACTTGACCCCTCCCTCTTGGTGTTAATCCATACTAGTTAGTGGTACTTGAGCTAAACCAAGGGAGGAAAAGAATCCGGTCTGTCTGAATAACCGGTTCCTGCTGAATCTGCCGAGATTTGGGTATCTCATTCACTGCGACTCCTCCTCCTCTTTGCAAATCCCAGCCTGGCTGCTCCTCGTAAGTCTCCCCTACGCCAGACTGAGCCGAGTTGGCAGGCACTGGGCTCAGCAGAATAAATTATCCCAATTTGTCAGCTCATTCCCGCCGACTCTGTGCAGGGATTCCGTTACAGCTGGGGACTGGGAGGTATTGTGCTCGTGTAACCATGTCGGGTTTGGCCTTGGCGCTTGTGTCATTGTACCCACAGCAAACACTTAGAATAAATATTAAATAACGCTACAAAGTCAGACCTTGTTTAGCACCGGCAGCAGCGGCACCAACGCCGTGAATTGAGAGTGCAGAGGGGGAGGTTTGGGCCATTCACCCCTCTAAGGAGCGATTCACCATGTGCGGACAGAGGGAGATGCCTCCTGCATAACTAAATGGGTTCACTGTGCCGTTAAAACTCATGAGGCTGTGAGGAGTTGTCCCATTGATGTCCCATCCAACTTGGAGCAGCACTGGGGTTGGATAGGCTGAAAAGCTTGCTCAGTTTGCTTTGCCTTCTTGTGTCATTTACCAACCCTTGGGACCTCCAAAATACCTCCTTTACCAAAACAAATAAACCAAACCTGCTAGGATGGTGATAATTAGAATATTGTTATTATAAATGATACTGATAATGAGAAAAACCCTGGGATTTTCTTCATTTGCCTTCTTTTTCTTTTGAGTTTGTATTAAATTTCCAAAGGCCAGCCCAGCAAAACACCATTTCAGTGCATCTCTGTAAGCCTGTGCCTGCAGTAAGCTCGGGGTATGATCACAGGTAATGTGAAGGGTGAGAGAAGCATCCACTGGTGGATCAGGATAGAAGAAAACCCCATGAAATAAAGGAATTGCTTCCTAAGAGACGGTTTCATGGTCATGGCATGGCCATGCCAGTGCTGGTGACTGCGAAGTGGGGTTTTCAGTGAGGCACTGAGTGTTTAATCTGTGGTTTTCTAAAGCATGATGGATTCAGGCTGGACAGTAGGCAGCTTCCCCAGTTCCAGCAAAATTAGCTCTTTAATCTGCTCAAGAGATTCCTGAGCCGGATCCTGACACTGTCTCCTCCTTTTGATGAGGGTGGCACAAAGAGAAAAAAGGAGGCAAAAAAGAAAAGGGCACATGATGTGAATTTATTTGCATCTCTCAACAATAATCCAGTCATTCTGCCCGGGAAATATGTGTCCTGCTTAATGCCCCTTTATGCAGGTTGGTTTTATGATGCCAAAGTGTGTGTGGGGGTTATTTATTTACAGATTTATTTTGCAGAGGTGGAAAACGAGGCAGAAAATGCCTTTTTCTTCTCATTTTCTAAGAATGATGTTGTATTTTGTCAGCAGTGGGGTGCTGGGGTTGGCTGAGCCCCCTGGCACATGGGACAACACCAACTCCCCAAGCCCCAGCTGTACAGAGCCACTGGAGCAAGTCGCAAAGGAATTGCATTTCCTATGGCAATAAATGGCAGTTGTCAGAGCTGAGCTCTTCTATCTCACTTTTATCACCCAATTTTGCCCGTTATGGCTCAGAAAGGCCCATGAAACAGCCCTGATACTGGACCTTGTCAGGGTCTGAACCCCTTTGATGCCCCGAATTTGGGTATTTATTAAACATAACTCAATCCAGGTTGCACAAGGAAATGGTAAATGCTCCATCCCTGGCAGTGTTCAAGGCCAGGTTGGACGGGGCTTGGTGCAGCCTGCTCTAGTGGAAGGTGTCCCTGCCTGTGGCAGGGGGTTGGATCATAAGGTCCTTTCTAGCCCAAACCAGTCCATGATTCTATAAAGCCAAGACTCCAGCTCCATCCTCAAATGTCTCAGAATCCCAGAAAACTGCACTGTCATGGTTTTGCTCTGTGGCAGAAATGTCTGGAAGCACAGAGTTGTTGGGATTTGGGAATGGGTGCCTTATTTCAACTCCACTTGCTGGAAACGATGCTGTTGCACAGAATAATTACATAATAAATTTGTTGGAGGAATATAAAGCCATAAAGGCAGTGGTAATGGTTTGCAGTTTAATAGCTGAATTGTAAATGAATTTTCCTATAGCAGCTTTAATGTAGCAGGCGGCTGCAATTAAGAAAACATTCTTTGGGATGCCTTTAATCCTTTGTCGTTGTTCTGAAGTTCAGTGTCATTAATTCTCCAGTTTCATAGAGTTAACCACTTCAAGCCAAAAATAACAACTTTGGATTCCTCTGCAACCAAGAGAACATCTTGGAGAAGGTGTTTTGAGCCCATTTAGCACTTACATTTTCATCACTCCTGTGATGTGTTGCATCATCTGCCATGGTGGTGGAAAGCAAAGAGGACGTCACCGTATCTGGCTTAGGTGGCATAGACCCTGCTTGTAGCATTTAGCTTATGGTTTTTGTTTTTTGTTATATCTTTAATTATTATTTATATTATATATGTATTTATTAGTGTATTTTTTTATAAATTAAGGCAGGTTGGATGGGGCTTGGAGCAAGCTGCTTTAGTGGAGGGTGAACCTGCCCATGGAACTAGATGGTCTTTAAGGTCCCTTCCAACCCGGCCTATGATGATTTATTTGTTTGATAGAAGAAGCTATAAATGGAGGTATGTGGGTATTGCAGAGCCATGTGTGTACCCCCATAGCCTCAGAGCTCTCTGGGCAGAGGGGGTCTCCAGTTTTGCTTCCACTGTGAGGATGCTCCCTTCAGCAATGGAGCCGTTATCCCCCCTTGCACAGCGATCATACTCCTCCCCAGTGCTGATTTCTTGTTCTTCCTCTTTCCAACGCGCTGCATCTCAAATGTTGCTCAAAACCAGCTCTGAGCTTACTCAGAAACATTTTTGTTTCAGTGGGTGCCCCCAGACGCTGACACTGACCCCTCCTGTGGCAGCTTCAAAGCGACAGGGTCCCCAGTACTGATTGCTCTTGGTTTGCCTCATCACATTCCTCCTCTTCTCATGTTCGCCTAATTACAGCTTTCCACTTGGATGCCAGCATCACCTCGGTGGCCTGGGGTGGAAGGAAATACCATGAAATACTGTATCAGCTTTGCTTGCATGCATCTTTGAGTAATTTAAGTTTTGATAATCATTGATGGTGTATAATTACATTGCCAATAAGACCTGCCATTGCTATAGAGGAGCAGGGAACTGTTGCACTGCAGCGTGTTGCAAATGCACATTGACACAGGTATCTGACTGGCAGGTGATAAGGAAAAGACACAGTTGTATGTAAGGGCCAGGGAAGCTGATGGAGACCTGACACTGCTCCAAGGGATGTCTCTGAGTCCCCTCCTTCCAGCAGTGGATGCAGTTTAAGGGGAATTTATAACATAGCGCATGTCCTAATGCAATTTTCTCTCTTCTGCATCCTTATTGCTGTAACCCGAGTTTCAATTTCATGGGGTTTTTTTTGTTCATCAGCTCAATAGCTGGTAATTTGCCTGTGCTCTGATATGTGGTGTAATGTGTATGGCCCAGCCCTGCTTCCAGCAGGGATTTGACCTTGTAGTTATCCCTCCATAACCACAAAAAGCCACTCCCTCGTTGCATTCAAGGAAGCAATAGAGAAAAATAACATAGTGAAGATTGGTCTTGACGCGCTCCCTGCCCTTCCTGCAAAGCCCGGAGTGCAGCAGTGCTGTTTGCAGGAGCAGCTCCTGGATGCTGGACGCAGCTGGAGCTTCGGGACGTGGCTGTTGTCAGGGCACCCTCAGTCTGTTCCCAGCACGGCTGAGTGACCCGGGCAGCTACATCCTGCGTCACCATGCACGCTCGGGAGGGTGGAAGGTAGCCAGGAGACGACCGCAGCCCTGGGTTGGGGGAGCTGGGTGGAAACCAGCTTCTGCCTCCCTCCAACCCCCGAGAACACCCTTCACTTGGTATTTGCAAGAAAGCCCTCTCCGAAGTCCAGTGTACAGTCAGTGCTAGCTCAAGCAGGGGCAGCCTGCCCCTTGCTCTGAGGTCTGTGGGGCACAGATGACTTGTAGGGTGCTACATGACCAAGCAAAATTCGGATCCCCTGTTGCAGAAAGTGCTGCTCATCTCTTCCCCCCAAATCCTAAAGGTACCTTTGGAGCAGGAGGATGATCTGGGAGCAATGCTGCCCTGCATAGTGAGCTCCTGCTGCTGTCTTTGAGGGATGGGATGGTAAGTGCTCTGGGGATCAGGGATGTGATTCCTGCTCCAGAGCTGCCACTGTCCCACCAGGAATCTGCTGGGGGAGGCAGAGCCATTGTGTACCGCTTTCTGGAGCATTTATAGATGCAAATGGGGAGCAGAGGAGGAGAATGGAAACTAAGAATCCATTGTAAACCAAAAGGCGCTGCGAGGGCTGAAATCTGAGCTCCCAAGTGTGAGCTGGAGTCCATCCCATTGGACTTCAGGCAGTAAAAAAGCTATGAAGAACTTTCTGATGGACTTTAAATCCCTGGCTCTATTTCAATTACCCCATGCGAGGTTGTGCCACTGCGTGGAAGCACTGCAACTTCCTCAGTCTTGGAAAACTGCGGAAGCATTTGAAGCTTTCACCCCTCCACTCCAATGTTCTTGACGTTGAAACGTGCCACCTGCCATCGCACCACTGGTACGTGACCATGCCTGGTTGAACCGGTCACACATCCCCATCTGTGTTTGCTGGGCATGGGGGTAATTCCTGTAACCCGGGACAGTGTTTGCCCAACACAGGAGCAGATCGGGCTTTTAATCTAACACGTGCTTCAACAATATAAATATTTAAGCATAATAAACAATTATGATCCGGTTTCTTGGGTGGCTGCACACAGCAAGTGGATTTAAAATTCATTTCCCATGGGTATTCAGGCTTCAAATTCACTTTCTATGAATGTTCCTGCTAATAAAACTCCATTGCACGGCAAAAGAACATGAGAGAGATGCAAATATGACAAGGGCAAATTTGCTTTGGAGTTCAAAGGGATATTCCCCAACTTTTTATTTTTTTTTGACTATTCATCCCTATTTCCTAGAAGAAGGTTATTTTATCTTTATTCCCCAAGCTCAGTGAAGCATGTGCTTGAGGTGTAATACGTATTCCCTGTGCTGATGGAAAATGTTGTTACTAGCAAATAAGGAGTATATTTAAAACGTACTTTATCTTCAGGAAAAGTCTCTTCTAAACCCACGTGGGTTATCACCATCCTGATTAACAGCTGTATTTCACCACATCTTGTACTGGAAGGCTGAGGTTTTTCCAGTAAGACTAAGGGACTTAAAAGTCTCTCCTAGTGTTGAAATGCAGAGGGGAATCAAAGCCAATTCCCTGACTCCTTTATGCCCCAACTCATCCTTTATGCCCTAACTCCTGCATAACCCTGCATTATAAGCCTATTATAATGCAGGGTTATAAAGCCACCTGAGCAGGGGTTTGGTGCTGTTTTGGTGGCTTGCTTCCGAGCTCCTGGTCTTTTCCTGTCTTTAAAGAAGCAGATTTCAGATCCATATTCTCACACCTTTATTTCCCTCTGGTTCTCTTCACTTAGCTTCCATCTAGCGCTGCCCTCGCTTCTGAGGATGCTGGAGATGCTCCCTCTTCACACGAGCTAAGCTCACGTTTGGAAGGACTTTGGGGTCACTGTGTCTCCTCTTTGCCTCAGGCAGAGGTAGTGTTGTTTTGACATCTTCATTTGATTCCCATCCTAGACTTGAAAGAGATGCAAATGAGCAATAATGAATATTTTTGTTGAAAGTGTCTAGACACTGTATCTGAGGAGGGGATAATGATGCTGCTGCTTTCTGCAGTCTGGAGTAGACCCAGGTCGCTTTATTATTTCTTTTTTTTTCCATCAGGGAAGACAACATTTATTTAAAAAAACCTGGAATTTAATGTAAATGGAATTAGGGTAATTGCTAATTATGTAACTGCAAATGAGGCAGATCTGTATCTTGAGGCGAGCTGGGCTGGTGCAGATTATGAACCGTTACTTTTAATGGGGTGTCATCAGGAGGCAAGAAAAGCAGCCAAATAGTCCTAAGACTCTTCTCCTGCTTGTTCTGGACCCTTTGGATAGTGAGGGGTTTGAGGGATGGAGCATCACCCCCTCTCACTGCAGGTATGGCCCAACATAGAACCATAGAATCACAGAATGTTTCGGGTTTGAAGGGACCATAAAGATCACCCAGTTCCAACCCCCTGCCATGATCCACCTTGTCCTGTCACTACAGTCCCTGATGAAGAGCCCCTCTCCAGCATCCTTGTAGCCCCCTTCAGGCACTGGAAGGCTGCTCTGAGGTCTCCATGCAGCTTCTCTTCTGCAGGCTGAGCAGCCCCACTGTTCTCAGCCTGTCTCCATAGGGGTGGTGCTCCAGCCCCTGCTCATCCTCGTGGCCTCCTCTGGACTTGCTCCAACAGTACCATCCTAGCATAGAGTATAGGAACAGAATGTGGGTGTTACAAAAGGTACTATGCTTTAACTTTCCTTTTCCCTTCATCTTTGCATTGTGACAGAGTGAGCTTTGACACTCTGAGGTGTATTTCCTACACCTCATCTCCCGCCATCTCCCTCAGGTTTGAGGTCCCAGATTTTCCCAAGCTCGTGTTCCACTCCTGGCAGGAAAACAAACTGCATTTGGTGCCTGACATAACTTCATCCTGGGGTTTTGATGGAGAGAGTTTTCATTTTTCTAGATGCACTAGAAGGAAGTTAATCAAAAACCTGCCCTAGAGCCAAGTAGTGTGTTATGAAGTCACTAACTTTATAGGATAAACATATTGCCCTCACGCGAGCTACAGAACGTGGGTATTGGAAAAATTAACTGCACTTGAATGGTTTTGTAGATATGTATCTCTGTATCCATAAAACCTACTGACAGTGAGCAAACACAGGAGCTTGGCAGTTATCCTGCTCTGTTTAATTGCCATCAATAGGTTTTATATGTATAACCACCTTAAAATCCCTCTGCCAACAATCCTGCCAGCTCAGTGATTTGGCTCTTGTCAAAGGCTTTCAAAAGGAGCTTGAGCAGCAGGTCAGGGGAGGGGATTCTCTTCCTCAGTCCTGCTCTGGGGAGACCCTCCCTGCAGTCCTGATCCAGCCTTAGGCAACAGCACAAGAGGGATGGGGAGCTGCTGGAGTGAGTATAGAGGAGGCCATGGAGCTGCTCCAAGGGCTGGAGTAGCTCTGCTCTGGAGCCAGGCTGAGAGAGCTGGGCTGGGGCAGCCTGGAGAAGAGAAGGCTCCTGAAGGGGAGACCTCAGAGCAGCTCCAGTGCCTGAAGGGGCTGCAGGAAACCTGGAGAGGGGCTTTGGCCAAGGGATGTAGGGACAGGACAGGGGGATGGCTTTGAACTGACTGCTCAGCCTCATCTCCAGTTTTCCACCAGATATAAGAACTGATAAGAAAACCTTTGAGAGCTTGGGGATTGCTTCCAACCACGGGCCATCTTGAGGATGAGGAGTGCTCAGGGGGAGCTGATGCTGCTGCTTGGGAGGTGGCTCGAACAAGGGCTCCCCAAAGGAAAAAGGAGAAAATACAGGAATAAAGGGAATCTTTTTAGATCATTTTAACTGTCATTTATCAGAAGCAAAGTAAACTGCCCAAGTGAGTTGACAGCACCTCCATTTGATCTCTGCCATGGGATGACTTAGAGCCAGGATTTTTCAAAGCTGCTAATCGCCTCGGTATTGATTTTATACTGAGATACTTTATCACACTTGTGTGGTTGGGGCTTGGTTGCTGCTTTTTTGCTTTAAGTAATCTATGTCAGAAGTTGAATGGACTTTATTAGAAGCAGCATGTCTCCTGCCCTTCCATGGCTGGGGGTTGCATTAGGGTAAATCAACCTCCAGGAGATGTCATTAAAAACTCCTGTTTAGACAAAGTGTGTGCTGGGGCAATACCTAAAAATGAGGGGGGTTGTTACCATTTTCTGCACTAAAGTAGGAAATATGCTGAGACATTTGGAGTCAAGCAGCCATTCCCCCATGTTCCAGCTTTGCATTCCCTGGTTTTTAACCCTCATCTCTCCTCATTCATGTGGGGGCACTACAAAAAACTGCTATCACAAGAGGATTTGTGCCCCTCCCAAGTGTGGCACTGTGTGAGAGTACCGGTAACCCTGCAATTCTTTAGGCAAGAGATGAAGGAGTTGTTCCCCATTCAACTGGAAAGGCTTGCTGTGGCCTATGGGATGCAGTAGGTGCCCTTTCCTGCTGGGCCACAGCACCCCTTCACACACAGTTTGAGCTATCCGGTGAAAGGAGGTCTGCAGCATTTTCCCACTCAGCTGAAGGAATCAGGCCCTTGTGGATTATCTGGTGTAAAGGGATTTAAATCCTGAAAGTGTTCTCTTTCCCAGTCTCCAACCCATCTGCTTTATGAACACTTAAGGAGATGGCCGCCAGTACACTCCATGCCCTGAATGCATAGAATCAATGAATATTTACTAAAGACTTAAAACATGAGCATAAATCACTTCCTGTGTATCTATATGAGCATCACTCCAGTTTTCCAGCTGCCTTCTCAATGCTGAAACTATGTACATTTTTAGAGCTTTCATATTTTAGTAGGGAATGTAATTGTACATTTGTAACCTTGCGCAGCACAGGGTTAGTCCACCCTGCTGGTACCATCTCAAAAAGAAAAGCAAGGGAAAAGAAGAAGAAATGAAACTACTTTTATTGTTCTATAGTCCCCAGCCACAGCCTTTTGTTACAAAAGCTGGTTTGCCAGCGGGGCCATCCCCAAACCTGGTGTGTGCCCCCAGTGTCTGTGCTGCTGACAAAACAAGGAAGGATGTCGACACAACAGAGCTTGAAATGAAAAGGAAAGCTCCTTTGCCTTGGGTAGCCTTGTAAGAGTAAATGAAGTTTCACTCTTGTCTAGATTGTGCTGTACAGTCCCTGAAGCACTGGTGGGAGTTTTGTGGATGTTAATGGGCACCCTGGGTGGCAACTGGCAACGGGGGAAGCTGCGCTGCGCATCCTAAAACCCTTCTCCTTTTCTCTATGGAGCTCTCCTTTTCCGTATTAATCTTAGGATTATTCTAGAGCCCTGAACCACACTTGAGAACTTACCTGGTACTTGCTTCACAAATGGTATAGTAAGAAATTACATTTCTCTCCAGCATCGTCCTTTTCCAGGATGCGCTGACTGACTCTTCCCATGTGCTCTGCCCTGCAGACCCTGGTTCTTGTTCAGGTTGCTGGGGAGGGAAGAAAGTGCTGTTCTCCCACTGTTTTCCTGATGGTATTTATGGCTACAGCTCAAATGGATGCGTCCAAATGTTTGCTACTGCCTCCTGCCCAATTTAGGCAGTGGTTTTGTCCTATGATCTACTGGGCTAAAGCATTAAGAGGGTTATGAAAATTCAAAGGCATCTGAATTTCACCATGCCTCTTGCTAATGTCAGATCTTCATACGAACTAACTTCACAGGACAAAGAAGCTGCCAGATGAACACTGATGCTGTATTAATGATAGGGTACATTGACCCATCCTGGTGTGTCGTCATCGCTGCCAAAGGAAAGCAGGGAGGCAACCCATAATCACCTTTCCTGCATCTGTCCCACTAACACCTAATTTAAGTATATATTTGTCTGCTGACTGATTTCATGGCAGCTATTATCCTGCTATCGAAGTGCTTCAGGATCTCCCTATTCATTTCAGTTTTTAGATGATCCTTTTAACAGTGTCTGAACCGCAGCTAAATTGGGTTCACAGAGCAAATGTCTCTGCAGCCTTCCCATTCCTCCCTTCCCAAAGAGGACAGATAACGTCTTGCAGTAAGTCAGTGGGACCTGATCTCCCCGATCATCCCTGCAGTTCTGCGAAGAACCTGAATTCGGTCTTCCTGAGGGATAGGGTGGGGAAATGGAACTTCACACGGGCTTTGCCTGAAGTCCTTTCTCTTTGCTCCCTATTTCAATGTTCCTTTATGAAAAGTTATTAGTGAAATCCAAGCAGTTTTAAAGAAGTGGCTTGCAGATTTCACTGCTGCCAAGTGTGTAGGTACCAAGTGTGCATGTTTGGGTCCACTCACTCTTCTTGCTCCTGCTAGTGCATTCTCACTGCATGCTACTGAGCTCCTTTGTAATCCCTGGCTGCACTTGTGAGTCTCCATGACTTGCTGGTGTTCCATCCACGCACCATGGCCAAAAGTCCTGTGCTTTGCTGAGCCAGCTCCAAGCACCCAGGCAGCTCAGCACTGAAATCACCCGGAGGGGCCAGTGCCAGACATCAGGCCATCCTTCTGCATCCTTTTTCATCCTTCATAGCTATGGACCGCTTCAGATCAAGTGGCCCTTGCACTTGGTCAATGCTAAAAAATTAATATCCTTATGGATATTTTAGCTCAAACTGCAATGAAAACAGTTTCTGTATCAAAGTATAACCAGGCAGCTCTGCTTACGTGGATGCACCTTTGGGGCTCACCCCTTCTCTTAGCAAGACCTACAGCACCTATGTAGGAACAACCCAGCAGACCTGCTCCTGGAAGGAGTGAGCCAGGCTGGAGAGCACCACAAATCAGAGGTATCCGTGCAAGAATGCTAAATTATCACAGCACCATGGTCACTGTTCTATATGCCATGAAAGGAAGCACTTCATGCATAGTTTGCATAGTAGTGAGGGATATGTTAAAACAGGAGGGTGGAGCAGTGTTAGATTTTTGTTGAGGTTTGTATAGTGAGATGAAGTCATCTTGGAAACGGCTGCAGCAGTTCAACCGTGTTTGATTGTGTGAGTAATGGCTTAATTCACCTTTCAGTTGCACAGACCAACCCCAGCCAGGTGGGAGCTGTGCAATGGTTTGTATCTCTCAGGTGACGGATGTGGTTCATCATCGAGACCAGGCTGGATGGAGCTTGGAGCAACCTCCTCTAGTGGAAGGTGTCCCTGCCTGTGGGAGGGGGTTGGAACTGGATGAGATTTAGGATCCCTTCCAACCCAAACCACTCTGGGATTCTGTGATTCATTAATGGGGAGAAACCCCCTAAAATTTGCACTAAATCCGAACAGTTTTATGTTAAGCAGAGATCCTGAAGCTCCTGGATAACTGCACTTACAGTTTTATGAAGCAAAACAGCAATGAACTGCCCTCAATGGTCACAAAGGCAGAAGCCAAGAGATGTTCAAAGTTTGGGGTACCTTGCAGCAGAAGCTCATCACTGACACCAGTACCTGCTTGTGAAAAGCTGTCTGCTGATGTCTTCCCTGTAAACATTTAAATACAAGCAGAACATATACAGATTCATTGGAATGCTGTAATTCATTAAACAAATGTTGGCTTTAATAGGGCCGTGTAGAAAGACTGGTGCCATGGATGCACTCAGCTGTAAAATATGCTGGGGAAGTCATTTGTTTGCAAGGGGTCTACAAATCTGCTTCCTATTAATGGAGAATGGCTTTACAGGAGAAAAATCTCTGGGATCACACTTTTCCCTCAATTATTCCATCTCAGCAGGATTCCTCAAGGCTTGCGCCAGGTAACTGAAACGTGCCTAAGCCGAGGGGCTGGTTCTGGGGTTTATTTTGATCCATTAAGCTTCTGTCTCGCTGCAGTGATGTAATTCCCTCAGTCTGAGACACTTTATAAACATTAATGGGTTTGTTTTCACAGTCCTGGGGGATGCGCAGCACAGGAAGGTCACTGGGACCCTGTCACCAGTGCAGAAATGGAGATGGGGAAATGTGGCACTGCAGCGTTGCAGGGAAAACCAGACTGTTCAGCTACATTTTTAACCTGTCCATCATCAGCTCTCTTTAATCCTGGTTTAATAACTTATTAACTAAAGCAGCAGCATTTCAACTACTGTGCAGAACTAACACATCATAGCATCATAGAATAGTTTGGGTTGGAAGGGACCTTGAAGCTCATCCAGCTCCAACCCCTGCCACGGGCAGGGACACCTTCCACTGGAGCAGTTGCTCCAAGCCCCTGTGTCCAACCTGGCCTTGAGCACTGCCAGGGATGGGGCAGCCACAGCTTCTCTGGGCACCCTGGGCCAGCGCCTCAGCACCCTCACAGGGAAGAACTTCTGCCTTATCTCCAGCCTGAACTTCCCCTGGTTCAGTCTGAACCCATCACCCATTATCCTATCCCTGCAGCCCCTGATGAAGAGAACCTCTCCAGCATCCTTGTAGCCCCCTTCAGGCACTGGAAGCTGCTCTGAGGTCTCCACGCAGCTTCTGTTCTCTAGGTTGAACAGCCCCACTGTTCTCAGCCTGTCTCTGTATGGGAAGTGCTCCAGCCCCTGCTCATCCTCGTGGCCTCCTCTGGACTTGCCCCAGTCAATAAGGGTTGTTGTGTTAAGATGCTGCTATATACTCCAGCAGGGGAAGAAAAGAGTTGGTGCTCCATGTTTTAATCATAGAATCCCAGAATGGTTTGGGTTGGAAAGGACCTTAAAGCTCATCCAGTTCCAACCCCCTTCCATGGGCAGGGACACCTTCCACTAGAGCAGGCTGCTCCAAGCCCTGTCCAACCTGGTCTTGAACACTGCCAGGGATGGGGCAGCTACAGCTTCTATGGGCACCCTGTGCCAATGTCTCTTCCAGTGTTAAGAGAGAGAAGAGGGGAGTCAAATGCAGTTATAAATACACAAAAATGTGACCTTTGCAGAGGGGGAAACAGAAAACTGTACACGTGAGCAACTATTGTGACTTTGATGGAATTACTTAGTGGAGATGTGCTACAGGAGACACTGAATCCAGGGCATGCTGTGCTTTTTGCTGCTGAAGTTTGCTGGTCACTTGGGGTGGATTTTCTCGGTGAGCTTTTCTTTGCTGATGAATGGCCCCACAGATGTCTCTGGTGACATTTGGAAGGTGCCAAACTGCTGCTGTTTGCGCTTCGACGTGCCAGGGTGTAACAAAACAGAGGCACAGAGGAAAAACCCTGCCTTTGGCAATGTTTTATGCCATCACAGAAGGTCCATTTTTAAGGATGTGCTGAAGGAAGCTGTTGATACCCACAGCCCTTTCAACTGGAATTGTTAATGCAAACAGTGATACATGGAGCAGATGAGGAATTGATGTAAATATACAGACAGAAGGCACTTTTTGGGGGAGGAAGTGAGCACAAGCAGATGAAAAACGATCAACAGAATTTACATAAGCCTGCAGCATCCCAGAGGTCATCATTCTGCAGGATGACACATTGAAATTCAGTTTTATTAAATTCGGGCCGATTATTTAATTGGAAAAGAAAGGATTTAATTGAATCGAGTCAAAGGGCTGTATTAGATTGCGTTCAACCTTAACACACAAGGCTTTCCCCATTTAGTTAAACTGTTTCCTTTGCATATTGTACATCTTAAACCCTAAGAAGTGGTAATCTGAATAGCAAATTAAAGCGTTTGGAAGGCTTGAACGGTACTCAGGTGCTACTCTGCCCTTTTTCATCTCCTAAACCTTCTCACATTCCCTTTACTGCACTGGTTAGGTTGAAACAAGAGCGAAGATGATGGGTAGTGATCCCAAATCTCCATCCGTGTTTACAGCCATCTATCTATATGCTCTTGTGGAATACCCTGCCTGGATGTGATGCTGCTACTGGAACATGTTGCCCAAAATTGAGGGGTATTTTCAGGTTTTCAAGGCTACCCCCTTGCACCACCTGGAAAGGAACTAGAGCTGAATGGAAATTTGAGATTTATTGACTTGGGTTTCCTGTGTGTCCTTAGGAAATACTCCTGACCTCGCTGTGCCTTATCTGCATAGCAGAGACTCCCATCCTGCGGGGACATGGACTTGCTGCCTGGGAAAAGCTGGAAATAAGGGGAAAAAAAAAAAGGGAGAAAAGAACAGGCAAAGCGATTTTGGGAAATAATAGGTTTCTAATTTTGGCCATTTAATTAGCTTTTAATTTAATATTTTTGTTAATTAAAAACTAACAGGAGAAAGGGAACAAGGCCCAATTCATTTCCTAATGCTTCATTTCATCCCAACTTTGAGGATGTTGGCAAAGGAATAAGAATCAGCACAGCCCAAAATAACCCTCAGGTACTTTGAACGCACACCCTGGTAATATTTTTAATGTCTTAATCCTTCTTGAAGGCATTATCGCTATTAGAGCACTCTGGGAACACCTCTGCTGACCCATGCTTGTGCCTGCACCCCTCATTTTCTACCCACCTTGAGTTCCGGCAGCTGATATCTCAGGATGCTGATGCTCTGCACTCCTTCCAGGGGGAAGCTTGGAGAAATCAAATCCTGCTTTGAAAGATCAGAATCGGTTTTAAATGGACCCAACCGATCCCCAGTGAGGGTTGGGGGAGGTTTGGGGAAGGGGAGAAAATCTTCTGAGATTATATTCAGGGGAATATCAAAAGAGAAACTGAACATGACCATGGTTCAGTGTGTGCTGGGGCCCAGAACCCCCACATGTGCTGGGCTGCACCCCCAGAGCATGAGCTCAGGGAGGGGATTCTGCTCTCATGGGACCCCACTTGCAGCACTGTGTGCAGTTCTGGTGTCCTCAGCATCAGAAGGACATGGAGCTGCTGGAGCAAATCCAGAGGAGGCCACAAGGATGGTCAGGGGCTGGAGCACCTCTGGTATGTAGACAGGCTGAGAACAGTGGGGCTGTTCAGCCTGGAGAAGAGAAGCTGCGTGGAGACCTCAGAGCAGCTTCCAGTGTCTGAAGGGGGCTACAAGGATGCTGCAGAGGGACTCTTCAGTCAGGGACTGTAGTGATAGGACAGGGGGTGACTGGGTTCAGACTGAACCAGGGGAAGTGCAGGTTGGAGGTAAGGCAGAAGCTCTTCCCTGTGAGGGTGCTGAGGCGCTGGCACAGGGTGCCCAGAGAAGCTGTGGCTGTCCCATCCCTGGCAGTGTTCAAGGCCAGGTTGGACACAGGGGCTTGGAGCAAGCTGCTCCAGTGGAAGGTGTCCCTGCCCGTGGCAGGGGCTTGGAACTGGATGATCTCAAGGTCCTTTCCAACCCAACCCATTCTATGATTCTATAAATGGACTTGAAGTAATAAGGCAGATTTTTTATAGCAGGTTATTAATTTATGGATGAGTCCACAGCCAACTTTAAGCAACATTTTTTTTAAATAGCACACTTGCTAATGCAGAAATTCTCTTGCATTGGTAAATTAAGGTTTCAGCACTGCCAGTATAGCAAGGCAACTGGTCCATTATTAAGGTTAGATTTAGAAGCACAGTTTGGACATTGCTTCAGCAGCTGAATGTGTTCCTGGAGGGCTCAAATCAGCTTTTACCTGATTTTTTACTGATAAAAATAATGTGCCAGAGCTTTAAATCTGAGTTTCTTTTGCTGAAGCTTACACTTTCTCCAAGTGCAATGACAAAGTTTTGCGTACAGTGCTGCTGCAGTTGCACATTCAGGTTATCTGGTTACATCCATAATTCTCTCATTTGCAAGCACAGTTTGCAGCAAATACTCATGCAAATAAGGCATGAAACAGGGCATTTATTTGATTAGAATTCAATTTCTATATACACTTAAAGGACTTTATCTCATTCAGGGATGGCTGCATAGATGATGAAGAAAGAATCTCAAATTCTCCTTGAGGGTTGTTTGTCCACCCGTTGGGAATTCATTAAGGAAAACAGACCTTCCCACTGGTATTTCAAGTGCCCTTGCCCAGCACTAGTGCTTGGGTTGCAGACACTGCTGGAAACTCTCAGTGAAAAATAACTTTCCCTTCAAAATCCACCATACCATGTATCTAAATACTGGATTATCTTCGGTTTGCAAAATCCTGTTACAGATTACAGGGTCTAGATGATGCTTGACAAGGACTTGGTCCTTTTCACTCTTGGAGAGCCGGCTGTAAGCATGATCCAGATCAGGTCTGGGGTTTTGGGGCACCCAGGTGATCTGAGTGTGGTTTTTCAGCTGACATGATAGATTTACCTGATATCGGTTCCTACAAGCTGTCTGGTGACACCGAAGCCAAACCTCTCTGCTTCTGCAGAGCCACATCCAGGCACGCCCTGGGGACTTTCCCTGTAGGACAGTGACATGCTGCCGCTTTATCCCATCTCAAGCCTCTCCCAGCATTATTCTCTTTGTGCAGCTCACTGAAGTGAGGAACCCTTTCCTATGGTTTTTACTGCGTTTTGGCTAAGGGCTCTGCATTACCAGCGGTGGTGCAGAAGGGCGTCCTTCAAGTTCAAGGAACTGCCCCAAAATTCTCAGTGGGCTCAGCCAAAAGCCTGAGCTTGGGCAAAAATTGGAGGGTTTACAACATGGGCAGGACTGTTTCCTCCCTTTCCTTAAGGATTGTGATTTTCTCTGGCTTTTCCCTCGGTAAGAGCCCTTCCTCAGAGGCTCTGCTTCCCGTACCCACCGACGTTCTGCAGGGCCCGCACTGTTCCTAAACCCACCCAGTTCCTAAACCCCTTTATAAACTTTTGGAGGCGCACAGTGGCTCAGGCAAAGCCACTCAGTGCTGCTGCCTGTGGCTTTCAGAAGCAGGGGATGGTGCAGCCGTGCAGGTTTGCAGAGCAGCACGGATTCACTGCGGCGGGGACGGAGCCTGACTGCACCGCTGCCTTGCTGAGGATGCTCAGGATGCAGCTCTGCGGGCTTGCTGCAGCCCAGGCCCTGGCAAACAAGCAAGCGGATCTCTCGGAGGCAATGATAGGGAAACATCAGCGCTCCCTCTAGCAGTCGCCAGCGATGATACCAAATCATTCTCCATTTTTCACCCTGGGTTCGTGCCACATGAGCCGTCAGCGTAAGGGCTCTCGCATTATTGCACTGACAGCGTACAGGTTGCTCTTCCCCCCCCCCCCAAGTCCTTCCAGGGGCAGTTTTGGAGCCCATTTCACCTCCACCTGCTGTTGGGGATGCACCTTTTGGGGTGAACCTGAACCCAATTCCCAGAAAGGCCCTTGGCTGAGCAGCGGTTTCAGCCCAGGGGCTGCGGGCACTGCAGCACTCACCGCAGTGCCCCGAAACTTGCCGAGGGGGGGGAATTCGAGGGTCTTGCTATAAATGCAGCGCTGCCACAGGGCTCCCCCCACCCCCTGGCAGGAAGGAGCAGGTAGGGGGTGCACCCCCCTCTGCACAGCACCCCTCCTCTTTGTATCCCCTTCTCACAGCACCCCCCTCCCCATTGCTCCCTATATGCACAGCCCCCGTTGCACCCCTCTTTTGCACAGCTCCCTCCCCTTTACGCATCCGCCACTCAGACCCCCACCCCCTTGCACGGCCCCCTTCACACAGCCCCCTCCCCTCGCTTCTCCCCTCTCGTTCCCTCACTTTGCATGCCCCCCTCGCACAGCCCTCTCCCTTCCCTCGCCCCCCCCCCCAAGCCCTCCCACCTTTCCCCCCCTTGCACAGCTCTCACCCCGCCAAAGCCCCCTCCCATTCACAGCCCCCTCCCCTCGCTTTCCCCCCCTCCGGCATAGCCCCCTCCCCTATCCCCACAGCCCCGCCCCTTCTCCCAGCCCACTCCCCCCTCCCACCGTTCCCCTCCGGCAGCCCCTTCCCGCCCCCCCCCCCCCCCCCCGCTCCCGCTCTCTCACCTCTCTCCTCCTCTTCCTCCCTCCCCCAGGCCAAAATCCTGCACATGATGGACGACAACAAGCAGCTGGCGCTGCGCATCGACGGGGCGCTGCAGGCGGCGGGGCAGGAGGTGACGGCGCTGCGCGCTGAGCTGGCCGCCACCGGCCGCCGCCTGGCCGAGCTGGGCAGCGACCCGGCCATGGAGCACGGCCCCCACAGCGCGCAAGGTGAGGGGAATGAGGGGTCGGGGGTGGGATGGGGTGGGGTGGGTGGGTGGTGGTGTCTTTACGCGGCCGCCGTTGGGAAGCTGCGTCCGTTCGTGGCTCGTTATCATTATTTGTTTGGGGTTTCGGGGTGCTGGGGGGTGCCCGGCGCGTCCCGTCGAGACCCGGCTCCATCCGCCGGTGGTGGAGTCATTCCCCTCAGGCTTTGAGCACGCTGCGAATTCCATGCAGCTTCTTCCACCTCTTAAAGCTCCAACGAGCGCCCCCCCCCCCTAAATGGAGACACCCCCCCCATTCTCCCTCCTCACCCCGCCAACCGCAGCGCGGTGCTCGACCCCAGCTGCGGCCCCGCTCGCGGGCTCCCCGGTCCCCGCTCCCATAACCGGTTTCGTAATTCGGTCGGGAAGCAGCCATGTTACAGCCGCGCTCCGGCCCCGCCGCTCCCCGCCGCCGCCGGCCCGGGGCTGCCCCCGGGGCCCCGCACGTCCCATCGCCGGTGCGGGCGGAGGCGAGACCCGGGAACGGGGGCTCCGGCCGCCCCGGAGGAGCAGAGCTCGGTGCTGGCTGCACGGAGCCGACTCCCGGCGTGGCTTTAAGCCAGTGCGGGGCTTGCACAGCCCCTGTGCAATACACACACCCCTCCTCTTCCCTTGAACCCACCCCAAAAGTTGTGGCCAGGTCTCGGAGCTGGAGCAGCAGAAGCTGAGCTCGAAAAACGGGGTGCAGGGGGAGTGATTTGTGCTCTTGGCTTCGAGTGAAGGCTGGGGAACAGGGTCCGGGCTGCTTCTGCAGTGCTTTCGGCGGGGTTTGGCTCCCGCCCGGCTGAAATTCACCGTTTCCTGCTAATCAAAGTGGTGCCATCACTGCTACTTCAGAAGCGTGGAAATACAAATATACGTGTATATTGTTACCGAATAATTGCAGGTTTGCCTGACAGTTCACCCTGGAGCAGGCGTTGGTGGCAGAGCTGAAATAGTGCCAGTTCTCAGCAACTGAACTGAATTCACACCTGGGTGATAAAAACATCAGTAGCTGTTACTTACTTGTTACTTATTTACTGCAAGCATCTCTTGGTATGGTTATTGGGGTTATTTAACAGTCGCATTTCCGTTAAGCTATAACATTTTAAAGGTAATGGTGGGCATCCCTGCTCCCTTCAGCGCACCCCCGGTGTGCCGGTGTTGTGCCCTTAATGCAAATGGGTTTAGAGGGTTTAATGTCTGGATTTGTTCTGTCAGCTTGTTGTATGTAGCTGGTTTGGCAGCAGGGGTGCGGTGTGTGAATTCCACTCCTTAAACAAAGTTAATCAGTCATCAGGTGGGTTTGTTGGGCAGCAGGAGCCGGACCCAGCGGAGCTTCCTGGTCGCTGCAGGTATGCAGGGAGCGCAGTTACGTGTGCGGTCAGGTATGTTCAGAGCTGATACACATAATGCTTGTTGGTATAATGAAGATCTGCACCCTTCCATGTGCTGCATCCAGGCTGCTGAGATGCTTTTCTGTTGCAAGAATCTGCTGAAAGGGCAGCAGGATGATGCCTTCCTTTCCTGGGTCAGGAATGCAGCTGGGAATGCGCTATGGAAGGCATCATTGTGACTGTGGAAATGTAGCCTTGCAGCTAGAAAAGCAGGCGAAGTCCTTTGGCTGCTCGTGCACACACCTATTTCAGTGTCTGCTTCGTGTTTTGTTTTATTTCCTCTCCGTAGAACTTTTGGAGGGACCCATGTTTTTTGCAGGGGGCAAGTGCCTTTGTTCCTGCATGTGGCTGGGTGAAGAGGGGTGTGTGTCCAGCGTCAGGGGTTTCCTCAGAGGTTGTCTGTTCTGTTGAGTGATGGAAAAACTCCTCTTCAGAGTTCCTTTACTCTTGCCGTGCTGGAAAACAGTTGGTATGTGGTAATGGTGCCCATAGAAGTGTAGTGTTTCTCCTTAGGAACTACAGTTGCAGCGTATGCTGGAGTTGTGAGATCCCTGTGACCGGTGGCAAATAGTGGTCCTGTCTTAGGCTGGGTGTAAGACCAGCGTTTTTAGCACTTGCTGCAGTTGCTGGAGGGTTCATTCCAGTCTCCCCACTCTAAGTTGGCAAATTTGGCTCAGAGTGATGGTGTCTAGGAGTGAGGATGCTTTTCAACAAGGAAGACTCCATGACCTTGTAGCTGTAGATGCATTTTTTTCCCCCTTCCCAATGAGTTGAAGAGGCTGTTATTTAAAATGTGATGTGTCCAGCCGTGTACCACTCGAGTGTAACGGAAGCCAATCAGTTAAGTGTAAAATTGCATCTGAAGAGCATTAGTGAGGAGAAGGGGGGAAAGTACTTGGTTTCCGCAGAACCCACTGATTAGATAGACTCTGTTTTGGGCTTCTTCCCTGCGTTTGGTACTATTGTTTCTATACTACCATAAATGCTCTTCTGCATCATTCCATGTTTGTACGGACAGGCCCAAGTTATCGGTAGTGAGCCTTATGCTTTTCATCAAGGATTTTGAGACGCTGTTCAGAAGGATGGGGTGCAGACAAGTCTCTCTGACTAGCTGTTTTGTGTCTCCTAAGTAGGAGGGTTGCCAAGCTGCTTGATTTGCAAAATACATCAGTGGAAGGCGGGAGGCTTGAATGGGATGGGAAGCTGCCTACCTGTGAGTGCAAATGTGGGATGTGCTGGTGGGAATCTGCTGTGGTCCTGATGGAGAATCACATGGCGGAATTGTCAGGTCTCTTTGCTTAGTGTGGGAAGAAGCTCAGTGATCTCGTGGGTCACATGAGAAGAGGTAAACTTGCACCTCTGCTTTATGCTCAGTAATTAATAGTTTGTGAAGTGTGTTGATTGTACAATTATGGTGCAGCTTGAGGCAGCTCGAGGTAATAACTCAGTCCCTTTGTGTACACCGAGGCTTTTCTCCAGGATGCCCAGTTTTTGTGGCAGCGAGGTGCACTTGGTTTACCCAGTGTATTACAGAGCTGGAGGAATTCAGCAAAGAGGGAGAGGAGGAGTGCATGGTGGGCGTGCGTAGGTAGGCAGGCAGGCATGGAACTTGTTTATTGTTACAGTCCTTAGCGTGAGCATTAAACACTCAAACTCTCAGCCCTGACGGTCTTTTCTAAACGGTGAGTTTGCTGAAAGATGTATTTTGGCTGCAGCCTCTTGTCTAAAGCTGGATACAGCTCAGGGTGGAAATCAATACTTCACGTCGCTGGCGCTTAGCGCAGCAATTACAGGCAGCTCTCAGTAACATCACTGCAGCTGTGTGTCAGCACCCTCATGTTTGGATTCTTGTTTGAATTAGAATGGCTTGAATTAATTGCAAGCAAAAAGTGAGCCCTTGCCCTGTGGTCCTGGTCAGGCTGCAGCAGTAGTGGGACGCAGGGGTGCAGGCAGGGGTCGCAACAAGTGCTGCTGCAGCTTAGTGGCCCCTGTTCATGCTGGCTTTTGGGTTAGGGTCATTGCTGAATCCACACCTTTATTTTCAGTAATTGAAGTAAAAGCATGATCCATGAGGAAATGAGGAGTTTGGGTGTAAGGACTTGCCATGCTGAATCATAGAATCCCTGACTGCTTTGAGTTGGAAGGGGCCTTAAAGCTTATCCAGTTCCAACCCCCTGCCATGGGCAGGGACACCTTGCCTCTAGAACAGGTTGCTCCAAGCCCATCCAACCTGACCTCGAACACTGCCAGGGATGGAACATTTACCAGCTGCTTTGGGCAGCCTGCTCAGGTGGTTGGTCCATTTAACCTGTTGTTTTTGCTTTAGTCTCCTCCCTGCATTAAGTGGAAAACACCTTAATTAATTAATGTTGGTAAAGTGCTTGAAGATGTAAAACGCAATCAATAGCTGAGTGTTATTAATAATCTCTCCTTCAGCATTGGGCTTATCATGCTTTCTATTTCAGAGCGTCAGTGGTGCGCAGTGGTCGCTGTGTCTCAGTGTTGAGCTCTGGGGATGGTGGGGTTTGCATGGCCACTGCTGAAGTTCTGCTGGGAAGAGAGCAGGAGCTGTACCCTGCTCCTGGAGGCAAGGATTTCTCCTCCTTGCTGCGTTGTGATTGCAGGTGTGTGCAGCATAAGGAAGATTGCAGTTGTGTCTTGGTGCTTGGGGAGGCCAAAGGGCCGAGAGGACCTTTAGGACAGCCAAACCCAGGGTTTTTCTCTTTTTTCTCTTTGATCTCTCTGTACTTTCACAGGTACAATGCAAAGACTTTGACTTTTGCCCAGGAGGCAATCAGTTACCTCTGTGCTATTGCTGTTTTGCAAGTGATCATCTCAGGCTGTTGAAAATGTACCTTTTTCATCTTTTCACGAATCTTCCCTGCTATTTGTTCTTCCAGAGCTTGAGAGCTGATACTGTAAAGGAACCTGAGGAATTTGGGTATTGTCAGGTGCTGGAATCTTGGTGTCCTATTACTTTCCTAACAATTTCCTACTTTATTTACCTCTATCCCGCATAGTTCCCAGAGTGAGGAGCAATTAGTTTCATGCTCTGAAACAATTGCATGCACTGGGAAATAAATCCATGCATAGCAATATTCACATGGTTGCTTTAGATGCAACGAAGTGGCTGCAGACAGCACTTCATGTCCCCATTAATACAGGAAAATCTGCGTCTTAATATGAAGCCCTGTTTGATGCTGAGAGAGACACTGCAGCTGGGGGGCTCACTGACCAGCGGTTGAGGGCAAATGCCTTTCTTCAAGTGGTTCCTGCTCTTCTCCTTGCACCAAACAGGGCTGAAATACCTTGCTATAAGTTAAGCACTGAACCTCAGTGCCAGCGTGACGTAGATTAAAGCTTCAGTCTCCAGCTTATTAAAATTCATTTCTCATAATTTCTTGTTGACAGTGAAGCATGAGATAAGAGCTGTTGGTACTGACGCAGCAGCTTGCAGAGCTGGAGTGCTTGTAGCGTGGCACGGCGTGTGGAGCCAGGCTCTGCTTACCTCCGTGCACAAACCCTGGGGAATCGGTCGATCAGGGACCTTGGTTTTAGGCTACATCCTCACCCGTGGGATGGTGAAGGCTCAGGGAGTTGCGCCTTACTGCTTTACAATCTATTGCTGCTTTCTCTTGCTGTGTAATTTTGCTTGAGTCTTTATGGCTGATGCTTTCAGGTATTGAGATGAATTTTGTGGAAGCAACAGGTCTGGAGGCTTGAAGCTAGACAGGTATGTATTTTGATGTTGGGAGTTGTGTTCTGTGTTAGATGGAATGGATTTAAGCTTTCTTTATTATCAGTAGAGCTGAGCTGTCTCACCAGAATACAGCCATTGAATAACTGCTTCCAAAAGCATTGGCTGAATTCCTTTCCGGAGTCAGTTTGTTTGGAGTTGCAAAGGGGAGGAAAAGCTCTTCCCAAACTTTTCCTTGTGCACCCCTGGCCCAGCAGGGTAACTGGAGGCTTGGGGAATATGAGGGTTTGGGGGTGCCTCCCCTGGGGTGAGAGGCTGCGTGATGGTGTCAGGCTGTGAACCAAGGGGACCTGAGATAATGGAGGCTGTGTGGAAGGACAAAGCACCACTGGGTGAGGGCAACCTTGCAGAGGTATTGATCATGATTGAAGCAGCAGCTCCCAGGATCATCCTGGTACCCCAGTGCCCCTCAGCTCTGCTCTGTGGCTTCAGTAATCTGATAAACTGGTTATTTCTCTAATCTTGTTAGTCCTGTCCTTCCCTGGCTTGCTGGGATGGGACCGAGCTGCCTGTATGTGGTGCAGGCTGGCTGCTCCCAGCTGAGCCTCCATGCGGGTGGCTTTTGGGGCAGGTTTCTGGTTTTTCGGATGTGTCTGATGAAGTTTGTGTCTGAAACTGCTTAATTGTGAAGATCTCAAGTTTGGAGTGCAGAAGATGAGCTGCAGCAGGGAGCTGTGTTTGCATAGAGCACCTGAGGAGAGATGGGCTCTTGTCATTAGGATTTTGGATGCCTGTGAGGTGTGAGAGCTGCAGCGTGCAGGACTGTGTTTGCCCTGAGATATGGAAAAAACGACAGAGTTTTCCTTTTCAGGTGTGTGGTCAGCTGCACATTTCAAGTACATGCAGCACCACAGTTTGCTTTTGGATTGCTTGGTCAATAGGGAAGGAGCAAAGATGCCCACAGAAGTATGAAAGGGAATGTGCTGCTGTTGTAAAGGCATCGCGGATCTCCTGTAGGCACCCATTAGACCTGGCATTTGGGAGAAGATCAACCTTATAGTTGAAGAAGGAAGAGGGACTGAGTGATGCCCTGCTATGATTCTATGACTGCATCCTGGTCTTGGAGAGTCGCCTGTGTCTCTTGTTTCCTTTCTGGAAGGAGTATCTCTTCTGAGGGCATCTGCAAATCCATTTCTGGCCCTTCTCAGTCCTCATGGAGTCATTGTCCCTGGCATCTATTCAAGCTGCTTCTGCCTCTAAATCAGAATTTCACAGGTTTTACAGGCTGCACCCAGGAGCTGAACTTCTGGGGTTACCTGGTGTGTCACAGCCTTTGCTGCTGCTGTCCCTGGGGATATGCTCCTCTCCTGCGCAGTCTCGGCTTTATTGTACCCTCTTCTCTGGGTGGCATCTGGAGGAGAATCCCAAACACCTTCATCACCTCCTCTCTTGTGAGAGTGTGCATCCTCCCTCACTGGGGAGTTCAATGGCCTTTCTACAGAAAATAGCATGCACTGGAGTGGGGGGAATAGCAGTTTAGCCTGAATATGTGTGATCTGTAGGATGTAAAGACAGCAAACGAAGCACAATGTTCTGCTGATGCCTATCTCTGACTTCTTTTTTGCAATGGCAATCAAACCTGGAGAGCCGATACTGCTATGAAGAAGTGTTTCTTTGCAGAGAAGATGAAATGGAGCTTGTGCCTCTGCACCAGCAGATTGAGGCCAGTTTAGACAATGTTCGAGGTTTGTAACCAAGAGCTGCTCCACCACTTGAGTCTCTGGTTTCATTTGCCTTTAAATTCTTACCAGAACATGGAATTAGCAGAAGTGGACCTCTCTTTCTGATGCTAACAACCTGCAGGAGCCAGTATGTTAACTCGCCAACCATGTCCCATGGCCACCTTGCAACTGGAGGATTTTCCAGCAGTGAGTGCGTGCACGTGTGCATGTCAGCGAAGCACACTTCTGCTCCAGCCTGCTGTTTAAGCAAACTGTCCATCCTCCTCCCCTGGAAATTTCCTGCGAAAAATAGTGTGGAGTTACTGATGGCCTTTGCCAATGGGCCCAGTGCTGGATCTGTGCTATAGAATCAATGAGGTTGGAGAAGAGCTTTAAGATCAAGTCTAACTGTTCCCCCATCACTGCCAAGTTCACCATTAAACAGTGTCACTGAGGGCCTCAGCTACGCGTTTCGGTACATGCAACAGGCTAATTGCCCTAAGGAACAGCTTCTTTTGCTTCCTTTTAGCAGCAGGGTATCTTAAAATGCTTAGTTTGGTGTTGTATTCTCATTTAGGTGTGTGCAAGAGCATTGCATACCCCTTAGGGACGGGTTAAAAGGTCTTTGTAAGATTCTGCTTTCGTGCTTGGGCTGGTTGGAGCAGTCTCTGCCCTCTCTCCCATCACAAAGCAGTGTTTTTCCCAGGATATTTCTGATTGCTGTAAGATACTGCTGCGGGTTGAAATTTGCTGCAGGGTCACAAGCATGGGAGGTGTTTGCCTGTTTTCCAGGGAGATGTGCTGTGTTAGGGGGGACAAGCAAAGCGAATTGATTTGAGGAATAGATATGAGGGAACTTATTTTTGATGTCTTGATTTAGACGGTCTAGACACTCTCTGAAGTTGCAGGAGGGGGAAAAAGATCATCTTAGAAGAAACCTCTAGGACTGCTATAAAGGTTTTAGGGGACGTAGGAAAATGCATTTTGATGTTGAATAACAGCTGCCCTCTGATGTGGAAGCTGGGAAGGCAGAGCATGTCCTGGCATGGCCATCACAGGCTGCTGTGTGGGGTCTGGGGTAATGGTGCTGCTGGAGAAGACCTTGTGGGACCCATTCTCAGCTCACCTTGCACATCTGCAGCGCTTCTCTGGGGTGACTCCTCATCAAGGAGGAACAGAGCCCATCTCCGAGGTACCCTTGAGTGTCAGATGCTCCCTGGGAGCTGAACATCGTTGTGTGGTTTCGAGTGACAGCAGCACATATACGAACCAGATTCCTCTTCCTGTGGTGGCAAAATACTTCCTCTGTGTATTTGGCGTTGTTTGTTCTAGCCTTAAACACACCCAGTTACTTGTCTTTCTGTTTCTCTATTACTGCATTATCTGTTACTGCATTATCTGGGCAAAAGCTGTTGTTTTATCCACCTGCAGATTCTAATGTTAATTCCCTGAGCTTTTACATTCCTCCATAATGTGTCTGGAGTTGTTAAATGGCTTTTCCCAACTTGTCATGATTCTTTGCTGCCAATGTGATGGCTCAGGCAGCAGAAGGGGTGGGAACCGTTTCAGGTGGAGATGCAGTGTGCTCCCCGCCACATTTGCACAATATAATTGGATCTGCAAAGATCATTGTCATCCTTGGGAATGGAGCTCATTTTAGAGCCATGCAGGGGTTTGTTCAAATGAGTTTGTTTCCTGTATGATCTGCCTTTGTGGTCAAGCAGCATCTAAAACTGACGGGTTTGGGTTAGAGGGCTGAGTAATGGAGTTCCTCAGTTCAATGAAAAGCAGAGGGAGGTAGTAGGGCTGAAGCTTCTGTGGGAAAAGCCATCAAAACCAGAAGCTCATAGCAGCATGGGTCTGAGAAACCTATTTTTTCAACCTGTTTAGTAGAAAAAAGCTGTATTTAATGCCACAAAGGCATATTTTGGAGTGGTGTGTTGATATACAGACAAAGATGCTACAGGATTTGTTAATCACGAAGTACCCAGGCAGTGGCTGTGTTGGCGTCAGGGTACATTCCTGCAGGGCCCTGATTGCTTTTGGACACGGATGCTTTTGGTTGGTTGTTGGAGCAGTTGGGAGAGGTGGTGGTGGGGATGAGCCATGGGATGGTGGGGAGCTGAGTGGCATCATCTCCTGGGGATGTCCTCTGCTCGGCGCCCAGTGCTGCCTGTCCTGGTTTAGGAGCCGTTGAATGAGCAGGCTTCAGAGGGAAAGAACAAGGTGAATGAGGCACACTGGAATGAGATTATGAGCTGCCACCTTGCCCATGTTTTCATGTTCATATCGTGGGGTGTCTTTGGTCCAGCCCTGGGACTGGAGCTCCCAGAAGTTGCTTACAAGCTGCTCAGGTTGTGTAAAGGTCTGCCTGCTGCCCAGAGCAAGGCATGTGGACCCTGGGCATGTCACTGGCAGCTGCTGATGTTGCTTCAAGTGTGGCTCCAAAAACAATTTATTGTTGCTTTGAGGCAGAGTAAAGCTTCAAAAAGTACTTTTGCCACCATTGCATAGAACCATTCAATGCTCTGCTCCTCATTGGATGTGCATAATTTCTAAGGATATTTTGACAAATGTTCTAATTTAACACATCTTCTACACCCTGCTTATCACTGTGGTTTCTGAGTGCAGTCGTTAGGGACCAGTTTGGTTTTGGGGTGTAATTCCTCTGATGGGCGCATTTGCTCTGCAGCAGCAGAACATGTCTGATTCAGCATTACATGTATGGCAGGATTAATGGTTTGAATGCCTTGCAGGTTCCTTAAAGGTTCTTTTCTATTTCATTTGAATGAAGCCGTATTAACTTAGGCTGAGGTTTATTCGATGCTATTGTGGTTTGTGAACTGTAGTGCTTCCTGTGCTATCAGTGTTGAACTGCTGCATGCAAGAGTGTCTGTAGCCCCTGGAATCATAGAATGGTTTGGGTTGGAAACGACCTTAAGATCATCCAGTTCCAACCCCCCTGACATGGGCAGGGACACCTTCCACTAAACCGTGGCACCCAAGGCTTTGTCCAACCAAGTCTTGAAACAGCCTGATGTTAAATCTGGATAAATAGTTGTGACTATTTTATATTAGTTTACTTTGGATAGGGGGAGCATGTGTAAAAAGAAGCCATGAGAGCTCTGCCTGTTCATCAGTCCAACAAGAACATGGTAATGGCCACGGTAATGCAGGATTAAAAACCCATCTGCAGATAAATCATTAACTCGTTGCAGCATTGAATGATCCAGATGATATCAGATAAGCAGAGCTGGGTGGTGTGCCAGTGTGAGCCTGTCAGCACACACTTCTTTCACCTCATCACAAAGTTTAGTCAAACCTGGCTTTGCACAGTCACGTTTTCCAGTTGATGTGGATATTGCACAGGGAGGAATCAAGCAAATTCTCATTGGTGAGAGACCCTTCTTGGACGGGCTTGGGATAGTATTTGGGGATAGACTTGCAAGGCTATGGCTTATTTCAGGGGCTTTATTAACATGCTGTTAGACCTGGTTCTTTGACACATGGAATTCAGTGCTGCTGCTAAGGTTTAGTTCCTTTAACTTTGAAGGGTCGTTTCCACCCCTTGTTGGCATCCTCACACCAGGAGGTGGTACCATCTCTGTGAGAACCTGGGGGACCTGACCCAGGTCTTTGCCACAGAACGAGCCAAGACCATGAGGTTGAAAGTTCTGGTGAGGTATTTTGGTGTCTGTGTGGTTGCAGCAACCTTCCCCTTGTCAGGACATACATGAGGGGCTTTGGCTGTCGGGTGATGCTTGCTGCAGGAGCTCATGGCCACTGTCATCTCTGGCTGAGTGCTCGATCCTTTGGTGTATTCTGAGCTGGAGCAGTTGAGCTTTTGTGCACTCTGGGAAAAGGAAAATCATGGGAGCCTTGAAGACTTGTTGTGATTTATGCCGGTTCCTTTTAGTTGCAGCTGCACATAAAGACTCCAAATTTGGGACATTTCACTTCACTGCAGCTTTTGTGAGGTAGCTCTCATTTGCTAATTCCTTTTTGGTCGTTACTGCTGATGAAAGTACAAGCTTATTCTGCAGCAAAGTTTTGCATCTTTCCTGGAGTTGAATCAGTGAATGAGTGTTGATATCTTTGGGACAGTCTGGCAAAGAGAGGGGAAGTGGAAAATCTGGAGTGATACTCTAAAGATAATTTTGTTCATGGTTTCTTTTAATATCAATGGTCCCAGTCACTTATCAAAGCAAGTATCTTGAGTGAGGGGGGTGAGGTGGGTATTGCTGGCTCCGAGTAGATCACGCGAATGGATGTAGTGGTGGAGATAATCGGTAGGAAATGATTAAACGCACTCTGGTTCCTCTGGGGGTGTGTTTTCAATTGTTGTGGTTTAAGCCCAGCCTGTCACTCAGAAGCCACGCAGCCGTTCGCTCGCTCCCCCCTTTCGTCCCCCCGCTCCCGGAGGGATGGGGAAGAGAATCGAAGGAACGTAACTCCCACGGGTTGAGATAAGAGCAGCCCAATAACTAAGGTATTACACAACCACTGCTGCTGCCACCAATAATAATAATGGTAAGGGAAGAGAATACAGCCGCTCACCACCCACCAACCAGTACCCAGCCCTTCCAAGCAGTGATCCAACCCTTCCAGGTAACTGCCCCCAGTTTATATCCTGGGCATGATGTGCTGTGGTACGGAATACCTCTTTGGTCAGTTTGGGTCAGGTGTCCTGTCTCTGCTTCCTCCCGGCTTCCCCTCCTCCCTGGCAGAACATGAGACTCAGGAAGTCCTTGGTCAGAGTAAACATTACTGAGCAGCAACTGAAAGCATTGGTGTTATCAGCACTGTTCCCAGGCCGAAAGTCAAAACCACAGCACTGCACCAGCTACTAAGAAGGAGAAAAATGACTGCTGCTGCTGAACCCACAACATCTTGAAGTTCTTTAAGTGTGTGTGCGCAGTTCAGAGAGTAATACCATTAATTAGACCTACAAGAAAGACTAATAAAGAAATATAACCCTCTATAGTATACAAGATTTATCCCTGATTAACAGATCTGCTCAGATCTCATTGTAAATCTGTGGGTAAGTCATTAGAAGACCAGTAGTAAGTTGGTAATTAACATCACCAAAATGTTTTCAGTGTTTGTTCTGTTCCAAATGAGGGGAAGAAAAGAGGGTAAGGAAGAGTAAGATCTTCCTTAATTCCATTCTATCAGGGAACAAGGGTTGGGAGAGGAAGTGTAGAGTACCATAGATGCTATGGCTTGAACTGAATCACAGAGAATGGCAGCTGCCTGTCTGCAGATCATCCCCTCACCCTGTGGCTTTTGCAGGTACCACAGTACTGGGTCAGGGCCCCTTTCAACATGAATCCCACAGTGAAAAGTCCATTTTTCCCTCTGCACAGCTCCCATTAACATCAGAGAGTTGCAGGAGCCTGTCCAGAGCAGAACAGATCCCATAGATCCTCATATAAGTGCTATGCAAAACGCTGTATTTTATCAGCGCGCTCATACTGGGTAAATATTGTCCTGGGCAATGTACAGCCAATTCCTTCTGATTTGCAGCCAAAACCTCGCTGGGTAGAGCAGCAGTGTGCGTGCTCATGTGCTGCTGCCGGCATCTCCCTCTCCTGACAGGAGCAGCGTGCAGGAGAGCTCTCCTTCACAGGCGAGTTGTTCCGGGGGTTATAAAAGTATTCTTATGATGAGGTGCTGGTCAGGCTGAGCTCCATAAGCGTGAGCATGGTGTCTGTCTGACAAGTGCTGTCGCCAGCAGAGATTCCCAATGAGGAGCCGTTGTCAGTGTCTTATCGTGCTGGGTTGGGATCTGCACGCGGCAGTTTCCTTCCTGCCTGTTTATTCAGGCAAGCACGAACTTGCTTTGTTAGTTATTTCACCTCTTATAAATGATGGCTAGCATGGAAGATTAGCTACTTTCTGCTGAACTCGGGAATGTTTATATATATTGAAAGATTTATATTTTTAATTCATTTTTATGGTGAACAGTGCCACAACCAAGAGAATTTTGCTGTGGATGGTACCTGTGCTGGAATTATCTTTGCTCTTCAGCATTTCCTTAAAGCTTATTTGCATGAGGTTGAGCTGCTAAGCAAACATTCCCTGTGTTTTAACCTGTTGCAAAGCTACACCTTGCCCTTCTTCCTTACCCTGCTCTGGAAATGAAGGCAGCTCCCATTGTGCGGATGTGCTCGCCAACACAAAAAGAAGAGAGGTCCTTTATCAGCACCTCTTTGATAAAGGAGGGCACAAAAGCCCTGGCATGGACCCACATCTCCTCCTTATTTGGAGGTGAAAAGCTCTTGAGGCTTTGGTTTGTTGTGAAAGTTAATTGTGAGGCACTTGAACCTTGGCAGGGCTCCCACACCAAGACTCATCACGCCTGAGCTGAGCCCTCCGACAGGTACAGGTCTTGTCCGGGCTGGTTGCTGGGGCTCCCCGTGCAGTCACAGGGAGGGACGGTACCTCCAGTGAGTGTTCCTCCCTGACAGTTTAGACATCCCAGGAGGAGGTGGAATGGTCCTTAGGAGATGTCGGTCTCCTCACTGGCTGTGCTGTGATCCAGCGCAGCGGGTGAGATGATTCCACCCCAACATCAATCTCTGCCACTGGCTACAACACTACTGTGGCACCACTTCAGCTTAATTGAGGATTGCTTTTGGTAGAGGCTGTTGTGCTTGCGTCAAATCACGTCTGGAGATGCCTGCAAAGTGGAGTTGGTTCCTCAAGGGTGTTCCCAGCACTGCTCTTTGCCCTGTGCATCTCCACAACCCACTGAGGGTAGCATCTCTTCTGTCAAATCTGGGTGTCCCAGAGCATCCACTGAGATCTTCATGAGTCTTTTGGGATTGTGAGCCACATCCAGGACCCTTGTGATTTTGGGTTGATCCTCCAGGTTCTTCAGGTGAAGGTGGAAAGGAGGTCCTGGCACTGTCAGGTGAATGAACACAAGGGGCCTGTGTCTTCCCGCTTTGCCTTGCCCCTGTTTATTAGCATTTGAATAGGCTCAGCATTGGAGCTTTCCCCATTACTGGTGCTCTGCGAGGCGGGAAGCTCTCCTCTGCCAGGCTGCTTTGCACAAACCTGAGAGAGAAGCAGGACTAAAAGCCAAGCCACATGATTGCACAGGGACAAGGTTTGTTGTGGGTGGCATTGTTTGTTTGTTTGTTTGTTTTAAAGATGCTTTCCTGTAACTCCTGCCTGGGCAAAACCTCCTGCTCCAAGTACCTGAGGGATCTGGTGAACTACTGGATGAGAGCTCAGGTTGCAGATGTTGCCATGCTGGACATCTGCAGTGGAGATGGAGGGTCTAAGGCATGCTTTTGTGCGGCTGGTTTGGGCAGGTTGGGTCAAAGTTGATGCTTGCTTGCTGTATATGTTGCTTTGCGTTTCATCTTTCACCACAAGCTCCTGATGGTTTTATTAATGCCAGGGGTTGTTCACGCAGGAGGATGCGATAGGAAAGCATCACCATGCCTGAGGTTCTGCTCGGTTGTCATAAGAGGGGGCAAAAAAACCCTCTAACAGTCTCAGAACCAGTCTGACAAACAGTGTTTCCTGTTTTGAGTCCCATCCTCCATTTAAAAGAAATAAACCCACTGTCCCGGTGGTATTGTTTTCTGTCTGTGCCTTTATGACACAAAAGTAGATGTTACTGATGCAGCAGCACAAAGGAAAGAAGCGATGCACAAAATGAATTGCCAGTTTGTATGTTTCTCTGTATTGGTCCTGGGCATTCCTGTCAGGCAGGCCAGAGCACACTGCTGGAGTATGAGCATATCTGACTGTCACAGATGTGGATGCTGTATCTATGTCTCAGTGAATTTCATCCCTTGGTTCATATGTGCCGGTCCTCTGGGGGCTATCGCAAATCCAGCGTTACAGAGTACAACGGCACATTTGATTTATCAATCCTATTAATGATTGAGTTAAAGGGAAACCAACATGTTAATTAAATTCACAGCCAATGGTGAGCTTGGTGTTGTGAACACCAGACAGGACAGAGATTTAGGGGTGAGTATTTTGTGCTGCTTGTTGATGGCATTAACAGAAGTTCAAGCTGACCCAAGTGAATGGGGATAAAACCAAATGTTTACTCTCTGATTGAATGTTATTTTCACTGTTGGCTTTGGGCTGGTTGGTGTTTTACATTTCTTTTCTGTGGGTTTTGGTAATGCAAACAAACAACTTGGCTTCACCTTGGGTTGTACTTCATTTCCAGTTTTCTCTTGATCCCATACCCTAAACATGCTTAGGAGGTGAGCTGCAAGCAGGCAAGAGGATGTACTTCTTTAATTTGGGTTTCAAATGTGTGTTTTCTAGAATGATGCTAATTACCTGAAGTCCAAGGCTGACCAGCTTCTCTTGAAGGATCTACCCGTAGGAGTATTCCCATATGAGATGCTAAGTCCCCAGACTGATCCATAGTGTGTATAGCCGCATGTCCCAGGCTAAATGCATGTATCGTCGGCTCTCAGCCGCTGACTGTGCAAGACCTCCTCCCCTTGACTTTTGGTTCGTGTTCCTGACCTTCCGAATTGTCTCCAGCTGGAACTCTTCTTTAAAAGTGAGCTCAGCTGGAAAACATTCCTGTGCAAAACATTAGCATGTTTTGGGGAAAGCCTCTCTTGGAAGGTGGAGCCAGCCAGAGGTGGTGTATGAAACCAGAGATGCTTTAGTGCAGTAAAGGTACCTGTTGATTATCTATAAGGAGAATAATGCAGCAAACCCAACTGTGTGTGAATTAGTGTATTGAGCAGCACAAGGGCAAGTTTAACCAAAAGCCTCTTATTCTTCATCTGACTTGGTGCAGGTTATCAGAGGGAGGGATTGCAGGACCTGTTGGCAAGGAGTGGCATGAATTATTTGGGGCTGGGCTACATAAAGTTAATTTTGGACACTAAGTGAATTAATCTGTCCTTGGCATAACCCCCAGTCTGCGTGAACAGCACTCAGGTTATGAACAGAAGAGTTTTGCTAGCTCACTAGCTTCTTGGTCGAAAGAAAGCTGGTATTTTAAGGATCAGTTTGCCATTGTTCAGGTCTTATCATGCCGCCTCAAAGACACCCAGTGGTTTGGATTTCTTGCTTCTGCTTAAGATGTTTTGCAGTTGATTATTTTCTCTTCTTTTTTTTTGTACTGTGTTTTCTTTCTGTTGTATAACTTGAGGTGCAGTTAGGTATTTGTGATGCCAGTCTGGATCTGAGCAGTGCCAGGACTGCAGCAAGCGTTAACTCCCTCAGAAGGTAAATATTGCTAAGGATGTAACACAAGGAGTCTGGGAGAGCACCCAAGCAAACAGTGTCGAGGGGATTTATACACCCCTTGATGTTTGAATGCTGCAGAGAGGGGGATTAAGGGCTTGTAGGGTATTGCAGACCATGGATGGGAAGGACTTAGGAATCAGGAAACAGCCATCTGAGCAGTCACCCCTGGAGGTGTAAGGTTGGGCACTCCAGGACATGGGCAGAGAGAGAAGCTTGTTGGGTTCATACCGGCACAGGGCATTACTGCATCGCCACAAGGAGATCCCTTATACCACGTTCTTGAGGTGCTTATGAGGTGCTGAAGCTTATCCAGGAGGAGCAGGGTCACCCTTCCTGCAGGGAAAACTCAAACCGCTCACCTTTGCTTGTTCTGCTTCTGCCGAGTGTCCTTTGAATACTGATCCTCTTTCTACATCTGGATGGGAAGAAACAACATGGTTAAAAGCTCTGGTTACAGGATCACTGCAAGATACCCAAGTTGTGCTGGTAATGATGGTTGAGTAGGGAGGAAAGGGCTGAGCTTTGCTGTAAAACACATGTTCCTGGGTGTATTTTACTCAAGAGAATGGGCTTAAGTAGTCGTGTGATGGGGGAACAACGCACTGCCTATGGGGGCACATGTGAGAGAATGTGGGGACGTAGAGCTGGACCCGGAGCTGTGAGAGGCAGGTTTGGTGCTATGCATCCCCTACCCTTCCTCTTCACCACAATATAGAGCCATTATGTAGGGCAGGGGCTGAGTGTGATTAATGTGCAGCACAGAGGGACTGGATGATATTAAAAGAAAACTGTGAGAACGCTTCCTGCATTGAGTGCTCGAAGGCATCCCCTGTTCCCCTGGCTGTTATCTGCAGCAGCATCCCTGTCCCCTGCTCCTCCAACAGAGCAATTACATGCACTGAAGCCTGCTTGCTCCCAGTAATGCCAGGAGAAGGTTCCTGCTTCCCACAGCATCTTCACAGGTGTAAGAGGAGGTGTCCTCTTGCAGAAAGCCCCCATGGGCAAGGGATGGGTTTGCACCTTGCTTGGTGAAGGAGCTCCTGCCTGGACCAACGCTTTGTGTATTGCAGAAGTTTTTTGCTCATCACAGGGGTATGAGGGTGGGAGAGATGGCCTGAAGGTGGGTCTGGGAGGGCAGAGGCAAGTTCTTAAACGGAGTTTTCAGCAGTTTTAAAGTGAATTGCATTCATGGAATTGCAATAGGCTTCAACTGTTCCTGACATTCAATATGTCAGAGGAGATCAGTCACTATTTGGGAAGATTAATGCCTACAATTCACATCACACTTGTAGGGGTTTTTTGTTTCCTGGCGTTTCTTGTTTTACTAATTGCAATTGTTTCACATCCTCTGATCTATTCTACTTCTTAATAAGGCATATAATTCGTGATTTAAATGGTGGTGTTCTTATAATTGGATGAGTTATTTTTGTCAGTGCTGATTAGTTGGTAAGTACAGATTAATCTTTGAAGACGTGATATGGTCCCTTGCTGGTTTGGTTTCAAAGAGGTGATGTGGCACTTGTTTCACAGTGTTCCCACCAACTTCAGCCCTTCTAGTGGGAGGAAGGAAGGTGCTGACAAATTGAAGATGGGATTTGAAAGGCTCTTGTTTTACCCTGTAAAACTCATTCTGTTGGGAAGTTGAAATTGCAGCTCCCTGAGCAGGCAACGTCTCTGACTGCACTGGCTGCTACGGAGGTCCCAAGGTAGGGTTTTGGGGTGCACAAGCAGTATCTTGCTGTGGCATGGCATAACCTGCCATTTGCTGGATGTGTCCTAGAAAAGCTTTGCCCTTCACAAACAGAGCCTTGGCCTTTTGATTCCCCTGGAGTTAGTTGCAGTGAAGGACAACGTGGGCTTTGTGCTCCTGTCCCCACACTGGGGGACGGTTCCTTTTCTCCCCCCTGTGATGCTGACACGGGAGCTGTTCTCTGCTTATGATGCAGAAGCTGTTTGTGGGATTAAACCTCTTCTAGTTCATTTTAAGACGGCTTAATGATGGGTGTGGTGGCCAAGGGGAGGGAGTGGGTACCTGCACACTGCTATGACTCAGGTGCAGATAACTTTGGGGTGAGACATCCCAGCGTTTCCCATCCCCTGCAAACTAGACCAAGTGAAATGGTTGATACGCTGTGGTGTAATTAAGCATGTGGTTTTGGAGTGGCAGCCTTCTCCTAGATGATGTGAACCATGCTGCTACAAGGAATGGTGTAGTTGGAGCTGAGCCATTGCATTATTCGAGACCAGATCTCTGTGAAGAGGGAGTAAAGCAAATGTTTTTTGTCACTACCAAGGAAACCACAGTGCTCTTCAGTGGCTCATTTTCATTGTAGGCTGTTTCAATCCTCCCTGGTTTAGCAGATGGTTCCAAACACAAATAAGCCTCGGGGATGCCTGTCACTGCCTGTGACCCTGGGAAAAGTAGAAACCACATCGGAAATGAGCAGGGATGAGGAGATGCCTGACATTTTTCCTGAGCAAATAAATGTGGCACAGGGAAGGCCAGAGTAAGCTCTGTGTGTTTATCAGTGCTGTGAGTGCACCTTGAGCAAACCCCTTGTACCACCGTGTGAAGCAAAAAGGGCTCCTGATCCTTGGTGATTCGAGGGCACCTGTGTTAATCGATGGTCTCTGTACCCACAAAGGTGGTGTGGTTTTTGTACGTGTTTCTAGAGCCCCTCTTCCTGCGGATGGTTGTTGAAGTCGTGGATGCTCTCCTTTGGGTTACTAGGGGGTGAATTTGGCACTCGCTGTGTCTCTCATGTGGAGATCCCTCTATGAGCAGTGGTGGGGTGGTTGCACAGGCTTTGGAGATGAGTTTGTAGTCTATTGTAAAAGCAGTGCCAGAAAAGGATTTACCAAAGTAGGAACAGAGGAGTGATACTGAGGGTTTCCATCCTTCCCTGGTTACAAATCTGTTGGGCTGTGCACTCAGCAACTGGCAATAGGGCCCAGGAGGGTCTGCCAGGAGGGCAGAGGTGAAGCAGAGAAGACCCAGGGGTTTCTTCATCACCCCAATGCAGTCTCAGAATGCAACCTGGGATTTGCAGCCCTTCCTTGCTTGGGCTGCAGCACTGGCATCAGCAACTGTGCAAGAAATGGCTTGTGCTTTATGCACCAGCTTGTGCTGCTGAAGAGGGGGTCAGAGTGTAAGGCGGTTAAGTGGCCGGATTGCCCTGCTGTTTGCCACAGGATAATGGAAAATTCCTGTCAGGAGTCTTGCTTGATCTGCGGCCAGAGGAAACAGGATGAAGTCTATTCCACTGGTGAAACACTAGAAATGTGCACTGTGCATCTTCCGGCGCCTGCTGCCAATGTTTTTATAGACTGGAGACTGTTCTGAAGAGAAGGAAGCCGCACGCAAGGCCAGCCTTCTGCCATGCCAGGCCTCTTGCCTTGTGTCCCTTGAGCTGCCTATGTGCCGTTCCTGCGCCTGGTTCTGGAGGGCTGCATGCACAAAGCCTGCCATAGCTTTGTTTTCTGCTTCCCAGTGTGATGGGAGGAGGTCAGGGTGCATGGGTGCCCTGCAGTTAGACCCTGCGGTCAGTGTCCTCACACAGCATATCCAGCCCATCAAGGTCTGCTGACAATAAGAACTTACCAGGGGTTGCAATAGGCTTTACAGCCTTTTGTTTTCCCCAGGTGGGTTTGGATCCACACTGCTGTATGGGAATATAAAATTCACCATCAGAATTTGTGGCGATAAAGGGAATCTTTTATGGAAAACTGGTCCGTAGTAGAAGGCTTTTAAAGGAAGCTTTAATATTAGGACTTTGTGGTGTTTCCAGTGTTACAAAGGCATCTGTGGCATGAGCCTTTTGACTGAAGGATTCAACTTGCAGTTCTTAGACTGTTATCGTTAATAAAATGACTTTGCACTTTGATAGCCTCTTTCACTCAAGGATCTAAAAGTACTTTAGAAATGCTAATGAATTAAGCTCCTTGATAGCTGTTGAGTGCAACTCTTTGTACGGGAATATGGTCCAAAGCCTAGTAAAGTCAGTGGAAAGATGTCCATGTCATTAGCTCAGGCAAATCCCTTAATCTCTCTGTCCCTGCTTGTCCCATCTGCAGCCAGAGTTAATGGCAAGGACATCTTCCCATGTCAGGAGCCCTCATACACTTCCCATTGGGATTTTTTATTTTGGAGGAACCCATGGGAGTAGCAGTACATTCGAGGTAAAGGACGGGGACAGAAAGATTTAAGGTTATGGATTTTGTCTGCTATTGAGTTCTGACTTAAGGCCAGAGATCTAAGAGGAGTGTGGGCTGGAAATAACATAGAATAACTCTAAGGGAAAGCCAGTTAGCTCAGCAGTGATGCAGTGTAGAGCAAGAGCTCTGTGCTGTTCATGTGCCGTTGTGGTCCAGCTCAAAGAGCAGCAGTTTTCCTCTAGGAAATCCGCAGCAGCGGGAAGAGCCATGTCTTGTGGTTTCCAGTCCAAGTCCATCCCATGAGCTGTATTCCTTTACCCATTTTTAGTTTGTTGGAGTTTTGCCATGAGTTTAAATGTTTGGGATCATGCTCTGAAGGAGATGGTTCCTTCTGCTGCAGGACGTAGCTGTGGACGTGAGCAGCGTGGCTGTAAGGAAGAGTGCATCGCTGCTAGTGGAAACTCTTTCCATCCTTCATCCTCATGGATGTCGACTGAACTAACAGGGGAATTCTTGTTGCTGCATTAAAAAAGATAAAAGCAGTTATGCCCCTGGCACAACCAGACACAAGGTGCTGTGAACATCTTGACGCCCCTTTCCTCTTCTAGCCATACAGTGGGCTTGTGTAATGTCCTTAGGTCTGATCAGCCGTGACAATCTGTATGTTATGGATTCTAGCTCTTTGTCACCCTGTTACAATCTCCCCTCTCCCCTACCTTTCATTAATTGTGTCTCAAAACTATCTCATCACTGCTGTGATTATTTTTCCAGTGGATAAGCCTGTTAGAGATAATCTGGTTTGCTGAATTTCCTTTCCACTGGGCAATCTCCTTAATCGCCACCTCGGAGGATTGCATTGTGTTTGGTATCAGGACGTGACTTTGTATAAATATTCTGTTTCTCTGTGCCTGTTCTGCTGATTAAAGTCTGTTCTTTCTTCTAAATAAGTTGTCTCGTGAAATACTTCCGAGAAGGGAGAGTTTCATGGAGACACAGTGCGTGTTTGGTGCTTCTGAGCAAATCATGTTGGCCAAGATGGTCAAAATTCACTGTGCATTTTGAATGTGCCAACTTTGAAAGTTCAAGGGCCAAAACAAAGGGAAGAGGAGAGATGAGGAAGAGGAAAGAGTTATAATCCTTAAATGTGGCATCCCTCATAGTGCAGGATAGACTCCTATGTGATTGCTGGTGGGTAGTCCCCTACGGGATGCCCAAAGAGAAAAGAAAGTGGCCAAAATGCACTTCTTCTTTCATCTATTTCCCCACTGTGCAGCGATCAATAACATCATTTAATCTCGTTCAGAATTCTTATCAGATTTCGTGTAACCTGATGAGGATGCTCCTTTGGAAAAAGCTCATTTTCAGCCCTTTTAAAACAAACCTATCCCTTTTTAGATGTACTTCAAGGATGCTTTTTCTTTTCCCTGTCCAAATCAGCGCTGGATGGAGGGTCAGGAGATGACAGTTCTGTTCCTGGCATTGCCAGAGAGTTGATGAATGATCTTCAGCAATGCATTCGATCTGTGCCTCATTCTCACAAATAAGGATGCTGGTAATAACTTTCTATTGTTAAAGCTCTGGTAGTAACTTTCTATTGTTAAAGCTCTTAAAGCTCTTGTATAGAAAACGCTATATGGGAGTTAGAATAACTACTGTAATCATTTGCAAGTGAAGGCACTGGAAATAAAAGTTTCTGCAGTGTAGGACCTTGGTTCTTGTTGAAGAAAATTATGAGAATAATTTTGGCTGGAATGACCAATCAGATGTGAATAAAGTAACTGCTTCTATTGAATTTACAGTCAGTGAGGAGCTAGATGAGTAAAGAATGGAAGAAATGGGTGGATGGTGTAGGTTTCCATTTGAGCTGTCCTTGGAAAAAAGGAAAGCCTCTGCTTGCCCAAGCTGATTTTGGTCTTGTCTAGCGCCTATACACCAGGTAGGCTTCTTGTGTACAGCAGCACTGAGCTGTTCTGTCCCTGATTAAAGTAATCACAAACAGAATACCAAACACCATCAAACCCAGTGATGTTCACCCCTGCAAAAGCCATGTTTCAGAGGGATCTGGTGGAAGTTACCTGTGTTCTGATGCATGCTGAATTCCCTCTAGTGCTGTATCCCACATAGCCAAAGCTACTGTTCCCAGTTGTTCCGCCGCAAAGGCACCAGCCAGACAAGAGCAGGTTGTGCCAAAGCTTCACAGTGCAAATAAAGAGTCACGGGATCAAGGCTGTAATAACAGACTTCATCATCTGTTATGGCAATATGTGTTTTAGATGAGTACAATTAGAGCCTTGTCTTGGGGGGTGCAGCTCCTGATAATCCCATCCATTATCTGAACATCATGCTGGTTTATCACAGCAAATATTGTGGTGGTATTTGCATCATTTAGTGGCAGCTTGGGAAAGATGAGTCCTGCTTTCAGATCTGGCAATAACTCGTGATAAGGTCACCGACAAGGCTCTTCTTTCACCTGAGCTGCTATTTCCCTGACCTTACTGCCTTTGCAAGGAAAATGCTATATGACAGCCAGGGATGATTAGACTTGTGCTATCGACACTGTGCAACAAGAAGAAAAAGGATTTATCAGTGTCCCAGGAGGTAGAGAACAAATTTAGGTCCCGATCTTGCATATGCTTATACAGCTAATTACCTTTACTTAATGGAGCCCATTCAGCCCATAGCGCTTGTCCTTCATCTGTTCAGGACCACGCGTGTGAATGCTTATTGAAACACGAAGTCAGTCGGGGTACTGTTGCATGTACGTTATTTCTTATGTTCTTGTTTGAAGTGAGGAACAGTCTCTCTGTTGTAGAAATCACTTTTGGTTCTGAACACAGTACAGCTCTTGCTGGGAAATTGCGGCCCAGGTAAACTCATGCTTTTCAGTTCCCAGGTCTGAAATTGCTGAGCTTGGCTGCTTTGAGGCAGGAAACATTTAGTGCTGTTTGTCACCATGTGGGTTGATGTGGCTCCAGACATGGGTGTCGTGCCAGCTCCGGGACTTTGAGTAATAGACACATAATGACTGATTACCTGATTGTTGTCAGGTGGCTGTGGATCAGGACCTTGCTGTCTTAGCAATTAATCTGCTTGGTGATAACTGCTTGACCAAATCCTGGCGGGATCTCTCTTGTCATTTCCATCCTTTGGCAGCTGGAGTTGTAAGGAGACTTTTAGCACACTTTAAACTGGAACTTGTGCCGTTTAAGGATATAGAAGTACATAAAATGGAGTGAATCCTCTCTGCAGGAGGCAAATAAGAGTCTGTCCAGACAGGCTCTGTGCGTTGAGCCAGCCAGAGACCTTCCTGCGTTGCTGGGTCTTCCCAGTCATTGAGCTGCTTTGGCTTCGCTTCTACATTAAAACTACCTTATGATAGCTACAGACAAAACCCCACAATTTACATAGCGATTCTGTGTTAATGATATTAACATCATGGTACAAACAATCATAGAATCAACTGGGTTGGAAAATACCTTTAAGATCATTAAGTACAAAAGGCAAGTCTGCAGAGGTTTCTTCTTCCATCTGACCTTGAGTGCTGATGTTGGACTGGCTCCGTATCCCTGTTTTTCCCTCGTGTTTGAACTTGAAAGTTTCTTTAATACTCAGCTCAATGTTTCTGTTTTGCTTTTTAAATTCCTTATTATTTCCCATGGCTGTAATGCGCAGCGATGCCCTGTGCCAGGTCATTTCCAGGACTTGGAACCAAATTAGGTTCAGTAGCTGGAAGGCGCTGAGCCTCTGAAATGCTTGTACATGATTCAGTTCCTGGAGGACAAAGGCTCATCCTTGGCCGTGGAACATCATACACGCGACTGTGCTTGTGCTTCCAGGCACTGTAAGAAGAGAAACGTGGAGGCAGGCTGTTCCCAGGATAGTCCTGCTTAAAATTTCCCGCCTAACTTGGAGTTCTGTCTCCTTTCCCAGCCACATTCTCCCTCTGAATCTTTATCAGATGGTAATGAGCATTCGTTCCCACCCAGCACAGGGGTGGTTATTAAGGGTTTTGAGACGGCTTTGCAGTTCTGGCTCTGTTACAACCCTCCTGACAAAATCTATAACCCCTTCATGCCTCAGCTCCCCACCTTGTGCCACTCTGCAAGTGCCCCATGACCCTGAATGATTGAATTTTAGCTGTGCTCAGCTCAGGCATCTTGTGATATGTAAGGGTTTGGGAATAAATAGGCATTATGGCAGGTTGTGCTGCCTAGCATGACTTCCAGCTTGTTGCTTGCTAGAGATGCTCCTGTTGTATGGTCCTGCAGAGCCCAGGGACTCACTGGTGTTGGTTGGAAGTCTGATTTCAAGTTGTAGTTGGAAACTCCAGCGTAAGCTGCTGCCTGCCGGGTCTGTGCTATTTTATTACCTAAATCAGCAGATGCCATCACGCACTTGCTTGCTGTTGCTCCCCGCTTCCTTTTATTTGCGTGCCTGGGATTCTTGCTTTCAGCTCAGCAGCAATAAATGAGCCGTTTGCATAATGAATGGGTTTAAAATCTGCATCCCTGCAGTGTCTTGAGCCTTGCCCTTCACAAGGGCCTGTTTTCCTTGAGAAGGTGGCATAATTCAAAGACCTTATATTCCTTTGGGAAAGAGAAGTTTGGATGGGAAACACACAGGTTATTTTTCAGCTCATTTCTCCCATGGTTGCATGGTGCCTTTGCCCAGCTCTGTGAGTAGAGAATCATGCAGGCTTTTGAAGCAAGCAGAGAAAATGATAGAATCAGCCTGGTATGGGTTGGAAGAGATCTTAAAGCTCAATCGGTTCCAACCCCCTGCCCTGGGGAGGGACGCTTTCCACTAGAGCAGGTTGCTCCAACCTGGCCTTGAACTCTGCCAGGGATGGGAAAGTGCTGTAAGGGTTGCTCTGCTCCACTTCCTGCTGGTCATTCGCTCTGGAGTAGCTTCATTTCTCCATGCCCTGGTTCGGTGCGGTTTTATGCAGACTTCCTGGGAGAGGTTTCTCCTTGCTGCTGGGTCGGAAGGCAGCCTGGTTTTGAAGGCAGCTGTCTTTCACTCTGTCATGAAAGAGCATACAAGAGGTTTATATGTCCTTGAGACCCTCTGAAAAACAAGAAAAAATGGGCTTTTCAGCCCATTTCATGCTCTCCCTTCTGCTTTTTCCCTGTGCCTGTTACCATCCTGGCAGCAGTTTTGGCTCCTTTGGGATAAATATGCCCTTAATGCACCTTTGCCACCCTCCTGCAGGGATGCGCCCTCCAAGGACAAGCGTATCAACAGGACGTGTGGCTCTTTGGGCTTCTTGGCAGAGGAGTGTTTCTAATGGTGTGCTCAGAGGCATGCTAATATGAAAGGGGTAGTTCAGGGGAGGGGGTTTGGACTAAAATGGAGCCCAGTGCTCCTGCAGAATAGCAGGGGGAAACCGGCGCTGAGAGCTGTGCATGCGCTGTACAGGGGTTTCCTTGGCAACTTCATTGGGTCTGCTGGACATTCGGGAGCAAAACAATGTGTTGATATTTGGTGCCTGGGAGGTGTCAGTCCCTTCTGAGCCAAAAAGAGGAGTGTGGCTTGCCCTAATAATCCAGGCAAGGTGTGAGCTCCCCTGTGTCCCTATGGATCCTTTTGGAGTAGACCCCATCTGTGGCCACAGGGCCACCAAGTGCCCAAGATCCTCCACCTGAAACTTGGGCATCCCCTAAACATAGTGAGGTATTCCCCACCGCTGTTGGGATTATGGAGCAGGAAAATGGGGTGAAGGAATCCCCAAAGCAAGCCCTGCCGCCCCCAGAGTGGCAGGAGCCCTTGGCCCTTGTGTGCAGGGAGCTTGCTGCTGCTTCAGTGCTGCTGAGGAGCCCCACAGCTCGGCGGGTGATGTGTTTGGTTCCTAATCATTCCTAACACAAAAAGGGAGGCTGAATAATGAGCAGCAGTAACTCTTTGCACATGTTGGCATCCCATTCGCTCTGGTAAGACATTGCTGCCTTGAGTCCTTTCAAATGCTATCTGTGTTTCCAGGGCTCTTCCTGAAAAAATGCTGCAGCTTCTGTTTGTTTTCCTTTAAGCTACTTTAAAATGTCTGTTCGACGACTTTGTGGAAGCTTCATTGGAGGGAGAGGAGCTGAGTCCGGTCGAGTCGTTAATGGAAAATGAATGTGAATCAAAATCCAGACCAAACCCCATAATCTCTGCCCCACACAAGAAAAAGCCACCTCAAGGAATAAAAGTAGGAAAAAATAGGTTGGATTTAATTGCTTTGGATGCCCTGTTAGAGCAGAAGTGTGAAAGGATGATAAAGGATGTAACTTAGAGCTCGGCAGAGGTGGGGTTGGAAGCGCTGCTGCACTCAGATGGGTACTTTATCCCCAGCACATCTCTGCTGAGTTAAGATAAATGTTGAGCTATTAAGTTCCTGAGAGCAATAAGAAGCTGGGAGAAGGTCACTTACCGCTTCCCTGAGTTTGGATTTGCCCCTGTGCTGCATCACTTGCTCTCTGGTGCTCTAAGGAGGATCCCCTTTTTCCTCTGAGATTCCCCCAAATAAGCCCTCCCAAAATTCTGGGGGCTCAGGACAGCTTCACTCAGGCACAGGGGGATGCTTCCCCTTGTTGCTGCAGGATAAAGTGGTCCACTACAGTAGGTGAGGATGGCAGGCACCTTCCTGGGGTGGTGGGAACCACATTTTGCCCCCATTGGGGTGAATAAAGCTGAGCTGGAGCTTGTGCTGTGCAGGCAGAGGCTGGGCAGCACCCGGGCTCTGGAGTTAGTGCTTTGGTCTGGTAAAATGCTTCTAAAGGGCTTTGAAACTCATGGTCACCTTCTGCTGAGCAACTGCTGGTAGCGTGATGCTCAAAGCTGTCCAGCCAGGTGGAAACGGAGCCATGGGGAGCCAACAGCATCCACAGAACCTATGGTACTCCAGTTTTCTTGCTGTCCTCCCCCGAGCTGGAAAAAGCTGGAGCAGTGGGAAGATGCATTGGGGAATGTAAGCAGGCCAGTGGCTCTCCTCCATCCTCCTGCACTAATCCTGATTTGTCTCCAGATTCAGGAGGCTGTGCCAGGTAAAAGACGGAAGCGAATGGAGGATGGAGGAGGGGAAGAAGATAAATCTCCCGCATCTGTTATTCCTTGTGCACAGAACATCAAAAGCACTAATGGGAAAGTCTTTATCTTCCCTCAAAACAGTTGTTGAGATTTGGCAGGCTGATATCTTCTCAGTAAAATACATGTGAATGAAGCAGCTGTGGGGTGCTGCTTGAGGAGGGCAGCAAGTAAATGCTCCTGCTCTTCTTGGTAAATACTTTTCCCCACTTGGTCCTTTTTTCTCCTCTTTTGCTTTATTTGTGTTACTTATGTAGAGGAGCTGGTAGATGTTCCGGATGAGTTGGGACTGGGTTTGAAAATCACAGCGATTAAGAGGTATTTAATTTCTCTTTACTTCCAGTGAATAAAGGGGGGGAAAGGGATAAACCAGACCTCAGGGAGACAGATGGGGACAGCAATGTGTGTTGCACCCTGATTTCTCTTTGAGGTGCTTCCCCATTTAACTTGAAAACCTCTTGACTTATTTCTATAGCTGATAATTCGTCAAGGAGTTCTTTTTCCCTCCAAGGCTGGTGATGAGGTTTATCTCATTTCTTCTCTAGTGTTTAGACCCACCCACACTTCAGGAGCATGAAATGATTTATGAAGGTGTTTTGATCCCAGTTTATTAATTCCTAATCCTGATTTCTTATTATTCCTTCAAATTTCGCAGTGTCACTGATAGGGTCATTCCAGAAGTACAGATAAAGAGCTAATCCTGAATTGCTATATCAGGTGCTTAGAAATAGTGAGCTCACAGATGGGAAACATAGAGCACCCCAAGTTCATCCAGTGAACAGATCCTGCTGTCACCATGGTTGTGTGGGATGGCAGATGCTAGGTTTGGGATGTGGCATGGTGTGGAGGCAAGGAGGAGAATATGGGAATTCTTAGGCATCTCTGATAGCTCAGTGTGTATCGGTGCAATACATGAGGAGGAACATAGCTCTTTAAAATTTAAGGCTGTATTAACATGAGGTTATTGTGGTCTTTCAATCTAGGTACTTTGAAATGTGATAATTTGGTTGTTGAAGGATAGTAACAGTACTTGTACAAATATTGATGTTGTGTCAGTTGGCACAAATCAGTGCTGTGGAGCTGGGGCAGTTCCTTGCAGTATTGAAAACTTGTCTAGATCCAAGGGCTGGAGCAGCTCTGCTCATGGAGCCAGGCTGAGAGAGCTGGGCTGGGGCAGCCTGGAGAAGAGAAGGCTCCTGAAGGGGAGACCTCAGAGCAGCTCCAGTGCCTGAAGGGGCTCCACGAAACCTGGAGAGGGGCTTTAGCCAAGGGATGGAGGGACAGGACAGGGGAATGGCTTTAACTGCCAGAGGGGAGACTGAGATGAGCTCTTAGGCAGAAGCTCTTCCCTGTGAGGGTGCTGAGGCACTGGCACAGGGTGCCCAGAGAAGCTGTGGCTGCCCCATCCCTGGCAGTGCTCAGAGCCAGGTTGGAGCCAGGGGCTTGGAGCAACTGCTCCAGTGGAAGGTGTCCCTGCCCGTGGCAGGGGTTGGAACTGAATGAGCTTTAAGGTCCCTTTCAACACAAACCAGTCTGGGCTTCTTTAACATGTCCCCACCATGGCCATGAAGAGGAGAGAGCCTCCCTCCAGCTGAGCTGCCCATGGCTCATGCTTAATGGAGATGTAAAACATTGCACACTCGGTGCAGCGTTAACTCTTCTGTCCTACCACAGCATCAGCAGTGAGTGCGAAGGAGACAGGCTATTAATCCTCCTGACATCCCCTTTGAATACCTGTCATATTTCAGTCCTGTTAAGTATTTGGGCTGTGTTTATGGGTTTTGTGCTGAAAGGAAGAGCTGTGCTGAGCCTCTGAAATGCTGCTTTACTTTGTAACACCAAACACCCCCCCACCCCCCACCCCGTGATTGCAGGCAGCTCATCCTCACTGTTGCTGTCAGCAAACCTCAGATCCTGCCCCTGCAAAGCTGTGCTGGCTGCTGGAAATAACCACCACTTTGTGCAGATCTGCTTGCTCGAGGGAAATAGCTGCTTGTCAGTGGGTACCTCTGTTTCCCTTTCCCTTCTGGGCTGAGAAATGGGTAATAGAACCATAGAAGGAATTGTTCCTCAGCTCCATCTAACCCTGCCCTGGTGCAGCTTGAGGCCGTTTCCTCTTGTCCCATCCCTTGGTCCTTGGGAGCAGAGCGCAGCCCCCTCCTGGCTCCATCCTCCTCTCAGGCAGTTGTAGGGAGCGATCAGGTCCCCCCTGAGCCTTCTCTTCTCCATCTGAACCCCCCAGGTCCCTCAGCCCTTCCCCATCACACTGTGCTCCAGGCCCTGCTCCAGCTCCAGTGCCCTTCTCTGGCCCCGCTCCAGCACTTCAATGTCTCTCTTGTAGTGAGGGGCCCAGAGCTGAACACAGGACTCGAGGTGCAGCCTCACCAGTGCCCACTGCAGGGGCGCAATCCCTGCCCTGGCCCTGCTGCTGCAAACACAATACAGGCTGCTGGTTCCCCTCTGCCTCCTTACATCTCTTGTTTTGCTGCTCTTTCTCCAGAGACCTACTGAACTGGCTTTTGCTGTGTTCATTAACCTGCCCACTGCTTTCTTCCCCGTGCTTGCATGGCTTGCATCTGCTTTAAAACACGGGACATCAGGATGCTGGCAAACACAGAGGAAAACATTGAATGCAGACGGATGTAGTCCCCGGATTGATGTATTATTCCGAGCTGAGTCCTTTGCTTTCCCTGTAACGTAGCTTGTTAACCAAGGCTAATCAGGCTTGCTCACCAGACAGTGCAGGCTTAAACACAGCATCGTCTGTGCAGTTTTCAGAGGAGGCAGCGTTGGTCTCAGCGGCTCCCCCAGCCTGTGCTTTATTAGCCAGGTTTTATTTCTTCCAGTTGCCATTCCTTAACCCCAGGGGTTTTCTTGTGTCCATCTTGCCTGCACGTGTTTTCTTTACCCTGCGGGGAGGAAAAATGCTTTCCTGCTTGTCTTTGCCACGTCCTGGAGCCAGCTTGGGTGTCTGTGACGGGGAAACCAGGGCACAGGGGTGCTGGGACCAGGGGTAGGTGGGGGGTGCTGCATGGTTGGGTTTGTCACCAGCCACAATAATTGCCTGTAGTTGTCACAAGAGTTCTCAGGCTGCTCGATGGGTGCGAGGGCACCCAGCAGCCGCAGTGTTCAGGTGATCCTTTTGTCTGATCAGCTGGCAGTGAGTTTGCTGGACGTAGACGGGCCAATGGAGAGATCACACTTGTGGCCGAGAGGAGAAGTGAATCCCACCCAGTGCGTTTGTTTCCCCTCACAGATAACTGTGTCGCTACCGCTCTGTGCTCTGTACAGGAGAGGTTGCGCTGATCTGTGGGGCAGGGAGCTTCCCTCCTTCCCTCTCCACAGGCTGTAATCCCCTGGCATTAGAACCTGTCATTTTTGTAGCATACCCAAGGACATAATGTCTTGAGCCTAGAGAGCAGCAGTGATGGGACCTCCAGAGGAAGGAGAGAAGGCGAGATTAGAGCAAGAAATGAAGGTTGTCATTTCTCTTTTCCAGTCCTTCCAGACTAAATAGTAGCCACATTCCTGGGGATCCCTTTACTTTGTAGCTTTGAGCTTGTGGTTTTATTTAAAGCCAGCAAATGCTGCCAGTTCCCATCACCTAATCAAAGCTCTTCTGCTGAAGGGCCGGCTTCAAATGAGCTCGTGGTCTCATTATTCCGTCCCATTATACCCTCCGGCAGCGGCTGTACTTCATAACCGCCCAGGAAGGCTGACAGGTAACCAATGAGATGCATATTCCAGTGACAACCTCCTGCCCTCTGGGGAGCTGGGACCCTCTTCTGTGCTGGAGCTGGGTCTCATTGTGGCTGGGTTCTTCCCCGGGAGCAGCTGGGGCCATTGTCTGCCCCTCACTGCCCAGCGCCACGCCATGGAGCAGCGAGGTTTGCTCTTTTGTTCCCTTCTAATGTTATTGTCATTTCATTAATTTCATTGTATGTGTTGCCATTAAATGCCTGCGTGTTTGTTGGTGTGATGGGAAAGGGAAGAAGAGTCATCCAGAGACATGCAAATAGCTGGGATGGAGAAGGGTGGGAGCTGGGAATGTGGGGAAGGGAGAAGGGGGGAAATCTGGCTTAATAATGGGATCATTGCAGCTTGATATTGCACCTCCGCATGGTCTGATAGTGTATTAATTTATAACTCATTCTGCAGATGGGATCCAGCTTGCAGCCTTATCACCACCCCTCTTAAATCTGTACCGCAGCGCACATGCTGCTGTGTGTCAGGCACCAGTAGAAAAGGAATTGTGGTGATTTTGAAGCATTGTCTTCACTCTAACTCTCCCCGGTGCTTATCTGTTGTGTTTTACTGTTTGCCACAATGAAACATGGAGAGACTGAAATATTTGGGTATTTTATGTTTTGTGCTCATGCTTGGGGCTGGGTGGGAGGGTTAAGCTGGACATGAAGGGGATAAAATGGGATTAGGAGGGATTTTGGGATGGGCTGGAGTGTGGAACCTGGGATAACCTGGTGGATTAGAGTTATTTTCTCTTTTATGTCCGAGTTAGTTGTGGGCTCTTTCTCTACCTACTGTAAAACTTAAAGCAATGCCAAATGTGGCTGGCTCTGTTCTGGGGGCAGGCGCTGGTAGATGCAAGGCTGGGGATGCATCAGCGAGCTGCAAGCAGCATGTCCATCCAGGCACACAGGCCTGGGGGAGGCAATATTGGCTGCAGCACCTTGTTTCTGCAGGGAATTGAGCTGTGGTTAGAGCAGCTTGAATAACGGTCTGTGAGTGAGACCTGGGTGTCTGGGCTGCGCTCTTGGGTGCCTTTATGCGCCCTTTGGTCTGAGCCTGTTGCTGTGGAGAGCTGGGAGAGCGAGCTCAGGGCTGCAGCATCTGGTGCAAACTGAGCCTGTGGACAAGTGGAGTCTTTCTGTCATTAAAGTGAGTTTTGCCCTGCTGTATCCTCTTCTGGCTGCGATGTATGCGGCAATCAGAAGGGCTCTAGGAGCACATTTTATTCAACAGAAGTTGCCTTCAAATCCTCAAGCCCCCCCAACATGACAGCTACCGAATCACCTGATAATATGCAGAGAACAAAGCTGCCCTCTGGGAACAAAGAGAAGATAAGGCTCTGAGAGTGGGGGAAGGAAGAGCATAGTAGCAGCAAGGAGATGGTGTCCCCTGGGTGAAGCCAAGAGCCACCAGCAAAGCTGCCAGGAGGTAGAGAAACCTCCCAGTGTGGTACATAAAACCTCAGTGATGGTTGCGATAATGGCTGAATCCATCAGGCAATGTTCCAGACAGTGCCTGGCCATGTGCTGCAGCACCTAAAGACCAAGGAAGAGCCACATCCAGGCTTGGCTGCAGTTTGGGTTGAATATTGCTCAATTCCTGTGTGACTATCACAAAGCAGCATGTTTTTGTGCCACCTGAGGTTTCCCTGCAAGCTCCTTGACCTCCTGCAACCCAATTCAAGTGGAGCGAGAGATGCTTCTAATAGTTTTTTGATGCTAAAAAGTTAATCCCTCAGTCCCAGCCTGGTGTAGCTGTTGGACATGATCATCATGCAGACAGCGGGGAAGCGCGCTGTGGTGTGAGAACTGCTTGAAACCTGGGCTGGACATGGTGCACAGCAGTGGGTCAAGTCTTTCTCTTGTGCTTCTGCAAAGCTCTTTGCTCCCTGATGCTGCTATCTAAATAATATGAATAATTCAGGGCTCAAGCTGGGTGCGGATGTGCTTCATGGGGGTTCTGCTCTGCACTTAAGCAACTGCGCCCAAGCTGGCAGATGCCACCTCCTCTGCTTGAAGGCCGTGGCTGCAGCGTGTGGGTTGAGGGCAGCAGCAGCAGCGATCGCAGCAGGGGAGCCCTTTTCAATATTTAAAGAGTGTTGATGGGCCAGTGAGGCTGGGGTGTTACAAACATGAGACGTCTAGACATAGCAGAATGGAGGGAAGCTGCTTTCCCCTGTGTGCGAGGTCCGGAAGGAGAAAACAAGCTTCGTTTTTCCTTTTTTCAATAAAAACGTTGGGGATTTCCTTATTCTGCAGCCCCAGCAGACAGTGCTGAGGGGGCAGCACATTGTGTTGTGGGAAAAACTGGCTGGTGGCTGTAGATGCCTCCAAATCTTTTTCCCCATGCTGGCAGCAGTGGGACATGCCTGGGGAAAAGAAGCTACGTGGAGACCTCAGAGCAGCTTCCAGTGTCTGAAGGGGGCTTACAAGGATGCTGGAGAGGGACTCTGCATCAGGGACTGCAGTGATAGGACAGGGGTGATGGGTTCAGACTGAAACAGGGGAAGTTCAGGTTGGAGATAAAGCAGAAGCTCTGCCCTGTGAGGGTGCTGAGGCGCTGGCACAGGGTGCCCAGAGAAGCTGTGGCTGCCCCATCCCTGGCAGTGCTCAATGCCAGGTTGGACAGGGCTTGGAGCAAGCTGCTCCAGTGGAAAGTGTCCCTTCCTGTGGCAGGGGGTTGGAGCTGGATGAGCTTTAAGGTCACTTCAGCCCAAACCAATCTGGGATTCTGTGATCTCAGAAGTGTGAGGAATGCTTCCAGTTCTGCTGTGCTGTCAGTAACAATTAACTGAGAAGTAGGAGGCAGCCTTGCGAAACAACGCTGGAAACGGGACTCTTCAAGGAAGAAACCACGTTGATGGGAAGAGAGAATCATTAGCCTGGAATTAAAGTAAATGGCTTTTCCTGTAAATCCAGATTTCAGGGGCAGAGGCAGACTTAAATTCCTTCTGTGACTATTGCAGCGGCCTCTGTTCTGAAATAAAGCTCCTGCAATGGTAATATCGTTCATGATCACTGTGATTTAGATTATGTGTTAGAGAAGAGAGGAGGTGGTTGCTGACAGCCTGGTGTGAAAGTCACTGCGGAGCATCCTCTAAAGAGGACACTTGTTAAAGTTGCTGTAAAACACAAGAATAAAGGAAACCAAGCTCATTTTTCTCCAAGGACCATGGTGGCATGCTTTAAGGTTTTATTCTGCTTAATGTTTTGTCTGTTCTCTCCAGGCTATGCTGTTATGGTTTAATGAGTTACAGTAGTTTCGTGAATTTAGAGAGACATTTGAAGGTCTTTCTCTCTGCCCTTCTCCTTCTCCCCTCTGGTTTTGGTGGGGCAGCAAGAGGCAGGATTTTAGTGTCTATAGTAAACGGTGAGAGGTGTCTTGCTTGGGTGCCTTCTCCCTGCCCCGAGTCACCCTTTTTGCCTGTAGAGATCTCCTGCTTTCTTCATTTCCCCCTCCTCCGTGGTCCAGTGGTCCTTGTCTCTTCATGCTGTTAGGGCAGGGAGCTGAATGGATTTTACACATCTGTCTCTCCTATCAGTGTTTGTGTGAGGAAAGCACTTGTGCAGTTTCTTAGGGAAGCCTCTTCGCTGACCTTTTATTTCTTCTGTGGATGGAATGTTTCTTCTTTAACATTCTCTGCAATCTTTGAGCTACTGCTTATTCTCTTACTGCTTCATACACTCTTACAATGCCCTCATTTTGCATCCACTGTTTCCTCAAGTGCCTCCCTGCTCTTTAACCCTTGAGGGGCTGCTCGTGGTGCCTCTCACGGGTGGCAGTGGCCCACGTTGTGTCCTTCTGCTGAAGGGCACCATTAACCCTTGAGCATATTCCATTATTTTGAAGCAGTTTTATTGCACAACTGCATTTATTTTCAGTGAAATGTGTCCTAAGAGCATCTCACAGCCTGAAGAGGCACCTCATGCTCTGTTCTCTTACTGCTTTCCATTGATGTAGCAGCTTGCTTTTACCCATCTCCAAGTTCTTTGGAGCTACTGAAGTATGAAGAAAGAGAAATCACAGACTCTTCACTGCAATTCCAAAGCAATAAGGTTTTGTCGCTCCAGTGGCCACCTGCAGCACCCAAACTCTCTGTTGGCCCTTTCCTGCCCTCTACATGCCATGCATTCCTCATGTCCAGGTGAGCTGGGGTCTGGGAAGTCTCATTAGTTCCTCATGACCCCCCCACCCCGGCTTTCTGCCATTTTCCCAAGGCTTCTGTCCTTAGAGGAATTCCCCTGTTTTCTCAAATTCCTGTGTACAGCTTTCGCTTTAGGAAAAGATGCCCTGGCACAGAGCAATGGAAATCATTGTGGTGATACTAACGGAATTGGAGGAGCTGGCTGGGAGTTTCCTGGGTAGCTGATGGGAACAGACTGCTGGCTTCTCGTTCAGCATGCCGATTAAACCCACCCCAGGAGTCACCACGCGTGTTACCCTCCTTTTGGAGCATAATGTCCGCTCTGGGTCTTTGCAACTAGGTACTTTAGGCTGTTAAGATGACATAGTGGAGACCGCTAAGCAGATAAATGCCAAAAGCAATGATGGTTTGTCCTTGGAAAGCTCCATGGGCAGTTCGTGAGGAAAGGGGGGATGCATTGACTTGCACAGCTACTTACAGAAAACAGATGTGTAAGTTAGGAAATGAAAGTGATAAATCTGAACCCGTGTGCCAGCCCTCTCACAAGCATTTAGAGTTGCAGGCAGACATGAATGGCTCTTAGTTCTCTTCTGAAAGACAGCAAACTCTTGTAAAACATGAAGATGGTTTTGTTTGTGTCCCCACTTTTGTCAGGATGGAGCAACCTATACCCTATAGATGTCCCTTTCATGTGCTGGGTCGGGAAGGAAGAGCAGGGATGTAGATCACTGGGACAAGTTGATGGGTTTTCCTTCCCAAATGCCAGGGCTGAAGGCACAGACAAGTAGTGCAGGATCTTCGCCAGTTTCTGTAGCTGCTGGGGGATGGCACTGGGTGGCTTTTAGCAGTACCCACAGTTGGGTTGGGTTTGAAGCAGTCACAAAGTGTGGTTTCTTGCACAAAAAGGGGCTTCTTGCCTTGCTGTCTTGGGCCCTCCACAGTTTCTCTGCAAGGCTCTTTCTGCTCCCTCTCTGCCCAAACAGGCAGGACCCTTTGAGCCATGGATGTCCTGGAGGTACCTCCAGGAGGGCCCATGTTCTGCTGGTTTGTGTCTCACCTCTTTTCCCCTTGCTTCTCCCCTTTTCAAGCTTATAAAAAGAGGCAATTTTCAGGCTAATTATGGACATGTTATTTGTATCATACCCATTTGATAACTGCTTTTCAAGCACGTTGGGACTCAGTGGGCTGTGTGACCTCCTCTGTGTTGGAAAGCCTCTTCTGCAGTCCCCTCTCAGCTCACAGTGTCTTTTCCTCATCTGTGGTTCTAAATCCCTTTGTATGGGAATCCAGTGGGTTTTATCCTTTACTGTCTCAAATGTGCAGTCTATGAAATTAGAGTCCTTTCCCCACAATATCATAAGGAGATTAAAAAGAAATCCCAGATTTATTGGAAACAGAATGAATACATTTATAACCTGAAGGAAGACTGCAGAAATGGATCATAAGGAAGCATTTTAAACTTTGGATCCCAGTTTAACCCCATGATCACTGTTCAAGAGTGGGATTTTCTGTTCTGGGATTTGATTTTTGGTGCAGGTTCCCTGGTTTTTATCATTACCTTGGTCCTGCTGCTGATACCCTGTCCCTGACATGCCAGTTACAGCAGGACTGGGCTGGTTTTGTATTTCCATCTGTTTGATGTATTGCTGCACCCTAAGTTAATTTCTTACTGACCCTATTTGCAGCCCTGTTGAATGAATGTGCCTGGAGGGGATTATAGTTGTAAATACTGCCAAATTTCATGAGGCAGCCATGCACACATGGGCATAGAGAAGGAAAATAAGTGCTGTGAAGTGAATGAAGGAGTCTGGTGTTCCTCACAGCCTGGCTGAAGTCCATGTCCTCTTCTAGTGCTTGCCTGGAGTCCTGGTTTGCAAGGAAAACCACAAAGCACTTACTGAGGCCACAGGTAAGAGGAGTGGTGGCGAATGAGGTCCCAGGCAGAGTTCTGGCTTGCCAGGGTTCATGGTTATCCTGCAGCAGTGCCGCCCAGAGTCGGCACACTTGCTTGGAAGCACACGTGAGGTTATCCAGGGACTCATTCCACTCACGGAACAGCAGGTCCCTGCTGTCCTTCACTGCTGGTGAGCTCCCTGCTCTGGCATCTCGGAGCCTTATGGTCTGTTTTGTGGCCTTCACTGATGTGAAGACTTTGGAAAGGAGTGAGCAGGATCATGAAGGTTGGCCTCCCAACCAATATATGTTTATATATATATATATTTATATGCTTTGGTCTGTGGCAAGCCTCATAGGCTGTTGTTGCTGTGCCGGTGGGAATTGCCTTGTCTACTCCTGATCCTCTCCCATCTCTCTGTGTTAAGTGGGTATCCTGCACCCTATCCTGAAGACTGGGAGTCACTGGAAGAGAAGCCATCCATTTACCCTGCTAGCATCCTGCTCAGGTGTGTAATCATAGGCTCATAGCATGGTTTGGGTTGGAAAGGACCCATCCATGGCCTTCTGGTCTGCCCCTGGGACTCGATGAGAGATGCCTGTGTGTGGCACTTGTGAATGAAGGGGTATTAAACTTAGAAGCAATGACAGCTATGCCAAAGTACCTGTTAAAATGACCTCAGTAATTACAATAAGAGAGTCAAATGAGGCTAACAGGCTATCTAGTAGCACAAGCAAGGCTGTAATTTACTGAATGGAAGACCTTTGGAAACTTGCAGGGCTAAACACTTGTCTTAAAGAGACTGGGACAACTGTTCAGTAAACCTGGTGAAACCCTGTGAGTTAACCCATTTTTAAAGACAATTTAGTACTTGCTTCAGATAAGAACTGCTTAACACTGATCTTTTGAGACACCTTTCTGCTATTGCCAGTGTTTTCTCAGGGTTGGAAGTAGGGTTTTGTAATGTGAGGGAAGACTCTTCCCTGTGCTTTGCTTAAGCAGACTTAAGGCTGCCTCTGGAACATCCCAAGAGCTCATTCCCCTGGCATCCTCAGGAGCCCCAGCTGCCATGCCTCCTGCTGAGGAGGAGTTCAGATGCTTTGCACATGGCATTCAATCCAAATACTTGTGGTCAGTCCTTTCGGGTTTCGCTTGTCAGTGGCAGCAGTTCACTTAAGGGCAAGGCTGATCTGCATCTACTGTATCCCACTTGGCAGCAGAGCTCAGAGGCTTTCTTATGTTGAAGGCAGCTGGGGAGGATGGCTGGGCATGTACAGAGGGTGCTGTCAGCTCTTTCAGCCTTTAGAAGAGCAGTTGCTGGTGGCTGATGTCCTGGCTGGTGCTGTGTAAGCCTTTGCTTGGGGTTGGAGGCCAAGTGGTCTATAACATTTAGTGGACTCATCCTGGAATCAATAGCTCCAGCACCTTCTGCCTCTATCCACATAGACCTCACTTTCTTTAAGCTCTCTTTCACAGTGGAAGTGGTAGGAAAAGGTGGAAATGCTGCCACTGTGGTGTCAGTGTTTGCTGTGGCAATTGGCAGCACTGAGCACTGTTTGTATTGATTGGAGAGGAGGCAATTAAGAGTCTCCCACTGCTTTCACTGGAGGCTTTCCTGCGTAAGGAGGCTTGAAGCAGAGGGGAGGACCATTACAGCATATAAACACCATGCAGGCGAGCGGCTGGGGTCTAGAGGCATCTTGCAGCCTCGTTGAGGGCTGAAATATATCTTGCTGACTAGCAAGAGGGCAGCAAGACGCACATGGCTCAGCAATGGCTTGCTCCGTTGCCAAGGTGCCATCCCTTCTCACAAGGTGTGATGAGATGTGGAAGTGGGGCCAGACTCCTCCTCCCTGGCCTTCATCTTCAGGGTTTGCCTCCAATGCAAATTTCTCAAGAAGTTCCTTATTCCTCGACTTGTTCTTCCTAAATCTGCCCATTTCCCAAGTCCTTTTTTTGTGGTGGGGAATGATTTCTGTCTGAGAAAGCTGAAGCTGGAGCTCTGAGAGGGTTGTGCAATAGAGAGTAGTCCCATCGCATATAAATTGTCTGCATGGAGAATTACATGGTGCTGTTTCCTCCTCCTCCATCCCATGTTCTGGGTTAGGGGGTTGGCATTCGCCAACAGGCTCAGTCCTTGGCTGCTGCGAGTGTTTCATTCCCAGCAAGGAAATAGTTTCCTGTGTTTCCTGGCAAGAGTTCATGAGTGTGAAACGTAAGAATTTGGGCTGGGTTGTAGGAAGTTAATTCGATCGCTTGGCAAGAGAGTGCCTAATCCAGTTCTCATGTGTGCTTTAAATCTGTGTAATTTTGTCTGAAAGAAGAGAGTGGCAGCAGAGGAGCTTGGTTCTCAGTGCATTAACACATCCCTTATTGTCCTGATGTCTTTGACATCTCTCTTTAAACATGATACTCTGCCGTGGCCCTTAGAGACCCCAAATCCTGTTTAGACAAAGGAAGCCTTGATGAAGCTGGACTAATTTCTAATTCAATAACATAGCTGAGAGAGGCTGGTGTGAAAATGCTGGGGAAGAGAGTAAAACTTGACCTCATGTTGTGATATCCCCTTCCCTCTTACACAGGGTTATTTGCTGGGCAATCAAAATGTGTGTTTTATTTAGTAGTCATGTTGATAGGTAATTGGGGGCGGGGGGAAACATTGGAGGAGGATATTAGAGAGGCAGCAGTCAAAATGGTTATGGATACAAAGAACCTGAAGATCATCATTCCTGGCTTTGGAAGAGGAAACAGTGCCCTGGTGCTGTGCTGGACAAGTAGGATGTGTCTCCTCCTCCAGAGAAAGGTAGATTCAGCATTAAATAGGAATTGCAAAAATGCATCTACTTACTCGCACCAAAACAAAGCAAACCACCCAAACTGGATCTCGTTTTCACATTAAAATGATGCCTTTGCTTTCAGTTTCTAGTTCTGTTGGCACGAAAACTCGGTTGCTGCCATAATTGAGGAAAGCAGGAGGAAAACATGTTTTCTTTTGTTTTGCCTCCTTGTGCATTTGACAGCTATATACCTAAGTATATAATCTGAGTTTTCTGCTGTGGATATAGTTTCTTTTTAGTCAGGGACCAAGAGATGGGGTGAGACTTGGGAGTGCTTAAAACTCATCTTAGGAAATAAGGCCAGGTTGGACAGGGCTTGGAGGAAGCTGCTGTAGTGGAAGGCGTCCCTGCCAGTGGCAGGGATTGGAACTGGATGGTCTTTAACATCCCCTTCCAACACAAACCATTCTATGATGATTCTATGGACTTAGGATGGCTCTATAGTGTATCATAAAGCAGAGAAGTATCAATCTGTTCTCTGAAGCTTTCCCCTTTCTGTTTTGATCCGTGCCACAAGAAACTCTGCCCAAGTCCATAATGCTGGTAGGGCAGCACTGAAAGAGAAGCAAGCAAAACACAGTCTGTGCTTAGTGCTGGTTGATCCAAAGGACTAAAAGCAGGGCAGGCCTCTGGGCTGTGCAGAAGGAGCAGGAGGCGACTGTGGGCAAGTGCTTGGTGGCCTCAGTAATGGCCAGCCCCAGCTAGGAAATATGAAGTACCAGCACGTTAAGCCTCTTGTTTGCTCTAAGCTGTTTGTTTTGCTGCTGAAGGGTTCTGTAATCAATAGATTACCGGGCAAGTGGAAGCAGCCAGAGAACATCCTGCTCTGAAATGCCCTCCTACCTGTGTTGAATACATAGGTATATTTATAGATATAGACAGAGTTTATTAAGCATATGCTTATTAAATGCATGTGTATTTACTGATGTGGAGTGAGGGGCATTTTTCTTCTCTCGTGGACTGGGATGCAGAGCCCAGGTCAGTACAAAGCAGGAATATGCAAAGTTTTCTGGAAGGCTGGCTTCCATCCATTATAATATTACTGAACACCATAATCCTGCAAGCCTTCACCTTGTAATATGATAATGACTTATTAAAGCCAAGGCACGGACTTGGGAGGGAGTCTGAGGTTTGGGTCTTCTTTTTTTCCTTCTTTTCCTCCCTCCTGCTGTGGCTGAGCCATTTCTCTCTGTTATTCTCCATTCATCAGATGTTGCAGCAGTTTCAGAAGTTACCACTTTTAAAGGCTATAAAAACATCAGGGTTTGAATATTGCATGTCTTTTCCAGACAAGAGAAGCTGTTGTGCTCTGCTCCCTGAGATACCAGCTTTCCCCACAGCCCTTAGGTCTCCTCCAAGAGGAAACGCAGTTATGAATCAGCCATGCGCTGCTGGAGTTGAAGGCCATGCTGAGAGGAGGTGGGAAGGGTGTTCCTGTGACCATCCGTGTGCTCTGCTCTGCTAGCACTTGGCAAAGCGGTGTTGTTTGAGTAGCAGCATTGGAAGCATCTTGCAGCCGCTTCCCTGTATCTCGGGTCAAGAGCTGTGCAGGTTTCTTGGAAATCCTGGTGAGGGAATTGCACTGTGCAAAGTGCCAGGAATGCTGAGGGGGAGGGAGCTGCTGCTGCTCCTGCTTGGGAAAGAATGGAACCAAAAAACGCAGAGGAATGTGCCAGCCATTATTTGCATACTCATTAACTTCGGGTTTGGGAGCGTTTGGCAGCTCTGGGCTATATTCAAAGTGAAGGCAGATATTCACATAAACACCCTGCCCCAGAGTGGAGGGAAGCCTGGATGCTGCTCTATTGCAAAGTACCCTTTTTTATAACCTTGCTTTCCTGATCAGAAATCACCGCCTTGCAAAGTCAGCTCTGCTGCTGCTGTTTGGTTTGAGGGTTTTAAAGCCCTTTGGATGGGGATGCTGCTGCCTCCTCCAGCCCTGAGCTGTAGCAGAGCAGCACTGCAGTGCAAGGCTCCACTCTCCAAATCCTACTGTCCAGCAGCACGGGGATGTGTGTTATTAACTATCAGTGGCAACTTGGAAGCTGATAAACATCTTTATTATTTTACAAGCACAATAATTACTACCTGAAGATGTTTTCCTATAGCTAAAGTGCTTTGCTGCTCCTCTGGATATAGAGGATATACACGCTTGTTCTCAGCTGCTTGAACATCATCTGCAGAACCCAGGATTCCTCCCAGCCCATTGAATAGCAAAGTGTCACATTGGAAGAGCTGTTTAAATTGTTCTTCTTCTCCCCTTTGATTGTCAATGCAAAAGCAGAAGGGGCAGAAGAAGAGGTCTGGACTGATCTGCTTGTTAATGGATGTTGTACAGAAGGACACCTCCACTTTGCTCTCCGGGAGAAGACAGCCCACTGTGACACCACTGGTGGCTTAGGGCAGAGGTCTGGTAGGAGACCACGCTGCTGGGTGTCACAGAGGAACCTGTACCCCTCTGCCTTATCAGGAGGTGCTGTCAGATGTGGGAAAACACTAGGGGTTTGTCTCAGCTGCGCTGGGGTTAAGCTATTGTGTGCAGGAGCATTGTGCTGTTGGTGTACTCTTCCCATGTGATGTGTGTGCTCCTCTTGGAGGGGGGCATTTCTGATGGAAAATGCTGGACAAATGACAAAGACTGATCCAAGTCTGGCTGCAAAAAGATAAGTAGGAGCTGGCAAAAAGCCAGTTGTTTTCCATGCTAAAAATACCAATATCCATGTAAATCTGAATCCATATTGAAACCCGTAATTTCCAGATGAATGTGCACAGGCATATCACCGGCGCAGGAGAGCGATGGAGTGTGGATGTAGGAATGGCAGCACCTGGTGCATGTGGATAGGAGTGTGGGAGGGAGAAAGAGAAATGGATCCAGTGCTTGTTGGTGTCAGGACTGTGAAAAGGGCGCTCCTGGATGTTATTTTTAAAATGCTTTGGCCAGGCACTCCTGAGAAGGGCAGCAAAAAAGGAGAGGTGTTGTCCAGATGTGCAGCAGCCATCTTCCCTGGCAGCACATCTGGCCTCAGAGGTTGATGCAGAGCATGGAGTTTGTCCCTGGTCTCGTGTGTTGAGTGGCCGTGAGGTGCCCTTTGTGGTCACCCGGGCTCTGTCTGCTATAGATCTCCTCACTGGCATGTGTGTCCAGCATTTTGGACAGCCAGTGAAGTGCTGTGTTGGGCAACAGTGATGCTGGAGGAAGGGTGGGAGAGCCCATGCCAAAGCTGTGGTTGAAGGGGACAGGAGGTTTGCAGGTGGCAGCGCTGGATGAAGATGCGATGCTCAGGTTGGGATGGTTATCGCTTCCGTGTTGCGCCAATTTGTCTTGGGCTTTTTTTGTTCTTTTTGAAATATATGAGGGGGTTTTACCCCCCCCCCCCCCTTTCCCTTCCTTGGAGCACATCAGGTGATATGTAAAGAATTCCCTGCTGGGTTTGGCTGATGTAAATGTTGACAGCATGTCTCTGCTGTGGGATGCTGCCAAGGCATGGGGGATGTGGTGGAAACCAAAGGGTAGGGTGAAAAGGGCTAAAAAAGGTGACAATCTCCGTGGTCTGAGGTAGCTGAACTCTTCTATCCACCTTCTGCAGGCTCTCCTTTCCATGGCAGCACATGCCATAGGTCTGCAGGTGCAAAGCCACTTGCTGGGCATAACCTTTGAGTGGTATGTACATTGGTCCCACCACTAGTGTCTTGCCCAGTGTCACACAGCCTCGTTGCAGGGGACTGTCTGCATCCCTTCAGTGCCAATCCCAGCCAAATGCCACTGTAAATACATTGGAATTTGGCTGGAATGTACCAGCGTGGGTACATTTTTTTTCTCTCTGGATGTCAAAATTTTGGTCTTTGCCTTTATAGCTCACAAATGAGCAGATCATGGGTCTGCCGTGGTAATGGATCTCCATCAATTTATTTCTCATTAAAAATTCTATGCGCTGCAATAAAAGTCAATAGTGAGAAAACAGTGGAGCTTTATAACCTGTTAAATCAGCTTATACAGCCTTAGGCTGTCGCAGGGTTTAGAGTGAAACCAAATCAATCCAACGTCCCCCCCATCCTGCAACTGCACAATGCTCGATACAAAAGAAAGGGGGAAACCATTCCATTCCAGTTACTTGTAGTAAAGAGTTTGGCGAGTGGGAGCGGGGTCGATCTCTGCATTACAGACACCTTGCTTCTTGCCTCCTTTCTTTCTGTGCACATGAAAAGCAAAAGAGGTTTGGTTATGAGGGAGCCTATAGTGAAAGTCTTCAATTAACAGTGAATTAGCACTGGAGCAGTGGAAGACTGTGCCTTGTTTTGCTGGGCAGCCAGGTGGGCTGCTCATTGCTCTGAGGGTAGAAGGGTGCAGCAGGGTTTCCCTCCACCCCATCCCATTCTGGCACCAGGCTCACTCCTTACAGCATTTGCTTCGCTTGTCCTAATGGGAGCTTATTCCCTCTATTTTTATTCTGGTCAAATCTCATTCATTGCCAACTCCAAGTTCACTCATGCTCTCTGCTTTTGGGAAGGACTGCACTGCATCTCAGTGTTGGGGCTCACAGGGGAGTGGGGTGCACCCCAAGTGATGCTGTGGAAGGGAAGGTGGTGCTTTGTGCCAGTCCAGAATGTCCCCTCCCTGCCATTGATTCGGTTCTGTCGCATCTAAAGGCTTTCACCACAGTCCTGCTTTGCTCTAAGTGCAAAGGAAGGGTGAAAAATCAATTCCCATCAGCTGAACAGTGCCCTTTGATTTATTGCTTGAGAAGGAAGGAATTCTTTATCTCCTTCTCCTGGAAGGGATTGCTTTACTGTTTGTTATTAGGGAGCGATGCTGTAACAGCCCCTTTCCTCCAAACCCTGGTATTTTGATAACCTTTACCAGCCTGAGGACATTCCTTCTCCTGTTTTTACTGTGAGAGTTCTCTTCTGGCTGAGTAATTACAGGTATTTAGTTTTTAATTTTGAGCCACAAGGCCGTGCCGCTGCCGTCCCTGCAGAAGCAGAGCATGGGAAGAGACTTATTTAATTTAACAGAATCGTATCATGGAATGGTTTGGGTTGAAGGAACCCTAAAGCTCATCCACTTCCAACCCCCTGCCATGGGCAGGGACACCTTCCACTGGAGCAGGTTGCTCCAAGCCCTTTCAGCCTGGCCTTGAGCACTGCCAGGGATGGGGCAGCCGCAGCTTCTCTGGGCATCTCTCTGTGTGAGTGGAACAAAGCTCAGACAGGCCTTGCAGGCATCTGGGTACAAAATTGGTCCCCCTTGTGTGCAGTGAAATGGGGCAGTTGTTAATGCTCTCTGCTGTGGCTGTTAGCAAAGATCCAGCAGTTCTTCACGCTTTATGGTACATGGTGGCTTTGGCGCTGTGTTCCCCAGCAGCTTAAGTTACTCCATGTACTTCTGAGTCCTTTCTTGCATCTGATTGGGGTTATCTAGCATGGTTTTTTGGCCTGCAAATAGAAAATAGCCCTACTACACACAGCAGAGGGGGTTGTCTTGGTCCTGTTTGCCTTCCAGCATCAGTCACCTCTCCTGTTGGTGTAAACTGTTGCTGCAGAGCGTAGATGTGAACACATTGATTTGTACTCATTGAAGGCTCCCTCTTCCTTCATCTTCCAGCTGAGGTCCAGCGCAGCAGCAGGTGATGGGCACATGAGCAATCAGCCCTCAGAGTGCCCCTCTGTAGGGGGATGATCTGAATCACAATGACTGCAGGCTGATGTTTTAATTGTCTGTAACTGCTAAAGCAGGTTAATGGCTAAATGAGCAACTGCAGGTGCCCAGCTGGCCTCATTTGTTGGCAGCAAGTGTGAGCTGGTACCTGACAATGGGTTTAGTGCTAGTTTTGCATCTCTGCAAAACAAATCTATCCCTTCTGGGGTCTGAGATTGCTTCTGGTCGTCATTCCTGACCCTCTGAATTGGGATCAGGGGCTGCAGCAGTAGCAGGAGGTGGGTGACCATGGCTTGGTTTGCTAAAGCTCTCCTTGATGGCGAGTTCTTCATGCTGAAGCTGCTCTAATCAATACCTTTGCTGCAGGGTGGCTGATTCACAGATGGGTTTGTATGTGGGCAATACTAGGACTGTGCAGCAGTAATATGGGCAATACTAGGACTGTGCAGCAGTAATATGTGCAATATGGGGAAGATGAAGAGAATTCAGACTGTCTCGATACCACCTATTGCCAAAATCAGCTTGTCTTCCCTTTCAGTTGCTACAATAACATTTATTTGTGCGGCTTTCTGGGACATCAAGGCTTCGCATCACACATGAACCATCGTTTAATTCCCTCTTTAAAGCAGTGATCATGAGTCTTAAAACAGAAAAAAGCAAGCAGCCTGCAGGCAGCCGGCAGCTTGTTTGTAGCCTCAGGCAGTGCAGCTGCAGGGCATCAAGTTCTCCTGGAGGAGAACCCACTAACAGCCCTAAGTCTTATGGCCAAATCTCAGGTTTTTTAAGCAGCAGTTTTGTGCAGGCAAGACCTTTGGGAATAAAGAAAATGTCTTCATAACCCAACTGTGGGCTGGTTTTGCATAACTGGTGGCGATATCTGTATATGGTGGTGATATAAGCCTAGCACCTGCCTTGAATGCTTTCCCCTGGGTCTTTCCAACTTGTCCATTAGCAGGTAAGGAAAGTGGGAGCATCTGGAGGGAGTCATGGAATCAGGTTGGAAAAGACCTGGTCCAGCTGCTCCCCAGCAAAGGGAAGGGTGGGTCTTGGAAGATCTGCGTGGCAGAGGATGCTGCCCACAGCTCTCAAGGCAAGCCGGGCCAGTTGGGTGCTCTTTACCTCCCCGCAGTGCAGAAATGCTCCATTATTGATGGCCAGAGGTCAGCTCAAGGTGGGAATGTGACAAAATGTTGTTTATGAGTGAGGCAAATGGGATTTTTAATAGAGTTGCCACTGAAGGTAAATGAAACACGGGGGTGGTGACCCTGTGGAGCACAGCCGTCACTCTGGGTTATGGGGATGAGGTGTGTGGTGCTGTGTGAACCTCAGAAACCTGGGACTGGTCTTAGTTGTGGCTGAGTTCTGGCTTGAGGTGAAGGTAACTCAGTTTAAACTCTTGTGATTGATTTCATCTGGATTTTCTCTCTGTGATTTTTGTGACTTCTGGTCTAGAGGACTTCTGCATCGTGGTATCTGTCATTTCACTGGGGCTTTTGGTCCCTGTTGGTGGAAGAAGCCAAATCCTGCTGTGGCAACCATATAGGAAACTCCAGAAAGAGTAAAACTTAAGGGGGAATAAACCAAGAGGATCTGTCGGACTTGCGCAGAGCTTGGCCAAGGACCAGAACATATCGAATGCGCTGCAGAAGTTTTCTTCTGCAGGATTTTACAATGTAAGGCAATTCCAGAGCTCCACAGCATTCCTTAAGCAGATCATTATTCTGCCTGCAGTAGGAATGAGCCTTTCTGCAAGGGCATCCCAGTGGTTCTCTGGTGTATGGGGGTGGAAGCAGGTTGGTGGTGGTGCTGCAGCATTAATGTCTCTGCAAGCAAAAGGTTAACTTGAAGTTTTGTGGGTTCCAGAAGATGCCAGCGAGAGCAAAGCCTTTAATTTAGTGCTGTTATGTAGATGCAGCAGGGAAATGTACTTCTGCAGGAGGAAACAGTTGGGTGTGTTGAATCTGCAGAGATGCAGGGTCTGAGAGCTCTGCTGCTTCCTGGGAGCCAAAATAAAAGCAAAACTCAGTATTTTTCTGTCGAGTTTGCTATTAAAAAGAGAAGAGGCAGGAAGGATGGAGCCTTGTCAGAATGAGTTATTAAAAGTCATACTTCACATTTCCTTCCAGCCTGAGAAAGCAAAGCGTGTCTTTTGCTATGATAAGGCTGCTTTTTTATCTCTCTTTTTGTTCCAAGGAAGCATTTCCAAGCAGTAGACACACAGTTATCGCTCTGCAATAACTCGTCCAACATCAGATTCCTGCCACAAATCTTCTGAGAACAGCCAAAATCAATAGCTGCTGTGTGTTTGTTTTGATACAGCAAAGCAAGGGGGAAAGGAGCTATCAGGCAGGTGAGGGAAAACAAGAGCTTCAGCAGGTTTTGTTGGTATAAGTTGTTGGGTTTGTGTTAAAAACCACCCGAAATGCAAGCACCAGCCAGATGGATTCAGGTTCAAAACACACACGATGCTCCTGAGCACAAAGACCGCCTCAAAGGGAAGATTTGGGCTTTTCTAGCTGGCATTCCCCAAGGAATGTATGAATTATTATGCCCCGGCTGCCATTCCCACCTACCAGCTCTGTTACAGTGCGAGGTGGGATCCTACAAAGGCGGCCTCAGCACTGAGCATGCTATTATCTGGGGGTGTGTTGAATCTTAGGGACCTGCAACAGGAGACCTCAGAGCAGCTTCCAGTGTCTGAAGGGGGCTACAGGGATGCTGGAGAGGGACTCTTCATCAGGGACTGCAGTGACAGGACAAGGGGTGATGGGTTCAGACTGAACCAGGGGAAGTTCGGGTTGGAGATAAGGCAGAAGTTCTTCCCTGTGAGGGTGCTGAGGCACTGGCACAGAGTACCCAGAGAAGCTGTGGCTGCCCCATCCCCTGGCAGGGGTTGGAACTGGATGAGCTTTAAGGTCCCTTTGAACACAAACCAGTCTGGGATTCCAGTAGTGCCCCTTGCAGAAGCCCTAATGCAGGTGAGAGCCAGGTTGGAGGCAGGCGGCAAAGCCCTCAGAAAAGACATGGAGCATCAATCTGGTTTATGGTGCAATAGAGGTGGCCAAATTAATCAGGGGAAATAAAATCCTCCTGTGAATGTAGCTCTTTTTTGTGCATGTGTGTGAATTAATAGCAACCCCATTCAGGTCTGTGCACCAGTGCTGGCTGCTCATCTTGCTCTATGCTGCCCTTCCTTGGCGGGGGGTTTGGTCTGGATGATCTCCAGAGGTCCCTTCCAACCCCAGTGATTCTGTGCTCCCTCAATAGCCCAGGTCAGTAATTCCCGGCCCAGCAGATAGTTCACAGCCCATCCGTGTTGGTGTTTATTTGCCATGGGAGCTCAGTTTATCATGGGTCTGTGCCCTGGTCAGAGGAATGAAGAAGCAAAGAGCAGGTGCTGTTATCTGCCCATGGGTGTGAATAAAGCTCTCCAACACAATAGTATAGCTGGGCGGTGGTGATGGAGAGTTGGAGCATCCTCCCCTGAACATCAAGCATCTGGGGGGGCAGCTCTGTCATGCCTGTACGTGTGATGAAGGGGGAATTGTCCCCCCCACACCATGGATGCTCCATTAAAGCCATGTACCTCCTCCATTCAGCAGAGGAAGGGGAGAATCTATCTAAACCCCTTACAGCTACTAAAATTGAGTTTGCTGCCTGTTCCTAGGTTGTAGTTAACTTGAAACATCCCGTGCCACCCTTTAAAGTTCATCTGCAGCCCCTGGTTTTCAATACTTCCTTGCTGAGGAGGGTTATGCTGCAGAGTTGAGTGCAGATGTTTCATTTTCACTTGGATAAGGCAGGCATGCAGGAATTATCAGCAATTAAAGTGCATTTGACATGATACAAGCCCAGCCTGCTCAGGCATGTTCTTTCCCTGCGTTATTGGAGAGGTTTGTAGAATTAAATTGGCTTGAGGGTGAGGGAAAGAGCACTGAGAGGGTCTGCACCCCAAAGCACACCTTGCCTCTGCCTCCCCTGTCCTTGCAACTGCAGGAAGGTAAAAATCACCCCAGGTTGGAAGCCTTGGGGTGTTTGCCAGGAGGGATGTGCAGCCTCTGCGGTCAGTTTTGCAGCACATGCAGCTGGAGCACCAAGTGCCTCCAAACCCTTGAGCTGCATCCATGCATCCAGAGTGCTGCCAGCATGGGAAGCAGCCGGCTCTAATGCCTCTCCCCCTTGGGTTGCCTCTTGCTTCAAAGCTTTAGCCCATGGGGGTGGGGGGGCTGCGCATAGCAGGAGGAAATACAGTTTTTGTTGTACGCCCATTTCAAAGAGACTTTGTAGATAGTGATCTTCCCTTCATCACGATGTTCACAGGGATAGGGCAGGAGGGTGGAAGAAACATGGGAGAAACCCAAACAGCCTTTGCAGTACTACGTTCCCAGGGTGGCAGGGATGGGGTGGGAAGTGGCACAAGTGGGTACCTGCCTGGTCTGCCCCAAAGTGGAATACCCTGCCCCAGTATTGCAGAGCTGGTGGTCAGCAGCTTCCCAGTGGCAGGATTAGGGTGTGTGGATGGAGGTATTTAAGTGGCTAATGCCATTAATAAACACTGCCTAGGATTTAGGAAGGTGGCAGTATCCAAAGGGACTTTCGGTGGGATTTAGGCACCTAACCGGCTTAGGTGCTACTGCAAATCCTGCTAAGCTCTTAACTAGCTGTTGATAACATGATGTGAGGGATCCCAGCCCTGCATGCATCCTGGGTGCCAGGCACATGGATGCAGTGGTACAAACAGGGGCAGTTCTCCTTGTACCCCAACTCAACCCCATGCTGCCCATAAGGAATAGAATTGAGCCATCTGCTCCATGCCTGGAGCCATTCCCTGAATCACTCATCTTTAGCTCAAACAGCAGCTGGGAGAATGGACGTGTTCATTTCAAATGATGGGGTTTTTCCCTTCATACCACCCTTGGCACAGGTTTTCCCTTTTTTTTCATCCCCTCCAGCATTTCCCTTCCTTGTGCCTTTGGGCTGTTAGCAAAAAAGCCCCAAACCAGCAGGAATTCTTGGGCCGAGTTGCAAAATCAGGACCCCTGGATGTGGGGGGAGCGAATGGGAGACAGGAGCAGTGTCAGAGGTCACTGTAATTAGGATAATGGCTTCAACTGAACTTGGAAGCTAAGTAAAGAGGGTAAAAGTTGAGCTGGAAATGAAAGGTGGGACTGGATGGCTGCAGGAATTGCTGGTGGGATCCAGGAGCTTCCCAGCCGTGGGTTGGTGGTTCCTGCCTGCCCCCCAGCCTGGGTGTGGGGCTGCTGGGGGTTTCTCCCAGAAAAGGGGGTCAAGGAGCTTGCGTTGGGGGTGTGTGTTGCCTTGGGGTGGTTTTATTCCTTGCTGGGACTGCAGGCATTGGATTTGCAATTTGGAATGGGTTTGGAGGAGTTTCTCATTGTGCTTGGAGCGGGTTTGGAGGAGTTCTGCATGGCAGCATGCACTGTCCCAGGTGTAGGAGCAGAATCCAGCCAGGAGGCAGGAAAAGAGATAAAACTAAAGATCTGAGAACCAAAACCAGGAGGATATTTAAGCACCCCAGGGCTGGGTGACGGTGCTGTGCGAGGCGGCTCTTCCTCTCCTAGCAGAGCTCTCCTCATGCGCGTTCAGAGCAAGCTCTGCTGTCAGGTTAGGGATAGGTCTCCATTTGTTTGCCTCCTGTAGGAGCTCAGGGGAGAGTTCAAGCTGGTTCCTATGTAGGTGCTGCAATACTCGTGTGATTCCCAGGCGGCTGCAGTGAGGAGCTGCTCTGCCCCGGGGCTGGGAGCATTGCTCCTGCTGTACTGGTGGTGCTGGAAGGGCTTGGCCAGCCTGTGGGGGCTTGCTGGGTCAGAGGAAGAAGAAAATGTGTCAAAGAGGCCCTTTCCTCTATTTTTGTCATAAAGGAAGTGTATTCAATAAGCAAATCACCACAGGGAGGAAAAAAAGCATTGTGGGTCCACAAATGTCTGGTTTTGGCATTTTAAGGGAGTTTTGTTTAAATGATATCTTAGGCAAATGAACCAGGCTGTGAGCTGCAAGTGGCTTGGTTTAAACCATGTCAGGAAGTAGGGTTGAGCTCAGGCCAAATCTGGGGAAAGGCAAAAACTGGGGAAGCTTCAGGCTCTGGCAGGGCCCTGGCATTTGCTGAAGCAGCGCTGGGGTTTGGGCTGGAGGGCTTCTATAGAATCATGGAATGCTTTGTGTTGGAAGTAGACCTTAAGCTCATCCAGTTCCAACCCCTGCCATGGGAGGGACACCTTCCACTGGAGCAGGGTGCTCCAAGCCCCTGTGTCCAACCTGGCCTTGAACACTGCCACGGATGGGGCAGCCACAGCTTCTCTGGGCACCCTGTGCCAGCGCCTCAGCACCCTCACAGGGAAGAGCTTCTGCCTTATCTCCAACCTGAACTTCCCCTGTTTCAGTTTGAACCCATCCCCCCCTGTCCTATCACTCCAGTCCCTGATGAAGAGTCCCTCTGCAGCATCCCTGTAGCCCCCTTCAGACACTGGAAGCTGCTCTGAGGTCTCCATGCAGCTTCTCTTCTCCAGGCTGAACAGCCCCACTGTTCTCAGCCTGGCTCCATACTGGAGCTGCTCCAGCCCTTGCTCATCCTCGTGGCCTCCTCTGGATTTGCTCCAGCAGCTCCATGTCCTTCTGATGTTGAGGACACCAGCACTGCACACAGTGCTGCAAGGGGGGTCCCTCTAGCTTTGCTGTCCGTGATCCAGCATGTGCTTTTGAACCATGCCCTGGTGCAGCTCAGTTTCCCCCTTCTTGTTCCCACTGCGTTTTTTCCCAAGTCAGAAGAGGCATTGAGGTGCTGTTGTAGAGCTGGTGGCTGAGTGACACCTCCTCGACCGCCCCATCCTCACATTAAGCTGTTTAGGTGCCCTTTGCAGATGGGATTTATTCAGATGGGGTTTATTGAGGTGGAACAAACCTCCTCCCTGCAGTGACGCTTCAGCGTGGCCGCTGACGGGGTTTATCTTGCCATGGATAAAATATTCCTTTCAAATGCACTTGGCAAACAAATGAGCGAGGCAGAAATACAGATTGTGTTTGCTAATGGGTATGCAGTTGCCAAAGAATGTATAAACCGCTATTCACTGGGAGGGAAATTCCTCTCTTTCATGGGAGATGTTGGAGCTGGAATGCTCAGGATTGCAGTGTTTCTGAACTGCTTTTTCTTAGTCTGCATTTTGATGCCATTCTTTTTGGGGAGGGAGTTAACACTGGTGTGACAAAGGAGGGCCAAGCCAAGCCCTTGGCGATGCTGATTCACAGTGAGAGCCTCTGGTGAGGTCTTTAAGCAGCAGAGATAAATGCCAGCGGTCTGTTCCATGGACAGAAATGAGGTCTGTGCTTGTGTCTTTAGTGCCCCAGCTTCTCTGGGGAGAACTGCTGCTTCGCTGCATCCTCAGAGATGGGTTTGGAGCTTAATCCAGTTCGATGGCACATTCCTCAGTTGCCTGCATCCTCCTTGGGTTTGTTGTTTCTGGGACGCTGAATGTCTTATTGCACTGAGGATTGAGAAGCTCCTTGTCCTTGTGTAGCTTCCACTGAGGAGGAGTGATGCTGCTGTGCCAAGGGCAGGTTTTGATGCTCAGCATTTTCTGTGGGCAGGCGCAGTCAAGGCAGTATGTGGGTATTATACACACATAAAATGTAATACCTATTATACATACAATAAGACATAGTGGTGGCTTTGGGGTTAGTGATCCCTGAGCAGAGAGAGCACTCATCCAGCCCTGGGGATGCACTGACTGGGGCTGAGCATCCCAGCTGCCCTGCAGCTCCTCAGCTCCACTGGGGACCACTCCATGGGATTCCACTTGGAAAGAGGGTTTGGCTTTCAAGTTACTCTTTGCAGCTTTGGGGATAGAAAAGAAGAGAACTGGAGGATGGGGAGCTGACTGGGAATATTCCTGTGTGAAATCATCTCTTGCAAATATTATATCTTTGGAGCATGCCCTCCCCCATTTGGGGTGTTAATTTAAAACATGCTTTTGATTTTGAATTAAACAAATTAAAAAGGCTTACACGAATAAAAGAGTTTGTTAGAATGCATTAAATTATTCTTGGGAATCCCTCCAAAACATGGAGAGGGCTCAGGAAGCGCAGCCTCTGCGGTGCATCAGTGCAGGATCCATGGGGACCAGTGGAAACGTGTGTGAGCTGGGGGGACTGATGTGCATCCCAAAGCAGGCTGTAAAATCTTGCCTAAGTCAACTTTACACATGATTTGTGACCTGTTACAGAATTCCCCTTGGCATGGTGGAGTCTGTATCTCCATCACACCAGTGGTCTGCATTTCTCCCCCAGTGGAGTAAGGCTCTGCTCAAGTTGCTGTTAAAGGAGCAAGTTCTGTAGATGAGGGGGGAACAATCAATTTGCAGCCTTTGGGGGCCTGAGCATCCTCTTCCTCAACGTGGCAGCCTCCCTTGTCCCTCCTGGGCTGTATATTGCTGGGTATAAAAGGGCTGTGGTTATGAAAATGGTATGTATAGGAGAAACTAGCATCTCATTTGAGTTGTCCTAATGACACTTCCAACAACTGCGATGGAAGATAATGCGCTTTGTGGCAATTACAGCGCCAGGGAAATGCTGTGTGTGAATGGCTGGGGTGGCTCTCTGGGGTTTTTGTTACCACACAGCTGCTTTGTACAGTATTTTGGCAGGACTTGCTGAGCTGTCCATCTTCCTTCTGCTTCCCCTCCTGGGCTTTGGGGCAGACTTCTTCCATCCCCCAAATCCCATGGTGTGCATTCACTGTGAATGATACCTGCACTGCAGGGACACTGCCAAGGGCTCAGCATTTGGGTTATCTTTATGCCCCATGGTTGCTTCAGAGCAGGCATTGTCATTTGCTTCTCAAAGAGCCCCTTGGAAATATAAAAATGAGCTTTCTAACTCATTTGCATGCGGAGGTGCTGCCATTCCCTGCGGCTCTTGGGAATACGAGGGGCCATGGCACCATTACATACTGCTGAGCCAAAAAAATCAGGATGGTTGTGTTGCGTTAAGAGAATATTCTTGAAATCTGTGGCTGCGGTCCCTGCTGAAAAGCTCTTTTCCCTCTGGAAGCACATCAGGTGCTTTGCTGTTTGCAGCAGGTTTCAGCTCCTCTGTGTTCTGCCTGTATCTTTCCTCAAAAGCTGGTATAAACCAGCGAGCCTCGTCAGCATTGCGGGGCAGAGGTACTGAGGGCTTACAAATTACAGAATCCCAGCCTGGTCTGGGTTGGAAGGGACCTTAAAGCTCCTCCAGCTCCAACCCCTGCCACGGGCAGGGACACCTTCCACTGGAGCAGTTGCTCCAAGCCCCTGTGTCCAACCTGGCCTTGAGCACTGCCAGGGATGGGGCAGCCACAGCTTCTCTGGGCACCCTGTGCCAGCGCCTCAGCACCCTCACAGGGAAGAGCTTCTGCCTAAGAGCTCATCTCAATCTCCCCTCTGTCAGGTTAAAGCCATTCCCCTGTCCTGTCCCTACATCCCTTGTCCAAAGCCCCTCTCCAGGTTTCGTGGAGCCCCTTTAGGCACTGGAGCTGCTCTAAGGTCTCCCTGGAGCTGCCTTTGAAAACCCCCTCAAAGGTGTAACTGGGACCAGTGGCAGGAGGAGTGCTTTGTGTGGTGCTGGCCCTTGCGCAGCCTGGCGTAAGGAGACAGATTGCTCCCGGTAACTTCATCTGTGACTGTAGATCTGAAAATGAAAAAGTATAAAAGTAGGAAAAATATAATCCTTTATCAGTTGCAAATCACTTTCCAGCAGCAGAACAGTTGTTGCAATTCCCAAGGGCAACTTAACTGAAAGAACTGCATTAAGTATTGCAGATAACATCCAGTTCTCCCCTTATTTATAGCTGTGAAGGCGAGGGAGAGTTTCTTTTGGACTCTTTATCTCTAGAGATGCTGTTTGTGATGCTGTAAAGCTGAGGTTTTGCCTCTCAGTTTTTCCCTGGAGAGCAGCCTGCATTTCCAGCCCCCTCCACCCCAGAGAGGGGCTTTCTGACCAGTTGGTTATTTCCAATCAGGAAGGGATTTAATGACACTCTAACTTTGCAGGTGGGCTGCTCTGGTGTGGCTTAGAGGTGCTTTTCCCCATGTAAGAAACCATACATACAGCGCACCTAATTTCCTGGTGTCTGTTCCCAGAACTCCTAATGCGCTGGTCCTGCTGCACCTCCCTATTGTGATTCTCCGCAGTGCCTAGGGCTGCCTGAGTTGAGTTCCACTGCAGCCCTGCTTTCCTTCCTTGGCCAGAACTGGATCAAATCATTTCTCTCTGCCACACTTTGGAGATAAGGCAGAGGCTGAGCAAACGTGCCGCTATCTCTGTTTTAATTTGTATTTGCAAATAGAGTGGAGGCAATGCCTCTCTGCCTGGATCAGCCCCTCTTATCAGAGGGATTATTACTGCCTCACTAAACAATATAATCCCTGTAGAACCCCCAGCAATCTTTCAGGAGGATTTTGCAAGTGGCCCAAGAACAGAGTATAATCTCTGCCGTGGGGTTGATTGGTATCAAACCAAGCTTGTATTTGACCATGTGTTAAGGAAAAATATAATGCTCTGTGTCTATGAATGCAAGTGGCTGTATTTTGCCTTGTTTCCTCTTAAATGATCCCTTGGTGGGGCCCAATTTATGGCACAGCAGCTTGAAGGTGCATAACTGTGCAGGTTTGAGACTTGAGGTGTCCAAACCATTTGCTGCAGGTCTGGGGCTTGGAGAGGGGAATATCTTTGTGTTCATAGGCCATGTCGTGCTGTGGGTGCTCTGGGGCTGCTCTCCATCTGCCTCACTGCTCCCCAGCCCCCGGGGTGAGCCTGGTCCATGCTTTGCTCCAGGATGTGCCATGCTGCTGGTCGGCAGCTCTCCGGGCAGATGTATTCATGCCTGGGAAGGTTTGGCAGCCCAGGGGATGATTCAGCTTCCAAATCTCTTTTACTGTTTGTTGGGTTTTAACTCTAGAAACTCAGTGCGGAGCTGGCCAGCGGCTCCCTTGTTGCTTGCTGAGCTGCTGGTATAGCATGTGAGTGGGCAGGCTGTGTTACTAAAGAGGCTCTGGTTTCCTTGTTTCCCTTTTTCCCCTCCAATCAAAGGAAATGGATAGCACCACATAGCTGTGTGTTGCATGATTTGGTTCTTGTCCCAGGAACCACCTGGGATTATCAGTTGTCTTTGGATTTTAATGTTATTAACTACGGCATAGTCATGTTATTTTAAAACCCCATCTCAAGTTGCCTTTGTCACGCAGAAGCAGGCATTGCCTGGGCTGCGTTTTGTTCCTCCCTCGCCTGCAGAAATCGCCACCAGAATTAAGAGACAGATTTGGGAGGTTAAAACGTCCCAGATTGTTTCCCTCTCAGTTGTCATTTTGTCATTTCGGGCTGGTTTTGTTTTCTTTCTGTTGCATCAAATATTTGTGATCCTGTGGGCAGCTGCGGTGCGAGGGTGAACCTCACTCAAAACCCATCAGGTTTGGGGGGGTTTAAGCAGTTTTGTGGTGTAAATGGGGAGAAACTAGTGAAAAGAGCAGTTACCAACCACAGCTAAACTTGGAGAAAGGTGGGGCTGTGCTCCTTAATGGCCCTTAACTGGGGATTTGAAGCATCACCTGAGACTTGGGTGGGTAGGAATTGAGCTGTCAGATGCAGACCTTTCACCCAGCCTGGGTTTGAAATACTTCTTTGAGTTCTGGCCTCACAGGCAGCCCCTGGGAGAGAGAGGCCTCAGCCAGCAGCCTGGCCAGCAGCACCCTTGAGGCTCAAACCAGCCTGAAATATACTAAAGCCCTCCCTGTCTTACTAAGAAAAGAAATAGCTCCCAACAGCGTTGAGTCTTTGAAATCTTCTGGATGCGCTTTGCGTGAGGTGGTGGGAGCCCTGTGTGTGAATGACCACTCGTGGCTTGAATTTTCCCAGTTTTGAACCTAGTCCTGGAGCTGTTCTTGGGCAGCCGGCACATCTCTGGCTCCAGGAGGCTGCTCTATGGAGTCATCCATAGAAAGTCTGACTTACCATGCTGAGGGTTTCGGGCAGAGCAACTTAATCCGTGGCTCTAACCCAGCTGAATCCTTGATGCTCTTGTGCCAGTCACTACGACTTGGACGCCTGACACTGGGTTTTCCCTAGAATTCCCCTTTATTTCATCCCCTTACAAACGCCTCAGTGCAATGTGCAGATGGAACCAGCCATCCTTTTCCCACACATGCTGCTTGCACCAAGTCAGATCATAGAATTCATTACGTCCGCATTTTTCTTCTCCTTCCTCCAACCCCCAAGTTGCTGTAGTTATGGTTCTGTTATCATTGGCCTGATGCTTTCAGTACACTGATATTTGTTCTGGGGCAGTGCCCAGTGCAGGGCAGAGTTCAGGAGGGGTCCTATGAGGGCAGTGTGGAAAAGGCGCACACCATCGAAGCCTGTATTTATAAATAGGAGGAATTTTGTCTTGCTCAAGTAATGCACTGAAAACCCACATTTGAATTATTATTCTTAATCACATTTAGTTCTGAGTTAATGTAACTGCCTCCTGGGGACTTGTCTCCTAGGGTCATGTATTACTCTCTTCATTTTCTAACTCCAGCTATTTGAAGATCATGGTTCAGGTTACAAAGTAGATGCGAAGGAGATAAAGGTTCCTTTGCTTTGCTTTCTGAGCCTGTGCGCTACCTGGGGAGGAGGAAATGCAGAAGCCATTTCTATACTGGGGATGGTCATGAACATTTATTTATAAACTCAAAGCTGAGATTTTCCTGAGTCCATTTAAGTTAAAAACTGAGGTTTGGGAGGGGAGAAAAGGACGAATTCAAGCCCAGTAATTACTATGAGACATGTGATGAAGTAATGTAAGCTGGCAGCTCCTGTTGTTGCCCATCTTGCTCCAATAATCTCCCCCCTCTTTTCCTCTTTACTCCCTGTTCCGCCTCCCATCCTTGTTGCCCCTCATTCTTCCCTGGCACTCGTTGGCACCCCAGCGATGTGCTGGGAATATCAAGGATGTCATGTCAGAGCCCAGGTCCCTCCCCATGGCAGTGCCACCATCCCATGCAGGGGCAGCGAGACCCTTTAAAATAGAAAAGGCACTGGATGGACTGCGGAGCTTTGAAATGCATTTGGTGTAGTTTAAAAACCAAAGCGATCCTCCAGCTGCCTTTTTCCAGCCGTGGTGCAGTATTTGGGTCCATCAGGAGCCAGGTGTGAATGTCATGTTCTCTTGGAGCTTGATGTTCATGGCTTGATGCTGCTGGAGGAATTGCAGTGCTCAACCTCCAGGGGCTTCCTGCGTGTCCCAGATAAAACATTTCGGAGCATGGCTTCTTCCAGAAGGCATCACTGTTTTGCTTCATCTGCTTGGAAATAAATATACGTGAGGTTTCTGTCTCAGCCGGGTTGCTGTGCTTCCTCACATCCCTGCCTCCTCTGGAATGTAGTTTTCCACCCTTGCAAGAGTGGTCTCCCCAGTGGTACCAATGTTGAGCTCATTCCATGGGGATCCAGCACCAACTCACTCGTCTTCAGCCTGATGCTGCCAGAGCCTGGGCTTTCTGCTGGCTTTGGTGTGTGCCTTCTATGGCTTCCGCTGCTCCATTTTGTCTTGTATGATTTATTATAATTACCATTTGAAAATCCTGATTGGAGTTTCTGTTCACAGCCCTGGGCTTGCACAGTGCAATGCACTGAGACCTGAGAGTGACTGCCCACCACCCCCAGGCTAACGCTAATACAAGGCTGTCACTGTTAGGAACTTTGCGACCCACTGCGTCATTAATCCCAGGCAGGAGCCATGTGGAGCCCTCCGAGCTCTACCTGGCTTTTTGTGCCTTTGTGCATGTGTAATAGAGGTGTGCAGCAGGCACAAGGCTCCCATCAGGGAATACTGTGGGTGTTTCAGAAAGATGCACATTTTCACAGAATCCCACACTGTTGTGGGTTGGAAAAGACCTTAAAGCTCACCCAGCTCCAACCCCCTTCCATGGGCAGGGACACCTTCCACTACAGCAGAGTGCTCCAAGCCCCATCCAACCTGGCCTTGAGCACTGCCAGGGATGGGGCAGCCACAGCTTCTCTGGGCACTCTGTGCCAGCACCTCAGCACCCTCACAGGGAAGAGCTTCTTCCCAAGAGCTCATCTCAATCTCCCCTTGTCCTGTCCCTACATCCCTTCTCCAAAGCCCCTCTCCAGGTTTCCTGGAGCCCCTTTAGGTGCTGGAACTGCTCTAACGTCTCCCTGGAGCTGGGCTGTTTTAGCAGGTGCTGCCCAGCAGCATACTCTCCATCTCCTTGCTGCAGTGCAGTTATTTTTGTCTACTATATATTGTTCTCAGTAGAATTATCTTGCCCCCAGCCTTAGACAAGGGCTGTTACTAAATGAATTTGAGCCCTTCCTTGAAGGTTAAATTGCTGCCTTGCAAGTTGGTGAGTAAGATGCTTCCTCTCCTTCCCCTCTGCAGAACACGTGTGGGCTCCAGCCCTGATGTGGCATTTTTGTTGAGTGTGCCTTGAAAAAGGCAAGTATTGGACTGAAATGCCACATTTATTCCTCTCAATGGCTCTTCTTGAGTCCTTTCTTACTATGATGCCCACCTGGGAGCAACCTCTCAGGTGGGATCCTGCACCATCAGAGGAGGTAGTGCAAGTATTTTAAGTCACAAGTTTGGGAGAGCTTCTTGTTGGCATCCCTGGGAGTATTCCTGTGGGATGCAGGTCACAGGAGGGGGTCAGGGCATTTTTGGGTGCTCTCAAAAGCAAAGAGGCACTTGTAATATCCCCCATTGCAGTGCAGGAGTGTAATTTTGGCAAAAAGCACCCAGTTCTTGGAGCACCATCATGGTGATGCTGGTCCTGCAGACTGGGTTAAGCCCAGCAGTGGCACCGACATCTTCTGTGGGTGTGAAATCATAGGTTGGACAAGACTTTAAGCTCATCCAGTCTAACTGCTGCCCAGCACTGCCAAGGCCACCACTAACCCATGGCACTGAGGGCCTCGTCTCCACAGTGTGTGCACACTTGCAGGGACGGTGACTGCAGCACTGTCCTGGGCAGCAGTTCCAATGCCTGAGCACCCTCTGGAGAAGGAATTGTTCCTCAGCTCCATCTAAACCTGCCCTGGTGCAGCTTGAGGCCGTTTCCTCTTGTCCCATCCCTTGTTCCTTGGGAGCAGAGCGCAGCCCCTCCTGGCTCCATCCTCTTCTCAGGCAGTTGTAGGGAGCGATCAGGTCCCCCCTGAGCCTTCTCTTCTCCACACTGAAACCCCCAGGTCCCTCAGCCGGTCCCCATCACTCTTGTGTACTGGCTTTGGTAATAAGGGTGGGCTGGTAATTGAAGGCTACTGTCAGGTGGGTAATGTTAGGAATATACCTGAAAGTGTTTTCTCCACTCCTGGAGTTGTTTCTCCATCATTATAACTCAGCTTGAAGGGGTTGGTCACTTCACTGAACACAGCAGGATGGCAGTATCAGCTCCAGTGCACTGGATGGATGCGGTGATCTGGCCCCCACCGAGCATCCCTCCCTGGTGCAAGGTGAAGACTGTTCTACAGGTCCTTTTGTCAGTGGCCACTTTGGTTAACAAACACACTGCTGCAGGTTTTTAGCAGCTGTTAGCATGAACCATTAACTCCTCCTTTTAATTATTCAGTTTGCCTCTTCTAAATTTCTGCTTTAAGTGGAGCTAATAGGCTTTGCAGAGGATGCTTCCAACCACAGCAGCTCCTCCCCAGAGGAGCTCTGTTTGTGCATCACCAGCTAATCTCTTTTCTTCATTATCCCTTATCTTCCTCTAGCTAATTAATTAATTCAATTGATTTATAAATATTTGGTTGATGCACACGCTGGACGGGAGGGGAATGGGGTACACCTGGGCACATGGGGTCATTGATCCATGCAGCTTCCCTGGGATCTCCTCACCTGCCTTGCAAAGCTGAGTGATTTCAGCCAGGCTTTATTCCCTTCTCCTTTTTATTTCCTACAAACCCGTAATTGTGCTGTAGCATCATTTTGAGTCCAAGCATGTGAACAAGCCCTGTTGCTTCTCATGGTGCTGGTTGAATAGCTGTTGGGTCATTGGTCTCAATCAAGGGTACGCTAAGGTTGGGTTTGTGCTTTGGTGGCTTCAGCCAGTGTGATGCAGGTTTCCAACTCATCACATCCACTCCCAAATCTGTGGCACATGGCCCCAAAAGCAGGAGCAGGTGAAATGTTCTAATCTTGCAGCTTGGAGCTGCTGGAGGGGCAGATGGGGATGTGAATGGGATGAAGGTGATGAATGATCTCTGCCCAACATCCTCGCCATGCAAAGCCCAGCCCCATGACTCGTGCTCAGTGAGCTGCAGGTTTGGGGTGTAAAGAAACGGGGTTTGGGTAAGTTATGGTGTCATAAAAAGATGGTTTCTGTACGGAATTCCCTAACATGCATGTGTATTCTTGCTGGAGTGTATAATGAAGAGGGATCATTAGAATTGCTTACTTGAAACTCTCTGGAAGCTAAAGGGCAGCTTTAAAACACTAGACAGTAACATCTGGTTAGTAAAGACAGTGCCCAAATTGAGAGTTGAGCTGTCCACCTTCACCCCCATTAAAATCATGCCTGTCACGGAGGCTATCCAGTGATGTTTAGAAACAGCAGCACATTTGTACATACGGATTAAGTATTTCCCTTTCCAGGTGGGCTTCCTCACCTTTTCTTCCTGTTATTTCTATGTGTGCAGGCTGTTCCCTGCTGGTGTCCCCATGGTCCCTGCTTAAATGGGCTGAGTGGGGTGGCCCTGGGGACATGATGGCCCTTGGCGGCCTTGCAGTGATGTTCCTGGCAGTGCTGGAGGTGAGATGAGGCTTTGAAACCTCAACAAGAAAAGGTTTTGGAAGTTAGAGACCTGCCACGTAGCTCTGGGCTTTGTTGCTCTTTGATTATTAGTTCGATTTCTTACTCTCCTCTTTCACTATCAAGTGGTTGGTGGCACAGGCACAACCTCAATGTATAGCAACTGAATTACATGTTGCTAATGAGAGATTGCCAATCGTGGGGGCTGTTTTAGCAGCCCAGGCTGCTGCTTTAGTGTATATTTGCAGGAGTTGTGTCTTTTCTTTGTCATCATAGATGATAATATATTCACTGCAGCATGACATAGGATGAGGTTCAATGAATAATGTAAAACCTGGAATAACACTGAATCTATATTGGATGTGCTTTTTCCCCCAGCGTTGTTTTAGAAAGGAAAATATTGATTCTGGTGAGGTTCAGGGTTCAAAGCTTTCAGAGAGCCCATGTTTTGCTGATGGATACACACGTTGGGTGGCCAGCCCTGCTCTATTCCCCCCATGGTTGTAAATGTTAGGCTGTGGGTGGCATCCTCACCTACCCACATGCTACTTTAGCACTGATGAAGCTGAAGATGGCAGGAAGGAGTCAGGGACATTTGCCACTGGATCCAGATGTGGCAGGAGCATGGAGCTGGTGGCAGACAGGGCAGGGCAGAGAGCTGCAAGCTGTTGGCAAAGGGCACAGTGGAGGTTTTGGGTATGTGGCCCATAGGTGATGTCAATATAGAATGGTCTGGGTTGGAAAGGACCTTCAGATCATCTACTTCCAATGTAAACTGGTAACAAGCTCATAAAGGAGGATTTGAGGCTTTCCTTCCCTTCTAACTGCCCTCCAAAGCAGAGGTGCTCATTGGCTGGGATGGTGCAGGACAGGCTCGATTGGGGCTTCAATACCAGATGAAACCACCCTCCCCAGAGTAAATGTTGGTTTTCCTCCACCAGTTGCTGTCTTTGAATCCTAACTAGGATGGATGATTTCTATTTGTTTTCCTGTATTTTGTAACCAAATTCCCCAGTATTCTGATCTGTATCATTTATTTTTGCAGGCCATTATCTTAGTCTCATTACAGCCTTTTAGCATTTGAATGACAACATTGTAAAGGCACCCAGAAGTTGTTAGGCATTAAAATGCCTGTGATGATAACATAATTCTCATGATAAAATAACAAACCACAATAGAAATGAGTGTTAGTTCAGGAAACCGTCCCAAAATAAGATTGCAGTGGGGAGCACTGGATGACGATTGTCGTTACTTTTTTGCCTCTTTAGAATGTAAGTGCTGGTTTAAAGAAGGGGAACGTCACTGGGTACGGCTGGGGAGGCACATAAAGGAAAATAAATGGCGTATTTCTTTCTGTTGAGGTTTTAATTAATCACTGCAAAAACTGGTGGATGCATGTGTGATTATCAGGAGCTTAAAATACTCTGTCAGTGCGGGAGGAGGAGGAGGTGCTAAGTGGTGCCAAGTTCCTGAATGAAAATTACTCTGGTTTTGGAGCCAGATCGATGTTAATTAATCCTTCGCCTCACACGTTCCCTTCTGCAACCTTGCCACCATCAGTGTTTCACTGATGGAGGCTTCCCAAAGAAGCTCCCAGCCGAGCTCTCTCCTCAGTGACAATGCCAATTTGTCATGAGTGAAGTGTTTGACAAAAAGGTGTCATTTTTGAGAGGAGTTTGCCTTGAAAGAAAAACCAACGGGAAAAAAGCAATCAGCTCTGTTTTGAAACATCTCCTGGCTTTGGTGGCGGCGGCGGCGGCGAGAGACAGGGATGGAGAAGGTGGTTTCCATGGTGGAAAGGAAATCTTTTAGCAGGTTTTCCTGAAGTAGGTTACATTTTGCTGCAGGAGACCTTCTATGAGGGTCAGGGGCAGCTGCTTGTATGCAGCGCCATCTCCTTGAATGAAGTCTCGTGGGTTTTGTGTTCCAATCGATGTCTCTGTGGTTTTTATGGATAGCTCTGTTCTTCAGGGCAGACGTAGCTCAGTAAGGACCAGCTCCTGTCCAAAGGTACACAAATGCATCGCTGACCTTCTGCAGAGGTACTTCTCATAGGGCTTAGGCTATTCAGCGATCACTGCAGGTGCCTGTGCCTTCAGGACAATAGACATCAACATCTGTGTGGCTGAGCTGCATTTCAGCCAGCTCCAACTGCCATTAAGTGTTTTGGTGAGAACAGAACCTTTTTGAGCTAGGAACTATTTGAGCTGTGAGATTCCCAAAGGAAATACAGAAACAAGGATGCTGGAGAGGGACTCTTCATTAGGGACTGTAGTGATAGGATGGAAAGGTGATGGGTTCAAACTGAACCAGGGGAAGTTCAGGTTGGAGATAAGGCAGAAGCTCTTCCCTGTGAGGGTGCTGAGGCGCTGGCACAGGGTGCCCAGAGAAGCTGTGGCTGCCCCATCCGTGGCAGTGTTCAGAGCCAGGTTGGACACAGGGGCTTGGAGCAAGCTGCTCCAGTGGAAGGTGTCCATGCCCGTGGCAGGGGTTGAACTGGATGAGCTTTAAAGTCCCTTCAACCCAAACCAGCCTGGGGTGCTATGAAGGGCCAGGCCTGTCTGCACTGACACCCAGCGCCTGTCCCCTTCCCAGCACAGGCCGCAGCCAGGATTCAGCGGGAAGTGACTCAATGGACAGAAAAAGGCCTCAGCTTCCTCCTGGCATGGGGCCGGTGTCACCTCCCTGCCCTGGCCAAGGGACAGCAGCCGCTGCTGGCCACAGAGTAACCGGTCACTCCAAAGCAAGGAGAGCAAGGCCAGACCCCAATCCCCACAGTGCAACCCTGGCCAAGGCATGTGCTGCCTTTTTACTAACTGCCACCTTTTTCCACGCACCTTCCAAAAGGGATTTTTAATCAAGCAGGAAGGGGAGGGGAATCCCTGGAGGTGGCATTGCTGTGTTAACGAGCAGTGGGGCTGCACCCTCTGCTGCATGTGTGTGTTGGGGACGAGGATGTGTGCTGCAGGTGTGAGTAATGCTGCTTGGTCCATCATTAGTCAGGGCAGAGGGTTGGAAGAAGCTCTGCAGAGCTGCTCTTGGGGATCTTGTGCAACACTTGTGACGTGGAGAACCTCTTCCCTTAGCTCTGGCGCAGGGGCATCACTGCTGTGCACTGAACCGGGGCAGATCACACCAGGAGGTGCGCAGTTATCCTTTCCATCGAGCTTGTTTGTAAAGCAGAATCGAATGGGCACGTTCTCCCAAACCCAGCCGTGTTTCCTTGCTCACTGGGGGTGCTGAGGCTGCCGCAGCGTCCTCGCTCCATCGGGAGCTGAGTCGACACAAGCGGGCGCGCTATGACTTGATTCCCCGGGCAGGGGAGTTGTGCAAACAGGGAGCAGTGGGGGGTGATGCAGCAGCCAACACTGGAGCTTTTGTGGGCTTCAAGGAGCTGGCAGGAGCTGGGGCAATGGGGGCACTGTGCACCCTGGCAGCGATGCCATGGGCAGTGTGAGCCATGCCAGTGCTGGCCCATTGGAGAGCAGCCCCAAGGCAAGGGACTTGGGGATGTGCTTTGGTCTAGTGGAAGGTGTCCCTGCCTGTGGCAGGGGCTGGAACTGGGGTGAGCTTTAAGGTCCCTTCCAACCCAAACCATTCTATATGATTCTATGATTGCATGCACTGGAGTTTGTCGCAGTGAGAACCAGAGCTTGTTGCAAGGCACAACCAACTCACTTCCCCTTCCCAAGCAGCTGGTGAAGAAGCAGCACGGTAAAGAGCAGGGCAAAGCCCAGCAGTAGGCCTGGGGCTGGGGAGGGTCACGAGGAGGTGGGTAAGGACCTGGTTTGCTAATCCAGGCTTGCTTGGTGCAAGAGATGACGATGCTGCATCTCTTCCTAGCCAGGGGCGGCTTGCTCCTCTGCAGTTGCACTCTGTCACCTACTTCCCAAACACGTAAAAAGCCCATGCCTATGGGGTGTGCCTCAGTTTCCCCATGCCTCAGATGCTGCTGTTGTAGGGTGGGGGAGCTGGCTTCATCAGAGGCTTTGCATTCTGGGTGCTGTTGAAAAGCACAATGAGGTGAGGTGATGTTCTGTCTCTGATTGCGTTTTCTGAGCACCTCCTGGGCAGAGCAGAAGGTGCCTCCGACGTGTCCCCGGCCCAGCAGCCACCCAGCCCTAAGCAGCATAGAGCCAGGCAGTGCTCATCTAGCAAGGACAGCAGCAAGGAGACAGGCACAGAGACATAAGCCCAAATCCTGACAGATCTTCACCTCTTTGGTGGGGTGAATAACGTTTATAAGTACATCTGCCACGGAGGGCTTGGAAACACGTGTCCGGGCAGGTAGATGAAGTGCAGAGAGCAGAAAGTCACCACCAGCCTGATGGGTTTCAGAGAATTGGGGTTTCTGGTGTAGATTTATGCTGCTTTTACTATAGAAAAGCAAGCGGCCCCTGCTTCCTCGCTGGGTTTTGCCGCGTCCCTGCTCATCCCATCCCACCAGCTCCCCCTCTCAGCCCTTCCTCACTGGGGGTCCAGCCATGGGGGTTTGCAGGGACGGGGTCCTGATGCTGCTCCTGCAGTCGCCGGCTCCCTGGGGAGCACAAGTAATGCAAGAGAGCGCCGCACCTCCTTCCCTCGCAAGCAGCAGCCCCGGCTGCGGGCGGCGCGGGGCTGCTCCGCGCCGTTGCCTCCCTCCTGCCTCAGTTTCCCCGGCGCGGGGTCGCCGCGGCGCGCTCCGCTCGGGGGTGGCGGCGGCGGGAGCCATGGCCGGGAATCATTTCCGCCGGCGGCCGCGCTCCGTGCTCCTGCGCAGCGCTTCGCTCCGGGGCGGTGCGGGCAGCGCTCGCTGCCCCGCGCCCCCCGTCCCATGCCCCTCGGCTCGGCGGGGGCAGAGCCACTCCTCTGCCCGCTGACATCAGGCCGGGGACGCTGCGCGGCCACCGAGGGGTCAAATTCCCGGCGCAGGTACCGCCGCGGCACTTCCGTGCGGCGCGGCCCGGCCCGGCCCGGGAGGAGCCTGCCCCGCAGCCCCCGCCGCGGGCACCCCGGTCCTGGGGACCCCCAGCGCCGCCGGCCTCCGCCATGAAGTCGGAGCAGGAGGAGAGCAAGCCGGGGCAGTGCCGCGGCGAGCACGGCTTTGCTCCGCGCCCGGCCCATTGTTCGTGCCCGTGGGGCCGGCGAGGGGCTGCCGCGGACGATGCTCAAGGCAGGGTGCTGTGCCCATGCTTAGCGCATGCAGGTAAGGGGCTTCGGGGAGGGTCCCACTGCCTCGCGCGGCGGCGGGGTGGGGGGGGGGAGGGGGAATGCAGCCCGGCGTGCATTTCTTCCCCTCGCTTTGTGCTGTTGAAGCTTGCTTCCTCTTGGAAGAGCCACAGCTCCGGGCGATGGCAAGCGCGCCTTGGAGCTCACTGGGGCCGTGCAGGAGGGGGCTGCAGGGTGCTGTGCTGTCCCCAGCGCCAAGGGTGAAGCTCGGGGCACGGATGAGGGGCTTTGGCTCTGCTGTGGCTGTGGGGAGGGCGAGCGAGCGGCTTCCCGTGCCCCTTTGTCCCTTTTGTCTCGTGGAGAAGTTGGAATGTGCCCGGAGCTTGGGGAGGTCACCGGAGGGTTTAAACGGTGTATGTGCTTTTGAAAGCCTTTGCAGCCTCCAGCCTGCCTCCTGAACCCCCCTGCCCCCCCTTCCGCTGCTGGCGTGCGCAGGTTTGCATCAGGTTCTTTCTTTCCGTGGGCTGTGGGACACTCTCCAGCGTGTGAACGGGGCGGCTGAGTGCGTGGGCATCCTGCATGAGGGAAGTTACGCTTTTTGGGGGGGTGCGGTAACATGGGGGTAACTTTGCTGGTGATGGTCTCTGCACGTCCTGCCCCATGGCCGTGGATGGTGCAAGCCCTGGTTGATGGTGTGCGATCGGGGTGTGTGGCTGGGGTCCTGTCCTGCAACCACATGGAAGCGCTGAGGCCGAGCTGGTGTCTGACTTAGGGAGTGCTCAAAGGTGGTGGTTGTAAGGATTTTCACTTGTTGGGTGAAAGCTTTAACTCAAAGTAAGGAGTTTCTGTATCCTTGTCCAGGAGCGACAGCTCGCTCGCTTGCAGCGTCAGCGCAGTAAGCAAGGGGTGGAATCTAAACCTTCCTTCTTTAAAAGACGGATGTGTGGAGCCAAAATCCACCTTTTTAGCCCAAGAGGCTCTGCAGTGTGTGGCTGAGCACCCCGGTACCCACCCTGGAGTGAGTGGTGGTGGCCAGCGGCTCCTCCGAGGTGGTGCAGTGCGTGGTGCCGTGGGAGATGCTGTACCCAGGGGTGTAGACAAGATGCACAGCAGTGGGGCAGGGCTAAAGTTCTAATGGACAAATTAAAGGCCCTCACACTTATCCACTTGAAGGGAAAATTCTGTGAGGGGTTTATTTTGTGCTGCTGTGAGTCCACTGTGATGTGCAGATGGCAAAGGGAGAGGTTGGACATGTTGGTTTTGAGGCGGCACAGCCTGGGCAGCGGCAGTAACTGGGTCTTTGTGCAAATCCAGATGTATTTTGAGCTAGCCAAAAGCTTTATTGAGTGGCTGCAGTTGGTTTCCATGCTGTCACCCAGCCCTGTCCCTGGTGATAGGCGCTTTTCCTCCACATTATTCCTTGCAAGGGTGTGCTGAGAGGGGAAAACTGTAACTTGTGCAAGTGACTTGGGAGGAGTGATGGGTTGAACCTTTCTGCAAGAGTCTTGGATCCCAAGCTGTGGAGCTACCTAATCTTCAAAGGTGATGAGATGCTCTTTAAAATACTAGTTTGGCTCATCCCTAGGTCTCGAATTGTTATTTTAATCTAATAATGCTCTTTGTCTTATGGTCCCTTCTTGGGCTGTCCTTGTACAGAGGTATACGTACATGTATATTTATATGGGTGTATCTATCAGTCTATCCTCGGCCATAGCTCAGGGCACCTTCCAGCCATTCTCCTCCTGATGTCCTGGATAAAAACCCCCTTTGACTTCTGGCCAGCAATGCAAAAAACATCTTTCTGGTAAACATGCAAAAGCAGCCCCAAATGCTTATTTCACTAACACAAATCTTGCTGTTGATACTGCATTCATTTTTAATATGTATCCTCCAAAGACAGAAACACATGTACAGTAATTGTGTCAGCTGAGTTACACGGAAAAAAAGAGGCTTTTAAATGGATGCTTTTAAAGTGATGCCTGCTGCAAGGCCAGCAGAAGAAAGGATCTGCTACTGAGAGGAGTCCAAGATGGGATTTGTAGGAGTGGGAGTGGAAACTTCAGCCCCAAATGCTGTCTGGAGGTGTTCACAGCAATTAAAAACACCCCAGAAAATCTCAGTGTACAGTTTTCTGTTAACACTCATCGGTGCTTGAAGCGTAAAGGATGCAGAATCTGACAGTGTCACTGAAGTCTAATGAAAACAGCCAATTATTTCAGTGTGAATGGTGGTTGTCAGCAATTAGTGCAGGGAATGTTTAAATTGTATTAATTTCATTGCAGCAGATTTGGAAGGGGCTGGAATGAGCTGACGTGACCTGAGTGCTGCCTCCTTGTCCTCTGGGAATTGCAGTGTGCAGCCAACATCCCCCTCCCTGAGGAAAAAAGGTTAAAAAGAGGAAGAAAAAGTAAAAATGCTGGGAAAGAATGTCCTGTGGGAGACTTTGCACTGGGGTTGGTGCATCTGGGAGATGATCCCTAATAGCAAATCTAACTTTGCACCCCAATATGGCAACGCAAGGCTGAACTGCAGAGGCTGACCCGAGCCCCAGTCTCCATTCAAAAGGCTTGATGCTCACTTCAAGGCACATCCAGCTCCTTTGTGGCTTCAGATAGAAGCACAGCCCCAGCCAGCTCACAGGAAAGTGTGTGGAAATCCCTGCCAAGCTGTCTGTATGGGGAAGAAACAGAGGCTGGAATGAGGTTCCTGAGTAATTGGCCCCATTTTCCTGGTTATTGGAACTTTGTGTAAGGATTGCTAAGAGCTGTCTGCAAACAGCACTTCTCAGATTGTTTATTTAGGTGCTTAAACTTGGCATAGCTGTGGGGATTTCCTACCCCCCTATTTTAAAATGAAGTTAAGGTTTCCCTTTCAAGTCAAGTCATTCTCTTAATGCAACTTACACAAATAAAACAGGCTTTCTCCATAGGACCCTCTTGAGCTGGAGATGCTGGTTCAGATGGGATGGAAACTTGATATAATGCAAGAAATTGCCCAGTAAGTGGTTTCCAGAGGAAACCAAGGAGAGCAGGAGATGCTGTTGCTCCCATTGCTTCCCTGAAATGCCAGTGTCCTTCCCAGAAAACCACTTGAAAACTTGCTGGAGAGAGTTGCTTCAAATCCCATACCTGGTTTCTACAGCAAAAACATCCATTGGCAGCAGCACTGGTAGGGAGTTGGGAAGAGCAAGGACAACAGCGCTTGGGTATGTATTAAAAGAGCTGACAGTGTGTCTTTCAGTGTCAGAGCCCAGCAAGGGGTGTAGCTTTTTGCCTGTCAAACCTTGGCTCATGGGTTGTGCTTTGCAATCTTTATTTAGGTATAGCCATACAAATTGTGCTTTGCAATATGTATATTACAAAATACATGGATACTGCAAAAAGAAATATAGATTGGTATAGATATGGATGTAGATTAAATTGTATATCTATAAAAGGAAGAAGCTCAGGTATCTGACTGATCCCGAGCTCAATAATTCAGGTTTCTCCGTAGGCTTTGGCTTGCAACCAAAGTGCATCCAGTGACGTGGGGAGCATGGTGCTGCACCTACAGCTTCTATGGGTCTTGGATTTTAATCTTTCCTTAGTTTCTGCCTCTATGGGGAGGCAAGTACTAAGTTGGGGATTAAATTGCCTTGTTAGAACCATAGAATCCCAGACTGGTTTGGGTTGAAGGGACCTTAAAGCTCAACCAGTTCCAGCTCCCTGCCATGGGACCAGAGGGAGCGATGTGGTTCCCAGGAAGCTGCATTGTGCAGTGCTTTATAGTGTGGAGCCGTAAGAAGCAGCTGCAGCTCTGCTCTTGGGCCATGCCTAAGGACTCCTCTGAGATTCTCAGCTGCAAAAGTGCCCTCTGAGCTGCCCTTCCTTAGGCTTGTATCCCCTGTTCCTTCTCCAGCGTGGTCCCTCCTAGGTGGGGATTTTCTTTGGTTCCCACTGAAACGCTGCAATTTGCAGAAATCCTCTGGGATCAGTCACCCTTATACAAAGTGCCCCGTGTCCATCCTGCTCTGCTGGTTAATCATTTCCCTGGGAATAGCCCACTGGGTCCCCTGAGTGACGCAGAAGGTGAACATGAATTATCAGTGGCGTGAAGAAAATGAGCTCTTAGTGGCAGCCACTGGTGTTTTGTGGCTTTTGCACACTAAATGTCACACCATGTTCAAGCCCCTCACACCCGCCTTGGGCTTCCCAAGGGCTGGAAGGGAGGCGGCATTTCTGCAGTCCCTGGGGTCGATGCTTTTGGCTTTGGCCACTTCTCCATTGCTGCTTTCTTGCATGGATTTCAAGCCAGCACATTGGGCTGCACCGAAATCCACCGCCTGGAGCTCGGACTGTTCTTCATTAGTGACTTTATTGCTAAATAATTTGCAGCATGGGCCTTGCCAGCGCTCCGACGGGAAGCATTTCAAGTATGCAAACCAGATTTTATGCTTTCCTGGTGCAGCTGCTGGCCAGATTGAGGGAGCTGCCTCTCCCTGTCCTGTCAGCATCACCTCCGCATGGAAGCAGCCCAGCACTTGTGTGGAGGGACCATAGCAAATACACAGGTTAAAACCCCTCTATTTCGTGCCTGGGTGGCATCCCGCAGACTGCCTGATACATGGGGAAAGGACCCAACTGCAGTAACTTGGAGAGGGGGCATTTATTTTGTGTTCCTACTTGTATTTTTCTGGCGACTGTAATGTGTGTGCTGAGGGGTTTATTCTTCTCCCCACATCCGCAGGTACGGTGCAGACTGGAGAAACAAGTAAGGTTTGGGGGGCCTACAAGGATGCTGGAGAGGGACTCTTCATCAGGGACTGGAGTGATAGGACAAGGGGTGATGCGTTCAGACTGAAACAGAGGAAGTTCAGGTTGGAGATAAGGAAGAAAATCCAGGAAAGCGCTTTATTACCTAAGCAGTGGGTGCAAGCTGTAGGAAACAAGGTCAGTGGAGCTTTCCAGAGGGGTCCATGCTGGGATGCTGCTGCAGTCCAGTTGCTTCAAGGGGTGTAGCAGTCGCTGGGTATAAATGTGAGAAATTCAAGGTTCAGGTCTGTAGGAGAAAGCATAATCTTTCCCTTTCCATCCTCAGAGTGGTTTAGCTGGATTCTGTTGAGTTCTGAACACGTGGATGGCTGGAGGCAGAGCTGACGTGGGTTGTATGGGGCATGGCAGAGCTCAGCAGCCTCTGTTGGACACTGGCCATATGAGCACTGTCTGTGAGTGGTTTGGATGGGGAGGTGGTTCTTTGTTTATTATTACTATTGTGTCTTAAACCAGCACCCTTAAACCACTTTATTGTTGCTATTACTATTGCATATTAAACCAGAAACCAGTACCCAGTGGAAGCTCCCTGCTCCCTACCCAGTGCCTCTCCATCACATCCCTCCTCCTCCTCCTCCTTTGGTCCCAGAGTGTGCTGCAGGCTTTAGGCTGTGCGGAGCAGCTTTAGCAAGCCGGGGGGAGTCACCCCAGGCAGCCCTTCCCTTGGGGCTGAGCCTGCGGTGAGTCCGTGCCGGGAGCTGTTGGTCACTTCCTTGCATTGTGTCTGCTCTTCCCCCAGCGCTGCTCCGGGAGGAGGTGGCTCAGCTGCAGGAGGAGGTTCACCTGCTCCGGCAAATGAAGGAGATGCTGACGAAGGACCTGGAGGAGACGCATGGCAGCAAATCACCGGAGGTGCTCTCGGCCACCGAGCTTAAGGTGCAGCTGGCACAGAAGGAGCAGGAGCTGGCGCGCGCCAAGGAGGCTCTGCAGGGTAAGAGCTGCGCATCCTTCTCACACCTCTCCCCCCGCACCCCAAAGCTTCAATTAAAGAGGGAAGGAAAAGCCAAGCTTTGCATGAGGACTTTGCATGAGCTTTGCATGTGGGGTGTGTTTGCGCTGGGGGGTTTGGCTGCAGGGCAGCACTCCCCAGGGCCTGCACACTGTCCTGCACTGGTGAGGGGTGGTGTGGAGCCAGGATGGACCAGGGTGCAAAGACAGGCAGGGAAATGGGGTGCGAGGGTGTTGCAGCATGGCAAAGGAATTCCTTCACGGCTGGCTGTAGAGTAGAGCCAAAAGAGCAGCTGAAATGCAGCTGGGGACGTTTGCAAGGAGGGGATGGGATGGATTTGATCCCCTTGGACTTGTAGGAAGGAAGCAGTGAGTTTGCTGGTGACTGCAATTTTTTTTACCCTGCTTGGAGTCATTAGGCTGGGTCTCCAAGTGATGTGCAGGGTCTTCTTTCTTTGTGCCTTGATCTGGCTGTTTTCCTGTGATGGTTGGTGCCATACTCTTCCTCCCTTTCCAACAACTGCATTGCGAGCTCTCTGTGAGCCCCAGGAGTAGGGTGAGCAGAGCAGAATGCAACACTGCAGCTTTTCCTCCCCCAAAATGAGCTGACAATGAGTCCAGGGCAGGATGGTTTGTTAGCTGGAGCTGGGGGATGATCCTGAGCAAGGGGAATCTTTCTCTGGCAGCATTGCAGGCTCTAAATATCATATCAAATCCCCAACATACCGAGTATAACTTGCACTTGTCAGCTCCTGTTTGTGGATTATGGAGAGAGGCTGTCAGAAGTTTTCAGGCTCAGAGGCTGAGCAGCACATGAGGAGCTGCAGGCAGGGAGAGCCCCCACCCGACACATCTACATCCGGGATGCATGGTGGGGAAAAGCGGGAACTGGGGAGGGGAGTTCAGAAAACGGGAGTTTGTCGGTCTCTGATTTATAAAAGCAAAAAATCAGCAACAACCAAAAGTATCTTCACCATCTCAGCGCTCCTCTTCCCCTCCCCATGCCCCCAGTGCAGCCTCCGGCAGCAGGAAATGTTCTGGCTTTATCCAACTGTAATTAGAGAAGAAAAGCCTTAATTAGAGAATATTTGCTGTGTGTGGACAGGGAGGGGAAGTGCTGATAAAAAGGAAAGCAGAACTATGTAAAGAGTGCAAAAAAAGGAAGACTAAATCATCTAAGAAGCGACAGTGGGGTCACACACATCTGTGGAGGGCAGTGCAGGAGAGTGAATTTGCCTTGGGAACGGTGAGTGTTAAAGGAATACCATGTTGGGGTTTTATTAGGCTTTTACTGGCTGCTCTAGGAGCCACTGGGATTAGTTTTCCAGGACTTCCCTGCAGGTGTGATGGCTGGGAAGCGGGAATGTCAGCTTGCTCTTGCAAAGGGACGTAACAAGAAGCCCATTTGAATTGATGCTCCTTCCATCCCTTCCAATATTGGAAAGGTTTTGTGTAAGTGGGAAGAGCTCTTTCTCTGGGCTGGATCTGGGCTGGAGGCACTGGGCAGCAGAGCAGGACTTAGCACGGCAGTGGATACAGAGATGGGTGATGTGGCAGCAGGATCAGCAGCTGGAGGAGCAAGAAAATCCTTTTTCCTTTCCATGAAACGTTGTTCCTAGAGAAACTTAGCCAAAAGGGGCGGAAAATGGCTGTGACTGCACCTAGTGTGTGGTTGTGCCAGGAGAAATGTATCTGCTGAGAGAGAGGCACTTGGGGAAGTAATGGCTCTATGTTGAGGTGGTGCAAGGAGCTCAGGGAAACTTGACCGTGCTGTCCTGTAGCTCAGGGCTTTGTGTGGTCGTGTCCCTCAGCCAGAGAGCATCTCCCAAGAGCAGCTCCCTCCTGATAACATTAAAGGTCCTCAGTGAAGGATGCTCCATGCCTGGCAGCATCAGCTGCAGCATCCCTGCACCTGCAGCAGTGCGCTGGGTCGTGTGTAATGTCATTAGCAGATAAGTTGTATGGAAATCTGTCACTGTTGCTGGCTCCGAGCCTGGAAGCGCAGCACAGCCAGTTCAGATGAATATTGGCTCGCACCATGCCTTAGCACAGAGGGAAGCAGAGAGGGTTTGCCAGTGGGGTTTGCTTTTGAGGGCTCCCATAGTTTTAACAGCCTTCGTTCTGCACAGGTACACAGTTTGTGATGGTCTGGATGGAGGAGGTGGGTTCATCTTCCCTTCTCAGCAGTGCATTTCCATCTCTTTCCAGCAGCATTTAGCACAGGGTAGCGCTGGCGAGGAGCCCGTACAGTGTCTTCCCTGTGCCGTACTAACAAGCCCTTGCTGTGGAGGGAGGGAGCAGGGATCTGGAGCAGCACAGGATGCTCTGCAGGAGGAACTTGAGCAGTTTCTGTGTCGCTGACAGTATGTGCTTTCTGCAGCTTTGTTGCACCATTTTCTGGGCTAATTCCATCTTCTGCCCTTCTTTTTAATCAGTTATCATCCAAATAAAATCCCAAAGTGCTACATCCTATCATCCTCCTCTCCTGTGCTTGGAGAGGGACTCTGGATTGTGCTTACAGTGTTAATGCAGTTATTTTCTTCCCTAGCTGGAAAGGTATGGATGTGGTCTGGCTTCCTGATGCTGCGATCTCGCATGGGAGATGTTGTAGACAGCTTTATTACTGCTGGTCCTGCTGCGGGAAGGGACCTGTGCCGGAGTGCCTGGAGGGCTCAAGGAGCCTCTTGGCTGGGTGACATCTATGAGCATGTGGGCTGATGGCAGAAACCCCATTTCTGGGAAGGTTTATCCAATATGCTGGAACTCGCCTGCAGGATTGTCATGCGGAGAGCAAACCTGGTTCCTGTTTGCTTTTTGAATGCCAAGCTGGAGACCTCAGGCTGGCTTTCCCTGCTGCTCAGGAAGGCATGAACCGACATCTGCTCCGCAAATGGGCTGTAGTCTGATCTCCTCCTTCCCAAACTCATGGCTCGGAGCTGTGATCCCCCACACTCCACGGGGACGGCATTTAGGCTGGGACAGGTCTCTTACAGAAATCCCCAGCACCCCTGGCTGGCTGCAGCATGGGGATAGGTAGCGAAGAAGCGAGTGGATGGGTGCCATGGTGTATGGGTGTCTGGAGGATGGGTGTCCAAGGTAATGGGTGTCCAGCCACTGACCCAGCTGAGGAACCCCTCTCCACCAAAAGGACATGGGGCTCTGCACAGAAAACCTATTCTGCTCCTTCGAATCTCTGCCTTAAATTCCCAGCAGAAGTCGCTGACCACCTCATTCTGTTGGGGGTCAGGTTTGGAAAGCTCTTGGCCTTGCAGCAGGGTGTTCCCAGGTAAATTCCCCCAAAAGGAATGACTCACCTAATTTCCTCTTGACATTCCACATTGCATTCGAGTTTTCTGCCTGCACCACAGCTCTGCGCCCCGAAGTGAGCGCTGCTGTGTCTGATGCTGTGGAACACTGACATCTTCAGTGGCAAAATCTCTGCAGGTGGTGATGTCTACATGTGCCTGTTCCATTACAAAGCAAGGAGTGGTGCTGCAGTTCCTCCACAGGGCTGACCAATTTTATGGCTTAGTCATGGTGACAATATTGAATTTCATGGTTGGAATAGAGAAACAGGAGAAATTAAGTGAATGTTAATGGGACAGGATGGGTTTACGTGTTCTTCTGGTGTGGGGCATCACTGAGGCTTGAGCGGTGTTTCCCTGAGGATGCCTTTCCCCATGTTAGAATATAAGTGTATGATTCAGTAAGTGATAAAGTCAGCTCTGGTCCTGTTCCTGTCATCAAAATCCACCTTTCACAGGGCAAGAAAAGTACTCACAAGTGTTGAGAGTCATAGGGAGCTGCTCTTCAAGAGGGTTGGAGATGGACTGCATCTACTGCCATTGCCCTCACTTGTGTTTGGGCTCTACCGCTTCATCCCAGGAGCAGGAAGCCAGGCAGAGATGCTGTTTCTATAGTCTGAACATAGCAGTTTTCCATCTAGTATCACATTATCAAGGTAATCAAACTAAGCATTATCCATATGTCTTCCAAGCAAACCTGGGCTAGATGGTGTGACCATCACTGCCTCACGTTCCCTTAATTTAATAATAATATTGAAAGGGGGGTGGTATCTATAACAGCCCCCAGCTTGGTGGGGGTGATGCCTGGTTTTAGCACACAGTAACTATCTACCGTACAGAAGCTGTTTGATGTTGAGGCCATGCAGGGTCATGGAGCGGTGGCACCTTCGGTGGGGACATCACTGTGTGGTTTCAGCCATGCTGGGAGTGATTAGAATGTGGCTCATTAGGTAAAGCTGGAAACAGAAGGTGCTGGAGGGGGGGACCTCAAATGGAACCCAGTGCAGAGCAGGTCCCACTATCGGCATCCGTCATCCTTCTCCAGGAGGAGTGTTGCTCAGGAAATGGATCATGTGGCAGGAGGTGGGAGCTCAAGTAACAGGAGTGCAGGTTGACTTCACACAGGATTAATGGTGTAGTGCCTGCATTGTGGGTATGTGGAGGGGTTGTGAGAGCTGGGGGGGTTCACACCAGCATTCCCAACCCATCTCTCCCGTTGCTTGCTGTTGAGGCTGGTGCTGAGTCCAAGGGATGAATGAGATCTCTCCCATCACTTGCTGCTGGTGCTGGTAGGATTGTATTCTCTGTCAGCCATGTGCTTTGGCTGGGAGGGGAAATGAATAATGCAGATAAGCTGCATGAGCTAAATGTTTCCTGCTCATGGTGTGGGGTTAGGATTTCTGCCTTCTCTTGTTGTCTTGGGCTTATGAACAGGTCAGAGGTTTTGCCAGAGCCCACAGTGCAGATGAGCTGTGGGAAAGTCTGTTTAGATATTCCTGGGGGGTGCGATACAGAAACCTGCCCTGGAGCATCAGACTGAAAGGAAAAAACCCATTTCACTTCCTTGGATGGCCCTGATGGCCACTGAAAAACTCCTTTCTTACTCCCTGGCTGCCCCTTCTGTCATGCCATGGATTGCAAGAACTCGTTTTCCCCACCAAGTAATTAGGTGGGCTTGTTTGCTAAGAACGCATGAAGCTGCTACACCAGGCTCATTGCGGGAGCCACTGGCAGCCCCAACTGCTCAATTCTGCCTAACTTTCCATTTTCCTCCTGCCTCTTTCAATTAATTTCCTATTAATTGGGTTTGAAATGAAGTTCTCCAGTGGTGGATAAATCTTCTTTAAGCTCAGGAGCTGATCAGTTCCGGGGAAGAGAGAGCAATGGTAATAGGAGGAAAAAGTGTGTTCATTTTAGCGCATCTCTCAGATATGAACTGAAACAAGTGGTGAAGTGTCCTGTGGGGTTAATAGGGAAAAACCTGCTCTTGCAATACCCTACGTCCATCATCTTCTCACAGCACTGGTTGGTGTGAATGCTGGCAAGTAGTCAACCTTTGGAGACGGTGTGTACTCTTCTAATAGGATGCCAGCACTGATTAAAGCAGGTTGTATGCTATGGGGAACTCGTTATTTAATGGAATTCACTGGGAGCCTGTTGTTGCCTCCAGCATAAGAGAGTGCAGATGTGACTTACACTTTCCTAAGAGCCTCTCAGTGCCCTCGAGGAAATGAAAAATACATATATTTATGTGTTGTAAAGCAGTTCAATGCTTGAAAATAGAGGGGGTTTAGCAGTGCGTTATCCTACCGGGATGGGGCTGAGACCAGGGTTAAGAGGGGCAGAAATTCCACCTTGAGAGGCCAAATCACTGAACGTGTCCTCAAGCCATGGCCTGTGTGGTCAGGTGCTGCTCTCTGTGGGGTCTGCGTCTCACCCCAGAGCGGCTCAGTCAAACGATCAGTAATTCTTGTCTTTCAGCAAGTTTCGAGGTGGTGTGAAATAACAGAGCGGGGGGCGGTGGTTGTTAAAGACACACGAGCAGTGGGAAAGGGCTTTTCTGTGAACTTCCTCCTTGTCCTGTGTGGTTATTTTTAGAGGGTTCTGTAGTGATTACCCAGGCTGGGAAGAAAATAAGGCGAGTCCTGATGTTGAAAGGGGCCGAGTTGTCCCTGGGAGGAGCCACGTTCATGGATGAGGAAGAGTCACACGCACTCCCTATCATGGGACAGCGTGAAGTGTTAGGACATTTCCTAGCTGATTTATTGTTTTCTGTGTTTTGATGCTTAGTGTTGGTCCAAAGCATTTCGCCTGGGTTTTAACAGATACAAATCTCTGTTGTCCCAGACATCTCCCTTTTCTTTGAGTCTGATTTTCTCCCCCACACCTTTTCCTCTGCTGACCTGCAAATCCTCTCCCCTTTCCTACTGGCTCCATCACAAGCACTTGGTTTATTTTGCATCTTCTCTGTGCACAGAACAAAGTTCCTACCTGAGTAAATACCTCCTTGTTGTAATGAGCCTGGTGGCTGCAGTGCACATTTAATGACACCAGCTCGCCCTGCTTCCGTGCAGGTGGAAATGCTTTTAAAATGCTTTTATTGAGTATTTAACAGAAAGTAGATGGCAGGGACAAGGGTTCCCAGGTGTAGGAGAGTGGGAGCAGAGCTCCCAGGTGCAAGCTTTCCTGTGCTGGGAGAAGGCAGAGCCATGAAGCCAAAGGTACCAAAGGTGCTCATTGCACAAAGGAAACTGATTTCCTTTTAAGCACGCAGTGATAATGGTTTTCCTGTGTTTTTTAGTCCACTTTTTATCGCATGTAAGGAGGGTCTCAGAGGCATGTTATAGTGGGGTTTAATACCAAGGTGAAGTGACTTGTTAGTGGGAATAGGGGTAGGAGTGCAGTGGGGGCTGAAACACTTGGTGTGGATTTCTTTCATAGGAATAGGTTGGATCCGTGCTTGTACCTGGGGATGGGTTCCACTCGTGATGGTGCTGTCATCTTCTGGTGACTTGTGTAGTACAGAAAGCTCTTGGTGGCTTTGGGGATGGCTTTACTAGTGGGTTTGAGGCTTGTAGTATACTTCTTTTAATATAGAGGGACAAATTGCAATGCAGGGAGTGTTGGAGGGGCAGAGGGTGTTTCATACCATCCCACTCCCTCAAGAGCAGCACTTCCTCAGCGTGGAAAAGCATGTGAAGTACTGGAATGAAAAGCAGTATTTATTCTGATTCCTAAGTTGGGTATGGGTTTGGTGGGGTGTATCTGGAGCAGGATGCCACCGGACTGTGCTGCCAAGGACCAAGTTTAAGCCTGGGCAGAGCACTTAATGTGCAGATATTGCTGAAGCCCCTTGTCTGACATGCATTCCTGGAATTCTTCCTGGTTTTATCAGACTCCCAGAAAGCAGGCCCTGTGTCAGGCCTGCGTAGAAGTGGGGAAACATGAAGGTCTTGGTCCCATCCTGTGGTGTCCCGACTCCTGTCATCCCCATGCAGCATCATCCTCAAGCTGGAATGGAGCCGTGCCCTGGGCTCATGGGAGCGCTGCTGGAATCTGCCTCATTGCTAAAAATAAACCTCTTGTGGTTTATTTATCCTGGAAGGGAGCAGCAGGTTTTCCTGCACCGGGACCTGAGGCTTTGGCAATGGTTTTGCTCCTGAGTCACAGAATCCCAGCCTGGTTTGGGCTGAAAGGGACCTTAAAGCTCCTCCAGCACCAACCCCTGCCACGGGCAGGGACACCTTCCACTGGAGCAGTTGCTCCAAGCCCCTGTGTCCAACCTGGCCTTGAACACTGCCAGGGATGGGGCAGCCACAACTTCTCTGGGCACCCTGGGCCAGCGCCTCAGCACCCTCACAGGGAAGAGCTTCTGCCTTATCTCCAGCCTGAACTTCCCCTGTTTCAGTCTGAGCCCATCACCCCTTGTCCTATCACTCCAGCCCCTGATGAAGAGTCCCTCTGCAGCATCCCTGTAGCCCCCTTCAGACACTGGAAGGCTGCTCTGAGGTCTCCACGCAGCCATCTCTTCTCCAGGCTGAACAGCCCCAATGTTCTCAGCCTGGCTCCATACCAGACGTGCTTCAGTCTTTGATCATCCTCATGGCCTCCTCTGAACGTGCTCCAACAGCTCAATGTCCTTCTTACACTGAGGACACCAGAACTGCACACAGTGCTGCAAGTGAGGTCTCACAGTGCACAGTAGAGGGGCAGGGTCACCTCCTTCAACCTGCTTTGACTCTGCTTTTCCAAGGGCTGAGCTGCCCCTTGGAGGGTGGGTGATAATCAGGGGCCACAGCAGTGACGTGATGGGCATGTTGGGGGGCATTCATCATGCAGATGAATTTTCATCTGCACCCGGCCCCTGGGGTTGTAATTTTGGTACTTTCTCCTCAAATAACCTAAGAGATGGATGCAAGGGGCTGGTGTGTTCATGTGCTTGAGATCTTGTCTCTCCCACAGCCATGAAAGCTGACCGCAAGCGGTTGAAGGTGGAGAAGACGGACCTGGTGAGCCAGATGCAGCAGCTCTATGCCACGCTGGAGAGCCGCGAGGAGCAGCTCCGCGACTTCATCAGGAACTACGAGCAGCACAGGAAAGTGAGTGTGGGAGCCCAGCGCCATGGGCTGGTGGCACTGGTGAGCATGAAACCTGGTTTGAAGTCAGGCAAAACCCACCAGAGCCCCAGATTGTCTCTTGTAACTGGGCAGACGCTCCCCTGATGCATGGGCTGCACTGTGGCAGGTTAAGGATAAATAAATACAGGAGGAAATCAGGCCAGGGAGCCAGACCTGGGAAATTCCATGTCATTTTAACCAGCTGCATAGCGGGCATCCGTATCCAGATCACTGCTGCATCCCTGAGCTCCCTGCTCCTGTCAGCACAAGGCTCCTGTGGTACCTGAAGGTACCGTTCGCCCTTTGGCACTGTGAGCAGCCAAAGCATCCCCCAGATGGTTGTGGCAGAGTGGTCTGTGGTAGCACATGGGTTTCCCCTTCCTGATGGCTTCCTCGTGTTCCTGCAGGAGAGTGAGGACGCGGTGAAAGCCCTGGCAAAGGAGAAGGATCTCCTGGAACGGGAGAAGTGGGAGCTGCGGCGGCAAGCGAAGGAGGCGACGGACCATGCCAGCGCCCTCCGCTCCCAGCTCGACCTGAAAGACAACCGCATGAAGGAGCTGGAGGCTGAGCTGGCCATGGTGAGCCTGGGAACACAGTGGGCAGGACGCGAGGGTCACAGCTCAGCAGCTTAAGTGCTTGAAGCACACCAGCAAGTTTTGCTTAGGTCAGATCTCTATTGCAGCGTTGAATCTAAGTGCTTGCTGCAGTGCTTGTACACGTGCATTTCCTGCAGGAGTTGTACTGTTGCAACACTGGCAGAAAACAAGTCCATCACTGAAGAGGAGCGGGATATCCTCAGTGCTGGGAGCAATACAATCATAGAATCACAGACTGCTTTGGGTTGGAAGGGGCCTTAAGATCATCCACTTCCAACCCCCTGCCACGGGCAGGGACACCTCGCAGTAGCCCTTGGCACCCAAGGTTCTGTCTGGCCTTGAACACCACCAGGGATGGAGCAGTCACAGCTTCCTTGGGCAGCCTATTCCAGTGCCTCACCACCCTCACAGGGAAAAACTTCTTCCTTATATCCTGCCTGAACTTCCCCTGTTTCAGTTTAAACCCTGTTTTAAGTTTAAACAATCCGTGTGTTTCTTTGCAAAGGGGAAGGGTGGGTTTGGGGCATTGTGCTGCTGCTGGTTCTGCTGCTCTGGGTGATGTTCACGTGGTTTTCCACCACCACCACGGCCTTGATGTCCTTCCCTAGGCCAAGCAGTCCCTTGCCACGCTGACCAAGGACGTTCCCAAGCGCCATTCCTTGGCCATGCCAGGTGAGACGGTGCTGAACGGCAACCAGGAGTGGGTGATGCAGGCTGACCTCCCGCTGACGGCCGCCATCCGGCAAAGCCAGCAGACCCTCTACCACTCGCACCCACAGCACTCGGCAGACCGGCAAGGTGAGCACCCAGCATGGGTCAGGGCAAGTTCATAGGATCCCAGGCTGGTTTGGGTTGGAAGGGACCTTAAAGCCCATCCAGTTCCAACCCCTGCCACGGGCAGGGACACCTTCCACTGGAGCAGTTGCTCCAAGCCCCTGTGTCCAACCTGGCCTTGAACACTGCCAGGGATGGGGCAGCCACAGCTTCTCTGGGCACCCTGGGCCAGCGCCTCAGCACCCTCACAGGGAAGAGCTTCTGCCTAAGAGCTCCTCTCAAATCTCCCCTCTGGCAGTTAAAGCCGTTCCCCTTGGCCTATCCATACAGTCCCATTGTCCAAAGCTCTTCTCCAGGTTTCGTGCAGCCCCTTTAGGCACTGGAGCTGCTCTGAGGTCTCCCCTTCAGGAGCCTTCTCTTCTCCAGGCTGCCCCAGCCCAGGCTCTCTCAGCCTGGCTCCAGAACAGAGATGGAAGAGTGAGGTGCCAAACCTGTTCTGGGGAGCTGCCTTACTCCCACATGGAGTAAAACATGGGCAAAATGCACCCAGGGTTTTTGGAAGGGCAGCAGCAGCTTTGCACGGTGCCGGCTTTGCCAGCATGATGGTAACTCCCTGATGCCCCCTCTACCTTGCAGCGGTCAGAGTGAGCCCCTGTCATTCCCGGCAGCCGTCCATCATCTCTGATGCCTCCGCAGCCGAGGGCGACCGCTCATCCACGCCGAGCGACATCAACTCCCCCCGGCATCGGACGCACTCGCTCTGCAACGTAAGGCATCCTGAGATGGGGGCTTGTTCCTGCTGGGGGATGCTGGTGGTCCTCTGCTTCCCAAAACAATGTTGGCTTTGGGGTGGGCATGGGTTGGAGGTTTGCTGACCTGGAGAGCTGCTTCCCTGGGTTGTTATCCCAGCCCCACTGTGATTCAGCTGCCAGAACAAGATGCTTTTGGCTGCTGAGATGGGGGGTCCTGGCTTGTTTGGGGCTGATTCATTTGTATCCATCTCCTTCTGCTGCAGGGAGACAGTCCTGGACCGGTACAGAAGAACTTGCACAACCCAATCGTACAGGTAGGGCATAAATCTCTGCTTAAATTCTCTCTCACGAGACCTGTCCTGTGCTAGCAAGTACTTGTGGGGGTGCTCGGTGGCATTGATTTGTGATAGCCTAAATTGTAAGTCTGGGCTGTCCTCAGATTTCCCTCAAAGTCTAGGTAATGCCATAGGTGGTCCCTGTGATCAGGGCATATCATGGTCTTAATTGGTGTAAGGTACAGCGTGGATTAGATTATTCTTCTGTATTTGACCCTCAAATATTGGGTATTTTTGCAAGCCATGCACAGCCCCTTCCCTGACCTGTTCCTGGAGCTGAAATCCTGAACCAGTTGAATTGAGAAACCAAAATCCCGGGAATGTGGGGAGGGGCCCAATTCCACTGCAAATCCCACCACACATTCCAGGAATATGGCTTTTATTCTTGGTCCAGAACCTTAGCATTTCTTGCCTAAGGAAGCTGTGAATGCCCCAACGCTGGCGGTGTGCAAGGCCAGGTTGGACAGGGTCTTGGGTGACATGGTCTAGTGTGAAGTGTCTCTGCTGGTGGCAGGGAGTTGGAACTGGATGATCTTAAGCTCCTTTCCAACCCAGACTAGTCTGGGATTCTATAACTGCTTTGGATCTGGACCTGAGTATTTTTGGGACCCATCCCCTGTTGTCCATCATCCCTCATGCACAGCAGTGAATGTAAAACCCGGTACCTAAACCTGCCCCTCTTCCCCCGCAGTCTCTAGAGGACCTAGAAGACCAAAAGAGGAAAAAGAAGAAAGAGAAGATGGGTTTCGGCTCCATCTCCAGGGTGTTCGCCCGGGGAAAGCAGCGCAAGTCCCTCGACCCCGGCCTCTTCGACGGTACGGCCCCCGACTACTACATCGAGGAGGATGCGGACTGGTGACCCCCTGTGCTGGGCGAGCCTCTCCCTGGCCTCGCCATCACCGATGTACATACCCCAGCCCAGCCCCGCCTGTGGACGTGTTACCTGTTGTCTTGAGAGCGATGCAGCTGTGTCGTAACTTCAGTTTTGGCCCTTTTTCTTGTGTTTTTTCCCCCATACCAGTAACTCCTTTGTTGTCGCTTGAGTTTGTCACTTTGGGTTAAGTTTTGCCTTTTTTTGTTGCTTGGTTGTTTTTGTTCTTTTTTCCTCCTTCTTTTGACAAAACTTGAAACTTGAAGGACTGCTGTGTCTGTAAATACCAGAAATATTGTGCACTTTGTGCTTGTGACGTCTCTTGTCCCAAACCCGCTGTTGTCCGGAGCCCAGCCCGTGGGATGTCCTCACTTGGGGATGAAGGACCTGCTCAGCTGAGGGACCTCAGACAGCAAACACACAAGATAGATGGAGAAGAAGAATCTCTCATGTGCTGTGATGTCTTCCTGGCCCCCAATGGAGGTGACCCGGGCTGGATGCTAACGCCTGCCGGTCTGGAAAGAAGTGTTTGAACGTTCCTTTTCGTTGTTTTAATTTATTTGCACAGAGCCAGAGGAGTTATTCTAACTAAATTATTGCAGAAGTTTGGGGAGTTTTTATATTTTTCCACGTCGGATGGGATGGGGCGGGGAGGAGGAAGGGGGTGTTTGTACTGTACTGTCCTGGGAAGCTGCTGCCGGGGGAGCTTGGAGCCGTGGACACCCCCCTCCAGGCTCCCATGGCCCCACGGCCACAGATACCCCAGGAGCACTTAACGCCTTGGAAAACACAAACCTAAACACATGCCAGGAAATTGGATGGGGGGGAGCTGGTGGGGGCTTTGCCCACTCTTTTTCCTTGCTTTTTGGGGGCTCACCCTTTGCTTCAATTTAGGGAATCCAGCAAGAGCTGGGAGCAGGGGGAAGGGGATATCCTGAGATATCCCTATATCCCAAGACGGGGCTGGCCACCCCACTCCCATTTGGGGTGTTTCCGCCAGTGGGGGGATGGGGCAATCGGTACGAGTTCCCACCGGGGTGGTTTTGAAGCACGAAGTCCACCTTGTGCTTCCAAATCCCTTGGGAAATGCCCCAAAACTGCCCCCCGGCGCGGCGGCTGCTTCCCCTCTCCACTAACATGCGCCGCGCTCTGCTTATGCCAAGATAAGTACCTTATGCTTTAATGCTTACAATATAATTTTAAGCTCTTAAAAACGAAGCAATGTATTAAGACTTATTTAATGATGCTGTAACAGTGTATTGTTTTTCTTGATTCCCATTCTGGTTGAAAACAAAGAGGGGTATTTTTGTCTTAAATCACCGAACTGAACTGCCGATGCCCTTGCGCTGTGGATTCCTGCTACCGGGATGATGCAGAGAGGCCGTGGGGAGGGAGGGAGTGAGGGACCAGCGTGGGGCTGCAGGGCAGAGATTGCCCCATGGCATCTTTCTCTGCAGAGAGGCGTTTTTGTATGTTTTGGGGGGTTTGTTGGTTTGGTTCTTTCGGTTCTCCTGGAGTTCCTATAACTTAAAGTACCGGCCACCTGAGCAGATGAGCAACCTCCGTGTTATCCAGTAGTTTCCTTTTGCATTTCAGCTTTTTCTTTTTTTTTTTCTTTTTTTTTTTTGTTGTAAATTAGGAAATTATTCTAAAAAAAATTACTAAGAGGATGATTTATTTAAAAGAGAACTTGGAGAAATAGCATATGAATTATGGGTAACATTAGATTTAACTTTTCCCCCCGAGTGGGGGAGAATCCTTGAAGGCATGGATGCAAATATAAAATTATTAAAGATCTAAATAAAGCTTATTTTAAAGTATGGAGGAACTCCATGTGATTTAATTGCTCATCAGACAGAGACCCTGGGCTGACGCTGGTTGTGGCACTGGCCACAAGACAAATCACCCCTGCCCTGACTGAATCAGGGGTCCCTGGGGTAATGGGGAATGCAGGAGAGGACTGCATCTATAGACCAGCTCTTTCCCAGGACCAGATGCTGGCCAAGTGCTTGCAACCGAATACAGAGATGGGGCCATTAGTTTGTCTGTATGATATTGGGATTTAAGGATTTAAGGTAAGCAAAGGTTTGGGAATGTGGGGGAACAGACATATGTTCTCCTCAGATGCGGAAGATGTAGTACTGAGGACCAAGAAACGCAGGTGGGACAGAAATGAGAAGGTTTTGTGTCGTAATGCTTGTTTGTGGGTAAATTGCTAATTTATGATTGGATAAGTTGATATTAATAATGTTTGTCCAGTGTCTGAAGGGGGCTGCAAGGATGCTGGAAAGGGACTCTTCATCAGGGACTGCAGTGATAGGACAGGGGGTGACGGTTCAAACTGAAACAGGGGAAGTTCAGGTTGGAGATAAGGAAGAAGCTCTTCCCTGTGAGGGTGCTGAGGCACTGGCACAGAGTTCCCAAAGAATCTGTGGCTGCCCTTTCCCTGGCAGTGCTCAAGGCCAGGTTGGACACAGGGGCTTGGAGCGAGCTGCTCCAGTGGCAGGGGTTGGAGCTGGAGGAGCTTTAAGCTCCTTTCCAATGCAAACCACTCTGGGATTCCATGAAATGGCATGGATAATGAGCCCTTGGTTTTTTTCTTTTTCTGAACAGAATCACGCTGTCTGTGAGCAGAGGCAGAACAGGTAAGAGCCACCGTGGTCTGAAGCAGGGAGAAAAACCCACTCCTGGAAGCCAGTTGGCTTCCCACCTCCGTCATCTGGAGCTGTAACAGTCTCCTTGGTGGCTTTCATCCCCTCCAACAGCCTGTCCCCCTTGCATGGGGGCGGGCCCGGGCTGCAGGAGAGCCTGTCCCTGCTGCTGCTGCATCCCTGGCTCGTGCCACAGCATCCCCGCTGCAGCGTGCTGCGATGCTGCCATCGTGTGAGCACTCCCGGAGCCTGTAAGGCGGGTGGGGGCGTGTTTAGTTATGGCTGACTCGTGGTGTTTGTGCACTTTGCACCCATAACGTTGCTGGGCAGTCACGAGTGTGTTTCCTGGTGAGGACTTTAGACCGAGGAAGGAAAATGTCACAGCTCTGTGCCAGGGCGCAGCATTGTGCCGGGGTTATTGCGCCTCAAAGCACCATTTTTTCATCTGGACAACTTCTCCCTTTTTACCAATTTCCTTGGAATATAAGAAATTGTCATTCCCCTCCAAACCTTCATTGGCCTAAGCTGAATCATAGATTTTATTAACAAATAATTTGGTTCTGCCTCATTGGCCACTAACACATGAAGCAGCAGAGATTCCACTGCTGACCATTGAAGCAGAACCTCTCTCATCCTCATCACCTCTCTCTTAAATGTGATTTAGGGCAATTTTTTCCTTAAACAGCTCTATCCACTTCATGGTAATCCCTCATATTTTCAACTAAAGCCTGTTTTCCTCTAAAGTGTTGTAAGAAATGCTTAATTTAACTTATCTGGATTTCTATATCTACATTGTTTTAATCTAGATTATTCTGTCTGTCGCATCACCTTTGGGCAGGAGAGCACTGATTTTTTGTATACAAAAGAAATCCAAATGGGATGAGTCCGTCATGAGCTATCTTGGACAGCACCAGACTGTAATTGAGTCTACTTTCTGATGCCTCTCTGTGCTTACTTCTGCATTCCTCCGAAGTCTGTTCTAAAGTCACATTAAAAGGCCTTGTGTCACATTAAAGACTCCTTTAAAAGGCCCTGCAGAGCGCACAGGGATTGCAGTGCTCCTTCCCGGCATAAGCTGGTCCCGATGTTGTCTTTGGGTGACGTTATAACTGTCACTGGGCATTATAACTGTGTGTTACCTGTCATGCTGCCGCCATGCACCAGTGAATCAGGAGGGAGTCTGAGGTGGCAGCAGGGATGAGTCCAGGGAGGTTTCCTGCCTTGGCCAGGGACTTGCCCCATGCTTTAGGCAGGGGAGGTCACCTCCCTGGGCTCAGCTTTTACATCCAGGAGCTAAAATGCATGTGCAAATAGCTGAATAGATCGTCAGGGTGGTTGGTGGGTCACAAGATGTGGGTGATGGGTGACGTGAATGGTGGCATCTCCCCAGTGGTGTCGAGGGCCACTGCTGAGGCTGCTGGAAATGTGGAGATATCCCTGCCTTTTATTCACCCCTTTTCAAGGTGTCTTCAACTCTTACTGCTTTGTGTTTATGAAGCCAGTGTTGGAAATGCCTTTGTGTGAGTCCTCACCTGCCGGGAATGCAGCAGTGCCTGGAAGCATTCCTTGCAGCAGGAATCCCATGTGGCCTTTGGGACATCCTGCTCTGCCGACTGTCCCCCACTTCAGCCCCTGTCCTCAGCTTCCTACTGACCGGAGGCAGCCACAAGCATCAGCAGCAGCACAGGCCGAGTTGCTCTGCACCATCCAGCTGGGACACTGGACTGCGCTCGGGCACCATGTGCAAGTAGCAAGGTTTCCTTGGAGTGTTAGGATGGCGGGTGAGTGATTTCCGGACATTTTCCCGTTCTCAGGCACAAGCCATCCCTCACCATCCGCTCCCAGTTCGGCAAAGCTGCATTAAACCCCTGCCCAGCTCTTGCTATCCAGCCACAACACCACCATTGCTCTCCTCTCCCAGCCCTGTTATCCTCAAGCCCCTGACCCTGTATTCCCAAGCCCCCTCCTGTCCTGAGCAAGCCACTTACTTCCTAGCGGCACAACCCAGAGCACTGAAGCCCTGAGGAATACAAAGCAGTTCCTCACCCCTCTCATGGCAGCGAGGGGCTGGTTCTGCTGCCCAGCCAAGCTGTGCCTTGGCAAGGCAGGAGCGAGCTGGAGCATCGCGGGTGAGCTGCAGCAGCCCCGAGGCTGGCGCCAGGAGGAAGCAGCAGGTTACTTATTACTACCACAGCAGATCTATTTATGCTGTTCTCCAGGTTGCAGACGTGCGGGTGCTTGAACGGGCAGACGCTGACCTGGCACGGTGGTTGGACTGGTTGGACTGGAACCACCTCGACGTCCCGGCAGCCCCCGGGGACACCCACTCCCCGCACCAACAGGCTCCTCACCTCGCCAGGGAGATGCTGGCGGGTCACATCCTCCCATTGGGAAAGCACGGGATTGTGCCAAGCAGGAGCATGTGGAAATGCCTCCCAGGAGGCTGCTTTTTCCTCTTGTATTTCCCACTTGCACCACAGGTTCCCAGCCCGTGGCCTGACGGAGGGGCTCTCTAAACGGGTATAGAAACCAAGGCATGGGGAAGAGAGACAGCAGTACAGGCCTGTGGGCTGGGAACTGGGTCTGTGGGAGCACGTCATGGAGCAGGCTGGGATGGACTTTCATCCCAGGGCAAAGCCAGGGCTTTGCTGTTCTCCATGTCCTCGTGGGAAATGCCGGGATAACGAGCCTGGGCTGGGAATTTGGGATTAAGTCCCTGTCCCCAGCCCAGGGAGGGGGAATCAAACATCACACTCCCCCCAACCCCCTGAAAGGCTGCACTGTCAGGGAAGGGTGGCTTGGGGCTGTAGGAGCAGGCACAGGGGGGGAGTGGAAACCTGAGCATCCCCCCCCGGATGCATTATAACTTATAATTAGTTGTTGTGAAGTAACTCTGTGTTCATGTGCATGGGCGATGTGGGGGCTCTGCTGATCCGGCTCCCCTGGGTGGGCTTTTCTTCCTCCAGGGCAAGCTGGCTGCAGGTATCCAGGTTCGGCCGTGCCTGGAGCGGTGGGTTTGGCTCGCTGTTAGAAAGGTTCGGGGGATTCCTGGGATGTGGCTGTGCTCTGGGATAGGCTTCGCAGTGATTTTCTCATCCGTGGGGAGCACCTCTGAGAAGGTGTGAGCGCTTTCTGCCGGTAATACGGGGTAACAGGAGCCCCTGGCACCGCCGCAAGTGCCAGGGCATCAAATGCCCCTCTGAAAGGCCCTTTTGTTGCCTGCTGGTGGCTCCCGGTGGGGCTCCAGTTTCCTCCTCGGTGTTCCTGTGCAAGCAAGGTCTTTATCCTGCATATTTGGTTGGATAAGCAGTCAGGAGAGATACCAGCCCACCCTGGGAATGTGTGCAAGGGCAGGATTCAAGCTGCCCATAGATAAATACCCACCCTGGATGGCTGCTGTAGCTGGAAAGGCAAATGAGGCAGGGATATGCATGGAAATGCATTGTCCCAAAGCAAAGCGCGCAGCAGAGGAAGGCAGGAGCATCTGCAGCACCCAGGCTCTGCCTGCTGAGGGGTGCAAGTGAGTCCCTGAACTTAAGGATGGACAAAGCAACCGGGGTCAGGGAGAGAGGAAAGAAACCTGCTCCGAAGGGAAGCAGCTGAGCCAAGGGGAGGGATGAAGTGGCTTGAGTGTGCCCCTGGAAAGATGTGCAGGCAGTCCCAAAGAACCATTTCTGGCCAATATTCAGCTTTGCAGAGCATAAAGAGCCACCTTCACTGAGGGTCCCCCCTGTGCCAGGTCCCCAGAGCCCCTTGCAGGGTGGGTGACCTTGCTCCAGCCAGGGCTGAGCTCTCCCTGTGCAGCATCAGTGCCAGTTAAAGCGCATTTTCCCACCTCTTTCTGCAGAGAAACCAATTCCCGGCTGTAGGCACTGACTGCGGGAGCTGCCCAAGAGCACACGGTTGCATTTGGCACAGAAAGGTGCTGCGGATTTGCCTGAGCTGGTGGCCAAGCCTGAAAATGCCAAACAAGGCTCGCAGGTAAGACCCCATACTCAGATCTGTGTAAGGTCATTTTCTGTCGTAGGACTGCTCTCATATTGGCCTTTGATTAGAGAAGGAGGGTATGGTGAGCAGGGAAGGGCAGCCCTGCTGCGCATCAGGAGGGGGAGCCGGAGCAGGTGAGCCACTGGAAAATACCATTGGTTCCATGTGGGACTGCTCTGGTAGGGATTGATGCAGCAAAACCAGGGGGATTTCCCAGCCAGCATCTGAGCAGCAGTGCCCCCAAGGCGGGGTTGTGTCGTGCTGAGTCACGCGAGGGGATGTGACGAATTGCGTTGGGTTTGTGATGGGTTTTGCCTCTGCAGGAGCTTAAGGGACAGGAAAAACTGCAGGGGCTGGTCCAGCATGTGTGGCAGTGCTGCTTTTCACTCCTGGCTGGAGGAAACCCCAGTGTCATCCCCAAAGGAATTCGAATCCTTGGTGGTGGTTATTGTACAGCTGGGGGTGAGAAGTGTCGGGAAAAACACACCCCCATTGGTGCTGGGATGGCAGCTGGGAAGAGGTGATGCTGGACATGGTGTTAACTGTGATGGGGTTTGCTGGAACGCAGCTACAGCTCAGCTTCCAGCTGCCCCACTGTGTTGGAAACACGCTCCCACTTTGGTAACTATTGGATGTACAGTGCATGGAAAGATTGATCCTGCCCCTCTGTCCACTCTCATAGGATCCCACTTGGAACTGTGTGCAGTTCTGGTGTCCTCAATGTAAGAGTTCCTGGAGTAAGTCCAGAGGAGGCCACGAGGATGAGCAGGGGCTGGAGCACCTCCCCTATGGAGCCAGGCTGAGAACAGTGGGGCTGCTCAGCCCGGAGAAGAGAAGCTGCATGGAGACCTCAGAGCAGCTTCCAGTGTCTGAAGGGGGTTACAAGGATGCTGGAAAGGGACTCTTCATCAGGGACTGTAGTGATAGGACAGGGGGTGATGGGTTCAGACTGAAACAGGGGAAGTTCAGGTTGTATATAAGGAAGAAGCTCTTCCCTGTAAGGGTGCTGAACCCACCCAAACCATCCAGGATTCTGTGGTTGTTCACTTGCATCTTAGGCATGGAAATGTGCAGTGGTTCCCTGCTTCCCAGAGCAGCCCACAACCCCATGCAGAACAACGGCTGTACCTGGAACGGCTCTTCCCAGGGAGCAGGTGGTGAACTGGGAGTATTTATAGAGGGCAGCAACCTGATTAAAGCGCTTTCCAGGCTCCTTGCAACCCGAAGCCATGCTCTGTGGGGTTATTGCCTTTGCCTCGTGGAACACAGTGATGAGCCCAAGTGGTTGTGGTTCCTCAAACAGGGTTTCTGCTCGGAGCTGCCCAGTTGAGGACAGGCTCTGCTCATGGGTAAGCGCCAGTTTCATGGTGCACATCACTCACAAGTTGCTTTTTAAACTAGAAAGGGGCCTATGAGCACTGTGAGGACCCTGCTTGGAGCGGGTGACCCAACCTGTAACCCACAGCTGGGATAAGGTGTGGGAAAACGTATAGTTCTTATATACTCCATGATGCAATGCAGGGATTGCAGGAAGTAGGTGCTGCACGAGCCTCCTCCGGGGTTCCAGGACCTCAGGAAGCAGGCAGGTTGGGTTCTGTCCCCTTCACTACTGGGTGCCCAACGAGTGTGGAAAAGGGAACACCAAAGCACATCCCTGATGTGCCTGAGCTCGCTGTTGCTGCACGCACACACCCTTTGGAGAAGGGGAATCAGAACCATCCCGTGCCACCGCCTGCCCCGGCTGAGAGCTTCCAGAAAGCACCGAAAGGAACCACAGCTCCATAGAGGGAGCGGAGGGGTCGCTCAGGGATGGTTCCTTCCCCCCGCTGCCCGCACGGTCAGCGCTGCCCCGAGGCCGCCCCGCCGATGGGGCCGGGCCCTGCAAGCGCCGCCCCGGGAGGGCCGGGCCGGGAGCTCCGGGAGGTGCCGCAGCCGCCGCCGGGAGGTACGCGGGGCCGGGCCGGGGGCTGCGGGACCCGAGTCCCGGGAGGAAGCGAGTGAGCGGGGCGGGGAGCGGGGGATGCGCTCGGTGCCGTCGCGCCGGGGATGGGACCGGAACGGGGTTGGAGCCGGGACCGCCTCGGGCTGGGCTCGGTCCCGCGGTGCTCGGGGCAAGGAGCGGGGCTGGGGCAGGCTTAGATCGTGGGCAAGGACGGGACCGGCTGAGGCTCAGTCCCGGGGCAGAACCGGCTCGGGAGGGGGCCAGGCTGGACTCAGCCCCAGGCTGGAGCCGGGTCCCAGTTGGGCTCTTCTCTGCGCCGGGGGCATCAGCCGGGGCTGGAACCTGCCCCGTGTGGGGGCCGTGGGGGCCTCTGAGCGCGGCCCGTGGGAGCGAGGGGTTCCCGGTGCCGTCCGGAGCTTGGTCCCAGCTCCAAAAGGCGAAACCCCCCGAGGGGAAACGTGCCCAAGCCGGGGGTGTGCGCGGCACGGGGAGGGCTCGGGGGTGGTGTGGGGGTCACCCCTCGTGGCACTCGAGCTTGGTGCCCTGCGGGTACTGAAGCGGCCTGATGAGAGTGAGGAGAAGAGCGGCCACCCTTTGGGAAGGATCCGCAGCTTCACCACGGTTGTCAGGAGGAGGGGAGGGAGGGAGGGAGGGAGCCCCATTCCCAGCCCAGCGGCCCCTTTGCGGCGCTTTCCATGGGAGATGGGAGCCGCGTAGCACAGACCCATTGCTCGGAGGCGTCAGGCCAGGGGAGGTGCAAGGGACGGGGTGCGCACGAGTGTGTTTGGGAAGCAAACAAAGACAAAGGGAAGGGAACCTGCGCGGGGCAGGTCCGTGCCGGGTGCTCTGTGACCCGAGCGCTGGTCGGGGGGTTGCAGTTCTTCCCGCTGTGCCATTCCTGCCAAAGAAGGGGTGCCCGCGCCTTGGAAGGGCTCCGGCAACTCTGCCAATGGCCCCCAAGTGGTGCTTTAGAGAGAAAGCAGCCCTGGCCCCCGGCGCGGGCAGCCTCCTGCGCTGCGGGTTTGGGATGCAGGCCATGACAGTGGCAGTTACCTTGGGAAGCTCCTATCTCTGCTGTGATGATTTATTCGCATGAGGGGCAAGGGCGGAACCACGGAATTCTTGGGTTTGGAAGGTGAGGTCGGGTTGTAAACCCCTTCAGGTGGGTGTTTGGGTAGCCCGGGAGAGCAGCCACGCATTCCACCTGCACTGAGCTCTGTCGCAGCCCCGTGCTGGAATTGTTGGCTGCTGGGGGGTGTTTTATGGACTTCTGCTCTGCCTGGGTGGTTTTGGCCTTGCGAGCCAGCTCTGCATGTTTGTGTGTGCCAGGAGCAATCCATGTGTGTGTGTTCCCCATAGCTACCTACAAAAGGGGTGTCTTGGGAATCACGGGATGCCCAGCACCAGTGCAATGGAAGTAGGTTGAGATGCGTTGTTGCAGCAGAGGTTGTGTGTGAGGGAACCCCATGTCAAGGGCTCCTTGTGCCCCGCTGAACTGATCCGTGTCTGTGGGAGCAGCTCTTGCTGTGGGCAGCGTGCCCCAAAGCAGTTGTTTGCTGGAGGTCATTTGGAGCGTGGCTGGGTTCGTTGGGAAGCACGTCCGTGTGAGCAGGAGCCCACAGTGCTGTGTGTGACACAGGGTGCCCTCCGCTTGGCCTGGTGGAGCCTGGGTGAGGGCAGGCTGCCTCAGGACGCATGGTCCTGGCTTTTGCTGCTGGTGGGATTTCAAACCCCTTAAAGTAGGGAAGAACCTCCTTTGATGAGTCCCTTCTAACCCAAACCAGGCTGATCACAGGCTGATCCTGCAGCCCTGGGTGTCTTGGCATGCCAGCCAGGACGACAAGCTTCCTAGATGGCCACGGGGAACACATGGGTGTGTGGCTGATGAACCCAGCCCTCACCCCAAGTGACTCGGAAGTATGAGATGCCTTTGATTTTTGCTATGGGTAATGACACGGGTGGGGAAAAACCTCAGGAAGCGCCTGCGGAAGGAGCAGTGTTTGCCCATGGGCACCCTGCAGATAGCTGAAGGTTGGTGATGCTCAGCACCATAAAGGAGCTGCCTATATCTGCGCTCGCATGGAGATCCTGGGAGGCTAAGGCAGGGCTGTCTGCTCCCAGCTGGCGCGTGGGAGGAATGATCCCTCCAGCAGCAAGGTATGTGTCCATCTTGGGAATGCAGCTCAGTGTGTTTCTTGTTCCCAGTGCATTTATTAGGCAGAAACCTGTGTTAAGGCTATACCAAAGCAGCCGCAACTCCTGCATGAGCTGTGCAGGAAGCGTGGAGCAACCTAATCCCCAGCAAACCTCCGTCCCCGTGGGAATACCTATGCCTGCCTGGGCGAACACTGGGGCTTTGTGCCTGGCTGCCCGGCCGGCTCCATCCCTCCCCCTGCATCCTCCATCACTCCCTTGCTGCCCCATTGGCTCCTCTCTGGGTTCTTCTTGCTTGTTGGCTGTTTGAGAAGTGAGGGGAGAGGTGATACTGCTTTGGGGCGCAGGTGAGATGAAGGACATTGCTGAAACCCGTGGTGAGGATGAGGAAGGTGGTACCAGCACGATGTGCCGGGTTAGTGGCTTGCAACAAGTTGAGATGAGGCTCCGGGTCTCCCGTGGTGTGATAGGAGCTGCTTAAAGCACTCCGGGAAGGCTGGGAAGCATTGCGAGGCAAAGGGAATGCCAGATTTAGCTTCGGGGGACATCAGAAGGGCAAATGGGTAATGTCTGAAGGCGCTGAAAGGCTTCAAAGGAGAGGGTGGTATCTGGCACTGAGGGAGGTCACAGACCAAGAACCATGGGGGAAGGCTGCTGGAACAGCTTTATCTTGGCAGGAAACAGCAAATCAGGGAAGTAAAGGAGAACAAAAAGTGAACACAAAGGTGCGAAGTGGAATTCAAAGGGAAGCAGGAAGGAGACAAAGCCCAAGTGCTGGGATTTGCCCAGGCCCACAGCACAGGCTGGCAGTTCAGCTCCCTTCTCCGGCCCCAAGAGTGGTAAAGCCCCCAGAGCTCTGGTTTAGCACCCCCTTCCCTGGGTCCTTAGGCTGCTGTTGGCTGCTTGTGTGAGCCGGGCTTGGGAATAGCGTGGACACTGCACACAGCGGGCTGGACCTGGTGAGGGCTCACTGACCTGCTGGGAGCCTGTGGCAGCATCATTATCCCCAGGAATAAATGGCAATGTCCTTAAATACAAATTTAAAGGGACTCTGTGTCCAAGTCCATTACTGCTTTGCAGAAAGAACTGCTCTGATGCTGTAATGAAATTACGGGGAGAAAGAGAGTCTGGGAGGCAGTTTCTTATACTTCAGTGGCAAAGTTCAAGCTAATCATAGAATCCCAGAGTGGTTTGTGTTGGAAGAGACCTTAAAGCTCATCCAGTTCCAACCCCTTCCCATGGGCAGGGACACCTTCCACTAGAGCAGCTTGCTCCAAGCCCCCTCTGTCCTGGCCTTGAACGCTGTTATTCTGCAGCCCTCAGCGTGTCTGTCTGGGTGCATTGCAGCATCCTAAGCTCGGGAATGTACCGGGAAGCCTTGGCTTTCCCATGATGCCCTTGTTTTGCAGGAAGCTGCAGTGCTGAGGGCATGGGGTCCCCTCTGGGTGCGCTGGGAGAAGGGGGAAGCACCCTGTGTAGTGTTCTGAGAAAGCACTGTTGCTTGCTGGGTGCTGTCTGCAATAGTGCAACTGAGGAGGAGCTGTTAAAAATGAAACTTAAGGAAAAAAAAAAAGCGGTGAAACAGCTCCTAAAGTGTCCGTCGGGAATGCCGAGAGCGGTGAATGTGGGTTGCATTCCTGTGCGCTGTTGGCAGGAAGCATAAGCAGCAGAACATGGGAAAGCCCTGCTAGTCTGCGCGGGGCTGTCCCTCTGGGTCTCTGTTCCCTGCTGAGATGCTCTAGAACAGGCTGTGGGTGGTTGTCCAAAGGCCTAACCGGCATTTCAGCTCAGCTGCATGGTGCTGGGTATTTCCCTCCCCACTGGAGCAGGGAGCTCCCCACATCCTCTGGGCTGTATCTGGCCAGGAGCATCCCTGATGCTGGGGCAGTGGAACGTGGGCAGCCACAATGGCCTAAAGATGGGAGAATACAGCTCGAGTTGTGACGTGTTGGTCTGTGCCTCCATGGGGGGTTTGTGTTGCTGGTGGGTTGAACCTTTGTGTGACAAAGCTTCTGCTACTGCAGGAATGAGGTCGAGTGGTCGCCAATTAGCAGGGAAGGTGGTTAATGAGAAGGCAGGTTGGGTGTAAGCATGGAACAGACTGCCCAGGGCAGTGCTGGAATCACTGGAAGTGTTCCCAAGCTGTGTAGATGTGCTAGGTTAGTGGTGGCCTTGGCAGTGCTGGGCAACGGTTGTACTGGATGAGCTTAAAGGTCTTTTCCAACCCAGCTGATTCCATGATCCTGTGTTGCTCCATCGTGGCACACTGTGAGCTGTGCATCACGCTCTGACTCCTTGGAAGCCCTGGAGCAAGATCATCCCATTCCCTGAGACTGCATCTGGGTTTCACCCGCTCCCTGGATGCAGACTCATTCCTCGTGAGCCCATGACAAAACTGTTGCTGCTGGAGCCGGAACGGGAGGCGGTGTCAGGGAGAGATCCAAAGGTTGCAGAGGGCAGGGAGTGTGGCGCTGCTGCAGGCAGTGGTGGCTGTTGTGCTTCCTCATGAGTCACCTCCATGGGGCCGGGATGCGGAGCACGATCCGAGGCTGACTCCGTAGGAGCTCTGCATCCCCACAGTGGGTATGCTATTGTGAAGGGCTGGTGTCTCCCACAGAGGGGAAGATGCTATCTGCTGCCACCTTGGCTGCTGCCTGTGCCAAAAGCCTCCAGGCTGTCTCCAGGTGTGGTGGTGGTGTGTGCTTGATCCCAAGCCCTCCCACACTGAAGTAACAGTTGGGAATGTCCCAAGAGAAGTCATAAGGTGCCCCTTGGCTCCGGCAGCTTGCAGGGAGCCGGTGGGAGGTGCGGGAAGCCCAGGCAAGGACAGAGGAGGTGGAGGTGCTCCCGGCTTCGCAGCCACACCAGTGGAGTTTAATGATTCAGAGATCCTGGTGTAAATCATTGCCAGGGCGGCAGGCATGTGTGGGATGGGGATGAAGGTGGGTCTGGCTGCAGAGAAGACCATGTGTCCTGGGCAGACAACGGCTGGAGCAGGGCTGGAGCAGCCTTTCACTGTGCTGATGTGTCCCTATGGATGGGGCTGCCCCAGCACCACGGATGCTGGACTGGAGGCAGAGATAGCAGCAGCTCCTTCTCCGGCCACTGACGTCAGGGTTATTGCTAAAAGCAGCGATAAGCACATGCTCTGGAGAGCCAAAAGAAGAGCTAATTCAATAGAGACACAGACTTGTATGTCAGGTCTCCTTTAATCTGATTGCAGAGGGATCTGCATAGAACTTTCAGACGCAGAGATGATGTAGAATTGTAAATCCTGCCCTCTCCCAGAGCTGAGGTGCCCCAGGAAGTCCAGAGAGATTGGGAACAGGCACGAAGGCTCAGACCCCAGGTTTAGATGGAGCTGAGGAACAATTCCTTCCCCAAAGGGTGCTCAGGGCAGCGCTGGAGTCACCGGCCCTGCAAGTGCTCACACCCTGTGTAGATGAGGCCTCTGCCATGGGTTAGTGGTGGCCTTGGCAGTGGCCTTGGCAGTGCTGGGGTACTGGGAGAACCCTGGCACGCGCATGGAGTAAAGCAGGGAGGCTCCAAAGGAGGTCCAAGGCTCTGGCGGAGCTTTGCTGCAGGGCTCCCGCTTACTCGCCCGTGGGTGCAGGAAGGGGCTGTGCTCAGAGGTCCGCCTCCCCCAGCCGAGGGCAGGAGGGTTCGCTGCCAGGATGCTCTGCCATGTGCTGGCGGTTTTGCTTTCTGTTCCCCACGCAGGCAGCGCCACGGGGAGCCCCACTCGGTCTGCGCCAGGGCTAAAGGAGGAGTTGTACCGATTGAGATTCCTTCCTGAGCATTTCCAGGTTGATGCGCAGTGACAGCTCCAGAGAGTGTGGGAAGTTGTTTTGGTGGCATTCTTCCTGGTGCTGGGCAGAGGTTGGTTATAACACTCCTAAGGATGGCCAGTCTGCATTCTTAGCCCAGGGTAGCAATCTGGTTCCTTTCTAAGCTTGGTGGATATTACAGCCAAGAAGGCAGCAAAGGGTCGCGATGAGAATGGCGGGCAAGGATCTTGCTGCCTTGCTATGCCCTGATGTGCTCCCCAGAGGCACACCGATACGAGATTCCAGCATTAGCTGGATAAGACGATGTTATCACAGCCACTGCAATGATAGCTGCATAGCCTTTGCTTCACACTAGGTGCTAACCATTGCTTCCCATCTCTTCCCAGAGCTCACCACGGGCCTGGGGAGGGGACCACGTGCCTGCTAGCAGGACTGCAGCCTCCCAGACCTGAGCCATGCTGTAAGGTGGGGACCCCCAGCCAGCAGTGAGAGAAATGGCCCAGTCTCGTACCAACGGCTCGCACTATGCCCTGACAGCCATAGGGCTGGGGATGCTCGTCCTCGGCATCATCATGGCTGTGTGGAACCTGGTCCCTGGCTTTGGCCCTGACAACAAACCCACCACCCATGCTGGGAACAGCAGCAAGCCCGACCGTGGCAACGGGGGCATTCTGAAGAGCAAGACCTTCTCGGTGGCGTACGTGTTGGTAGGGGCGGGCGTGCTGCTGCTGCTGCTCTCCATCTGCCTCAACATCCGGGACAAGAAGAGGCAGAGCGAGGACATTGTTCATGTGCAGCACCAAGTGTCTGTGGAGCCCTCGCACCAGGAAGACAGGTAAGCCTTTAGGGAGTGGGATTGAGCATAGGAATGAAGCCAAGGGCTGCTATTCTTCCCTAACGAGGTCCGGAGCAAGGAACATAAGGCTGAGAGGGCTGCAATGAGAGAGCATGTGTCATGGTTTGGGGTTCAAACATGTGGGAATGAGGAAGGAATGACTCCAGCTGTGCATATGTTGCTGTAGATGAAAGGGAGCATTGTTTGTGTGGAGGCTGGGGTCAGGATGGAGCCGTGGCCCAGCCAGCCTTGCCGAGACCTGCCACTCCTGCCTTTGTCACCACGCAGGCATTGTGCTGAGGGGGAACGCTGCTGGCACTGGTTAATGGTTAATGCAGGAGAGCAGCCTGGTGCTGCAAGCTAGGCCAGTGATGGTGGTGGAGGGGAGCAGGGCATGGACGGAGAACAGGTTGTGTCTCATTAGGTGCAGCCAGAGGTGCCAAGGAGCCTTTCAGCTATGGCTGGGAATGGAGTTTAGACCTCATGAAAGTCTGCAGTGCTCTCCTGTTTGCTCCGAGAGCTCCAATGAGTAGAGCAAAGGCTCCTGCAGCAGGCACAGGCTGAGCAAACACAGGGTGCAGAAGTCCCCATGCATCTCAGCCATGCAGGGAATCAGCACGGTCCCTGGTGCAAGCTGTGGCCAAGCAGAGAGAAGCAGGAGGGCAATGGGACACAGAGGAGATGAGGAGACAGGAGATGATGGCTGCTGCATAGGGAATGCTTTGGGGGAAAGCATTCCCCATATCTGCGACTGCAGAGAATTCTCATGCTGATACACTCAGAAAACTGGGTATCCCTATTGGATTGTAAAGGTAACTTCAGGCTGCAGAAGACATATCTACCTGTGCAGGTTATGTGCAGGTACTTTTGGCATAGGGGTTAAAGTCTTGCAGAGCTGACTTTGTTTGCAGAAAAGGTAGCTATCTAGCCCAGAAAGGCATTGGAATGGGAAAGACAGAGGGTGATGTCCCTTTCAAATGCAGTTTGACTGATTGCTGAGAAGGGGAGGAGAGAAATCGGTGTTCTACTGAGGGCAGAAATCACTGCTGTGCAATAGAAAAAGAGGTTTTAAGGGCAAAGAAAGTGATGACCAAATATTGGTGTTTGTCACCAGGAAATAAAAACCTCTCTGAATGTAGGTGGGGTTGTGATCTGTTCTGTCGAGCAAAAAGGAACTCGTCCAGAGGAGGCCACAGAGATGCTGCGAGGGCTGGACTGGATGAGCTTTAAGGTCCCTTTCAACACAAACCAGGCTGGGATTCTATGTAACATAGACAGGAAAACAATTTGGTGAGGGTCTGCAGAGGGAGGTTTATCCTCTCCTCTCCACCCCGTCTCCACACAAAGCTGATGCGCTGCTGACAGCCTAATTTCTTCCCATCTAGCCAAGAAGAGGACGACGACACGTCTTCCCAGTACTACGTCCCCAGCTATGAGGAGGTGATGAACACGGGCTACTCTGAGCCCAGAGACTTGGACAGGAGCACCAGGATCAGCGTCTCCCTTCCCTCCTATGAGTCACTGACGGGGCTGGATGACAGCACTGCGGCCCCCAGCGCCGCGAGCACGGAGCCAGGCACGGAGCGGCCGCCCGGGCGGCACAGCTCCCGCCTCAGCAAGCGCCTGAAGCCGCTCAAGGTGCGCAGGATCAAGTCGGAGAAGCTGCATCTGAAGGACATCAGATTAAACCTGGCGCAGGGGAACAGCACTGCCCCTATCACGATAGAGCCGCTCACCCCCCCACCCAAGTACGAGGAGATCCAAGAGAAGGTGCCAGGGAGCCAGCAAATGACTTAAACCCTCTCCAGGAAAGCAGTAACCTGTGATGCTGCTGGGATTTGGGGGATCTGGGGGGTTTTAAAACAACCACACTAAGAGGGGCTTGGTCTGTGGGTGCAGAAGTGGTCAGGGCTTCCTGGAAGCTGCAATGTGGAGAATGCAATAGGTGCATAGTTCTGCAGTGTGGGGCCAGGATGAGTTTTCCCTCATTACAGAAGACGATGGGGAAAGAGACCTGGATGCCAGTGAATCTGGTGCTGTGAAGGAAACGAAAGCTGCAGGTGCCAAAAGTCTCATTTGTGGTGTTTTTACATAAGGACCACCCAGTGTGATTCCACTCTGGATTCCTCAGTACAGGAAAGACATGGACCTGTTGGAGAGAGTCTAGAGGAGACCACAGAAATGATCCAAGGGCTGGAGCACCTCTGCTCTGAGGAATGGCTGTGAGAGTTGGGATTGTTCAGCTGGAGAAGACTCCAAGAGACTTAATTGCAGCTTTTCAGTTCTTTAAAAAGGGGCCTATAAGAAACATGAGGAGAGACTTTTTGGCAGGGCCTGTTGTGACAGGATGAGTGGTGATGGTTTGAAACTAAAAGAGGGAGATTCAGGCTGGATGTGAGGAAGAAACCCTTTACACTGAAGGTGGTGAAACACTGGCACAGGTTGCCCAGAGAGGTGGTGGATGCCCCATCCCTGGAGACATTCCAGGCCAGGCTGGATGTGGTTCTGGGCAACCTGATCCAGATGAAGATGTCCCTGCTTATTGCAGGGGGTTGGACTGGATGAGCTTTGAAGGCCCCTTCAACCCAAACCATTCTATGATTCTATTCTATGATGTACTTTTTCACCTCCTTTCTCCTTACACCCAGCAACGTTTCCAAGCCACCAAACTGATATTGAACAAGGACTTTCCAAGTGGAAAAGGAAAATGTTCTTTCTTTTCTTCTTTTTTGGCCTCTCTTCTCTCCGAGTAAGGGTAACCGCGTTGCCAGAGTTCACTGCAGCTTCCTCCAGTCTGGGGCTGGGATGGTGGCCAGGAGCCAGCCCGAACTCCTGCCAAGGTCTGTGCTTGCTGGTGGGGGCTCAGAAACGGGCCCTGTGCTCCTCGGGAGGGGATGGATTTCTTGCCTTGCTTGCTTTCTCTGTTGTGTTTTGTGTTCTGCTTCAAAGGGGTGTTTGGAGGATGGATCCAGGGGGTTGGGAGCTGGTGTGCGGCTGCCAGGAGGTGCATTGCAGGGTGCAATGACTGCTGAGCATCCTGAGCAGACCTGCTCTAAATAAACACTTTGTACCTTGTGTTTGCGTGTGTTACACCCTTGTGCATGGCTGTGGCCCTCTCCAAGCTTTGCAAGTGGTCCACAACGTTTCACAGTGGATGAGTATCCTGGTATGGTACTCCATGGGTCTCCTGGCCATGTGCTGCCTCCCAGGCTTCCAGCAAAGCGATCCATGACAGTCATCATGTTCAGCCAAGGGCTCCCTCATATGATCCAAGTGTTGGTGGTGTGGGTGGAAAGCAGGATCTCCCAAGGGTGCTTAGCTGGTGTTGGTGTAGCCAGTTTGCCCTCTGCCTCTTGCTGCTGGTACCATGTGGCTTTGCTGGGGTGATGTTGATGTAGTTATGGATTGTACAGCAGAGCTTGACTTGGCAGTATGGTTGACCAGAACAAAGATAAAGAGGAAATGCTGGCCAAAACCCATCTAGCAGTTTCTCTCATTAGCTGTTATTTCACGTTGCATCTCTTCATTTCTGTTGTCATGTGGCAGGAATTTCACTTTCCTGTGCCCCAAGGCATGATCTCAGATGGGCACAATAACATCATTGACCGAGGGGCTTCCTTACCAAAGGGAAGGAAACCAACAGCAGAATGTAACCTGGATTAAGGGAGTGGAAGAATGTCCCTGCCCATGGCAGGGGGTTGGAAGTGGGTGAGCTTTAAGGTCTCTTCCAACTCAAACTGGTCTGGGATTTGGGGTCTTTGGGATTCCCATGTTGTTCTTGTTGAAAGGTTGCAAAGGTGATGCAGATCCTTGGAAGTTGTCTCCCAGGCATGTGTGCCCCTAGGAGCCTGTCTCTGGTGGGAGGCAAGGCATGAGGTCCTCTTTCGCTGGTGAAGAAATGCAACCCTAACAGTTCTCTTGGGAAATCTGGGTTAATAAATTAAGCTTCTTGTCTGAGTCATGGGTTTCATCGAGCTTCTTTTCCAGAAAGTCCTGTTGAATGAAACTGACTGGCACAAGCAGCATCTTTCCCAATGTCTCGTGTAGGAAAGAGCTGGAGAACTAGTGTGAAGTGCAGTGACTGCAGTGAAACAAGCCATGACTAATGCAGTCATTATGCCAAAAATGCCCAAATGGCTAATGACCTGCCTCTTGCATACTTGTCCTTTGATGGTATTTGGAAAGCAGAGGGAGATGTGGGATGCTGAGAAGTGTGAGTGCTCCCAGAGACCCATGCTGGTAGGTGAGAAATGGATGTGCTTCCCCATGCGGTGTGTAAGGTTGCATGTAGATCTTGGGTCAGTATCTCTGGAAGGTAACTTGTTTTCCATGTCAACCCACAAGATGGGCAGACCTGGTATTAATGCAACTGAGGAAATACATAATGTTATGCTCCAGCTGGATTGGGGCTGGAAAACCTCAGCTGCTCTATTGAAGGCAAAGCACTTGGAAGGAGATAAAGGGATGAAAATGCTGGTAGTGGGAGCCAGCACTGGGGCATTTGCTCAAGTACCACTGCGGTTTGCAGTTCTCCTGTGTGAAACCTGCTGCTTCTGCCTCAAAATGGAGCATGGTAAAACCTTACGGGACTCTCTACCTGTTCTCCTGCATGTGTTCTGTGTGCAGCTCGCCTTTGTGCCTGCAATTCCAAGACCTACTGGTGTCTGCATGCGCAAGAGCCATAGACCGGTTTAGGTTGGAAGGGACCTTAAAGCTTATCCAGTTCCAACCCCTGGACGGGCAGGGACACCTCCCACTGGAGCAGCTTGCTCCAAGCCCTGTCCAACCGGGAAATGTATAACTAATAAATAAAACCGGGGAGGGGGAATAACAATGTCCTGTCAGGCTGTGCCCCCCCGGGAGCTGTGTGAGACATGGGAACGTTCCCATGCGTGTCACAGGCCGGCAGGGAACGCCGGCGTGGGGCTGTGTTGTGCTGCTGGGTCAGTTGCTTGGGAAAAGGAGGAGGAAAAATCCACCTCGACCAAAACAAAGAGAAAACACACCCAGGAAGCAGCGGCTCCGACGCGGGAGGTTTCCAAGGCTACTGCAAGGCTCTGGCCAGCTTGGAGCAGGGCTGCCTTTGGGCTGGTCTTGTGTGATTTCTAGCGTGTAACTTGGTCAGGAGGTTCTGTGCTCACCTGTGTGCGTTGGATGGGGGTTGCTGGAGGAGGAGTTGGTTTTAGTGCAAGGTGAAGGGGCTGGATGATGAGAGCCTTCCTGAGGAGCTCAGGGGGGTGTTTTCAGCTGAAACCACACACCACGACCATCGGCCGGCATGAAGGGTCCGACATCGTCCTGCAGGTAGGGGCAAGGGAGCTGAGTGGTGTCAATGAGTGGTGGTGTGGAAGAAAGGAGTGGGATGCCCATGGCTGGGGGTTGGAACTGGAGGATTTAAAATCCTTTCCGAGCCAAATGACTCTATGATTCTCTGCACTGTGGTCATCAGTGCAAAGCATAAGGGTTTCTAGCCTGCCTATGCTGGATGTCCAGCAGCAAGAGGGGACATTGCAAATCAGTAGCCAAAGCAGGGCTGCATTCCAGCAGGTTTCTCTGCTTGCCTCTTGGTTGCCAGTCCGCAGGTGTAGCTCAGCATCACGCAGCCCTCGAATTCACTGCCTCAGACAACAGCTTCTGCCTTCAGGACCTCAACTCCCCCCATGGCACCTTCATCAACGGCTGCCAGGTCCAAAATGCAGCCGTCAGAGTGAGCCCGGGCGATGTCCTGCGCTTCGGCAAGGAGGGAGCAGCCTTCGAGCTGGTGGTGGATGGGGCTGCCCAGGTAAAGATGGGAGCTGCTGCCCAGGGAGAAGGAGCAGGCTCCCAGGCTCGTCTGGTTTATCAGGGGCTGTAGCGATGGGACAGGGGGTGATGGGTTCCGACTGAAACAGGGGAAGTTCAGGTTGGAGATAAGGCAGAAGCTGTTCCCTGTGAGGGTGCTGAGGCGCTGGCACAGGGTGCCCAGAGAAGCTGTGGCTGCCCCATCCCTGGCAGTGCTCAAGGCCAGGTTGGACACAGGGGCTTGGAGCAACTGCTCCAGTGGAAGGTGTCCCTGCCCGTGGCAGGGGTTGGAGCTGGAGGAGCTTTAAAGTTCCTTTAAACAGAAACCGTTCTGTGATTCCCTGATCCTTGGGAAAAGATGGAAGGGGAGGAATGAAAAGCTTGAGCTCCCTCTGCTGAAGAAACTCTGGCAGTTTATTAGGGGAAAGGAAAAGGGAGAGGATTCCCAACAGGAAGCTGGACACGAGCAAGCATAGGTCTGGAAAATGTGGGTTTTTTTCCCCTCTATTTGCATTTTATGTCTCCTCAAAAGCTGCTTACTGACAGAGAAGGTGTGTTTCACATCAGCCTTTTAGAGCAAGTGAAAAGGTCCAGCCCTGATGGATGCTTTGCTTGGCAGCAGCGTGTGTAACTGGAGATATCATGGTCTGTGCAGCGGGGCCAAGGCATCACAGTGACTGGCATGCAAGAGATTGCAAAGCAGCTGTCAACTGGGAAAGAATGTGGTTGAATGCAGTGGCAGTTTCCTATCTCTAGGAAAACTAACTGTCTGTGGAGGTTGTTGAGCCTTTGGGTTATGAAACAGTTAAGGTTGGTGAGTTGCAGCGTTGGCTTTATTATCTGAGCTCCTGAGGAAGCCATGAAAATAAGAGCCCAAGAATATGCGTGTGTAACGTGCCTGGTAGTGAGGAGTCATGGAGCCTGGTCTCCCGGCAGAGAGAACTCACTTGGAGCCTCTGCATCCAGATATGCAGTTTTGGAGGTCTCAGCAAGAATCCCAGCACAGCAAACGGACCTGCTGCCCCCAAAGCTGGCCGAGAGAACTGTGGAAGATGCTCAGCTGCAGGATGAAGCCGGGGCAGTGGGGAGCCAGTGCTGGTTGGGTAAAACTGGTTTGTGCTGGAGGAGGGAGCACGTTAATCTCTGGCAGCTTATGTGTAGGATGCACACAGACCAGTAGTTTTGAACAGTGACGCAGAGGAAGCCCTGGGGGTGCTTCTGCATTGCTCTGGGCTTTGTGATCTTCTGGTGGAGTAGCTTTGAAGCCTGACCCTGCTGACTGCAGAGTGCATCACCTCAGCACTGCACCCTGTGAAGTGTTTGTGGTTCTGACACAGGGAGGTCTCTCATTTTCAGCAGTGTGAGAGGAGCATGTTGTAAGGACGAGCAAAACCCAGCGAGGAGTCACATCCCTGCGGTACCCTGGAGCGCAGAACAAGTGCCCACAGGGACATTGCAGGTGCTGGAGTACTGGGAGAAGAACTGGGTGGCGGAATTCTGCCTCCAGGCCAGGTCCAAGGCCATGTTCAGCCTTTGTAATTGAGGGCTACATGTAAGCGATGTACGAGACCTTGGTGGTGGAAGCTGTGCTCATAAGGAGACAACAAATAGCAGCATGCAAGGCCTGCGTAAGGGCTGATAAATGCAATGGCAGGGTAGGAGTGCCATGAGAAGCTTTAGGTCAGCACAGAAAATGGGAGAAATGGCAGGGTAGGAGCTGTGAGCCAGGAGAGGTATGGAACGAGGGCTTCCAGGTTCTGCAAGTGACGTGGACAATTACGGTTGTCAGATCAAGAGAGGAAGGGAAGAGCTCCAAAGCCAGCAAAGCCCAGTATTTATTTCAGTTGTGTTCCAGCAAAGCATTTGGGCTTCCTGAGCTAAATCTGACCCTTGGGCAGTGGAAACGGAGAAGGACTAAAATTCTGCTTCACCTCAGATCTGTGCCTGGGTCTGGGGATAAACCTTCCCAGACCCTTGCTGATAACACCGTCTTTTTCCACCGCAGGTGTCTGATCGTCCCATGAAGCATCGCATGGGGTGGACTGGGCAGGTGCAGGTGGTTGCAGAGCCCAAAACCTCGACTCCTGCATCTCCTGCCCAGCTCCCCTTGCTGCAGTGGCAGCACCCCCCTGGCTCTCCAGGCAGATGGGCTCCCGGAGCCACCAGCCGTGTGTCCCATCCACTGCTGTGGAAGCGACCCAGGAGCGCCTGGGCTCGGAGCATGGCCACCACCGTCTCGCTGGATGCATTCAGCAGGACCTCAGCGGTGAGGCCAGGTACTCCCTGGTGCAACCATGGTGGTTTATAGCCTGATGTCCTCTCTGAGCGGCTTAATGTTGAGTGGAGTTGATGTGAGTGGTGGCAGTGGTCATCTGAGCATTGTCAACTACTGGGTGTGAGTCCTTGTGCAGTGGAGATCCATGATGTGGTCTCGGTGGCATTTGGGTTGGTAAAGCAACGAGCTGTGACATGCAAAGGGGAATGCCGTTGCCCCCGCGGCTGAGAGGGGCTTTTCCTCTTCCTTTTTCCTCATGTCTGATGACTAACTCTCTCTGCACTGGTGATTCATGCACCTATTTCCGTCTCCTGATTGAAGTGGTGGTTTTGCCTCCTTTGAAGTGCAGTTTCTGGCTGTCTTGAGTGCTGGAGCTTTAAACTAGGTCTGTATTTGAGATGCTTCTGAAAATAACGTATGAAACGGTGATGGAGCAGAGGCAGGGACTGAGGGAAGAGTGCAGCTGGAGAGCAAGGCTTTCGCTGCACATGGAGCTTGTTATGGCTTGATACAGAGTCCAGTGGTTCTCCTGGTTTAGGGTGGGGTCTTTTGAAGAGTCATAATACAAGAAATCTGCAGGAAACCTGGAGAGGGGCTTTGGACAAGGGATGTATGGACAGGACAGGGGAATGGCTTTAACTGCCAGAGGGGAGAGTGAGATGAGCTCTTGGGCAGAAGCTCTTCCCTGTGAGGGTGCTGAGGCGCTGGCCCAGGGTGCCCAGAGAAGCTGTGGCTGCCCCATCCCTGCAGTGTTCAAGGCCAGGTTGGACACAGGGGCTTGGAGCACCCTGCTCCAGTGGAAGGTGTCCCTGCCTGTGGCAGGGGTTGGAACTGGATGAGCTTTAAGGTCCCTTCCAGCACAAACCAGCCTGGGATTCTGTGAATACAAAGTCAGTTGTGGTATGTTGAAGTACCACTGGTGCCCCAGAGCACTGTGCAGTCCCACCAGCATCACTGAAAGGTGTGTGCACAGGCAGAACTTGAACCTGCAATGAAGGTACAGCAATGAAGCTGCTGCCTTTGAGGCATTTCTGGTTCCTAGAGGTGTATTATGCCTTGCTGTTGTGCAGACTGTTTGCATTCTAATTGTCTTTTTAGTGCCAAGTAGTTGGTTTCTCTGCTGGTTATGACCCAAAAGTGTAAACTAGTTGCTGCCTTACAGTAGTTTTGAGACTAGTGAGAGTGGTGCTGCAAGAGGCATTACTTCTGCCTGCTCATGCTGATGTTTGTTGCAATCACATTTGCTCTTTTGCTCTTTTCCAGTCTCAACCAGCATCTTGAGTGATGACGCGAGCGGCGTGGGGAGAGCTCCTTCCCTGAGAGCTCAGGATGCAGAAGAAAAGATGAAGGTGATGCTGGGAAAGGTGTGAGGGATGCCGACCCTGTCCTGGTCCATGGCAGAACCTTCTCTAATGGTTGTGTGTCCAACCGCGAGTCCCTGCAGGGTCTGCTCCTGATCAGGATGAGGACTGATGTGTGGATGGAGGATGTGGGCACAGCCAGGGGGAGGAGGTCGCATGTGGTTGGTGGCCAGCAGTTGCTCCCCACTGGTGTTGTGGTAGCTCCAGGCTGGCAGATGGCACCCTTAATCTCCCCACAGGGTCAGAAGGAGGAGGTGAGTCCCCTCTCTGCTTTGGAAACAGAATCAAAGCAGAAAGATGCAGCAATAAGAGATCTGCAGGAGGAGATCTCAGCAATGGCAAAGACCTTGGCTCAGGTGGCGGCGAGGAACGAGGTGGAGCTGACCCAGAAGCTGCTGGCCTTTGACCAAGAGCTGGAAGCCAAAGCAGAGCTGATCAGAGCCTTGAGGGAGCAGGTACTGAATAACACCCTGTTGTGAAGAGGAGCTTTTGCTGAAAGCAAGTTCCTGGGGGAGAAAAGGTGATGGAATTCTGGGGTGCTGTTGGCATCACTGCTGTGGCTGCACAGAGGTGAGATGCTGCGCGGTCCCTGTCTTCCCAGCAGCTTCCTTTTCTCTGGAATGGATCTAAGGTGACCCTATCTGAAGCAATGACTGGTGAGAGTTACTCAGAGATGCTGAAGAGTAACCCATCAGACCTGGAAACCTGGATAACAGGTAGGAAATGGCCTGCCAAGGAACATGGGCAAATCTGTGTTTTGCAGATCAGCAGCCTGGAGAAGGGTTCGAGCCAGGTTTTCAGCCATTCCCTCCATGAAAGAGACCTGGAGATTGGGAGGCTACAGAAAGAAAGCGAGAAATTGAAGCGGGACCATGCTTTAACTACAGGTATCATGTCCCTGGGGCTCGGGAGGAGCATGAAGCCATTTGGGACTGGCTCTTGACAATGAGTGAGCACTGGCAAACGATTTATTGTGACCCATAGAAGTCTTCTGACCTGGTTTCTGTGTCCTGAAGCTCGGTGGGAGTTGTGGATGATGTCTGATGTGACAAGTGCCCCTGGAGCAAGGGACAGCGTGGGGATCATAGTCAGGGAGTGAGGGGACCAAGTACTCTGGTAGGGGAAAACTGCCTCACGTGGTGGTCAGGGCAGGCTGAAAGTGATGCTGTTCAAGGGCTGCCATGCACACTGGTGAGGAGACCTGACCCCCAAGCTGCTGTGGGGCTGCATGTGGCTGCGAAGGCCACCCCAGACCAGAAACCTTTCCCAATGGCCTGTATCCCTGCATTTATCAGGCACAAGGAATGCAGCTGGTGCGCAAAGCATTGGCTTTTGTAATATATTCAGATCAGAATCAGAAGTGCTCTGCCTGGTTGCAGTGGCGGAGATAAGGGAGCAGTATGGGCTCTTGGCGGGGAGGAGGCGTCAGAGACATGGATCTGACATAGCCAAGCAGCAAACACGGATCTGTAGGAGCTGCTCATCCTCCTGGGAGTATGTGCTGTGAGGCCCCAAGGAACTTGTTAGTGATGTTAGCGACTTGTTAGTGACTCTTCGACTAACTAACTAGTTAGCTAGTCAGAGAGCAGTGTCCAGCACAGCGTGCCAAAAGCTGGACCCACTTCCCGAGGTGGATGGTTGTTGAGGAGGCAGGATGGATGCTCAGGGATTTTGGCAGGGATGCTCTTGGGTAACCTATGTTCTATGTTCTCCCAGGTCTGGTGACCAGCCTGCAAAGGGAGATTGCTGGGAAGGAGCAGAAAATCCAGCAGCTCCAGCAAGAGGTTGAGAAAGTGAAGAAGGAGACCAGAGCAAAGGACAATCAGCTGGCAGTGCTTTCTGCCAAGGTTGACAGCATGACTCACATAGGGGTTAACATAGGAAAGCTGGGAAGGGTCACACTTCCCCCTGTTGTAGCAGCTGGTTTTGTGTGGGTATTTATTAGGACAGTTGTAACCCAAGGGTCCTGGCTGTGTGCACATGGAAGGTGCAGAGCTGTACCCCTGGCCATGCTGTGATGGGGACACAGAACAGTGTCACCTTCCCCAGTTGAATCCCTCTCCTTGTTCTGCATTCAGGTGCTGTGTGCCCTGGATTCCTGTGAGCACAGTAGCCATTTGTACTCCGGACGGGCTTGTGCCAAGATCCTCCTGAGGAGCCATGGAAACCCCTTCATGTTGCTCCCTGTAGCCCAGCCTGTTTTCCCTCTTTAAACACAGCAGGTTGTTTCTCTGTGTTTGCAGCTCCCTCCTCAGCTGGCAGAGCTGCAGCATCTGCATAATGAGTGTAGAGCAGTGCTCTGAAGATGAATGATGTGCCCTGGTTTGCTGAGGAGCAGCCCTTAAGCTCAGTCACCCTGAGTGCAGTGTGCTCAGAGTGTGATATCCTCGACTTCTTTGGACACAGAACCTAAAGGAGCTATAAGAAACCTGAAGAGGGGCTTTGGCCAAGGGCCTGTAGGGACAGGCCAAGGGTAATGGCTTTAACTGCCAGAGGGGAGACTGAGATGAGCTCTTGGGCAGAAGCTCTTCCCTGTGAGGGTGCTGAGGCGCTGGCACAGGGTGCCCAGAGAAGCTGTGGCTGCCCCATCCCTGGCAGTGTTCAAGGCCAGGTTGGACACAGGGGCTTGGAGCAACTGCTCCAGTGAGCTTTGGGGTCCCTTCCAACCAAAACCATTCTATGGTTCTTTATGCACTCGAGCTGCTATGTGCAGGAGGGGTCCAGGTCTCCCACGTAAGCATCCTGCTCTGGTGGCCCAGGCTGCTCGTGTTGAGACAGGGAGTGTGTCCCAGAACATCCCTCTGCTTTTCCCCTGCTCTGTGGATGCGGGAAGACCCAGAGTGAGACAGGAGTTGCGCACACAGGCTTACAGGAGAGCAGAAGGGTGCTCCGGGCAGGCAAAACAGAGCACAGATTCCCTGAATGCTGAGCTGCAAAGCATATTCTGACACAGTGATCAGCCTGGAAATGTCTGTTAATGTCATGTTCAGCTATGGATGTTCTGAGGTAGCATTTGTTTTTCCTGCATCCTTCCCCTGTCGCTGTTCTACTGCTTCTAAGCCCAGAGGAATTTCTCCCTGTCAGCTGTGCCCTGCATTAGTTTTCTCCTCCTCTCAGCCAGGTGATGCTTTAACGGTGATGGTTTTGTACAGGCAGTTCAGGCATGGATACTCTTGTGCTCTGGTGCCTTGATGGCCCCATCAAGGGCACTTGCCATTCCATTAAGATCTAAGCACAGAGCTTGGGTTTAGCACTCAAGTATCTGTTGACATTTGCTGCGGTATCTGCCTGCTCTGATGGTGTTTTCCTGCGTTGCCATTCGTTCCAGTGCTCCAGAATCCGAGAGGAAATGAAGCAGGAACTCGGAGAGCGGGAAGTAATGGCGCGCCAGAATGTGAGTCTGAATTCATTTGGAGTGATGGACCGCACAGGAGAGCTGCAGGAAAGCATCATCCAGGGAATAATTAACTGGGCATTTTAAGGGAGGTGTTTTGAATCTGGTTCCTGTAACAGAAAGTGCATAATGAAGCAGAGAAGTGTTAGTCATAGCACTGGATTGCAATGCAGGCGAGTGCAGTCAGGAAAGAAGGGTGGAATTCCACCGGAAAGTCAATCGAACCAAAGTAAATATAAGCAAGAAGGAAATTCCAGAGCACACAAAATGGGATAGATTGGGAAAACTTATGGCTTAGCGGTTCAAGTCCTCCCGAGAGGAAATGCCCAGCCTCTCTGGTGAGACCCTCACCACCATGGGACTCTTGCAGCACATCAAGGAGCTGGAACACGACCTCGAGAGGTTGCAGGGGGAAATCCAGAAGTACTGCATTGAGCAGGAGAGCATCCGAAGCCTGCTGGCTGAGAAAGCCAAGGTAACAGCCTGGATGTGAGGTGTGTGGTGGAGCACACGGGTCATGCGGGATAGCAGCAAGCCCTGGGAATGCAGGATGTATGAAGAGGGGATCCAAGTGTGCAGAGCTCTTCCATAGACCCCACTGGGAGAAGCTAGCTCGGGTAGCAGACCATAGGGTAGAAAGTTGAGGATGGATGATGTCCAAATAGGAAAAGTGGCTTTAAGGGTCTGATGCCACAAACCCACCTCCTGCGAAAGGATTGCTGCTGCTCCCCTGGTATTGCAGAGCCATGCTTGGAGCTGGCTGATGTGAGCAGTGTGCAGCTGGGGCAGGAGTGCTCAGGATTCGATTCCAAGGTATTGCTTTGATGTGCCAATGCTCTTGTTGCAGGCTGAGGAGGAGCTGAGGGAAGCCGGAGCCAGGCAAGCTCTGCAGCTGCAGGAGATGGGGCGCAGGGAGCGCCTGCTGCGAGCCGACCTGGCACGGGCCAAGCAGCAGGTAGGGATGGGAGCAGCAGCAGCAAAACCATGGGGTTACAAGTACGGAAGGTCATTGTGCTCCAGTGCAGACAAAGGTATAGAGTCCTGAGCACCAAACCCTGGCACGGGGCTTAGCTTGTGGTCAGATGCAGTGTGACAGGCTTATCCACAGGATTTGTGTAGAAGCTGTAATAGGATACAGAAATGCACTATACTTTGTGTAATCGTAGTTCTCCTGCCCAGGACCTGTGCAAACCCTCCTCTGTGCCTCTGCAGAGACAGCGCTTTGCAGAGTAACGTCCTGGTACATCACCAGGATAAAGCCGGGCTTCATGCAAGAAGGAGGTACCACCTCCCCAGCGTGGAGTCCTGTTAGCTGGAATTTGTTAGGAGTCCCACTCCATGATAGGCCCCAAAAGCCCTGAGGAGTTTGATCACACGTTCGGAAAATAACCCTGGAGTTTGTGCAGAGCAGAGCCCAAGGGCTGATGGAGGCTTTTGGGTCTGCCATGTGGGTTAGCACAGGGATGGATGGCTATGAAAGCACCAGCTGCGATGCATAAATCGTAATTCAGAAAGCATAATACATAATGCATAAAGCACTAAGTGGATGGGAATGGTGGTTGTCATCTCCTGCACAGAGGCTGGGGGTGGCATCCCCTGCCTGCCCTGGCTGTTCCAGAGGAGGAAATAAGTGTCAGCCATGGGAAATCCTGCTGGGAAGTGGAATGGAGTCTCCACCTGGCACAGGCAGTCTATCCTGTGCAGTGTGCACCAGTCCTCTGCCATGGGAATCCTCCCACAGTGGTAGAAGGGCAGCAGGAGACATTCAGGATGTTGTCGAGGGATGTCTGGAAGAGGGCAGGAGCCTGCGTGGGGCCTCATGTTGGAGATGGCAGACACCAGGACACCCTTGGCATTGATGGGTTGGGCAGAGCAGACCAGCAGATCAGTGATTTCTGTTCCCCTGTGTTGATCTGTGCTGTAGCTGGAGTCCTTCAAGATCCAAGTGATGCGTGTCTGTTCTCCAGGAGCAGCAGGGAAAGCCATCACGGAGCAGCAGGTGAGTTTGGATGCCAGTGCATGGAGATGGTGCCTTCAAAGCCTGGCATGGCTTGAGGCAGTCGCGGGTACCTGTTGTATATACTAGTAGTGTCCAAGCCTCTCCAGGTCATAGAATCATAGAAACATAGAGTAGTTAGGGTTGGAAAGGATCTTAAGATCATCCAGTTTCAACCCCCCTGCCATGGGCAGGGACACCTCACACTAAACCATGTCACCCAAGGCTCTGTCCAACCTGGCCTTGAACACCGCCAGCGATGGAGCATTCACAACTTCCCTGGGCAACCCATTCCAGTGCCTCACCACCCTTACAGTAAAGAACTTCTTCCTCATATCCAATCTAAACTTCCCCTGTTTCAGTTTGAACCCGTTACCCCTTGTCCTGTCAATACAGTCCCTAATGAAGAGTCCTTCCCCAGCATCCCTATAGGCCCCCTTCAGACACTGGAAGGCTATGAGGTCTCCACGCAGCCTTCTCTTCTCCAGGCTGAACAGCCCCAACTTTCTCTGCCTACCAAAGCTTGTTCCACATTCCATGTCATAGGTTGTTCCGCAGCTATCCCAGGTTAACAACACTGCTCTGTGATATGAAGGAAATAGGATCCTTTTTGTGCTCCCAGCTTGGATGGGGTCAGTGGGCTCTACCAGGGGTCTGACATGGCCAAGAGTGTGCAGCAAGCCCCAACTGCTGCTCACTGGGACAATCTATGGTCCTTCAGGTGGAAAGGGTGTTAATGTAGTGCCCTGTTCTCCTCTTCCTTCTGCTTTGCCAGGTGATAGAGAAGGTCAGACAGGTCTGTGACGAGAGCCAACAAAGTCATGAGAGAGAGAAGAGTGTGCAAGAGGAAATGAGCTCCAGGCTTGCGAAGGAAAAGGAAGTGTCTGCAAACGCGGAGGTGTTCAAGAAGTCCCTGCAGGAGCTCCAGGTCAGCCTGTTCAATCCTGGCGATCAACTGGCAGGAGATGAGCAGCACAGGGCATTTTCCTTGGCACGAGGGTAGGTCAGAGAAAAGGGAGGCTGTGCCTGGGCACCAGTCAGTGTGCGGCAATCCACATCCATGAGAATGGAGCCCCAAAAGTGGGAGTTGGAAAGAAACATGAGGTGTTGCAGAAGCATGTCTGCTCCTGAGGCTGCTGGGAGTCATTGCCACTAAGGACAGCATGGCAACGGTTTTGAAGGGATCCTAAGATCATCCAGTTCCAACCCCTGCCACGGGCAGGGACACCTTCCACTGGAGCAGGCTTGCTCCAAGCCCCTGTGTCCAACCTGGCCTTGAGCACTGCCAGGGATGGGGCAGCCACAGCTTCTCTGGGCACCCTGTGCCAGCGCCTCAGCACCCTCACAGGGAAGAGCTTCTGCCTTATCTCCAACCTGAACTTCCCCTGGTTCAGTCTGAACCCATCACCCCCTGTCCTATCACTACAATCCCTGATGAAGAGTCCCACTGCGGCATCCTTGTAGCCCCCTTCAGACACTGAAGGGCTGCTCTGAGGTCTCCACGCAGCTTCTCTTCTCCAGGCTGAACAGCCCCACTGTTCTCAGCCTGTCTCCATTCAGGAGGTGCTCCAGCCTCTGACCATCCTTGTGGCCTCCTCTGGCCTTGTTCCAACAGCTCCATGTCCTTCTGATGCTGAGGACAGCAGAACTGCACACAGTGCTGCAAGTGGGGTCTCACAGAGCAGAGTAAAGGGATCAGAGTCCCCTCTCTGACCTGTTGCTTACACTCTGGGGGTGCTGCCCGGCACAGTGAAGCTGGGTCATGTTCAGTTCCTCATTAACCAACCCATATCACCCCATGAAGTGTCATACAGAAGTGTTCACATGGCTGTACCCAGGGCTTTTCAGGGCTGTTGTGTTCATTGCCGAGCCCCAGCAGCCCACTGATCCAGCTTGGTCGCTGGGTGCGTTTGTTCCAGGCTCACCTGAGCAGGTCCTGCAGCAGCGCCAGCCTGCGAGGGGAGCTGCGGAAGCTGGAAGCGCTGCGCCTGGATCCCTCCATCTCCAGCATTGGGGTGGCAGCGGTGGAAATGGCACGTGTGCTCCTGTCCTGGCTGGAGGCAGCAGAGCGGCTCCTGGCCGGTGTGGGGATGGACCCGCACGAAGGTGTGTGTCCTGCTGGTGTCCCTGGGAACAAACCTGCTCCAGGTGGGATGCCCTCCATAGCCTCTAGCAAGGAGAGGAGAGCTCAGTGTGAGCTGGGCTTGGGGGTGCCTGGCCCCCAGGTTGGTGCCAGTCTCAGGCAGTCTGGGCAACTAAGAAGCCTGCTGAGGCAGCGTGCATGCTCCCATTGCCTACCTCTGCAGCACTGTCACCCAGCTTGGTGTGACCTACCCGCACAGGGCTCGGGGGGGGGGTTGTCTGTGGGGTGCAATGTCTGCATGGGCAGACCTCATCTACTGACATCACGGTTATGCCATCAAAGTGGGATTTGCCTTAGTGGCATATGGGAAACGCTTGTGCTGGCTGAGATCCGAACCCTTGTTTCGAGGTTCCACATTACTTTGTCTTCCCCTTCCTAGGCTGCCTCTGTTGTGGGGTTTGGCAGAGAAGTTGCATGGAGTTTGTTAGATGAATGGTGCATGGAAAACACAGCAGCTGTAGAGAGGAAAGAGCTTTAAATCATCCAGTCCAACTTTTATCCCAGCACTGCCAAGGCCACCACTAACCCATGGCATTGAGGGTATGGGAACACTTCAAGGGACAGTGACTCCCCCACTGCCTTGGGCAGCCTGTTCCAATCCTGAGCACCCCCTCACACAGCACAGATCTGTGTCTGTCCCTCACATTGTGCTGTGAAGCATCGCAGCAGAGCAGCGATGCCTCTGACAGCAGCATGGGACAAGGGGCATCTCTCCCATGGCAGCATCTCTGTCACAGTGCTGCTGCGCAGGGGTGCAGAGCCCCATGTGCTGGGTGGCAGTGGAGTGGAGCTGGGTGGCATCCCATTGCTGAGGGACGGGAGGAGCTGTGAGCCCGCTGTGGGTACCAGGGTGGTGATTATAGCACCAGGAGCATTGTGCAGCAGCGAGCGAGGCTTGGCTCCTGCAGAAGTGCCAGGCATAGAGAAAATGGGGTGACGCAGCAGGGGGGGTGACAGGAACACAAGTCTCTTGCTGGGAACAGGCATCCGGGCTCTGTGCAAGCTGCCTTCGAGCAACAGCAGCCATCTCCAGGGGTGGGAATGTGCTGCAGCTCCATAAGTGCAGCAGGGAAACCCTCAGCTGGCCCCAGGAGCCTTCCCAAGGGGGTCTCTGAGCCTGAGTCCCAGAGCAAGAGGCTATGAGGGGCTCCAGACTGGTCGCTGGGTGCAAGGCACAACTGCTGTCCGTGGGTCTCTCTGACACCAGCACATCCACTGCCCTAGCCTGGGAGGGAAACCCAGGTCCAGTGTGTTTCCTGGGTATCCCAATGAGCACAGGGAATGACTGTGTGGGAAGTTAGTGGTGGTCCCTTCTCCCTGCTGTCTATGGACCTCCACCACGAGGTGAGGGGATTGAGGGCCAGCAGTGGCCAAAGCGATTTTTGTAAGGGGGTAAGCAGGCATCCCCAGGCCTCAGAGGATGCTCCAGGAGCTACCCATGGGCTGTGTGAGCACCTTGTATAGTGAGACTCCATTGGCTCTCGCAGGGCTGTTGGCTGCTCTTGGGACATTGGTGGAAACCAGTCAGGAAACTGCCCGGAGGAATCAGACGTTGCAGGTACAGACACATGTCCATAAACCAAGGTGATTTCTGAATAGCTGAGGTCTCTGGGTCTGTAGTAAATGCAGGGGAAGGGTGAAGACGGAGCCGAATGTCAGCGTGTTGGTACCCCTAACTGGGCAAGGATGGACACTATATCCCTGTATGGGACTGTTTGTGAGTGAATAAGCAGGAGGCTTATGTCTTGTCCTGCTCCTAAGGTGCTTGCTGTCACACCTCAGTATCTGCTGCATCCCTGCAGGCACAATTAGAGAAGGCCCAGGAGTCACAGGCAGCTTTGCTGCAGGAGCACGTGAAGGAGCTGGAAGCGAAACATGAGCAAGAGCTACAGCTAAAAATCAACCACATTCTGCTGGAGAAGGACAAGGAGAGCAAGGAGGTATGGGGGCACTGGTTTGTCTTAAGAAAGTGACTGCTAGAATAGGTGTTTGTAATAGTATTGCCTAGCAAGAGGAAGTCTTTAGCCTCAAGTTGTCTGGATGCAGTCTCACAAGCCCAGAGTACCCACTGGGAAGCACTGGGAAAGAGCAGAAAGCGAGGAGCACCATCCAGATCCTTGAGCTTAGGAAGGCATTGCGTTGCCTGTGGTGAATGGCGTGCAAGTAAATGGAATGGGGACAGTGTGTTGTGATGTCTTTAAGACAGTTTCTAATATGCTTTTGTGTCTGTTGCCTCGGGAATTGCTGTTTCCAGTGTCGAGTTCTCCAAGGAGGTGGGTAAGGAGCAGCCAAGCAGCTCTTCCTTCACCTCTGCTTCACCTTTTCCTCATCCTCTCCCTCATTGGGTTGCCTTGTGTCCTGCTGAGCTTTTCCCCATAACTTGTCCCTGCTCCAGGGCAGGGACCCTCCTGGCTGCTTTTCTCCTTGGAGTCGAGGTCTTTTCCCTAATGATGCATGTTATCTTCCTGTACTGGAACTGTGGGCTGTCAATTCCCAGCTCCTGGAGAGTGCCATCACCGAGGAGAAGCGCAAGTACAAACAATCCCTGGAGGAGGAACAGAAGAAGATCCAAGACCTGGAGAGCCACCTGAGGAGCATGGCTGAGGTCAGTGGCCTGCACAGAAGGTAAAGCAGAACTGCTCACCCTTGGAATGAGCACATCTGAAAGTGCTCTGCAGCGTGCTGGGCCATCAGTGGTCTATGCATTCTCTCCCTCCCCATATACACCTCAGTGTATATGTGCAGAGAGGAAGGTGGCTGCCTTCAAGCGTGGCACCTTCATTACTGCTCATCTCCTCGTGCAGGCTATAGAAAGAAAGTCAAAGGAGCAGGAGTCTGCTGACTGCAAGCTGCAAGAAGCTGTGCAGAAGCTGGAGGAAACCACAGTGCGAGAGGTGGGTCCAGCACCCTGTGTGCAGGCAGAGGACTTGGCTGGATGTGCTTTCAGCGAAGAAGGCCTCTTCCGTCCCTGGTTGCAGGGTGCTGCAGCCTCCCCCCCTCCCTGATATCCTTCCCTTCCCTCTGTCTTTCTCACCGTTAGCCAGGAGAGATGGTGCGGATCATGATCCCAAAGCAAAACACGTGCAGTGCTTCCAACCAGCATCACTCATCCTTGTTTCCTAGACCTTGTTACAGCAGCAGGTGCTGGCGCAAGAGGAGCAGCTCAGGACCCTTCAGGAGGAGAATGAGTTACAGAGACAGAAACTGCAGGGAGAAATAGAGGAATACAAGGAGCAGAGCAAGCAGCACGCTCTGACAATTGTGGCTTTAGAGGAGAGGCTGCTGGAGGCCAAGGAGCAGCAGAACACACTGGAGGAGGAGCACACAGCACTTGTGGAGAAAATGAAAGGTAGGTGCAGCATCTGCACTGAGAACCTTCTTGGTTAATGTGAAACTGATAGAGAGGGAGCAGTACATTTGCTGCTATGGAAAGTGTTGCGTGTGATATTGACTTGAGGTTTGCCTATGGCAGAGCTAGCTCAGTGAAGTCCCTGAAGAAGCTGTTTCACAGGGGGTTGCTGTCTGTGGCTTTGGGGACTGTCAGTAGCATGCTGTGGTCATAGACAAGGCTTTCTCACTGGAGAAGGGTTCTTTGCCTTCTAAAGCAAGGAGACTTTCGGCTGCACCCAAGCAGAATTGATGCTGAGCTAGGAAGGATGCGAGGAACTGTTGGAACCCCGACGTTCCTCAGTCTTCAAAGGAGGAGGATCTGACGTTCATTTTCCTTCTTCCCATGAAGGAAAAGATGTGTGTGTCAGAAGCAAGGCAGGCCACATGTGTGCGTTCTGAAGAAGTAACTGGCATTGCTGTTGTGTCCTGCAGGATTTCGGGGTGACACTTGCCAGGCACCACCGGGGGCTTTGCTTGGAGGTTTGTCCTGCTGCAGAGGCTCATGGCTGTGTGCGGTAAGCAGCGCTTGCTGGTGGTGCCTTGTTCAGAACAAATACCCCCAGGAGAGTTTAGGAGAGCTGAGGGGGATGACTGCAGCTTGTCCTGAGCTCTTATTTGCCTGTGATTCCCTTCCTCAGGAAGTTCAGGGAGGAGCTGGTCATGGCACAGAACATGCTGCTCTCCAAGGAGGCTGTCATCGCTGGGCTCACCAAAGAGCTTGCAGAAACCAGAGCCAGGCTGACAGACATGAGAGGTGGGTGCAGCGTGGTTTCCACCTTCCCATCCCTCTTCTGGGCAGTAGCAAGGTGGACTCATGCAGGTAATGGGAAATAGGTGCTGCCACCCTCAAGCAACACTGCTGTCATCCATCCCCTTTGGGATGGTGAGATGTTCTCTGTCTTTGGCTAAGCAATAGTGGTGATGGTGGGTGAAGGTAACCGGGTGGAGATGGGGTGGGAAAAACTGAAGTATCTTTCTCAAAACGCCACTGGCAGGCTCCTTTGAGCCTAAGTCATCCTAAGCCTTGCCTGGGGCTCCTCCATGGGCACCGTGGGCTTTAGGAAGGCTTTGTTCTGCAATCCGAAGGGAAACAGCCATAGCAAGGGATTGCTCTGGCCTATGTCCATGCAAAGGGACTGGCTGTGCAGTGATTTAATAGAGTGAGGTCTAAGGGGACACATCCATGAACATGGTTTCACCAAGAACTGCAGATCCCCCAGGGCTGGGCAATGAGACAGCCAGAAACCCCTAAAGCTGTTGTATCCCAGGGGAGCTGAGTGAGGAGCACAAGGTGGAACTGGAGCAGAACCTGATCCGGCTGAAATGCCAGCAGCAGGAACTGAGCCTGCTCCGAGAGAAGCTATCCCAGATGTCCAGCCTGGTGGAGAAGAAGGATCAAGCCCTGGAAGCAGCCGCTGAGGAGTTAAGGTACATGATGCTGTGACTGGATGCCTTGCAAATGCTGTTCTGTAGATTCCCAGTGGCTGATGGCATTTAGGTATCTCCCAAGATGCAAAAGGCACATGGGAGTGAGAGCATTGGACTGGAGCAATGTTGTCTCTATGGAAGTGCCATGTGAACTGAAACAGAGTTTTAGCAGAGCTCGTGCTGGTGGACGTGTAACGAAGTCACTTGTAACTAAGTGAATGTTCCCACTCACGCCATGGTAGTCACTGGTGCTGCTGCTCTCCGCAGGCTGTTTGGGCAGCCTTCATCGGTCAGGGTTTCCCACAGTGGTCTTCTCTTGGCACAGGCAGGCACAAGCCCACTGCAAGGAGCTGAAGGATGCTCAAGAAATGGCAAGGAAGCCAGAGGCTGCTCCTGGGACACCAGCACAGGCAGGAGAAGCTTCTAAGCATGTAAGTGCACACAGAGGCTGCTGAGGTCTGGGTTTGCTGAGAGCATCCATAGCGCTTGGTGTTTCTCAGCATCATAGAATCAACCAGGTTGAAAACGACCTTTAAGCTCATCCAGTCCAACCATTCCTCATCACTGCCAAGGCCCCCACTTTTAACCCATGGCACTGAGGCATTGTCTCCACAGTGTGTGGACACTTGCAGGGACGGTGACTCCAGCACTGCCCTGGGCAGCAGTTCCAATGCCTGAGCACCCTCTGGGCAAGGAATTGTTCCTCCACTCCATCTAAACCTGCCCTGGTGCAGCTTGAGGCCGGTTCCTCTTGTCCCATCCCTTGTTCCTTGGGAGCAGAGCCCAGCGCCCTCCTGGCTCCATCCTCTTCTCAGGCAGTTGTAGGGAGCGATCAGGTCCATGACCAACCTCACGCCTGCTCAGAGCTGGTGCAGGATCTCTGGCCACCGTTTCCCTAGCCAAGGGCTGCAGATGCTGCAGCTTTGCTACTGGCTGATGGGCTGATGTTTCCACAGCACTTTGGAACTGGGATGTGCTGTGCGTGTGCTAATGGTGCTATAATTGCCAATTAGAAGGGATAGCAGCCTGCATGTGGAATGATCTGCAAGCGCTGCCTCCTCTTCCCTTGCTGAACAGTTGATGCTGGCTCTGTTCATGCCATCCCCGGTGCTAGGGAGGGGAAGAACAGAAAGGTTCTGCAGCAGCAGATGGAGGGACTGTAGGAATTCGTACATCCTGTATCACAGCAGTGGTAGACAGTGTGCCAGCAGGGAAGGCTGCAGTGTGGGGGCCAAGCAGTGACTCACAGCCAGCTGACAAGCAGGAGGCATCGCTGTCCTGTTCTGCACATGGTAATGGGGAGTGTTGGAGACCCAGCTAAAGCTGTTCAGGAATAAGCCACCTCTCACTGAGCAGTACCAAAAGGCAACAGCAGCCAGACCTAAATGGGCAGTTTGCAGTCATCAATAGCTGTGTGCAAGGCCGCGCATCCCAGGTTTTGGGATGTTTGTCATCGTGCCACAAGCTGGATGCTGCTGGAATGGGGGAATCAGAGAATCAATGAGGTTGGAAAAGACCTTTAAGCTCATCCAGTCCAACCACTCCCCAGCACTGCCAAGACCATCGCTAACCCATGGCACTGAGGGCTTTGTTTCCTCAGTGTGTGAGCACTTGCAGGGACGGTGACTCCAGCACTGCCCTGGGCAGCAGTTCCAATGCCTGAGCACCCTCTGGAGAAGGAATTGTTCCTCAGCTCCATCTAAACCTGCCCTGGTGCAGCTGAGGCCGTTTCCTCTTGTCCCATCCCTTGGTCCTTGGGAGCAGAGCGCAGCCCCTCCTGGCTCCATCCTCCTCTCAGGCAGTTGTAGGGAGCGATCAGGTCCCCCCTGAGCCTTCTCTTCTCCATCAGAACCCCCCAGGTCCCTCAGCCCTTCCCCATCACACTGTGCTCCAGGCCCTGCACCAACTCTGTTGCTCTTCTCGGGCCCCACTCCAGCACCTCAATGTCTCTCTTGTAGTGAGGGGCCCAGAATTGAGGTGTGTGGGACTGGTCTAAAAATGAGTAATGCCTGAGGTCATGCATAAATCCAGGCTGCAGAGTGGGTCGGAATGTGTGCGTTGAGGGATGTAAAGGCAAAGCCAAAGAGCAAAATGCTACCATGGCCATTCAGAGCTATGCACCATCCCTCTTCTGGCTCTCTGGAGCAGTTCCACTGCTTATATCCTCACCAGGGTGCAGCTGGCTCAGCAGAGTATGAAAGCGGCCTCAGGTGCTCTTGTATCCCCACAAATCCACCCAGAAGGGTGCAGAATGAGATGCTGTGAGTGATGGATGCCTGTCAGGGAGGCTGTGTTTCAGCCAGGTCGAAGCTGAGCTCATGCTTACCCCGATCAATGTGAGTGAGAACCGGCTGCTCTGCCTCTTCCAGGAGTCAGTGTTGGACTTGGCTGACCTTGGCATGAGATGCCGAGGCCTCAGGCATGAGGAGACGATCCAGCGCCAGAGGGAAGGCTTGGCTGAGCTCCGGGAGAGGGTGAAGGTGCTGGAGAAGAGGCAGTCCTCAGGTAGGGGAAGGTGCATCCATGTGGGAGGAGGTGGTGTTTGGCAGGAGGGGTTTGGAGGCAGAGATGGAAGCGAGCAGGTGCCTGGCAACGTGCGTGGCCGTTCCCACCCTCAGGTGCTGCACTGCTCAATGCAAGAGCAGCTTTCACCCAAAGGAGCTGAGCTCTGGGTGTTGAGGTCTTGCAAGTGCTGGATGTTGTGAGAATCTTCTGCATGCCCAAGCTCATTTTCTCTCAGTCCCTTTCCGTTGTCTGGATCCCTCTATTGAGAGCACTGTGGTGAAGCAGCACCATCTCTGTTAGAAGCTGCAAGTAGAGGAGCTGTTCGTGGTGTGAGCTCTGAATGTCCATCTGCAAAACAGGCTGGGGAAAGCAGTGGCCAACCCTGGAGTAGCAGTGTCTGCAAGGAAAGCTGGTGCAGGCTCAGCTCCAGAGCCCGTGCATCTCTCCATGCACAGTCACCATAAGAGGAAACCTGGCAAGCCTCGAAAGCAGCTGAGAGATGAAGCCTCAGCACACCATACAGAGAGTGGGACAACTCAGTGGCTCTTCTTTTACCTCCAGCTGCCATGATGAAGGGTTCCGAGCCTCTGGTGGTCCTCACAAAAGACTTAGCAAGGATATAGTCCAGAGAACAGGTCATGAGAAGGAACCCGCATCTGTGCCAGGGCCAAATCTGAAGGCCAGCAAGGTAAGGAGGCAGTTTGTGGTTTATGGTGCTCGGGTTATGGTGCTTAGTCGGAAAAGTGCTCTCTGTAATAGGGAGAATTCAGCTTTCTAGTATCCTAAGAAAGAAACCAAAAGGAGAGAAGGAGAGATGGAAAATCTGGCAGCATGTGAGATGCTCAACCCAAAGCCAGGCATTCCGTGGGCTCCATTGGTCTTTCCCTGTTTGTGCAGGTTCCTGGCTGTGTTCCTAATGGGGGCTCACACGAGGCAGCAAACTGGGAGATGGGTGACCCGATAGACTTTGGTGAGAAGATGGTGAGTGATGGACATGTTCACATGGTGCTTGTAGAGTGTAGGTGGTTTTCAAACACACCTCAGATGTAAGGGGGGAGTCACTTCCCACCGAAAAGGGCAGGAAAATGTCCAGCAGGGAAAATGGATCATCCTGAAAAAGGAAAAATATCCAACCCCAAAGAGTTTTGCAGCTCGGAACTGAATTCCAGGCTGGTCTGGAGCTGGGAATTGAATACCAGGCTGGTCCAGAGCTGGGATGCACTGCGGTGTACCATGCCACATCCCGGGTGCCTCCAAGCACACAGCCCAAAGGAACCACAGTCAGGTGTGGGTTTAGGAGCACTCGGCAAAGCTTGCAGAGGGGAAGCACTCCCTGGAATGAAACACAGGGAAGCAAACGGTGCTTCCCGTGTGACACTGGCATCTCCTGAGCTGGGCAGGATGGAAGCAGATGGCTGAGCGGTGGGATGCAGTAGAGAAGAGGAGTTGGCAGGGCCAGGAAATAATGCACTCCCTGCTCTTCCTGCAGTACCTGGATGCAATCAATGCTCTGGGAAGCCTGATGAAGGTGAAGGAGCTGTCGGGAATGCAGTCTTTGAGGCACCTTCCTCCAGAGGAGAGGGGAAAAGCAGGGCTGCAGAGGCGGAAGGACCTGGAGCTGCTCTGTGACAAGATCAGGAACCTCAAGAGCCGCCTGGAAAGAAATGAGGAAAAGCTGAAAGAATACGAGGGCAGAGTGGAGCAGCTGAGGTACTGAGAGGCGAGGTGACCATTGCCAGCCACCGGTCTGAGTGAGACCTAGTCCTGGATGCTCCGATGTCCTGGAGCATCATGCCGTGGAGGGTGGAATGGCCCCAGGAGGGACACCCGCATCGTACAGTTTTGCTCTGAAGCTGTTGCTCCCAGGCAGAGCCTGGCTTCAAGGGGTCGATGCAGATGACAACTTGTCCCCCCCATTGTGCACAGGCTGAACCAGGCATCCCTGCAGAGGTGCCAGGAGGAGGTGTCCGGACTGGAAGAGGAAGCCTGCAGGGAGGCGGAAGAGAAGGCTCTGCTGCAGGAAGCGCTGGAGAGGACGCAGCTCCAGCTGAACCAGAAGAGGCAGCGGGCAGCCAAGCTGCACAAGGGGAGACCACGGGAGCAGGTGAGCAAGGACACATGAGAACAACTGGAGCCAAGGGTTCCGGTGCCTGAGTGGTCAAAGGCGGGTCATGATGGTCAGCAAACACCTCCAGGCTCAGTGGTGCTGATAGAGGAAGGTGAGGGATGCGCAGCACAGCCAGAACACTCCACGGTTGGTAAGATGCCCAAGGCAAGCCCTGCAGGTAGAAGGGATGTGACACTGGTGTTACCCAGAGCTGTGCAGAGGTTGGGAAGGTGTGATGCCCTCTGGTCACTTGGTTGCACCCAACAGAGGTAAGGAGGGTGTGAAATGTCCATTGTCACAGGAGATGTCTCCCCTCACGGGTGTAGATGCATGATATTGCACTCTGAAATGAGCACTCTGGAGGCACTTGGCGAATGAAGAGTGAGGATTGGGGAGAGAGATCCACAGGGCTGAAAGATGGGAAAACGTCGTTGGCTCTGAGGATGTCTCTCGTGTGGGGCACCTCATGGGGTGCTTGCTGCAGCCAGGAAGGTGAAGGAGCCCAGTGTGACGTCTCAGCAGAAGCTGTGCGCCCACTGGAATGTGCTTCCCTAGCTCCTGTGATCCGTTAGGAAAGCATGGTGGGTCTGGCTGCTGCGTACTACTGTGCCCTTCTGCAGCCCCAGCTGGGCAGATGCCAAGTGAAGAGCTGGATGCTCCGTGTGATACTCATCTCCTGCACTTCATGCAGCATCCATCAGGCACCTGGGATTCTGTGGTCCATCTGACCATCCCAAGAGGTTGGGCATTCTGGGGCCCTGCTGCTTTGCTGCACAGCAGCATTCCCACGGCAGGAGATGGAGGGCAATATGAATGCAGGCAGCTGTATAGAGGGGTCTGGGCCATGAACATGGTGTTGATGTCTCTGTTCTGCAGCCTGGAGCCAAGAAGCCTTTCTGCTCAGGCAAGCTGAAGACCAAAGAGTGCACAGCAGAAGCTGTCAAGATGGGAAGTGCATAGGAGAGGCACCACATGGGCCTTTGGTCGGTGAAGGTCTGCAGTGGGAATGGGTCATCATGCTGCGGACTTCCTAATGTCAGATGTGGTACAAGGCTTTGGTGCATTTTGAGGAGCCCCTGTTGGAATCCCATAGCTCCAGGGCATGCTGGTGTGTAGGACCTTATTTTCCTGCAGTATGGGTCCCATGGTGTGCGATGGGATCCGTGGTAGTAGAAAAGGTGGTGTGGATGTAACCCATTGTATACATTGTGTGTGTAGATACCTGTATGTGAACAGAGCCCAGTGTACAGGCTATATGAGTGAAATCAGTTGTCTGGGTCCTGTCTTGTTGCCTCTGAAGCAGCCTTGCTGCATGGCCCACATTGTCCCTTCCACTTCCACCTCCTGTGTCCTCCTGTGGTGCCATGAGGAGCTGGAGCACAAGGCATGATGCAGAATGGAAACAGGAATGCATCGCTGACTGGAGCCACAGTGAGTGTCCCTGTACCAGTGGGAAGGGAAGAAGAGGAGCAGCCCCTGCTTTCAGAGGAGCAGTGGTGTTTTGGGGGAAATTGGGAGCTCCAATGCTCTTTGGCCCTGCAGCCGCTTTGCTTTGCTCAGAGCAGCCTATGCAGAGTTCTCTGCAGAGCTTTCCAGCAGAGGATAACGTGGATGTGAGCACAGCCCCTTTGTGGTTTTGTTGGTATTTGTAATAGAAGTCAAAGGTTGGGAAGCAGCACAGAGGGGCTGAGGCAGGAACCATAGCGTCTGTGGATGTGCTGCTGGGCACCCGTGGGCACACCATGGCTGATGCCTAATTTCTGGTGCGCATTATGCGGTTGGTGGCTGTGCCGCTGGGCTCTGGCAATGGCAGTTTCCCCTCTTGAGGTGCTGTGGGCTTCCAGCTGTGTGCTGCCCTGGGCTGATTTTGGGGCAAGGGCATGCCCTGGTTCCCTTGTGTAGGTTCACAGGATCATAAGGGTTGAAGGGACCTCTGGAGATCATCCAGTCCTGCCCCATGCCAAGGCAGGGCCACCCAAAGCAGAGCACACAGGAACTTATCCAGGCGAGTCTGGGATGGCTCCAGAGGAGACTCCACAACCCCCCTGGCAGCCTGTGCCAGGGCTCTGCCACCCTCAATTGAAAGTTCTTGTTCATGTTGAGGTGAAACTTGCTGTGGTTTAGTTTATGGCCACTGCTCCTCTTCCTGTCACTGGGCACCACTGGGAAGAGCCTGGCACCATCCTGCTGCACCCACCTTTGAGCTACTGATGTGCATTGATGAGATCCCCTCCTAGGCTGCTCTCCTCTACACTAACCAGGCCCAGCTCCCGCAATCTCTCCTCGTGAGAAGGATGCTCCAGAGCCCTGAGCAACCCTGTGACCTCTGCTGGACCCTCTCCAGCATCTCCTTGTCTGGGTCTGAGGAGCCCAGCCCTGGACACGGGGTTGACGATTCTCGGCCGGGCTGTGCTGCGGGCATCTCCCGGGGGTTTGCCTGGTGGGGTCGGGCTGCTCCACGATTCCCGATGCCGAACCCCTGGGAATGATGGATGGAGCTGGAAGGAGCCCGTGGGAGCCGCCTCCCCTCCGCTGAGCGCCGTGCACCGCTCCCGCACGCCGGGGCGCCCCCGAAGGGGGCCGGCGGAGGCAGCGGAGCAGCGGTGGGACCCGGACCCCCCCGCGGCGGGGCGGGGCGGGGAGGCGCGGCCATCCGGGCACCATGGCGGCGGCGGCGGAGGAGCTGTCGGGGCGGCGGGGCCGCGGACCGGAGCCGGGGCCGGGTCCCGGCAGCCCCCTGGGGCGGGCGGGGTTCGAGGGTTCCCCCGGGGGCGGCCGCCGCGTCTTCAGCCCCGCCGGGGAGTTCCGCGAGTTCTCCCGGAGGCAGCTCCGCGACATGGAGCGGCTCTTCCGACAGTGAGTACCGGGGAGAGCGGGGACCGCCGGGCGGCATCACCGGGGACCGGCGGGGAGAGCCCGGACCGGTCCCTGCAGGAGGAACCCCGCAACGCTTTGTAGGAGGTTCCCTTGGCTCCTTGTAGGAGGCTCTCCCCATCCCTTGCATGAGGAATGCCTGGGATACCCCCAACTCCCTGCAGGAGGGATCCCAAGGACTTTTCCCCCTCCACAGCTCCTTGCAGGGGGATGCCAGGGATATCTTCCTCCCCTCCTTCTCCCCCTCCCCGCTCCTGCAGGAGAGATTTCTGCCCATCACCAAATCTCAGCAGCAGGGACCCCCGTCCCCCCCCATCTCCTGGCAGGAATGACGCTGGCACCTTTTATTGCAGCCGGGAAAGCTGGAGGGTACCTCAAGGGACCCCCCTGCGTTCCCTCTGCCGCAGCACCGAGGAGTTCCCACTTCTCGGTGCGTCCTCAGCATCCCCAGCCTCACTGCGTGCCACCACGCGCGGTGCAGCGTGACTCGGTGCACAGGCTAGGCCCGGGGGGATCCTGGCATGGATCCCTGGAAATTTCCAGGGGAAAACTGAAATTGCGGTGTTTGTAACCATGGTCACACCAGGATGTGGCAGGGGGGCAAGTGGCATGGCCTGGAGCATCCCTATGGATGGTGTGGGGGCAGCGTGGCTCTGGGGAGCATGGAGAAGAGCGAGCATCCTGCAGTGTGCTGCTGCCTCTGGACCCATCCGGTGTAAACCGGGGGATGAAATCTGTGTAGATGTGCTACGTAGATATGCTACAGGCTCTTGCTTGGGCACTGCTGGAGAGAATGGAAGGGCTGGATGCCGCGAGCCCCAAGGCACAGGGCTGGGGGGGCTGTTTGAGGTGCAGGCAATGTTCTGCCAGCATCCCAGGCAGTGCAAGAGCCCTCCTGTTCCCTGCTTCTTCCCACCCAGACACAGCAAGCAGGATGTGCTGGTTGCTGCTTACAGTTTCTTGGATGCAGCCCAGGGTGAGGGTACAACCACGTTCGGGGTCCCCAGAACTAGAGCACCCATCTGGTGGTGCTGAGCACGGGTGCTCATCATGTTGCAGATGGCGTGTGGTGAGAATGTGGCCGGCACCACGCAGACAGGGAGCCAGGCACACGGAGCAGACGTGTTTGCAGCATCTCACTGCAGCGAAAGGAGCAGCGTGAGGCAGCCCACGGCGGTCTGGGGGCTGGGAAAGGGGGTTTTCCCAAGGGAAGGATGCTGTTGAGCCGTGTGCCCTTGTCACCCTTGCAATGCAATGATCTGACTGTATGGTGTAAACTGTGGAAGGGGGTTTGCTGCCTGAAGGGGAGATGGTGCCGCTTGGGAGAAGCAGAGGGATGCCGGCATCCCAAAAAAGCAGAGGGGAGTGAGAACGAGGAAGCGCCCTGCAGCTGGGGCATGTCTTGCACTGGGATGGAACATCAGGGCCAGGCTGGCAAACTTGCCCTTTGCAGAGCAACTCTGTGTGTGATGCTCCGAGAGGGATCTCGGAGGCAGGAAGCACGTTGGGGCTGCTCCCCCTGCCCAGCTCCGGGCTGACAGCAGCAGCGGGCAGAGGGGAGCAGGGCCAAGTGCTGTGAGAGGGTCCCCACTGCGTGGGAGAGCAGGAAGGTGACGGGGACAGAGCGAAACCGCAGCAGGGAAGGTACAAATGAGTCACAGACCTGCGGCGTGCTGAGCCTGGTGCTCTGCGAGGCGGCTGCAGCGCCGCAGGCACAGCACGAGTCAGCCCCCGAAAGGAGAAAGCCTGCTCGTGATGGGTGAAGCTGCTCGGGTACTCCTGCATAGCCCTGGGCTGCCTGCAGGGTCTCGTTCTCCCCTGTGCGGTGCCCGGGGGCGGTGAGGCTTGCACTGAGGATGAGGGGTATCGGGGAGATGCAGCCGCCTGCCCTGTGGAGCTGCGTGAGATGTGGAGCTGTGCTGGCTCTGCAGCAGGAGTCCCCTGTGCTGTGCTGCAGGGCTCCAGGGCTACACCCGGCCACGCGGGGCTGCCAGTTCCATGCTGGTAGTGGGAGGATGGAGGGGTCAGTGGAGTGGTCTGAGGGGTTGCCTCTGCCAGCGTCTGTGAGCAGGCTCAGTGACAGAGAGAGAATCATGGAATCAAAGAGCTTGGACAAGACCTTTAATCTCATCCAGTCCAACCGTTCCCAGCACTGCCGGAGACCGCCACTAACCCATGGCACTGAGGGTCTCGTCTCTACAGTGTGTGAACACTCGCAGGGACAGAGACTGCAGCCCTGCCCTGGGCAGCAGTTCCAATGCCTGAGCACACTTTGGGGAAGGAATTGTTCCTCATCTCCATCTAACCCTGCCCTGGTGCAGCTTGAGGCCGTTTCCTCACAGTACAGCACCATCCGCAGCCTCTGCACACCCGCTCCCACTGGCACGGTGCTCCTTCCACTCCAAACCCCCACATCCCTCCCATGGCAGCCCTGGATCCTCCTGGGGACTCCCGAGCCAGGGTGCAAGCCCCACACTGCCAGACCCAGCACCCACCTTCTTCCTCCAGACACTGTGGAAGGAGACCCACAGTGAGACACTCAGCTCCTGGGTCACGTCGCATGTCCCAGAACCCCCTTCCCTGCACCAATCAGCCCCACAAAGACCAACCCTTGAGACCCCCATTGAAATTCACCTGTCCTCAAGTAGCCCGGGGCCAGCAAAGTCCCCTGAGGCAGAACCAGAGAATGAGAGAACGGTTTGGGTTGAAGGGACCTTAAAGCTCATCCAGTTCCAAGCCCTGCCATGGGCAGGGACACTTTCCGCTGGAGCAGCTTGCTCCAAGCCCCTGTGTCCAACCTGGCCTTGAGCACTGCCAGGGATGGGGCATTCACCACCTCTTGGGGCAGCCTGATCCACTCCCGAGGACAGCCAAGACCCCTACAGCACTTTGGAGCTACCACATCCCTCAGTGCTCCCCATGGGCCAAATGGCTTCCTTACAGGCCCCCAAACAGAGCCCAGCCCCTCTCCCCCAAACCACCAGCAATGCCTTGAGCCCCTTGGTGCTATGGGCATGGATCCCACCCCTGCTCCCCACAGCTGCAGCTTGAGCCTGCCCCAGTCCCCTCACTGAGCGACGTGGGGACCCTGCAAACCCCGGCACCCCCAGCCACAGCCGCGGGTGCCTGCCCCCGGCTCCCCCACTGCTCAAGAACCAGACCAAGCGAGACCAGCTCTGTACTTGTGCCTTTATCACGCTGGAGACGCGCTGCCCCTCGTGCCACATCTTCAGTTGCTGCTTATTGTCTGCAAGGACAAGAGAGAGGGGACATGGCAGCGAGCCCCGGCACCGGGCAGGGGCAGCCCCTCGGCGGGGGCAGAGCACACAGCACCCACCTCGTTGATCCAGTCGATGTAGGCGGACACACGGGTGAACACGGTCGGCTTCCTCCGAGTGTTGCAGCCCAATGTCGAGCCAAAGCTGACGATTCCGGCCACCTCCCAGTGCCCCTCGAACGGGCAGTTCAGGGGGCCTCCGGAGTCCCCCTGTCCCCATGGGCACAGCTCAGTACTGGCCCTTCTGGATGCTCCCCTCCAGCCCCTCACCTCCCACTGCTTCCCATGAGGTCCACAGCCTCGCGCTGCCAACCCGTCCCCCATAGAGCCATAGAATCATTGAGACTGAAAAGTCCTTTAAGCCCGTCCAGTCCAACCGTTCCCAGCACTGCCAAGACCACCACTAACCCATGGCACTGAGGGCCTCGTCTGCACAGTGTGCGAGCACTTGCAGGAGCGGTGACTGCAGCACTGTAGGTAGCCGTAGAGAGTGATGTGCCTTGACCTCTTGGCCAAGCCCAGGCACATGGATGGATGCTGAGCGTCTCTGGGCAGGCAGAGCCCATCACCTGGAGGTGTCACAGTCAGGAGGAGGCGGTGTGCTTGGGCTCCGGGCCAAGGGAGCCAGCAGCAGGTTTGGCAGCATCTGTAGGGGTTCTCCTGCCAAGCACTGCATGGAGGAGCCGATCCCGGATGATGCTCTGGGGGCTGTTAGTGGTTTGCCAGCAGCTTCCCATGGTCTGGCTAGCTGCCTGGGAGTGTCGGTGCCCATGTCCTCACTGTTACCTCCTCCTGTGCCTGCTGCCTCGCTCCCCGGAAGGAGGAGACACTCAGTGATGTGACAGGACCGTCCCTCTGTGCTGCAGGTACGACGCAGGGAAAGATGGTTTCATTGACCTGATGGAGCTGAAGCTCATGATGGAGAAGCTGGGGGCTCCACAGACGCACCTGGGCTTGAAGAACATGATCAAGGAAGTGGATGAAGACCTGGACAGCAAGCTCAGCTTTCGGGAGGTAAGGCCACGGGGAGGGCTCCACACTGGCATGAAGGTGCCCCTGGCGCTGCTCACCTCAGTGCTGGGCTGAGCATGGTTCTAAGGTGATGGGGAGGGTCTTGTGCTGGCTTTGAGGTCTTGGGGGGCCAATACCAATGTCTCTCTTTGCAGTTCCTGCTGATCTTCCGCAAGGCAGCAGCAGGAGAGCTACAGGAGGACAGTGGGCTGCACGCCCTGGCCCGGCTCTCCGAGATCGACGTCTCCACGGAGGGCGTGAAAGGTGCCAAGAACTTCTTTGAGGCCAAGGTAACGATGTCCACACACAGGGTGGTGATGCACGAGGGTGCTTTGGTGCCAGCTCACTGGGAGCAGCGGGTGGGCAGGAGGTGGAGATGTTGGTGGGGTCTTGGTGGCCCCAGCCAGACGTGTCCCCATGGGCAGGTACAAGCCATCCACGATGCCAGCCGCTTCGAGGAGGAGATCAAGGCAGAGCAGGAGGAGAAGAAGAAGCAGGCAGAGGAGCTGAAGCAGAGAAAAGCAGCGTTCAAGGAGCTCCAATCCACCTTCAAGCAGTGACAGGGCACGGGGCCGGGCAGGACTGGTGTGCGGTGCCTGGAGCCGGGAATGCCACGTGTGCCACATGTCGACTGTAACGGGAGTGACCCGAGCTGTGTGCCTGTGACTGCCCGAAGGCCGGGCTCGGCGCAGCGCCCGGTCCTCCCTTCCCCTGCTGTGCTGCCTGTAGGTGTTGTTCATACCCCTCCGTTGTCCCCTTGCCGAGCTGCCCCTGCCCAACGGGTGACAGCGCCGTGTCCCTGCCAGGGGCTGCTGCCGCCGGGGCAGCTGTGCTGGAGGTGCTGTCCCCACGCTGCTGTGTTGTGCATGCACCCTGGAGGACTCGGGCACTCACCCCGGGGGGGGCACGGTGACTCGGTGCCTGCTGCCATTGCTGATGGAGGGGTCTGTGTGTGCAGTGCTGGGGGGTGGGAGCCTCCCCTGGCGTGCAGCCCCCAGGGGCTGTGTCTCTGTTCCGAAGCTGTGCACAAAGGCGGCTGCTGGCTCTTGAGGCTGTTCTGTGCTTTCACGTTGTGTTCGGCCCAGGAGGGCGAGTGTTGTAGCCACACATGGTCGGGTGAGTTCCCGTGTTGGCTGTACCTATGTGTCTGTCCCGCGGTGTCCCCCTGGGTGGTTGTATGGGGGGGTGTTTGTGTGTTTTGTGTGTTTTGGGGGTTTATTTTAATCCCAAATAAATATTATATTTCTTAAGCTGGGTGCCTGTGTGTGGGGCTGAGGTGCAGCCGTGCTCTGGCTGTGTCCATGGTAGTGGCGGGAGCCACATGGGGAGCAGGCACCCCATCGCCGCTTCTGGTGGTGGTGAAGCAGGATGAGCCTTGGAGGTGCTGGGACATCAGTGTAGGAAGCAGCGGGGGCCTGATCCAGATAGGATGTTACTGAAGGTCTTCAGCATCTCTGTGCCATGGGGTTGCCCCTCCCGCCCCATGGGGCGCCCTTGTGGTATTGGGTGGCCTTGCCTGTGTGGAGCATGAGATAAGGAGACCCTACTCCTGTGGTGCATGGGGGGAGCAGGTTTGGGGGCTGCACCCTGGAAGTTGGGGGCAGTTGGGCTGCCTGCAACCGTAGAGAGCAGTGTGGCTGGGGGGCTGCCCACAAGCTGCCCCCCAGGAGGGACCCTGTGTGTCCCCCGGCATCCCTGCTGTGCCACGTTGGATGGGCAGCTGTGGCTGTTCCCAGGGGGGTGATAAGATGGAGCAATGGGGCTGAGGAGTTGCACCCCAGCGTGGGACACTCACCACATGTTGGCCAGGGGAGGGTCACCTCCAAGGTCCTGGGGTGCTATAAGAGGGGCGAGTGTCCCCTCCCTGCACTCCGGACTGCTGCAGCCATGCTGGGTGCTCTGTGTCTCGCTGTGGTGCTCGGCTACGGTGGGTCTGGGGCGCAGGAGGGGATGGGGTGGGGGGCTTGGGACCCCGGCAGCCGCTGTGGCCCTGGGAAGAGGGTGCAGGCGGTCACTGAGGTCCCTTTGCCGGTGTCACCCAGCCTATGGATGCGGGCAGGCGGCCGTGGCACCGGCACCACTGCATGGTGCCCGCGTGGTGGGCGGTGAGGATGCTGTGCCCCACAGCTGGCCGTGGCAGGTAAGGTGGGATGCAGGGATGGGGATGGGGATGGGGACTGGGACATTCCCGCACTGATGCTGTACCTCTGCTGTCACAGATCTCACTGCAGTATAGCCGCAATGGGAAGTGGTACCACACATGCGGCGGGACCCTGATTGAAACCAACTGGGTGCTGACGGCTGCCCACTGCATCAGGTGGGTGCTGGGTGTAAGAGAGGGGTCCATGCAGGGGAACACAAGATGTCTATGGAGACTGACACCTCTGTTTCCCCCCCTGGAAGCTCTACCCTGACGTACCGCGTGGTGCTGGGCAAGCAGGTCCTGTCGGATGAGGAAGAGCTGGGCTCGGTGGTTGCGGGTGTGGAGAAGATCATCGTGCATGAGGACTGGGACTCCTTACTCATTGTGTATGGGATGGGATGGGTCAGGGATGGATGGGGGGGGTATTGTGGCTGGGTTCCCCTTCCCTATGGACCTGATCTTCCTGTCCCCACGGCCTGGCTCTCCCCATAGCAATGACATCGCCCTGATCAAGCTGGCAGAGGAGGTGCAGGAGAGTGAGACCATCCAGGTGGCTTGCCTGCCGCCCGCCGGGCAGATACTGGAGAACAACTACCCCTGCTATGTGACCGGCTGGGGCCGGCTCTGGAGTGAGTGGGGGTCCGTGGGGAGGAGTCAGTGGGGTCCTGTGTGGGTGCAGGGTGTGATGTGTGCCTGTCGTGGCAGCGAATGGGCCCCTGGCTGACGTCCTGCAGCAGGCGCTGCTGCCCGTGGTGAGCTATGAGACCTGCTCCAAGTGGAACTGGTGGGGCAGCTACGTGCTCCCCAGCATGGTGTGCGCCGGTGGCGATGGTGTCATCTCCAGCTGCAATGTGAGTGTTCGGCAGAGGTGGGAGCAGGAGTGGTCTCTGCTCCCAAGGAACAAGGGTTGGCAGCGCGAGGCTGTGGACCCCATGGGAAGCAGTGGGAGGTGAGGGGCTGGAGGGGAGCATCCAGAAGGGCCAGTACTGAGCTGTGCCCATGGGGACAGGGGGACTCCGGAGGCCCCCTGAACTGCCCGTTCGAGGGGCACTGGGAGGTGGCCGGAATCGTCAGCTTTGGCTCGGCATTGGGCTGCAACACTCGGAGGAAGCCGACGGTGTTCACCCGTGTGTCCGCCTACATCGACTGGATCAACGAGGTGGGTGCTGCGTGCTCTGCCCCCGCCGAGGGGCTGCCCCTGCCCGGCGCCGGGGCTCGCTGCCATGTCCCCTCTCTCTTGTCCTTGCAGACAATAAGCAGCAACTGAAGATGTGGCACGAGGGGCAGCGCGTCTCGAGCGTGATAAAGGCACAAGTACAGAGCTGGTCTCGCTTGGTCTGGTTCTTGAGCAGTGGGGGAGCCGGGGGCAGGCACCCGCGGCTGTGGCTGGGGGTGCCGGGGTTTGCAGGGTCCCCACGTCGCTCAGTGAGGGGACTGGGGCAGGCTCAGGCTGCAGCTGTGGGGAGCAGGGGTGGGATCCATGCCCATAGCACCAAGGGGCTCAAGGCTTTGCTGGTGGTTTGGGGGAGAGGGGCTGGGCTCTGTTTGGGGCCCTGTAAGGAAGCCATTTGGCCCATGGGGAGTGCTGAGGGATGTGGTAGCTCCAAAGTGCTGTAGGGGTCTTGGCTGTCCTCGGGAGTGGATCAGGCTGCCCCAAGAGGTGGTGAATGCCCCATCCCTGGCAGTGCTCAAGGCCAGGTTGGACACAGGGGCTTGGAGCAAGCCGCTCTTGCAGGTGTCCCTGCCCATGGCAGGGCTTGGAACTGGATGAGCTTTAAGGTCCCTTCAACCCAAACCGTTCTCTCATTCTCTGGTTCTGTCTCAGGGGACTTTGCTGGCCCCGGGCTACTTGAGGACAGGTGAATTTCAATGGGGGTCTCAAGGGTTGGTCCTTGTGGGGCTGATTGGTGCAGGGAAGGGGGTTCCGGGACATGCGACGTGACCCAGGAGCTGAGTGTCTCACTGTGGGTCTCCTTCCACAGTGTCTGGAGGAAGAAGGTGGGTGCTGGGTCTGGCAGTGTGGGGCTTGCACCCTGGCTTGGGAGTCCCCAGGAGGATCCAGGGCTGCCATGGGAGGGATGTGGGGGTTTGGAGTGGAAGGAGCACCGTGCCAGTGGGAGCGGGTGTGCAGAGGCTGCAGATGGTGCTGTACCGTGAGCCCTCGAGCAGAGCCGCCCACCAGCACTGCGGTGCTGCCATCACCTTGTCATGGGTGCTGAGCCCAGTGGGAAGCTTCGTGGCAGGGGATGATGGATGGTGGTGCCTCGAGCTCAGCAGGGGACGTGATGGATGATGCCCACCTTAGGAGTGATGCTGCCACCAGCCTGAGCAACACCAGCACCAGCCTGGGGAGCGATGCCATTGGCTGCACTGGACCTGCAGTGGGGTTCCGGAGCAGGGGTGTGAGCGCCGAGGTTGCGGGAGCGCGGCTCGCTTGGGGCAGGGTTGTGGCTCCCTCTGGTGACCGAGTGACACTTGACAGCCTGGCCAGAGCTTTAGCGGGTGAAGAGATGCATGGGGAGGTCAGTAGGTATGGGGGGGGGGGGTGTTCTGGGTGCTGTGTCAAAGGGATTGTACACATCACCCCTTGGGTATTAAAGACCTGGAAAGAGGACGTGTGGAGATGGACCACGTACCACAGGGGTGGCTCTTGGGGGTGGGAAGAAGAGGCTGGGAAGCGGGACCCCGACATGCAGGAGGCACTGCCTGGTGCTGCAGTCACATCAAGATGTGCTCTCGTGTCAGTTTATGTGTCCACCTGGGCACCGTGTCCCCTCCTCAGAGGTGGTGCGGTGAGTGTGGGAGCCCTGGGCATCGCTGCATCACTGGGGCTGGTACCCAGCGGGTCACAGCCTGCAGAACCAGTGGTGGTGGGGAGGAAGCAGGACTGTGCACTGGCACCCTCTGAGATGGGTCTCACCCCAGTGAAAGATGTCCCCTCCTGCAGGAGGTGGTGGAGTCACAGTCCCTGCATGAGACTTGGCTAAGCCATGGTTCGCAGTGAGACCCCACAGCGGTGGGTGGCCACGAGGCTGGTGTGTGACCTGAGCAAGGCCAGCAGGGTGCCTTTGGAGTGTGAGCATCCAGCACGCCCGAGGGACAAGTGGGGTGTGCTGGGGCTGTACTGTGTCAGGGGGACACAAAGCACCATGGTGTGGCTGCTGGATCTGCCCACGTGTCTGTAATGCTGACAGAAGGCGACCCCTGTAAACCATTTTGGGTAGTGGATTGGGCCAAGTTGATATTGATATCCATGGGTGATTCCCAAAGCCTCCCTCGCTCCCCCAGCAGCACGGAGGCACAGCAGCACAGCACAAGCTGCCTTTGCTGTGCTGAAGCAGACCAGGACTGTGAAATGCCCCATGCAATTGGCGGGCACCCATCAGCTCTCCATCCGGTCCGGCTCTGCACAGTGACTCTTCCCCTTCCCATATACCTCAAGGCAGCTGCATCTCCCCAGAGCAGCTCCTCAGTCTCTGAGGATGCTTCTCCCCAACATCGCACATCCAACCCGAGTTTCTAATCCAAAAGTATCACCACAGCAGCTCCTCAGGGCAAGTGCTTAACCTCAGCTGCGGAATTCAGAGGGATCCTCATCAGGTTCCTCTATAAGTTTGCATTAATGCCAATTGCCTCGAGAGTACACTTGCTGCCTTCTTGCATGGCCATGTGTGAAATGCTCCCAGTAGCAGCAGGAAGATGAAGATTTACATGAATGAGGCTTTTCTTGCTCTTCCCCTTTCAGAGAAGCCTTTGGGAGATGCTGAATTGGCACTCACAGCACAGAACAGATGAGGAAACACAACACAAAGGATTTTCTTGCCTTTTCCATCATGTTTTATCGGAAATTTCAATTACAAAAATCATTCCATGCCACTGAAGTGACAGACTTTGATCCCACCGGTTGGTTTTCCAGGCAGAGAAGGCCGTAAGTGTGGTGGTCACCAAACAAAATACCCTGAGGCTGAGCACAAGCGCATCGCAGCAAGCTGGAGGTGCTCTCCTCTGTGAGCACAGAGGCTCTCGGCCAGCACATGCCCTGACAAAGGGACTTCCTGCTCCATCCATACCATTTCCCATCAGCACGTCACCAGTCTCCAACTCCTCCCTGTTTCACGGCATTCACAGGTGACAGAGATGACACCAGGAGCATGGATGCAGAGTCCTGGTGGGAGCAGGTTTCCTCTGGCTGCAGGAAGCAGCTCTGGAGCTGGCAGGATCCTCGGAGCATCATTTGCACTTGAAGAAGAATTTTTTACGGAGGAAGTTGAAGCAGCCTGGGATCTGCTTGTACTTCCCCTTGGCAGAGACAGCATTGGCCACCTGAGAACAGGAGGAGAGTGGATGAGGAGCAGGAAGGACAGGGAACGGGGCTATGGGATGCATGGAGGACTCAAAGCAGCTTCCAGTGTCTGAAGGGGGCTACAGGGATGCTGGAGCGGGCTCTTCATCAGGGACTGGAGCAATAGGATAAGGGGTGATGGGTACTTATGTACTGTAATGTCTCAGGAGTACCACAGAGTGTAAGCGAGCACCATGGACATCTCCAGGCACAAGAGAACCAGCAGGACTTCCCCAAGGGCATGACCTGCCTGGACCCATGGCAGCAAGCTTATGACAGTGACCCCAGTCCCACGAGCTTGGACTTTGACACTCACCCGCAGTAACATGTTCAGCAGGTCTTCCGAAGGGGCATATTGCTCCAGCACACTGTCCAGGGTTTCCACATACCATGAGCCAGTTGACACCGCCCTCCAGGAGACAAAACCTGCAGAGGAAGAATGAGAACATCACTGCCAAAGACAGTTTTATGTTCTCCTCTCACTATGTTCCTGACATCTCCAATTGCCCCAAACCTCCCCCAACTTTGGCTATGAAGCTCCAACATTTTGGCCAATTCCTCTGGGGATCTCACCTGGAAAAGTTGAGTAGGAGACCAAGATGTCACTGGGAGTGGGCAAACTGGCTACGGCATCTGGCTCATCCATGTTACCTGATGGAGCCTGGAAAGGAGTCGCATCCGACTCCACAGAACCTCTGGGAGCTTCCTCTCCAGGGGAACTGGAATCCACTACAAAGCCTCGATCTCTTTGCTCTGCAAAAGGCAGGAACAAGTCAGTTCCCAATGTTCATATTACTCAATTGCTCAAGGGTGGGAGAAGACCGGAGGCCGCGAGGATGATCAGGGGCTGGAGCACCTCCTGAATGGAGACAGGCTGAGAACAGCGGGGCTGTTCAGCCTGGAGAAGAGAAGCCGTGTGGAGACCTCAGAGCAGCTTCCAGTGTCTGAAGGGGGCTACAAGGATGCTGGAGAGGGACAGCCAATGCGCTACCAGAGCCAGAACAAAGATTCACCTCCACCACAGGCCTGGATGAAGAAGAGTTTGGGTTTTCCTCTCAGACTCGGGCAATTGGACCCATTGAAATAGTTCACAATCTTTTCTATTGGAATCGGTTTTCCATCTGTTCCGTAAACGCCTCCAGGAAACTGAACATGGCTCGTCTGCAAGAGGAAAATCCAGGAGCTAGGAATGCAGAAGGGGAGGCCAGCTCCAAGGGAACCCATCTCTGGTAGGTGCTCTGCAGCCTAAAGGTCCCACAACAGAGCCCGATTCCTCACATTTGCTCCTTGTCAGGGTGAGGGGACAACCCAGCATCGTCTGAAACATGCTAACACCCATCCTCCTATTGCCCAACTCCTATCCCACCTCTTCCAGCAATGGGGTTTTTCATCCTCTGGGACAACAGCCACTTAACATCCACCATTTACCTAACAGTGACTCTCCCCTCCTCATTCTGTGAGGCCTCACATTTGAGATAAACAGGCTTTACTATTGACAGCATCTTCCCCGTCAGAGCTGGAGACACAGGAAGGACTGAATGGCCACAGCACAAGGGTCAGCACTGCCTCCCTTCACTCCAGGCCTGTCATTCAGCTCCAAATTGTATAGCCCAGCTTCCAAAATGGAGAACACTTGGCAAGGTTGGGTCCGACTGCGCTGGGGAAGCAGCACATAGCAGGAGCAGTTCAGTTTGTATCCTCAACCCAGATACAAAATGTAACTCTTTCAAGGTGCAGAGGCAGGGGAGCAGAAAACCTTGGGAATGACCCCGTTCCCATGCAGGCAGCCTCACGAATGGGCGAATGGAGAGATGGGAGGGACCCACCTGACAGCCATGGGAAAGGATGACCACGATGCAGCAGTCCAGGGCACTGTGGTCCTGCCGTGCCAGCTTCTGCAGCTCTGAAACCATGTCCTGCATGGGAAACATCACGGTAATGGTTGTTCAAACCATACCACAGATTGCTGCTGGGCACTGCTCTTATCACAGACTGGTTTGGGTTGGAAGGGACCTTAAAGCTTATCCAGCAACAACCCCTGCCACGGTCAGGGTCTCCTTCCACTGGAGCAGCTTGCTCCAAGCCCCTGTGTCCAACCTGGCCTTGAACACTGCCAGGGATGGGGCAGCCGCAGCTTCTCTGGGCACCCTGTGCCAGCGCCTCAGCACCCTCCCAGGGAAGAACTTCTGCCTAAGAGCTCATCTCAGTCTCCTCTCTGGCAGGGCAAAGCCATTTCCCTTGTCCTGTCCCTACAGACCCTTGCTTTCAGCATGCTGCCAGCATGGGCACATTTCCCGTCACACACACTTCCAGGGGCTCGATGCAGTGGCCTCACCTGAGCTTCCAGATCCCTCTGAGTCAGGACATCAAAGCTCAAGGCCCTGAAGCGCTTCTCCAGCTTCTCACAGTCAACGTCGGAGCCATGGCGAGCAGACAGACCCAAGCCTGCGGTGAAGTTGATGTTGTTGAGGATCAGGCAGCGCCCACACGGATCCGCTCTCAGCTGGTAAACCTGCCAGGCACACACTGCAGTTAAACACCCTCTCATTCGAGTGCCTGCTGGCTATTCATTCACGATGCAATGCCAAGGAGGAACAGAAGCCCTTAAAGCAGCTCAGTTCACAGCTTTTTCATCTCTTCAAGCCTAGGTATGGATAAGAGGCTCCGTCCTCCAGGCACACATTGTTGGCAGCAGGGAATGCAAAACCACGCACCAAATAGGGTGGAGATTTGTGGAAACCAGCTGCTTCTTCACCCACAGAGTCTCCAATGGCAAGTTGAAGCTTCTAGAAGGGTTTTTAGGCACTGTCATCAAACGTGACCACAACAGCCCATGTGAGGAGCTGGGAATGGGGCAGAAAAATCTCCCCCAGACTCATCTTTACCACGAACAGCAGCACCACAGGAACCTCATGAGGGCCACCTTCAGCCCTATGCTTTCGAAGTCTAACCAGAATCTATGACAGGATCATCAGGTTGGATGCTCCAGAGCCCTGAGCATCCTTGTGACCCTGAGCAATGGCTCAGATGACACAGAGCAAGAACCAGCTATCCCAGGGTTATTTCCTGGCAGCCACCCACAAGGCCCAGAGCCTTTGCTTAACAGGGAATGTTTTCAGCCCAACCAAATACTGACCAGACCGTGGTTCCACTTGTCAACAGCCAAACCTACAACACACAACAGAGATACAGGACTTAGCTCTCCTATGCTCCACAACAAGGTGTTGTCCATCTTCCTCCCAAAATCCACATCGTTCCTTCCATGTCGGCCCTGACACATTGCTGATGTGTATGAATTCCCTAGCTCTCCAGAACAGCCTGGGCCATGGCTTACCCTGGACTGGCACAGGAAGCACCCGCGGTCTTTCACTCTCTGCTTGCACTGGGACGGACAAACGTTCTGGAAGGTTCACATCTGTAAAGACAGAGACCAGGCAGATCTCACTTCTCCCCCTTCTGACTTCATGCTACAAGTAAGCAACCCAGGGTCCCCAAAAGGACCCTGCTTTGATGCTGCGATGTCGCATCATGTCCGCTTTCCCCTTTGCAGGGTTTCACAGACTCAAGTTTCTTCTCACAACCACACAAGCTGGATCCCCACACAGATGCAGAGGAGCACAAGGTGGTGAGGACATGGCAAAATCCATTCTCACCAAGGTACTGGGGAAATCCTGGTCAAAATCACAGACAAGGGTGCTCCTAACGCCACGAGCACATAGCCCAAGCCCTGCAGTCATCTCTACAAGCCCTGCTCCAGGATAATGGAGCGTGGCAGCAGGTCGAGGTGATCCTCCCTCTCTACTCAACCCTGGTGAGGCCACATCTGGCGTCCTGAGTCCAGCTCTGAGCTCCCGAGTACAAGAAAGACAAGGAGCTACTGGAGAGGGTTCAGCCGAGGCCACGAGGATGCTCAGGACTCTGGAGCGTCTTTCTCATGAGGAGAGATTGCAGGAGCTGGGCCTGGTTAGTGTAGAGAAGAGCAGCCCAAGAGGGGATCTCATCAATGCACATCAGTAGCTCAAAGGTGGGTGCAGCAGGATAGTGTCAGACTTTCCAGTGGTGCCCAGTGACAGGATGAGGAGCAATGGCCATAAACTAAACCACAGCAAGTTTCACCTCAACATGAGCAAAAACTTCTTTCAATTGAGGGTGGCAGAGCCCTGGCACAGGCTGCCAGGGGGGTTGTGGACCACCCAACCTAGTGGACTCCCTACCACCCCACACGTTGCTGTTTGCCCTGAAACCAATCACACCCTCGAGTCTTACTTTTAGGATGTTCTTCCCCACGTAACTCCAGCTCGACAGGCCTCAGGTCTACCAGCTGTGGTGGTGCTGATGGGCACCCACACTCCTCAGTCAGCATGTCCGCGAGGTCTCCCTGCCCTGTGTCCCGCAGGATAGAGAGGAATACAGGGAAAGCCCGCTTCCCTCGAGTCTCCAGGTCAATGACCAGCTGCCGGGCTTGCTCTCCTCGGCTGCCAGCGCTCTGCAGAGGAGGAAAACCCAGGATCATAGACTGACATCGATCAGCCCTTCCCACTGATCTCCATGGAGGGGAAACCTCCACACGGGGTGAATGAGGCTGAGACCCAGCAGACACAGCCACAGATCTCGCCAGCAGTCTCCCACACCCAGCCCGGGACCCCTCCGACCACAACCCCTGGCTGCCTGCCCCATAGAGCCCACCAAAGGGAGGGCAAGGGAGCAGGGAGCCCCTGCAGGACAGGGCATTGACACCCCCAGGCCTGTCCCCAGTAACTGAGAGGGGACATGGGGGCCCCTTACCCCTGTCACCAGGCTGGGATGGGCACCCAAGGGGAAAGCAAGAAGAGCCAAGACCCGGGGTAGGTGTCACAGCTCTGATCTTTAGGGCCCATGGCAGGGACGGGCAAGGGCAGCTCCCCCGGCCTGGCCCCAGCATGGGGGAATCGGGGCCCTACTCGGGGCCGGTCCCTGCGGACGCGGGCACCCGGGGCGCGCACCCGGTGCCCTCCCACCTGCACGTCCTCCACCATGGGCCGGGTGAAGAGGCCGCGCTCCTGCAGCGGGCCCCAGAGCGGGGCCACCCGCAGCGCCGCCACGAGCCGGGCCCGGCCGCGCCGCAGGGCCCTGCGCTGCGCCTCCTCCATGGCCGCCGGAGCCGCCGCCGCCTCCTCGCTGACGGCGGGGCGGGCGCGCCGGAAGCGGCGGCGCGGGCGGAGGGCGGCCCGTCCGGTGCCCGCGTCCCCCCTGCCGCTGCCGTGGCGCTGGGCCGGGCGGGCCTGGCCTGGGCCGCGGCGGGGGACTTGGACCCGTCAATCAAGAAGGCCTACGAGCGGCTCGCCCGGGAGTGGTACGTGCCCGCGGGCGGACGCACGGAGGGGCCGGGCCGCGGGCTCTCGGTGGGCAGGGTCAGTGTTTGGGAGCGGTGGCGGCCGCCGCGCCCCCAAGTCCGAGGCTTGAGCCCAGCGCCGGGCTCCCCTCAGACGCGTTTCAGTCGTGCTGGAGCGAGCAGGGGCAGCCACAGTGCGATCCGCGTGCAAAACCCTGCGGGAGTCCGGCGGTGGGGAAGAACGCGCCCCGCCTGAGCAGGGGCCGTTAATGCACGGGGGTGTGAGCCTGGGCAAGGGCGAGCCGAGCCCCTGCGTGCAAAGGGGGTGCGTCCCTGGGATGAGGGTCAACGAGGCGCAGGGCCGGGTCCTGCGCTCGGGTCGCGACAGCCCCATGGAATGTTCCAGGCGTGGGGAAGAGCGGCTGAAACTGCTCATGGGAAAGGAGCTGGGGTGCTGACTGAGCATGAGCAGCTTGTGCCCGGGCAGCCAAGCAGCCGCCAGCATCCCGGCCTGGATCAGCGCCAGTGCGGCAGCAGGGCCAGGGCAGGGACTGTGCCCCTGCACTGGGCACTGGTGAGGCCGCACTTCGAGTCCTGTGTTCAGATCTGGGCCCCTCACTACAAGAGAGACATTGAGGTGCTGGAGCAGGGCCAGAGAAGGGCAGTGGAGCTGGAGCAGGGCCTGGAGCACAGTGTGATGGGGAAGGGCTGAGGGACCTGGGGGGTTCAGATGGAGAAGAGAAGGCTCAGGGGGGACCTGATCGCTCCTTACAACTGCCTGAGAGGAGGATGGAGCCAGGAGGGGGGTGGGCTCTACACCCGAGGACCAAGGGATGGGACAAGAGGAAACGGCCTCAAGCTGCACCAGGGCAGGTTTAGATGGAGCTGAGGAACAATTCCTTCCCCAGAGGGTGCTCAGGCATTGGAACTGCTGCCCAGGGCAGTGCTGGAGTCACCGTCCCTGCAAGTGTCCACACACCATGGAGAAGAGGCCTCAGTGCCATGGGTTAGTGGTGGCCTTGGCAGTGCTGGGGAGTGGTTGGATTTGATGAGCTTAAAGGTCTTTTCCAACCTGGTTGATTGTATGACTCAGGGCTGTGGCAGGAGATGTTTTCCAGGAGGAACACAAGAGACACGTGGGGCAGCAGCAGTGGACACATGCGCACTCCCTCATCACGGGGACATCTTCCACTGGAGCAGTTGCTCCAAGCCCCTGTGTCCAACCTGGCCTTGAGCACTGCCAGGGATGGGGCAGCCACAGCTTCTCTGGGCACCCTGGGCCAGCGCCTCAGCACCCTCACAGGGAAGAACTTCTGCCTTATCTCCAACCTGATGAAGAGTCCTTCTCCAGCATCTTTGTAGCCCCCTTCAGACACTGGAAGCTGCTCCGAGTTTCTCTTCTCCAGGCTGAACAACCCCAGCTTTCTCTGCCTATCTTCATAGGGGAGGTGCTCCAGTCCCTGATCATCCTCATGGCCTCCTCTGGGCTTGTTCCAACAGTTCCATGTCCTTTTTATGTTGAGGACACCAGAACTGCACACAATACTCCAAGTGGGGTCTCAGGAGAGCAGAGCAGAGGGGCAGGATCACCTCCCTCGACCTGCTGGTCACACTCCTTTTGATGCAGCCCAGGATACAGTTGGCTTTCTGGGCTGCGAGCGCACACTGCAGCCGCCTCATGTTCATTTTCTCATCGACCAACACCCCCAAGTCCTTCTCCTTGGGCTGCTCTGAATCTCTTCTCTGCCCAACCTGGAGCTGTGCCTGGGATTGCTCTGACCCAGGGGTAGGACCTTGCACTTGGCATGGTTCAACTCCATAAGGTTGGCATCAGCCCACCTCACAAGCGTGTCAAGGTCCCTCTGGATGGCATTCCTTCCCTCCAACGTATCAACTGAACCACACAGCTTGGTGTCATCGGCAAACTTGCTGAGGGCGCACTCAATCCCACTGTCCATGTCACCGACAAAGATGTTGAACAAGACCGATCCCAACACCAATCCCTGAGGGACACCACTCATTACTGATCTCCAGCTGGAGATTGAGCCATTGAGCACAACTCTTTGCGTGTGGCCATCCAGCCAGTTCTTTATCCACTGAGTGGTCCACCTATCAAATTGATGTCTCTCCAACTTAGAGACAAGGATGTCATGCAGGACAGATGAACGCTTTGCACGAGTCCAGGTACACAACGTCAACTGCTCCATCCATCCTGTCCATCAGTTCCGTAGCCCCATTATAGAAGGCCAGCAGATTGGTCAGGCAGGATTTCCCCTTAGTGAAGCCATGCTGGCTGTCACCAACCACCTTGCTGTTTTTCATGTGCCTTAGCATGCCTTCCAGGAGAATCTGCTCCAAGATTTTGCCAGGCACAGAGGTGATGCTGACTGCTCTGTAGTTCCCCGGCTCATCCATTTTCCCTTCTTGAAAATGGGGGTTATATTTCCCTTTTTCCAGGCGTCGGGAACTTCACCTGACTGCCATGATTTTTCCAATATGATGGGCAGTGGCTTAGCAACTTCATTTGCAGCTCCTTCAGGACCCGCAGATGGATTTCATCAGGTCCCATGGACTTATGCATCTTCAGGTTCCTAAGATGGTCTTGAACCAGATCCTCTCCTACAGTGGGCCTAAGGTCTTCATTCTCACTGTAGAATCACTGGGGCTGGGGCTGCCGGGCTCACTGTAGGGCATCCCTGCTGTAAAAACCTCACCAGTTCCTGGGATAGCTAGAGTCTTTGAGGAAGTCCAGGCAGGAAATGCTGGGGAAGGCTTTGGAGCAAGCACAGCCCCATCTCTATGGGGCTCAGGGACCCCCAGGTTGGAGAAACCCCCTGCATATACCCTGGGGCAGGGAGGGGGATGAGTGACTCACCTCGTCTATAGAAATGCCCATAGTATGGGGGACAAACAAGGAATTAGAGATGTGTGCACGTCTGTGGGGATATGATATAATGGGTATCACAGAAACATGGTGGGATGGCTCCTATGACTGGTGTGTTGGAATGGAAGGTTACAGGCTCTTCAGAAAAGACAGGCCGGGCAGACAGGGAGGGGGAGTTGCTATTTGTGTTAGGGATAAGCTGGAGAGATGGAACTTTGTCTGGGAGGCCCAGGGCTGTTGGTTGATATTTAAGGATCACCTGCTACAAGCTCAGGTGTGTTGCATCCTGACTAGAAGGAAGTGCTGCAGGAGGGCCAGGAGACCTCCTTGGATGGATAAGGAGCTGCTGAGGAAACTTAGAGGCTAAAAAGAGGCTTATAAAAGGTGGAAGCAAGGACAGGCAGCCTGGGAAGAATACAGGGATGTTGTCCTGGAAGCTAGGGACCAGGTTAGCAAAGCTAAGGCCCAGTTAGAATTAAACTTGGCTAGGGATGTGGAAGGTAACAGGAAGGGATTCTTTAAGTACACTGCAAATAAAAGACAGACTAGGGACAAGGTAGGCCCCGTCCGGAACCTACCAGGAGAACTGGCTACCCTGGATTTGGGGAAGGCTGAGGTTCTTAATGACTTCTTTGCCTCAGCCTTCACTGGCAAATGCTCTGACCACACCACCATGTAGATATATGTATGTATGTATGTATGTGTGTGTGTGTACATATATGTACATGTATATATATGCACATTAATGTGTATCTACACATCTGTATCTACATGTGTGTGTACATATATAATTCCTACGTATATCTAAATAAAAAGCACACTGTAATGTGATGACATCGTATATTTCTACCGGAAGCTTCATCTGGGCCCTGGAAATCAGGCCTTTTCTGCATGGCATGCTATGTTGTGCAGTGCTGTGCTGTGCTTTGATCTGCTGTGCTGTTCTATGCTGTGTTGTGCATGCTATGATGTGCTGTGCTGTGTTATTCTTTGCTGTTTGCTGCCCTGGCCAATAACTGAATTATGATGCTGTTGTTTGCCTGCAATGTCAGGTGTGTTTTCAGCTCCAGAAACATTTTCAAGCCACACAAAGGTAACAAGTGGAAATACGATTGGGTTTATTTTCATGTAAGGCAGAAGTTGTTCCCTGTGAGGGTGCTGAGGCGCTGGCAGAGGGTGCCCAAAGAAGCTGTGGCTGCCCCATTCCTGGTAGTGTTCAAGGCCAGGTTGGACACAGGGGCTTGGAGCAGTCTGCTCTAGTGCAAGTAATGCGGAGCTCCTGAAATGAAAGCACTTGGTGTTATTTGCTGCCTTCTCACGCTTTCTGCTCCTGAGCCCAGGCTGCGCTTTCCTCCCTGGGCCACCTGCACAAGGTTCAGTGCAGCACTGTCAGAGGATAAGTGGGTGGGTTTGTGTTTTGCAGACTCGGGCCAGCCCAGCCTGCAGTGGGAGCTATGAGCTGAAACTATAATTTCCATAGGGCCATATAAGAGATGGGGGTTATGAAAAACCTCACTTCTTCATGAACCTTGATAGGAAATTTCCCACTCAGTTTCAGGACAGGAAATAAGTGGAGTTGCAGCTCTTGTGTCAAGTCTTGCTTCCTAGTGAAAACATCTTGTCACTCTTCACTTCACCAGCCTTATCACTGCTTTGAAATCCCTTGCTGACTGAGGCACTGTGTTTCTCTTGCACATAACCCCATGTGTTGTGAAGCTGCTAGACTGGGAACAGCTCTAACTTGACAGAATGGTGGAAACAAGATGTGTCAAAAGTAATTGTCTTGCCTTGCCTGCTTCTAGGCGGGAAGTTGCTTGTAGAAATGATCAGCTTATGAGACTTGCAACACCTGCAGTTTAAGTTTGTAACCTAAGCAGTGGGATTCCCTTGAAACTGAGGGAATGATCATTAAGAGACGCAGAGGGTCTGGCAATATAAAACGTGGAGTAATACTTCCCAGAATACTGTCCCAGCCTCCTGAAGCTTTCGGTATGAGCTTTGAGTCAGAAGCGTCATACTTATGTTGCCAGCAGTTTGTGTTCCATTAAACAATGCAGTTTATTTTTTTTACAGAACGAAGCAAATTGGAAGAAAGCAAAAAAACAACAACGAAACCCTCAGTTGGTTTAAAAAGCCGTGTCATGAATAACGTGGAGGATTTCTGACAGCTCCTGCAGGGATCTGAACTAAACTTCCAGGATGTGGGAAATGCTCTTGACCTTGGTCTTCAGGTCCTGGATGGGCTGACGCAAAAGAAACCTGCAGACACAAACATTTGTTTGTGTAAGAATGCAATTATAAACTTGATTTCTTTCTTATTAACTTGTACAGGTTTCTCAGTGATTTTACACATGGTAAACTCCTTCCCAGAGTGTACCATGTCAGGTTGGTATTGAAAGGTCCACAAAGGACTGCATCAGTCTTCTTCAACATGAGGCTGCTTGGGGCTATCTGACATACCTTCCTTATTTTAGGAGGTGATGAACTGGCAGATAAACTCTCACATCTCCTTCTACGTGAGCTCCTCTCCTCTGTACATGGTGATCGTGACCCTTTGGGGCTTAGACCTGGACTCCCTTGTTTTCCACCCTTATTTTCTGCATCCTCTGTAGACATGTCTTGTTCCTGAAGAGCACCATCAGTTACTTCATTTCTGTTGCCTGCGGGTCTCTGTTCACATGTTTTATGTTCCTCTTCTTTTTTCTCTATATTTTCCTTATTTCTCTTTTCTTTCACCTCCTCCTCTTTATCCTCTGACATCTCTTGAAGACGCCTTTTCAGTCCTGGATCCCGCCTGCTTATTTCAGATGCTGTTGTGCTTTCATGTTCCTGCAAAATCCGTAGCACAAAGTCAGTACTGCGAAATACATTACCTCAGCATGTGTTCTCATTTCAGCATCAGTTTTACTCCATGTTCCACATGCTCAAGGCAATGAAGCTGCCCAGCATCTGATCTCATTCCCCTCTTTCTACGCTTTATAGGTGTAGACTCCTACAAGTAGGAGTCAGTGGCAGTTAAAAACCTGGGTGATTTGTGCCTCAATCAGGAGCACAATGTCCTTGCTGAAGTGCCTGCTCTCCTTGGCAAGGATGGTCAGCCCATCAATGCGCCTCTTGCTGCTGCTCGTGAGCTGCCGCAGCAAAGAGCGGAATTTGTGGCACAGCTCCTCCCTGGCCTCGCTGCCACCAGCGCTGCTGCCTGGGGCCAGCATGGTGCTCTGAGTGGGGCTGCAGCAGGAGCCAATGCACAGAGTGAGCGCCTGCAGCCCCACTAAGGCTGCTGCTGTGGCACAGCCGCAGCCCTCGCACCAGGGCAGTTTGTTGTGAGGATGGGGCCCGTCGCCTTGGAAACGTCCTCCAGTTCCCTCACTGCGCCCTGATTGGCTGGCGACCCTCTGCTCAGCCCGCGATTGGCTCATCCATCAAAACAGCCGCCTCGGGCTGCCCGGGCCCATCTTCCTCTGCTTGGCGCCTGGGCTAAAGCCCCCTTCTTGCCCCAGGGTCCTGGCTCTGCTTTGCCTTTCCCTCCTGCCCTGCTCCTCGACTGCTCTGCCTCTTCCTACAGCTTTCCCTCTCCTCCCTGAGCTTCACCGGCTCCGCTGCGCAAAGCGGCCTTTCCGCCGAGCCCTCACTTGGCACTCTGTGGCCTCACCAGCGTTTGGTTTGGCTGCCGATGTGGCAACGTTGCTGTGTGCGGCTCTGCTCTGCCCTCGCCACAGGGTCGGCCATGGGGATGGACGTCAGCGAGCATGGGATGGATGTCAGTTAAGATGGATGTCAGTGAATTCGTGTCCCCTCTGTTCCAAACTACATAAAGACCTGTAACATGTTCATGTCCTGGCACACCATGACACATCCAGACCTCCTGTACCTAAACACCTCTTGTGCTAAAGGGCCATGTTCGAGCAGCTGTTCTCAAACAAGAGTGGGGACGAGCTTCAGGAAGAGGGACACAGAAGCTGCTCAAGCAGGGAGCTGCTGGCTCAACTCATTGATTTCACCTAATTGCACCTTTTGAGGCTCGCACCATCCTAAATCATAGAATCATTTAGATTAGAAAAGACCTCTAAAATCATCAAGTCTGACCACTAAAGCGGCACTGCCAAGTCCACCACTAAACCACGTCCCCAAGTGCCACATCTACACATCTTTTAAAGCTCCCCAGGGACAGTGACCCCACCACTTCCCTGGACAGTCTGTTTTGGTGTTTGACAACACTTCTGGTGAAGAAGGATGCAATTTAAACCTCCCCTGGTCATTTCCTTTTGTCCTATCACTTGTTACCTCTTTTCAGTTGTAGAATGCAAGAAGGTCTCCTCTGGCATCCTCAGGTCAGATCAGCAAGACTTTTAGCCTGGTTTTCCTCCCATGGCCTCACCTCAGTATGTTCAAGGGCAAGCAGCCTTTGGCTGTTTGCTGCTGTATGGGTACAAAGCACTGCTGAAACCCAGTAAGCAGAGATGTGGGCAACTGTCCTGCTTTCCTAGACAGCTCCGCTCTGTGTCCTGAGCCATAGCAGACCCTCCTAAACAACCGTTGTGGTAGAAGAGTCTGGGCATGAGAAGTACCATGTATCCCTACCTAGATGGAAGCTTAAAGATGGCCAAGAGTCCTGGCTGGAACTTTGTAGAGACTGAATTAAGAGCCTGAATTTTAGCATGATTGCTTGGCCCTAAATCTGGGAAAAAGAGCACACTGGAGAGAGGAAAGGAAGATCTTTCTCACCTGCTGAAGGCTGTGATTTTGCTGGAGAAGAGCTCTCTGTGTTTTATAAATATTAAAACTTATTTTGTATTGAAATGTGGGGAAAAAAGGCCAAAGAGTAGCTTGAAGTCCCTGTCCTCAGCAACGTGTTAGCCATACTCTCCAGTAACATGTTAGTCCTTACTGTCTAGACCATAACCAAGGCACCCAGGGTCTACTGTGTATAGGATCAGTTATGTGGCAAGGTAGATGCCAAGCCGGCCCACTTGGAAACCAAAGCTGTTAGGGTGTCCTTGAGGTGATCTATCCCCATTCTGCTCTCATTATAATACTAAAAACCACACGCACAGATCAAGAAGACCCTTGCCCAGGTGAAGACCCTTAGGTGGCAAAGAGAGGGTGAATTGCCGTGTTGGTGGCACCATGTGTAGGTGATGCCCAACACCAGCTTCCTGTCTTTCCTCCTCAGCTATGGGAGCGGGGAGCGGACCCCATCCCTTGCAGTGTTCAAGACCAGGTTGGATTGGGCTTGGAGCAACCTGGTTTTTTAGAGGTCCCCCTGCCCATGGCAGGGGGTTGGAACTGGGTGAGCTTTAAGGCCCTTTCCAACCCAAACTATTGTATGATTTTTTCATTTCATTTCATTCCTGCATTTAAATTAATTATATTTCATTTGAATAGTATTATTCTCATTCATTCCTTTCCTTCTTTCTCTTTATTTCTCTATGATCAGGGGACTGGAGCACCTCCCGTATGAAGATAGGCAGAGAAAGTTGGGACTGTTCAGCCTGGAGAAGAGAAGGCTGCGTGGAGACCTCAGAGCAGCCTTCCAGTATCTGAAGGGGGCTATAGGGATGCTGGGGAGGGACTCTTCATGAGGGACTGTAGTGATAGGACAAGGGGTAATGGGTTCAAACTGAAACAGGGGAAGTTTAGATTGGATATGAGGAAGGAATTCTTTACTGTACGGGTGGTCAGGCCCTGGAATGGGCTGCCCGGGGAAGTTGTGGATGCTCCAATGCTGGCAGTGTTCAAGGCTGGGTTGGACATAGCCTTGGATGGCATGGTTTAGTGGGAGGTGTCCCTGCCCATGACAGGGGGTTGGAACTGGATGATTTTAAGGTCCTTTCCAGCCCTAACGATTCTATGATTCTGTGTTTCGTTCATTTGTTTGTTTCATGAAATACGTCACCTCGGCACGTGTTCTCATTTCAGCGTAAGTTTTGCTCCCTATTGCACATGCTCCAGGCAATGAAGCTGCCAGCATCTGATCTCATTCTCCCAAGAAAGATCCTGATGTGTGCTGTGTGTGGTGATACAAAGTCTTCAGTTGTAAGTATCCCAGTTACCCTGATGATGATGTAAATTGAAGTTGCATGTTTGGGAGCAGAGACCTTTAATCTGTGTGTTTACTGTGACAATTAACAAGGAGACCAATAATACTTAATTATCCAATGGAGAGTTCCAGAGATTCCTTCTTAGGCTGCAGTAAAAATGTTGGTACGGGACCAGTGATTTGTTGAGAGTACCGCGGGAAGTCATGATCAGCAAATGCTGCGTTGAGAGACTGAACTCTCGGTCAGCGGTGTTCGCAGCCGGCTCCTGCCCACCATCCCCGGCAGTGCCCAAGGTTGGGTTGGACGGGGCTCGGGTCAAGCTGCTCCGGTGGAAGGTGTCCCTGCCCGCGGCAGGGGTTGGCCCTGGATGAGCGCTGCGGTCCCTTCCAGCCCGGGCCGTGGTTCCGTGGCTCCGCGGCTCTGCTGCGCGGGTCGCTCCCAGCGTCGGTTTCCAGCACCGCTCCCGTTCGGCCGCGGGGCGGCGCTGTGCTCCGTGGGCCCCGCAGCAGCCGGGCCGGAGCCGCGAGTCGGTGCCGGCTTCCCCCGGCGCGGCCTTTCGGCGCATGGCGGAAGCCGAGGGGCGGGCCCAGGCTCGGGGGCGGCCTCTGGGCGGGCGGGGGAGTGGCGGCGGCGGCCGGAGCGGGACGGGGCTCCCCGGGCGGCTGCGCGGAGCCGGGCCTGGGAGCGCGGGCGGGCGGTCGGTCGGTCGGTCGGAAGGGCCGCAGCCCCGGGGCCTCCCGGCCTGGCGAGCCTCGGGCTCCGCACAGCGCTGTACGGGGAGGGCTCCGCGGCTGCCCGCGGCTGCCGGGCCTCTTGGGGAGGGACGGGGAGTGTGACAGTGCCCGCGGCCGTCCCCTGTGCGCAGGGAGGTGGGAACCGGCGTGTGTGCGCGGAAACGGCTCTGGGGAGCTCTGGAGCTGTTTGTTAGAGAGCTTCCTTCTGCGATCCGGTGCTGGGGATGGGAGCTCTCAGCTCCGGGGCACCGCCCGTTAGTGCTGACTGCGAGAGGTTCAGCTCCTTCTCCCCAGGGATTCCGGCTGCAGCGGTTTCATGAGCTTGAGCTCCTGGGTCTGAGCGCGAAGGAGTGGCAGCTTCGGACAGATTGTGCCGAGTGGGTCCTACCTGGTAAAAGACTTCGGAAAGCCCCGTGACTGGTGTTGTTTTCAGAGTATTTGCTTTCCGATGAGCCATGATGAGAGGGCGCTCTCGGCGTTGTCCTGTGAGAACTTGTTTTGTTCCAGTAATCTCAGTGCCTCAAGACTGGGATTTCTGGTTTATGCCCAGTAGTGCACCTCTCGCTATATAGATATATGTATATATGTGTACCACAGAAAGGTATACTGTAGTTTTTTGATTGTTAGCACTCCTCTCCGTTCCAACCAGTGCTGTTGTGCAGGACTTGCATTTAATTCCTCATGTCCAGTTGCCGAGGCAGGAGACACAAAAACAAATGGGATGAGTTTTGGAGAAGGGTCATGGGGTCCTTTGGGACATAAGGTCCTGGCACTTGAGGATTTAATTGATTGCTCAAGCCAAAGGCAATGGGGGGGGGAAGGAGTCAGTTTAGTTTTCTTAATTAATAAAGCACTCTGCAAATTTACAGGAGCTGATGATGGTGTCACCATGCTGAACAGTGTGACAGCTTTCCACTCTTGTCTGTCTCTCTATCTCTCTCTATCTGTATCTGTCTCTCTCTCCATCTATCCATCTATCCCTTTTTCTCCCCCCTCTCCTGGTAAACGAGTAGTAACCCTTGCTGCTTAATGCATGGCATGGAATTGCCTCAGCCCTAGTCCTGAGTCATAATTGAGCCTTTTGGAGTCTTCCTTCCAGAAGTGGAGGACAATTTGGACTCGATGTTTCTTTTGGATGTAGGAAATACATTCATATTCCACAGTCATATTTTGAACTTCTGAGCATCCTGCTGGTATCACACTATAAATTTGGATGCTTAAAAGGCACATTGAAGCAGAAGAAGGTTGTCCTGAATATCAGCCTCTGAATCAAATGTCTTTTACTTGGCTTTTTGATGTGAGTTTTGTCATGTTTAGTATTTGTGAGAGTCTCTTGTCTCTGTTCAGTCAGCTACAAGGTTTTGGGTGCAAACTATTTGACAGCCCATCTGAGAGCGGTATGCAGTGGTGCCAGTTCTTAGCATAAGGAGCTCTGAGGCTGGCTGGTTTCTCAGGAGCAATGATCCACACTCGCAGTGTTCCAGCAGCTGTTTGTGGGTTTTATGAGACGTCCCCTGCAAGTGGTTTCTCCTGAGACCGCTGCTTCCCTTCATGCTCCATTGATGTCATTCCCCCTTCCTCTGGCTTTACAGTGCAATGTCTTCACAGGATGGAGAGGGAGCAGCTGCAGAGGCTGCGTCAGGCCAGCCAGGACCTTCTGCAAAGGCTCAGAGTGAAGCAGGAAGAGATGAGAAAAAGACTTCCCAGCAAGCCATCTCTTGATAACGGAGGAGCTCCTGAAAGCTCTGTCCCCTTGCTCACGGGAAGGGTATGTGTTGTGTCTGTGCTCGAAGTGCTGGGAAGCAAATGGGCCCTGTCTGAAAGACAGCAGCTCTGTCTATGGAGTGAGGCACGAAAGGAGGCAGATGGATGTGGAGGAGCTGGTAGAAAGTGGAATGTGGAGACAGAAAAGTGGCTGTTTGTTGCTTATCCTGTGGGCTCCCCCATGTTCTTGCAGAGGGTTCAGAGATCAGTTCCTGCCCAAGGAGTGTGGGTTTCTTCATCTAAGATAGGAATGAACTTTGTGGAACACCATCTTTTTGTTTCTTCTAAGCACGAAGGCTGAAAGTTTTGTGGTTCCTCAAATTGGGCAGAGCTGCGTTTCTCTGGAAGTGAATCCCTTCCTTATCTCCTTCAGGCCCTAAATAATGTCTCATGAATAGTAAGTGGGTTTGCTTCTTTTCCCCACAGGAATATAAACGGGTGAGCAGACTCGAATGAGAGTTGATTTTCTGTTACTGAGTGAAGTGTCCTAGCAAAAGGTGTTTGTAATCTGAATGATTCCGTGTGGTATGAGAGTCTCTGTCCTTACAGAAGACAAATGCAGCTGATGCTGTGGAGCCTACAGCTGACCCTGCAGTGTTGGTGTCTGTGGAAGCTGGAGCTTACGCGGCCAGAGCAGCCCTCCGTTCATCTCTTAAACACAGCAGCAGTGGCAGAGGGGTATGGCAACAACAGGAAATGCAGGAAGCAGTAGGTTTGGATTCCAGCTTTCCTGGGAAGGAGAAGAATGTTGTGCCTGTGGCTGCAGTCATTACCTGCAGTAGAGAAACCTCTGAAGTGGAGAGGGGTGGCCATGCCGAAGGAAGTCCAGAGAAAGAATCCTTCCCTCTGGGACATGGAGAGAACAGAAAACAGTGCACTCTGCTAGATGGCTTCCATGAGAAGAAGCAGCTTGAGGGTCGTGTGGCCCCATCCCTGAGCAGCAGCCAAGACGAAGAGACCAGCAAGCAGCATGTGGTTGTTAGAGCGCCTGTAGTTCATAGATCAGTCTTGCTGACATCTCAGTCCCCAGAGTCAAAGGTAAATGGGGTTTTTGCTTATTTTCATCAGTCAGTAGAGGGTGGGGGAGAAAGGCTCAGGAGAACATTGCTCTGTTCTCATTGTGCAAATTGGAAGTTGGGGCCAGAGCTGTTCGCAGCCTTAGGAGCTGGGGGCTTGTGGCAGTCTGTTCAGGCCCTACTTTCCTTAGCCCTTGAAGTGAAGACTGCAGCCTTCGCTGTGAGACTCCTTGTCCTCTGTGTATGGGATTCACATCTCGGGGAGAGTGGCCCGCTGTGGTGCTGCTGCCGCATAGCTTGTTTCCATAGGTGTGAAGGGCAGGCTATTGCTATGATCTTCCTCCAAGTCAGCAGAGTGGTCCTGATGTTTGGGGATGTGCGATGCAGGGAGCATGTTGTTTAAAGCCCTGACAAATTCTGCCTTTCCCTGGGCCTCCTCTTTCTATTTTGTGACTTGAGAAAACGAAGGGCTGCTGAGCAAGCTCCTGGTAGAGGCATAGATAGAATTCAGCCACAAACTAAGGCACAGCTGTCCCATTTGAACAGCTGCCAGTTGTCTCCATTCAAAGCTGTACCTTTGGATGTCTGCTAGTTGTCTTACGGATTGTGTTTTTCCTAGAAAGAAGCTGGTCACGTCACTTTTGCGTCTGACCCTGAAGAATGTACCATAGCTGCGAGCACCTGGTCTGTGCGTCCTTTCCTGGGCTACGACTGGATTGCAGGTGAATCATAGAATCATAGAATAGACAGGGTTGGAAAGGACCTTAAGATCAACCAGTTCCAACCCCCTGCCATGGGCAGGGACACCTCCCAGTAAACCATGTCACCCAGTGGTCTGTCAAACCTGGCCTTGAACACTGCCACGGATGGAGCATTCACAACGTCCGTTCCAGTGCCTCACCACCCTCACAGTAAAGAATTTCTTCCTCATATCCAATCTAAACTTCCCCTGTTTCAGTTTGAACCCGTTACCCCTTGTCCGATCACTGCAGTCCCTAATGAAGAGTCCATCCCCAGCATCCTTGTAGGTCCCCTTCAGATACTGGAAGGCTGCTCTGAGGTCTCCACGCAGCCTTCTCTTCTCCAGGCTGAACAGCCCCAACTTTCTCAGCCTATGTTCATACAGGAGGTGCTCCAGCCCCCGATCATCCTTGTGGCCTCCTCTGGACTTGTTCCAACAGTTCCATGTCCTTTTTATGTTGAGGACACCAGAACTGCACACAGTACTCCAAGTGAGGTCTTGGGAGAGCAGAGGAGAGGGGCAGGATCAGCTCCCTCAGCCTGCTGGTCACGCTGCTTTTGATGCAGCCCAGGCTTTCTGGGCTCTGAGCAAGAAAAAGTCCTAAACATGAAGCGAAGCTTGCAGTATGTTGTAGTAATGTGACAACTTAAAACACAGTTAAGCAGAAACAGATTTGAAGTCAGTGAGAAGTGCATGTTTTACCTGAATTCGCTCCAGAATCTGAATTCTTGACATGTTAGGTGTCTAATGCTCTAATCCAAACCTGTTTCCCTTGGTTCACTTTGGGATTAGACCCTTGAGTTCTGAGTGGGGCAGGCATGCAAATTTCCTTTGCCTTGTTGAAAGTGTGGGCAATTACTTCCATGTTGCTGTTGCAGGGTCAGCATTCCCGGGTCTACCCTTATGCCTGCCTACAAGCACAAAGCCCATCGCAGGAGGGGCTTTGAACCGGAAGACAGCCTAGCGTTACCTTCGGTAAGTTGCTGTCTTCTTATTGATACTGATGGCCCAGCCCAGGTTGTACATTGTTTTCAGTGCAAGAAGGAAGGAGAACGTGGGAGTCATCCCCCTGGCAGGGCTTCCACTGAAAGTTCTCATCTGTGTCACTGAGATAGCAAGGAAAAGCATTGGTGTGTGCTTCTGAGTTCATAGCTTTGTGCAGCTGACATAAAGTATATGACACTGAGTAAAAGAAAGTGCCGTCTGGAGCTGTATCCTTCTGAGACATGATTCAGCTGCCTTATTTCAGGCGTTGACTTTTCAACACGATGAACCAGACCTTAAGGGTGCCCGTGTTTCTTTGCATAGATGTTAGGGAGTCTCAGACAAGTTTCCAGGAAGTATTCCGAGTGTATTGCACATGGGCCGGGCAAAATGAGTAACGGCAAGGGTGGGTTTGAAACTGTATTAGTAGAGATGGTCTTGCGTTCCAGGCACTAGGCAATGCTGCAGGCAGTATTACTAATGAGACCTAGCCCTGGCCTAGACATTTCCAGGGAAGACGCAGGAAGAAGCCTGAATGTGAGGTTTAGGGAGCTGGAGAAGTGAAGATGGGTTCAGAGAGGCCGGTTGAGTGAATTCACAAAGCAGGAGGTGTGTTTAGGAATAATTAGTGAAAGGTGGAAGAGGGGACGACTGTGCAGTTCTGCTTCATTGTAGATTTCTTCTCTTTCCTGCTAGTCAACATTAATTGCTTGCTTAAAGCTCCCTGTGCAGAAGTCATTCTTTAGAACTAACAGGCCACAATAGATTAAAAAGGGTAAAGCACTGCAATGCAGCACTCTCTTCTCTTCACAGCACTGCCTGGCTGGCTGGAAAGATAGCATCTCTTGCAGCAACCCCCTGCTCAGCAGTTTGGATCTGCGAGCTTCCCTGGAAGAGAAGCCTCCTCTCCATCCTCGCCTGGTAAGTGTAGCCTGTGAAGTGCCCCCAGAGATGCTGTGAACTGCACAGACAGGAGTTGCAGTCCTGTCTCTCTGGAGGGCATCGTAATCATCAGTGTCTGAGCAAGTGAAAATGCCTGGAAGATTTTCTCCTGATCTCCATAGGGAAACATTTTCCTTTGCTGCTGTGTAAACTGGTGTGCACAGACACAAAACAGCAAATGGAGCTGAAGAACCGGCAAACGCCTCGTCAGCTCCCCAGTCTTCATCAAATGGGAAAAGTCTGGTATTCCGTTAATACCCTCTTCCTTTGGGTTCCAGAACTTGGTGTCCAGAGTATCAGGAGGAAGCAGAACTGACCAGCTGCTGAACCTGACCCGCTTGGCACACTTCAGACGGAGCAGTGCTTCTCAGCAGAGGGAGCAAACCAAACCTGGCCACTGGAGAGCAGCTCCAGATGAAAACCAACTGTCTCAACTGTGAACCACTGACTTGATTGTCCTGGGGACAGGAAACTCCTCTATTTGGATAAAAATAAATCTTGGAATGGATCTTTAACTAGTTTTCGTAGTCATGTGTGTCCAGGAGCAGCCAAGACACCGATAGGAGAGTTTGTGCATTCAACTATGGGTTTTTAGTGTCTTTCTTTGCTTTTTGCAGCTACTTCTAAGCAGATGCATGAGCTCCCGTGCCTCGGGCTGGATAAAGTGATGTGTGGAGGATGACTAACTGGTACTGTTACCGCTAGGAGAGCTGTAGCAACAGAGCTCATCTGCCACCTCAACTAAATAAACCAGAAGAGCAATGTTAACTCTGGATGCCAGGGTGAGGAATGGGCCTGTGGATGGCCCTGTTCAGTGGAACGCGTACAAGTATGTCCGTTTCCAAATGCTGGGAAGATGACACATAACTTGGTAATGCCTTAAACTTAAGTTACTCAATAATGTAGTTTACAGAAGTGCAGTTTCTTTTCAGTGCCATGTCTGAGGATGCGTTACGTCCGAGTAGTCATGAATGTGGAAAAAGTAAAATGAGACTTTATTTGCCACAAAGCCAGGTAATGCCTTAAGATATCTGTAAATTCTGCTTGCCTCAGAAAGCTTTTCCAAGCTTTTGGGGGATAAACCAAAAACCATTTTGGAGTTTTTAAATTGTGACAAAAGAAAATATGATATAGAATGTGATTTGTTTAAACTTTATAGACTGCTCTTACTCTTCTTGTCCAAACCCAATAAACCTGATGTTTTATTTTGCTTTGAATGAGCCTGAAACAGCAATTCTTGCCACAAACTTATTTCTGGGAGCTAATGTGACAGATGGAATAGGGATTATACCAATGATATTTTCAGCTTCTTGGCATTCACTGCTCTTTATGTATCAAATATATTACTTATTGAATGACATGTATGAATGGACTTTAAGATTGAAAATATTGCTCTAAAAGAAAGGAATCCAGTGACTATAAACCACTGGGTGCCAAATGTTATAGTAAGTTAAAATGCAAGAGTTTTACTCCCTTGCCTTCAAACCCAAAGCTTCAGAAGTCTTAAAAATCAGCCACTTCAAAACTAGAAAATGTCATGAGTAGTTTTGCTTGAGCATGTGTGTAACAAAGCTGCTTCTCCACTATTCTATTACTACTTTCTTTACTAGGCTGTCACTGTTTGCAGCTCAATAAATACACAATGGGCATGTGTTAAAGAGACCTTCCCTCATGGGATAGCTGGGTCTCGGCATTCTCTTGCTCCTGGTATCAAGCAGCATTTGGCTTAACTGCTGCCTGATGGGACCTTCTCTGATCCCATCTCAGCTTCACGCCACGCACACATCAGCACAGATCCAAACTTACCTAAGCACTAACAGAGCTTGGCATTAACTAAATTAGCTAAAACAGAAAATGCCAAGCAACCTTGGCTTTGGGCATTGCTACCTTTAGCACCTAAACTGAAAGGAGATGTGAATGTCAGAGATAGATGCATGTAATCAACACAATAGCATGAATAACAATAGCATGCCTATAGGGGTTTTCCCCTTCTTGTTCTGATAGACATTGTCCTCTGATGGAAGAGCAGAGAAACCAGGGAGGGTTGTTTGCTTTATTTGTTCTGCTTATTTTTGTTTTAATGTTATCTTAACAGAGGATTATCCTCTAGGAAATACAGGCAAACTTTAGAGAAGGGTGGCATGGGTTTGTTATCAAATGGAGGTGCTTCTTCCAGTTCCTGATGGGGCTCCTTTTGGAAAGCCCCTTTCATCATATTTGGAAGGAAAACAGGCAAAGTCTGAAATGAATGCATTCACTTAAAACGGGATGCAGGCTGTAACATTCCAGTGAAAGCCAACCTCTTCACCCATTTCATTGCTGTTACTTTTGTTACAGACTTATAATGGCATTGTGTGATGTAGCAGCCTTTCCGAAAAGCCAGCAGCAACAGTAAGCACTTTTCTCTTCCTATTCTTTTAACTATCCAGTTCAAGTGAGAATGAATTTAAGACGGAGAAGTTCTAAGAAGGATGGCAGTGGGAAGCCTGGTTTCACTTTGGCTGTGTGAGATGGATTCATTCTTCTGAGGAGCAATGGTGTCCTCCTGCTGCAGCCTTTCCCTCAGTGGGGCTGTTGCTAGAACCTTTTCTCTGCATCCAAGTCATCTCCTTCCATGAAGCTTTATAAAACTTACTGACAGTGCATCCTCAGCCAGATTAAACCGATGGGTTAAGAAATCATTGACACAGTTGATTAAAAAGGAACTGACATATGTATACATACAGGATTTGCAGGAGGAAAAGAGCACATGGGATAGAGGACCAGAAGATCTTTCTCACCTGCTGAGGGCTGTGATTTTGCTGGAGAAGAGCTATCTGTGTTTTATAAATACGAACACTTCTCTTGTATTGAAATGGGGGAAAAAAAGGCCAAAGAGTAGCTTGAAGTCCCTGTCCTCAGTAACATGTTAGCCATACTCTCTAGTAAGATGTTAGTCCTTACTCTCTAGACCATACCCAAGGCACCCAGGGTCCACTATATATAGGATGAGATATTCAACAACGTGGCAAGGTAGGTACAAAGCCCTGGCACCGGGTGCCCAGAGAAGCTGTGGCTGCCCCATCCCTGGCAGTGTTCAAGACAAGGTTGGATTGGGCTTGGAGCAACCTGGTTATCTAGAGGTGTCCCTGCCCATAGCAGGTTGTTGGAACTGGATGAGCTTTAAGGCCCCTTCCAACCCAAACTATTGTCTGATTTTAACACTTCATTTCATTCCTGCATTTAAATTAATTATCTGTCATTTAAATAGTAGTATTCTCATTCATTTCTTGCTTTCTTTCTCTTTATTTCTCTTCCTATGTTTCATTCATTTCTTTCTCTTTATTTGATCCTTCCTTCCTGCCTTCCTTCATTCCTTTCCTTCCTTTCCTTCCTTCCTTCCTCCTTCCCTCCCTCCCTCCCTCCCTTCCTTTCCTTCCTTCCTTCCCTGTGTGCCTGCTTCCTTCCCTGCTTCCCTCACTTTCTTCATTTGACTACTTATTTTCATAATTTCACCATGTTATTTCACCATTTCCTTTCCCTTTTCCATTGTTTCATTTCAGTATTTCAGTCTGTTTCATTCTAACATTCACTTTATTGTTTTTACAGAAGGGTGCAAACTGAACAAAGCAGAAGAACGGAAAAAAAACAACAAAGAAAAGAAAAGAACCCTCCGTTGGTTTAAGCAGTGGTGTCAGGAACGACGTGGTGGAATTCCCAGAGCTCCGGCAGGGCTGTGAGCACAACTTCCAGGATGTAAGAAGTGCCGTTGAGGTTGGTCTTGAGGCCCAGGTTGAGCAAGCACAAAAGAAACCTGCAGAAATAAGCATTGAAGTATTGTTGTGTAGGAATGCAATTCTAAACTTGCTTTTTGTATCATTGAGGAACTTGTATGAGTTTCTCAATGATTTGATACATGGCAAGCTCCTTACCAGAGTGAACCATGCCAGCCTGGTGTTGAAAGGTCCACAAAGGACTGCATCAGCCTTCTTCAACATGAGGCTGCTTAGGGCTATCTGACATACCTTGCTTGCTTTCGGAGGTGATGAACTGGGAGATGAACTCTCACATCTCCTCTTGCGTGTGCCCCTCTCCTGCGAACCTGGTGACTGTCTGGGACTCAAACTTGGACTCTGATTTTCTGCATTCCCTGCAGTCATCACTTTTCTGTCAGTTTCTGCTGTGCTTTCACATTCCTGCAAAATCAGCAGCACAAAGTCAGTCCTGCGAAATACTCCACCTCGGCACGTGTTCTCATTTCTGCATCAGTTTTGCTCCATGTTCCACATGCTCAGGGCAACGAATGCCGCCAGCATCTGATCTCATTCCCCTCTTTCTACACTTCAGAGGTGCTTTATTTTAATATAATTAGCTGTCAAACATAGCGAGGCTTTCACTTATGAGTGTAAGACAACACAGCTTAACCACCGTCTGCTGATGGTGGCATCAAAGCAGGCGGATCTAATGAGGAAACTGATTTTACTTCCAACAGTTGGGCTTCCTTCTTCTATGAGAGCAAATATACTTGAAATAGCCTGGCTTGCTGTGAGTGACAAGAAGAGATAGAAGACGGGGATCGTGGGCAGGCATCGTTTTGGAGAGAAGTTCAAAACAATACCCCAGGAACTTCCTAATTTTATCACAATCGAGAAGAGTGTTTTAATATTGAACCCCAACCTATCCAATATTCTCCGTTCAGAAAATCCTCTTGCCCACGCACAGAGGTCACGTACTTCCTTATTAGTGCACTAGATTGTCAGACAGCAGCAAACACACAATGACAACTGCACGTCCCACCATCCGTGCACGCAGTTGGCACACAAACTTACTGATTTCTTTGGGAACTTGCGCTTTGCAAGGATGCTGGAAAAATCCAGGTTTGCAGGAAGGGGTTTAATAGGCCAAGCCGGGTCTAATACGTTGACTCGGATATCAAGGACAAGTAGCTTCTTTGCAGGAAAAATGCCATTCCATGTGGAGCGTAACTGAAACAAACTCTTCTTGGTATTGGCATCCACCTAAACCAATCAAACAATTGTAGGGCTTGTTAGGTGAACAGAAAAGGATTTCTGGATCTTTTCTGTAGACCTAAAGATTTCATCTCTTTCCTGTCTATGGCTGTTTGCCATTTTAACACTTGGAACTTGCTCTACAGAATCTGGAAGCAGTGCAGGTAATTCATGTACACCCATGGACTGAATAGCAGAAGCTGGAATGTGGAATTGTTGTTTCAAGGCTATTTGAAGGTTTTATTGCACATTATCATTCTCTGAACTTTTTCTTTCAACTATTTCACTGGCAAAATTCTCCTTTCCTTGCCCAATTTTTGTGGGGGAAAATAGTAGTAACCAAACTATTGGAAGGCAGCAGGGAAGGAGGCTTCACAACGGCTCTGGGCACCCCACCCCAGTGCTGAGTCACCCTTTCAGTAAATGAGTGCTTCCCCAAGTTCAGGTGGACCTTCCTGCCTCTGAGTTCATGCCCGTCGCCTCTCATTAAGAGCAAACGGTCAAAGACGCCGCAGCAGAACAAGAAAACCCCAAATGGAAAGCAGTATGTTCTACCAGGAGGAAATGCTGCTGAGACTGCAGAACTTTTCTGAAAGTGTGCATACCTCTTCAAACACACACGGAAATATTCGAGGGAGGTTTCCAGCAAAGGCGGGAATATAGTCTCCTCCTACGTTCTTGACAATGGAATCCATCAGGTACATGACGGGCAGTTTCCGTGATGGAGGAGCCTGGAGGAAGGAGAGGAAACTGACGTGGGGCTTCAATGGCGAGACGTGCTGCTCTCCCAGAGCTTTTGGTGGGATGAGTCCCAAACCCTCTCCTACTACGAAGAGGGAGGGAGGGCCCTTACCCTCCTGGCAGTCTCCTGCCCACTTTTCTGTCTCTCCCTGTCCCTTCTACATTGCTCCTTCTGCGACCCCTGCGCCTCTTGCCTCTTGTCTCCTCCTGTGCTCCTCAGCACTCCATCTCCCCTATGCCCTTCCTCCTACCCCCTAAGGCCGCCCATGCCTGCAGCCCATCTGGTCCCTCCAGCACTATGGGTACAAGTAGGAGTCAGTGGCAGTTAAAAACCTGGGTGATTTGTGCCTCAATCAGGAGCACAATGTCCTTGCTGAAGTGCCTGCTCTCCTTGGCAAGGATGGTCAGCCCATCAACGCGCCTCTTGCTGCTGCTCGTGAGCTGCCGCAGCAAAGAGCGGAATTTGTGGCACAGCTCCTCCCTGGCCTCGCTGCCACCAGCGCTGCTGCCTGGGGCCAACATGGTGCTCTGAGTGGGGCTGCAGCAGGAGCCAATGCACAGAGTGAGCGCCTGCAGCCCCACTAAGGCTGCTGCTGTGGCACAGCCGCAGCCCTCGCACCAGGGCAGTTTGTTGTGAGGATGGGGCCCGTCGCCTTGGAAACGTCCTCCAGTTCCCTCACTGCGCCCTGATTGGCTGGCGACCCTCTGCTCAGCCCGCGATTGGCTCATCCATCAAAACAGCCGCCTCGGGCTGCCCGGGCCCATCTTCCTCTGCTTGGCGCCTGGGCTAAAGCCCCCTTCTTGCCCCAGGGTCCTGGCTCTGCTTTGCCTTTCCCTCCTGCCCTGCTCCTCGACTGCTCTGCCTCTTCCTACAGCTTTCCCTCTCCTCCCTGAGCTTCACCGGCTCCGCTGCGCAAAGCGGCCTTTCCGCCGAGCCCTCACTTGGCACTCTGTGGCCTCACACTGATGTGGCAAATTTGGTGATGGCAAATTTGACAAAAATGTGAGGTGTATTAATTTCTGTTTCATTTTTCAGATAAGCTCTGTGGTTGCAGAAAAGAGTTCCTCGCATAGAATCGTAGAATAATTTGGGTTTGAAAGGGCCTTAATATCATCAATTTTCACCTCCCCTGCCATGGGCAGGGACACCTCCCTCTAAACCATGCCACCCAAGGCTCTGTCCAACCTGGCCTTGAACACCGCCAGTGATGGAGCATTCACAACTTCCCTGGGCAACCCATTGCAGTGCCTCACCATCCTGACAGTAAAGAATTTCTTCCTTATATCCAATCCAAACTTCCCCTGTTTAGGCTTTAACCCATATGTTGACACGAAACATCCGACTGCAAATGCCAAGGAGGAATTTCTTGCTGAGGCTCTTTCTGGTGCCTGAATATTGGCATGTCTGGGAAAATGGATTTCCTGAATGCTCCTTGGGCTTATTTTAACCCTAAAGTTATTCCTCTGCATGTAGAAATGTGGCGCTTTCTTGGGGAGTTTTCTTTGCTATAGTAACCCCCGAATTCACAGGCTCACAGCTTGGGCTATCTTTGATCGTAGCTCTTCAGCTTGAACAAGTTCAGTTTCTATCAGGCTTTCTATTTCCTGTGCACATGCACTCTTCTATCTATTTTACAAACTCAGAAACATGTACCCCAAAAAATCTCTCTGTTCCTCAGCGTAGAAGTACTGTCCTGCCATGATCATCACATTTTTCACCTATGGATTGTAGATAGAATTCGGATGTGTCTGTCTTGCACTCGCCATCCTGCAGCTAATCAGCAGCACATTCATAGTGGATCAGCAGTTCTGCTGCCCATCTTATACTACTCTGGCTGGAAGATTGAGCAGTTTGGGTTTTGCATACAAGGTGAACTGCTGGCAGGTCCTACTGCTCAGCAGTCTACAACTGTTTTTCCTCATTCGAATGCAAAGGTGGAAGGATGGCAATCACCTTCTGCTGATCCTGGCCCATTGATTGCTTCTGCTTTAAGCCAGCCTGCCTTGAAAACAGCAAAGGTGTCAATGACTGAACAGCTAGCCAAGTGACAGTGGCATATCTGAGGAATGTGATGGTTTAGCAGGACCTGCCTCTAGCTTGCTGGGTCAGGCATCTTTTTGTCACCTTTCCTTGCCTAGAGCAGAGGGTGGGAAGGAAAGCATCTGTGTTGAGCATCTCACCCTGCAGGAAAGTCTTTTTGTGTACCCCAGAGATAATCCAGAACCGGGAAACAAGGTTCATGGCTTTCGCACGTGGGGTTTGACACTGACGGATTGGCCAGAAAGGCAGAGGCAAGAAAGATTTCAGGAGAGGCTCCCACACAGGGATGGGAAAGAGTGGAAGTGGCTTCTTTTACATTGAGTTTTAGTGGCTTCATCTCTGCTTATTCTGAGCTGGACAGGAATTTAATGTGTTTTATTAGGAAAGTTCCATTTTGTAACTGATGCACCAGTAAATGTTTGAAGATTCTCCAAATCTTATCCTTTGTTCCTAGGTTCGCAAGACTTTGATATGCAAAAGCCTTTATGTTTACATTGCATTGCAAAAACAGAGGTGGACAGACTGTGAGTTACAAGTGTAAATGTCCATCTCAGCAATAAATTATCTAATTGCCTGTCAGTATTGCTTGAGCAAGAACTAGAGGAAGAGACACTCAATTTAGGGTCTTTTAATGCTTTTTTAAACCTTACTTTTCATTAGAGCAGACTGGGCTAAGAACTAGGAGGTGAAAACCCAAAGAATTGGTGATATTTCAGTCCAGGTTGATTTAAATTATTTGGGAGAAATTAATGAGTTTTCTTAAAAATATCATAGTAATTATGTGCAATAATGGGTATGCTGACATCACAGGGTTGGGGTTAAAGAGGAAAATACACCACTTCCAGTATTTCCAGTATATTTTACTTACTTGTCTTGTTGGTTGGATGCCCTATTTGGACAGGTCCTGCCCCTGTGCTCTGCTCTCGTGAGACCTCACTTGGAGTACTGTGTACGGTTCTGGTGTCCTCAACATGAAAAGGACATGGAACTGTTGGAACAAGTCCAGAGGAGGCCACGAGGATGATCAAGGGCTGGAGCACCTCCTGTATGGAGGCAGGATGAGAACATTGGGGCTGTTGTGCCAGGAGAAGAGAAGCTGTGTGGAGACCTCAGAGCAGCTTCCGGTATCTGAAGGGGACTACAAAGATGCTGGGGAGGGACTCTTTATCAGGGATTGTAGTGATAGGACAAGGGGTGATGGGTTCAAACTGAAACAGGGGAAGTTCAGGTTAGATAAAAGAAAGATACCTCTTTACTGTGAGGGTGGTGAGGCACTGGAATGGGTTGCCCAGGGAAGCTGTGAATGCTCCATCCCTGGCGGTGTTCAAGGCTGGGTTGGACATAGCCTTGGGTGCCATGGTTTAGAGGGAGGTGTCCCTGCCCATGGCAGGGGGGGTGGAACTGGGTGATCTTAAGGTCCTTTCCAACCCTGACTATTCTATGATTCTATGATGCATGGATGGATCAAAAGTCTGACTACACCCATAGCTTAACCATTAATAGCCTAAGAATTTTTTTGAGCCCAAGAAGCGCAAATAAATCATTTCAGTGTTAGACCCCCTATGAATAAAGGCTGAGGAGCACTTTGCCTGTTTCTTTGGTGGTGGTGGCTGTTTTTGAAGAGAACGGCAGAAGTGAATGTTCAGAGCCCCTTCTGTAATTTTGAGTTTATTAACGCATCCTCTTGAGGGTGTTTGCACCTCTCTCCCAGGAGATGGCAGAAGAGTCCCAACCATGGCAAATCATTGCTCGCTGTCATTTTGCTTCATGTTTAAACGGTGAGAAAAACGAGGGAGCTGTTGAGGTACAATACAAAAGATCAAAACCGTACGGATTTACAACCGAGGCTTTTCATGCTGTCTCTAAATTTATGCCCTCATGCTATGCATACAGTGATGTGTTCTGGCTTGATTTCATATCAGACGTCCCTCCAGCTGAAGCGAAGCAAAAAGTCAGTTACAATGTGTCATCTGGGAGCAAAGAAGGTTGTAAAGGGCTGAGCTGTTTGTCAGGAAGACCTTGGGTCAGGAGTGATGGAATGACAGTGTCAGGTTTTTAGACTGCAGGACTGAATTCCTCAAAAGGAAGTCACAGCAATCCCATTTTACAAGTCTGTGGGTGGAAGATGCCAGAAACTGAGACTGAGTGAACCACAGTGCCTCACAGTTCACACAAAGCTCTTGCACCTAACAGCATGTGAAGTGGCACTGCATACATCAGGAAAAGGGCTTCCAGGTAGCGACACTGGCACAAAGCGCATTGCACCGGTTGGGAGCAAATCAGAGCTGCTCCAGCTCAGGGCTGACCCCTGCTAAGATGTGACATTGAGGTATATTGCAGGCATCAGGCTGCCTGGTCATCCACCAAGCAACACCGTGTAAGATGCACCCAGCCATGGAGGTGTAGGGGGGACCAGACATGACGCAGCCGACAAAACAAAGGGTGCTTTAGATGGCAGACATGAAGGGCATGGATATCACCCGAACTGCTTCACAGCTGCAGTGCTTTGCTGCTGCACAAAATACGTGGTTCAAATCCCTCTATCCTGAGCTAGATGTCCTCCTTTCAGGCAGCATGCCTTCATCAGTAAGTTATAGGCTGTTTTCCAGCAAGTTGCTCTTGATCTGCCACACTGAATCACCTCTATTGCTGTTAATGAGAATGAGCAAGAGCACCAAAAAGTGCCAGTTTACAGGTTTGAGGGTGACTCACTACAAAAGGAAAGAGTTGTTAGTGTCTGCAATACTGATGGAAAACTGAAACATCTTATCCTCTCCATCAGACAGATGGAGGCATTCCGGTGGTGCATCATCCCGACTAGACAGTGACACTGGGTATAAAGCCTAATTATTCTTGGAAGTTTGTAGAGGTAGCTGATGGGTAAACAAGCACTTCTTTTGTTCCGAAGCAAGAACTGCCCCAAACTGGCACATGGCTCTCACTCAAAAGGACCAGGGTTAGACTGCTTGAATATAGTGCAATCAAATATTACATCTGGTGAGTTCAAAGCAGGAAAACAATGTTGTGGCAGGCATAGCATGGAGAGTAAAGGCACCTCTCCAGGAAATCTATCATAGTGCAACCTATCTGCCTGCACACCTCTGGGCATGATCACACATGACTGCAGAAAGAGTTTGCATAGAGTTTATTGCTGTTTCTATAGCTCAGATGAAATACTTGAGCATATGATGTTCATATTACATATGAAATGTAATTACCTACGAAGTCCAGAGGAAACCAGTAAAGCAGTAACAATGATTACCTGTAAGGCAAGGTTCGCATTACTTCAGATCTTCATCAGGGAACAGAGATAGTCCGAAAAAAGGCAGGGAACCGAGTTTGCATATCATAGTTTTCTAGGCCTTTAGTGATGGTCTCTGTACTCAAAAATGAAGCTGAAAATCTGCACACAGAGTGAAAACAGTGAAGGACAAGAGAAAAGGGAGGCAGGGAGAGTAATTTTCTAATATCCTCTGAGACACATCCACTGTCAAGACACTGAGTAAACATGCCATAGAAGGAAGTCACTCTGCAAGAGGATCTAAACTCAGCTATGGCATATGAGAACATGTATTTTGGAGGGTCCTTGATTGTGCTAGTCTGCCTACCCTTTTGCAGTGCCTTCAGGATTTCCAGGCTGTACAACCACTGCCATATTCTGCAGATGGCTGTTCATTTAAGGTAAGAGTTATCTTGCCCTGACGCTCTGCTTGCTCTAATTTCAGGTTCTAGTTAGGGCTGCAATCACAATATCCTCCTAAACTGACATGGGCATGGCAGGAGCCAAGACTCCTCAGTCAGTGGTACTTGCTCTGCTTCCACTCATGCCTGACACTGTTCCCATCATAGTGATATGGTGTTGGGTTGGCATTGAGTGGGCACAAGAAGGGAGAAGAAATTGCACCTGTGGCTTTGCAGATTGCTTGCTGGTATACGTGTCCTGAAGGTAGATTTCTGCTGGCTAATGCGCTTTCCCTTAGCATCCTCCCTCATGGGTATGTATGCCTACAGACACCCTACCCAAAGCACACATTCCCATGCGCTCTGTACTTAAATGCCACACTCACACAATTGCCTATATACTGACACAGACACAAACTTGAGTCCAGCTGGAATATACCAGCATATGTTCATATGTGCCCACTCACGTGAGTAAGCTTCAGCTTTAATGCTGAAATGCTTCAACACCCTTTGTGTGACCACCATTTCTGCAGAAATCCATCCACACTGGATGCCCTTTTCGCAGCTGCCATACGATCCAGGAAAGAAATGGACCCTCACTTCCTAGGTATCACAAGCAGGGCTTGTAGGCTGATGTCATTTTGTAGCACGATGCTTTTGGCTAAACTAAGTGAGGAATCCCCTTCATGTTAGATGGGCTCCTGAAGAGTCCTGGGCTGAAGAAGATAGATAATTTTCTGAGAGACACAGGGAATTTTCATCCCTGTGATGATAGCAGTTAATCACCACAATGGTCACCAAACAGACAATATAAGTGTGGAGACTTAGTTGCTTGTCTTTCTTTTTTCCTTCCGAATTCCATCCATTCAGCACATTCCCACCTCTGTTTTCTGCAGGCATCCTCAGATGAGGATAATTCCTCAGTTGCTAGCTGGCCTGTTGTGCACTGCCAGGGACTGCAAGCCATTAGAGTTGTTTTGGAAGTGGGATGTGACATATTGTTTGGCCAAAAAAGTCAGTTGCAACCATCTTTCCCTTTTAAATGCATCCGTAAAGCCACACAGACAGGAGATTCTGGTAAGACATTGAATTGGAGCCATGTCCCAGAAGCGTTCAGAAAAGCAGGGGGACATTTAGCTATAGAATACAGGTTTACGAAGTATACGCACCACATTGTACGTGTTCAGCCCTGGTGCATCAAAACCAGGAGACAAACCTTTGCGATCAAATGGGTAAAAGTTAAAGAGCTGCCCATTTTGGGTCTCCAGTGAGATGGATGCAGAGCCCAGGTGCAGAACACATGGGAACTCCTTGTCAAAAACAACTTGGAAAACACGATCTTCCAGGTGGTGGAGCTTGATTGTGCGGTACTTTTCAGGAATCAGCTCTTCCACATGAGGCCCAAACTGCTGCATGACCAGCACCCCACCAGGTCCAACTTTGATCTCATAGAAAGTCAGGTTGGAATAGGTATAGTAGCCAACATAAGGGCCTGGACTTGGGGGAGGAATCAAGCTTTTCTCTGCCTCTCTGAATGCTGTCTCCATGGCAGGAATAAGATACTCATATGTCTGAGCCACAATATCTCCACCCTGAGGCCTGGGCCCTGCCATCAGCACAATGAAGCTCAGGTGGAGCTTGGGGATAAGAGAGAAGGTTGCTGAATAACCATCGAGGTCTCCATCCTTCCTAATGACATCATATCCCAATTGCTCATTAATCTCCCAGGGTGTGCCGGTTTTGTTAGCAAAGTATTCAGTGGAGCATTTAAACAGAGGGGTGAGCATTGTCTTCACTGTGTCAGGTGCCAGGAGACGACGGTGGTAGGTACCTAAGAAAACCATTGCCAGCTTGGCAAGGTCAGCAGCTGTGGAGTACATCTGGCCAGAAGGTCTGTACCAGCCAAGGTCATAGAGAGGGGCTGGCTGCTGGCTGCCATAGAAACCCACAGCCATCTGGGATCGGATCGGTGGTGTGATGTCAAAGCCAGTGTCCTCCATGCCCAAGCGGTCCAGGATGTTCTCTGAGATCCAGCGCTGGTATTGCCCCTCAGCTGCGTGGTCGGCCAGCACATGTGCCATCAGTGAGAAGGCCAAATTACTGTAATGGCATCTGAAAAGGAAGAGGAACATATGCGGATCAGCCTTACCTCCATGATACAGTGTGTACAAAAAACTATATATCTGCACATCTGATTTATTGTTCATAATTTTTCACCAAATAACATACCCATTCATTTTCAGAACAGAGCTGAGAGTTACAGGTGCTTTCCTTAAAGGTCTCAAAATCCCAGATAAGCCTCTTGGGAGATTTAACGTGGTATAATCGCTTAAGCACCTAAGCTACCTTAAGATAAAAGCACTTAAAAAGCACTTAAAATTCTACAAAGCAGCATCCAGCAATGTTGAGTCATCGGAGACACCTGAGTGCTTCAGTCTTTAACATCCATAAAGTGATTTAAGTCTTTACACTTGAACAAAGTTTAATAGCATGCAGACATAAATGGGTAAGTGTTTTCAAACACATTTTGAAAATCCATGGTGTTTCTAACATTGTTTGTTTTATTTCCTTCTAATTGTGTAAATCCGCACTGAGGCCTGATCAAATTTATGTAGATCATCAATTTGGTACCACTCCAATCATTTCCGGCCCATCTAGCGGAATAAAAGCACGATGAGTACGCGCATTTCTACCCAAGAATAAACGCATTCTGGATCTAAACTTTTCTGTCATCTGAAATAAACATCCCGAGCAAAAGATGAGAAAATTTCTATATCAATGAATGGGAATTTCATCGAGGAAAAATGATCTTTGCTGTCAAATATATGCAGGCAACAGGGAGACAGAGTTAAAACTATCAACATGTCAAGCAATGAGGGGTTGAGGGTCTTTGAGTGGATGTCCTTACATATTTGAATGGTGAGCGTCATAACCTTCACTTGCAGGATCCTGTTCATATTTTTGAGTGCCTGTAACTCAGGTAATAGGCTTTTAACAGGCTATGTAACCTGTAACAAACATTAATAGAACTAGATAATTTAGGAAAATGCAAATCACTATGGACATAGCATGATTTGAGGTGCAATAAACCTATTAAATGAACATGCCTTTTCACTTTGAAAATCTGCATCTTTCGCAGTTGAAGGCTTTTGGACCTAACTATAGCAGTTTCATTTGCCTCATCTAGGCTTCTCACTCAAGCTGTATACAAATTGGAAGACCCCCTGGCACCTCCAGTCACTCTTTCCAACCTAAGACGGGGTATTGGTGGATGGCTGAAGCTCCCTTTAGGAATGGCTGTCTTTTACCCATGGGCCATAGAGATTGCAGGTGGGGCCAGTATCGGTGGAGAACACAAACCCCAACCGAAAACTCGTCAGTGAATATATCTGACCTTGTTCCAGGATCAACAACCAAGACATCATCTTTCAGGAGAGCCAGAGCATCTCGCGTGCTGCCCTTCCACAGCAGGCTGGTAGAGCGCAGCCTCCTGGGCAGGCCTGTGCCAGGGAAAAGAGAAAACAGTTTGGGACAAATCATGGTCCAGGAAGCTTTCAGTGTGGTGAAGAGTGAGCAAAAGGCGAGATTCAAAAGCACAATGGAAATAACGCTGATGCACACGTGCTTTATACACCTAGCAAATGTGCTGCAAGGACCTGGATTACGTCTGGAATTAAATCCTCATTGCAGTTTATAGCTGACTTTGATTAAGAAGTTAGGAGGAAAGCGGGAAGGGTACATGACAGAGAAATGACTTGCAATTGTCTGCTCAGCGACTGCATGTTGAATCATGGCAAAACTAAGGCCCTATTCCTTTGCAGCAGCACCAGCTGTTTATCTCAAATGGCCTGGCCTTGGGATTGGAACTGGAATGAGAGCACTTCTTCTGCTTCCGGTCTGCAGTTATTTGCGCATCTGAATGACCAGATGAGAGATGCCCTGACCGCCTTCCAGTAGTCAGCGGGTTCCTTCATTTCTACTTGCCACAACCGCAGCAGACCTTGTCGCACCACTGGGATAGTTCAAGCACTGACATGACAGCACTGCAATGTCTCTCGAGGTTCCTTAGAAATGATAAACCGGACAATGTGTGAGCATCACAGAAAATCCAGTCATTGATTTATACCGCATGGGCTGCTGGCTGATGAAGTGACAAGCATACTGCTAATAATTTACAATAGTGTCTCATACTGTCATTCAGATATATTTGAAAATCATAGTTTTAACAAGCTGCAGCTTCTCCCTAGCAATGTACCCATCAAGTGTTTCGGAGAAGAATCTCTTGCCTTACTTTAGGAATATGCAATCAAGAAAAGCCCTGATAAGGAGGATATATTGGAGATCAGTTTCCACTGGAAGAATTCAGACGAAAACCGCTTCACAATACGCCATGCAGTGGCTTTGATCTTGATGTTAAGCAGAACCTGTTTCTGTCTGATTTTTGACAGACAGGAAATGTAACGTGTGACCTCAACATTCATTGGATATTCAGTGGGGAATTTAAGCTGTGCTGCTCGTTTCACTGAACTGTAAGGGCCCAAGCTGGCTGCCGTGGCCTGGGAAATTGGGGCCACACTCTATAAACAACCAGAAAAAAGATAAAGGAGTGCAAAAGGAGCTAAGCAGGGCACAAATCCAGCGCAGCGATGGTAGCAATGGAATGGCTGCACTTGACAAATACGCTATGACCAGGAACACTTTCGACATATGCTTCCTACAGGTATTTCTAGGGCATACCTCACACCTTACTATGTGACAGGGAACTGCAGCAAGGTTGGGAAGTGCAGCCCCAGCACACGCTGCTGCTCCTGCAAGGAGCACCCAGGCCAGCTTCAGGTCCTGAGAGTCAGAGGGGACCCGGCAGAGTTTGTGTCTCTGCGGACATCATCAGGCTGCCTACAGTAAGACCCTGTCTTCACGGGGAGGAGCTGGGCAGAGCTGCGCGCGCACCTTTCTGCCTCCTGCACTGGCCACCGTGGGTTGTCTCTTTCCAGATTTCAGTCACATCTTTCCTTTTTGGGGAACCCTTCTTTTGATATTGGCTTGTTTCAGGTGATGCTGTACCCTGTCCTGAGGTACCGCACTTTGCCTACATGCTATTTTGATCTTAAGTCCTAATTTTAGGGCATTTATTCCAATCTGGACTAATGCAGGTCCTACAGAGTTTAATTCAAATGCCGCATGAGATATCAGCAGTTTCTCAGGCCTTTAAATTCTGGAATATCCGAGTCAAGTATTAGCAGCTTTCTTTCTGAGAAAGGTTAAAGTTCTCCTAAACCCTGTGAGCTCCTTCTACCTTAATGTAAGATTTACCCAATTATGAAGGTAGCAGCAGATTAGCAGTCTTCTACGAGCAGTAGCTCAGGAATCCCAGATTGGAAACCCCACTGACAGCTCAATTTCACTCAATGATCAAGGTGCATCTGTTCAAAGCAAAGATGGATAGTGCCACTTTCACCATCAACTCTATATCCCCGAAAAGTGAAAGCACTCTGGACTAGAGTACAAAAGCTCCTAATGCAATTGGAGCCTGATTTCGAGTCCATGCTACTGTGTTGAAAGGCATATCTATTCACCTTCACAGGAAAAACAGTTCCCCATCCCACTGTGCAGCTTGGCCCCTTTCCTAGTAGGCAGCCTGGACAAGAGTTTCCTTTCAACACTTCATGAAGCTGCCGACAGCTTGCTTCCAAGGGTCTTGCCTGACCTCTGGGACTGTGCAAAGGTGAAAGAGCCTCAACAGCAACCTCTTTTATCCCTGGGACATTGTCTGTTCCCCCTGTGGACTCTTTCAAGCGGCGCAGTGGTGAGCAGAGGGCAAGCAAGCAGCAGTGTTGCCTCACCTGAGAGCTGGCTGGCCATTCTGCGCAAGGTAACAGGCGATGGCTTAAGTGGCATCGAGCCTTTTTCCAAGAAAATCAGCCCATCTGCTGTGTGTCTCTGCTCCGATTCCTTGAGCCTTCCCAGAGGGTTCTTAATAACAAAGTTCTGGGCATAGCGTTCCAATGGATCATCAAGAGAAGTGACTTTTCCTTCCTCCCACATCTTGTACAACATAATGGTGGGAAAGATCTTGGAGATGCTGGCAATTCTATCAAGGAACAAACGTTTATGGAAATTAAGCATTAAAACACCAGGATTTGAGAGGAAGATGAGATCACCCAACTGCCTTGCTGCCTTTAGCTTTGCATGCTGCATCTCTGCTAACTCAGAAGGGAATGGCTAAAATGCAAGTAAGAAGCTTGAATTAATATCCCTAGTCCTGGCCTTTATAGACTGCAACATGAACTTCAGAAGTATATCCCCAGTAGTGCAGTGGGCTACAGATCTTTTTCTGCTCCTTTAAGATTCATAAAATGTCATGTTTTGTAAATTATTGCTTAGTAAATACCGCAACAAATTGCAAGCAGTTTATTAGAATTTTAAGATAAAAATGCCATAAAGTTTCACAGTTCATATTCAGAGTTGCTACTGGGGTGGCTTCAGAACAGTGTCAGATTTACAAAAGGTCTTCTGGAGTATGACTTTGGTTCCATACTGTTGGCTTTCAGAAGTGGGGTCATGATTGATGATGGATGATGATGGATGGCCAGGTGCATGCATACTGTGCCCCAGAGGTGAAATTCTTGGACCAACACATGCCAGCCTAGAGTGAAAGCATTTGCCAAGAATGCTTCAATTAATCAAGACCAAAAGCCAGAGGATCAGACACTGTGGTAGTTCCAACCACAAATCATGAGGACTGGCAATAGGATTTTTGGGGGTGTCTCCATCATGCAATCAGTCATCATGTTCGGCTGTTAACCGAAAGGCTGGTGATTCAAGCCCACTCAGAGATGGGTTCTCCTATGCCTGCCAGTGGCAGGGGCTTGGAACTACATGGCCTTTAATTTAAGGCCCCTTCCGAACAAAATGATGTCGTGATATGCAGAGGGGGAAAACCAGGTAATCACAGCAGGTGAAAATTTCCTAAATCGTATATTCTGAGGACAACATTTGACAGTAAATGCGCACCTCATATGTTTCACACACAGAACAGTTAAAATGCACTGAAAATGAAAATAGACCTTTAAAGGAAGAAAACACTTCCCCTATATTTGTTTTTTGGTTTTTTTTTCACCACATGCTAAGAGCTTGATTCTATCTTCAGCTAAAAAGTCAAGGTCAATATGGCTTCACTGGGAGATGCGTAAGTGTACAGGTCTTTCTGCGTTCAGCAGCTACTCTTCCCAAACCCCATTTTTCACTAGACCAATTTTCTTCACTTTTCAGCTATTCCAATTAAAAACCGTGTCAGATCAAATGAAAAATAATTAAAATCAAAATCCAAAGGAAACCACCCAGTAAACCACAAGCACATGGTAATTCAGGGTCCAGCTGAAGCACTGCCTCACAGATTTGCACAGAAGAGGTTTCTGCAGTGGACCTGAGACAGCAGAAGATGTGGTTCGTGGCAGTGGTTCTATCCAATTACCAGGTATGTGTACCTGCTCTTTTTCTAGCACTCAGGCCTGCGATACATCTGTCTCACCTATAAATAGTGTATTCATTGGGCACCACTGAGGAGGGGTCCGAACCATTCTTCTTCCCGAAGTTGCCTGTCCAAAGCACAGTGTCATTGTAGATAACAATGGCAGACATGGCAGGGAGACCAGAGCTATGAATCTTTTGGCGCAGCATCATGTCTACCTGGAGGATGGAGGGAAATTATGAATTTCCAAACCAAGAGTCTTAGAATGCATGTAATCTGTTACAGGTGGTGGAAGAACCAGGCCATCAGCCCTCCTTGCTTCCAAGCACTTGAGAGTGATTGTTCCCAATGTATTTTGCCAAAAGAAAACACTCTGTACTGTTCTTCTGAATTGCTTATGCTGAATTATTCAGTATCTGTCTTTCAATCTACATGTCCACCATATAGGAGATTGTAATGCCTATGATGCTCATGTAATGAAAACCAAATGCTAAAACGTATAACTGTAATTTCTTCGTTTTCAAATTGTACTGTGCACATCCGTCGTTTACATTCAAAGATATACTGAGAAAACAATCCCGACTTATCAAATATCCCATGACACTTCTCATGCCATGAAACATGCCTGGGATAGGTCTGATAACTAAGCAACTCCTGAAAAAAAGACGTATGATAGGGAGTGGCCTGTCAGAGCACGGCTGTCCTTATGGTCCATAGAGTCATACAGGAAATAATGCAGTATTTCTTCATCCTAAACAGAGCCTACCAGAATTTCAGACAGTGCTAATATTTCAGAGACAGTATATCATATTGAAGAAACCTTCTCCTTTCCCTTCATTCTGTTCCTTGCAGTTACCTACAAATAGCTTCTTAATTCTTAAATGGTAGCATGGGGAAAGCCAGCAAAGCAGTAAAATAAGGAATTGGCAGCCACTGATGAATGGGAAGTTGTTACATGTGTCACTAACTTCCCCGGATATGAGGGCTGCCTAATAGCACACAAGATGCCGAAAGCTGCCATTTTCTGCTTATGTATGATCTCCACACCTTCTGATGGCAACGTTATTTCATTGTAGCTTACCCTTTGGATAAGATAACTGCATATTGACCTGTTCCGTAGGTTCAGGGAAGTTTTAAATACCCTTTTTCAGATTGACACGTTCTCCACTTCCTTGATTTCCCACCTCCTTCCCCAGAGATGCTAAGGAGCAAAATATTCTCCCCTTTACACCTTCAGAAAAGCAGTCAGAAGCTCTCTCCCTTCTGTTCCCTTCTCACAGACCTTCTCCAATGCATCCTTCAGAATGGGGATTGGGTGGTCCAGTGGTACTGGTTCAGGATAGCGGGGGCACATCTGCACAGCTTCTGTTCTCACTTCCATCACAGATGGGCCTGGAAGACATTTCAAAGGTAGAATATATGACTTCAACAGACACATTAGCAAGCTTTGACTTCATGCAGCAGTCAGCACTAGCTTTCTTGCTTGTATTCTCCAAAGCTGAAGAACAGTTCTGCACAGGAAAGAGAGAATCATGAATTGTTTCTATACCACATAAAACAAAACCTGAAGAGGGTATTGTGCTCTGTTATTGCTTGTTCCAACATGGTTTGGACATGGGATGGACAGGAACTGCAGTAGGCTTCAACTGACTGTAACCTGGAAGAGTAAGGATCTGGGGCTATAAGAAGACTCTGTAGGGTACCTGATAGTGAGTTTAGACCCCTGCCTGTGTCTATGGTAAAGTCTGAGTTTGGGTTCAGGACAGAGTTGTTCCATGCATACCATAACCTTAGAAAATAGAGGTAGGAAGTGAACTGAAATCTGACACAGTAACAGTCGGTATGCTGCATACCTAGTGTATCAGCTGTCCTCTGAATTAGCTGTGTCCTGCATATGCCAGAGGCAGACCTTAAATTTCTGTGGCAAGCAGAGACCTTTCAACTCAGTGCGAGATGGGAAATCTCTTACTCGGAGGCACTGTTTTCCCAGTTGACCCCAAGGTGTTCATAAATACAGTTCCTCTGCTCTGTAAGCTGTAAACAAAAAGCTTCTTTATCTTTTCACTTACCAGCTAAGCACGAAGCACTAGAAGTACACAGGAGAAGTCGCGCTATGAAAACTTTGAGATGGATGAGGATTCACACACAAGAGCCTATAGGCAGCCTCCAATACTCTGTGATAAAACCTTGGGTCTGAAATCTTTTCAGACACTGGTCTGTGAACCGGGGACTTGAGCCAGTTCAGAGACTTCAGATTATGGGAACAGGAAAGGGAGAACCCATAAGCTGAAGCGCATGGTAAGGTGTAAAACAAAACGTGTTGTAAACTGGAGTGACTTTTACAACACGATGCTAAATAACAGAATAGGGAATATAAATTAAAATGTCTGCTTGGTATATCAGTTCGCCTACTTTAGTGCCAGAAGGAACGGAGCTTCTCTGAATGCCAGCAGCATTACGTGGTGCTCCGTCAACCCAGTGTGCATCTCCTCTCTGTCCTTGCACCAGCTGGCAGGAACCAAATTTGTGTGCTGCTTGAGGAGATGCTCTTTGAAGAAAAATGTCCACACGGGGAGAAAGGCATTTATTGGTCTCAGAACCTTCTGTGCCAAACCGTGACCAAGATTAAAGATGGCTACTTACCGGGCTCCACCTTGGGAAGGCTGTACTGCCATAGAAAGCAGCCCGTCATTGCAACAGACAACAGGAAGAAGAAGATGACCAACACATGAATCCACTTCACCTCCATAACAGCGAGCTTGAGGAAACTCCGACTGCTGGATGCCTGCTGTAAGCAGAAATTATATGATCTCAGAGAGAAAAACTGCCTCTCGTGCATATCAGCTATGCGAAACACACTACATTGGAGAATAAAGCTACTGAAGAGACATGGACTAGTTCCAGTGCTATCGTGACACCAGAGCTGGCATACCAGCCCACATCCAAATAACTGGATCCAGAGATAACTTACCTTCCAGCAGTGTTTACAAGGTGTTACTCTCCTTACCTTGTTGGTCGTCTTCTTGTAGAAGAACATCCACACATGTTGCCTTTTCCCCTCCCTGCAGGTGAATCTCATCAGCCCAAACTAGCAGAGTTCTTTGTTGCAGCTCTCGTTTCCTCCCTTCTCAACCTGTATATCTTTCCAACCCCTTTCTGCACAGTCCAGCATCTGTTCATGGCAGCCACCAGGCCATATGATGTGAGGAGATTCATTTTTCTAAATGAATGATCGGATTTTTTGCCATGTACTGCCTTTACCCTTCTGTTTTGTGCCCGTAATTCCCATTATATCATGTACCATCTGTAAGCTTGGCATTTATAGATGCCATGTTTTGGAAAACTGGCTAATATTTTGAGTTCATGCAGGTCTCACAACACTGGAGACCATCCATGTTGGTGGTACTAGCATCTAAATGTTGGAGAAAAACAAGGAACAGATGACAAATTATTAGGTGCCTAAGCAAGAGCTGTGCTCTTTCACTGACTGCAGGAGGTCAATAGGGTGCTTTTGAAAGTTTGGCAATTCATGTTATACAACATATGGCCTGCCATTCGCATCCAATATGGTCCACATTCCAAAGCTATTTTTGGGTTGTCTGGACTCCCTTGTAGGACAGACAGACTGAAATACTCCCTTCAGATATTCACGTGGCCCATTTTTTCTTTTTTGAGATACAAGATGGTCCATGTAAAAGCTTCTGCAATTCAACTGAGCCTCGTCACTCACAACTAGGGAAACTGCAAAGGCCTCTTCCGGACTTGAATATGGCTCTGTGGCTTTCTAAGGATCCAGCTGAGGAACCTAGCCCCTGCTGAAACTCTAGGGTACAATTCTGCTTTCAGTACAATAATGGAAATACATCACAATTAGTTCTGAAGCCATTAAGCCTGCTCAGTCATTCCCACACAAATTCCTGAAGGCAGCTTACTTCAGGCTCTTCTGTAACATAATTAACGTTCCAAGGGTGAATTAAGACCATACAGGTGCCTTCAGACCCACTCGGACCTCAGCACACATGCAGTCCATATTCCAGCCTAAGTGACATATTCCTACATAGGGGAATGCCATTTTGACACCAAAATCAGCTCGGTTTAGATATGCCAGCCTCATGCAGTGCCTCGTTACGTAGGGGATCATACCCATACAAGTAGAACCCTGTGTATTGAGATCTCCTTAATCACCCCCATGCTGGCAGGCTTCAGTTTATGCTGAATGATGCTGCCTAGAGCTGCTATGAGATGCTGTTTCCCTGCAGCATGGAGGGGGATACAGCTCTCTTTGCTCTGGAGTAGTCATGGGGTGACTTTCTTAGATTTAGTCCCATCATAACAAGGTGACTCCCATACCAATCTGCAGTCCCTCTGACCATTTGTCTGCCTCTTTCTTTTCTTCACTGAAAAACCCTGACTCCTCAGCCTTTAAGAGAAGGATGAAAGGAAGAAGTTTCCTGGTATATGTCTCATCGCATGAGCTCCAGACTCCCTAGACCACTAACCGAGCACCCAAAGATACCAACACTGAACTCTCATCCTTTTGTCCAAACTCCTCTTTACCTCTTGTGGATGATAAGTGCTCTGAGCATCTCTTTCATTCTCTGACCCATAATACAGTGGTGATGCAATAACTCTGTTGCAATGCTATGAAACTAGAGGCGTCTTTTTTACTGATGGGACACCAAATATGCAAAGTGAGAGGGATTTTCATCACCCCGAGGAGATGCTCTACCCTCTAAGCTACCTTTCAAGAAAAATACCACTCTTTCCTTGTACCTGGAGGACTGTAAGACAAACAGAGAGGTGGATACCTCCTTCACATTCCAGGACCTGTCTGGTCTCACCTCCCTTTCAGCTGGTTTCTTCATTTCACCTACATTACTCCATGACCATCACTGCTAACAGCATAAACACAGCAAGGCAGGGGGAGGGAGGTTACCAAACACTTGAGTACAAGCAAATGAATGCAAATACATGCAGGAACAAGTGTATATAGCTTCCCATGGGAATAGGGGAAATGTAGCTATGTTTTTTCCCCTAAGCTTTGAAAATTTTGGACTGGGAACAGGGGAAATTGGGATTTCACATAGACCACCCAGATACACTGTCCTGCTCCATCATGCTCATCTAATCAGACTATCACAGACCCTGTGGGCCATTAGGTCAGAGGCACAACTTAACACTGGTTAGGTAAAGCCAGAAAGAACCCAGTCCCCTGCACATACCATCACCAAAAGCTGTCTCAGTCCCAAAGGCTGTTGTCAGGCATCCCAGCGAATGCACGCCGTAAGAAAACCTCACCATCTGATCTGAGCCCCAGTGGGAGGGGAGCAGGATGCTTTGCCACGCTCCTAAATGCTGCTGCGTATCCTGGGCAGGTGCTGTGCAGTCACTCTTGCTGCTTTTAGCTCACAAGAGTCCTGCTCTGGGTTTCTCTGTCCACTATGACCCATTCAGACCCTCCAGAAAGCGCTGCTGACCTCCCCTGGGGAAGAATAAGTGACAGGGACAGAATGGCATTTATGCTTAGGAAAGGGCCTGAGTGATTGATTGTTAATTCTTCCTAATGCTTCTCTGCCATGTGTGTGAATCACAGCTGAAACCATGAGGGCTTCACAATCTATTTATAGCAGCTTCATCTCCTGGTAACATCTGAACAGGAGGCGATTAACTCATGAGATGGACAGCCCCTGAATGCCTCCAGCCAGGGCAGGCTTGGGCTGCTTGCAGGAAGGGGAGGCAGGGGGAGCTTAAGCCTGGAGCTCAGGCACTCTCTGGGCTTAATCCTGAATAGACTCACGGAGTTCCCCCACAAGGGAGTCGTTCCCAGCTAACAGGAATGTCTATGTCCCTATTCATAGATGGAGCTGGTATTTCCTCTCCTCTGAGCTCCTGGGCAGTCTGAAGGGTGGCAGAAGATTGTGATTTGCACAAGGTGAGCCTTACCTGCAGCTGTAAGCCGTCCATGTCTGCTCAGAAGTCTCTTCCAGTTCCCTGTGCTGTCTCCAGAAACAAAAGGCTTGTAAGGCTCTGTGATGAAGACAAGCAGAAGGTTAGTGCAGGATAAAAAATTGAGTCGGAGCAAGCCCAGAGTAAGAAAGTCCATCTCAGATAAGCAGACCAGCGGAGAGGAACTGGTTTTGGACAGGGAGAGAAACCCCAGTAACCACATAAGGTAAGTCCATAGTAACACCTTCTGCCTTTCTACCTCTGGTTTGGCAGCACCTTATGTTCACTGCAAAGGCTGACCCCAAGTTCTGGGACTTGCCAGAGCCCATGGGCATCCTCACTCACCCCACCTCCCAAACACAAGGAACCGGACCTTTAAGACCTTCAGAGCTGACACATTTCCATTGTGCCTGCTCTGCAGGATCCCTCCAGCCCTCTCCCTGGCTTCTCAGCTTTGCTCCCTCTGCACAGCAAACAGCACAGTACTTAGTCTTGGGAATCACAGACACAGCCAAGAAACTGTACGGAAGTGTCAAGATACTGGCATGGCAGCCACGATTCCCATTAAATCTCCCTCTTGTCTCGCTACCTGGCAGCAGCAATTCAATAGGGAGCTCCCCCTGTAACAGCTCTTACCAGCCTTGCTGCTACCCTCCGGCTTCCAGTGCTGATGAATTTGGAGCTGTCCTGGAGCTGCAGATGTTAAGAGCATCTGAAGCGCTAATCCCAGCAACCAGCCCCTCTGAGCACAGATTAATCAGCCATGCCTCACCCCTCCTCGAAATGCAGCATCTGTCCAGGGATAGAGCCAAAAAGCAGGATTGCTGGTGACTTCATAGCTCAAACAGTATAGCAGAGTGAAAAATGGGGAGGTGGGGAGAGGGTGTCCTTAACACACAGTGAGCTGGAAGTGTTAATAATGAACTGCCATTATCATGTGAAGTACATCATAAATGTTCTTTAAAGAGGAGGGCATGGTCGTGCCCCCAGTTAATGCACCAGCTCCAGAGGGATTATGTACCTCAGGGGTCCTGCTATCATATTGCCTTCTTCAGGTATTCATAGGTAAGGGATTTTCTCTTCAATAGCATCTCTTCATTTCAGTATCTCCAGTAGTAGCCCAGGCTTGGACAGTGCTCAAAATACTCCAGTGGAACCTATGCAGCCATATGCTTGTGTTGGGCCCAGAGCTGCGTCTGAATTTTGCTGAACAGTGATGCAGGTAACTGATCGAGCTTCTCACCATTGTGTGGCTCCTCATTTCTGGTAACTCCGATTTCCTTTGTCCCCGTTACCACCCTTCCCAGGCTTGTCTTCACAGCCTGTGCAGAGATACCCTCAAAATCAAAGAGAAGAGCGCATGCAGGTAACCCAGTGCAGGTAACCCATGCTCTTTACATACTACACATTGTCAACCCTTTCCTTCTTCATTTTAACTCCTTTCCTGCAGAGCTCGTTTCAGTCTCTGGCTCGGTGTGATTTTGCAGAGGTCACTCATTATCCCTGTGTTTCTTGACCTTCTCCCTGGCAGCTGCTGGCTCTGCTCTTTCCCTCCAAAAAAGACCTGCGCTACCCTCAGCCAGTCTCCATGCAGCTTCCCTTCTCCAGGCTGAACAGCCCCAATGTCCTCAACCTGTCTTCATACGGAGCTGCTCCAGCCCCTGATCATCCTCATGGCCTCCTCTGGACTTGATCCAACAACTCCATGTCCTTCTTCCATTGGGGAGACCAGAACTGTTCCCAGTGCTCCAAGTGGGGTCTCACGTGAGAAGAGTAGAGGGGCCGGATCACTTCCTTATTGCCTCATGTGCATGGTTTCCAGGAGAATCTGCTCCATGATCCTGCCAGGCGCAGAGGTGAGACTGACTGCTCTGTTTCTTTTCTGAAAATGGGGGTTATATTTCCCTTTTGCCAGTCATTGGGAACTTCACCTCCCTGCCATGATTTTTCAAGGATGATGGATAGTGGCTCCCTCTGGACCCATGGATGGATTTCATCAGGTCTCATGGACTTGAGCACATTCCGGTTCCTTAGGTGATGTCGAACTTGATCCTCTCCTATAGTGGGCCTAAGGTCTTCAATCTCACAGTCCCTGCATCTGTATTCCATGATTTCAGCAGCATAGCTAGAGCACTTACCGGGAAAGACTGAAGCAAAGAAGTCATTGAGAAACTCAGCCTTTTCCAAATCCAGGGTGGCCAGTTCTCCCGTTTCCTTCTGGAGAGGTCCCACATTATCCCTAGTCTTCCTTTTGCTAGCAACATACCTCTAGAAGCCCTTCTTATCCTTGACATCCCTGGCCAGACTCAAACCTAACTGGGCCTTAGCTTTTCTGACTTGATCCCTACGTTCCTGCACAATATTCCTGCATTCCTCCCCTCCTTCCACCTTCTATAAGCTTTTTTTTTGCCTTTGAGTTTGTCCTTGTCCATCCATTTTGGCAGGGGCATGAGTAGAGAAGTCTGGAATGAAGCAGTGAAGTTAAGTCTGGAAAAGGAAAGGCAGGAAAGATGTTGGTTTAACGTTTGCCTTTTTGATTCCCATTAACCAAATTACATTATATTTTAATTGGCAATAAAATAAGTTACTTTTCCCCAAATTGTGTCTGGTTTGTTTGCAGCAGTAATTGGTAAGTGACTTTCCTGTCTTTATCTTGGTCCATGAGCTTTCCTGCTCCTGTTTTTTTCCCGTGTTATCCCCCTTTCCAGCGGAGGGAGGAGATGGGGCAGCTGGGTGGGGGTTTTGCTGTTAGCCAAGGCTAACTCACTACATGTGCATAAGGAAAAGACCTTCCACATGGCTTTTCCCCAGCACTGTTCTTCAAGATCACTGTCTTGAAGGGTATTCTTGCCATATTCGTGCCAGAGGAAGGAAAAGGAAGATGCACCTAGAGGTCTTCAAGAAGGTCCAAGTTATTGTCTATGCTACTGCTTCAGAGCCAATCCCTATAGAGAGAACCTGTAAATGTTTGGTTTTGCTAGCTAGAATGAACAGATGTGAACTTCTGTGCTCGGAGATGTGCTGGCTCCTAGACTGGGAGGAAAAACACCTCTGAGCTGCTCCTTTATCTGCAAAGTAAGGAGGCCCAGTGGCTAAGTGGTGAATAATCATGTGCCTGGAAGTATGGCAGTGAAATTAATAAATATATGTTTTTATATTTTTTAATTTATATTTTAAATATATGTTTAATATATGTTTAAATATATGTTTTATATAAATATAAAAACATAATAAAACATAATAATTTATGAATAAAACCATAATAATTAAGCCATTATTATGGCTGAAATAGATGCTATCCCAGTGTGGGAATGGCTTTTTTCCTACTCTGTGCATCTGATGATTCAAACCCAACACAAGTTGGGTGAAATTTTATGTAAAACTTTTGGACCCTCTCAAATGAAACAGCCTGAGCACGACTCAGGTCCTGGTGTATGAGCAGCTTAAAGGGAAAGAAGGAATTAGAAAATGAACTGAGGCAGGCTCTTGAATGAATGGTCCAGGCACTTTATTTCTGCTTTGGGGAGCAGTGAGCACATTTGAGGGACATGGGCTCACAGCCGCGTTATCATCTTGTTGTTGGGCTCTCAGTCTCATAGCAGTGACAAAGGGGAAGCTGCAGCAGCAAAAGCAGTTGGCAGCTCTAATTGCCCTCCTCTCAACGCCAGCTTTTGAATCAGCATGAGGGTGAAGGGAGATTTTTCCCCGTCCACACTCCCGCATTGCAGGGCTCAGCCAGGGATTCTGTTGTCCCACCTGGTGTCCTTTGTGTCCTTCTGGGTACCATTGTCAGCTTTTGTGTCCCATTACCATCTGGTTCATTTTCTTGATAGCTTTGTATGGTTGAAGTGAGCTTTGAAAGTCAAAAGATGGAGCACACTGCCAAATGGGCTCTGGCTGCTCGAACCTGTGTCCAAGTGTGCTAGAAATGCTGGCGACTCAGATATCCATGGAGGGGGTGGCCACTGCTGCCATTTGCTGTCATTGCCCAGCTCAGGAATTCAGAAAGGAAGAGTGAGAAGCCTCAGAAGAAATACTGGAGGCACCTGGGACATGTTTTCAAGGGTTTCTTCAAAATAAGAAGCACGCTGGTTTTGCGCTTTTGTGTAACGTGCCTTGATCCCATGACCCCAGGATTTGGGTTCTTATTGGAAAAAATTATCAACAGATTCGTGATAAAACAAAAGTCTGCAGAAATGGCAAATGCTGCTCCATGTGACAGTCTGGGATACGCTACATTATGCTCCATGAGGATTTGTCAGGGCCCTGAAAGCATTAGCGGCCCAGACTAGCCTTACCTGCAGCCTCCACCTACATGTCCTGTCTTTTGGTCCAAAGGGTTGCATTTAAGCTCAAGACCTGAATCTTTAGTCCTTGACTGAGGTATGTTCTAAGGCCGCTGCTCCCCAGGGCAGCCATGCCCACTCCCATGCTTGGCTGTGGACTCCATTGACATGGTGATTGACATTGGAACTCCCTCATCAGCACCAGCTCCTCTAATGATGGAGACTCTGGATTGAACCAAGCAATGATGTCTGGTGCTGCTCTGTTCACCACACTTGGGTACTGCAGGGCTGGGTCCTGGTTGTTGAGGTCCCTGCCCTGCTGGCCTTGTTACTGCCCTCGGGCTCCTGGCTCCCCATCCCTCAGGAAGCAAACAGCCCTCTTGCTCCCTGACGAGTAAACTCCTTTCAATGCATTTGGTTTATTTAATGCATTTGCAGGAAAGATGTTATTTTCTTCCTCAACATAGCGATGTAAAAATATCCTGCTCCTGGAACTGCCACACAGACGGGAAATACACATGTCTTAGATGCCACCACCTCACTGAAGATCTACAGCTCATTAACACATGAGGCAGTCCCGTCCTGCCACTGAAAAACTACAGCCCTTCTGCTGTGGATTTAGAGGTTTCTGACAGTTAACACTCAATCTGCAGGTCCAGGAGTCCTGTGGTTAGTAGCCACCATTTCAATGAAAACCTGTATTTCTTGGTTACAGCATGAAAACTCCATGCTAGAAGATGACTCTAGAAAGTAAATTAAAAGATAGAAACTGTTACTCCTGGCCCCAAAGTGTCATCCATTTCTTTTATGTTTCATGCGGTGATGCTAAAATTGGATTCTTAAACACTGGGAAATTCCCTCTACTTTCCGGAGCATAACTATGGCAACCTGGCACATCCCATTGTCTTCCCTATCTAAAGGTGCACTGAGCTACACTGCATTTATATTTTGCAATTCCAGGTATATAAACAAAAGAAAGAGCATCCCAAACAGGCATCTTTAGCATGTCTGCTTAAAGAGAGAGCTTCATGCAGTTAGAGCAACCACTGTTGGCATGGAATTCCTGCTGCAGAGTGTGTTTGCACTGTTAATAGGCCTTTGTGTGAGAATGACATCCTCAGAAACATTCGGTCACAGTGGCAGTGCCTGTCACAGCCTGGGCATCCCTCCAGGCTCTGCCAAGGAGCAGCAGAGCCCTGATGTTTTGGGGTTCCTCTCTTTTTCCTCAGTCACAAAGATGAAAGCTTTCTCGTCTTAGAAACAGGAGGTCAAATGTGAATTCCCATTAGTGCTCACAACACGAACAGAAAGGGAGAGCAGGCAGACGCCTTATTTCATCCAGTCCTTGTCCCTGAGGATTAGGCTTGACCACATGCCTCTGTGCAAGGATCTTTGCTGCATCTACCTCAGATTTATTTCCATGGAGAGGACCACGGCATTTCCCTTGCTTCCAGTTTGCAGTCTAATGGGATGCTTTGGTGCTGCTGAGAGATGCTGGTTTGGTGTGCGGGGGTGCAGCTCCACCTTGCAGGCAGCAGCTGTGTCCAGCTGCATTTGCTGCTCTCCCGGCTTCTCTCCGCTGCTGGAAAGACACAGTGAAGACACTCAAATGCGAGTAAAAGAATGACCATGATGCTCTCGCATGGCTTAAAGGCACCTTTCTATTCTCCTGGCTCCGCAGGATGCTGATGTTGGCTTGGGCCACAGGGAGCGGCCCAAGGGCTCAGGATGGGGAGCCCTGACCTGTCACAGGCCAGCAGAGCCCCTCAGGATCAGCAAAAACCCATTAGGTCTGACGGGGGCTTCGCTCCGTCCATGGAGCCACCGCCACCCCACGTCTGTGCAAATCACAGCTGGATCCAGCTTTGGCTCCCTTTTCTCTTTCATGCGTGCCTCAGAAGTCTGCAGGGAAGCTGGATTTTTACTGAGCAGTTTCAAAGCTCTCTCATTAACTGCTTGCCAGCAGCCAGTTCTCTGATAATGGGTTTCGCCTCTGGAAATTGCAGCCCCATAGCAACAAGGAGTTTAATGGCCGTTACTCTTCAATGAAGGACACAGCTCTAGTAATCCGCATCTTCCCTCTAGCAAAGGCCCTTAGAAATTGTTGTTTCCTTTTGCAGGTAAAGCAGAAAAATACCAACAATTACAAGTATGTTAAAGAGACCCAGGCTGGCCCAGCGGTGCCGTTTTTAACAGTTCAAAATGCTGCTGGAGTCAAGGGAAGATATGGGAATCCTGTGGGAATTTTGAACAATGAAAGGTGCTAAGCTTCCTTACAAACTTCAGAGCAGCCTTCCAGCATCTGAAGCGGGGGCTGTAAGGATGCTGGGGATGGACTCTTCGTTAGGGACCGTAGTGATAGGACAAGGGGTAACGGGTTCAAACTGAAACAGGGGAAGTTTAGATTGGATATGAGGAAGAGAAATTCTTTACTGTAAGGGTGGTGAGGCACTGCAATGGGTTGCCCAGGGAAGTTGTGAATGCTCAATCACTGGCGGTGTTCAAGGCCGGGTTGGACATAGCCTTGGGTGCCATGGTTTAGTGGGAGGTGTCCCTGCCCATGGCAGGGGGGTTGGAACTGGATGAGCTTAAGGGCCTTTCCAACCCAAACCATTCTATGATTCTATGAAGAAAATCAGTGCTTGTCCACTTCCAAGCTGAAGAAATTTTCCTCTGTGTCCCATCGTACAGCAGCATGTGCCCATTGTCGCTGTGCTTTCTCTGTGCAGCTGAGTCTGGCTCTGTCCTTTTCCAGCCCCTTCAGGTTGTTAGATCCTCCTCAGCCTCCTTTTTCTCCATCAGACCAAGCCCACAAACCCAGCTCAGCTTCCCTCATGTGTCCTGTGCTCCAGCTCCAACCATCTCAGGAACCCTCCTCTGCACCCATTAGAATTCACCAACGTCTCTCCCACGTGATGGTGTCCCAAACACGGACATGGTTCTCCATATGTGACCTCATGAGGGTTGAGTAATGGGAAGAATAACTTGCCAGCTTTGCTTGTGTTAATACGGCCCAGTATTAAGTTGGCCTTCAATGACAGAGGGTTGCATACAAGGCAAGGACAGAAAAAGATGGAAAGATCATGTATGGCTCTTTCACACAATCCAGGCACGCAGTGATGGGCAGGCAGCATGCATGACGGTGACAAAGATTTTTCAAGGCATGCTGTAGGGCCCCAAACACAACAGGAACATGGACTTGCTCAATGGAGTCCAGACGATGGCCATGGGGATGCTGCAAGGGCTGGAGCAGCTCTGCTCTGGAGCCAGGCTGAGAGAGCTGGGCTGGGGCAGCCTGGAGAGGAGAAGGCTCCTGAAGGGGAGACCTCAGAGCAGCTCCAGTGCCTAAAGGGGCTGCAGGAAACCTGGAGAGGGGCTTTGGACAAGAGCCTGTAGGGACAGGACAGGGGAATGGCTTTAACTGCCAGAGGGGAGACTGAGATTAGAGATTAGAAAGAAAATCATTACTACAAGGGTGGAGAAATGGTGGAGCAGGTTTCCTCACTTGAAGTTGGAGTCACTCAAACAGGTCCATGTCCCTCGTGTGTTGTTGCCCCAGAGCGGGATCAGGACTGCAGGGGGGTTCTCCTCAGAGCTCAGCAGAGGGGGAGAATCCCCTCCCTTGACTGCTGCTCATGCTCTGGGGGTGCACCCCAGCACATGGGGGGGGGGGTCTGCGCTCAAGTGCACACTGCTGGGTTGTGTTGAGCTTTTCATCAGTCAGCACCACAACGTCCTTCTCCTCAGGCTGCTCCATCCATTCCCCACCCAGCCTGTGTTTGTGCTTGGGATTGCCCCGACTCAGCGCAGCGTCACAAATAGGCTTGACTTGGCCTTGTTGAACTTCATGAGGTTCACACTGGCCCATTGCAAGTAAGAAGAGCTTATTCAAGTCTTAAAAGTGCAGCTTGAAAAGCTGCAGACCCAGTGGCAGCTAATGTAGTGAAGCTTCCCGTTCCCCAGCCAAGGAGCATGGGGGGATATGGGCAGGTGCTGAGGAAGGATGCACAGGGCTACCCAAACAAAGCCTGGGTGTGCAGACTGAGCTCTCTGTGCTGAAGATTGACCACCCTCAGCCTGGATACAGCTGGTGATGGTCAAGCTTGTGCAGCCCCATTAACTCACTAAGCACCCCAGCCTCTGCAAGCAGCACACCCATGGCACAGAGCCTGGCCAGGGGCAGAAGCAGCGGGATGCTGCCAGCAGCACCACCTTGCCTGCTTGCACTGTCCAGGCTGAGAAGAAGTTGTGGGCACCCAGTTCCCCAAAGAGGTGGTACCAGGACGCCTCACCAGGCTGCTGTGGGCTGAAACAGCAATGACCGTGCTGGCCCTGCCTCTGGGTACTTCAAACAGGTCAGCAGCAGGTGACTGGATAAAATTACCCTTCTTTTTATTGCAAGGGAGCTACAGACGAGGTCCTTCCCTGTGGCTAACAGCAGGGTTTCTCAGTGACATTGTAGTGATTTAATCCAGCAGCTTTTATTAACCCCTCACGTGCCATATCCCACTGCCTGTTCAGACTCGCCCTGCAGCACTATCAGACAGGTCAGGAGTATGTTGTCACTCATAAATGCGCACAGGGACATGTCTCAGGCATCGCTGTGGGCCGCAATGGTACAAACCCATCACGGAGGAACCGGTGAAAAGCCTTGTTCTGTTCTCCCCTGACTCACTGCAGAGACCAGCAGCCAGTGTGAAGGTCTGTAACAGTGAAGAGCCAGTTTAGATCAAAATCTCCCAATTTCCAAGGTTAACAGAAAACAAAGAGAGTCTTTATACGTCACTGGGTGCCAGTGGACTTTCACCATGGCATAGAGCAAGCGGAGTCATTGTAAAGGACACAACTTGAGCATCACACGCATCACATGCAAGGGCCACTGGTCTCAGGAGGTAACGTTGAAGCCCATTGTGATGAACATGCAAAATGTTTCATTCTGAGGAAACATTTAAAAATAAGTGATCTGAAAAGAAAAGCAAAGAATAGGCAACTCTGAGCAGTTTTTATCTTTTTTTTTCATTGTGGATGTAAGGAACGGTATTGACAAACAGAGGAGTTGAATCCTTAAACATACAGAGTTAAAATAGAGGAAAAACATGCATGGGAGGATACAAACAAAGATACTTCTGAATGGGCCTTGGAGAAGCCAAAATATAGAACATTTCTGTTCACACAGTGGTCAAATTACTGGAGGAAGAAGGCACTGGGATGACAGGCAGATTCAACTGTAGGTATCAGTCCGCTGACTTGTTCCTCTGCCCTGTGTATCTGCCTTGCTCTGCTCACAGTGGACAAAGTAAGAATATGCTGTTGATTTTGGAGTGAGAAAAAGGCACCACAAGTATAACCCCGGCCTTTTCTGTGTAAATGTAGTCTATCAACTGCTGTCTTGGGGCTGCAATGTACTGCAACATTGATATAGTCACTCACTTTTAACCTCCTATTTAGTCATATACAGTCACTAAAGCACAGAGACACTGAGTAGCTTGCCAAGAGACTGTTGGTACGTGCTGATTTTCATATAAATTTACATGAATTTGCATACATCTCCCTCTCAGTTTACATTCATTCCCTGTGGTGCCTTAAGAAGAAGTAAAATATTGCTTAGTTTGAATGAGTCAAAATTTTCTACTTCTCTTATGTTTCCTCTCTTGCTGATACTCATTTTTCAGCTACGAGTCAAGGCGTCTTTTCTTGTTCCACTTCCTTTTCCACCTCCCTTCCACTTTTAGCTACTACAGTGATCCATTCTTTTTTTACAGTATATGAATATTTTTACAGTCACGAAGTAATGTTTTATGTTCACAAAGTAAGGAGTATCCCAAACTATGGCACCGTCTATCAAATCTACACAGCACCGATTGCTCACAGGCTAATTTAATATGCTGCTTCATCTTCCATTTCCTTTCCTGTACAAACAAGCCTCAAGTGTGTGTCTGAAATTTGCTTGGTGAAAAGTTTCAGGGAAGTAGAATTCCTCATAAACAAATATTGAAGAAAAATGATCCTAATAGGTATTTGCTGTGCAGATTCGAGAGGTGCATGCAAGACCGTAGGCAGGGAACGTCCGTTCTTCAGGGAGCAGTGTGGGTGGGGGAAAAGCAGATGTTTCGGGAAATATCTTAGAGGTCACTGTGCTACGTTGGCATTTTTTGCTACTATCATACCTAAACCTTTACTGTCTCTGCGGCCCTTGTTTTGTTGCTTGGTATCACTGTGTTCGGTTTTATTGCCATTGTAACTGCCCTTCAAGTACTTGTGGGCTGCAATTACCAGCCCCTCAGCCTCCTCTTTGACAGCACAAACCAGATCCTTCTACCTGTCTTTTGGCCGTGTGTCGAAGACCTCTCACATCTCAGCCACACGTCCTCTGTTTTCTTCATATCCTTCTTTGTTCTGGGCGGAGGGAGGGGGCTCGAGGTGTAGACAAACACAGAGTATTCCAGATGCAACAACAGAAGCACTGAGTAGAGGGATATGGTAACTCCTCCCTTCTGGTCTCACTCCTAATGTAATGCAGTTTGTGGTTTCCCTTATTTGCCATAAGAGTGCACTGTTGACTCACGTTCAATTTGTCCTCCTCCTGGTCCTTAGCAGGGCTTAGGGATTGCTTATGTATTGATGCCCGGGGTTGTCTTGCACTGGGTACAGAGCATGGCCCTCAAGGAGCTGAACTTGGTGAGGTTTCTCTTGGCTCAGGCCTGACGTTTCCAGAGGGCCCTGTGGAATGAAGCTTTGCCATTCACGTGCCAGCTACCTCTTCATTTTAATATTGTCTAAAAATTTGAGAGGCTGCATCTGAATTATTGTCTAGAAAGCGTACGAGGGTATTGAACTCTATCAGTCCACTGCTTGACCCTGGGATACTTTGATTGTTACTCAAAGTCAATCGTACTTCAGTCTGATTGTGCCCACTGATTATTGCCCTTTGATATGGGTGGTCCCTTACTGTAGTCTTTAACTCAAGGTTTTTCATTGTATTCATTTGTATTAGCTCCGTGGTGTCCAGCCTTCCCTGGAACTATTCTTTCTTCTACCACCTTCATGCTACCTCCAGTGCCTCTCATCCCACTCCCTTCACTTACCAGCCTCAGCTAACTCCTCACCTGTGGGATGCAGCTCTTTGCTCCAGTCTGACTCTTCCCATCCGGGGATTACTGCCACATTGTCTGCGATCCTGGGATCACTGCCTCCTTCCTGTGATTTGTGGTTGTTCAGTCCTGTCAGAAGATGGGCTTGACAAGTACTGCCCACAACCTTCCCTCCTAAAGGCACCCCAGGCAAAGTCAGGTTTGGTGAGATGTGTTACCCAGCCATGCTCTGGGGTTTGGGAGGTTTGGGAAGCCTGGATACATTCCCATGTGGGTCTGTTTTCTCTATCCAGGGATTATCTCAGCTACTTGTCACCTCACTGCAGCATGTGTCTTACACTCTGCCTGTACTCTGATTCACATGTCCAAAGACATCGAATGAAACTGAGTCATACAACAAACTGCAGCTAGCCATGGCTACAACCAGCAGTGCTGATGTGGTCCTGCAGACCCACATGTGAACCTAGAAGATGAGAGCCTGCTCTTCAAATTAAATGTTTCTTCCAAATGCCACTTTCATTGGTATCCATCCTACCTTTGCTTGCAGAAGGATTGTACGAGTTGACTTCAGGAAAGCACAGGCTGATTGAAAGGACATTACAAACAACAGGAAAAGGGAAAAGTGTTGCTTGCACAAAGACCAACAGCTCAGGTGATTTGTCAGCCAAAAGCCTGTGCTCCAGCAGCTCTGGCAGCTATGCACCACAATGTATGTGCCATTTCTCTTTCTATTATCCCCACAAAGAGACCAGATCCACAGGAGGCCCAAACCAAGGGAACACAGGCAACAGAAAGCAATCTCACTGAAGGCCTACAGAGGGTGAAGCAAGCCAAATTCCAAAGCGAAAGAACACATTGCAATAAGTGTTGACTCCTGGGTCAAAACTATCCAAAAATCCCTTTTCCTTACCCATCAAAAACATCCAGGAAGGGGTTGTAAGGACTGAGAGCTGACACCCTTTGTCCTCCAAGCTGCACGCACATGATCTTGACACCGCCTGGGCATATGCATGCTGTTGTGTGTATATGTGCATGAGAGAATGCAAGCAGGCAGAATCAAGATCCTTGGAAAGTTACACGAAAACAAATCCTTTCCTGCTTCTTTACAATCCCTCAGTGAGTTTTGGCACTCTCACAACACACAGTTAATGCTGAGCTCCTTCCCGGGCTCTTCATTAGCCTGCAGGACAGACCCCTTGTTTGCATTCCTGCGCAGGTATGATGCTCCTTGGGGCTAGTTTGCATGGCTGAGTGGAGATATTTCCTCCACAGAGGGCTCTGTCCCTCTTCCCTGAGCCATGGGGTGCTTGTCCCAGCTTGCATGCAAATCTCAAGGAAGATGTATCTCTGCAGATGTTTTCTGGGAGAAGCCAAGAGGTGAGCAGGCCCAGTGTCTCCCAAAGGGTTAGAAAAAGGCTAGGCTGTCTAGTCTGAAGATACCTGACAGCACAGGGTGAAGTACTAGGTCCCTAGGGGAAAAAGCAAAACCAAACAAGAAACCAAACCAAACCGCCTTCTGCTTCCAAACTCCTACTTGCCTTTCTCTGCCTGCAGGCAGCAAACACCTGATAGGGAAGATGAGAGGCAAAGGACTTGGAGAGCAAGGAGAGAGACAGAGGGCTTGGGCAGGGTTGGAGAGACTGCCAAAAACCTGTTTCCCGAGACAGCACGACGGGAGCAGTTTAGGAGTATGGCATATTTGTCCATGATAAGGTGGCGGATCATCAGAGGGCCATAAGTCACAGGCTTAACGGTGTTTAATTGCATCTCCCAAAGAGTCTGCAGTGCTCACTTCCTCAGAGAGCTTGGTCTGCTTACCCCAGGTCACCTAGCGCTAGGGGTTTATGTATGCTCTTATCACAAGCTGTCACACACTGTAGGAAGCGTGTACTTGGGGTTCCCTGATGAATAACTGGGGCTGTGGGGATCCACATGAGCATCTACATCCTTGAGCACATCTTCAGACATTTGGACTCTCCTTCCTGCAAGATCTTGCATGTTCTGCCTTTGTTTTACTCTTATGGAAAGGGCATGGGACCTTCTGCACAGCAGAAAAAGACAGCAGCAGTGATGTGGTTAAATTATTGGTCAGATCCAGGGCTGATTCCTGCTCTCCTCTACATTCCTTCAGACCACTCCATGCTTCAGGACCAGAGGGAAACAATGGGTCAATGTAGTTCAGCTTACACCAAATGCCATGCCCAGATGAGTTGACTGGGACACACGATTCACCCTGGGAGTGTACTGGGTCTCAGATCTGGCTCTGAGGCAAGGACCCAAGTCACGTTTCATAATACCTTGTTTCTGGCCTTGCTGGCCCTCACATAATCACTCTTTAAGTCCAAGTCACTGCAAGAGGCATCATGGAACGTCTGCGAATCAGGCATTAATCTCAGCAAATTTCCAGTGCGGATTCCTGCTCCTGTTCTGCCAATGAAATCTTCTTCGTCTGCATTTCTCTGAGACACTTGCAGGCACAGACTCTACATAATTTTCCTCCAGAGATATACGTGTAGCCCCAGGGGCTTTCAGGCCAAAATGTCTCAATAGGAGCTTTTTGCTGGAGCGATGCTCCTTATAGCCTTGGCTGTTACTGCTCCTGCTTGCTGCCCTGCTGCCGAGCCTGCTCACAGTTACCAACGCCAGCCTCTGCTTCATGTGGCATTTAGGGACTGAGTGACTAACAATGGCGGGGTCAAAAATGGTCACTGTAATTAAGGTCTTTATTTTCCAGCACATTTTACTGTCAGGCATGCTCCTGAACGTTTGAACTTCCCTCTCATTGGGCTCGGACTCCTGGGGACTCCCTTCTGCTCTATTTTTATCCTTCTGTTATTTCCAGTTATTCCCATCACCTTGGTGCTAATGGATACCCAAACCCCACAGCTTGCAGCTTTGGGCTGCACTGATGTCACACACGGAATACTGGAGCAGACTGATTGAATCACTGTGCCTATGACTTCATACTGCTGGGGCTACCCTCAGTTCAAAGTATCTACATGGTACATGTTCAAGCTAACACGCTATATTCATAAGTGAGGACTCAAACCAAGAAAACTGCTTTCCCAAATGGTGTTGGAGATGTTTGTCACGAACCCCTTGATGGAAGGATTACATTTGTTTTTATGGAAATGTTCCCACTTCTCACATGGGTGAAGCTGTCACAAATTCCTGCTGTGATGTGTCAGACTTTGTGCATCTTCCCTGACTCTGTGCCCAGAGCTTATTGGTATAGCATAACCTAAAGCTGATGTATCAGAATCACCGGATGAGGTTGGCAGGGATCTCCAGCCGTCATCTTGTCCAGTCCTTCTGCTCAAGCTGGCCTGCCTAGGGCTGCTTGCCCAGGACCATGTGCAGTTGGTGGTTAGATATCTCCAAGGATGGAGACTCCACACAACCTCTCTGGACAACCTGTTCTACTGCTCGGTAACCCTCACAGTGAGAAACTGATTCTTGATGTTCAAATGGAACCTCCTTGTTTCAGCTTTTGCCCATTGCTTTTTGTTCGGGTACTGGGAACCACGGAGAAGAACCTGTCTATGTCCTCTCTGCAGTTCTTTATATAACACTGACAAGATACCCCCCCACCCCAAGCCTTCTCTTCTCCAGGTTGGACAGCTTTCCTGAATAGGCGTCTTGCCTGCTATTCAGCCTCAGTCTTTACACTTATGATGCCCTGTGACGCTTCTCTCTGATGGGTTTAAGAAGCCAGGGACAGCACCCGGTAGCTGTGCACAAAAATGCCAGTCCCATAACCTGGCAGGAATTAGGGAACTGGGACAGAGTGGGCAATGGATCAAAGACGGTGAAAGAGACACATAGGAGCAGAGCGAAAGGATGTATAAAGCAAAGTCCATAGGAAGGAATCTCTGGGAAGGAAACAAATCAGGAGACTGAGTTAGAAAAGTCACTGCCTCGCCCAGAAAATGAGGAAAAAAGGAATAATTGGACATGACAGAAGGAAGGCTCCAAAGGAAAGCTAGCCACATGCAGGGGATCGGAAGTACAGAGAAATCATGTTAGCTAGGGTCAATATTTCACATACTCTCCTAATCACATCTGCCTGGCTCTTTCAGCAGGATCCCTGGCCAGAGCACTGAGAATGCAGCATTTCTGATTATAGAGGACCCCAGGATGCTGCCCAGGTTTGGCTTTGCAGCTCATTAGCCGTGCTATGGAGGATGGACAGGAGTCTGCAGGGTGAGAGCCCTTCTCTTGGATTTGATATGATGTGCACGTCCATGTGGGGAGGAATTACCTTGGCCCAATAAGTGCAAGGTGTTTTCACACTTAATGCCTTTCCCCAAGGTCTCCAGCAAAGGTGTCAAGGTGAATATCAAACAGACCTGAAAAGCCCCAGGAACTGGGCTAAGGAGGCAGTTGCCATGGTAACAGAATGGCTTATGGTAGACAATATTGAATGTCACATTCATAAACTCACCGTGCTGAGGCAGCGTCTCAGAGGAGCCATTAAAGCAAACCCAAGATGGAGCAGAGTGCAAGCTGGTGCTGGGGCTTGGGCTGACCTCCTCCTGCCAGGCAGGGCCAGGGTGTGCTCGCGCACAAACGGGTTGCATCTGGGGAGCACGCACAGATTTGCTGTGTCTGGACATGGTTGTGCTTGGGGGCGTGCTTGTAGCCAGGAAGCACACATAGGGCTGGGCTTTGGCTGCTGCAGGGGCTTGGCTCCCTCCGGATGCACATCAACTCGTGCGCTGGAAAGCGTGCGCTCGATGTTTTGTACTTTGGCAGGGGACTGCAATTCTCACGCATGAGCACGAGTGCTGTCCTGATCTGCACTCTGAGCTCTGCCACCAAATGACACTGTGCCTGGGGCAGGTTGCAGCAGCAGCAGCCAGGGTTTCCCACTTGATGCATTCCAACCAGTACAAAACCAGCTGCCAGCCAGTAGCAGGCAGCCTGCGGTGGAATATAGGTTCAGAGGCTCAGGTAGAAGATGGATAGGAACCCATTCTCCGTTGTTATTCCGCGTGGTATGGGGAGAGGTGTGGAAGTTCAAAAGCCACCAGATGGATCCAAGACACAATGTTCTATTTGAAATTCTTGTCGTGATCTAGCTCAAGATTAACCTTTAGGATAAGACCTACTACAGATAGCTGAGCAGCGGCGTTTCTTTCTGTTACCAGAAGGTGGTACCTTAGTGTACTTTACACTAAGTAAAGTAAAATACTAAGTGTATTTTTACATTTACCCTTTCCTGGAGGGATCAGATATTCAGTTCCCTGAAGCCTACACCCTGCGATTGTTCGCAGTACTTGCTGGACACAGTCAGTGATCTAGTGTCAGTCTGGACTTCATTAGCAGCCCAGTGAGCAGCCACACACTGAAGACATACATAGAGATGGAATCATAGAATAGTCAGGGTTGGAAAGGACCTTAAGATCATCCAATTCCAACCCCCCTGCCATGGGCAGGGACGCCTCCTATTGAACCATGCCACCCAAGGTTCTGTCCAACCTGGCCTTGACTAAGATCATAAGGCATATTTCCCAAATATGCAACAAAACATGCACGCATACACACTTCTTGCCTCATTATTTCTCAGTGAAGCAATCTCATATTGGATCTCTGTCATTACTAGAATTTTGGTTTCTAATATACTTGAAAAACCTCTTAACTCGGTTGCAACTGTGGATTTTTCTATGTCGATCTTAACTCCCTTTATCAATTTTCTGTTCTCTTAAATGTCTGCTTTCCAGAGATTGTTAAATATTGCACCTGGCAGCTGCGTTGTGAAGCAGCAGGAGCTACAGTTGCTGAAAAGAAAAGATGGGCCCTGAGGAAAGAGGAATGTGGGACAGATGGGGCAAGATGAAGCGGTGTGGTCTGACTGGGATACCTTTAGGGTCTGGGAAGAGAAGAAATGGATGGGTGCCTAAGAGATGAGATTGTTCTTGGCAGCATCATAGCCTACATAAGGAAGAGCTGTGACAAGAGGTTTAGAAATGCGATGGGTGGTCTTCCGTTGGTCTGCAGCTGTGCTCCATAGCAGGAATCTCTGCAGTTTACTGGGTGACATGTTGCCACTTCACTGATCAAGACAACACTGTCCAGCCACAGGAAAGGGAGGGAAGACACAGGGAAGAAGCAGAGGGAAGACAGAAAGTCGCTAGGTCCTGAATACACACAAGGAACAAGAAAATCCATGCTGGACACAAAGAAAGAAGACAAGAAGAATGAAAAGACTCATAAAAATTGAGAAATATCCAGAAGTCAAAGGGCATCGTCCAGTGAAGGACAAGCATCATGACGTGGTATGATTGGGTCTGGGAGAAGGCACAGGTCCAGCAACAGTGTCCTTGCAGGTGATGAAAGAATGAATACTTGCAGGTGATGAAAGAATGAGGGGGAGGAGTCCTATTCAACCCCCTGCTCCCCAGTGTGTTTCTGGAGCACATCTCTTTTCTCTGCCTAACAGATGAATCTCCTTTGGAGCCCATTGCAGAACATGAAAAGCCACAAAACAAGCTAGAGGAGCCGTTTGCATAACTTTATGCAAAAAGGGTTGCATGGTTTGCGTTGGAAGGGACTTTAAAGTTCATCCAGTGCCAACCCCCTGCCATGTTCTAATGAGAAACATGAAGGAGGGATTTTGCTAGATTGCTAGTGACAGTGAATGAAGACACAGCTGACATAGCAGACTGATGAAAAGGTTGTTTTTCTCAGGGCATGGCTAATGATGCAGAGCTAGAGTAGTTAATTATACTCACTATCATTGCTATTTGTTTGTGGGATGGCAATGCCTAGGGGTCCCACTGGAGTCTGGAACCATGTTGTGATGGATGCTGCATGGATACATATCAGAAGCAATTTAAGAGAAAGTATTATAAATGGACAAGACAGAGAGTGGGAGGAGAAACAGAGGTGCAGAGATAAGAAGAGCTTCCTATAGCTTTTTTTAGGGTACAGCCAGTGAGTTGAAGCCATCCAAGTCTCCAGTGCTCTGCCCACCCAGCTGGGTGAAAGGAGAACATCCAAGCTTTGAAAAAATAATGCTGTTTCTCCTGATTCTTTGGCCACAAATCTGACATTTTAAGACTTAGATCTTTTTTCCTGGTTGTAACTGGAAAAGGTGAACATTTTTATCCATTCTACTTCAAATTATCATTTCTATAGTCATGTTTCTGGTTTTTGACACTATTCCTAATGGCTTATAACCTACACTGGAAGCCAAACTGTAGCATATCACTTCAGACAATGACCAGCTCTACGGGCTGAGAAGATATTTGGGTACCAGCACAAAAGACAATGCCAAGAGCCTAAACAAGTCCCCAATGTCTATTGGAAGTGACAGAGATGTGGCATTTGGTGACAATACGAGAAAGACTGAACTGTCAAGCAAATTTAGATATGCTCATGTACATGACCCAAAACAGTTACAGCATGTGGAAGGGTGAAACAAAAGGCACAAAGGTCACTAAGGTACTAAGAAACATCAGGGATGCTCGAAACCAGTGTGGATTAATGGAACAAGGTGGTGCTTTGTGTTAGGAAGAAGCAGAGGGTAGAGAAATTAAATGTTATGGCAGGGGCAAAAGAGTGTTTTGGTGCAAACCACTGCCAGGAGGGATAGCTGGAAGAGAAGGAATGTCTCACCAGCCTCTGTCCTCCAGCTCCGGCCGAATCATGATTAGACTCCATGCAGTTATCAAATGAATACACATTAAAGTGAATTATGGCAGACGTTAACATCTCAGAAATGGATTGGAAAATAATTACTGCTTATACTGGCTCAGATACTTCAGGTGATGGACTCCTTCAGAAAAGTAAGTATAAGACCATTTTAGACCTCGCTCCTGTATGGGTTTAAATGCAGTAAAATTTAAATAAAATGCTATCGTGAGCTAACTTTTCTCACTTTAAAATTCAAAATGGACAAAAGTAGGTCTAGAAAGAAGGTTTGGAAGATCAGAAAGGCAAACTTTGAAATCTAAGGAAATGAATTATTGAGTCTGTGTGTGCAGAGAAAGCATAGGTACTTACTTAAAATTCAAAATTCAAAAGGGAGAGAGAGCAGTGAGAAAAGGTACGTGTGAGAGGTTGCAAACTGCAAAAAGAAAGTAAGAATGACCAAAAGCCCACCGCACCTAGGAAATTAAAATTAATAATAGTAAATGGTACTCAAGCCACAGAAACCAAAGAGAACAAAGAGAAAATTAGGACAGTTGCACACTTGAGGCAAAAATAGATAAAAGTTACTTATCACTTAGTCTGGAAGTCTTATTTACTGCAGCAGCAATGTGATCTCAAGGGCATTAATGGGGCTCCCAGTGTAACCCAAGAGTAGGACAGTAGGCACGGCATCATCTGAGGTGAAGACATTAACTAGCCTGATTCCAGTGAAAAACGCAGTTGAATGATTATCAAGCTTTTAGCATCAAAAATGCTTTACATAGAAATAAACTGGTAAAAATGGGAGAATTATTTTTTCAAGTACCGAGATTACGAAATGCTTCCCATTAACTGGATGCAACATAAGTTCCTTGTTCTACACAATCTATCAGATTTCAAGGAAGATTTCTTCTAAAGCTAACAAAACAATTCTTGAAATATTCACTCTTTGCTCATTTGCATTTGCTTACAGAAAATTGTGTCTACTGTAAAGACAGCAAAGCAGTAATTATTTAAATCAGTTTGATAGATGTTTGGTAATGCTTTGATAAAAATATCAATTTTAGATACCAGTAAGTGAAAAGCAGAGCATCTAAATGATAATCTTTTTTCAAGAAAAAGTTTCATTTTGCACAAATGGCTTTCAATGAAAAGCCTTTCTCATGCAAAATTTCAGACACTCAAATAACGAAGTTGGTGCAAATGGGGGTCAATATGGTGACCCAAACACATCATTATAAGATAGAAAAGGGGCGCGTCTCTGTCAGATGCAATATGTATGAATCCACCTCCTCAAGAGAATAGTTTTATTGTGTGGGTGATGCCCAAGTAGCTCCAGCTTGTGTGGGAAATTGTCCTGCAGGACTGACAAAACTTTGGTCAGGAATGAAGCCGAATGTCATTGGTAAAAGGCAATGCCAATCTAAGAAATCTGTATAAACAACCAAGCTCAAAACCAGCCCCAGCATTCCTCATTTCAATGTACAAGGTAGCAATCAGTCCCGGAATCCTAGGAAAGGAATTTCTGGTGTTCCCTGGCTCGTTGCTCCACCTCTTCACGTGAGGAAACACATACTCATCACTCCTGATAAAAATTCATCTAATCTGTACTTTAAAATATTCCATAATCTCCCTGGTGACTTTGACCTTAATCTCGTCATGCAAATTAAACCCAGTAGTTTCTAGCCTATTCGTAATGGATATGGAAGCAAGGCTATTCCCTCATTCTTTTCGTATGTCCCTTAAATCAGCTCTTCCTCCAGACAAACATCTCAAATCCATTTTTTTCCCTCAGAGATCTTCATCTAATTGCTCTACCTCTTTCTCAAAGTGTAGTTCTCCAAACTGGCAATAGTATTCCCATTGTGACCCTGCCCATTCTGAGTACAATAAAATTATTACTGCACATGCTTTAAGAATGGAAAATATATCTCTAAATATGCATAATTTCATTCTATTTTCTCTTTCAACAGCAATGTGTTATGCCTGACTTATGCTCACCTTGTGACCTGTTATTGCCTCCCAGGTCCTCTTCTACAGTATTATTGACAAGCTACGCTTTTTCTGTCCAATACTTGTTGGAATATACTTTCTTAACTGTAAAGAGTAGCATGCTGTATCGGTAAGTAACAAACTGTACTGAATTTCTTCAGTGCATTTCTCAACCTTGTCAGGATTACGGTGAATTTTAAGGTTTTGTCCTTATCACTGTCTACCCTCAGATGGATTAAGACAAAGGAAAAACGTATGGTGAAATTTGTTATATTACAGGAAATCCTCATTTGCAAGATGTGAGGCTTTAGTGGGAGTTTTGAACTGCAGTCATTAAAATGGGCATCCAGAGGTAGATTTCGTCTTCAGGTCAAAACGATTAGATTTGTAGCTCAGAAATGTCGTGAATGACTCACAGTGACTAACCCCCTCCTTCTGTGTGGCAATTACTTTAATGTAGAGCGGGCATGAGACGCATTACCTGTTTCAACAGTCAACAGCAGCACTCAACTTGGCTGGGAAAACAGGATTTCTACTTCTCTCAATAAAACTGTTGAAAGAATAGAACAGTAAAAGTGATGTAGGCGCCTGCTTCCCTAATGAGCAACATCCCAGGCTCTGTGCCACCATCATGAGCCCAGGAAAGAGTGCACAGAGTTCCACTATCGATTTAGTGGAAGCATCAGATTTCAGATGCTTAAAGAAAAACCCAAACCCAACCCCTCCTCCCCAAAAAAACCCAAATGAAAATATTTTGAGCTCAGTAAAAGCATTTTTGCTAACAAGACTTCATTTAATTAGCAAACCTGTGAGCAGAGCTGATCTGCCATGAGAAAAATCTATTCAGCTCTCGCTGTGCCGGCACTGACTGTTGGGTAGGAACACATGGGAAATGAAGCAAACCCACAGCCAAGATGCCATAATTGCTGGGAACTGAGAAATATTCTCTGCTAAATTTCATTTCCTCATGTTTTTCTCAGGCAACCACTGACGCCAATTTTCGAGTGAAGGCTGAGTAATGTTCCACTGTTCAGTCCTCCACAACCAGTGCAAAAGTAAAAGCAAACTTGCTGCATGCAGTTTGCACCAAATAATACTGTAACTGGAGGAAATGAGCAGAACAGATGATGCCAAAATGAAAATAAGCCACCAAATGCAGTAACAGCAGAGGCATGTCTTCTCAGCAAAGCCATAGGACAAGGGGTAACAGGTTCAAACTTGAACAGGGGAAGTTTAGATTGGATTGAGGCACTGGAATGGGTTGCCCAAGGAAGTTGTGGATGCTCCATCCCTGGTGGTGTTCAACGCCAGGTTGGACAAAGCCTTGGATGACATGGTTTAGTGTGAGGTGTCCCTGCCCGTGGCAGGGGGGCTGGAACTGGATGATCTTAAGGTCCTTTCCAACCCAAGCTATTCTATGATTCTATGATTCTATGGTTCACATTGTCATGAGCTCATCTCTAACCAATACAACTTTCTCTGTCCCAGCAGCTCATATTCACACAGTCCCAAATACAGCGGTGTGAAATGTCAGTGCAATTGGCATAATGGAAAACAAAAAGAATAATCACTAGTGAGTGTCTTAGAGAACAATTGCCTCAGGTTGTTTTCCTAGTGAACATTGCATGTTCAGGAAGATCTATGTAGTTATTTGTATGACTAAGTGAATAGGTTTTTTTTAATTCAGTTGTTTGAAAGGGTTGAACAGGTTTTAATGGGCTCATTATCACAGCTAAGGACAGGAAAGAAGGTACAGCTGCTAATACTGGAACAGAGATGATATCTCATCTCAACCTTCATCCCCCTTCATCCCTCCACCCTCTGTCCCTGGAAAAATCCCGACCCCATTGTGCCATGGTGTGAATCAGCACCTTCTCTGGAGCTCTCCAATTAAGATTCAGCAGTGCTTGGAGAGCAGCAGTCAGCCACACTGGACTAATTAATTTTTCTTGCCTGAATAATTACAGTCCAGAGGTGACCATGAAAGCCAAGCAAATCAATTTGTGTTCTACTGAGATCCTCATCAGTCACGGAGCACTAACCAAGAAGAAGAAAAGTACCAGAAACAGAGCTGCCCCCTGAACAACAAACAACAAAGGTTGCTAAACTTCTGTGCTGGACAGAGGAAAAACAGTTCACAAAATCTGTTTAGTTTTCTGGGTTTGGCCCAATCCGTCAGTTGCCGCTCACGCTCATCCCATGCAACTGATTCATATTCTACCCCAAAACACTTCAAAGCACAGTTTATAAAGATGAGCACCATTGTCCTGCAAGTGTCTCAGCAAGCGTTGAGGGTGACTTTCCCACTTTCTAAACAGAAGCAATCGGCTGCTCTACTGAACTTTACTCTTTTGAGTCTACTGAATCCACCGCATTGCTGTCAGTGGCTCAACCTATATTCCAGGGAAAACTTTTTCAAAAAGGCCGGGGACAGACAAACAGATAGCTGTCTCCACACTCCACTCTGATGCATCCAAGAAATGTCTCTCTCAGCCTTAGCAGAGAGTATCCCAGAGAAATACTGTCTCCTGAAATCCAAAGTTTTCTTCCTTTCCCAACTAAATTTTCCATGGCGTTCACGTAATCCTAGGTGAAGAAACAAGTGGATTTGGTTGGTGCTATGAGAGAGAAGACCTAGCTTTTCCTACACGGAGAAGAACTAGGACACTGCGTTTCTCCCAGACCCACAAGCGTGGTGTGAGAATTTGTGGACAGGAGCTGTCTCACAAGTGCAGGTGGGATGAATCTCACCATAGAAGTGCCATGGCACCATGCCCAGATAGAAGTGATTCTTCTGCCCAAGTCAGACCAGGTGGAGCAGTCTAATAGGGTGCGTGTTGTCCCAGAGCCACTTGTAAGAAAGCATTCAGTCTGAGCTTTGGTAGCTAACTGTGGCAAGGGCAATTCCGCTAGCATCATGTGTTTGAGCTTTCCTGAAGTTTATCTCAGAATGTCTCATCTAATGGAGTCAAGGAGAGAATAACATAACTTAGGTAGGGAATGTCACTCTAGAAGTCAGATGTGCATCTCACTAAGCCCTCCTCTTTAAAATACAAGTGTACGCATATGAACACATGCATGTCTATACATACACATGAGCATGTGTGCATGTGTCTATGATGATGGGGGGAAAAGTCTCACTCCCAGTCACTTGCAGCAAAGGCAGATGGTTGTCTCTACAAGTCAGTCCAAGGCTTTGAGACTCTTCAGAAGGATGCATTAGACACATCTTTTATTTGAACAGGAAGCTTAGCAGCTTTGGAGGTGTTGAGCACACAGCACAATTTGACTGCTGCCAAGAGATTCCCAGGAATGCTCTTGTCATGTACACAATCCTGCTGCCAGCCATTTCAGTCAGGACTCATGCAAAGTCAGTGGCAGGGACCTCAAAGCCAAGAGCAGCCAGGAGAATAAGGTAAAGAAGAGTGTTTTGGCCCCACCACTGACCTCCGCATCCCCTTGTCCAACAGGCGCTTTGCAGTGGGGCAATGTTCCCCTGACAAGTGGCGTTGGTCAAAAATACTGTGCCACACCCTGAACACAAACTGATTCATGGAGAAAATACCCCTCTGTTGAGGAGTCTGCTGAGGTTTGCTTGGCTTTGTTTTTGCTTCTGTTTTGCTTTTCTGCCCTTGTGGTACCATAACCATGATATGGGAAGGCTGCGTGATGATCAAGATGGCCATCAGTGGTTCTTTGCCCAATAGCTGACAGACCTGATGGTCCATTTAAGTCCATGTCCCATCACACATAATATAAAAAGCTGCTCTTAATAACTACAACGAAGTTGGTGTTTGGGGCTTTTTCAGTCTTTTTCCCCATGCACAGAAGCTTGTTTGGTTTTTCTTGGTCGCCCAAAATAATGGTCCTTTTCCAGAACGGACTTTTCTTTCCAATACATTTACTTTAAAGCTTAATTGCCTTTCAGTTCCTTCAGGTGAGTGTGCTTTGAAGAAACACTGTATTTGGAAAGTTCATCAAGAACTTGTGGAGAGGCATGAAATTGTTGGCATTTTTGCTTTGCTCTTTCTCCATGTTTCCTTCCCATCTTTCCCCTGCTGCCAAAGGAAAGACCTGGCTTTTCTGACTTTACCAACCCCAGCGAAGCGGAGACTGAAGGGACCCTGAGGCGGTGTTACCACAATGAATGGCGCGCCAAGAGCTTTTTGTCCTTCAATGTAAGCAGCTCTCGGCATGGAAAACCCACAATATTGGGTCATAGAGATTAATAAAACCCCAACAAATAATTTATCAACATGGTGGTTTGAAAGCCGATGTTGGTCACAATGACCAAATTTGCATCCCAGAGTAATTATCTTTTGGTACAAATAAAAGCCTTCCCAAAATCCTCCCGCCCCTTGCGCAATGGCACCAAGAAGATGATTTCTCTTGACGCGCTGAACTTTTGAACCCGATGAAAAAATCTTGGGTTTAGTTATACAAGAGAGTCATTGAAAGTTCATTGCCCTTTCTCACATTTTCACCACCAAAGGGACATAAGGAAAAACATCAAGTGTAATATCCATCAATGTTAGTGAGGCATTCAGAATACATCACCGATGCATAAATATCTCAAATGAAACACCAGTGGCAGGGGGAGGTTCTGGAAGAACGGAGATGCACAGCGATATTTAATTATAAATTGCATCAAAATTATTGTTGCCACTCATAAAAGGACTTCTCACAATCATTCCTTTGGTTCAAATGTGAGCCTGAAATCCTGGGTGCCCCCATCCAAAAGCTCTAGATTTTTCCTGGTTCACTGGCTACTTTTTCCTGCCAAAGCTCATAAAAATCCAGACAGCAATTTGCTTAACACGAGGGGTGTGAAATCCCCACTTGGGGAAGGGGAAGTTAATTGGTAAAGAAAAGAACAGGGAATCCAGGCCAGTGAGCAGTTTGAATTGGTGAGCTCTCGTGTGACCTGGATTTGTTGAGGGTTTATTTTCCTGAAAGGTTTTTCCCAACACAAATTGGAAAAATCTCTCCACTGGGATCACCATGCGCTGCCTTTTCCTACCCTTTAACCAGAGCAGCGGGTGTGTACTTTTCATGTAAGAGACATGTGGGTGAAGAAAGGCTTCTGACATGACCAGCAGAAGAAAGCAGGCCTACAGCTTGCACGGATAATCCATCTAATGTGAGACCATGGCTGCCAAGCAGTTTGCCACTAGCAGTGCTTGTGCAAGTAAAACTATCTGGACCACCTTATTTCTATAAGCAGAAATTCGCTTGGGGTGACCCACAACGTGTTCTATGAAGAACATCGGCTTCACAGGCACAGAGTTGCCTGCTGATAAGAGAGTCTCAGACAAAAATGCTGCAGGGATATGGCAACAAGGACATGGACAGATGCCCCTGCCTGGCAGAGACCCCAGTTACCAAAGCAATGTCAGTGTGGCTGAAGAACAGGTGGATGTAGACCATGGACTGGTTCTTGATGTAAGGAAGAGGTGATCATGGCTGCCTCAAGTCAAAAATAGACTATGGGAGATGTTAATTAAAAATACCCTACAGGTTTCCTAGGCTATAATCCCTAGAGAGGCTCTTATATTCCTGACTTATATCCATTAATTAATGAGAGTAAGGCACTATCACATGAAAGTCAAAGGAAGCTAAAATTACTGCATCTCTCCTTTTTGTACCACCACTTTGATTGTGTGTTGAGGGATCTACACTACTTCTGTTTACTCACTGCATCATTTGTCAACCAATAGGTTCTACTCTTGCCAGTGAAGTCACACATTTCCTCTTTGTACATCAATTTTCCTCACGTTAACCTGTGTGGAGATTTAAGTGGAGAGGAAAGCCTGCCATAGTCAGTGAAAGCACCCACTGGTGCTAACATAGGCCTTGCTGTCAGACCCAACTCTAAGTGTTGTTAGAATCTAACTGAATGGTAGGGAAATAGGAAAGACAACATGACTGGAAATCTTACCCACAAAGTATGAATATTCCACTCTCATGTGTCAACAAGCATTTCTATGGCTTAAAGTGGGACGGTATCTGTAAAGGAGGCAGAAAATAGCTACTGGCATGATTGCCTTCAGGACTATCACTGTGTTGATTTGGGGATGTGATCAGAAATAATGCTGGGTCATTAAGAGACTCTCTTTAGCCTAAGTATTGTGCAAGTAATGCTAGATCAGACAGCTATTACAATAATCTCCTGTGGTAGAAGGGCAAATGGTACGCTCATGAAATCAGCCCGTGAAACCCAGCTGACATGCAGAGAATCATAATAATCATAGCTAATGAAAAAGAGGGAATTAAAAGATACAAATGGAGAACAAAAACCGCTGAGGCTCAGTGTGGAAAACTGAATTATTTGAGAATTATTTGACAGATATTCAACAAACAAGGTAACCAAATGGAGATGTTGGACTTAAAGTGCATGACGCAAGAGAGGGCAAGGATAGAGATCATTGACAAACTTATTATCAGTATATGGTATAAAGAGCAAGGGCGACAAAAATACCTTAAGGCATCGTGTGTGATTGAGAGTGGCAGAACAGTGAGCAGGAGATTTCCAAGAGAGGAAAAATAATCCCTTTCTGAACCATATAGAATGAGACACCTTTTTTTATGGTGTTGAAAAGCGCAGGGTTCAAATCAGGGAGGAAAAGGCAGAGCGGTAGTCTCCAGCCACCAAGTCAGCAGGAAGGAACAGGAGAAAATGCATACAAATATTTTCTATTTCCAGGTATTTTAGGCATTTTTGTTTATTGAAACCCAGGTGCAAATGCAGTTTCTTTGCATGTGCCAGTAAAAAAAATGAGCAAAGTTATACATTTCCTGTGAAAAAAATTAACTATTGATTCATCTTTCTTGTCTTCCCCCCCTCCAATAACTACTGAAAAAAGATTTCAACCTGTACAGAGGAGTTTGTAAATCCTGGTTCGTCCTCTCATCTGATGTCCTCCCCTGAGACTTGCTGCTTGTTACCAAGTTTTCTCTATAATAATGCATTGTAAAACATTGAGCATGTTTTCTCTATAATAATGCATTGCAATGGTCCGAAACATACCTGGATTTATGGCATTATTTATTCTCTAGAAATTCACATTGCTTTTTATTAAATAGCAATTGCAGCTTTTGCCTTCCTCCGAGAGTTGCTCACAGTTGCTTGCTGTTGGGTGTACACTTACTGAGGGCTCATTGCCAGTGGAAATGAATGATTATATACACATATGAACACAAGCGCACACATATATGTGTATATTTGTTGCTAATAGCAAACTTGCAAAGAAGGAAGCGTTCAGGAAGGGTGGAAATGAGTGAAAAATTGAGTTGTGTTTGGGAAATCTTTTCAACCAGAAAGAAAGGGATTATTTTTTGAAGTCAAAACATTTCTTCTTAGAGCCCTGCATAGAGAATCATCTGCCTCGACAGTCAGACTGCTTCCCTGTGACAGCTTCAAAATGAAGTAATCCTACCTTTGGGTCAGAATGTAATCTGTAAACGTTCACATTTGTAAAACAAGAAAGAGAAACAGCGGTCGGGCTGTTTGTGGAACCAAAGAGGGAGTGAAAAAAAGAGTCGCTTCCAGTCTCATTGAATGCCTCAGGTATTTTGTGGGTGTGTTTCGATTTATAGAATGAAAACAAAACCCAACAAAAATCATTCCATTTCAGTTTGAGAATACCATCCCCTTCCCTTGGTTTGGGAAATGAACAACTGATTCTTCAGCTTCTGCTGGAAGACTACTGACACTCCTCAAACCTTCCCCAGAGCATTCACAGCTCCATAACTTCTCATGAATAATGGACTAACTAGCATAAATGTGACACCTTTCATATATGTGACCTATCTGATTAATGGAGACCCACACCACTCTATGATCTATGTTATCTCATGCTGGCAGTTTATATATATTAGATAGACCTGAAATACACTTTTAATTGATTTTTATCCGCAAGTCCAAAGAACTGCAGTTTGGGTTTCTACTATGCTTGTAACCAGCCTGCATCTTCACTTCATATGTGCTACATTTCATACTCCAATGAATTTCTCCATCAAGATCACAACAAAGTAAAGATTTATTTATACATTGAAATGTGAAACAAAATATGGCATAAAGGAATAAGAGAGCAAAATGCAACCCCACACTGCTTAAAGCCTTATGAAAATAGATATACATCAATGATGACAAGAATATGTTTGATACACCAGGAAAAGATAATAATCCAGTACTCAGAACTGCCAAGCACTTTGGATATATATTAAAAAAAAAGTAAAAAAGTCCAAATTCAGTGCTAATTGGTAGTGAAACTTTGGAAGAAAAGGGTTAATATACACTATAATACTTCATTGAATTTCCCTAAAGAAAGACACGTATCTTCTGAAAGCCTATGGCAAAGGAATTTGAAGCCTCAGAGGCTTCTGGTTGGACATTAGGAAAAGCTGCTTTCTAGGGAGGCTGGAGCAATCCTGGCACAGACCAGCAGGGAGGTGGGGCATGTCCCATCTATACTAAGCCACGCTTGCACTGATCGAGTGTTGGGAACAGCTCTGCTGCAAATGGGAGCTTGGGCCAGACACCAGAGGTTTCTTCCACCATCCCCACTAAATAACTGGGTGACTTGGAAGACGAGGGGAGCAGAGGTCCCCCTCACTTGTTAGCTTTCCACTGAAGGTTTCTCCTATTTATCTGTCACCCCAGGCAGTCCAAAAACTTCTGCATAGCAAGGCCTGTTTTCTGGCGTAGTCGCATCAGTCCTGTATGCACAGAAAGCACGGCCTCCAGAGTCCTGTTAGGAGTCCACCAGAAGCACACTCAAGCAACCTTGGATTGGTTCTCATTCCCATCCCAGTATTTCTCACAGCGCTGTGATTCCTGGAAACACACGTGAATGTGCATTAAAAACGCACCTGGCAAGACTTGAAGAGTCAAAGCTTTCATCATGTTCTGCTATTAAATGCATTGTAAACAAGCGACAGATCCTAAAGCTACTGGAGGATATAGGCCAGGAAATACACGTGTGCCCTTAATCCTGTTCCTGAGCAGATTAACGCAAAAACATAGTGAAAAAGGGTGAGCACTGAGCAGAACTGCCCCAACAAGCCAGGATGCGCATTGCGCTTGGTTTTGGCTACTCGATGCTCTGACAACAGTTCTGTCTGAGTGGAAGCAGCCAACTTCTCAGGGGCTGCCTCAGCAGGCATGGTGGTTTTGGCTCTGAGTCAGCCCCCATTGAAGCAGAGACCCAGAGCACTTGGTACACTCCTGAGGTATGGACCTACCTGCAGGGACCCAGATAAAGACGTAAAGGAGGAACAGAGCAGACAATGGATATAACGCCTTGAGAAAAATGCCTCACTTTTATCTAATCTTGTAACTAACAACCATATGGAGATCAACCATCATGCAAGAATCTGCAGACCAGAAGCAGCCAAGGAGAGGAAGCATGATACATGGGATACAAGCAGTGTCTCAGAATGTCAGATCTTACACATTTATGGCACTGTCACATTCCAAAATGGCAGAGTACTATTTTTAAGCTCTGAAGAGCACCAGGTAAGGGGAAACGTGGCAGAGGCACACAGGCAAACAAAATTGAATGGGAAGGAGACATCAACGCTTCTGCAAATAAGCAAAGCTACAAAGACTTCCACTGCATTGTGCCAAGGGAGAAAGCAAACCCAGAGCTAAGCAAAGAGAAATTAAAATGTCATGCAGGCTCTAAGGCAGTGTAAGTCACAAACATACCAGAAAGGATATTCATCAGCCAAGCAATAGTGGCATCATTGCTTTCAGCAGTAAATTAAAGGAATCCTGACATGAAACCGTAGAGAAATAATCCATACAAAGCCAGAGGAGTGAAAATGGGTGAGCAAACATAAAATACTGGGAGCAGACAGTATGATGCATTTGCTAGCGAGGGAAAAATCCTTTCTGATAACGCAGTACTGCAGACACTGCTGCAGATTCAGAGCTGGGAAATTCATTGTGCGCTGAGCTTCAGATGCAGCTGACCCCCAAGCACTTTGTACAGAGAAGGCACCACCCTGAATGAGGCTGTGAAGACCTTGACCTGATAGAAATTGCTATTGCAGAAAGCATCAACCACATGAGCTGCGGCAAAGGTGTAAGGAGGTCCCAGGAAGCTCGCCGTGTACCACGTCTGTGATCTTTCCAAGGAACCATGTCTCCATCACAAATATTAAGACATGCTGGGGTTCATTACTAGCACTGCAGATGAAAGCAGACAGCTCCTCAAGTCCAGGAACAGAAACCCAGTTGGGGTACGGGGAAACTATTCTGAAGTTGAAGGCTGTCCTTAAAGGTGGATTCGATTTTGAAAGGTAGAACAGACTCCGCAAGCAGAGTCCTGGCCATCATGCTTCATACTTGGTGGAGAAGCAAAAGTCAAGCTGTCCTTCCAAATGAAACAGGTGGGAATTTAAAGCTGTGCACCCTGTGATTCTGCTCTCTCTAGCCTGAAGGCATTCAGCATATGAATAGGTGGTGCAGATACACTGCCCTGAGAAGTATGTGTACAAAAAGAGGTGAGGCAAGCAGGCAAGCTTTGAGCTGTGCTGCAGCCCCTGTGCAGCCCAGAAAACCACAGAGATATCTGCATTTCCTAGGGCAAAAATGCAGGTGCTTAAATGATTATGTACAGTCCTTGAGATCGTGATTCAGCCTCCAGGGCCTGAACTCACAAGTGGGTCTCAACCACATGGCATCTGCAGGGAGAGCTGAGATGTAAAGACATCCTCTAATGTCATTCTTTAGGTCTCTACAATGTCTGGAAATTGTAACCCTACACACCCATGACAGATTCTGATTACACAGCAGTTTCCCATCAGTGTTTTTCCACCGATGCCCACAAAGTTACGCCTAACTTGTATCAGTGTGATGGGAAAGAAATCTAAACCACTCGGCAATCACTAGTGCGTCTCTGCGGAGTGGAGCAGAGGTTTTGCGCTGCTGTTTGCTCACCAGATGGCTTTCAAAGCAGCAAGCAAACCAGCTACTTGCAGAATGGAAAACAGAGGGGAGAAACAACATCATGCTGCAGACTTCCCTTCTGGGGTCAGGAAAGGAAAAGCTTATAGCCTGAGAAGATTAAGTTTCACATGAGACCAGTACAGCTGAGATTGTTTTTAACGGTTTGCTCTGAAAGCAGGCTGGAAGCGGTAAGACCAGTTTCATATTTGGGCAGCATCATAGAATAGTCAGGGTTGGAAAGGACCTTAAGCTCATCCAGTTCCAACCCCACTGCCACGGGCAGGGACACCTCACACTAAACCATGGCACCCAAGGCTCTGTCCAACCTGGCCTTGAACACCGCCACGGATGGAGCATTCACAGCTTCCCTGGGCAACCCATTCCAGTGCCTCACCATCCTCACAGTAAAGAACTTCTTCCTTATACCCAAACTAAACTTCCCCTGTTTAAGTTTGAACCCGTTACCCCTTGTCCTATCACTGCAGTCCCTCACGAAGAGTCCCTCCCCAGCATCCCTATAGGCCCCCTTCAGATACTGGAAGGCTGCTCTGAGGTCTCCACGCAGCCTTCTCTTCTCCAGGCTGAACAGCCCCAACTCTCTCAGCCTATCTTCATACAGGGAGGTGCTCCAGTCCCTGATATCCTCGGGGCCCTCCTCTGGACTTGTTCCAACAGTTCCATGTCCCTTTCATGTTGAGGACGCCAGAACTGCACACAGTGCTCCAAGTGAGGTCTCACGAGAGCAGTGAGATCTCCCACCCAGGATGTTTTGCAAAATGGCACCTCAGTCATGCCTGTCAAGAGGCCGGCGGCTCAGGAGCTTCCCCAGTTTTTGCAGGTGCTTTATGCACACAGCGCAGAACCTTCACACACAGTGAAAAACCCAGGTGACAAAGGCCTCGCAGCGTTGGACATTGCAAATATACTTTGGGACAACAGGTGACCTGACGAAGAAAGTAGAGGTGGGAGAAGAAAACTCAGTGCTGAAAGGGCTCCTGGCACAATAACCGATCATGGCAGAGCCAGGAGGAGACCCTCTGGCATAGACCAATGCACCATCCTGGCACCATTACTGCTGAAAACGTATCTTACATGGTAAGAATTTCAGGCGTGCACAAAGAAGTTCTTAGGGACACCATTTGTTCAGTACTCTCCCAATAGGGATTGATGGAGACAATGCCCTTCCCCAGTAAACTGAAGTGGCCAGTGGGGTGGGAAGTGAGCTTTCCATACAGGAAAGACAGTCGATGCCTTTGCTGCCTTGCCAAGACTCTTCTCTTTGCATGTGGGCTGGGTGTCAGTGTCTGGGTGGGGAAGCATCAACTGCATCCACTCCTATATGGCTCAGAACTATTTGCTCCCTCTCAGGAATTCCTCTCTCAGGAATTCCATTTTTTACAGTCCTCCTTCTTCTGTGGCTCATGCCTCTCTACCCAAGCACCTTCAGGGGCTTTCCAGGACCCCATGAAAAAGGAGCAAACTTATGCCCTGTTTGGCTGCTTCCAGGTTTGTAGTGCCAGAGGGAACGATGCTGATTAACAGCAAAATAAAAGACTTGCCAGGTTCATTGGTCTTAGTCTGGTGCTTCCTGTCAGGACTTCTCACTGACAAGGTGCAGAGATTGGAATTGGCAGCTTCAGGTCTTGACCCAAAAATTCAGATGTACATTTAGCTCCTGCTTTCTAAATGTAGCTGTACAGAAGTGTCTTATGACTGCAGAAATATTTAACTCAGTAACAGACAAGCAAACCTAAGCTTCTCCTGACAAATGCATGCAGAGATTTCTTTTTCCTTTGAAAAAAGGAAATAGGAGGGTGACAGAATCAGGTATCATAGATTCGTGATTATGAACTAAATTATTGATGTTCTTATTATAAGCCAAACTCTTTATTACAACTGAATGTTAGATTATGACAGCTAATGGTCTATACAGTCTATTTGCTACATTATTTGTATCAGTCATCTAAACTACACTTAGTTCTTTCAGTGTGCATGACTTTCAGGGTTGAAAGATTACTGCAGAGAAGAATTTGTGGAGAGTAATTAAAATAAAAGCAATGAGTTCATTTCTATATCCTTTCACTGATTTACAATGACCATTTACATATGTGATTTTTACACGCAGGGTTGTCAAGGGAGCAAGATTCTAATGAAAAGAGCTATGACTGACTTCCAATATGAGGTTCAAGCTGGGAGGTAGTTGCTTAGATACTGAATTGCCTTGAGTTTCCTCCTCCTGTTTACAATTGTTTGTCAATGCATTGGGCAGCTGCAATGTCACAGACATCCCATCTTGCTCCACGCATAATGAAAAGCACATAAAATCATCAATGAAATCGTAAGTTCAAATACTCAAATGTGCACATATAAATTTGTAGCATCTTTTTAAGTAAAGAACAAGTTAATAACAACAACAAAAAAGTGATGTTCTGGATAATTTACAAGTGGAGCAAACGGCTGTATTTGTCAGTGAAAAGTATATAGATAATACATATACATAAACCAGTGAAAGGACATAGAAATTAATTATTCAGACTGAATGGTTGAAGCAGGGTAACAGTGGTATCTCTTTATCTTGAAGTCATTTCCCAGGCACTAAACAAGTTATGGGCATGTTTCCCTCTCTCTGAGATGAGTATCTCTCGTGTTTGTGTACCGCAACAATTACACGCACGCAGGAAGGGCGGAAGTTGCACAAAGCACCTGGAAAAGAAAGCCACAAAGCAAATGCTTCAAACTTTACAATTCACATTTATTTTGAAAAATGTTTTGTTAAAAATACTCCTACAAAGGCATTGGAGCAGCGGGTTTCTGTTTCCTTTATAAATACATCTGATTTAGTTCATTTATCTCAGTAACATTGAAAGACATCTGACGAAGCCAGGGGAAACCCTGGTCTGAATGGAAGACACATCCCTGTGTAACAAGGACCTGCACGCTATCTCCCCATTCACAATTAAAAAAATACAAATACTGTCATGAAAATGTTCCATTGTTCACAGGGCCATTGCCAACATACGGGATGAAGAGTAGGAAATAAGAGTTGGGGATGCCCATGGAGCCCAGCTGATATATCCTTGGACTAGCGTTAGGAGGATGAGAAGATGTAGCAGTGACTGGACAGACTTGTCTTTGGGCAGTTGAAGGATACACATAATTTTCCCATCCTATACCACCAGCTCCTTCCAAAGCCATAACAAGGCTCCTCTCCCTACAAACCTTCCCTATATCATATGCAGCTCCTCCACAAATCTTCCGGTTAAGGCTGATGGCTTCACACCTTGTCAAACTGGAGCAGCCATATGAGCAAATCACAGTAATCCAGTGCCGGGACAGGCAAGAGGATTTGTTGCCACAGTGCTCTACCCCCCTCTTCCCTGCTACATTACTGCCACCTCCCCATCTCACATTTTAGACCTCAACATAAGGCTCACTTCCCTCCAGGACCTTCTTGCTTCCTCCCTTGCATTGCTGACCTAGGCTTTAGTCTCTGAGCCTAGAGATCTAAAAGATCTTCCCTGCCAGGACTCCTCTAAAGTGGAAGCATGTTGACTGCTATGTTGACTCCTCAGTTTCTCAGAAGCCCATCGACATGGCATCTGGGGCTGCAGATTTGACTACTTGTGCCCAGCTCACCCTGAAGGGAGCTCTTTGTGCTCCTAGTTGCAACTCGCCCATGTCCTGCATCCCACCACAGCTTGTCTAGGTGAGTGGGGATCAGCACTTGGGACAGTGCTTTGAAACGCCAGGCTCATTTCTCCGATGCTACCGCTTGGCTCTGGCTTCAACTGCAAGAACACTCCCACAGACCTTAAAAATGGGGCCTCAAAGCGTGTCCTGGATAGACTGACTTCACATCCCATCCAAAACAGACGGCACGGCAGCGAGTGACTGAAGGCCAGCAAAGCAGACCTGAGAATAGGAATCACATCCTCAGACTGATGCGCATCCTCATTTACCTGTGGGTAAGAGCAGGGTTGGATCCTTTTCCCTGAACTATTCCATGGGAACACTGATGGAGGATCCTGACACACCTGACTGGATTTCATACAACTTTCTACCTCTTCCCCAGGAAGATGTGGGAAGCGAGGTGGCTGATGCGTCCAGTGAGGAAAGGAAGGAAAATAGGTAGGCAGAGGGGGGATCTTTTACATGGGAAGAAATGTAGCTGAAACCAGGTTCCCTGCAGAGATGCGCTGAGCCAGCTCCAAGGAAGGGATTCCCTGATGACGGCCCAAATCTAAACAAAACATCCATCCCTCCTATACTGGGGAAGGGATAGAAGGCAAAGGAACATTGCAGAGAACAGAAAGCTGATGATGGAGACTAAGCAATAAAAATAAAGGATGCAAGGGTCCCAGGCTGAGAAGCGCATGGAGGAATGTCTCCTGATTAAGGAGGTTTATGCTTGGATCCATGAGTTAAGGAACAGATGCAAGTTCCCAGTCCCTGATTTCCCCCCGTCCAGCTCCAGCAGGACAGCAAGGGGTGTGCTGTGCTGTGTGGTCTTGGTTCAGGAAGACCATTGCAAGGAGGGGAGAAGAGCACCAGGACTTCAGCAGGAGAATCTGAATGACCGGGAGAAGGACCACAGCCTGGCACACCAGAGATGTGTGCATCAGGGATTGCTCTCCTTGCAGAAGGGGCACGTGTTAGGGCATCACAAACCACAGCTCTCTGAGAGCCCGAGCTCACATTCAGTCTCTCCAACTCACTCATGCTCATTCTACCCCTGTCCAAGCCAGGTTTTTCACTGTCCAGATCTTCTGGCTGCTGGGAAAGAGGTGACCGAACTTGCCAGTCCACTCTACACACATGATCCAGGGTAGGGTGAGCTCAAGTGTCTCACTTCCCTCCACTGTTGAACAGCCTGGAAGAAAACTCTGGAGCTTGAAAGCAAGATGGGCAGTGCTTCTACTGGCCTGAGGGACGTAGCCACACTCTGATGGTGACATGAGCAAGTTCTTACTGCAGAAGTATTTTGGGAACCGCGACTTTAACTCAGCTGTTTAAACAGGAATTGCATCCCAACTCCTTTGTGGCTGTCAGTCTTCGCTTCTCTTTACCTCAGTCATGTGGAAAGCCTTGGCTTGTCTCTTGGACACGTGCTTTAGAGACTGTGAGGTGCTCAGGTACTGTGGGAACAGACTCAGTGGTCACTATAAGCTGGGTTGGCCATCATGAAACCCATAGCCCTGCAACTTGGTTTCCTCACATGAGGGTCAGGGCTGTCCTAGAACAAGAGCTGTGATTCCCCCATGACTCCAGTGCTCCCAGGATCATAAACACAGGAGCTGGGATTTTCAGAGAAGAAAAGAACCATCAGAGAGCTTATAAAATCATCAGCAAAAAATACACCCCAGCTCCTACTGGAGATCAGAGCCCAGAGGGGCCAAGAAGCACAAGTGCACCAAACACCATGACCCTTCCTGGTCTTCTACATCCTACAAGGATCTGCAGGGGGCCAGGACTACACAGCCAGGGACCCCTTCTGCTCCAAACAGCCCCTCCGCCCCCTTTCCTGGGCTGCTCTGCAGAGGGAAATGAATCACTGCCCATAACAAATAGATTCCCACTTATGCCATCAAGGCAGCCTAAGCAACAGAATGTTTTTTTGATTGGATCTAAGTTGCCCCCAGGACATAAAGAACAAATTCTGCTTCAGAGCCGGGCCAGCACTCACAGTTGCACTTAATACCGTGTCCTGAAGCCCCAGCACTCAATGCCTGCTCTGGGGCGCCTCTGGAATTTCACTGCATGCACTCAGCCTAGCCCTGAATCGCTCCATTGCACCTAGACCTCTTTGCCCAATTTAGAAGCTTGTCCCAGGCTCCTCTCCTGCATTTTCACCCTTGAGGCAGCTCTCATTGGTCCATCTGGACTCACAGTCAGAGACCCAAGCAACCAGGAGCGACTGGTTGCCCCAGTGCAGAGGGGCAACAGTCTCAACAGAAACCACACCACAGCAGAGGAAGGAAAGAAGGGCCCTCTCCTTACACCCGCAGTCCCCCCTGTGCATAAGGTCCTCTGAATCATAAAAGAAGATTTGAGGCAAGGATGCTTCTAAAGATCTTCCATATCCAGAGCATGAGAGCCCACCAACACAGCCTCCCTTTTTGTGCCATTGCTGCTGTTTGAGGCACTGATGACACGCTGCAGCCTGTGTTACACAAGGAATCGGGAGGAGGAAGCAAGTGGTTTCCCTCGGCATGAGAAGCCCTCTGGCTCCACAGAAATCCTTCACCAGAAAGGGTGAAGAATGGAAAACCTAACGATGACTGATCAAGTGTTTGGGCTTTTAAAAGATTTAAAACGTGCCAGTCCCAAGAACGCAGTGGTACAAAAGGAGTGCTGTAGGAATGCTGTTATACACCCCATGCCCCCAGGCATCCGTGACCCAGAAAAACTGGAAGAGGTATTTTTGTGTTGAGGAGATCAGTTTTTCACAGATATGTCCAGTCACCTTTTGAATCCATCTAATGCTTGGTCTCAACATGCTCCGGCAATGAGCTCCACCCTTCAACCACTCCTCTTTGTGCCAAGGAATATTCTGCTTCACCTGCCTTAGCGGTTTTATTGTGAGAAATAGTGACTGCTGCTTGTTCACCTTACCCACACCTTTCCTGATCTAACAGCATGAAATTCTCATCACTGTGGTTCACCTGTGTCAGGCCAAGAATCACAATCTGTTTACCTTTTATACCTCCCAGAGACGTCTGGCTGTTCCTGAGGCCCTGGTAATATCTGACATACAGATATTATATCTGCGTAATTCTCAGTTTCCATGTACCGCTTTTGAGTTGAGGAGAATGGAATTGTCGCCAGCGTATCAGAGAACCACTGTCTCATAACCACAGTCTTATATGAAGGGTACTGTGCACTGATGTTTGCCAGCAATCAGAGACTTCACGTTGATTCTCCACTAGCAAAGACCCAGCAAGGGTGTGGATCTGCCACACCACCTCTCTGACGCTGGTGTCCACAATGCCCGCGAGGCACTGCTCAGTTGGGGTCTGGTGCCTTTGCCAACCTCCATCTCCCAGACTCAAGAATCAGCTCACTCACCACCAACTGCAGTCAGTGAGTTGGAAATGCAGAAGAAAGGCAATATGGGGAATAGGGTGATTTGACTGTCAGCATCCATCTCCCTTGCGTTAGGGTAACATTCCCCCTCGTCCTCCTTGAACTCCATCCATTAGTTTTTGCTAACAGAGCTAAAGACTCAACAAAGTTTAATCCTTTCCTCCTAGGCTCAAGTAGGAATCATCAAAGAATACAGTATGACATCCATGCAGGAAATGATGACTGACTTTAGAGGTAGAAATAGAAGCTACAGTTGAGGCAACTGAAAAATTCCTGAAATTTACTGGAATGAAAGAACTGGAAAAGTATCAGCCAAACATTTGTTGTTCTATCTGCATGAAGGCAAAATGGACTTCCTGAAAGAAGGAATAAAAAATAAGGCATGCAAGGTCAAGTCTTGTTTGCAGGAATGGCAGTCAGGGGCACTACGGGTATCTAACAGTCCGTGGTTGGACTGAGTGAGTCAGTGATCAGAGTGCTACAGAAGCGGGGCTGCTATTGCATTCTACAAAGCACAGGACTGCAGAGAAATGTCTCGCAGAACTGGGGAAGGGGAGGGATTTGGAGAGGAACTGATGGATCAATTGTAAGACAGCTGGGAATGCAGAGCAAGAAAAAGACTTGCGAGGACTTCTAGCTTCCATCCCAAATTTCTGCATATCACATTTGTCAGTGAAGTTGGCAGGAATGACAAAGGGACAGCAAGGTAAATTCCAGGAAATGTTTTCAGAGTGCAGGGAGTTCTCTAAGACAACAATGGAAGATTGCAACTCATATGGAAGCAAACACAGACCAAAGTTGTGTCCCGTCTTTGGGAAGAGCTCAATAGTTACAAGAAGCAAATCATCTTGGAGAAGCCTAAAGACAAGGCCAAAATAGGACTGAAGATAAATGACTGTATATTCTGCATAGTAGGAGGACTCTAGCAGCTCTCTGCAATGACAAAACGAAATCAGCAATACTGAAGAGCATTTCTGGGTGGGAATTGCTTGTGAGACAGCCAGTGGCAGAACTGGACTGAGTCGTGAATGAACATGGTGGAACCAACACGATGCAGATGGGACCAGCGCTCAAGTCACGAACTAAAGCTCCAGGACAGAACGTGGCTGTGTTGACTGCAGGCAGGTGCGGCTCAGATCATACAACTATGAGGAAATGCCATGTTGCTGACACAGAGGACTACTGGTCCTAGAGCTGAAAGCACTTCAAACACTTCACTAAGAGATTGCAGTGTAAAAGGAGGAGAACACAGCAAAGAAGGTAATTTTTAGGACGCCTTTAACGACATTGGATGACAGCCAGCAGGATACAAAAACGAAGCTGGTACTACATTAATTGTTCATATAACTTTGATGGAGGAAATGCTGAACCCTGTATGCGAAGGACTTGTAAGTATATAAAATTTTTGAAGATGGAAAAAGACCTATGTTAAATAAGCCTCAGATTCGACACACTCCGGTTAGAAAGAAGATGAAATACATTAAAAAAGACTCCACTAAAACAAACCAGACAACAGAGATACTTCCAGACACTCTGGATTCATAAATCCAAGGCAGCCACAGATTTATTGTATCATCAGGGCATACAATTGTTAATGATGCAGCAGAGTTCAAGCCCTGCCCCCAGGTTTTGTAGAAATCCGCCTGGAAAATATAACAAGAGATTTCCTCTGCTCAAAGCCACCAAGAGGTTTTCTCTACAGGCCACTGCTAATCTGCAGCCTGTGTGATGATTACAGGGAAAGAACCTTTCCTTTAACATCAATGCAAAGAACAACTTCAAGGCGTGTGGGAAAAGCATTATTAGCATAGGCAACACCTAATACTGATAAAGCTTCCTCTCTCCTGAGCTCATGGCATTCCAGACCAGGAGGTAACTCTGCATATGGAGAACACTTCAGTAGTCAGCGAAGAGAGCAAGATCCTGCTATTGTGGCTGGCCAACAGGCCTCTATGGCAGACCTTCTAAGCCAGAGCTACATGAAGATGTAGCACTGCTTTCTTCCCAGCCTTGGACAGGGTACTATTGTAAATGCTTCCCTGCACATGGCTCTCTTCTTGCTAACACTGGTACCTATTCAACGATGCTAACAAGATGACTCTCATGCGTAACAACTGGTCATGGAGTTGTGGGTTAAAACTCCAAATCTGAATTTCAAGACTAAATTAATACTGCATAACCAGTAAACTCTGTGACAGCCACATTTACCCGGATCACATGGAAGTCCTGTGCATGAATTACTGCCACTAAAGCTACTGCCCAGTAGTGAGGCTCCCATGGAGAAGCCAGACTGCAGCAGACTGCAGGAGGAGCCAGCAGCTCTTCAGCTGCTGAAAACCACAGATCACCATTAAATTTATGAAAGGCAGAGATTTTACTGGGGAGGGGGAAGGTAACCTGGGGAGCAGATGCACAGCTCGTAGCGCCCCGTGTCCCCAGAGTCAGCAAGAGCAAGTGATTCCTCATGGCAGTGCCTCATACAAGTTCGGTTTTCCTTCTGTCTGGCACACCCCTGTGCTGTTAATTCCAGGTAGAGGGCTGGTGGCCAACAGTTGCCAATGACCCACTAAATAGATCTTAACGTTTTACTACCCACGTGTGCTTTGCTTTCTCCACTCTGCCCCATGATGCTCTCTGCATGATTTGAACTTATCCCTGGCCAACCAACTTAGGGCTTTCAATCCGGGATCATGCTCAGCTCTCTGACCCACCGCCATCACCAGACATGGGTAACCCTCAGCAGCAGACGGCAGTGGGAAACAGAGGAGAAGGGGAGGTCTAGGAGGTAGCTTGGAAGGCGGAGGTGAAATGTGAAGATTGCAGCAAGCTGCCTGAAAATCTCGTGTTATTTTTTGTACCCACACATGCACGCATGCACATGCACAACTATTTCACAGTGTTAATGTTAGCAAGTGCCTTTCCCCTTGTGACATGTTCTCCCCATGAAGTTGAATTTTGTCCTTAGACTCACATTTCATGGCAGTACATTTGACACCCATTAGATAAATACATTAAAGTCACTTCAGTGACTCTGCCCTCCACTGAAGCATGCTCCAGAGGCATTTACAACCAAAGTACTTTCAGGAACTTGGTTCCCTGTGCTCCCAGGAGAGCTTGAGGGATGCAGAAAATTGCAGTTTAATGGATCATGTCCATTTTAGGTCCAGTTCTCCATTAGTCCTACACAAGTACAGACAGATGTCACAGCAACACCTGGTATAAGCAGATGGGAATGTGTTAACTTTCAGTACCTGACAACATGTGATTTTTGGTCAGAAGAGACAAGGATGTGCTTTCTCTGTCCTGCAGACAGCTGCCACGGCTTTGGTGAGTTATGGCACTGAGCCTGGTATGGTCCCATCCTTCACAGTGGGTTGGGTCTGGTAGGTAGATGTGTATAATGGTAGCCAGTGAAGAGATTCAGTGCATTAAGACAAAATGTCTCCAAATGAAGACCTGAAGTGCCCTTCCAAGCCCTAACAAGGACTGGCTCTGAAGTGATGCTGCCTGGCCATTGCTTCTCCTTTGTGTCTGCAGGAATGTAAGGGACGGCAGAGAACAGTCAAGAATTGTCTGGGAAGGACAGCTGAAGGGCATCATGTGCTCCTTCCACATGGCTGCCCCACAGGAATTTGCTGGTGAGTTTTCTAGGCAGACAGCTCTCCTTGCAAAGCTCTCTTGTACATAAAGCAGCCGGTTGGCGATGGCTAGACAACCTGCCACAGCACCATGCTTCCCTCACCCTGGACTGCCACCAAACAGCTTCAGACATGCCTTTGGGAAAGGCTGGCAACTGCTCCTAGTTAAAATACAGCAGCTACAATGTGAGACAGAGATGGACCATGTGAGCAGTTCTGGCTACTGCTCCACACTTCTACTGGACAGGGCACATGGAGAAGCTTCTTGTTTCCCTGTGTGCCTTCTGCAAGCACAAGCACTTCCTGTGCTTTAGTTGACACCACCGATTTCTGCGTGCTGGTCTTTAAGTCCATTTCCTGACCATATAGGACCATAGGAGCATAGCTTTTTAAATGCAACAACATTAAAAGCATCCCTTCTTTAGACACACAGGCTAAACCAGCCTGCATATAGGCCAGGCAGCTGATTACGCCCAGGCACCACCTGCATATAAACATGCCTGTAGTCCACTGATCCCTCACTCTACACCATATTCTACCATCTGAAAGAGACGTAGGGCAATGGCACTGCCGTCAGAGGGGGAGCACTGTGGACAGTGAGTACAGAGTATGTCCCTGTGTTCCCAGCACGCACCTGCTAGTGAAGTTCACGTGACTACAGATGCACTTTTCATTGCAAGAACAGGAAAATACTGAAAACACAAATGAAAACACAATGCTGCGCTCGAGATTTCAGATACATAGGGGCTGGAGGGAAAATTCCTCCACTTAAGGCCCCTGCTGCTGATGCCGTCCACCAAACATTGGGACACTGCAAGAGCTAAGCAGAGAAATAACTCTCACTTGTAGGGAACAGTCCGCTGCCGCTCCTAAGCTCTTCTTTGTTGGACCTGGTCTGAGAGTGGAAAATTCTAAGTGTTTTATAAATGGCCTCCTATTTTACAAGCAGTCTAGGGAGGTGATGTCTGGCCACAGAAGTCTAGACAGCTTGGGAGTTTCATCCACAGCAGACACACTTCCTCTTGGATGCAGCTCCTGGAAAACACAGCAAACCAGCTCCCTATGAACATGCCTTCAACACCCCATGCTGCTGAAAGTAAGTGGAGGACCCTACAAATGGCAATTGCAGACAAGGGCTTGTAAACACAAACTATGCTGGCCACGGCCAGGAGATGTGGAGAAAAATGCCACATGTGGCCAGAGGAAGGCGACTGGCGGTAGGCATGTTTAAAAGGACACAAGGAGCTGAAAAAGGAGAACAAGCCTGATTCTCATTTGCACCCTCCTGCGCTCGGTTGGTGGCATTTACACATACCAAAGACCTGGTCGGTAACTATAGCATTTATTTCAGTTATTTGTAAATCTCCTGACTGACCATTCAGCTTCAACCACAGCATTTTGCCTCTGGAGACCTGGGCTACTGCATCGGAATTCTTGCCTTTGCTGTCCCAGGCTCTCCTCAAGGTGACCGGCTGAGCCTGAAGCTGTTTCAGAGCCCCCAGCACATCGTCTAACGAAGGGACTGGGTTCTCCGAAGGACACAGAGCACAGCTGCAGGGTTTGATCGCAGCACTGAACCATCCACAGCTTGGCAGCTAATACAAATTCAGATTCCAAGAAATCGCATGCTGTGAGCTCCTCTTAGAGGTCGGGGCTTACGCTGCCTTTCTGTGGTCCATACACCAATGGCACCTTCCTAAGCAGTCAGACATTTCACTTCCAAAGCGCTCTGACAGCCAGCTGTGGAGTTATCATTCCCTCCCACAACCCATCCATCCTCCCCTGTCCTTCCCTCTCCCCTGCAGCTCCCTCCCCAAACCCTCTGATGCTGCTCACCCCTGCACCAGCAACCCTGAATCGAGTAGGTGATCCTTTCGTCTTGGCAAACAACTGGAAACCCAACATTAGAAACGTCTGTCGGGCCATGACAAATTGCAAAATAACAAAGAAGCAAATGGGAGGAAATGTGCATATAAAAAAAACCCAATTCTCCTGGCACATTGTCAATAAGCTGCAAATTTCCTTCCACAGGGAAGGGGTTTAAGTTCTTGAATGATATGATGCTTGGAGATGTCATTTTTCATTAAAAAACCCCAACCAACCAAAAATTTCCAACCCCAAACTCACAATCTGGTGTTGACAAAGGAAGGTAAAAGGACAAAGCTCCCGACAATGACAACCAAAAATAAAGGTACACATCAGCATTTGTAATCAAAAACTACTACATACTGTACTTGGGAAGTCTTCTGGGGAAAGATCATTGGCATCTAGTGAGGACATCACTAAAAGTCTTGTGCATATGATATGTATGAGACAATGATGCCACTGGAGGGTGGATGGACGGACCCTTAGGAAACTGTCACTCACAAAACTGTTCCATGACAAGAGAAAATAAGAGATGTAAAAAGGATTGGTTTTCCCCATCCCCCCCCCCGAAGCATTACAGATTCCTTCGCAATTGTCGGAAACAGCCTCTTCTAGTCTCAGTTTATTTGTTTGTTGGGGTTTTTTTTTGTGGTTTGCTTTATTTTTTTATTATTATTTTTTAAAAAAGTCTTCATCTTTTGAAGAAGTCCATCAGTTTCTGAGATGCACTTGGTTCCACAGCACCAACGAGCTTCAGCTCTCTCTCCCCTTTGATTTGCTAACGGGGGCTTTAAGGAACGACTGCTGACCGCACGGCATTACCCAGAGCCGCATCCCATGTGAGAAAGAGAAGTGCTTCTTGTGACCTTTCTTTGCATTCATCTTCTTGAACAAGTCCCATTGCTCCAGAGGTGCTGGGCCCAGCTGCAGCCGCCTTGTGCAAGAGGAAACAGATGAAGCTGCTCTCTTCTCTTCCTTTGGAGACTCCCATTGGCCTTGGAGCCCTTTTCAAGAACGCAATTGCTTTATTATTATTTAAAAATATTTCATAGTTTGTGGTTTGTTCTTTTTTTTTGTTTTTTCTTTTTTTTTTTTTTTCAAAATAGTTGTCTTTTTTTTGTTCCCTTTTTCCATTGCTTAAATTCTAGAAGCTCTTGGCGACTTCTCGTTGCTGATGACAGGGCATTTCTTCCTGTTGCCATGATCCTCAGAGCAGCTACCTGTCTCTGGTCCATGTAGAACACTCAAGAACTGTAGTTCGGACATACAAGGGCAAAGGGGAGCAGGGCCTCGAGGAAGAGGAGTAGGAGGACATGTTGCTATCAAACCTCCACAGACTGAATTTGGTTCATCTGTGCTCTCATCACCTGGATACTGTTAAGGATCTTCTTCTGGTGTCCTGCTAAAGTGACCCCGACTCGCAGAATGTCCCTTTTGGAGGAAAAGAAACAAACACCATATAAATACCACACTTCTCTCCCAGCAGAACAAGTTCATACATGAGCATATTCCATACATGCAACAAACACAAGCAAACCTGGTGAAACCTCTACTCTTTTCTTTCTGACTCTCCCTGGCTTTGCAGTTGCTACCTACCTGCAGCACCCCCGGAGTACTGGAACCTCAATAGGGAGTATGAAACCAAATACCACAGGCCCTGCTCATCATTTGTAAGTGAATTTGCCTTAAGGCTTTCTACCCACGAATTGTTTTGTTGCTTTCTTTGCATGTTGAGATTATCTCTCTCTTTTTGTGACACAGTAACCCATTTTTTCCACCCCTGGGGACACACAAACAGGAAGCGCTACATCGTCAGCAGTGTGAATCTCACTCCCCCCTGTAGAGATGATGGTTGTTCTTGCTACTTTTGCTCTGGGACTCCCCATCCCTGGTGGTGTTCAATGCAGGGCTGGACAGAGCCTTGGCTGGCACGGTTTAGTGCGAGGCGTCCCTGCCCATGGCAGGGGGGTTGGAACTGGATGATCTTAAGGTCCTTTTCAACCATAACTATTCTATGATTCTATGATCTGATGAGGCCATCAAGTGATAAACTTCTGCTACTTACCCTCTTTGCTAAATCACAACAATCTCATTTTCCCACTTCTTCTATTTTTTATAGGGAGCAGGCATCTGGGAAGGACAAAGGTTGTGCCAAGAGCATGAAAGTGACTCTGCATTGTTCGCATCTGTGGTCACTCCAGATGAGCTTGTTACTCATCTCCTTGGTGGATAAATCTCAGTCATGAATTCTTCCAATCAGGGAACGCACGGCATTCATGAGATGTGCCCTCTACCTGACTGTAAGGATTTTCAGTTGCCTTTTCTCCTTTCTTGAGGGCTAGGAATAGATTTTTAAGTGTGGCAAACCCCCTGCCTGCTTTAGAGTGAACGTCAATGGGCAAAGAAGGGTAAACAGGTGCTCCAAGGAAAGGTGTGCTAAACTCCTCTAGCACAAGTGGCACATGAGCCTTCAGAGCTTGCTTTAGACCTTGTCCCAGCCAGATGTGCTGTGCCAGAGAATTTTCCTTCTTGGATGGGTCTGGCACCTTGACTTTAGCTTTTGTTCTGATTGGGAACAAAGACCAAAGACTTCACTCATGTCTGTAAACCAGAATAAGACTGTGGCCCCACACAGCCCTGTGATTCCTCAGCTTTCTGCCCCGGACACAGCCACTTCATTGGCCCAGGTGTCCCAGTCTGCAGACAAACTTAGGCAGGTTGGGATGTGGTGCAGGTGTGATGTCCCAGTTATTTCAAAGTTCTTTTTCCCTCTCCTTCAGATTTTATGGACCCTCCTTCTGTTGTATGAACATAGCCTACAATGTGCCAACATCATCCCCAGGGCCTTGAGGCTGTATCACAGATGTACTGCACAGTCAGAACTGCCATGAGAATTTCCTAGCAGCAAATAAGAAGGGAAAGCCAGAAACGGTCAGTTTGGCTGTTTACGTGAGTGGATTCTGACTCAGTAGATTTAAAGACTGGAATTAGGGACCGACTGAAAAAGAATTCCTGGTTACGAGGCAGAGACATTGTAGCTCTTACAGATGGCTTTAATGCTTGGTGCTTTCCTAGCCAGGTTTGCTAAAGTTAACTGCAACCAACCACAAATCTTTCACCACAGGCATCAAAGTCCCAGCTAGCCCCAAGGGATTTCAAAACCCACCACAAACAGATTTCAGCTGCCTGCTTTCTCTGAAGAACATGTAAGACTTTGCCACTAAGGGATGTTTTTAGAGGATGCAGGACAATTCAGAACACATTTGAAACCATCTGGACTTCCAGAGGCCTTTCGTAGTCAGAAATTGGCAGTGTGCTTGTTGCCATCACTGATACATCATACATCCAAAAGGACTGTGGAGTCCGAAAGTGCTCTTGAGTGGCTGGAGAATGGTCTGATGCTGGCCTACATTCTCTCTTTTTTCCATGTTGGGGTTTTGGAGACCCTTGTGGGGTTCTTGTTTTCACAGTGGGGACATGCAGCATGACAGTGTAGAAAGGAATTCCGCAGATACAGGGCAGCAGACGGACACACCGTCCGGAGACAAGACACAGCCTGCAGCACAGAGCAGTTCTGCAGAAACTGAATAGACTACAAATGGGTCCACAGAGCAACAAAAGAAACTGCGTTATGGGAGAACAAAAACTAATTCCATAACAACTAGTTGTCAAACTGCTGAGATTTTCCCTTGTGCTTTGGGAATAGAAGCCAGGGCACTTACTCTACGGTCATCTGAGATACTACGTCAAAGGTGGTGAAGCCAGCACTGGCAAAGCTCTCCTTGTACTGGCTCATCTTGATGGCATCCAGCCATTCATCCACAGTGTTGAAGCTGGTATAATCTGGGATTGTGCGGTCAAGGAGGGGGAGGTTCATCCTGAAACACAAAAATGGGGAATGAGCAGAACAAACAGCAAAAAGCACATGTATTTCTGCACCCTCCATCAGCTGAAGGGGTCTGGACCAGCACCATTCACAGTGCCTGAAATGCACCATATTATGAAGTACCAATCAGAAAACAGTCTAATTCAACTGAGGGAAGGATTGTGTAGAGCATCAGAGAAGTCTTACTGGATCAGTTTGTACAAGAGAGGTGGGAGCCTTCAAAGATGATGGGATGCAGCTCTTAAAATCATGGCTGCAACAGGGGAGAAAATACATTCTCTGGGTGTATCTCCACCCAGCCCAGGGAAACATCATACGGCTTGATGAGGCTTTATTTGCCTAGACTGCATGCAAGATTCAACTACCAAAGCAACCACACTCATCCAGCATCATGTGTACGCGAAACCAATGTGCTCCTTTAACTGCAGTTAGAGTCACTGTCCAACTCAGTGAGCTGTGCTCACCAGATCTGACGTGTCCAAGGAGAGGGACCAGAGTGACCTTGACTTCTTTTAATCCCCCTCCTGTAAAGGACCAAACATCACAGGGCAAGCTGCCTCTGAAATAACTAGCCTAGAGAGATGCAAAGATGGTACCCACCAGGACGCAAAGGACAGCAGATCTGCAAAGAGAAGCCATAGGACAAGAGGAAGACAGAAATACACACCCAGAGGAAAGAGGTGCCATGGCTTTCAGGCTGTTAGGATTGCGGATCATTTTATCTAAGGTGTTGACAATTTGCCCAAATTTGGGTCTATGGTTTCGATCTTTCTGCCAACAGTCAAGCATTAGCTGGTGCAGGGCATTCGGACAATCCATCGGTGGTGGCAGCCGATAGTCCTGCTCAATAGCATTTATCACCTACAAGAGGAGAAAAAGAGATCAATACAGTTGCAATAAAACCTATTTAATTCATCATGTTCCTTTTCCTGGACCTTGAGTGTAACTGGCATGGCCAGACAAACTGCAGTGGGGCTGACTGCCTGCACTTCCTGCTGCCTGCAATCTCAGCCATCATCACGTACTCCTATAGGTCCCAGCCCTCTCCACATCATGTTGTCTGGTGAGAAGATGATGGCCTTGCTCAGCTGACATGCAGCCTTGCTGACTACGTGCAATGAACCATGCCCATAAGTCTCCTAATAGAGGGAGAGCATCCCCACTACCTTGTCAAGGATGCGTAAGGCTGCAGCGTCAGGCATGAGTCAAGGGAGTCAGAGAGAAGGGTTTGCACTTTTGGGCAGGTACACAGCACAACACAACAGCTCACTGGGAGGAGAGCATCCCTGTCCAATGAAGGGTCTGCTTGTGTGTTACAGACAGGGGAAGCTGCCCCTGTGTTTTTCATTCTCCAGGGTTCTCTCTACTCACTCTCACTAACAACCCAGCAGCTCCAGATGACAGTCATGCTACAAGACAGGGCTGCATGCACTGAGCCAGCAGTACATGCTGGATCTCCCTACAGTCCTGTGCACATGCAAACTGGAGCACACAGTGGGGAGGACCAAGACCTTGGTCAACAGAACCAGACATGAGACTTTGCTACAGCATGTACAGAAGTGCTGCAGCACACCTTGCCTAAGCCATGCTGCAGCTCTGTGGGCCAAATACAAGGCAGCTTTGGCTGCTGTGTGTTTTGTCAATCCTTACTGCATCACACAACAGGGGAAAATGTGTGGTCTTGCAATGTTCAGTGGAAAAAGCACATGCGCAGGACTAGAGGCTCTTCTTCAAGTGGAACCCTTGTCATTCTGCTCCTGCAGCCCTCCATCCTCTCTATAATCAAGGAGGATGGAGCTGCACAGCTTTATCCAGGGGCTTCTTACACATCACAGTCAAAGCTTGCCATGGGAAACTTAATGACCCTCTAGTAGAAGATGACCTTGACCATGGCAGGGGGGTTGGACTAAGTCATCTTTAAAGGTTGTTTCCAACCCAAACCATTCTGTGACTCTATAACAAACTTTTACCAAATGCCTGTGGTCTCCTGTAGATGAAGATGTGCTTGCTGCTCCAGGAGCAATCAGGTCAGTGGTAGCATTTCCTTTTCCACCTGCCTGCTCCCTTTCCTCCTGGGCATCTGTCTGCCCTCCCTGAGGGTGCTCACGTTAACCCTGTCCTATTGCACTGGGTGTTGTACAGTCCCTAACCTCTGCCACAGCAGCACAAAAGCCAAAGTTATCCCCATTACTTCTTCCAAAGGTGTTGACCTTGGACACATTTCCCATGACAGAGAAGGTTCCGGACATGCCACAGGCTGGGTCTAGCTGTAGCCATGCTTTGGCCTTGCATTGCTTCCAATTTCAGTGTTTCTGCTCCTTGTTTCTTAACAACTCACATCTTGATTGGTCATATCCCAGTAAGGCCGCTCGCCATACGACATCACCTCCCACATGACTATTCCATAGCTCCACACATCACTGGCCGATGTGAATTTTCGGTACTGAATTGCCTCAGGTGCCGTCCATCGTATTGGGATCTTCCCACCCTGCAGGAAAAACAAACAGGATAGTGACAGAAACAGCAAGAGCAACTGAAAAAGACAACTGTCCAAAACTGCCCCTAGAAGGGGGGGACCCCAGGACTATCCCTAACACTACATCAGGGTGTCTGTGGTTTGTCTAGCCAAGTCCAGAAAACCATCGAGAATGATGATTCCCCTCATTTGCCTGGTGACCTGTCTCAAGGCTGCACCAGCCTCTTGGGGAAGAAGCTTTTTCTGTTACTCACCTTGACCATCTCAAGCTATGGTTCTGTCTATTGCCCCTTATTATACCATCTGGTACCACTGCAAAGCGTTTGGCTCTGTCTTCTTTGTAACCGCCCTTCAAGTACTGCACGTCACTTACAGATTCCCTCTCAACCTCCTCTTCATAGTATTAAACAAGCCCGGCTCCTTCTACCTGCCTACTGCTATAGCAGCCTTCAGAAGGGCAAAATGCCTTCTGTGCTGGTAAGGTCTTTTGTGACAAAAACGAAGGGTGGAGTGCACATCTCTAGTATGGGATGCTTGGTCACTGGTGGGAAATGAGATGGACTGGGTAGGCCGTGGGGTCTCTGTCATCCTGCTGGGCAGCAGCAGCTCCGGAGAAATCAGTACTCTCCACTCCCATAGAGGAGTTATGCACTGAAGTGCAGAAGAGCGGCATACACAGCACGGGGCTCAGGGCAACGCTCTACTTAAGACCTTGTAGCCTCGTGATTTTCCACTAAGAACTTTGGGCTTGAGGCATTCACAACTCAAGAGACCTTCTGAAGGGAAAGTCTTCCCCTGTGCTGAAAAACAAGCAAAACTGTCTGTGTTCTGTGGCTCTGAGAAGATTAAGGAACATTGTATTTTCTCAGTGAATAACTACCAGGGTCCTCTAGGGCTTAATAGGACTCAGACCCTGTACATGCTAGAACAATGGGAAAAAAAGATAATATTCCTTAATCTCCTCAAAGCCACAAACCTCAGCCAAAATATTTTGGTTTTCACATCTGTCTCCTCCATCAGGTATAGTATGAACAGAGCTCCTGACAAGAAGCAGCTTTTAAAAATGGCTAAAAGAAATCCATGGATTTCTCCACTGCCCCAACAATGACTTATGGGCCAATATTCATTGCAGTCCAGCCTTAATAGTCCTGTGCAAACATGTCAGAGGACTCCCATCTGGGCCACGCTGGGTGGTTATAATGCATCATCTCAACTAAGAGCTTTACCAAGGACATCTGTATGTTTGCAGACATGTTTGGAAGAAGACCCAGTTATCCACAGGAATGACTATAGGGCCCATCAACAGCCACAGGACAACCAGACAGGACTTCGCAAGAGAAAATCTTCCTTGATTTATTTAATTGGTCTTCCCCATCTGGCACCTTATTTCCATTGCTGGCATCCTGAAAAATGTCAAGGGGAGGGATCTTCCCCTTTCCCTGATTCCTTCCTTCACCACCCATCCCTCCACTCGTGAAGAGCAGCTTTACCAGTGCACTGGTATAGGTAGGATCAGAGGTGTCATCCTCCAGGAAACGAGAGAGGCCAAAGTCAGATACTTTGCAGACCAGGTTGCTGTTCACCAGGATGTTGCGGGCAGCCAGGTCCCGGTGCACGTAGTTCATATCGGCCAGGTACTTCATGCCTGCGGCGATGCCCCGCAGCATGCCCACCAGCTGGATCACTGTGAACTGCCCATCGTTTTGCTTAGGGGAAAAGAGGGAAAGAGTGCACATGAGAGGAGAAAATGCACAGCCTGGCATGGTAAGGCAAACAACCAGCAGCCTCTTTCTACACTGCATGTCAATACACGTCTATTCCACAAGTACCTAAGCTTCCTCTCAAAGAAAGAGGGTGAAGAGTGGAGAGTTCACAGGGCTGAAGTCACTCACACCCTATGGGCATCACTGTGATGGCTGCTGTTATCCAAAGGTGGCAGGTTTGCCAGACCCTGCACAGGAGGGTTTGGAAGGAGCTACCTATTCCTAGGTTATCTCCCTTCAACACAGTGAATTATCCATTTCAAACTCAGACGTATAAATATTTAGACATAGCAGCTGGAGGTGAAGTCCTGCTGTGTTAAAGCTATGTCAGACTGTCTTTCCATGTCCACAGATGCAGAGTTTGTACAGGCATCTGTGGGCATGTGTACAAGTAGGCACAGCCTTTTGCTAGTATGAGCAGACACACTTAACAGATGACAGCCTTGGTACCACCTCCACTTCTGTTGCTGAAACACAGACCTCTGGACTATGCAGCAGCTGCCCCAGTGACAATGAATGATGGGCAGTGAAGGGCACTAGGAAGGGACCCTTCCCCTCTAGTCCTCCTCTGGCCCAACATGATCTCTGGAGCTGCATGCTCCTGGGATCTCATACCCGTAAGAAGGAGTCCAGTGAGCCATTCTCCATGAACTCAGTAATGATCATGACTGGAGAACTCTTGGTCACTACTCCCTCCAGGTGGATGACATTGGGGTGGTCAAACTGCCCCATGATGCTGGCTTCACTCAAGAAGTCCCGTCTCTGCTTCTCTGTGTAACCAGACTTCAGGGTCTTGATGGCCACAAAGATCTCTCTTTTACCAGGAAGCTTGAGATGCCCACTGCACACCTCACCAAACTCCCCTGTGAAGAGAGGGAAACAGGTCAGGCTTGTCAGCCTCCCACATCTCTGTCTTTCTCCCTGAGGGACCACGCTCCCTGAGCTCACCACCCACCATCTCATCTGTGCTTCCTCCCTCACTCCACACCAAAGACCTCCCTTCAGGTTGATTCATCACTGGTGAGGAGCACTGGACATGGGACTATACGCACATAACTCCTTGTCTCTAGTGAAGAGATGTACTTGCTCCTCTGGTATTGGACCACCTTACTCCTGCTAGTCCAGGCTGGGGCTAAATGAAATACACTACTGACACTAGGCGTCCCAGTACATGTAAGGCTAAATCCTCACCAAAGCCTGAGACCACAAAGGAGACTGCTGCTGAGGGCCGGCCAGCCATTCCCAGTTCACCTACCTGCCCCAATCACCTGCTCAATTTTGACACAAGAGATATCGATTTCTTTTGCAAATTCCCTGACAGCCTCATTGGGATCTTCGTAGGTGAACGGATCGATATAAATCTTCATCCCTGGAGTCACTGCATAAAGGTGAGGAAGAGAGTCAGACAGACAGATGCAAATGGAATGACTGACGGCTGTCATCAAAAAGAGAGCCCTGTTTGTGTGAGGGGATTTCTACCTCAGCAAGTCACATCAGGAAGGGCATGAAGTGGACACAGCAAGGCAGTTTGAGAGAAAACATGCAGAGCCATGTTTGCACAGGACTATTAAAGCTGGATTGTAATGAATAGCGGCCATAAGTCATTGTAGGGCAGTGGAGGGCTACATGATTAGCTAGGACTTCAAACTCTGACCACAGAGAACCACACATCCTCTGCAGCAGGATCTGGCTTTAGCAGATCCAGGGGAAAAGCAAGAGAAGCATCTGCTCTCGGGAGGTGGTGCATAGGCAACCCAATGCCACACCACACTCACGCTGCAGCACTGCAAGAGGACCATTTGTAGAGATTGCAGCTCTGCCCCACTGGCTTCCTCTGCATCCTGTTTCCACCTCATCACATCATCCCATCGGAGACATGGGAAAGTGGAGGAGAAGACCTGGGCTTAGCACTCAAGACAGGAGGGACAGCCTGTCCCCTGTTCTCCTGATGGTTAACCCTGCCTGAGGCTGGGTTCCCTTCTGTAGCCTTAACATTGCCAAGAAGAGCTGTAGGGGACACTGGCGAAACTGCAAACGCCAAGCTCTTCCTGCTAGGCAGACCAGGAGACACAGCGATATGCTTATGTGGAAAGCAGTGGCCATAGGGTCTGGTGAGGCTGGACTGCTGATGCCACATTGCACGCTACCTACACTGCGAGACAGTTCCTACCTGCAGTTCTCCCCTCTCTATACTTCATTTCCTGGCCTCCGGCTTGCCCCCAAATTAGGGGTATTTGGAGAGCAAAGCTCACAGCTCACTAAATAAGGAGCTCAACACAACCAGAGGCACAACTCCTAGCTCCAAGTATAGGATTCAGGGTAGTTCCTGCAATGCTTACAGGCTCCTTGCACCTTGGCAATTCACTAACCATAAGCTGTAGCCTTTCTGCAGCAATCATTGCTGGGGAGCCGAGCAGGCACTGTGCCTTGGACTGGCATCTTGAGTGACGATGTGGCTTAAAGGCACCCCAGGCCCCTTATCAGTTCGTCTGCATCCAGTGGCACTGTGCCTGTTCCAACAGTCGTGAAGGCACAGCTATTGATGCCATCACAGCCTGGAGTTGTCATGTTACGTACCAGACCCCAGGAGAAAGCGTGAATGTATGTTTGCACATGCAGCACGGGCTGACAAACAACTGAGAGCTGCATTTCCATAATCTTTCTTGAATGTCATTTTTCCTGGTAAGTTACAGCAACGCAGCCAGCATGCTGCTGCTCTGGCAGCCTCAGTGCTCTGCCGCAGGTAAATGCAGAAGCAACAGTGAGTCCTGCGCTGAAACACTACTGAAGTTTTCCACTCCCTAAGGAAGGCCCAGGTCTGGACAGGAACATGGTATTTAGAACTCCTGAAGCCGCAAGTATAACACGATGTAAATAACGACTGAGATTTGAACAAAGCAGGACTACAGTGACAGATGAGGGAGGAGAAAGGCATTTCAGAGGGCATGCAGCAAGGGGTTAATGAGAGGAATAAGTATGCACTGGGGTGAGGCAGGGTGTGAGAGCAGACGTGCCTTGCAGTACACAGGGGTGTTGGAAGGAGAAGGCTGCAAGAGAGGGCATGTTACGTGTTGTAGTAGATACCTATATAGAGATGTATCTACTAGGATTCTGGGAGCACTGGGGTGGGCTCTAGCAAAAGCACCACGAGGTATGTGGGATCCTGCAGAAGGACAGTACTCTGCAGGAGGTGAGAAGGTTGAGAAAGGGGTCTTCACTGCTGCCCACAAGCTGGCAAAGCTCAGGAGTCAGCACAGTAAGACAAGGTGTAGCGCCAGCGGCTGCAGGGGTGCGTGTCGGACGTCACAGCGATTCGTAGGGCATGCACAGATGTTCGCTGCATGGACGGCACACAACAACATCCAGGTCTGGAGAGCTGGACAGGGATCTAGATCACAGGGGACTGGTGGGTGATGTAGATGGCACAGGTCCTCCTGTCTACCCATGCACATGCCAGCCTGGCTAGGTGGCCTGAGCGCTCCCCACATGCTGCAAGGAACGAGTGAACAGGAACACAAACCGAAGAGAGAGCGGGCCCCCAGGCCTGGCGGGGGGCCGCAGTACGTACTGTGGCCACTGGTATAGTGCTGCAGCTTGTCGGTGTACTCAGAGTCTGCACGCTCAAAGCCCCGTCTTCTGGAAAGAAAGGGAGTCCTGAGCACCAGCACGGCTCCACTGGGGCTGAAGATGCACTTGCAGGGGCATCTTTCCCTCTTCATCTTCTAATCCCCACTCTCCCCTTCCCTGCCACCCGCTGCCTCCAGTTACCACCCCCTTGTACAACCCCAGCCCCAGTCATGGGCTCAGAATGACCTACCTGTTGCATACAATAATGATGACGACCACAGCAATGAGGAACACCAGTCCTGCTGCAGAGGAGCCGATGATGAGTGGCAGTTTCTCCTGGACACTGGTCTGGTATTCAGCTGGCAAGCAAGGAAGAAAGAATGGGTTACTGTGGAACAGGACAGGTCTGCACTAACAAGTTCACCAAGGTCTCAATGACATCCTAAACTGGAGAGACATCAATTTGATGGATGGACCACTCGGATAAAGAATTGGTTGGATGGCCACATGCAAAAGAGTTGTGGTCAATGGATCAATGTCCAACTGGAGACCAGCAACAAGTGGTGCTCCTCAGAGGTAGGTGCTGGGACTGATCTTGTTCAACATCTTTGTCAGTGACATGGACAGTGGGATTCAGCGCGCCCTCAGCAAGTTTGCTGATGACACCAAGCTCTGTGGTTCGGTTGATACGCTGGAGGGAAGGGATGCCATCCAGAGATACCTGGATATGCTTGAGAGGTGGGCCAATGACAACCTCATGAAGTTCAACCAAGCCAAGTGCAAGTTCAGGGCAATCCCAGTTCAAGTTAGATATAAGGGAGAAATTCTTCACTGTGAGGGTGGTGAGGCACTGGCAAAGGTTGCCCAAAGAAGTGGTAAATGCTCCATCTCTGGCAGCGTTCAAGGCCAGGCTGGACGGAGTCTTGGGTGACGTAGTCTAGTGTGTGGTGTCCCTGCCCACGGCAGAGGGGTTGGAACTGGATGACCTTAAGGTCCTTTCCAACCCTAACCATTCTATGATTCTAAGGTCATAGCACATCCCTAAGCCATGTCCACATTTGCATGGCTATTGGTAATGGGTTTCCTGGCACGATTTTGGTCCTGGACCTGTAGTGCTATCCTAGGCATGGCTCAGGTTGGCTGTGACTGGGGAAGTGCCCCAATAGAAAGGTTGGATGGAGCTATCCCTTTTGAGTGGAAATTTTAGTCCCATGGATGCAAGCTGTGCCTTGCTCCTTGGCCTCAGGGCCAGAAAACTGGCTTGGCCTGTTTTATTTAGCAGCACAAGTTCAGAGAATAAAGACCCAGGTCTGCATTTGTCATTGACAGCTGTGCACATGAAGATCACAAATCTTGTTCCTTGTAAATCCAACAGAGTCCCCATGCCCCCTTGAAGCAACAGCAGGGGGATCAGCACTGCTGCCAGTGCATCTCCATCTTCCTCAAGTCTCTCTAAACCCTGTGTCATCTCTACATAAAGGCATCTGCAGGCTCACCTTCAGTCATAGTCTGGAAGTACATCTTGCCACTATACCGGCCATACCCAGCCACAGTACGTGCCCGCACTTGGAAGACGTAGATGGTGCCAGCTTTGAGGTTTTGCACTGCCACAGTGTTGGTGGGGCTCTTCACTGTTGTTGAATTTAACTCGCTCAGATCCTGCCAAGAAAACACAAATCTGTCATCAGGAAAGTAAGTGGAAAATCAGACACTGCATTTCTAGAAGGAGGAAGTGCAGGAGACGAGGGGAGCATGGATGGAGAAAAGACCATGAGGAGAGCACGGGCCTGAACAAACAGGTTATTTCTCTGAGCCTGTATCCTGGCAGGGAGACACAGAAAGAGGAATGTGAGTATGGATATCCCTGGGCTATCACCTCTCAGGAAAGGCTTGGATGAAGGTGTTAGATAGAAAACTCCGGTCATTTCTCTGAGCCTTAAGCTCAATGGGGATGGGAACTGCTTCCCTCTTCTATACCTACTTTCTCTTAGCACTGTCCTTCTTCCTCACTTCCTCCTCCTGCGACTGATCCAGCTTTGGTAGCCTCTCCACTCACTCTTCTTCATCTCCTTTTGCCTGTGCTGGAGCCAAAGCCCACCTGAACCTAGGGTTTTGGACCTCAAGAGAAGTACTGCTACCTGGGTCTGTGTCATGATTTAAGCCCAGCCACCACCTCAGAACTATGCAGCCACTCGCTCACTCCCTCCTTTCCCCTATGTCCCAGGTGGGATGGGGAGGAGAACTGAAAGAATGTAAACCCCACAGGTTGAGATAAGAACAGTCCAATAACTAAAGTATAATATGAAACTACTACTAATAATAATGATATGGGAAATAACAAGGGGAGAGAATATAAAACTAAAAGGGGAAAGGAAAAAAAACCCCAATAAACACAAGTGAAGCACAGTACGATTTCCCACCACCTGCTGACCGATACCCAGCCCGACCCAAGCAGCGATCTGGGCCTTCTGGGTGACTGCCCCCAGGTTTCTATCCCAGCATGAAGCGCTGTGGTATGGAATACCCCTTTGGTCAGTTTGGGTCAGGTGTCCTGTCTCTGCTTCCTCCTGGCTTCTTGTGCCCCTCCTCACTGGCAGAGCATGAGACTGAAAAAGTCCTTGATCAGGGTAAGCATTACTGAGCAACAACTATAATATAGGTGTGTTATCAGCATTGCTCTCAGACTAAAGCCCAAACACAGCACTGCACCAGCTACTAGGAAGGAGAGAAAGAACTGTCGTAGCTGAACCCAGGACAGCCTGCTTCACTCACTGGTTTGCAGTACCCCTGCCCAGTGACTGCTTCACCAGGGACCATGCCAGCTTTTCAAAGCTGGGCAGCCAAACAGCAAATTTAAAAGCAACAACGAGACTACTCCCAAATTTGAGCAGCCCCATCATAATGGTATAGATGGCATTGCACTTGTGTAGATCATAGAATCATAGAATAGTTAGGGTTGGAAAGGACCTTAAGATCATCCAGTTCCAGCCCCCCTGCCATGGACAGGGACACCTCCCACTAAATCATGGCACCCAAGGCTATGTCCAACCTGGCCTTGAACACCGCCAGCGATGGAGCATTCCCAGCTTCCCTGGGCAATCCATTCCAGTGCCTCACCACCCTTACAGTAAAGAGCTTCTTCCTTACATCCAATCTAAACTTCCCCTGTTTAAGTTTGAACCCATTATCCCTTGTCCTATCACTACAGTCCCTAATGAGGAGTCCCTCCCCAGAATCCCTATAGGCCCCCTTCAGATACTAGAAGGCTGCTATAATGTCACCATGCAGTATTCCCTTCTCCATGATGGATCCATCACTGCCCTTAGTAATTACACCCTTTTAGCTGAACACCCAGAAGCACTAGTGCAAGGTCTCCTTGTGCGAGCCACTGTACAAGAGACAGTCCCTGTTCCTCCAGGGACGTGGAGAAACAGGTTAACAGAGAAGGATGAAAGAGGGTGCTGAATGTGGTCAGAGCTAAGTGGGCAGATGTCTGGCAGCCATGAAGTCCCGAAAGCCAGCTCAAAGCAGCAATATATGCAAACAGTGTGGTTTCTGGAAACCAGAGACATCTTAGGAAAGCCAAGCTGTGAGTACGAGCTCCCACAAAACAGGAACAGGCAACAGTTTTTGAATCAAACGTGTGTAGCTATGTTGAAAGCACCCAACCTTTCTGGTAGCACCTCCGATCTGGCAGGTCAGGCTGCCTTGGCAGGATCACTGGTTGGAACAGATCAGCAGCTGACAGCTCAGAATGTGAGCTGGCAAGTTTACAGACAAATCTCTGAAATCTGCTAACTTAAGGCACTGCAAAGGGCTCAGCAAGCCCAAGAACTGCCACTCCATACAGGCTGACTAGTGAGGTGAGATAACCTCATGAGAAGTAGGCAGGGACTGGCAGAAAGAAGTCAGACACATAGTTTGTGCAATGTCATCAAGTAGGACCGAGGGTGTGATGGAGGAACTGGACTTTAGTCCCAGATGTGAAACTCCACGGAGGGGGGGCATGGAGGGGTTTCTTCTCGTCCTGTGCTAACATTCGACCAGAATGAAACTCCCTTTGAGGAACAAAGCATTCACTTCTCCTCACTAACTTCTGCAAGGACTCCTCAAGGACAGAGGGTGTCAAAGTGGTGACGAGGCAGAAGGTCCCACCTTGTGATGAACCAAGGTTTCATCACACAATGGTACAAGTTGTGCAGGATGCTGCTCTCTTGTGCTGCTTCTGCTGCCTGCAGGCACAGTGAAGAAGTCAATGGAGGCTCTGCACTAAGCTTTGCACACTCTGCCTGGGCTGCGTCCTCAGCCTCCTCAACTGATGGAGCACAGGGTGAGTCAGAAGTTGTCTTCCCCACCCATAAATGGTGGAGTTTGCCTTTGGGGGCTGCTGGTCTCCTTTCTTTTCTGCTTAGCCATCTGGTGACTTTGCTTTCACATTCATTCCCTTCTGAGAACAGCACTGGTACCTTCACTCAGAGGATCTGCACAGCCAGAAGCCATGGTACCAGCAACACGAGAGGCCCACAAAGAACAGTCATTCACTGTGGGGCTCCATACAGCAGACCATGTTGAACCAATGTTCTCCTTATGTTCCTGGGAGGGCTCGGTGCTTTCTCAATCAGACATCGTGCTGGAACAGGACCGCAAGTGCGCTGGCATTTGCAAGATGGATTATACTCAAGACCTGGGGCTGAGCAGACTATTTGCCTCACAGCTGCAAAGCAGCTGAAAGACAGTATTCATGGAGTTAATTTCTTCTTATATTAAACTTTTGATTGAGCACTGCTCTGGTGTGGATGGCTGGTAGGAGAGTGGTCTGGCAGGAAAGCGCTCTCCCAAATGTGCAGTCAAACTTGGGAGGCTTAGAAATGCTGATGGCACATCACTCTGCAGGGTAACGAGGAGCAATTCTGAGAACACCTAGGAGACCTCCACTGTTAACACGTTCAGGAACAGTTTTTTCTTCTAAAAACCTAAAAAGTCAGTTTTATCCCATCTGGACCTGGCACTGAAGGTGCCCAGGTATCGCTTGCGGTGCTTCGGAATTAGATTAATGACAGTGAAAAACTCAAGTACAGAAAAAAAGCCAAGAAAGACAAAGAAAAGATGAACACAGAGGAAACCGACTGCCTTGTGTGTCTGATCAGGCCTCAGCAGTCCCTTGGACCTTTCCCAGGAAGGGTAGGAGAGAAAGAGGTCAGGAGGTGTTTACAGCTATTAGTGCTCAGGGGCTTGCATGAATCCTCCCAGGCCCTTGGGTGGCACAAACAACACAGTTGTCTTAAAATCATTTGTCCAATTGTTTGAGGGGACTTCATCCCTGCTCTTGGAGGACTTGAAATTGAATGCAGTGGGCATGCTTTCAAGATGGTTTATAACCTGGGAAATCGATGTCTGTCTATCTGAGGAAGGTGTGCTCATGACTCCGCTCTCCTTTAATCCCAGACCGCAAATAAAAAAGCATTTACAGCTCTCCACCTTCCTTCAGCAAACGTATTCTTTTCCCTTGGCATACAGCTCGGCTCCAGCAACCTCTGCATTCACTTCAAACACTTTTCCCCTTCCGCCCTTAGGGCTTCTCCAGTAGGTCAAGGGCATCCCAGGCAGTTCAGAGTCCAAGCCCAAGCTGTTGGTTTTTGCACAGGTTTGCTGGGTTGGTTCCTGGGGGGTTTTGTTTTTCCTGCTGATTTTGGTTTTAATTCGGAAATCCTAATTCAAAATAACACACTTCTTATTTCCTCATAGCTTTGCTTTTGAATCCTCATCTGCTTCCCCTTCCCATGAGTCAAATTTAAGCTGAAGCCGAAGTCTGATCAATAGAGTTCCTTTAAACACAGCCTGCGAAAGGCCCAAAGAGTCTGCAAAAAGTGTTTCTAAAAAGTCATGCTTTATCATCCAAAATAAATAAATAAATACATACTAAAGCCAAAGAAAAATGTCAAGCGACTGAATTTGGCAGACAGCTCCTCTGCGCATCTGCACAGCAGCACTTTGCTGCAGTTCCTGAAGCAAACAGAGCCACACGTACAAAGCTAGTCCAAGGCTGTGTGCCAAGTCATCACATATATCTGAATTTCAGCCCCTACGGGATTGTGTGCATTAAAGGGGGATGCTCAGATGCGGTAACAGGGTCCTGCCAGCTGCTCTGGGGTTAGATCCATGGGGTCCACAGCTCCCTGACTCTGATGGAGAACACCACCGGGGTGGAGATCTCAAAAGCATTTGCTCTCCCAGGCAGGTACCTGATCAATTGCATTGTGTCAAAGAGTGTCTGGATGCCTCTCACAAGTACACTGAGCCCCTGACAGGAGCAGTGTGGCCCCTGGGACTGCAGGAAAGCCATCACGATTCTATGATAAGGCCAGGAGAAGGCTGGTGAATGTCTTCTATGAGGGAAGCCTGAGTGAGTTGCTGTTTTTCAGCCTGGAGAAGAGAATGGGGAGACCTCACTGTAGCCTTTCAATACTTAAAGGGGGCTTAAAAGAAAGATGGGTTCAGACTTCTTAGTAGGGCCTGTAGCAATAGGACAAGGAGTAACAGTTTTAAACTGAAGAAGGGGAGGTTCAGAGTAGATATAAGGAAGAAATCTTTACAATGAGAATGGTGAAAGACTGACATAGTTTGCCCAGAGAGGTTGTGGATGTCCCATCCCTAGAAACATTCAAGTTCTGGCTGGACAGGGTTCTGAGCAAGCTGATCAAGTTATGTCCCTGCTCATTGCAGTGGGGCTGGAACTGAGTGACCTTTAAAGGTCCCTTCCACCCCAGACCATTCTATGATTCCATGAAATACTGGGACAGAGCGCCTCAGCACCAGCACATGGGGTTGCTTGCCTTGTCCTCTCTGCTGGGGCTAGTGCTCCACTTGAGAGCCTGATGCCATGAAAAGCACTGCCCGAGTGCGGCTTGGGCCACTTGTCCCTGTCATCAGGGACATGCTGTGCCCTAAGCTCTGACAATGGGGCAAGCAAATGCTCACCTTGTGGCTCCTTGTGAAGACTGGCCACGAACAGAAGCTTCCCCTTTAGACAAAAATGCCACTTATTTACAGCCTCTCCAGAAAACAAAGGGGAGGGGAAAGAAAATGGGGAAGAGATTAAGAGAAAGTAAGAGGAGAATGAACTCCCTGAGATCTTCTGTCCCTACGCTGAGGGTCCCTGGGGAAAAGACCAGATCTGTCTTGTTACCTTGCCACATATTCTGGGATCATTTCCAAGGGTCAAATAAATGACTGTGATTTATGCGATATAGGTCAGGACCTATTTAACAGCTTACAAAGAAGCTCCCCCCCTCCCCATTCTCCCTCTGGCTCTTGGTGATGAGAAAATAGGTCACAGGCAGGCAGTGGGGGGGATTAATCATTTCTTCTGGCAACTGCTGGGAAAAATATTTTCAGTTCCATTTAATCATAAAGCTTTTTAATTAGTTAGTTTGCAATTTTTAATGTATAGTTTATAAGCTCTTGTGTAAGGGGGCAGATTCCTGGAAGGAGAAATCACCCGCTCCCCGCATCCCCTGCGTAGCATGGATGAAGTTCACCAGCGTGGCAGAGCTTGGCAGGTCCTGGGACCATGGCCATTAGGTCTCTCGGCAGCCACACAGCTCCAGCCCCATGGGACAGACATACCGGCACAGCTCTGCTTGCTTGGGCAGGGAGGAGGTAGAAGGGGCATGGTCCTTGGGGATGAAAGAGCCACAGCTGTAGACCCCCTTCACATCAGGCTCCCCTGACTCTGTAGTGCAGTACGTACCCTCCATAGGAGTACGGGGTGGCTTCTCCCTGGTACAACATCTGGGCTCAGGCTACACACAGATGCCAAACTCACCTTTGGTGTAAATACTCAGAAAGACAGAACTACCCTACATCTCAAAGACCGGACACTTCGCTAGTGTGGTCCAGCCAGGGACTAGATGCTCCCTACCATGCCAATTCCCCACTAATGCCCCGGTAGGGGAAAGGGAAAAATTAGAGCTTGGACCCTGGCTACTGAGCTCTCCCTGCAATGGGTCCACCTGCCACAAGCGCTGGAGAGGTGAAGGAGGAAACTCCTCCTAAAGACCAGCAGATTTTCCACACCTGCAGTACCTACGCAGTCACTTGGAACCACCAAAAGCTTGACAGCCACTGCCACCTACATGGCCAGCTGCAGCAAGAGAGGTGACCTACTGACCAACCAACTGCTGTAGCCAGTGTTCCACCCTTACAGGAAGCTTTGCACCACCTCCTCTCCCAAAAACCTGTACCTGAACCCAGCCAAGGCCCCGCAGTACCTTCTCATAATATTGCAGCTCGTAATCCAGGATGACTCCATTGGGTTGGTCAGGCTGAGACCATGAGAGGGTAATGCTGTCCACGGTGCGGCTGACCTGGTGCATGATGGACACAGCTGAAGGAGCTGGAAGAGAGATCAAGAGAGAGGCCTCAGTCAGATGCCTGCTACGTCCTTTGGCTAGAGGTAGACAGGTGTACTACTGATGCTTGAAGCCAATTAATTTGCTTCCAGCAGCGGCAGGGCTATTCAGGGGTCAGGAGATCCTGGCTGCTGCTATTTGCGGACAGCAGCTAGGGGAGGACAAAACGCTTCTCCTGCACAGTAAGAGTGTGCAATTAGACAACATGCAGACAGTGTCTCAGGCAGGAAAACAGACCATTCTGAGGCAAAGTGAGTCCAGGGTTGGAGCAAACCCAGCCTTATTCCCCCGGAAAAAGCACTACCAGCCCAGCAGCATGCACTCCTCTCTGTTTGCCTTGGGGAAATAGAGGTTTTGTACTTTGACATTTGCATAGAGAAGCTTTCTAAGGCATCGGCAGATGCAGGAAGCAAGCAACTCCTCTCCGCCTTGGTGTGCTGGGTCCGCAAGCCGCAGATGCCCATCAGGGGAGGCGCACAGAGCAGCCTGAGCATGCAACGCAAACCTGACCTGACACACTGACAATGGTGAGCCACCCGCCTCGCCGGAGTGCCCTGGAAACAGCACACCCACAGACGCCGCTCGTCCCACTGCGCACAATGAGACCTCGCAGCAGCTCCTCAGACGGCCCAGCCAGATGTCCACCCCTTCACCGCCCTGTGTTGCCTGCACGGCTTGACACGCGGCCAGGGGGGAGCAGCGCAGCCTCGGCTGGGACCACACCACGGGAAAAGGCTCCTCCAGGGATCTGTGCTGACAAGCCCGTGCGGAAGGACCGCAGCATGGAGCTGCCACCTCCCTGGGAAACTCTGACCAGCTCTGCTCCTGCCTGCTGCGGACTGGGGCAGGTGAGCAGGCAGCCTGGTCCGCTTTTAGTCTGGTTGGCTGGGTCGGTGGTAGCGGAGACGCTTCAGCACTGCAGGTATCTGCCCACAGCCCCCTGGCTGGAGGGGTTGGCACATGGAGGTGCCCGCGCTGCCCCCTCTTCACGCTGAGAGCAGCGAGCAGAGCACGTGTCCGCGTCCACCCTGCGCCCAGCTGAGAGCAGAGCCAATGCAGCCTGCAGGGATGCCGGTCCAGAGGCCATCCCAGACATCACACATCACCAGCCCTGCCTCGGAGAGCGCTAACTCCAGTGCTGCCTTAGCCCTGGCACATCTGCCAGCACAGACTCACTGCTTCAGCAGCTCTGGGGCAGAGGGCGAGCCTCTGGGATGGGACAGAAATGGAAAGTAAGAAAGCTTCCCCATCAGCTGCATGCCAGGCCTAGTTACAAATGGACGCAGAGAGGCTTCCACTCAGAAGGGCTTTTACCAGGTCCAACCCTTTCAATATTTAATGGAAGAACAACTCATTTGACAGCTCTGAGAAACAGTCTGGAAGAGCGGCACACAAAGCAAAGCATCAATTACCCCTCTCCAGTCTGGTTTCCTTTGGCATTATGAGCAGAGACAGAAAATGTGCCAGCTGAGGACTGCAGACACAGCAGTGGTAGGACTGTGCTACTTGGACCAGCGTGGCTGCAGCATGTTCTTGCACATTGCTGTAATGAATTACAGCTGAGCAACTGCTCTCAAAGTATACCAACAGAAGCCATCCATCTGCCTCTTCACTACTGGTTTTCTGGATTCAGAGCACTGTAGCTCGCAGGATGTTCAGTGCCTGTGTGCCAAGGGGATATGGTAAAGCAAAATCTGCTACCACACTGCTCCACCATTTCCCTCATCTCCTTGGGTTTCCCCACTCTTGAAGGAAGGTGCAATGCAGGCTAGCCTCAGCAAAGTGCTGGTGATCACCAGCTTTGTCCAGCACTTATTGAAAGTAAGTGCAGAGAACTTCCATCACTGGAAGTAGCCAGGGCCAGGTAGGACAGGCCCTTCAGCAACCTGATCTAATGCCAAATGTCCCTGTCTGTGGCAGGAAGGTTGGACTAAGTATCTTTAGAGGTACTTTCTGACCCAAACCATCCTCCGATTCCAACAGATCCTGAGACCAATGCCTTACCTCCTCCTAAACACCAATTCTTCCATCCACTTCTCGCTAAGCCAAACCCTGTTACCCACCAGTCTGAAACTCTCCATCATCTCAGACCATACCTTATATACTAGTCCCACTGCTACAGGGCCCATCTTGCAAACTCCTGGGATTAGTTTCTCACACTGGTGCTAAGATAAAACGCAGGTAACAATTCTGGAGCCTGTGAGCTCTCACCAGACCTCGGTGCTTCCTTGACAACACATTTCATAGGACATCTGCAATCTCCAAGACAAATTTCTCCCTGTGGAGAAAGGCCTTGGGAGGAAGATGTGGCCAAGCTACAGATCGTCCTGCATCAGGGGGTTGGGACTGAGTACACAGCCCATGGTCTCTCTGGCACATCTGAACTGCACATGCTCTGGGAACCCGTCCCACACTCACACAGGCTACACCAGGACAGGGGCTGCATACACCCAGACCTGTCCCAGCCCAGAACCGGGACGTGGCAACATTCCATGATTCAGACACAGGTTCCACGGCTGGCCTTGCAGCTGGAGAAGCACCTCAGCTTTGGGTCCCTCCGGGTAGGAGCAAGGACCCTGGGATGCTTTTCTGCCACTTCCATGCCGTGTGCGCCAGCCCGGGAGTACAGGGCTTCTGCAAGGCATCTACCGCTTCTCCGGGCCATGCTGAGGAAGCTACAGAAGATAACAGCTACATGTGAATCATTTGTGACCGGCCACGGCCCAGGTAGGCAGCTGTGGAACACGGTGAACCTGCCCTCATCTGGCTTAGAGAAAAGAGAACCAAACAGATGAGGTGGGGCTCATCTAATGAGCCTTAATGAGGCAAATACATGGCATGTTGGGGAGGAGGCAAATGAGATGAGTGACTACAGCAACTTCAGCGCTTCTCTTCCACCTGGGGCAAAGGAGTGTCTCTGGATAGGCAGGAACCTCCACCATTGCATCTTCTCAGGAACTGCTCTTGCTATCACAGACATAGGGGAAATGCACCATAATAAAATCACAGAAGGACTGAGGTCAGATTTGACCTCTGGAGGTTTCTAGTCCAGCTCGCTTGCAGAATCTTTTCAAAACCAGATTGCTCTGCTCAGCATCATATCCAGTTGAGATATGAGTATGCCCAAGGATGGGGATCCCACAGGCTCCCTGAGCACCAGCTCCCAGCCGCCTTGCTCCGGGAGGGAGAAGAAGCTTCTTCTCACATCCCATTGAAACTTTCCTCATTGTCCCTTATGGCCATTACTACTGTCCCCCTCACTGTGCGTGTCTGGGACAAGTCTGACTCTGTCCTCTCTTTAAACTCCCTTTTGAAGTGGAAGACTGTAGCTAAATGCCCCTCAGCCTCCTCCTCTCCAGGCTGGCCAAACCCAGCTCTTCTGACCTGTTCCCATGTCTTGTGCTCCAGCACCCAACCATCCCTAGTGACCCTCCTACTGGACCTGCTCCAGTTTGTTGATGTCTCTGTAGTACTGGGCAGTCCCAAAGTGGATGAAGTACCCCCCAGATATGGCCTCATGAGTGCCAAGCAGATAGGAACAATCACTCTCCTCAATTTTTTGCCTGTGCTGGCTCTTGCTAACAGAGCACAGTACTCTGTAATGCTCCAGAACATGGTCTTCATCACACATCTTCACCACGGCAGCCTGTGCAGAGAGAGGCTCCCACTTCTGTGAATCAGGGATGGGCTAGGACTGGATGCCTGAGTCTGAAACAAGTTTAGTGGAGTCTGCCAGGCCTCAGCGTGACTTTCCCAGGTCCAGTCAGAGGGAAAAGCTTCTATTCAGGGAGCAACACAAACGCTTGGGCAGCTGCTATCCGGCAGCTCTCGTGCCTTGGAGCAAATGGCTCCTTCATGGTCAGCTGCAAAGCTAGTGAGGGCCCTCGTTTCTGAGTCCTCACCACTTCCAACGCTGAAAAGTCCTGGTTGTAATTCTCTGCTCTGCCCCCAAGTCCACGTGGGAGACCCACACAAATCCACATTATCACTGCACTGCCATTTTCTACCTGGAAAATGAAGATAGCCATGCTGTCTCATTGCACTCCTTGCCTGTTTCATCTAACTTTACCGAGCACTTTCAGAGGCAGAGACTTCTAAGGAGCTTGGTCCTCCAGCAGTATTTAATGCATGTAATGTAACTGTTGAAAAGGAAGGAGATGAAAACAGTCAAAGTGAACAAAAAGACCATCCAGTCTTGGATAGTGCTACCTGGTGATACTCTCGTCACAAGGCATTCTCCAGCTCTGACAGGGCATCAAGCACTTTGTGACCAGCCTGAACTACAATGCAGAAAGAGCTTTTCTGCCACAGGACATGGTGAAGTGACAAATACAGTGGAGAAGACTGAGAGAGAGAGACACTTTCTGCTGATGATCTCAGCTGAGCAAAGATGGTGAGAGTCTCGAAATATCTAAGCCGACCTTCCTGCGCTGCTGCTCTTGAACCAACCATGTGCAGGTTTCCTCCATTTGGTTTCTGAGTATTTCAAAGCAAAGATTTAACAAACAGCTAAAATGAACAAACCAAAATTACATAAAGAAAGGTCTTTGTTCTTCCGGCCTTTGTGCCAAGCCCTTTCCAGGACCGGCCAGAGTACAGCTGGGCTGCCAATGCCAAAGACTTGCTGGCAGCATTTAACCTGGACCTGTGGGATTGGTCACCTTGTTCCATGAACTGGGACTCCTCTTTGTTCCCTTGTGACAAAAGAAACAGAGCTTTAGGGACCAATTCCAGGCTGGTGACAAATGCCCAGTGCCAAAGTTGCTCCCTCAGCTGCTGGCTTGCCTGGTTGTTGTCCCTTACTCATAGGAGGTGTTGGTACTATGTGCAGTAATGGATGCTGGAAAATAGACCTGCCCTGTGACACAAGAAGGAGATCAGATTGGGATCATCACAGCCCTCAGAGCCATTATAACTTTGAGATGTCACCTCCACGAATGTGTGAGCAGTGGCAGATTTACCCCGATGTGTCTTCAGGTGTATGTGTGCAGCAACGATGCAGATAAAACACAGAGCTTCATTTCCATAGTGGATGAAAACTTACTTTTCATGGCTGAAACCGTTGAGCCCCAAAGACACTCAGAGGCAAACGGAATCATTCAAATCCTTGAAAGGCACTTTCCTACATCCTCTTTATCTGCAATGGCCTCAGACTCTTTAGATTCCTCTTACCGGAGCACTGTGGCTTCTCCAAATTGCTGGAGAAATAAACCAAGCCAAAGCCACCACTGGAGTGCAAAACAAGCGTAGTGAAAATCCACTGGTGTAAAAACGCAGACAATACCTGCCGCAACAAAATCTGCAGCACACAGGGAGGGGAGGCAGTGACATCTCGTGTGATGACCTCTCTGGGCTGGAAGCAAAGGAGGGATGCGAGGCATGCTTCCACCCGTGGTCATCACCCTAAGCCTCCACACAGCCACACAACACTGATCACAGCTAGAGGCTTGTCTAGGTTGGAACTTGGGACTTCAGCACTTTACCTTAACCCACCAGGAGCTGAGCAGACTTCTCTGCTCATGGGCAGCTCCGCAGGATGAATCCATGGGGCTGTCAGAAGCTCTTATTGTCTGGCTCTTTTGCAGCCCACACGGAGCGCAAGAAGCTGCCTGAGCTCAGCTACTGGGAACACTTGGGAAGGATGGGGATCCGGATGTACCCCACCTTCAGGTCTTAACAGCAGAGCCTGCTGGAAATGGTAGAAAAGATGAAGGGAAATAAGGGGAGCAGACAAGAAGGAAATCTGAATTTTCCAGGAGAAATAGACACTCTCAGGCAATACCTGAAAGAAGGTCACAGAGACCGTAAAACCCAGGGCAGCTTGATGAGACAGCACAAGGACATGCCAATTTTGCAGGAAATGGGGAAAAGCTGCCATAACATTCTGGCCTGAACATCTGCACGAGACTGGCAACAGAAGGCAGGCAGTGAGCTACCCACAGCTGAAATGCTTGTGGTGACCCTGTGCATGTGTTACAGACCAGACATCCTGATTTCTTTGAGGACTTCGTATGACGATGAGCCCACTGTGCTTCTTGGGAGGTTTGCCTTGCAGTTACTTGCCCTGTTCTAAAACGCACCCATTATTTTCAGGTTGAAATGTACACACTTCAGCTTCCAAGTGCTGAAGTCTAGAAATGGAATCTTTTCCTCATAGAAGAACTGAACAATCATGAAAATATTTCCTTTTCATCTTCTTCTCTGTTACCTGAGCTCCTTGCGTGCTTCACAGATTTACCAGCCCACAGATCAATCCGACGACTCTCTTCCGAACCCTTCCCAGTTTTCTGTATAAACCTTACTACTGATCGCAGTAGCCAGTAACCATCTCTTTGAGCTCCAGAGACAGCATCCACCTCTTCACTCAGGTTTGCTATTCCTCTGTGTCCAACATGACACTTGTCTAACTCAGCCCAGTCCTCAGCCAGCTTGTGCAGAGCTGCTGCTCCCTCTCTGTGAAGGGACGAGGTAGCTGCTGCTTTCCTTCACTCTGTGCACTTCACTGCTGATGCAGGGTTGGAACAAATGCCTCAGGACCCAGGACACTTCTGCATTTCCTATAACCCCGTGTCGTGCTGGGAGCAGGGTGAGAGGCCCTAGATGCGTCTGAAATCAGCGTCATTAGTAAAATTGCTATGTAAAGCTTAGGGCAATTCATTACAATAAAACTGACAAAAAGCAGCAAGGGGGCATCACACAATGTATTGGGTGAATGGGAAATAAATAGGCCCATTTTCCTCCTTGGTGTTACACCCCTGAGTTGTACCATTTAGAGGCGTTCTTAGGAAGCTTGAGTGTTTCCCTTCCCAACCTATACCCACGATACCAGGTTTTCTCAATCTGGACAAACAAGACCAGGAGTCCTCAGGACATCTGCTGGGGCACCTTCCCCTTTTATTGAAACAGCAAGAGCTTCCATCTGGGAGCTGTTACCTTTCTCCTAGCCCTGCTTCTTCAATATCCCATGGTGACCTCCCTCCTATACCACTTCTACCTTTTCATCACAGAGAGACCAAGAATAAAGATGCAAGAGTCTATAAGGAATCAGTTAACAGGAGAACAAGCAGGCGTCTTCCTCACAGATGTTGCGCAACATAATCTGACATCCTGTGACATAGTCTGGTCCCTTATGCATGCTGGTTCATCCTATCCCAAGGGACCTATCAGGGCTACAAGCATCCCATTCCTAATAAGCTTTGATAGCAGAGGCAAATTTTCCATGTCAGGTCCTGATCTTGGGCCACCACAACTGCCAGGGGCTGCTGCCACTGGTTTTTAGTAGATCTGACTCCCAGTGATGTGATGCTGTTGAAACAAGCCCCCCTCTACCTACACACCAGATAATGTCCACAGCACTTCAGGGCTACTTCAGAACGTCTATACCCGCTGTGAAGCCGCGGAAGGTCACACTGCTCAGGCTGTGAAGCTGGACTGTTGCTCCAAAGGGAATAAAACTGGACTAGACACTGCCACCAGACACAGCAACACTACAGGGAGCAACAGCCCAGGGTATTGGACTCCCCAGGCAGCATCTTCTGCATCAATCCCTGTCTGTTTCATGGGACACCTGCTGGGGGACACCAGGATCTTGCTGCAGCTTCTCTTTCATGATCTTTATACCATCTGAACTGCTGCCAATTGCAGTCAGTCCACCGTTTTGCCCCTAGCCCCTGCCTCCTACATCTGCCACTCCTGCAAGCCTTTCACTCCTTGCCTACCAGTGGGTCAGCACTATTGAGATCCTGGTACAATCAAAGCGCCTCCGCTCCTCTGCTGGCTTAGCTGGTAGAGTTAGGTTACAGGCAGCAAACCCCCTATCTCTGATCACTTTAATACCACTAACCCATGTCATGTCACACAGAGTCAACATTTGCTCTGGAAAACACTCAGGACAGAGAAAGCAAAGCCAAGCTGGCCTGTGGCCTCTCCCCAGCAACACTTGGAAATTACCCAGGGGACACAGAAAGAGAGGTGAACAGCTGGGAGTTTTCCAGCATCTCCTCGGAGCCCTCCCGACAGATCCTGGAGTGTCAGGTTACTGGACCGGGAGCTGCTTTTATTATTATAGGAGAGTCAGCAGGGAATTCTGGCATTTTCAATTACCCACATGCAGAAGCGGCTGCGATCTGGGGTCAGGATTAACTGCATGACCCCCAGCTGAAGACAGAGTGGCAGGGAAATGCACCATGATGCTGCAAGGCACCAGCTAGTCCAGAGGCCATGGGACAGGGCAGTAAATGCGGAGATGTGGGGCAGAAAGTTGCTGACAGAGAATCTGGCAGTGGATGCTTGCAAGTGCCTTGCAAACACGGCAAAGAGAAAGACTTAGGAAGCCTTAGGGTAGTGGGCAAGCTTCTCTTCCACTGCTTTCACCCAGGGACGCAGCCTCACCGGTCACTCAGATAGCTCCAACACATGGGAACAGGATCCCACATGGTAGCAGAGCGGGGCTTCCCCAGTACAGGGCCCTCAGCAGGTCCCAGAGCTCCTTCTGCACTTCAAGCTCCGCACAACGCCAGCAGCTCACTCCAGAAAGACCAAAGGATAAGTGCTGTGATCAGTCATGGAGCAAGGGCTTCCCTGACCTTGGAGCCACAGGGCCTGGAGACATTCAGGCTGGAATCCAGGCTCCAGCAGAGCCCAAACCCCACTGTTTGAACTGGCAGGAGCACACAGGGTCTCCACGCAAGGCTGCAGGCAGCTGAAATAGGCACATGGGGCTTAGACGACCTCTGTTTCACAAGCACGGGCAGAGTAGAAAGCCAGGAAAACTCCTCTGCCCTTCCCCACAGACCTGGGTGCCTTGCCCCAGTAGGTTACCCAGGGAACACATAATCCACATCAGCCCTCACTGCTTGTCCCAAGGCATCCCAGTCCCACACAAGCCCCAGAAGGTGGCTGTCACTGTGCAATGGTCTAGCTGTCCCCAGTCCAGGTCCAATCGCTCAAAGCCCCAGTTCTTCATGCTCTTACTCAGCACAAAGTCCAACTGCATCTAAGTATCTAACTGAAAACTGACTTCTTTGGTTAAACCTCCATTTTTCACCTCTCCAGGTAAAGCACTCTCCTGCCATTTAAGCATCGCAGGCTTTCACACCACAAGCCCTCCTGGAGGATGGATTTGAATTGGAGATGCTTTCCTCTAAGATGAGCACTGAAAGCACCACAGTAAGGAATACCTGGATGAAGAAGCAAGGAAGGGAAGCTTTTCCTTTGTCCTCAGTAGTAACATTGGTGACTGTGCTCTGCACAGGAGGTTGGGCTGGAGACCTCCAGAGGCTCCTCTATCAGCACTTCTGTGTGTGTGACTCTCCTGCCAAAAGGGTTCACCATTGCTTGGACTACCAGAACGTTTGCTCACCCAATTTATTTGCCAATGTCCTCCTCTGTGATGGCTCATTCAGGAGCTACATACGTTTGAAATCAATTACCTCCAGCAGAAGCTGAGGAAAGCCACCCAACATCCCAGGGATGGCAGCACTGGAGCTCTTCACATTCCCCCTCCAGGCAGCAAAAGCACCGGACTTGATAGAGCTCTGGAATCCTGGAATTTCACAGCCTGTGAGGTTTTTGTTTCCAAGGGTCCTGGCAAGGTGGCCCCATCAGGCTGGAACCACACTGCTTGTGTGCGTCGAGGGTCTGGAAGCGTTCCCAGCAGGCGCAGCTTCCAGCCCCTTGAGTTTGTGAGGACTAAAGCTGGAAAATCTTACAAGCATGGCAATGCAGTCCCGAGCTGGCCCTGGCTCTGGCCCCATTGGAATCGGCAAAGGCTTTGGTGTAGATTACAGCCTTTAAAGCAGTCCCTCATGCCACAAGCCCAGTGACTTGGGCCAGGCAGATGAAGGCTTTTGGCTGTCTTTATGCTCTTTGTTTAGTTGAGTTTGCAGCATTCATTTGCATGCTGCCATCCTGCCCATGGAGGAGGCAGGGCTTTTCACTCAGCCCTGAGAGGAGGTACTCCTCCAGAGGATCCCAGCATCCCGCCACACAGCCTACTGGAGCGGGACGGGGGTCGCACAGCACCAAGGTCTTCCCCACCTCCTGCTTTCCCTTCCCCATGGAAAGCTCATCTGCCGCAGATCAAGGCACTGTCATCAGCAAAATGACACCTAATGCAGACCATCCCCTCGGCCGCACTGAGTCTTGCTAATCTGAGGCTGAACTTGTTCCTCTGCTCTCTTTCATGGAGGACTCCACCAGGCTGGTCTTTCTTTTTGTGGAGGGCAAGTTTGGAAGCATCGGAGGGTATCTGGAAAGAACATTTACTGCCCAGCCCTACCAATGCAGCAGGCTCCTGCACACTTGCCAGAGGCTGTGATGAACACGCACCGGGCTGCAGCCAGACAGGCAGGTTGAGGATACTCCTGCCTGAACCCCATCAGATAGAGACATCATTTTACACATAGACAGGACTACTAAATCACAGGGACTCCTGGATGGACCAAGCGACAACCAGCCAGGGGGCTGCGTTAAACCTGGCTTGCTACAATCATCTATTATGGTCCACATAAACACGCCACTGAGCAGTGTATGCCCAGCTATCCAAGCACTGCGATCCTGACACTGGCCTCCCCTATCTCTGCAGCCTTGCTTACCTGCCTCCAGCATCTCCACCTGCCTGACGCTGGCACTTGGTACCATGTGAGCAAGCAAAGCATTTCGCACTGTGGGCTGTGTTTGCCAAGCGCAGCAGTGAAGAGAAATCATCCCCCTTGAACACATAAGCAAAAGGTAAGCTCCTGAGCCACTCCATCAACTCTCAGCAGCAGGGACAGCAGCACGTTGTGGGGAGAGGGAAAGGGCTCACCAGGAGGAACTTGCCACCCCATTCATCATGGATGGGCTTTTGTTTTCTGCCCGAAGTCAGCTCCAGATGCATTGGAAGAGGTTTATGAAGTTCCAGGCAGGTGCAGGAAAAATGACCCTCAAATTCAGAGTAATTCATGCAACAGGGAAGCCTGAGTGAGAGTCAGCAGGGGGAGAAGCCCACAGAGCTGGTAGCAGGCAGAGAAGGGCATCTGCTAGAAAGGCTCTAGCAGTGCAATCCGTACCCTGCTCTGCCAACATCCCCCAGCTGCATGAAGAGGAGTGCTAAAGAGCCAGCAGCTGGCAAAACTCCTACCATCTGGGAACCCTGGCTGCAGACGGCCTCCAGCGGGCAGAGAAGGGACTTGGACACGCAGGGTCCCTCCGGAGCACTCGCCATGGTGCTGCAAGCCAGGGAGATGCAGGGAAAGCAAGGGGCTGGGCCACCAAGTGACAGGAGGAGGGCAGCAAATGTCAAGCTGCAGCCATCAGGTTTCAGGGGCAACAGCCCTGTGCAGAGGCAGTCAGGGTGAAGGTGGGAGCTGTGGATGAAGGAAAGCGAAGAGAGGGAGAAGGGCTGCAGAGCCAGGATGGTTACGTGGGTCCACGCGCAGGGTAAGGTCTAGGTGTTAATGCTGGATAACAGAAGCAGCCATGAGGATGTCAAGGGTTCAGGAGCCTAGGAGCCAGCCAAACAGTCACAGAAATACATCCAGTGAAGTCCCCAACAGAAGAAACATGGCATTTAAGGGACCTCAGGAATAGTCTTAAAGTAGCTCAGCAGACACATTCCTTGCTCTGTCACACAAACAGGCTCCCCTGGCTCCCTCCATGTGGGAGACGGCTCCACAGCTCAACATTTCTGCTTTTCCACCTCTCAGCATCTTCCTGGAGGTATCATGGTCCTTCTCTGTCCTAACTGCTTGCGTCAGTTTTCTGCACAAGAAATACTCTACCAGACTTTGAAACATCAAGGAGTATGGGACTGCTTCTCACTGACCTCAGTTAGGCACCTCAGTCCAGCCTCCTGGTTCCCCATGTGGGTGGTAGTACTCTCCCATTTAGGCACTTCCTGGACAGCCTTTCAGCTTTACCAGTAGAAAAAATCAGTGATGCTATTGGGGAAAAACCAATGTTAAACACAGTCATGTACAAGGACTTGATGGGCCCTCTATCTCTTCATGTGTCAAGTCAAGACTGGCTGCCTTTCTGAATGATGTTTAGCCAAAGACAGGACTGAATGTGAGGGTAATTCATATGCAGATTGATCTAAAACATCTCTTGGCTTGAACCTTTGTGTCATGGGTTCAGCAGTAGCAGTCATTTTTCTCCCTCTTGGTAGCTGGTGCAGCACTGTGTTTTTAATTTCGTGCCCTTATATAACACGTATATAACTTAGTATAACAAAGTATATATAACTTAGAGATAACTTATATACTTATATACTTATATAACTTATAACTTATATACTTAGTATATAACTTTGTATAACAAAGAGCAATGGCCATAAATCATAGCTTGGGAGGTTCATGTTGAACGTAGGGAAAAGTTCTCTCAAGGGGGAGAACCCTGGGAAAAGTCTCTGGACACATGGGGAGATCTCTGCCTTTGGGAATTACCAATAAGTGTCTACCCAAAGACATGGCTGCCCTGATGTATTGCTGGCAGTAGTCCTGCCTTAAGTGGCAGGCTGGATGAGAGATCCAAGATGTTGAGGTGCTGCAATCTCCTGCCTTTTACTTCTATACTGAAGACAACCAGAAATGGACATTCATAGCTTTTAAGGTCTGGAAAGCTCATTCCACCTTTTCAAGGTGATTTCTGCATACGCTTCCCCAGGTTGTTTCACAAAGTAATTCCTGACTGCAGCCAGCTCAGGGCAAGGCTGAGAGCAGCATGAGAGAGAACAGGAGATGCTGAGTCCTACTTGCGTCCAGAAGAGTGCAGGCCACTGCTGTGCATCCCTCTGAAGGAGGAAGCCAGCCAGATCCTCTGATGAAAGTGAGAAGATAAAAGCAAGAGTCTGTGCGCCCCTGGCAATACAGTTCTCCCTCTGTCTAGCCTGCAGCATAACTAATGTGACAAGCAAACAGCAAGCTGGATGGCTGGTGAGAAGTGCTAATCCCTACCAACCTTATGCCTTCACTTTGCCTGCTACCCTGGTTCCACTCCTTTCTCTCCTCACCTGACCCCTCCATGCCCCTGCTGCATTTGGCAGTAAAGCTGCAAGGGACTTTTCCTGGTTGAAGGTGAGGGAAATATCCCCCTGCACTTCCCAGCATCTCTCTTGCCTGGGCTGCATCACTTCTGGCTGAGCTCCCTACCCTTGCGCAAGGGCCAGGTCAGACTCAACCCAATCACAGTACATTCAGAGCAGAGCAAAGCCACGATCCATGTGCTAGTTTTGGACCACTGAAGCATTCAACTGTCCTTGAGCTCACAGGCACCTCTGAGGCTTGTCAGGACAGTCCTGTCCAATAGACACTGCCTGGTTGGGATGCAAGCCCCTGGTTGGGATGATAGCCACCACGATGCAGGAGTACAAACCCTAATGGCACAAACACGACGCACATGTGTGAGCTGCGCATCTCCCCAGCCAAAGGACCCATTTCATGACATACTGCTGTGAAATGCCACCCAGAATAATAAAGCAAAAAATTCCTAAGTTATCTGGACCCATAGAAAGGGAGAAGTGCCACTTAACTCTGCCACTGCAGATGCTCCTCCTGATGGGTTCATCAGGAAAGTGTACCAGTTTCCTCTGTCACACACTAGCTTGTATTCACACTGTATTAGGTGCTTATAGCTCTTTTTGGCTCTGTTTGCAGCCAAGAGCCTCAGCCATCAGAGTAAATCCTCCCTTCTAATCCCAAGTGACACAAGAGTCACTCACAAAAGGCATATGCTCCCCAAAACCTGGATGTTCTTTCCTCCATCACCGGCAGGTCTTAAATTCATCTCTGGATATTCCAGAGCCCAGGGCTCTTTCCTCCCTTCTCGGATCACAGAAGTCACAGTCTGTTATCAAGAGGTACCCTACCCATGTGCTATTTATGTCACCCCTGCCCAAGGAGCCCTTTCGCTTGATGACTTTCCCAGGGCACTCAGCCAGCCACAGTGTGGATGGGGTCTGCAAATCCTCACAGCACCAAGATTCTCCCCCCCCACCTTCCTCAAAGAATGGCCAAAAATTAGCAAGCAGGGGCTGCGTGTTGTCACCAGCAAGAGGGTTGAAACTTGGCATGGCTCTCAATTAGTCAAGTGTCATTATCCTGAGTGCTGGGCCATGTTCAGCTCCTTAACCCCTGGCTTCTCTCCTATGCCTTCCCTCTTGGGATGCTGGCATGGCTCTCAACCACCCTCTTGGCATAGATCTTTTGTTCTGGGATGGCTGAGAAAAGGCTTTTTAGTGGCACCCGATCTCTGAGCAATGGGCCACTAAATGGTGTGCCTTGTTTTCTTTAGCCCCATCATGGTCCCTTATAACTGGGCTGTGACAGATGGCAAGTCCTGGATCCCCCTCCTTGGAGAGTTGCTGAGCTTTGGGCAAGAGGAGCCACTCAGCCGCAGGATGCAATAGGCAGGCAAGTAGAGGGTGAGTTGGGAGATGTACAGCATGGAGCTGGAGGTCAAGAAGATGCCTGCTGAGAAGAGCAGAGAGAAAACACAGCCTAGGCTCGGAGGTGACAGAAGGTATTTCATAGGAAGGCAGTGGAAACCATGCAGAGTTTGCTGGAAGGAGTAAATTCCAGTTGGCTGAAAAGCGAGTGGTAGGCAAAGAGGTGGTGGGAAGAGGATGCTTATTCCAAGCTCTTTTTATTCCTATTCTGCTGGTCCTGGTCTTTTCTGACTTTCTATCTTGTAAGAAAAGGAAGCATCACACGTCCTGTTCTAACAAAACCCTGCCCTTCGGGATGTTAAACACCTCTGGTCTTTACAGGACACTCACTGCAAGAGAAAGGTCCAGGAAACCTGCCTCCAAGCACAGGCGGGTGCTGGCTGCTCTCTTTCAACCAACCTTCTCCTAAGAAGAGAGGTGGCCTGTCCCTCAGGGCTCCTCTCTGCACCATGGTGCCTGGACTGCTCATTGTTTTGTTGGTGGGTATGAGAAGATGACATTACAGCGAAATGCAAAGGCCAATCTGGATAGCCTAAGGCCAGCATCAACTTGGGCAACGCAGAACAAGAGGATATAGGCTGAGAAGGAACTCGAGGGGATCCAGCCAAGGGTGACCAAGGCAGCCTGGGGCACAGGGCTTATGACAAGTGGAGAGAGCTGGCCTGATAATGGAGACATTAAGGGTGAATTTAATCGGAGCTACAACTGCTTAGAACTCCATTAAAAGAGGGTGGAAACTCACTCTTCCCAGCAGGGGTAGGTGATGCAACAAGGGGCACAAGCCGGGCACAATCAGGCTGGAAATTATGCCAAGTCTTTCCCAGGGGAAAGACTTAGTCCTGAGAGAAGTTAGTGGTGAAGGCTTCCAAAACTCAGCTAGAAAAAGCTACAGCAGACCTACTGCTGCTGATAGTCCCACTGCAAACAGGAGGGTGAAGCAAAGACCCAAGATGTCCCTTCCACAAAACCTATGGGGATCTCATGCCCCAAATCAGGCACGGCAGCATGACTTTGTGGCTCAGCATCAGCATCACCTGCACCACATGAAATTCGTTTTAACCAAGGCTGGCACTCAATGGGGACTCACACTGTGGCCAGCAAAATTATCAGAGACGTTGGGAGATGATATAAAACCACGGCTGTCAAATTGTTCATAAAGTGTCCAAAGTGGCAGAATTGGGAATGAAAACTGCGCGGAGCAATGACCATGGACTGATGGCTGAGCTCATGAGAACAATTAGAAGGTTGTGCTTGGGTTTGGTAACCAAAATGTAGGTCTTGCTTCCAGAATGGGAGACTGCATAGAGGAAAGCAACATCTGAAGGCAACAAGACAGAAGGCACCATAGGGAGGTAAAGACCTGCCTGCATGGCTAAGTGAGGCAGCCCTTTACACTTGGATGTGTGAAGGGACCAGCAAGGACAGTAGTTTATCCACAGCAGAGCTGCTATGGAGTGCAATATCTAACTCAAAAAATTATGTTGAAGAATAAAGAAGTTTCCACAAAGATCCACGTTCTGGAAAGCCACCTCATAGGAAGAAAGGATCAGTTTGGTCTAATTATGCCTTAGGGCTCATTGACAGAAGCCACCCACCATCTGTGCCTACACGAGGAGAAATGTCCTAATGCAACACCACGCAGCTAAATAAGTTATGCTGATGTAAAGGCCAATGTCAGTGAAATCCAGACCTTGTTGGAGAGGGGTGCAGCAGTAGTGACCACAGCCATCTTTCTCTGGAAGAACAAGGTGAATGGTGTCTCACCTTCTTGATCTCAGGTTTTCCTTTTGGGATGACAGTCACCATCACACCACCACAGTCACCAGCCACACTCAGCAGGTACCTGCTGGCTGCTCTGTTTTCTTACTTCTCATTTCTCACTCTCTCACAGCAGCTTTTCCCTGATATGCTGGAGCACTTGTGATACCTGAAGGTGCTGATGCTGGTGATGCGACGCCTCTCCCCAGCCCTGAACTCACTGAGCACGGGTGGTGGTCCAACAGTGATCCATTTATCCCTGGGTGGACCTCAGCAATTTGGCCTTGCTTTAAACCATGCCATCCCATCACGCATTAACTCCATCTCTTCCTAAGATGGAGCTCCAGCTGGCTACTCAACCCAAAGGAAAGGCAAAGGGAGGCTGTAATGCTTCTTCCCCAGGCCCATCACTTCCCTCCCGCTGCAGCTTTCCTCTTCCCCCAACACTCTCCATTCTCCTGTCCCAGCTCTGCTTTTGTGTCTGCAGCTTCTCTTACCAACTGCTAATGATCTACATCAAGGCTGCCAGGCAGTGCTGAGTGTAAGCAGAAGAATTCAGATCCCCTAATTACAGAGGAATTAGCAAGCAGACAGTTACTGTTTAGTGCTAATGAACAGATATATTAAGAGAGACATCACACAGGCTGAGAAGTGTGAGCCCTGATAATAAAGGAGTGTCAAACAAGGAAAACACAAGGAGGAGGATCCAGAGGACTGAGAAGGATTCACATGCAACTCAGGTCTCTGACTGCTAATGTGGAAGTAGCCACCGGCAGTACATGAAGGTAACAAGCACACCAGACAACTGCAAAATGCAAAACCTGAGCATTAAATAACTCATCTGGAGGTGTGCAGCGCTCCTTCCCGTCCCCAGGTAGCATTGCACCCACTCCATCCCCATCAGCCATCTCTGTAAAGGAACCTGCAACAAGCCACCATCCCAGGCCATCTCCTCTCTCCTCATCCTGTGGGATATGTTCCTGCTCGCAGCCAAACCACGGTTCAATGCTGTGCTAAATCTGCCTTCAGGGCTTCTGATATGGTATTGAAAACACTGACCCTCGGGGCTCCCCAGCTAACTTGAGATCAGAGGTCGCTCTGATGGTTCATGGGTGACCAAGACATGTTTGCAGGCTACCTCTGTCTTGGCACTCTGCATTCCTATCCAAGTGATGCCCATCCGCACCACTGTGGCTGCTTAACCCCAAACCATGCACATTGTGTCCCCTGCAGCTAGTACGCACCACGGTCTCCAGGCAATCCAGCGGAAACGCAATCATTCACAACTGCCAAACTCAGTCTTAAAGGTCATGTCATGCCCAGGGCAGCCTGGGGCATGTTCACACAACCCCACACGTTTGATGCAGCGCTCAGAGAGACCACAGAAACTTGTTTCCTCCCACACATGCTTGTATCTTATTGACATGCTTCCACCATCCAGAGTAAGCAAAGCCCCAGTGTGTGCTCCAGCTCCAGCTGGCTTCCAGGTGGGCTGTGGAGAGCAGCCTCTGACCAGCAGCATCCTGCAGCATCCTACCACCAGCAGAGCTGCTGCAGCCACTCTGACACATCCCTTCCCTCAGCAAAACCACCTTGCACAGGGGGAGCACAGCAAACCCCCATGCCAGCACAGAGCTGCAGACCCCAAATGAAACTCTTCCAGCTCCGCTGCTTGGTGGTCTTCCCCAGGGAGACTCTGCAGTGGCACAGGACCTGGGGCAGATCTCCAGATGGTCATCATACGTATCCATCTCGTAGCCTCACTGCTGTGCAGCTTTCCTTTGCTTTCATGGCCTGCCTTGGCTTTCTTTGCAGTCAGAACAGAGATTGCAGCTTGTGTCAAAATGACAGAGCTAATGTTACCTTCCCTCCTTAAGAAACAGGAGCAGCAGCGGCTGCAGCAAGGCTGCCAGCAACAGTGAGCACTGCAGCTGTGTCTGCAACACACCCCACCTTTTCACTCAACTTGAGGTGTTTTTCACAGCTCAGCCTTGGGCTTCATCCAGAAATTGCCGGGCCCATGCAGTCTGGTCATCGCCAATCTGCAGAGCACGCAGCACCATGCCCCGCCTCACCCCACCTCTTCAAGCTCCGCTCACCCCACAGGGTTTCACCCACCACCTCTCAACCAGGAGACTGCTGCCCCCCACCCCTTCCTGGAGAGGTCTGATGGGAGACACGGGGCCAGGTCTTACCAGCCTGGTTGGTGGTGATGTTCACCGATGCAAACTGCGGGGAGAAGGGGCTCTGGTCGGTGACGCCATTCACTGCCTGGATCTCGAAGGTGTACTGGGTGTGAGCCAGCAGGTCACTGATGTAGATGCGGGGCTCCGTCAGGCCCAGCTGGCGTGGAGCGAACTGCACGTTGTCCCCACAGCGTGTGCATGCCCCACGGCCAGAGCCAGCAGCTCTTGCAGATGATGTTGTAGACCAGGTCCTCTCGGCCCCCCAAGTCTCGTGGTGGGGTCCACTCCAGCATCAGAGATGTCTCGTTCACACTCGAGATGACGGCCTGGGGGGCAGATGGGATAGCTGTAAAGGGAATAGACAGAAAGGTGTAAGAGCCAGAGCCCTGCTCATCACTATAGGGCCATCTGCACCCCCTCCTCTTCCCCATCCCTGCACAGGACTCTACAGTGGGCATGTGCTGAGCTGGATGCTTCTCTTGGTGTCAGGGATGTGTCCAGCAAGCTGGACACCCAAAGGCAAACGTGGCAACAAAACCTGTCTTCCTAACCCAGACTGATGTGATTATGTGGCATTCCTGGCAAAATTCACCAGTTACTTCTTAGAGCATTTCTGATTTCTGGCCTTTGCACTCATGTGCCTCATGCCAAGACGCAGCTCTTCGTCATCTGAGTTACAGCCCTAGAGTGAAGCCATCCCACTTCCTAGAACAGCACAAAACAACCCACATTTCCATCCTCTCCGCACATGCAATGTTTGCAAGCACAGACTGTCCCAAGGTAAGAAAGACCCATGGCTGCAAGGCTCCTCTGGACAAGGTCATCTGAGCCCCTGTGACTCCTCCAAAATCCCACTGAGGCAGATGCCTTTGGCTGATGAGCACCTCCTTTCCCAGCCACGTGCAGCCCCTCCACCCCAGCTGCCTAGAGCTCACATACTGGTGCACGGCATGTCGATCGGATCGGCATCTGCCCGGTAATATCCATTTCGGCACACGCAGTTCGTGGCCCCTTCTGAAGTTGTCCGGCTGTTAATCGGGCAATGGACACATCCTTCATCCCCTTGGCTGGCCTTAAACGTCCCCGATGGGCAGCCTGGAAGAGAACCAAGAGCAGCGGTAAGCAGCGAGGACCGGGGCTGGCGGGGATGCCCGGAGCCTGGCAGTGCAGCCAGGAAACACCCTCCGGGGCTCTGCAGAGTCTGAAGCCAAGACTGACAAATTGAAGTAAACAAAGTGGAGAAGGAGCAGCTGGTTTTCAGGCGCTGAGGGGGCAGGAGCTGCTGCTTGCGCTGCCTGCAGACATCAGGTCCACATGCAGACATCTCCTCCTGCTATTCTGCAGCCATGAGGGCAGAGCAGGGTCCACGTAGGGAGCCCTATGAATGCAAAGGGGATTTTGAGCCATTGCCACCTAAGATGCAAGCAGCGGTACCAAGTCAGACCACGGCCACCAACAGCGACCACCCAAGGAGCAGGGCACAATCCAGGCACATGCACTGGCCACGATACACCCCCACACTCCAACAGCCTATAGCCCAGGGAGTTTCTAACAGGCAGGCTCTTTGCATTTAACATCTCTTGTGGGATGTTTCTTCCACTGAGCTTGCCAGTCCTTTTCTTATTCCATGCAAATGTTTTGCACCCCTTTTATCCCGCAGCACAGAGCCCCAAGGTGCAACCACAGCCTGCATGAAGGAACTGCTGCCTTCTGCTTGGAAGCTGCCGTTTCATTTGACGCAACTTCACACCTGCAGTGGCAACGATCAGTCAATCACCATCCATCTTCTCCATGACCTCTAGGGTTGCACAAATCTCTGTCATGCCTCAAGCAAGCCTGCATAACAACATTCGCTATTTTATTCTCTACTCTTTTCCCATAATTTAGCGTCTAAACTATTCTTTATCCACCACCGTGTCAACTGGACTACTCATTATAGCCCCAGGGTCTCGTTCCTTAGAGACACTGGGCCAACTCAGCCTATCTCTGTGTGTTTGTGCAAAGTTTGGGGTTATTTTCTCCTACTCGCATCACCTCGAGTCTATTGAATTCCAATTACCTTCTCATGCCCCAGTCGCACTGCCTCATAAGGTCCTTTTGCAACTCTCCACAGCCAGCCCTTGTCTTCACTACTTGGAATCATCAGCAAATTGTCACTTTTTTGCCATGACCAGCAGCAGCGTGCTGGAGTCTACCTCCACTGGGGCTCAGATCTCTAAGCCACTCAGAGATGAAGAAGATGCTCCAGTAGCAACAGTAGCTCAAATACATGTGTAGTTCAGCCACACAGGGTTGGTGAGGGTGGCATGAGGCATGCATCGCGCCTACAGCGGATGACTGTTGAAGGCTGGACCACGATGTGAAATACAGGATTAACAGATACGGCACAGGTAGCTAAAAACATGACTGCAAAGCTTTACGCACCACAAAGTCCATTCTAAGTCAGGGGATCACCAGTGCCATAGCACAAACTTGGCTTTAAGCATTTATCCGCACGGCTCTCGGTGATTACTCTTGGTCGCGACTTTCTGCCGCTGTTAATTTCATATGCAGCACAAAGAGCCCGGGGGGTTGGCAGGTGGTTTCTGCACTGAAACGAGTTAAACAAACTTCTCCTTCAGTTCACTGCCAAGGCGTTCAGGAATGAGGAAGATCAGAGAAACAGCCTGGGAAACACATGCGCTCAGGGCTGCTGTAAGCAAGAGAAGTGCTCACAAGTAGCTACCTTTTCCTTAGGGGGAAAGAAAACGAGGAGAGGCCAGTTTTCATCTCCCTTCCTTAAAATTATCTTGAGTTTCCAATGAGAAAAGCTCTACAGAACAATACCATGAGGCTTTCCTGCTTGCAAAATCACTCCTGCCTCCTACAGCCAAAGAACTGCTGAAAACCTGGCTTCTCCTCATGTTCCTGGGTCCCTCCACCCTCGTTGTCCCCCTATCAGCCATGCATTTGACTCTATTTCTGACCCTATTCCCACCATGTCCGTTGGTACAAACCCATCTCAGAGGGTGTTAAGCTGTTGGGAGAGGTGATGGATGCATAGTTCTCTGTTAGAGAGAAGGGATGTTGGCTCTGTAGCGGAAATGGTAACAGGGTCCAGGTACTAATACCAGGTTTTTGAAGCATGGTAAGACCAACACACAGAATTGCCCTAGTGTGAGATCCAGGATGAAATACAAGGTCATCTAATCAAAAGCATTTAAAGACAAGGGCCTCTTTCAGCTTCTTGAGGCTTACTTCAACAACTTTCCTGTAAGGCGGCTCCTGCATCAAGACAGAGATACAACAGAAAAGTGCCACTGCTGAGATTGAGTAACTGGCCCCAAGAGATAAGACTACTTTCTCCAGGTTTGGCCTGGCACAGGCTGATGGCTGCAGTTTAATACTTCTGCATCTTCCGCTCTTAGAACAAACAGCTTTTAATTCGGAATCCACCCAATTTCTTGTTTCCAGAGTAAACAGCAAATCAAACCTGGAATCTTCAGGCAGGGGCTAAACCCTCTCCTGTTTGAACAGCCCGGATGCTCTCCTCACTTGCTGGAAGATATGAGGACACCTCAGTCTTCTGCCCCAGGTGGAGACAGCAGCTTTGGGTCATGCTGCTTCCCCTTGGACTTGCAACGAGGGCAGAGGCAGAGCATCCCTACAAACTGCTGCTTGGGAAGAGGGAACTGAAATGCTGAAAGCATGGAAATTTTTACTGTCAGAGCATCCCTCATCCCAGGAGGGCGATTACAGTGACAGTGGTTTCAGATCTATCACTGAAGCAGGGGTGTTGCAGCTTCCCACGTGGTGGGTTCCTGCATCTCCAGCACCAATCAGAGGAATGCTAATAGGGGCTCACAGGAAACATATGGACCTTTAATTGCCTCACTGCTGCATACAGGCATGGATGGCTGCCTCACCAGAGCACAGCTTCAAGACAGCAGTGGGTTTGCTAAGAGCACTGGTAGCTCTCTCAAACAAGGTGTCCTCGTTTCCCACCCACTCATTCCCAGGGCACAGAAGGGTGGTCATGTCTGGGAAGGCACGTGGTTTGGGAAGGGAATACCATGGATAGGAACCCATGAACGGCCCTGCCCTTCCCTGCAGGAGGACCACACCACGGATCTGGGGGGCCACTTCCACAGCATCTGCTGCTGGAGGCAGTGCTGGCGGGAGGCTTCCAGCCCTTCTTCCAACAGCACTGCCGACCCCAAGGCAGCTTGGTGGAGAAAGGCACCCTGTAGCTCAGTCTGAAGGAAAAGCTCTTGATGAAATGTGCAGATGGGGCCACAGAGGGGTTCGCTGCCTTTCTCCAGCCAACTTAATCCGGAGTGAGCTGAGCAGGCTCCAATCTCCTCTGCATCAAAACCTGCCCTGGCCTTCAGAGCCCACCCCACACCACCTCTGCAAAGAGCTCAGAGCAACCAAATATGTCTCGCAATAAAGGTTTCCGAAATGGCACCTTCACTCTGTGCTAAGGGCTCTCCCCAGCTCCCTTTCGCCTGGCTTTTGTCCCTCCTGGCAGCAAGGTTCCTTCCACTCGAGCAAGGCGTTTTTAACAGCTGATGGAAAACAGGCAGCCCTGGCTCTGTCAGTTGGGATCTGCCAAGAGTATTAAACCCCCAACCTTATCTCCCAGCTGCCTCTCTTCTCCCTCGGGGATGGAGGCAGGGGGCAGGCAGGCTGGCGCTGCAGCCTGACACTGGCAGCATCCCTGGCGCTGGTTTCCTCAGCCACATCCTGCCTCCTGCCCTCCCCTGTGCTTTGGCTCTCCCACAGCCCTCCCTGCTCCAACTGGCGTCTAAATCACACTGCAAACCCTACACAAGCCTCTGGCTCCCCTGGCCACGCGCCACGGGACATCCTCTGCACTGACCCCATGCCAAGTGGGTGCCAGAGATTTGCTCTTATAAAGAAAACGTGTCCTGGGACACCAGCACCTCAAGGGAGGTGTTTTCCCCTGCCAGGCACCGAGGATGCTGCTGAAGCTAGACTGTGGTTGCCCAGTTTAAGGGCATTATGAGGAATGAGGATCCAGTAGAGGGCCACCAAATGGCCAGCCCTGGGACACAGAGTGTACAAGGAGAGGTGGAAAGAGCTGGGATGGCTTACGTGGGGTAAGGGGGGCAACGGACTGCAGCTGCAGCTATCTGGGGTCAGATGCAAAGGCAGACGCAAACACTTCTCGGAGTGGCAGACTCTGCATCAAAGGACAAGGACCACAAGTTCAGACAGGGCAGCAGGAAATGCTCCTTCTCCAAAGGATGGTGCAGGTCACAGTGGTGCATCTCCTCCCTTGCAGGAGAGTCAGCTAAACACTGTGGCTGTCTTGAGCAAATGCTGGCGGCAGCCCTGCTGCAAGCGGGAGGCTGGGCCCCAGACCACAGAGCCTCCTCCACCAGCATTTCCAGGTCTCTACTGCTCGTGGTGTATTTATGATGTTGTCCAGCGCAGAAGATTATTATGTCCAAGCAGCTCTAAATTTACCCCTTTTTCCCTTCATCAACCATGCCCTTCTTCTTGCAAGATGAGGTGGGTGTTGTAATAACATAGTCACTTTTCCCGTATTCTTCTCCCTTCCGCCCCTTGCACCTTGACCTTGGTTTAAGCTCTGCACAGCAAACGGGTCTCACTTTGTCTCACCTGCAAAAGTTGCCCATTCTCTGCTTGTTCCTATCCGCAGGACTTCACACGATGGTGTTTGTCACCTTAGCAGAAATCTGGCCTCTGGACAACCCAAAGGAGCAATGCTGCCCATTGCCTGTTGGATCTGCTTACACTTCAGCCATGGCATCTTCAGCCTGGACATTTAAGTGCTGGAGGGAAGAGGACTGAATCCTGGCTGCAAGTGTAGGAGGCAGGTGGTAAAAGTCAGGCTCCTTGGCCTTCACATTGGAGTTGGCTGCTAGAGAGGATCTCCAGATACCACATCTCTGCACTCATCCTTCCTGAGGCCACACAAGTCCTCCAGTTTCCCTCCTGATAAATGTAATTAACAGCCTACACTGTTACCTCATACTCGAGATAAGCATTTAATCCCATTGCCAGGTGCTGTCACTGCCAGCAATTCCGACAGCATTTGGAGTCCAGAGGATAGAAACACAGAAGGGAAAACAGGGTTAAATGAGATTAACTGAAGGTGAATGTGCTCAGCTGACTTCGATGTGGATTAAAGAGTTGTCAGTAAAGGAAGTCACAATACACATGTTCATGTTTAACCCCATCATTCTCCCCAGGATAGAAATCGAAGCAGATGACACAGGCCTGCAAAAGCATCCTTCAACAACTGGTGGCTTTTAGATAGGTCCCCATGCCATTGACTGGACCAACCTCCTGCACCTCCCCAGCAACTGGAGATCAGCTGGGTCACACCATCTCACAGCACACAGGTACCACGGACTCCAAAACCAACATCCCCTACAACAGTGCTCTCCACAGGTGCCCTCCAAGCAACCTCATCTGCCTCCTGGCTTCAGCCCAGGGCTCCCTCAGACACAGCCTCCTTGGAAGTGCCCCAGACATGGATTTCCATGCCGCACCTCGCCTGTCTGCAGCTAACAACCACCAGCATGACACAAGAGGTCACCTCTTATTCCCACCATCATCCAACCTTTCACTTGGTCCATGGGCACAGGGGCAGCACTGGGTCAGCGTAGGGCTGTGATAGGACCTTAGTACTGGGGTGTGACAGAGGTTTGGAGAGGACTGGGCAGAGCAGAGTAATGCCCTGCTTTGGGAGCTCCCCAAAAGAGGATGCTGTAAAGTCCTGCAAGGGACATACAGTCCTGGCCTCCGAGCCAGACTGTGCTCAGCCCAGCCCAAACAAGCTCCGAAGACCAGGAAAACTGCACAGCCCTTCTGGACACCACGAAACTGATAGCGGTCATCGCAAACTGACCCTGCAGCACAGCCTGGGCCGAGGCAGTCACAGTGGCCTGCTCTCCGGCAAGAGCATCACCAGCCTGCCAAGCCAGGACCACGCTGGGCAGGGAGCAGCCTCACCCAAACCCTTGCAGCTCCCAACAGGGCTGAGTCCTCGCGCCGGGGGCTTCCCAGCAAATCCCCCTGCAGCGTCCCAGCGCTCGCCAGGTCATGTCCCCGCAGGCACCCTCAGAAGCGCAAGCAGCTGGCAAGGCAGATGCGGCACCAGTGGGATCCACACCTGCAGCCCCCTTGCCGACCGGCTCTGGGCGGCACATCCATCAGCAGGAAGGGATTTGGCTGTCAGGGAAACACGCCTGGAATTTCTTACGTGCCCGGTCAGCTTGGTTCAGCCTCCCCAACCCATCACAGGGACTCTTAAAGAGAAATGGAAAGCTTTCTGACCCTACCTGAGCACTGGGGTACTGCCAACATCATAGAATCACAGAATCACAGACTGGTATGGGTTGGGAAGGACTCTGCGATCACCCAGCTCCAACCCCTGCAACGGGCAGGGACACTTTCCACTAGACCAGGCTGCTCCAAGCCCCTGTGTCCAACCTGGCCTTGAACACTGCCAGGGATGGGGCAGCCACAGCTTCTCTGGGCACCCTGGGCCAGCGCCTCAGCACCCTCACAGGGAAGAACTTCTTTATCTCCAACCTGAACTTCCCCTGTTTCAGTCTGAACCCATCACCCCTTGTCCTATCACCACAGCCCCTGATGAAGACCTTTTCTCCACCATCCTCGTAGCCCCTTCCCGAAAGTGGAAGCTGCTCTGAGGTCTCCACGCAGCCTTCTCTTCTCCAGGCTGAACAGCCCCAACTTTCTCAGCCTATCTTCATACGGGAGGTGCTCCAGTCCCTGAGCATCCTCATGGCCTCTTCTGGACTTGCTCCAACAGCTCCACGTCCTTTCATGCTGAGGACACCAGAACTGCACACAGTGCTCCCAGTGGGGTCTCATGAGAGCAATATTAAGGGGCAAGATCCCCTTCCTTTGACCTGCTGGTCACATCCCCAGAGTATAGGCAGCAAAGACCATAATCCAGCATTTCCCCTGCCAGAGCCACTCAGCAGACACCTAAGGGGAGAGGACTTCCCTACTGCAAGGAGACACGGAGTATGTTTATCATGCTGCTGTAGGCCACAGGAGACTGCAGCCTCAAAGGCACAGCTCACAGCTCAGTTCCAGAGGCCAGCATCCCTGAGTGAAGCCAAACCTAGGTGGCAAGTATATAGGTTAGGAGCACAGCTGTGGTGGCAACAGATGCTCTGGACACCCTCACTCCTGCAAGCACCCGAAGAGCACTCTAGGATGTAGCTCCAAGACCAAGCTCAGCAGCCAGCAGTGCTCTCCTGGGGATGCTGCGTGCTGCCGTCCAGGAGCAATCCCAGTCCAGCACATGGGTGTGATCAGGATGCTGCCCGCACCCATACAATCTCAAACTCAAACCCTTGCCTTCGTGGCTTGGCATGCACAAAGGTACTTAGAGCTTCAGGTGCTGGAAAGGGCATTACCCCTAGGAGCCCTGGGGCAACTCACATGGAGCAATGCCAGCCAAGGTGCTGTGCCACGAGGTTGTTTCTGCGGAGCGATGAGCTAGCAGATACACCAAATGTCACACTCGTGTTATTCAGCCTCTTCTTTTCTTCTGGTGCAGGGGACGGACTGATGCGTGTCCCAGCCGAGGACTGAAAGGCTGCAGGGTTTTTTCATTTCACTTTAGATGCTTTATTTTGCTACTGTAAAAACCGCTCTCCAGGCAGGCAGCATGTCCTCTTTCAATGGATGCAAGCACTGCAGTGCTGCATACTGCAAGAGCGGCTGTTTGAACCTTAAGCCAGACTTCTCCAAGTGGTCTCCAGAAGAATTTAGGACTTTCACATTTTGTTACTTTGGTCTTGTTTAAGTGTTTCCTAAAGCTTCTGCCTGGGAGAGCTCTGCCTCCACAGAGTGGTATGTTAACCATTACAGGAACAGCTCCCAACCTTTTAACGCAGGGGAAAGAAGCAAAGCAAGCAAGCAAAGTGGTGACATCAAAGTTGCACTGATGGAAAACCCCTAATCCTATAAACCCTTCCTGCTTTAATTGGTGTTAAAACAAAGATAATCTTATCTCAGTCCCATAAAAGAAGGGATAGGATGTACTCTCTAAAAGCCCCTCTAAAAACCCTCATAAACTTAACAAACATTCCATGTTTTGAGACTGAGGAGAATGGCTTTAATCCTAAAGGAAACATGAAAGCAAAAAGGGAGCTTTCCCTGGACTAGAGCCCTTCAGGACCGCCCTCTTGGTCCTGATGCAGACCGAGGGTCACACTCCCTGCACCACGGGGCTGGCGGGGATGCGCATGCACTTCACCAACACCAGACACAGGGACTGGGGGAGCAGCGCAGGCAGGGACCATCCGGTGTCTGCAGAGCCCAGATCAGGCGCCCAACTGGACTTGTGCCTCCACCTCCAGGGACTCCAACTGCATCTGCGGCTGCGCAGTGCTTTCACCAGCAAGCCGCCTGTGCCTACCTAACTCCCTTATCCCAGATGTTGGAGGAGCAGGTTTCCCAGTCAGGGGTGCAGAGACTGGGACTCTGAAGGACATCCCTACCTAACCTAGAGGCCCCAAGCCAGCTTGCAGAAGTGCGAACAGCACTATTCCCAAATTGCTCTGTCTTGACATCCCACAGCATCAGCACCAGCGCCATTCCACCCCACGTTCCCCTCTCCACCTCAAGCAGGCACTCAGCAGACCCCCTCTAGGCGCGGCTCCCAGGGGAGCCTTTTTGGGGCACAAGCAGCTTTTCCAGGTGGAGGTGGGGGTGGCCAGGAAAACTCTTAAGTGGCCACACTTAATCATTACATTTTAATGCTGCTTAGCACCCAGTTTAGACAAGTTTAAAACACGCCAGCTGGTTAAGTGCCAGCAGCCGCTTTCCAGATGACAACATTGCTCTTTGTCAGCCCTAGGTGCTGAGTGGAGCTGGCATAAGAATGGTTTGGGATGGTGGTTTAAATCACTGGGGTGTAGTTGCATAGTAACTTTAATTCCCAGCCTGCAGTGAGCAGAGAACATGTAGGCAGGCAGCACTGCATGGGAAGGGAGCTCACACATCTCCCAGGGTGGCTGCACACTGTCCACCTTCACATTCCAAGATGCCCCTAATGTCTGCTTACATGCTTATGAAGGGCAAAACCCAAGAAGAACCAGGTCCCAACTGCTCTGGCACTTGGCAGGTATGCGTGAAGCACTGTTCCAGTTTGAGGCTCCCCAGCATAAGGAAAATACTGGAGCAGCACCATCAGCAGCCACTGGAACAGATCCGGGTGAGAGCACATCGTGGGCAAGGAAAGACTGAGGGTCAGAGCCTGCAGAAGAGAAGGCAAAGAGGAGACCTTACTGCTGCCTTCAGTGACCCACCAAGAGGGCATAAGGAAGATGAAGCCAGACCCTCAGAGGTAGGACAAGGCTTAAAGTGGCACATGGGAAATTCCAGCTTGACACAAGAACATTTTCCACCATGTTGGGAGGTCAGTCAAGGATTGGAAGGAGGGCTCCGAAAGGTGCAGGGATCTACATCCTCAGAGACAGTCAAGACCTCTTCCAAGGGACTGACATGCTTTCCCGTCAATCTAGCTGCCCATCACCAATACAGCTTCCACTTCACAAGCTGCGGGATGCCCAGCTTGCTTCCTGCTTGCTGAGCCACCACATCCTAGATGAGCATATGAGCACAGTGAATGGGGTTACACAAAGCAGCTGCTGGCCTGAAGGCAAAACAGAGCCACTTACACCAGGAGCACAAAGGTCAAGCAGTTGTTTGAAGGAGCAGCCTGGGGAAAAACCTCACTTTTTCACTTTGCTTAAATTCACAGTTTGCTATATCAGTCACAGTCGAAAGTGATGGTCCCCTTCCCCAAAGCAGAATCCCTTGTTGCTGTCACCATGCACCCCTCATGGACCACTGTGCCAGCCGGTGACTCCAGCTCCATTACAGAAGTCCATCTATCCCTGCCACGCGATTCACTCACACCTCAACAGCCACAGTTCTGGCCCTTGAACATCTCCGAGGCTTCCCCAATGGGCAGAGCTGAAGCAGCAATGAGCTGCTGCCGCAGTGGGGTGCAGTGGATTTTGAAGCACCAGGTTTTCAGCCTATGAAGGGAACTGCAAAAAGAAACCAAACCTGCTGTAGCTCCAGGCACCTGCTCTGCTGAAAAGCCAGGGCTCCATTGAAACACCGTGTTCCAGAGGAGACGAGGGATGTACAGACAGCCTCTGCTACCTTCATCCCTGCAGGGGCAATACCAGCTTTAAGCCACGGTTGGAGAAGGACTGCTTGGGACTGGAAGGTTGACCATGAGCCACTTCTCCTCTCCTAGAGAGGGCACAGCTAGAGCACTGGGGCCTGTCACTGCACCCATCCTCAGTCTGTCTGTCTGCAGTATTACTCAGAAGCAGTCAGAATGCTATCTGAGCACTGCTGACAAAATAAAACACAAAAAGCATTGTAATCAGAAGGCTTTGCAATGGGGAGAGAAGGCTTCTGAAGCATTACAACCTGAGTGCTAGAAATTTGGGAAACGGCAGGAATAAAATCACTTGAATAGCCCCCACCATCCTTCCCAGCTCCCAAACTTTGGTGCCTATGTGCGTGATCATGGCATAGGACAGACGGGATTTGGGTGAGCACCGGCTGATGCTGCAACTGGCAGCTGCGTGCTCATGGGCTATCACTGAGTGAACCCTCAACAGGAGAGCGGGAAGTGGGAAGAAAGAAGCAGGGCAAACAAAACCTCTTGAGAAGAGTTCATGTTTCCCCTTGTTTGATAGGTTTTTGGGAACATGTGGATGGCTGTGTGGCAGGGTCATCCCCTGCTGGCATTGCCACTGCGTTCAGGGCTCTTGGATGCCCAGGATCTGGTTTGGACATCCAGGCTGCTGTGGGTTTGCAGCCTCATCTGAGGTCGACCTGTCCTGTGGCATCACCAGTTCAGGGGATAAGAAGATCTTAACCACATTGCTATGGTTTCACCCCAGACATGTTCAACCTTTCTTTCTACTGACACACCAGGCACTTTCTGTGCTGAACCAGGCACTCGGAGGCTGGGCAGAGAGCACAGAAGCCCAAGAAAGGAAGCCATGACTCTGTAATACACAAGTACTTTTGACAGGGAGCTGGCAATACGATGCAGGGTTGCACAATGAAGTATGAGTACAGAAAGCCACCAAAACCCCCAACTCTTTCCACCCTGCACACTAAGAAACAGCAGCGCGGACGCACCACGTGCCAGGGATGTGCACGTGAAAATTAAAGTAGGGATTTTATATATTATTTTGTAGGAAATCCTCTATAAAGCCTCCTTGCTTGGCACATCTGTAACAACTGCAATTCATCGCTGAATAAATACCCAGGAACAATTTCCACCATCAGCATTCCCTCTGTACTCAATGTGTCGATTTGGTAGTGCTGTCTCTGCAGCATCAAGGGGTGCAAAGGATCAACATCAGAAGAAGAAGGTTGAACCCCAGGTCCCCTGGCTCTCATTTCACTGATAACTTTCTCTGAAAGGATGCTCTGATGAGGGAAAAGCAGCAGCAAATAATTATCTGTCTATATTCAGCAGGAGCAGTATTGTATGGCAGGACCTGAGAGCCAAGGATGCACTGTCAGAAAACACAGATGGGAAGAGGCAATACTCAACAGCTCGTAATTCCCCTTATTTGGATGGAGTTTGCCTGCACCCATCAAAATGCACCTTCCACATCTGAAAGCTCTCTTCCACCAGATTCCATACTTCCATACTCTCAGATTGTCATACTCCCACTGGAAAGCAGAGAGGCCTTGGAAAGGCGGCACAAGCAAACCTGAGATGGAAAAACCGCGAGGTTGCTCAAACACAAGGTTGGGATTATGCTGGTTGGTTTCAGATGCATGGAAGTTGAACTCAGTTCCTGCCCCTGTGCATTTAAAAGTAACTCCAGTAAATCAGGGGTCTTCCCAGATTGCCAGGGCTCTCCCACTGTGCTTGAGAGCTTGCTGCCAGCACTGGGCACGCAGGATGAGCATGGGACATATTCCCAGAGATGCCAGCAAAACCACCAAGGACAGAAAGTACAACAAAACCATTGTGAATAAGAACCAAAATGGCCTCAAAAGAGAAAAAAGAACCCCAAAGCCAAACCACAATGACAACCAAAAGTGTTGCTGCCCCCCATAAAAATGCCAGTCCTAATTTTCAATACAAAAGAATTCTGGCCAAGAAATTACAGTGAAGGAATAAAAAACCCCCGCATCTTAAAATGTCACAGACTGGCAGCAGTGGCTTTACATTGGTAAGCACAAAATACAAGATAAGAGCAGCTAAACTGGGCAGTGTTAAAAACAGGGACTGTAAGATTAACAGCAATCAAGAACGACAGAAAAGTGAAGCCATAGGAAAGGTATGTGCCTGGCCCCAAAATATGGCCAAATTGTGTATTGTGACACCGAAAGAAAGGAAGACACAATAATGGGTGCATAAAGGATTGTTTCATAACCAGCACTTCCTTCAAATTTCCCATTACCTCTGAAAGTAGGGAGAGCATCAGCAACAGCTCCCAATACCAGGCAGGATTAGATAACTTGTACCCAAGAGCTTTAGGAGTCAGCCAAGGAAAACTATGACGCGAGTGCTGGTGGTTATGAAATCAGCCGTCGCAAGACCACTTCAGGGGATCAGACGCATGGGTAACACTGTGCTGCGTGGTTTTCAAGGGTAAGATATGCTTAGCTCTCATTGCTAAGATGATGGCACCACTATCAGGGGTAAAAGCATGACATCAAATAAGAGTCCCCTGATGTATTTTCTTTGTGTTGCGGGGTTTCACTGGTTCACTGGTCCCTTTGCACAGTGGCATTGGAGACACTTGCTGCACTTGAGCATCCTCCAAGCCCCATTCGGCAAGAAGTGGTTCTCAGTGCCTCAAACCACAGAGAAGAAAGGCTGAAAACCACAGAAGCTGCTGCAGGGAATGGGCTGAGTGCGACAGCCCTGCACGAAGCTGCAGCAGCACTTCAGCGAGATCCTCAGATGGGTAAGGCAGAAACTGCCCAACACATTGGGTCAGTCTTTGATGTGATGCAAGAACTGCACGTGGGCAGCGAGGTACAACCAACAACTGCCTGATCCCTCAGCACCCCTATAAAAACACAGAACATAGCCCAGATTTGGGCTTCTTAATCCATAGACAGCCCAATCTCTGAGGGGTCCCAAAAGTCCTTCTCCTGGGACCTTCACTGCATTTCCCCAAGGTTAGCTGCTCCTAAAGCTCACAGCTTGGCTCCAGCTGACGTAAGAATTTCCTCTGTCTGCAGAGGACCAGGGAAGGCATCCATGCTTGCCTAGGTGGAAGCAGCTGAGCTATTTGGAGCAGGGGCTGCAGTTGGAGAGGGGTTTTCATCAAAGTGTGAGGCACCTGGAGCAGCTCCAGCCGGGACCGAGAGCAGGACAGATGGCAGAGCCCCCGCTAATCCAGCCAGGCAAGCCAAGCTCAGGACTGCGCAGCTCCATGGGATGCTGCCAAGCATAAACTCCCACTTTAAAGGCCCCACGTGCTCTTACAGATTAACACAGCTCCCTGAGAAGGTCCCACGGGGAGACGCTCATGTTTGAGAAGATTTGTGCCCTGCCTGATGAAGGATGCCGTTGTGGAGCAGAGAAGGGAAAGCAGAGCCGGGCTGGAGCACGGGGTGCATGTCCAGCCCCCTCCTGCTGCAGTTCTCACTAAGAGTGCAAAACCCCAAAGTTTCCCATCCTGACACATCTGCATCCTTCATTCTAGCAGGGCACATGCTGCAGAGTAGAGACGTTAACAAGGAATTGCCTTATTGTTAGAGCTGCACGAGCAGAACTCTAGATGCCATACTTCTCGTGAAGAGGTCTATGTCTTCTCCTCTCCCCTGCTCCTTCTGATTCCGTCTGCAATACAGAGCCTGGTTTTCCACAGAAAAGCAGTGTTGGAGGCAAGGGCATGCAGCTTTCAAGGCAGAGCTCTGCTTGGCAGGACAAGCAGATCCTTTTGTGCAATTAGCAACTCTACTGGGACTAAATACAAGCTCCTCACAGCACGCCTAGGATGCTAAGGCTCTTCCTGCCTATCTTCTCTTCCTCCTCTCCCTGCTGCTTTTGCTCTTGTGACTTCATCTGCACCCAAGGGAAACCATCATTAAGTGTCTCGCCAGGTTGTTCCCTGCCCATCCTCCCATACACAGATGGACAACCCTCACACTCCTCACAGCAGGATGTGGAGCCTGCTCGCTCCCACTCTGGTCCCCAAGCGCTCTGCTGCTAGCTTTGCTCCAGCTCTCAGGTCTAACATAAGGTGCAGGGGATGTCCCCTGCAGGAAGGAGATGCTGAAAAACAGATGAAGAGAGAAGTCCTCGGTGGTTGCTCTGTACCGGGAGCTCCTGGTACGAAAATGCCTGAAGTCAAATGAAGAGGTACCAAGCAGCGTGAAGGCCACGGGCCCTCCAAACCTGTTGGCCAAGCAAGGTGCAGTGACCAGCTTCTTGTGTCCCTGTCTCAAGGAGACCTCACACAAAGCAGCACATTCCTGGTTACTCCTCCAGACAATGACTGGTAATCCTGAGCAGGCACGGACAACCCCACACTCTCCTACACCAAAACAGGGAAGGGATAGGAGCTCTCTATGCCACAAAATATGCCTGATGCAGGCAAAGCAGCAATATGAAAGCATGGGGGCAGCTGATGATGTGATGCTCAGCTCATCTGTGGGTCCACTGTCCAGCCAGCACAGCCTGGCATGGAGGAGGCCATGGGCATGGGACCAGCATGGCTGGGGTCATGCAGCAGTGGCTGTTCCTCCCTGGGAAAGCACAAGTAGACAGAGCACAGGAGCTGTGCTTCTCCCTGTGCTGCTGGTGCCCGGCTGGCCACCGCTACCCTGCCAGTGCATCCCAGTACAGCGCCGTGGTACTGGAACCCAGATGCTCACACACTGCTCTCTCTGGTCTGGAGCTGAAAATTAAATTAAAACCACGACAGGGACAGTTAATTAAAGCAGATTAGTGCGAGACTAATTAGGGACGCTGACACTGCAACCATCAAGCCCTGTGATGTTAATTAGCTGTTCATTACTGTCAGCTCCCTGTTCAGTACAGGAATATGAACTGCCTGTCTCCTGGGCTTCATGCACGGCAGAGCACGGCTTGGTCACCCCCTTCGAGGGTGCACCCAGGCTCCCATCACCTCCCAGCAGAAACACCGTCACCAACAGTGAGATCTTCACCACCACCCAGTGCAGACACAGCCACCGTCCTGAACCACTGTGGCCATCAACAGCCAGGGGGTCTTCATCCCCACCTAGCAGCAAGACCATGACACCAAAACAGCCCAGCACCACCTCTGATCTACCACATCCCCCATTTCTGGACACCATCCCTGTGCCAGGGAGCCAAGTGGTGACCAGCACTCACCGATAGCACTCCCTAAAACTGGTACCCACAGACATCCACATCCCACAGACAAGATGCACTGACATTGTTTCCCCTCACCCTCATCCTTGAAAAGGTACTAGGAGATAGCATCACAGAATCATAGAGTCATTTAGGTTGGAAAAGACCCTTAAGATCATTAAGTCCAACCATTAACCTGGCACTAACAAGTCCACCACTAAACCATGTCCCTGAGTGTCACGTCTATAAACACCTCCAGGGATGGAGGTACACAGAACACAAAGAAAGGCTGTACACACAAAGGAGTACACACAGAGGTTGCAGGGAGCACACAGGCACTGAAGAGAGCATATACCATCTGTAGGAAGCCCACAGGTGACTGCAGGAAGCCCAGAAGGGACCGTATGGAGCGCACACAGGGTTATATGGGGAACACACATAGGTCACAGGCAGCACATACGAGCTGTAGGAGAACACACAGGTTAGAAGGAGCAGACACATATGGGTTGTAGGAAGCACACTCACACTTCAGAGAGCACACACAGCCTGCAGGGAGCATAAACAGGCTACAGGGAGAACACCCAGGCTGTAGGGAGCACACACAGGCACATGAGGGTGTACAGATGGGGCTGTAGAGAGCATATGGGCTGTAGGGAGCACAAATGAGCTGTACTGAGACACACATGCTGTAGGGTGCTCACACAGACTATAAGGAGCACACATACACTGTAGGGAGCACACATGGGGCTGTGCAGAGCACACAGGGGTCACGCAAAGCACACACAGGCTGAAGGGAGGAGCACACACTGGCTGTAGGGACCACGCACGGTGCTTCAGGGAGCACACACATGGTCTGTAAGGAGCACACACCAGCTATACAGACCACACACAGGCTGTAGGCAGCACACATGGCGTAGGGAGCACGTGTATGGTTGTATGGAGCACAGACAGGGGCTGTGCACACACACACAGGGGCTGTATGAGCACACACAGGCTGTAGGGAGCACACATGGACTTGAGGAAGTGAACAGATTGCAGAGAGCACACATGGTGCTGTAGACGTCACACATGGGCTGTACTGCAGCACACACGGGTTGTAGGGAGCACACACAGGCTGTAGCGACAACACATGGGGCTGTACATATCACACACCGTTGGGACCACATGCAGGCTGTACGGAGCACACACCATTGCAGTGTGTTCAGGGAGAACACACTGGGCTGTAGCAGTACACATGGAGCTGTAGGGAGCACACACAGGCATAGGGAACACACATGGGGCTGTACAGAGTATATACAAGCTGTAAAGATAGGGTCTTGGGGACACAAGAGTCTTCCTGTGTTCAGTGACAGTCACAGTAGTGAATGCTGAGCTGTCACCCAGAGAAAATGCTCCTGCAAAGGAGGACCTCCCAGTCCCATGGCAGCTGTTAGGCTGAGCCAGCCTCAAATCCACGCATGTTCCTCAAACACGGCTACATCTTCCACCACACCTGCACCAATCCCCTCCAGAACCAAGCTGCATTTCCACATCCCACCCTGGAAAACCAGGGAGGATGCTCACACCTTCCCCTCTAGCCTGTATCCTGCTCCAGCACTGCAAAAGCAGTTCACTGCCTTTAGCCTCGTGCCTGGTGCAAACTGGTGATGGGGTGGAAGCTAAGTGAGGATGTCCTAATGGGAAGCAATCAGATTCCACAGCTTCCCTCCCTACCTCATCCCCCCCCCCCGCCCCCCAGCGTATTTAGAGCTTTCAGAAGGAAACAAAACTTGTTTATCTTAACGCTAATCAATTTATAGCAATCAAAATAAAACCCATTAGGAGCCATTCCCCATTTGAATTTCAAAGAGGCTTCTGACCCCAGGAGACTCTGAGCTGATTGATTAGAAATTTCTGACACTAATGTGTGTCTTCGAAGGGTCCAGTGTGGCTTTAATTCCTCTCTCCTGAGACACTGATTGTGTGTTAACATCTGTCAGCCCCTTCCTGCACTTAGGGGAGGGGAAATTCATGAGCATACTGAGTTGCATGGCACAGCTGTGGAGAAGACAGCATTTGCTGGCTTAAACAGCTTCCAGAAATCCCTTGGGGCAAACCATTTGCATGATCCTTTTCTCCTTGGGCAAAAATAAAAGCCCAACAACCAAAACAGGAGTGCAGCAAGAAATAAAAAGCACTGATGCAGAGCAGTGGCAGCAGGTCAAGTGGGCAGACTGGCCTGGGATTCTGGCTTCTGCATCACAACTTTGCCCCTGACTCCTCTGCGTGGAGATAGGAGCATCCTATCCCTATGCACGAAGGTAGCAGAGGAGCACAAACACAGAGGAGAGATGATGTTAACCTGCAGTTGGAGACAGCAGTAGAGAGGAGCCTTCATGCCTCAAGGTGGAGCACAACTGGTCCATCAGTGTTCTGGATCATGATGAAGACTGCATCTGTCTCCAGCTGAGGAGAGCTAAAGCACAGAAGTGGAGGAATTCTACCCATTTGCTGCCACATTTCTTTGATGCAAAAAAGGTGAGGAAGGCCAAAGACGTTCAGGCTAAGGCCATACGCACAGTCACATGCACCTGCATGGGGGCGATTGATGAGGGGACAGTGCAATGATCCCTTGACTCTCTTCCACCTGTACAAAGAAAAGGGGTGGAGAAGGGGTGGGAGAAGAGGGGGTGAACCTGTCCATGGCAAAGGGGCACAGCAAAGACCTGCAGCACCACCTCTCCCCTGCAGCTTCCCCTCATCAGTAAAAGCCCCCTCTGCTGTGCTGGGACCAACTGCCTCTCACTTTGAGCAGATTAAAGCAGCTAATCAAGTTAATGAAAGCAAATCAGCTCAAAAGCAACTCTTCCCTGCAGCAGGGTGATAGGTCAATGGGAGCAAAGCTCTCCAACCCTGCACAGTGCCTGCAGCTCATGGTGAGGATGCTGAGCCGCTGATTGCAATGCTGAGCTGCATCATAATACAGGGACTGGGAGAATGAAGACCTCAGGCCCACTGTAGAAGAGGATCATGTCTGAGATCATCTGAAGAACCTGAATGTACACAAGTCAATGGGACCTGATGAAATCCATCTGCGGGTCCTGAAGGAGCTGCAAATGAAGTTGCTAAGCCACTGTCCATCATACGTATTTGAAAAATCACGGCAGTCAGGTGAGGGTCCCAACGACTGGGAAAAGGGAAATATAACCCCATTTTCAAGAAGAATAGAACTGGAAAACCTGGAAAACTACAGAGCAGTCAGCATCACCTCTGTGCCTGGCAGGATCATGGAACAGATTCTCCTGGAAAGCATGCTAAGGCACACGAAAAACAAGGTGGTTGGTGACAGCCAGCATGGCTTCACTAAGGGCAAATCATGCTGACCAATTGGGTGGCCTTCTATGATGGGGCTACAGAACCTCCTTCCTCACTTACTGCTTCGTGGCTCCATGGGTTTTATCAGCAGACATTCTTCAACTCCCTGCTAGACACAGTTACAGCAGGTCTGTCTCTGAGTGCTGCTGACCCATGCTGCAGCCTCCTCTTCCTCCATGCCACGCTACCACCCGAGCAACGTATTTAGACTCAAGCTGGCTTCAGCACTGTTTCTCTATCTATGGTTTCTCTAGCCATCTCCAGTGCAGAGCTGGTGCTCAGGTCAAGCTGGCTCCATAGTCCTGGCGCATGGTTTTTCACTGGTATCCCTAGCACGACTGGTGGGAAGAGACCTCTGGGGTCTCCAGGCCAGTCTCCAGCTCACAGAAGGGCTATGCCTAGCCCCAAATCAGGGAAGACGTGGAAATCTCTGAGGATGGCAATGCTTAACCTCTCAAGGGAACTGTCTCAGCTTTTTCAAAGCCCGCCCTGAGCCTCTCAAGGTGCAGCTTGTGACTGTTGTCACTTTCTATACGATCTGGCACCACTGCTGACGGGGACTTGGCTCCATCCTCTTTTAATTGCCCTGTACAGAGCCGTAGCTGTGCTCAGATCCCTTCTTGGGTTCTTCTTCTCTGGGTTCTGTCTTGGTTTAAGCCCAGCTGGTAACTCAAAACCATGCAGCCACTCACTCACTCCCCCCTCTTCTTCCTTCCCTGGCTCCTGGAGGGATGGGGAGGAGAATCCAAAGAACGTAAAACCCATGGGTTGAGATAAGAACAGTCCGGTAACCAAGGTATAACACAAACCACTGCTGCTACCACCAATAATGATAATGATAAGGGAAATAACAAGGGGAGAGAACGCAATTGCCCATCACCCACCGACTGATACCCAGCCCGACCCGAGCAGCGATCTGGGCCTTCTGGGTGACTGCCCCCAGTTTCTATCCCAGCATGAAGTGCTGTGGTATGGAATACCCCTTTGGTCAGTTTGGGTCAGGTATCCTGTCTCTGCTTCCTCCCGGCTTCTTGCGCCCCTCCTCACTGGCAGAGCATGAGACTGAAAAGTCCTTGATCAGGGCAACAACTGAGCAACAACTATAACATAGGTGTGTTATCAGCATTGCTCTCAGACTAGAGTCAAAAACACAGCAGCACTGAACCAGCTACTAAGAAGGGAGAAAAATGAGTGCTACTGCTGAACCCAGGACAGGTTCACTCCACCTTGCTGAAATCTTCTTGTGCTCCAAGTATCTTCAGCCAAGGCCTGAGGAATCCAGCTAGTCAAAGCTGCATCCTTCCATCGCTGTGCACAGAATGTGATGCAATCCTCTGCTGCCTGCTCAGACACTGGGAAAGAGTCTCTTGAGACAAGGGATAAAATGCCTCTGCCTTCCTAATAGTGGTTGAAGAAACTGAGATCTGGAATATTGCTGAGATCTGGAACAGAGCTTGTTATGTCCAAAAAATCACGATCCAGCCAGAAAGTCCCAGCAATGCAACGCATTCCCTACTGGCATCCCGAGTTCAGGCAGGCCCCACCACAGGAGATCAGCCACTGCATAATGCACGAGCAACACATACACAGATGCTGAGGACTATCGATCATCATGGTGCCGGAACAAGGAACCACCCTGAGCAACCACCCGCAGGCTGGAGCAGGGGGTGACGAGTGACATGGTGTAGCCTCCTGATGTCCCCAAACTAGATGGGTTTACCACAACTAAAGCCACTCACAAAGAGTAAGAGCAAGATCTCAGGGTGCTGGGTGACTGGGCACTAACACAGCAAATGAAATTCAGTGGTGACAAAAGGAAACTAACGCACTTGGGGGAAAAGAGCCCTAATTATACAAACACAGTGATGGGCACTAAATTAGCTATTAACATGCAGGGAGGAGATCTCAGCAGCACCAGAGATAATTCTCTGAAAACACCAGTTCAAAGCTCATCTATCATCAAAAAAACCCAGAAAAAAAAAAAAAGAGAAAATGTAAGGAATTATTAAGAAAGGAACCCAATGCAAAGCAGGAATGGTATTAAACCATCGCAGGAATGGTATTAAACCATCGCAGGGAGCGACGTTTTGAACAGTGTTTGCAATGGTGGCCATCCTCAGGCGAGATCATGAGGGAGATACTAAAAATTATTAGGAATACTGAACAGCTTCCATCTAGAGAATCAATCAGGACCTTCCATTTGTAAAGAGACCACGCAGGGAGGTATATAAAGCCATCAGGAACACAGAGATATGAATGGGAATAGATGGCTTGCCATTTCTCACAGTGTGCATGGACATATTTTTTACATGGTGCATAATTAAATTGCAGCACTTACTGCCACAAGATACTGTGGGCACTGAAAATACAAGCAGCATGCCAGAAGACAAGAGGAATCACCACTCTATCCCTCCCTTATTGCTTCCTACTTTCTGGCCAGTGCAGACCTGTGCAAACCAGTAAGCACCAGGGTGTTTCTGGAAAGGTTTGGTTCCATCAAAGACACAGCCACACTCAACACATGGGAAACTCTCTCTCGGACACCTCCTGACTGTGTTTCTGGGTTTGCCACTAATGGGACTGGGTCAGCACTCATAGGACCTCCAGCTACCAGTCAACTGGCTGCAGCCAGCAGTCTCCCAAGGGACACTAACTGGAAGGTGTCCATTTCTAAAGCACACTACAGCCCCAAATACAGCTTCTGGTTAGCCAAGTCCACAACCCAAGACCTGGAACAGAAACTGGAGGGGCTGCCAAATGAAGGCACCTTACTCTACTGAGCTGCCTGTGAGCAGAGTGCCCTCGTTGACGGGCTAAGGACAGTCACCATCTCCCATGAGCACAGCAGGACCTGCAGCATGATGTCGCACTAAGGATCGTGTTCCCAAAGCCCCAGCATCCCATGATGTTGCACTAAGGACCACGGACTGTGTCCCTAGAGCTCCAGCATTCCACAGACAGGACCACTTGCAGCAAGCGGGTCTCTGAAGCCCTACTCTTTGCCCTCACCCCTGCCCATCTGCTACCAGCGTTAAACCCACAGCACGGTGCCTGTGCACGCATTTAAACCTGTTCTAGAAGCCTGCTTCAACTCATCTTTTGGCCTCCAAGAGCCTTCCGTGGAATAAGAAACCACCCCAAAACAGATCAAAGATGTCCACAGAGAGGTTGTTAAAGGGGAAAAAGCTTCTGGGCTTCCCAGTAAAGGAGTATGTTTCCCTTCATGCTCAGCCCAGTGATTAGTGCTCGCCAGGGAATCAGAGCTGCAAAATGAATTTGAGAAGACAGAGCAGCGTCAGGCTGCTAGAAGCTCAAAAAGAATCTTGGCTCCCCCGAGCATGAAGACTGAGCACTTACCATTCACATTTAACAACCAAACGCTCCCAAGGCCAGCAGTGGGCTGCCTGCTGGGCTCTCCCTGAGGAGACCATTAGCACCTGAAAACCAAGAAGCCAGGGCCTTGGCTTGGGGATTGAACCTGGCGCTGAAGAGCAAAGCAGGATGCTACAAGAGCCAAGGCTATGAGGCAGCTTCATGCTGCTGCACCGAGGCTCATAGCTTTGGAAACGGCATCGCGGCAATGGATGCTGCTTGTTCTCCTGCCAGCCCTGACTGGTTTGGAAAGTTTGGTTAAGCTCCATTTGGCTGCCTTGGAGTTATTTGAGCACAGAAAAGGGGGGTTATTACTTACAGGAGGTTTCAGGGATTTTGTTTTCTGAGCATAGTTCAGTTGGGAAAGAGCAGATTTGGGCCGCCCGGTGCAGCTCTCGCAGTGAGGTGAAGCAGCCTCTGTACATGAGCACGCAAAATCAGGGCTAACCCAGCAGAGCGTTATTTAAGAGGACGTATTCAGAGCTCTCAGCTCAGTCCTGTCTCTGCAGCGGGGGACAAGAGCCACCTTCTCTGCAGCCTCTATCCCCACTCATCCCCTTTGATTCTCTTCTCGCCTCCAGCAACAGCCACTCTCCCAAGAGCACAGCACCGTGCACTGATAAAACCACACAGGTTTTGCAGGAAAGCTGGAGCAGGCAGGGCTGCTGCAGGCTGCCCTGCACCTCAGAACACCCCGGGACACCCCCTTCTCCCCATCAGCGTTTGCTGGCTGCAACGCTGATAATAAAGAAACCTCTGTGCGTCTCCAGGGAAGTGGGACTCGGAGAGGGGCACAAAGACTCCCGCAGCTGTGTGTTTGCAAACAACCCAGCTGAGCTGTGAAGAGGGGCTGAAAGCAGTAATTGTCTTTAATTAAAGGAGGTTGGAGGCATCTCAGGCTTTGACAAAAGACATTTCCAGTCTGCTAGCAGCTCCAGCACTCACCACTGCTGCAGCCGCAACCCGGCCATGTGATAGCAGGGACATGGCCCCAGCAGCCCCAGGGTGCAGATGCAGCAGTGCAGGGCAATGCCACATACCTGTGGGTGCAAGACACATCCACACCTCCAGTGCTAGGAGCATCCAGCAAGTCAGCTCACAGCTGGATGGAATACTTGGGACCCCTACAGGCCTCACACTGTGCACCAGAACTGAGCCGGACGTGCCTGTGTTAGGACCCAGCAGCCTGCTGAAGGCATCCCACTCTCCTGCTTCACACAGCTGTGCATGTGTCTATCCACGGGTGCCACCGCCACCCTGCGCGGTGTCTCAGCCGTGCACTGATCTGCCCTTGCCACCGTCCTGCAAAGAGGTGATGTGCACAGGCAGATGCCAGAACCAAACACCAAAAGCAATACTGCTGCAGTTCCTCCTGGTCTTATTACTTAATCCCGCTCATTCCTGAGCTACCTGGGCTGGTGTGGAGCTCCGCTGTCATGCTGCACCCTTGCAAGCTCCTGTCGGGCTAAGCAGCCCGTACCACAGCAAGAGCACACACTGCTGGACACCCATAGAGCCCTCTGCCAGAGCTGGCCCTTGCTCCCGGCCATGCTCTGAGCTTCAGGGAGACAACAAGAGAGTTCAGGGTACCCAAAATTCTTCCCTGTGAGGGTGCTGAGGCGCTGGCCCAGGGTGCCCAGAGAAGCTGTGGCTGCCCCATCCCTGCAGTGCTCAAGGCCAGGTTGGACATGGGCTTGGAGCAAGCTGCTCTATGGAAGGTGTCCCTGCCCGTGGCAGGGGTTGGAGCTGGAGGAGCTTTAATGTCCCTTCCAACCCAAACCAGCCTGGGATCCTGCGATTCTATGAAATGTCCTCTTTCCCTCCTCTCCTCCACGCTTCAGGGATGAAGCTCCCCAAGGATGGTATGCTGCCCACCATTCACTGCTTCCTTCCTCCTACCCACGTTTGCTTTTGGCCTTCCAGCACATCAGCACGCAGGAAATCATGGCTCTGGTTTCCATGGAAACCCCATCTTGTCCTCCCCATCCCCCAAAGCATGCAACAGGGTTGAGCTGACACAGCAGTGCTCTGCCCTGCTAGCCCATCCCTGGCTTGGCAACCTCCTCCTGGTTTCCACCGAAGCCCTTCTGACCTCTTCTCAAGGCAATACAGAGTCTGGAGGACTCCTGCTGCCACATAAACGCATCACACCAACCTCTCTTCTTTAGGCAAAACCGCACTTGCGTCCAGCCTGAGCCCTCTGCTCAGCGTCGCACATTACGCTCTGACTGCTCGCTGATGATCACCCCCTGTTCTCACACTCAATTCCTACCTTGCAACTGGAAGCACCAGAGATCCAGCTCTCACACATGGGCAAATCCCCGCCATGGCCGCTGCAAAGCTGCACAGAGCCAAACGCACCAAAACCCATTGCATCTGTGGAGCACGCAGAGGCTGCGTGTGAGCTGCACATGCATGGGTCTCAACGTGCTCTAGGGGAACCACTGGGCACGCTGGGCAGGTCCTCATGCACATAGCTTCACCTGGGAAGTCCTGGAAAGAGCCACCATGCTCGAATTCAAGAGAAACAGAACCAAACCGGGATCACTTCCATCAGAGCCAGACAGCAAGACACTTTCCAGAAGCAAAAAGACCAGCTTTAGTTATAGGTATGTTGAAGATACACACACTTAAATTTGCCACTCTGTTTGCGAATGCATTGTACTCATGGCAGCAACACGAGCAAGCAGTGGGCACAATGAAGCTCCTCAGCTGGCTTCCTAATCTACTCTTTAGAAAGCAGCACTACCAGTGCAGGCAGCGCCCAAGGGCGATCCGGTGCTCCCTTCCATCCCCAGTGCTGCAGACCTTTGGCAGGTCCGAAGGCTTGGATTTGCGCGGCGGCAGCTGGATGATCGAGCTTGGGAAAGCCTGGTGGTTATTTCACCTACAACAGCTACCTCATCTCTCATTCTTCAGTCGGTGCCACAGGTCCACTCCTAAGGTGTAAACTAAGAGTAAAAAACCACCATTACAGCTTGGATCAATGTCCGAGCTAATGTAGGTGACACTAACAGCATAATCACTGTACTTGTGAAGGTGACTGGAAATAACAGTGAGGGCAGTGCTCGCTGCACCACGCCGCAAGTAGCGATGCAATGACAAATGAAGGCAATTGTTAATCCATCACTGGGGTGCGCAGCAGGGAGAGGTGAACAAGAAACTTCTCTGGGTGTGCAGCACTCCCTGAATGTTTCTCCTAATCCCGTTCTCCCCTTTTTCACTCTTTCCATTTCATTACCGAAGGCTGCGCGTACACACCAAAAAGCTCAGAGTTCATTTTGCTCACTGTGCTGCAAGGAAAGGCCGGCAGCAGCAGGGCTTCCACTGCAGTAAACCCTCCTTGGCTTCCTGCCTTCAGCTACAGGAACCCTCTGGGTGACTGGCTGGCACGAGAGAGCCCATCAAGCATCCGCTGACTGGCAGCCTGAGGAACCTACCTCCTCCTCGTCACAGCTCCCTGCAAGCCGAAGATGGGGCTGAATGATCCTGAGCCATCCTGAGGCGGGCATGAATGGGGAGGTTATCTGCCAACACAGTGCTCTTTCTTGTGGTGAAACTAACACGGACGAATGGAGAATTGTCACCGGCACACAAGACTGGAAGGATAAGGCAAAAGAGAGGGGAGAGAAAGGGGCAGAGGAGGGGTCACGAAAAACAGTTGGTTTCCACTGAAACGCCTCAAGAAGGAGTGATCAGCACCTTAGAAATCCCTAGTTAAGGGTATGATGCCCAGCAACATCCCGCATCCTGCCCGTCCCTTGATGCTCCACCCATGCGGGCGCTTCACACCGCTGCACAGGGCACCAGCCCATAGCCCTTTACTCTGCCTGTCCCAGGAGGACGCAGACACTGTGGTCAGGAATGGCTCTCCTGAAGGGCAGGGAGGAAGGTGGAACAGCATGATGGAAGCTACCCACTGATGTCTGAGAGCACACATGTCCCTGACACTGCACAGAGCCTTCCCGTGGCTCTGCAGAAAGCTCCTGGAGAGCTGATGCCATAAAAAGGCAGAGAGCGCGCATTTAATGGAGTGTGCTGTTTGCTGTTTGGCAAATATTATCTGTTACTACAGCCGCTCCAGAAGTCACTGCAATCCTTTGAAAAGCCATCCAGGCTGGGAGAAATGCCATTTGGAGCAAAGCATCCACATTACTCTTACTTTGTGAGACCCACTTCAGGCTGCACTTTAATTCTTACTCATCTTGAGGGTTTGAGCATTTTGATAGTTGGAAATGAATAAAGCCTTTATCAGTGTCCATTTATTGTTCACTCTGCTGTTGTCTCCTGTCACAGCTGCAGGTGTAACAACTGTGGTTCTCCTGAGATCATGATGTTTTGAAGGGAAATTGCTAGCTTTGGATTGTGAGTTAAAAATTGTCTTCTTGAACGCAGGCTTTCTGTGAGCTCTGAATGTGACAACAGTCTGAAAGTGCAAAAAGACACCGCAAGTAGGAGCTTGTCGTTGTTGAAAACTGTCAGCTCTCAAATACTGAAGAACCAGATATTCCCTCAAAATGCATTCTGAATTTATCCCATTAGCCATCATAGAATCATAGAATAGTCAGGGTTGGAAAGGACCTTAAGCTCATCCAGTTCCAACCCCCTGCCATGGGCAGGGACACCTCCCACTAAACCATGGCACGCAAGGCTCTGTCCAACCTGGCCTTGAACACTGCCAGGGATGGAGCATTCACAACTTCCCTGGGCAACCCATTCCAGTGCCTCACCACCCTCACAGTAAAGAACTTCTTCCTGATATCCAAACTAAACTGCCCCTGTTTAAATTTGAACCCGTTACCTAAACTGTGGACCCTCACCTCATGGTCCAGGCATGTCCACCACCTCCCCGCAGCATCACTGTGGTACCCACAGCCCACGGAGGACGGGTGAGCCAGCCCAAGTATGGGGATGTGCTTGAGCACAAAACCGTTCACTCAAGCATCAACAACCCCTTTGGCCAACTGAAACCATGAGAGAGGTTTTAAGAAAGGTCTCTCTAGCTTCTGACACAAGGAACAAAGCCAATATCCCCGGTTTGCCTCCAGGGACTCTGGGAAGATGCCAACACCTTGGCAGGTGTCACTTCAGCCCACTGAAGCGAAGAAGAGCTCTCTGTCTTTGAAGACCTTGCTTCAGAGACCTAGCAAGGCTTCACAAGGATCACCTACCCACAGAACACAGTGCTCCACAGGTCCCCCTTTCAGGTGCTTTTTGAAGAGAAGGAGCTGGGAGGAGCAATGCACCAAGTTGGTAGCTCCAGATCTCAGCAGGACTTTTTCTGTCTCCCTTTAACAGGGTGCTTTCCAAGACCCAGTGACCTTCTGTAGCGTCTCTTCTCCTTCACAGCACCTGGCAACACTTTTTGGTTTGGGGGCTTTTCTTTGGATTTTTGGCTTGGTTTTCGGTTGGTTTTTTGGGTTCTTTTGTTTGCTTTTTGTGGTTAAGTTTCTTTTCTTGGAAAAAATACAGCTTCTCCAAATGCCAAGAAATAAATGGGACAAGGGGATGCCTCAGGCTCACCAGACAGCACTCACTGCACGTCTGCCTGGTGTTGCTCTGCATCCTTCCTGCGGCTCCTTCCTCACAGTGTTGAAGCTGTAACACCCGCCCATGGAAGGACTGGGTATCACTGATTGGTGTCACCAAACTCAATGTCTCCTCCAAAACGTGAAAATACTGCGTACTGTGCTTGGCCAAACCGAACTTACCGTTGTTTGAAGTTTGCTCTATGTAAACACAGCCATCAGGTGAGCTATGAACACTCTGATTCCATTTCCTAACCTTTACGGGGACATTTATGTACACTTTCCAGTGATGTACTATGTTTCTAAGGCATACAGGGAAAAACGAAGAGCTTCCCTGGAGCTAATTAAGCTCATCATGGCTTCTAAGCTGATTTTTCTGTAAGATTTTTACCTTGCATCACTAAAATAACTGTGCTTTTAGAGAGCCATAATCTGACACCCAAACAACTTTACATCAGCGCAGAGAATGGCTGAGGACGTTTTCCAGAGTTAAACATGCAAAATAATCTCTTCTTCGCTTTGCCTGACTCAAATGAAAAAACCCCACCTCAAAACCAGTATTATTCCCAATATTCTTACGTTACATCTGATGAAGAATATTCTCCTCTTGCCCCATAAAGATTCACCACTGATGAATTCAGGGAAAAACTCTCCTTGCCCCCCCCCGCTTCTCCAAGCGCTTTGATTCAAAGGAAAAACTAACGGTAAAAACCACATTCCCTTCATTTTATGGCAATAATGAGTTAAAATCCTGGAAGCCTGGGCCTGGATCCCAGCTATTCATTCCAGTTCCTATTAATGTTTACCACTTTTACTCAGAAAAAGAGGGGGGTTGGCGCAGGGGGAAAGGGGAGGCCTATGATGGAGAGAGTGGAAAAGCAGGAATAAACGCTGCTCTCCACTGGCGTCAGCACAGGATGCTGCCAGAGCCGCTATTCCCCACTTGCATGGGTGTAGCAAGATCAGGAATGTGGTGTTTGATCCAAAATGCTGTTTTTCCTGTAAAAATAAGTCCAATGGAGATTTTTTTATCAGTACATCAGCTCCATGAAAGCACCCATGTTACCAGGGGGGGTCCCATCCTCGCACCCCGGACACAGTCAGTATTTACATGTGGAGGCTCAGAAAGGACATCACTCTTTCTCTGGTGGAGACCCTCCAGGTCTGCTCTCACTCACCTCCTCCTTTCTTCCCACTGATCCCAGCACCATGAAGTGCCTGGGGAGAAGGATGGGGGGACCAAGCAGGATGGGGAGCAGAGACCTTCCCCAAAACTCCACAGGTGGGAGATCATGAGCAGGATGCAAAGGGACTGGGAAGCACCAGCTATGGCAGACAGTGGCAATGCAAAACTCCACCACGTCCCTCTCAGAAATCCTGTGAATGGCCATCATTTCCACCAAGAAACTCCCAATGGATTTTGCTGGACCTGAGATCTCCATCCCTTCCTCCAACACCCAGACTCATGACCTGCCTATACCAACAAATGAGACTATGCTGTTCTCCTCGATGCTTCCAGTGGGCTGCTCTTGGCTTATCTTCTGCGTCCTGACGGGGTCTTTCCTATGTCTTCAAAACAGGGCTGGCAGTGCTCTGCTGCTCAAAAATCACACTCATGTCCTGTAAATCCTCATCTCATCACTTTCTCTATAGAGAAAACCCTTTTGTGGAACGCCTCAGCCCATTCCTTGTCTCAAAAAGCAGAATGAGAAAGCAGCTGTCAATGCCTTTGCCTGTTTTGGCCATGAAGATCTTGTCCCTCAGAAGCAGCATCTCCTATTCTGAGGTGAGTTGTCCATCTTCTCCCATTTGTGGACCACCTGTGACCCTCCTTGCGGGGTGAGCATCTCTTCAGGGCTTCAAAGCAACAAGAAATTAAATCCTCAACTCCCCTGCCTGACACTCCCTTGATCCGCGAGGCTTTCCCTGCTCCTACTCCAACCTCCAGAAGCCCAAACACCAGCCAGCGATGTGCAGAGGACAAGCTGGCATCTCCTCCAACTCCATAGTGCACCAAGCAGGCGAGGAGTGGTTAATACTGAGCAGCTGCAATCCCCACCGCAGCCCTAATTGGATTCACAACATGGAGAGGTCAGCAAGAAGCAGGAGGGAGAAGAATCAAAGCAATGGAAAGAAAGATGCTTTATTCTTGCTTCCCAGACGGAGAGGGAGAAGCCCGAAATGCAGTATCCACAATGACACAGAGCCACAGCCGGCTGGGAGCATTCAAATTGTCAACAACCCTATAGAAAAGGCAGACAAATTCCTGTTTTGTGCTTGGGAAGAAGCCAGGTGATGTAATCATCTTATAGGATGATGGTGAAATACTTTCCATTCCAGCAGTAACACAAGATGTTAAATAGCAGCTACTAAAGTTAAACATTGTCAAATCAGTGCGTCAGGACAGCATCTACCTATGAGGTTTTAAAGAGATGGCTGATGAACCAGTGGACAGTTAATGTTCACTTTCCATACACCGTCAAGTAGCAGGATGCTTCAGATCTGTAGGAAAAAGCTCTTTGTTAAGTGAGGCAGTCTTGGCTATTTTAGGAGCGCCATTGCAGTGTCAGTACCAGTCAGATAAGGATGTGCCAGCTACAGGATTTCGGCAGCAAAGGATGAAAGGAAGGTCGTAATAGTAGTGCCAACCTATGCACACTTATGGAAAAGAGATTAAGGCAAATTAGTCCTGTATGGTTTTTTTGATGCAATTACAAGATTGGCCGGGGGAGTTTAACAGTGTTAATGCAACACACCCAAACCTCTGCAGAGCATTTCCCTTGGTAACACATGATATTTTGACTCAGAAATTAGTAAGTTCACCAACACTGCGGGACATATTCAATGCATTAAAAGTTGGCAAGCTGATACTGCTACGGTCTGAGATCTAAACAGGGAATGTGCAGAGAGCAGGTCTGTTTCTACTAGAGCCAACAAATATGGTTCATGCCTCTGGGCTATTTAACATTTTTATCAATGACCCAGGAGAAAGCCAAAGCATTCCCAGTAAAGTTAGCTGATGACATGGGAGTTGTAGTGTGGTAAATACTGAAGATGATACACAGCAGTCCGGATGCCTCAGTGAGCTGGGCACTAGCAAAGAACATGCACTTCAGTACAAACACACGTTCAGATCACACCTCCAGGGACAGGGATGCAGGCTCTTCAAAAGCACCCAGGGAGATGCCATTGCTGAAACAGTTAAAGCAAAGAGGGGATGTAGGAAAAGGGAAATCTCAGCATCCCCCTGGCACATAGGTTGTCACTACATACATGCATCCTGCGCATGGGATGGTGGAGCTACCAATGGGAAAGCCAAAGCAGTGCCAAGGGCAGTGTTTAACGGGCAGTTCTCCATCTCTGCCAACATTTACATCACGACTGCTGTATCTGCTCCAGTTCAACCAGGAATGCTTCCTCTAAGAACCTAATTATCCCTAAGGCCTCACAATTTATTGGCTGGGTCCAGCATTAACACTAATGGGCCAGACCTGAAGCAGGCAGGGAGCCATAAATAGCCTTTTATCTCCAAACCAGCATGTACTCATGGCAGGTGACTTTGAGACAGCTAGGACATACCCTTTCCCAGCACATCAGAAACCTGCATGACCCTCCAAGCCCTTACCATATATTTGCTCCCCCCCCCCCCCCAAAACCCAAGCACAGCACAGTTGGGATACCCCCTCACTGCTCTCCACACCTCTGGGTCCTCAGCATATGTGACATGAACATCACTGCCTTTGCACCCAAATTCCCAGCACACAATGGGGTTGGTGGCAGATCTGCTGTGCCGGACCTCTAAATGACACATAAGCACAGACAAGGAAGCCCATCATGGAGCCAACCTGTAGGACACACATCTGCAAGGGCACAGACCTTAAACAGCTTTCCAATACCTAAAGGGGCTGCAGGAAACCTGGAGAGGGGCTTTGCAAAAGGACCTGTAGGGACAGGCCAAGGGGAATGGCTTTAACCTGCCAGACAGGAGATTGAGATGAGCTCTTAGGCAGAAGCTCTTCCCTGTGAGGGTGCTGAGGCGCTGTCCCAGGGTGCCCAGAGAAGCTGTGGCTGCCCCATCCCTGGCAGTGCTCAAGGCCAGGTTGGACACAGGGGCTTGGAGCACCCTGCTCCAGTGGAAGGTATCCCTGCCTGTGGCAGGGGTTGGAGCTGGAGGAGTTTTATGGTCCCTTCCAACCAGTCTGGGAGTCTATGCTGATTCCATGTCCTCCAAAGATGGGGAGAAGCTGGAGATGGACGCAGGGCTCAGCAGTTAGGACCAGCAGCCAGGGACTGTCATCCCTGAGCAAGCAGAGACCCTTGCAGGCACTGTTCTCTACTGTGCAGCCCAAACAGTGAGAGAGCAGGCAGCACAATAGCTCTGCCTCTGCCGTTGCAGAGGGGAGCCAATGAATAAGGGAGGCAGAGAGAGAAATGCGCTTAATATGCTGCATGGGAGGGACAGGCGGGGGAGAGGGGGGAGGCAGCAGACAAAGAACAGGGGGATGGAGAAAAAAGACGCAGGCAGGGAGCAGGAGAAGGTGAAGTGGGGAGGACACGGCTGGGCTGGGGGAGGTGGCGTGGGGAGCCCCTCACCAGTGCGGTGGGAAGGAGCCGGGATGCAAAGAGGAGAGCGCAGGCAGGACCCTGCGGGATCGGGCAGCAAGGCCCAGCGAAATGAGAATCTCTTAACCACACAGAATTGTTAACTGCTCCCAAATCCTTCTGTGCTGGGGCTGCAAGCTTAGGAGAGCTTAAGCTGTTAGACGCATGAACTTCCTCCATGAACATCCCTGGTGTGCACTGCCGCGAGCAGACCTGCGCTGCCTTAGCCAGATGGAAAGCCCAGCGGAGAAAATGAGCAACTCCTTTCAGCGCCGCGCAGCTGCACCAAGGGGCTGTCCATTGCTTGGGATGCCCTTTTCCACCAGGACCCGTCGGCAGGGCAGGACCAGTGAGCCATGTCCCCCACGCTCCCCATCACGTCCTGTTTGGGCAACCGAGCCGTGTGAGAGCACTTCGCCCTGAAAGCCAGCTCAGATTTGCTTTTGTTTTGCTTCTGGAAAGGGGCCCAGATTCCCTCCCACCCCTTGAAACATAAGAAAACCTGCCAGCTACATGTACAAGAGAGTCCCCCAAACCAGGCGGCTCGGATCCTCCCTCTGCAGGCACCAGGGGCAAGGACACAACGGGAGGTGGGCAGGGATGCATCCTGCAGGTCCTTCCTGAGTTGAGCTGGGGAGGAGAGCTCTTCCTCTGCCTGAGGGAGCTGGGATGACCACCCCCTTCCCAGTCCTCTGTGGGGCAAACTGGAGGTGCTGGGAGAGGATAAGGGTGCTATGGCTGCCCTGGCAATTCCATGGCACTCTCCTCCCAGTCCTCACTCTTCTTCTGGGGGAAAGCAGAGGATGTGCCCCAGTCTGACACAATCCTGGGGTCCCATCCAGCCTCATGCAGGAGGGAAGAAGAAAGGGAAGAGAAAAAGGAAGAGGAAGGAGAAGGGGAAAGGGGAAAGGGAAAGCGAAGGGGAAGGCGAAAGGGAAAGGGGAAAGGTGGAAAGGGAAGGGGAAGGAAAGAGGCAGCCCCAGAGCCAGCTGCCCCACAGAGACATCAGGCTGCCGGCCGCCACATTGATTGATGCTGCTGGGGAGCGTGCACGCCAGCACCGGCTGGAGAAACAGCTGCCGAGGTACTGGACCTCCCAAAACCCTGCTGCTGCCAGGCAAAGAGGAGACAAAGCCTCTCCCTCCTGCCCGCCCCCTCCACCGCGGCCCCTGGCTCCTGCCCACCCTGCCAGGTCAGAGCGTGCGTAATGAGACCTGGAAGCCAGGGGCATGCAAAAGGATCACCCCTTGGCTGTGCTGCCAGTGGGACCGGGGAGTCTCAGGAGACCAAAGCTGCGTCAGGGCAAAGTGCAAGGCTGGGTTCACGCAGGGGAAATAAATCAGCTGAGATGGAAAAGCTGACACGAATCATTTTGGCTTTCTGGTGTTGGTACGAATGCTCACTTGCGTGTTGTAAAACACCCATCTTCCCTTCAAGACTGGGATTAGCCAGGCTCCCTTTCCACACTGTGCTGCAGCAGTGCTTCCTTGCCGCCCCCATCCCTGCTACAGCTGGAGGACACGATCACCCTGAACTTGGTGGGAAGAGATGTTCAGTGGCCCGGTGAGGAGCAGCTCAGATCACGAACATCAAATGACAGCCACAGCACATCGGGAGCTGTAGTTGGATGCATAAACAGCCCAGTCACCAGCAGGAGACGTGGTGCCCTCTCCAAGGGGACAACCCAACCTACAGTCCCAACTGAGAATGGCCAGACTGTCCATCCCCCTCCATCAGCACCTTCCCCATGCTTGCTTGGTGCAACCCACCTACCCCTTTCTCACAGCACAAAGAGATGCAGCTCCTTCTTTGCACTCTGCAGTGCCCACTGACATATCTATAATTGATCTCAGAGAAACCCCAGCTCTGCTCAGAGTGTGATGATGCTATCAAAACTGTAATAGGATTTTGATATTCAGCCATTTGCCAATCACTGTGGTTTGCTCTGTGCATGGTACAGCAGCAAATGCCCATTAAACATGCAGCTCTCAGGTCCCCATCTCTCCCCAACAGCCTCTTTCTAAACCTCCCCAAGCCCACATGTGACATGGGAGGAACAGAGAGATGAGCATGGGCATGATGCTTTCAGCGAGGGTGCTGCAGAGCCTCTCGCTGACCCGGGACCACACTGGCTCCAGAGTACTGAGCTGAGCTGAGCAGGCACTCCCAGAGTCTGCTTTGAGCATCTCTGCAGATGGCAGAACACCTACAGGGCAGGAGGCCTCCGGCCGCCGCAGGAGCTCACCTCTTCACCTGCGCACCAGCGAGCCTGGCCCTGAACAGCCTGTGATCATGTCCCACCCTGGACCACTTGCACCTCACCGTGCAAAAAACACTGGAGACAACTTGCTCCCTCCCAGGACATCACCTTTGGCTGCCTGCTCCCCTCCTCCCAGGAGGGTTTCAGGTCATTCCAAGGCCCAGGGCACAAACTGAAGTGAAAACAGCCCAAGTACTTGGAGAGGTGACTGCAGATTGGTGGCACACACCTCAGCTACACATATGCGTGGTCCCTCCAAGACCTGGAGAGCACCCTGCACCCACTGCCTCTGAGGACCCAAAGGGTAACACAAAGCCTTCGCAACAGACGAATGGGCCCAGGGCACAAACTGAGGAGCTGGAGGAGTCAGCATTCATCCACATGCTCCTCTCCCACCCCTGCCCAAGGAGGTTGCTCCCAGGCAGCTCATGCACATCCCTGCTGTAAATCCCGACTGCCCCACGGGCACAGCCACCGGCCCCAAGGCGCTGCGCAGTGCGAGACCAAAGCCAGCAGTTACCTCTGCAGACAGTCCCATTTTCCACCGACTCGTAGCCTGCCCGGCACATGCAGCGGCCGATGGGCACCAGCCACTCGCCATCCCCGTTGCAGTACAGCTTGATGGGCACATCCACCTCCTCCGCATTGGCGATGCATGTTCCCCGGGCTGCCACCAGCGAGGTGCTCTCCGCTCCCGAGAGGGTTTCCTGGAAGACGGCCCCATTCTGGATCACACGAGGACACTTGCGGTAGAAGACACGGACGGCAATCAAGGACATGCAGCCCCCATAGTCCTGGAAGGCCAGGTAGAAACCATTCTTGGAGACAGGCCCAAAACTGCGCACCTCGGTGTTAATCTTCATCACCCGTCCACCTAGGTCCACCTGCGAGAAGCTCTCATCAGCAGCAATTGTGTCCACTTTCATCCAAGGATTCTCCATCCAGTTAGGAAAAGTCTTGGTGGCTGAGTCAAAGTCCGACTCGAAGTAGTAGAGGTTAAAAGTCTCCTTACAGGAGCCTGGGACATTAGGGATGCTGCTGCAGTCCCGGACGGAAAATTTCATCTCCACATGGATGCGGTGTGCTCCTCGCCTCCGGATGTACTTGGTACGGAGCCAGTTGTTTTGGCTGGATTCAAAGACGTTGCACACCTGGTAGGTGCGAATTGTGTTCATGTTCTCGTCGTATCCGCTCACCTCTTCCCACTGCAGACAGGACACAGGAAGTCAAGGGCTTGCACCAAACTGTTGTTCCCAACTCAACTCACCTCTTCCCAACCCCACCACGTGCTAGGAAGGCAGCCACTGCCAGTGCCAGCTGCCCCACACTGCCCACCCCACCACTGAGGCAGCCCCAGCGCCGCACTCAGCACTGTTCCAGCATCACCCTGCAAGCAGCCTATACCTACACCTCCATCCTGCTCTGGCAGGGTTTCACACTCACTGCATACATGGCAGGCTCCACTCTGTGGGAACAAGGTGACCCAAGCCCTCTGCAGAGCTGGGGGCCATCTCACGGCCATGAGCACCATGCTCCATGCTTGGATCTATGGTAAAGCACCTCTGCTGGGTGGCAGAGCACGGCAGGGCCATGCAGCATCTCTGCAGGCAGTAATGTCTTTAGCAGGGGCTCCTGCCCGTGGGCTGCACTGCGCAGCAGAGCATCACAGCAAAGGAACATGATGCCTTTAGCAGATGTATTCCCACTGGTGCCGCTGTAGTTACAGACGTGGCAGACAGGACCCGGAGCGCGTAACGCAGCCATAAAACCTCCTCTCAGCCCAAGGACTGGCTGTGCAATGGGTCCGTAGCCAGCAGCCTCTCCCCGTGGGCAGGAGGGAAGGTTTATGGGAGCCCGGCTGACCCCACTGTGTACCCACAAAGGGAGATGCTGAGTTAGATCCTGCTGGTAGCTCTTATCCTTGCCCCTTCAAAGGCCAACATGTTCTGGAGTCCCTCCAGCAGGTTTACACAGGGCTCAACCCCAGCTGTCCTAAACTGCAGCTACGGGATGTCCTATGAGCAACGGCACGACAGTAACATGCTTCTCAGCAAGACACTTGGAGCTGACATTTCCCCACAGGAAGCTCAGCCCAGCTCCCCAAGCTGACTAACACGTAACTCTGGAGGAGTCCCTGAACAGTTTGGGGCTGCTGTGACACCTCCTGTCCCTTTCCCCAAGCTGTTTTCCATCAAATCCTTCAGCTCCTGTTGTTGTCTCCATCGTTTTGAGGATGGGGAGACTTCAGGATGGGTGATGACCAGACAAGGGCAGAGCTGCAGCCAGTAACCGGCCACCACTCCCCTGTGCTGAGCACAGATTGAAAAGAAAGCACCCCTGACCCGGCTCACCAGAGCATGCCCCCAGCCCAGACCTTGCAGGAGTGCAGAGCATCTCCCTGTGCTGCCCTCTCCCCACCAGCAGCACCCTCCTGCTGTTGGTGGCAGGGACCGGGATGTAGCTAGCGTGTGACAGTCCCAGCCAGCTGGAACGGCTTCCAATTAATTTGTTCATAAACCTGCTCAAGTGGAAGCCGAGCTGTTTCCCATGGACATGAAACCCTGAGCACAACCCTGCCCTGGATGCAGGATCATGACACCCAGGGCAAGGTAGCCCCACAGCCCAGATCCAGCACCAATGCCAGGACCAAGTTTGGCATAGAAAACATCAGGAGCAGAGCATCCCCAGCCCTCAGCCTGCAAACAGCCTCACAAGGGCACCCAGGACTGTAGAGGGAGGCTCAGGGGATGGGAGACAGATTGCTCCTTGCACATCAAGGCTAACAGCCCAACAGAAGGCTGTCAGGGAAGATCCCCAAACAGCTCCAACCACTTCTGATTGGCAATGACTGGAAATCTGCTGGGGGAGGAGGAGAGCATCCTCACAAAACACAGGGGGAACATTTGCTTTCTCTCCCAGAAATAAACTTGGTGTGGTAGTGGAAAATTGCAGGATCTCCCTCTTTTTTAGGGCAGTGGCTGGGAGTAGGTGAAGGAATCAAAGGCAAGACATAGGGAAGCAATTCCTTCCTCTGCCCGGCCTCCGATATGGCTTTCCATCACCTGGACCACTCCTGACACCCACTCTGAAACAGCATGTCAGCCACCAAGACCTGGAGATGCCTAGTACTGCCCCATCTACATCTGCAGGGCCCCCAGGGAGGACTCAGGACATGAGTCTGAAGAGCTCAGCCTGGGTCAGGAAGGAGCAGCACATGGTGGAAGGACGAACAGCAGATGGTGGAGGTAGGCATGGGAACACCTACAACTAACAGGGGAGCTCCACAGTCAGGTAGAAAACAACTGTTTGGGCTTTTGGACCTCTAATAATCAGCAATGAGGCAGTAAATGGGTAGCAGATTTTGTCTCCCAGGTGATGCTGGCTGCACCAACCTTGCCAATCACTCATGGGCAGGATGCCCTACTTTGCCCTGTCAGTGGTCACGAAGCCACCCTGGGAGAAGCTGTGAAGGCACTGCAGCATCAGCATCCACACCGTGTACAGCACAGGGCACACCACATCCACCCTGCAACGGGAGGCCATCCCACCAGCAAGGTTGTGCTGGACTTTCTAGATGGGCACCCACATCCTGACAGGGACAGGGATCTGGGAGCACCCTGGAGGCGAAGATCAAGACACCGAGCATCCTCTCACATCCCTGCAGCAGCGAGCGGGGGGCTCCCAAGCTGGGAGAGAAAGTCACCCCCATACAGCAGCCCCTGCACTTCCTTGATGCTTAATTAGAAGCCTCTCCCTTTCTCCTCACTCTCTAATTAACATGCTGGGAGCTCAAAAGAAGGAGGCAGCACAATAATACGGGGAGACGGCTTCCAGCAGGCCCCGGCCTCATTACGGCAGGGCCGGGGAGCGGGAGCAAGGCATGCTTTACATATGGAAACACCACAAACAAGAAAGGCTGGGCGAGGAGAGAAAAAGACTTGACCTCTGCTCCTGCCTATTGTGCGCCCATCATCCCCCTTTGGCGGCAGGGCCAGCGCTGGTGAGGCGCCAGGCTCGCAGGCAGGCGCGGGGCTTTCTCATGATGATGGGGACCGGTGCCGGCAGCGCCTGCGCCCCAGCACGGCAGGGCTGCTCGGGAGCTGCGTTTAATCTCCCCAACAGAGGCTTTTCTTGGCTGTTTCTTTTCTTCTGCCAAGTCAGCTTGAGGAGGGGGCTCGCTGTCATCCTCAGGGTGAGGCCACAAAACATCTTCATCCAGCCTCTGCGGAGGGCTACCATCAGCCACCATCTCTGCACAAGGGGATGGGGAGCATCTCCAGCCTTTGGCTGAGCTGGATTGGGCCGCTCAAGCCTGGGGATGTCAAGCACCGAGGCTCCACGCTGCTGCTGGCCACTGCAGCCAGAGCTGGGCAGGATGCTCTGAAGCACCTTGATGCCCCACACAAACCCTGTAGGTCACAGAGGTGGCTGGGACTGCTCCAGCTTTGTGTCATGAGCAGAAGGGTGCAGAGATGCCCTGCCTTAGAATCATAGAATAGTTAGGGTTGGAAAGGACCTTAAGATCATCTAGTTCCAAGCTCTTCTTTAAAGAAGCTTGTTCTGGGTGCTTTTGGGATATGGCTTGGGGAACTCTTGGCACCAGCAAAGCAGAGTGACAGTCGCTGCTGAGCCAGCTAATGTTCCTCCAGGAGATGCCAGGAATGCTGGACAGTCATTTCAGGACTTATTAAATGGCTGCTGTGGGTGCAACCTTGCAGGTCAATGCCCCCATCCTTTTCTTTTCAAGTGACAGGCAATAGGATAACAAGAGAGATGCTGGGGACAAATGACAGTGGCCTCAGCATTTCATTTCTCCCCCTTCCTGATTAAGTGGCTGCAGGCCAGTTTTATAGGGAGCATGAGTTCTCCAACACCACGTTGGCCTGATGCTGTAGGGTACTTTTTGGAAGCACTGGGGTATCCTTTGGACGCATCACCCTCTAGAGAACTACTGGAACCCCCAACTGTCACCCACCCCTCTTGTGCTTTTCCCACTTGACCTTTTCACACAGTCAAGGCACTTTGCTTCAGTGGCTGACTTCTGTTGAGCCAACCCACCTCCATTTCATGTGCAGCAGCAGACCCTGGACCAGGCTCCTGGTCCCCATAATGCAACCGGATAACTCACCCCTGATGGAGGATGCACCGTCCAGCCCAGCTCTGCCGTTGCTGTTGTGGAGTCCATCAGCGTCTCTGCAGGAAGAAGGTGAAACAAGGAGTCAGTGACTGGCTGGTGAAGGCCTAAGGCAGGAGAAGAGGAGCCAGCCCAGGACTGCAGCCATGGAACCCAGCCTGTGCTGAACTTTCTGGCCAGCCCTTAGCTTTGGAGGAGCCAAGAATTGGCCTCTCCACCCATCTGCTTCCTCATCCGTTGCCCATTTCTCCCTGGCCCCCTTGTTTGCTGCACTGCATGGGAGCATTTGCCCTTGGACCCTCCAGCCCCGGTGGGCTTTGCTCCTCCAAATCCAGAAGCAGGGTAGTACAGCCCCAGAGCAGCTCTGCTGCTGCAGACACGAAGCCCAGCCTGAGCCAGTTCCTTCCATCCCCTCTGCGGTTTCTGTTGCAAAAGTGGGATGCTCTTTTCTGCATGGTAGGCAGAATCCTTGGTGATGCTATAGCACATGGGAAGGAACAGCACTTTTAGGACTTAAAAGCACTAAAAAATTAAACCAACATTAAACCTGTTTTCCCTGGTGATTTGGGTTGAAATAGGTCAAGCGATGCTGCCACCAATACCACAGAGGAGAATTCTCCCTGAGCCACATGGGTAGCAAAGATTCCTTGTCCTTTCCACAGCTTGTCACGCTTCCAGTACTGAAGTCCTTCCCATCCCAAATAGCTATAGGTCAGCCTAATGACACTGATGGCACAAGAAAGGATGCTCAGGTTATGGCACCCCAATACTTGGGCTAACCTCTGTAGGTTTTTCCCATCCAGCACAGGAATGGGTCAGATGGCCCCATCAGAAATACATTGGACGGACACTTCCATGAGTGGTTTCCACAATCTGGGTGACTGTCCATCCTCCAGGTCTGCGGTTGCATGCTCACTGCAACATGGGGATTTTCTGCACTATGCCCACTGCTGACATTTTAAGAAAACAGGACAATATTCCAGTCTTTGGGAAATGGAGTTTAGAAATCCCACCCAAAGGCTTCATCACACCAACGCTGGGCATGGGGAAAGCGTGATGCATTGCGGGACAGACTGTGCAGGCCAGCACACAACCAGTGATTCTGTGGCTGAGACCAAGGTGATGCCCTCAGAAGAAATTCTACTCCTCTGCTCTGCAGGGAGAACGTGAACGTGCCTCTGATTTCAGAACACTGCACTTGGGATGCCAGCTACATTTACAGGGATGCCTGGGAAGCACCCACCGCGCACACAGGCAAGACGAAGACAAAATTCAGCTTGCAGCTTCACTCTCCCTGCCCTCCCAGACAGTGCAGGAGAGGCAGGGAAAAGATGCAGCATTAGGGATCTCAAGCAAAAGTTATCTTATGCACAAGATGCACACACCTCCCCATCAGCTCACAGAGAGGGATCAACCCCAATATAGTAGAGAGCTCTACCCACTATCCTACAACCCATCAAATGGCGCTGCTTCCCATGGCCACACATGGATGGAGTTACTGGCTGTAACTGTGTTCTGTTGCTGCTCCTCACCATCAAAACCCAAGTGTATTGGCACAAACCCCCCCAAAGCAGCTCCACCTCCTCCACTTTCACTGCATTGAGCAACAACAAAGGAAGAAAAGCTCAGCCTTGAGCAGACCCACCCTTTAGGGGACAAGCCTGGATGCAGAACTGAGCTCTCAGCCTGCCCAGTGGCGCACATGAACTCCCCTTTTCCCATCACCCAGCCAAAGAGTGCCTCCGCACAGATATACTCCTTGCACCTACTTCTGGCAGTAAATCGTTTTCAGACTGCGGGTTGTTCGTTACTCCTGGTTAGAGCCAGAGGTTTCCAGCTCACAGGAAACCAGGATTTCAAAATCTGGTTTTATTCCAAGAGTAAAGAGCAAAAATAGTGCTTTCCAAATTTTCCCACTAGGAAGAGCTCTGGAAAACAGCTAGTCCAGAAACGCTGTCGCGCAGATTTATGAAACTTCTTTCTAAACCGACTATTGGTTTACATAGGTTGATAATAGTGTTTATTTTATCAGGGGATCTGGCTTTTTCATTAGAACACCAGTGGCACTTTGATCTGAAAGGAAAACAACATTTTTCACCCAGCGCTAGCTAGAAGCTGCATTAACGTGAAAAATAAACCCTTAAATTTGTTACTTTAACTATCAGTGACAGTGGTGCACACTAAATACATTAACAGCAGTGACTATCATGTAAAACAAGATATACTCTAAACCAGTATAAACAATTCCCAAAATAAAAATCGTATTTTGAAGCATTTTGCATTTTTAGAAGCCTGTTATTTAATGAAAACACGATTGTTCCTGGTGCATTACTGCAGAGCACGCTGACCACAGCCACTGCCTCTTCACCTCAGCTGAAAACCTGCCTAGCTCCTCGGGGCTCCGCATCTACCCCAGCTGGCCCAAGGCCGTCTCGCTCTGACCCAAGCCAAGGAGGAGGGGAAATGCGCAGCTTTTTCCAATGATCAATTATTTCCTCATTAAAAAAAAGATCTTCCATTAATTTTACTCTGAATTTACACTGTCCGCCTGCCAGCTATTAGGTTTCCTTTCAACTGCGTAAAACCTCTCCTACCCAAAGCCTCCTTTCCCTCTTGCAGTGCTTCAGTGGCAAAATGTCATCTTGAAGACGACCACATTATCTGAGCTTCCTTACTCTTCCACCCTGAAACAAGTTCCTTCCTTTGAGGTTCCTGTTTATCACCCTTCTTTGTGCAGGGTGGATGACAAGCCTGTGGTCCCCACCTTTGCACGGCTTTCCTACCAAATTGCTGCCCTGGCTCAAGTCCCTTTGGGGATCAGTTACATACTAGAGCTCAGCAGTTTTGCCTGAATCAGAGTGAACCTGGTCAGCAGCAGCACTGACTGTGAAAGCGAACGCGTATCCAGGACAGATTTCAATGGTGATGGCCGATTTGCTCCATCCATTGACAGTTGACTTCAAAACACCTTATTGCCCAAGTAACACCTGCCATAGAGTCATCTTGCCTGTATACCTGGCCAGAAGCATCCTCACCCTCCACCCAAGGTCCACGGGGTCCTCCAGGGAAGACCACCTGAGAAGTTTCTTATTTCCAGACAAAAGAAGCACATTAACTCATTTCTCCAGCAAACAAAATCAGGAGTGATGTTCAACAGCAACCCCAGGCTCAGACCTGCTCAGACCTCCACAGCAAGAGGCAGTGATGGGAAGAAGGCTGCATGAAGACATGGCCAAGCCCTGCTCTGACATCCCATCATGGAAGTGCTGGCACAGAGTCTGAACTTGCAAGCAGAAGGTTTAACAAAAGTAAGACAAGGCCTTACCACCCACCTCAGCCGCACAGGAGAGTCTGAGAGTCCCCTGGGGTCTGGTCCTTCTTCAGATGGATGGGGTGGAGAGGACTGCAGAAGCTCATCAAAGGGGAGTTTGCAAGATGATTGACTGTGGTCTGCAAGGATCTACACCAGGAGAAAACAGTAGCAAGAGTGCCCTATAGCCCATGAGGGAAATTGCAGCTACAGCTTTGCCTGAGAGCTGAACCCAGTTAGATGCGTGGAAAACAAGATTTTACTCATGCAAAATTGCCTAGAGAGGTAGAAGGGTAACTGCCAAGAGAGGCAGACCTTGCACTGCTTGTATCCTTCCCCATTCCAGGTGTGCCAGCAGCTGGAGAACCTGCAAGCGTTGCTGGAGCACACACTGAGCAGGAGGTTGCCTTGGTTCCTTCTGGCTATCAAGGTATGATAAATGAGGAGATATTCATGGAGACCTCTGAGTGGATGGGTGACTCCAGGCACCAAGACATCAACGGTGCAGAGCTGTGCAGCAGGTACAAGCCTCACACAAGGTGCAACACATGCCAAGGAATGGGAAGCCACTTTTCTGCCATAACAGCCCATCTCACCCAAAGGAGTCCCAAGCTGGGCTGCCCTCAGCCCCTTGCAATCTCTGCTCCCACGGTGAACTGTGGCCATATCTCACCCAGCAGGTCTCTGGATCCTACCTGAAGGCTGCCCCATGCTCATAGAACAATAGAATAGCCAAGGCTGGAAAGGACCTTAAGATCATCCAGTTCCAACCCCCCTGCCATGGGCAGGGACACCTCACACTAAACCATGGCACCCAAGGCTCTGTCCAACCTGGCCTTGAACACTGCCAGCAATGGAGCATTCACAGCTTCCCTGGGCAACCCATTCCAGTGCCTCACCACCCTTACAGTAAAGAACTTCTTCCTTATATCCAATCTAAACTTCCTCTGTTTAGGTTTTAATCCCGTTACCCCTTGTCCTCTCACTACAGTCCCTAATGAATGAGACCTCACTTGGAGCACTGTGTGCAGTTCTGGTGTCCTCAACATCAAAAGGACATGGAACTGTTGGAACAAGTCCAGGGGAGGCCACGAGGATGATCAGGGGACTGAAGCACCTCCTGTATGAAGATAGGATGAGAAAGTTGGGGCTGTTCAGCCTGGAGAAGAGAAGGCTGCGTGGAGACCTCAGAGCAGCCCTTCAGTATCTGAAGGGGACCTATAGGGATGCTGGGGAGCGACTCTTCACATCCTGCTCCAGGAACCCAACAGGACCAATTGCTGGATGGGCAACCCCAAGCCCATCTGTTAGTGCCCTGCCAACTGTGGAGAGAAGGGACCTGCTACAACCAGCGATCTGGGCAGCTTCACTCACTGTCACAGCCAATGCTTTCACAGTGCCATCACACAGAGCAAATCCGCATGGGAATGGGGCGGGCAGTGTCTGGCCCTGGCCCACCTCTGGAGCCTCGCAATAGCTGCAGCTCAGTGCAGCGCTCTCCAGAGCAGCATTTTCTCAGTATTGTTGTTTGTGTTCTTCCCTCCCGCGTGTTTATCTGCAGATTCACATGCTACCCACGGCATTATAAATAAACCTGCAGCTGCTCAAAGCCAGCAGACGCAACCCTGGCCCGCTTCCCACCAGAAACCACACCGCTCCCCACGGGGCAGTTAGGAGATAAGTGCCTGTCCTTTTCACTTTGAAGATGCTTTCAATAAGCAACTTTCTGCCAGCGCTGTGGCCCGTAGCCGGCACTGCTGCTTGCCGTGAGGGCTCTGGCGCTAGCACTCTGCATCTAAAGAGGCGTCCTCGCCACCAAACCACCACCTCCAGATGCTCAACAGCCACGCTGAGACACCATCAACTGCAATGCCAATGACCTGGGTGGGGGTGAGCAGCTCCTACGCTGCTCAGCCACAAGTGAGATGCTGCTGCGTGAGTTCCTCCCATCTGGCCAGGTCAGGACTGAGACTGGCAGCAGACCTGGGAAGGGAGAGCAAGACTGGGATCACACTAGGTACCGGCAGTGACTGGAGACACCAGCATAGCATGGCCAGGGCTGGGGATGGAGTGACAGCACGGAGGAACAGGGGCAGAGAGGCTGGACGGGCAAGGGATTGACAGAGGAGCCGTGCACGTTGCACACTTCCCTGTGTCCGGAAAAATAACTTCCATGGAGTTCTGCCAATTTAGACCAATTTAGCGCATCTGGGCCTGGGTTTCTCAGAAGTCCTGGCAAATCCTTCACATTCACAGGCTGCAAACTCATCCAGATAAAGAAACAGCTGGACAAATAAATAGCCCCACAGATAGCTGGAGCCTCCACCCTCATTTTTCCACCCACAACTTTTTCCCTTCCCCCTTTCACTTCACAGCCCCGCTCCTTCCTCAGGGTAGGAAATGTGCCAGCATTTTAATCCGGGTATAATATTAACACAGCGAGCAGGCTTCTCAGTTGACCAAGGATCGCATCAGCTGTGCCCAGTGCTGGACATTCAAAACAGGTAAGAAGTTGCACAGTCTGGTTTGGGTTGGAAGGGACCATAAAGCTCCTCCAGCTCCAACCCCTGCCACGGGCAGGGACAACTTCCACTGGAGCAGTTGCTCCAAGCCCCTGTGTCCAACCTGGCCTTGAACACTGCCAGGGATGGGGCAGCCACAGCTTCTCTGGGCACCCTGTGCCAGCGCCTCAGCACCCTCACAGGGAACAGCTTCTGCCTAAGAGCTCATCTCAGTCTCCCCTCTGGCAGTTAAAGCCATTCCCCTGTCCTGTCCCCACATCCCTTGTCCACAGCCCCTCTCCAGGTTTCCTGCAGCCCCTTTAGGCACTGGAGCTGCTCTGAGGTCTCCCCTTCAGGAGCCTTCTCTTCTCCAGGCTGCCCCAGCCCAGCTCTCTCAGCCTGGCTCCAGAGCAGAGCTGCTCCAGCCCTCGCAGCATCTTCGTGGCCTCCTCTGGCCTGGCTCCAACTGCTCCACATTCCTTTTGTGTTGGGATGCTGCAGGGTGGCTCAGTGCCGGAGCCCAGCAGGACCAGGATCCACACAAACTCCTTCACGCAGGCAGGCATGCTCCTGAAACCGTGATTCCAGCCTGGCCTCAGGCACAGCCACCGCATCCCCATGCAGGGGGGGGCAGCTAATGAGAAACCCGTCTGTCCCCCACCCTGAGGAGCCCCTGCCACAGATGTATTTACCCTTCCACAAGCTGAAAAGCCCTTCTCTGCCTCTTGCGCTTTACTGCAGTCTTGTTATAGTATTTTTGCCAGCAAGAGCGGAGAAGGGGCTGAGCAAACCCAGTGGCCCTTCCCTGCAGCCCCGAGCTTTGCTTTGCCTGGCCGATGGCCAGCGGAACAAACTGAAACCCAATCCCCCCCCGGCCGATCCGCTGGCGCGGGAACAGCACGCTGCATTGTGAGCCGGCGGCTACAGGATATTTTGGATACTTCACTCAGGGATCCACTTAAACTCCAAGAGGGAGAGTGATTGATAGGGAGCGAGAAGAGGCAGTTGACAGAGCTGGGATGGGGACCGCCAGCATCCCGCCCTGCAACCGGAGCCCCAAAGGCCACACCAAGGGCAGCGGTATCAGGTCTTGCTGGTGGTGCCGATGCAGACAGGCACCTGGCCATTCAAGGCCCTTCCCTAGGACTTTAGCTCCAGCCAGACTCAGAGAGGTAAGAATAAGCATCTCCATCTGACTGCCAGGCAGACCCCCAGGCTGATGATAGCCCTGGGGGCTCACAAGGCACGGAGTGAGGAGGTCTGACCCCATACAGTGCTGGCAAGGGAAAGGTGTCACCACTTCTGTGGAGCCACGGGGCCTTCCTGGCCCTTCATCTCACCAGATCATCACTCCCCAAACCTGCCTGACAGCCCTGCGAGCCTCACAGAGGCAGTGGAGGATTGAGGGATGATGCTGGGACCCCTTCACCCATCAACTGGGTGATGCTCAGCTGCCCGTGACGCTCAGGACCGGTGTCAAACAAAGGGACATCCCCTGCCCTTAGCACAGCAGCTCAGCAGCCCCACTGGAAACTCCCCCTGTGTTCCTCCCCACCTTGCTGGCGGATGCTGCCATGAGCTGGCCTCTGCTTTCCCCATTCCCACCTACATCCTTCCCTTCACTTCCCCTGATCCCCCTCACCTTGTCTGACCACCCACATCACTGTCCTCAGGGGAGCAAACCCAGGGCTGATGCTGCTGTGCAGAGAGGGAACCACTGAGGCTCTGGCTAGACTGGGAAATACCGGAAGCAGGGTTTGGAGCAGAGCTGGCCCTGGCCATCGGGCATGCAGCAAACCAGTGCGTGAGCCAGGAGCTGGGGCTGAGCACACTGCAGAGAGCAGCGTCCTGCTGTCTAAGCTCCAAGAGGTAGGGACTGCCCCTCTCATCTGCCCAGGGGGAGCACGGCCCAGCTCCGGCTCTGAGAGGGGCTGGGGGTCTCCGCTGGCGAAGCGGTTTAGCTGGAGGCAAGGAATGACCACGCTCCACCCGGCTGCCACATTGCCCCGGTTATCACGGCAGACGCACCCCTTCTGTCCCCAGTTTCCTGACACCGTCTGCCCCAGAGGTCAGGAGAAACACAATAACCCCACCAGAGACCCCAGAAAGCTGCTCCGGCAGCAGCAGGGACCCACAGTCCTTGCTGGCAGCATCTGTCCCAGAAGGAGCCGGGACATGTAGGTGGTCCGAGTTCAGCCAAGGGCAGGCTGCTGGAAGACACAATGCAGATGCTAAATGCCAGCGAGCAGGGGCCCTCCTGCTGCTGCCGGGAACGCGGTAGCCACACAGAGAAGACACAGATGCAGGCGTTTAACAGCCATTGCTACTGTCAGTGCTAATGACTCGATCCCTGCAGCGGCACCGACCCCATCGTGCAAGACACCAATTGGGAGGGAATCCCAGTTGTTAACAACTCGTACAAGATGCAATGCCCAGGGTGCAGGGCCACACCACCCCATCTCCCTCGATACCCCAGACCCACTCCCCTGTGTTCCATTCACAGCACGCTGTGCCCGCAGACCACCTCCTCTGCATCCCTGAGCACAGGGGCGAGGTGACCTCAGGAGATTTGGGATGCAGCAGGAAGTCCGCAGGCTGCAGAGCATTACTGGGTGAGGAGCACATGCTCAGTTCTCGCATGATATTCATCCCTTTACCATACTAACCTCTGCCCATCATCCGATGCAATGCATTGAGGGTAGCAGCAGGAATGACGTGGCTGGATTTTGGGCAACTCTGCCTCCCCTTCCCCTTGGGCCACCCGCACCCAGAGCGGAGCCAGTGTGTGCAGCAAGCCCCTGTCTCACCTCCCAGCACTGCTGGCACTAAATGAGGTTTTGTCACCCTGCATGGTGGCATGGGCTGCAAGCAACTTGTTCCCAGCAGGCTCCAGAGCCCTGCTCAGCATCCCAATTGAGCTATCGTTAATGGGCTTCAATTTTAATTTGCTTTTATTGGAAAACACAGATGGTGACCCCCCTCTCCCTCCTGCCTGAACATATATGGGGTAATAACATTTACAGGGGAAAGATATTATCTCCAAACACAGCCAAAGTCCCAGCAGAAGCCCCACCACCACAGTGATGCACAGCTGCGCCACAGAGCCCTGTGCCCAGCTCATAAAGGCAGGTCCATAAAGAGCCACCAGCATGGTGTGGGCAAGGGGAGGCAGCACCAGGGTCCAGCAAAGGAGAATTAAGGACCAGGACCAGCCCGTGGTGCAACCAAGCAAGCCTGGCTGATTAACCTGGCTAACTTCTTCAGTGACTGGGCCTCTGTAAAGCATCCCAAAGGAGAGGGATGCTTGAAGCTGCTGCCTAGGGCTGAAGGGGTACACTGTGCACCCCCCCAGCCTGAGCCGGCCCCTGCTGCAACCCCACAGCTGCTCCAAGCATGCCTGGCTCCAGCCAGCAATTCAGGTCAGAACTCAGGCTGCACGCAGTCCAGCACCCAAAACCTGGTGCTGCGGATGCTCCCACACACCCAGCAGTGCCGGTGCTGACGTGCAGAGCCCCAGGCCCCCTTCCACAGCCCCGCCACCGAGCACACGGAGCTGGGCGAGGATGCTCTACACCACACACCCCTGGCTCTGTCATTCCTGCTTGCCACTGTTCTTACACGCAAACATGCTGCTGGCTGGCAGCAAGCAGGAACAGCTTGGGAGGAACCACATGGCCAGCCAAGCCACATAGGGATGCCCCGTGCACTGGGATGGCTGCGGCCATGGTAGGGTTTTGGATCAGGCTCCCAGCCACAGGAAGCCTCTCCCTGGGGCACACACAGGAAATCTCAAAATCCCCACGAGAAGCCTGGCTTCCTTCTAGCCCCTCCCAAGGCCAGAGCATCTCTCCACCATCATCCCCTTGTTATCTCTGGGGGTTTGCTCACAGACACGGAACACAAACCCTGCATTCCCTCCGGGCCCCCTGCCACAGATAAAGCCACACAGGAGCCGGCACTGCTGGCGCTGGGTATTTTTAGAAAGCTGTAAATGTTTCCTTCGTTGGGAAAGCCCCATCTTCAATCGCTCACCACGGAGAAGGCTTCCTCTGTCATGCCCAAGTAACTCATTACACGCTCATAAAACCTCAGCAGGCAGCAGGCTGAACCAAGGGGATGTTCCACTGTCAGATGCTTCAAGGCTCCTGCTTGCTGGTGGCCCTACCCGGGCAAGGGATGTGCTCCCTCATAGAATCAGGGAATGGTGTGGGTCAGAAGGTACCTTAAAGCTTATTCAGTTCCAACTCCTCCTTCCACTAGAGCAGGTTGCTCCAAGCCCCATTCAACCTGGCCCTGAAGCCCTCCATCCGTCATAGCACTGCCCATCAAGCAGGAGTCAGACAGCTTCCCTCCATCCAGAAAGAGCATCCCCCTAAGCAGGCAAGAGATGGGCTGTGGGACCACAAGCACAGCTGCCATCACCCACAAGGGGTACACTGAGAAGCTGAGTGATCAGAGTCCATGCTGGGACATACCTGCAGGTCTGCAGACCAGCCCAGGGAAGGTGGCAGCAACTTATGAAACAGCTCTGCTGCTCATGTAGCTGATGGAGAGCACACGCTGGGGTCCAAATTGCCACTGGGATGGGGTCCTGCAGACCCCAATGGTCATGGGGACGGATTTCCATCACAAAACTAGTAAACTCAGTGTGGGTAAACGCAGAGCAAAGCTCGTTTTGTGAGCTGAAGAGGAGCACATAAGTGAACCGAGATGCGCAGTTGCGTAGGTACAGGCAACCATAATCTGGTTACATGTACGTGGGAAGAGATTTTTGCACCCTCCAAAAAGAAACACAGCCAGAGGTGGAAAAAAGAGGCAATTTCCAAAGTTGAAAGGGATTATTAGCAAAAATTGATTAGGGTGGAAATGTAAACAAAAACAATGAAGAGTAATTACAGCTCAAGAAGGCTTTGCCAAAATCTCATAAATCTGTGAGCATAAAAGAAGGCGCCTTTAGCTTAAAATTATCTTGGCTTTGAATAAAAGAAAAAAATTGCAGTAAAAATAAACATATTGTATAAATTAAACCCGGGGGAAGTTGGCAGCACAAAATCAGCAGTTACACGATGCAGACAAGTTGCGAAAGGATGTATCAATGAAGAAAACCCGACTGCCAGGAAGCAGAAAGGAGAGAAAAAAGTTTAAATACACCAAAAGCAAACACTACCAGAGCTGTGGAAATGCAAGTCCATGGGGATGCTCAAGTGTGAAGTCAAGCAGCAAAACAGACGCTCCAATGCACTGGACTGAAACAAGGGCAGAGCCAGGAGGGACGAGAAGCGGCAGCTCTGAGCTGGAGAGCAGCAGTGGCCAGGGAATGCCGAGAGCCATGGATCGGCCTCACCCCCCTCACTGGCAGCATCCCGACACTGTGCCCCATCCAGGAGCAAAGGATGCATGGGATGTGCAATGGCAGGGCCACATTAGCAACTCTGCAGTTGTTTCCTAATAGCAGCAGCACCCTCATGACAACTATGTTCTCTCATTCATTCTCTTTCACGTGGCCAGTAGAGCCCCTAAAGTCCCCTGGGCTGAAGACAGTCCCAGGACCAATAACTGCGCCTCGCTCAGCACTTTTTGCTGTGCACCAAGTAGGGACAGAGCAATCTGAGGATGGGGAATGATTCTGCAGCATCTCACAGGGCTGCTGGAAAGAAGCTCAGGCATCTCAGTCCAACCCCATCCCCACCACAAGATCAGGGGCAGCCCGGGCTTGGCGTCGCTGATCCTGGGAATGCCCCATGGACCCACTGCAAAGCCATGCAGACATTTCCAGCTGCTCAGCAAATCCTTCCCAGAGCAGCAGGGTACTGAAGGCACATGGGTGCTGCCTACAGGGAGGCTACAGTGGCTCTACAAATACTGCAGGAGTCAAACCAGAGAGATGCCTGGGGCACCACCTGAGCAGCCAGGATATAAGACAACACAGCGAGCATTGGGAAGGGCTGAGCCAGTGCTGAGAGCTCTCCAGAGCAAAAAAAACCCAGTCAGTTCTGTCTCACGCTCCCCATGCTGCCCTGGCACGTTGTTAAGGGGGAGCAGCAAGGGGGACACCCCCGAAGCAAGCTTTGAGGATAAAGCAGCAGAGGCATCAGCGTGGACGTTGAACAGACACCCTGCATCCCTTCTGCATCCCTCTGTGCTGCAGGTGCCACCCCCAGCCACCTCAGACACAAGCATCAGGAGTGTCCTACAGGAGGCAGGGAAGGACAGACGCATTCAGCTCCCTCCGCACACGCAAAACCACCCAGCTGAGAAGAGAGCAGCCCTGCATCCTCTGAGCACCGAGGGATGTGCAGAGAAACACCTCCAGCTTTGCAGGGTTTAGCACGAGCTGCCCGAGCCTCATAAAAGCACCGCACTCCCAAAATTTAATGTACAGGGTGGCAGAGGCATTACCTGGCAACCCCCTCAGCCTTGACATGGGAAATCAGGCGAAAAGTCTTATGCAGGGAATGCACCATCCCCCAAATTCCCTACTCAGCATGAAGCAGCCTTTATAAATCAATGTCTGCAGGAGGAAAACACGTGAGGGAGCAGCAAGTTCATCCTCCCCTTGCTGCTGCACTCCTGATCATCCTTGAATCCCACAAGTGAGATGGAAGGGATGTCTGAAGGGCTCAAGTCCCACGTCCTGTTCAGGGAGGGACTCTGATGCAGCCAGTGTCCGCGATGGCTGAGCCATGGGGAACCACCAGCACCCTGCCCTGCCACCAGCACTGCTGGAGCAGCTGGGCTCTGGGCTAAACTGGAACACAGGCAGCCTGAGCTGAGGGTGGCCACATAGAATAGTCAGGGTTGGAAAGGACCTTAAGCTCATCCAGTTACAACCCCCTGCCACGGGCAGGGACACCTCCCACTAAACCATGGCACCCAAGGCTCTGTCCAACCCGGCCTTGAACACCGCCAGGGATGGAGCATTCACAACTTCCCTGGGCAGCCCATTCCAATGACACAGACGTCCTCAAGCCCAGACTTGCACACATAGCTGTGTAGACGGCCATCGTGTCTCCCCCAGAGCACCTGGGAGCACAACACGCCTGGAAAGCTGGATGAGCTACAAGTGAGCGCCAGAGGCTGTGATGCAGCCGAAGTCCAGACACGACCCTCTGGTTACCTGTCCCCTGCAGGCTGCTTTCAAGCAGAGGGTGAGCCCAGCCTGGGGCTCAGCAGCAGCACCGCTCCTCCAAACCTGGAAGCTGGAGCACATCCAGCTGATCGGACCTCAGCAGGTACAGAGCCATGTCTGATGCCAGTCACCATCCACAGGGCATTATGGCTGGTGCAGCAGGAACAACAGCCCCACGGGAGATGGGCTGCTACCACAGGCAGCCTCATGGGGTACCAGGGCTGTTCTCATGCAGGCTGGAAACACTTCCCTGCCAACCCCACCAGGCTCTGCTGACTTCAGTCAGCCCCTCTTGCCATAACATTACCTGGCTGCTCACCAAGAACACCCGGTGCCCACCGAGATGCCCATCCCACAAGGCAGGTCCCTGAAAATTCAGTATCCCAGTGGGCAGTGAAGGGGGGGACCATCCAGTCCCAGTCCAGCCACGGGGCATGTCTGCACCTCATCGCACCCCAGCAGCCCAGGCAATGGAAAGCATCTGCTCCTCGAGGAAGTCTTCGATTCATAGGAGGTGCATCTCCTGTCCATGGAGGATGCAGCATCCTCCTCCATGCCGTCTGATTTATTCTGCCTGGAGGCGCCGGCAGGATGCACAGGGCTGCTGGCCCCATCCATCCGCTCACACTGCCCGGATTTATGGATTAATAAAGCCCGTTGGCTGAGCCTGTGTTTACTCCTCTCAGAGAAAATAATTAACTCTTGACGCAGTTCTGACTCACGGGACGTGGATTTGGAGAACTTGGTAAAACCTCAAAGCTGCCCTGCTCCAAGCAAGTGATAACATTATCACACCAGAGCAGCATCAAGCCCAGGCTTGTGTGCTCCACACAACAACTTGTCCCCATGCCGTGACGTCCCCAGGCCAGGACTGGCTCCCAGAGAGAATCCACAAGGAGCAAAACCCTGCACCGGGGAGCCAGGATGGATGGGAGAGGTGTGGGACAGGATGGGGCTGTGCCAGCCAAGGAGGGCCAGCGGGTTTCCACAGTGGAGGAGCCGGGCGAGTGTGAAACAAGACATTTTATCTCAGATAACTTTTTTCCCTTCATAGAATCATGGAATGGTTTGAGTTGGAAGAGACCTTCAAACCTCACCTAGTCCAACGCCCCTGCAAAGAGCAGGGACATCTCCAACTCAGAATCACATCCAGCCTGGCCTGGAATATCTCCAAGGATGGTGCATCCACCACCTCTTTGGGCAACCTTTGCCAGTGTTTTACCACCCTCATTGTGCAATTACATCCAGCCTGAATTTCCCTCTTTTAGTCTAAAACCATCACTCCTCATCCTATCACAACAGACCCTGCTAAAAAGTCTCTCCCCATCTTTCTTATAGGCCTCTTTTAAGAACTGAAAGGCCACAATAAGGTCTTCCCAGAGCCTTCTCCAGGCTGAACACCACCAACTCCCTCAGCCTTTCCTCACAGCAGAAGTGCTCCATCCATCTGATCATTTTGTGATCCTCTCTGGACCCTCTCCAACAGGTCCATATCTTTCCCATACCGAGGATTCCAGAGCTGGATGCAGGACTGCAGGCCTTACCAGAGCAGAGTAGAGGGGCAGAATCACATCCCTTGACCTGCTGGCCACACTCCTTTGGATGCAGCCCACGACACAGTTGGCCTTTAGGTGCTTCAAATACTACAGATGTGCCACAAACTGAATGCATGAACAAACTGGCTTCAACAGGTATTATGGACATGTGCAGACATTTCTAGTCTGCGCACAGCAGAAACACTGTGAACCATGCCTTAGAGACAAACCAACTCATGGATTAGCTCCTCTCCCATCTCCTCCAAGGTGCGTTGCTTCCCAGACCTCCGGGACAGGATCCCTGGGGCAGTGGGGATCTATGGCCAAATAGGAGCATCACCATCAGGGCGATGTTATTCATATGCCACCAGCTTTTGGGCAGAGTAAGAAAAGAACAAAACAAGAAAGACATGGTTTAAACCCTGAACCTGGCCATTCCCAGAAAGATGCACTCCCCTGAAGAAAAGGCTGAAAGGAAAACACAGCTTTCAGCCATGGTCAGCTAAGCAGAAGGCATCTCATCCCATAAAGCAAGAATGGTGACTCAGTGCAGCCCATAAAATGAGAACAGCAAGTGACTCCAGGATGGGTATCTTGACCCAGGAGAGACCTTTTCAAAGTAGAAATCATGACTTGGGATGTTCGAGTTGGGTATCAAAAGACCCCATCCCACTGATAACACAACCCCTTCTGCCTGTGCCAGGATGCCCACCTGTTTACTATTATAACTTCTTTGAAGGGGGGTTAAATCTGAAGGGGGGAAATGGCAAAAAACAGCATTTGGAGCAAAAATCCAGCAGATGCACAAAGACAGCAAAGCACGAGCAAGGCAGGGTCTCCCTGGTCTAACACGTGGCTCAGTGACAGGAGTGAGTCTGCACCTTGGCATTCATCAGGTGAATTAAGAGGCTCACAGGGTCTTCAGCGGACGCCAAAAGAATCATAGAAATCATGGAATGGTCTTGAAGGGACTAAAGTTCATCCAGTCCCAACCCCCTCCCACAGGCAGGGACACCTTCCACTAGAGCAGGATTGCTCCAAGCCCCATCCGGCCTGGCCTTGAACTGCCCAGGATGGACCATTCACCACTTCCTTGGGCAAAAAGGACTCTTCTTCCTTCACCAGCAGCAGTGCATCAAGTCACCTGAACCCGCACAGCCCAAACTCAACAGAGAAACCAGCAAACATCTATTAGGAGCCACCTTCTCAGGTGAAAACTGGTTTTGCCAGAGCATCAGGTCCTAGAGCAGCAAAGCAGGGCATATCTCCTGCTCATAAAGGCTGTAGTCATTGCAATCCTGAAACACCGTGTTCAACTCATCCGACACTGCCTGACCTGAGGCAGAGACAGTCTTGGACTCCCCTCCCCATTTCAGCAGGATATCTGGCCAAGGCTCCTGAGGAGGACAACAGTGAGAGCCAGGGAGAGGTGAGTGCAGGGTGAGCAGCATGCCTGAACTGATCTGCCCCAGCGGACTCTGCTGTCACCTCCTTCAGCTCCCGGCTTCTATAGAAAGGAGGGGATCCAACCTAAGCCATCACTGGTACGTCAAACCATCAGAGCTGGGACTAGGACTAGTCTACACCGTAAACTCATCACAGAGCAGTTCAGCCAAAGAGAATGCTGGAGAAGACATCTCAGCTTGCATTAGTTCAGCTAAACCACCCATACGCCAATATATATCAGAAACATGCTCAGGGCATGAAATGGTGCAACAACATGTGATGGAAAGTCAACATGCGATGGACACAGCCAACATCCTAACAGATTTCTGCTTCTTGCACTGCCTGGAAGCGGTAGTGCCTTGTACCTGTCAATATCTGTCACTGGTACACTCTATCATACCCTGGGATCGGTGAGGACAGGCTTGTTGCGTAATTTTAATGCACAAAGTGCAATGAAAACCCTGAGGGTCTACAATTTTGGACCTCCTGATGACAAAGAAAGAGGACTACATCACTAGACTGGAAGCGTAATTGCCCCAGCACTGATGATGACAGCCCATGTTGAGCAAAGGGAGGACAGGCCAAACCTGAAATGGCTTTGCCCATTGTTCCAAACGCATTCGTTTCTCAAATCTCACAAAAATTCACAAGCAGAGGCAAACAGGAAACAGGGGCAAAAAGTAAACGAAACCAGAGGGGTTGCGGACTAAATGACCTTCAGAGGTCCCTCCCAACCCAAACCGTCCTCTGATTCTGCGACTCCTACACCTTTCACAGGCCACACTTTGACTATCTAGGAAGACAATTACTTCAATCCAAAGCAAGCTCAGAGTAAAGAAGCGCTTGTGACAACGGCACATACAATGGCAATGCATGAGAAATGGTAGGAGAATGAGCAGGCACACATATTTGATTGTGAGTGGCATGAAGCAAAGCAAGGAAAGAATGGAAACCTACGGAAAAGCCACGTCTGGCATGGCTGAAGAAAATAAGTTATGGTGGTGGAGCTCTTTCAAGCGCCTATAGACAAAACGTTAAATAGAAACGTTAAAATTAATGGAAACAGAGAAAAAAAGCACGGACAACAGCCCAGGAATGGAGATGCTGCCACCTTTCCGAGCCCTGCCTCAGCACTGCACCACTTGCAGGCTTATTAACGTACTAATCTATTGCCCTGCTTGCAATCGCAGCTTCCCTCGCTGCTGTTCTTCACAACTGCTTGCGAAGGACGGCACAGCCAGCCTGTCTGCGTCTGTATTAGAAAAGTAGGATGTTATTTCCATAGCCCCCAGGAGGACGGGGCTGCTTCCTCCCACTCCTAACACAGGATTCCTTAGCTCATACATAACTAATGATCCAGGGACCAGTCTGGCTGTAACTCTCTTAAAAATCACACACACTGTTTGAAAGCATCCAGCAAAGAGCCAAGACTTTGCTCACGGCTGGAACAGATGCATCAGGACCACACGGGGACCAAACAGCACCCCTCTTTTCTACACGTACAATGGCCTCATTGAGGTGAGAGAAGACACTGCCATCATTTATCTTCATTTCTGGGTTTTTCAGTTATGACACTTTCATAGACAAGCCCAAGGAACCATGAACACATGAAATTCCCGTATGACACCTCCACAACAGGTTGAAAAATCAAATTCTGGGGCTAGCAATTAACATCAACTGGAAGAAAATCACAAGAAAGCTTCACAGCTCCAATACTGGCCCATGTTTGCATGAATACCTGGGCACTGGAGCAAACCTATGCAGCTCTTTCCAGCACCAGGATTTGTGTTGACAATAGAGGGATGGTTTTGTTACTGCTGAGCAGGGGTGCACAAGAAGGCAGGAGGAGAAACAGCCAGGACAGCTGACCCCAACTGACCCAAGGTGGATTCCAGACCATAGGACGTCATGCTCATCATAAAGTTATGGGAAGAAGAAAGGGGGGGGGGTATTGGGAGTGATAGTGTTTGTTTTCCAAAGTCACCATTACACATGATGACGCCTGCTCCCCTGAAAACGGCTGAACACCCGCCTGCAATGGGAACCAGCGGATTAATTCCTTATTTTGCTTTGCCTTACCTCAACCCATGAGTTCTCTCAGCTTTTCTCCTCTGATTCTCTCCCCCATCTCATTGAGGGGAGCGGGTGAGTGGCTGTGTGGGGCTCAGTAGCCGAATGGGGTTAAACTTACAACAATGGGGAAAGAGAGAACTAAGAAAATCAAACCCATTTCAGAGTGACAGACCCAACAGACTTCAGGAACTAGCAGGCAAGAAGCCACGAGGGGATGTCTAAGAGAAGAAGAAAGCTGGAAAGTCCTTGCAGACACTAATGCAGAGGCGCCTCAGTGCAGAAGGAGGTTCAGTAGATGCACTAGGATGATAGAGTGATGCAACAGCAGGCATTCAAGGTCTCGCTCAGCCTGAAATCACTTCTGGGAAAATAATGAAAATGCTGATGTAATTCAAATCATAAAGAATTAAAGAACAGGAGTATAATTAGCACCAGTCAACATAACTTCGACAGGAAACAGGTCTTGTCAAACAAATCTGATTTCATTCTTCACTGAGATTACAAGTTTGATTGGTGAGAGTAACCGTGTACAAGGCAGGAGGCTTTCTGCCTACTGGAAGCAGGAGGCGTGACGGCAGCACGGGGAGCAGAGCCAGCCCTGCCAGCCACAGCTCAGCGGCTGCTGGGACGTGCAACTCTCTGTCGCCCAAAACATGACAAAGGGATTAAGAGCTGATGAGCTGGCAGGTTCCAAGTAACAGTTCCCAGCACTGGATCTCAATAGGCTCTGCAGGAACGAGCCCCAGGTTCATTTCTGCCTCACAGACAGAATGATGGAGAGGGATGAAGGAAGCCGATGCTATCTAATGCTCTTCCAGGTTTGCAGAGCATCCTCCAGTAAAAGATAGGGGATTCACTTCCCTTGGCATTCACCATATGTAAAAATAATGCTCCCACTTTAATGCAGTTGTTAATTTTCTACAGATAGAAGCAACAGAGAGAAAAGGGCCTCTGAGGACAAGGCAGATGATCTAAAACAGCCACTCCAGGCAGGTGGACCGAATTGCCCTCTGCAGGACGCTAAGGGAGGGGGTCTTGCTAACAGCTTACATTAGAAACCCCCCTTTTGTGCTGGTGATTAAATTGACCACATCGTATTCAAACAGAAATTGGGGGGGGGGGGGGGGGGGAAGGGCACAATCCTTACAATAAATTAAAGTATTGGGAAAAGCACTGGAAAGCCTGGTCTGCCCCAGGAAACTCCCCTTGAGCTGGTGTGGCTCAGCAGATGCAAGCACAAGGCAGGAAGAACTCCAGATGGTCCCAGTGACACAGTGGCACTGATGGGGTGCCCTGGCACTGCAGCACAGATGCTGTTCCCACCCAGCAGACGCTCACTGTGGGTGAAGCAACAGGACTGCCTCTAGGGTCATCAACGGGACTGTCATTCCCGTTCCTTGGGAGCCAGCGGGATTAAGGCTAAGTCTGGGTGTGGAAACAAATGCCAGCTTTGCTCTTCCTTCCCCTCCAGAGCAGGAGAACAGTGGGTTTAAGGTTTCCAGGAGACAGATGATTGTCCCATGCAGGAGCACCTACAATGTTCCATAGAGGAGCTGCCCCAAAGCACAACTGAGGTGTGAGCCGACCTGCCCCAAGGATGCATCAGCCAGGACAAGAAACACGCTCATCACCACCCACATCCATCCATCCATCCATCCATCCATCCATCCATCCATCCACCCATCCACCCACCATCCATCCATCCCCTGCCACACAAAGCCCCAAAGGGCAAACAACAAAACTTAGAGTACCCCAAGAAAGTCCCACAGTTGAGATGAAACCAGGAGCTCTTCCACATGTGGGGGTAAAGGTTAGGTAGAAAGAGACCACTTGGTGCCCAGCCCAAGCTATAGGATTTTCAACAGCTTTTAGGAACCTGCTCACACCACGGCACAGACCAGACAGGGCTGAGGATAACTGGGAGCAGCAGGAGTCCAAGGTCCTTCCTGTCCTGAGGTTCAGGAAAACTCCCCAGTGCCCCAGCGAGTGGCAAATCCACCCAGGAACAGCCCTAAGCAATCGGGAGGGAGCAGCTGCTGTTGTCAGTGCTTTCTGGGCTCGTCACGCTGCCTCTTACCCCCTGCCTCCCAAGCCAGATCCTCTGACATCCAACACCGCCTCTGCCAAGCTAGACTATTGGGTCCCCGCACCAGTGCGAGCAGAAAAGGCATCCTCTGGGGGCTCCTCTAAAGCAGGGCCTCCCCCCACCCAAAGAAAAGACTTAGTCAAAGCAAATGCCAGACCCATTAAGAGCAAAGGACCTCACAGCCAACAGAGGAATGCTGGGGCTGATGGACTGTTTATAGAGTCCTTTATAGGAAGGATGGGTAACCTAATCCCAACTACAACATTTTTTATGCTGCTCTATGAGGGTTCAGCTGTGATTAAACTGTTGGCACAGTCCCATGGCACATAAAACCATGGAGACCAGCAAGCCTCATCCCTGCCAGAGCCCTGCAAATGCAGGCAGCAAAAGTATGCTAAGCATTAAAGGCCAGTGAGCCTCACCACAGGTCATTCCCGCTTGCACCTCCAACAGGCTTTGCTGCCTTAAGAGACCCAAATAAAAGCAACTCAGCACTGATCTCCATTAAGTATTTATCCCTGATGCAGTCCAGAGGAGGGCAAGGGATAATCACCCAGAAGCTGGATGCAGGAGAGGCAACTGCTCTTGTGAAAAGGTGCTGTTAGCGGTGGGCTTCAACATCCTTCTCTTGTAGAATCAGCCCCAGGGTCAGCACAGAGCCTCAACCACCCTCCTAAGACACTGGGTAAATCCAACAATGTTTTCTGAGCAGTTAAAACATCTGATTTTGAGCCAACTGCACTAAACTGGGATGATCCAAGTGGTGTCTCCCTGCTCTCCACACCAGGCTGGAGCAGAGGCCACGGTCCTCAGCACGGACAAGGTCCCCGGAGCCAGCCTCTGGGCAGAGGATATCCAAACACCTTCCAGTGGCTCAAGCAGATGCTGACCCAGGAACCACTGTCCTCCTGGGACAAACCGCCCCCAGGGTGCTCTGATTTGACTCTGATTTGGAGGGAGAGGAATTGGAAGAGCAGGTTCCTCCAAGCCCAGGCTTGGTACAGGGTCACATCAAACCCAAAGCAAAGCCCCCACTTCCAGACCCTCAGGTTTTCCCCTGGAAAGGGGAAAAGAGTGAGGGATCTGTGGCAGGAACCCCTCTGCTGCAAGGCATCAATGGGGACTGTACATGGGATGAGCGGGGTCTCCCTCGGCACTGCTGGTGGGTGGGATTTCTCCTGGCATTTTGAACATGTTTGTTCCATTTTATTGTTACAGAACTGGGACAGAACCAAGGCCTGGGTTTGGTTTTTGCTGTTGGCTTGGTTGACTCATCCATCAGTTTGTGTTGTTGCTGCCATGATACATCCTGGCATAAAAACACCATCACCTCCATAGCCACCACACCTATTCCAGGTGGGCTCCCAACACTGACCACACGAGGTGGCCTTTCAGAGTTGAAGCCCTGGAGCACATCGAGCCTGAGAGCCTACCATCGATTCCAAACCCTTCTTCTGCATCAAACACCACCACCTCAGAAACCCTGCACCGAGCATCCCCAGCCACAGCAGCCAAGAGAGGGATGCGTCCCTCTGCACAGCCGGGCTCTTTATGTGGGATGGGACTTTGCCAGCAGTTTTATTTTAGCCCTGTGCAAATGCAGAGCGCATTCCTGTCGCTGAAGGGAAGGAGACCCCGCAGTGCTTTAGGATGCCATCACCTGAGCCCATGCACCCGTAGCAGCGCAGTCCCCGATGCACCACGTGCAGGGTGATGGGCACCCTGACGGAAGCAAGGTGGGTGGGAATGCCACCACGGCTCAATGAGCACCCTGGGAGACCCACAGGCCAAGCCCTTCTCCACCCCTCTGGCCACTGAGCACTTGGAGGTTGGTGGACGACACACCCAGGGCTGACCTCACAAATCCAATCTTTTCCCCTTTTCCTTCCGTAGCCCACACACCAAGGACCTCCCAAACACGCACTGAAACACTGGGTCAGCTTCTCAAGGGCTCAGCACCCACAAGAGAGCTTGAGACGTATTTGGCATCCCAAATTACAGGGAAGCACTTACCCTTATGGGTGACCTTCACGGGCAGCCCCTGCCACGCCATGGGGACACATGGGCTCCACCGGTCCCCTCCTGCTGGGGCTCAAACGTGCCACTCCCAACCCCACCACAGTCCCTGGCAACGTCCCTACACATCCCTTGCTTTCCAATCCTAAATCCAAGCCCCCACCTCCCCACAGCCCCACCTATTCTTACACAGAGACGTATGGTAGAGGCTGGGAGCAGCAAAGCAGCGCTGCGAGACCCAGCCTGGAGAAGTTGAACTTCACCGATAAGCAAGGATGAGCTCCTGCAGCAATGCCAAGGGGTGTAAGCAAACACCAGGAAGGAACTGGTTTGCTCAGCTTCTAGGACATGCCCACTTGTCCCCCACGTGCCATGTCCCACCAGGATGGGGACAGCCACTTACTCTGCCCCAGAGGAACCAGCCTGGATGCCCTCCCTGGCAAAGCCTTACTCGCGCATGTTGGTACCTCCTGCCTGCCCCATGACTCACCACAGACCAATGGATGCCAGGAGACCCTCCCAGACACTGCTCAACCCAAGGGGGAGCATCAGCCACCTCCTGGAGCAGTGCGAGGTTTATCCAAACCCAGGAACAGAGACCAGACGACAAATGGGAGCAGCTGCCAGTAAATGCAGCCTTTCCAGAGGATCTGTGTGTATCCAAAGCTGTCGCTCTCGAGCCAGAACAGGTGCCTGTCACAGCAGAACCATGGCAGCTATTCAATCCGAAGGCACAAACGTTAACATCAGACCCCATCATTAGCAGCTTCTCTGTACTCCATCTCGCCTACAGCCTTGGAGAAAGGAAGGTGAAGAGTCAAAAGGAGGAGAAACCAGGTGTATGAGGCGCAGGCTCTGCAGCACAGCCACACAAGCAGGCATCTCCTCACCACCAGACGATGCTCAGAGAGGATCTGCACCCCATGACAAAGCCACATCACCCACCAGCAGCCAGGGTGGGCTCCCAGCAACACCCACCTACCCCAGGTCAGCTCCATCACCCACTTGAGCCAGGCTGAACCCCTCAGACACAGGGCAGACCCTGTGCTGCTGCTTAACACCTGCTACCAGTGACCCCTACCAATGCTGCCAACATCCCAATTAGCACCTTCCCTGTGCCTGCCCTGCTCCCCACTGCTCTGCATCTGCCCAAGGACAGTTTCTGAGGCTGCCCAAAGGTAGAGCAGATGAATGGGGACAAGTCCTGGAGGTGCTTAGCACCCCTTCCTCTCAGCCTGCTCCTCCAGCCCGTGCCAGTGCCCACTGCTCCGCTGCGCCTGCTGTCAAAGCAGTTCCATGCAGCATCATGCACACTTCTGGTTTTATCCTTTTTGAGCCTCCAGGGCAGTGCTAACATAAGGCAAGGGTGGAAGGAGCGCGGGAGGGTCCTTGTTACATGGGGACTATCCCTCCCCTCTGAAAGGCAGGGAAAAAGAGGGATAGTCCCCTCCTTTGTCCACGGACAAGACAGCTCCAGGCTCTGCCCAGAGAATGCATTTGCCTAACCTGTCCCTGGTGGGGCTGCTCTGCTCTGACTCCCTCCATCCACCCCTTTGCTGCCACAGCATCACAGGCACCTAATGCAGGGCAGGAGCAAGCTCAGAGAGGCAGAGATCTGAATCCCACCACCCGACACTCCAGCATGAGGCAATACCCTGACACCTGCCAGTCCCCCCACACCAGGTTCCAGCAGCCACTCTCTGCTCCCTATGGAAAGAAAAGAATCTTACCATAGAATCACAAAATCACGGAATGGTTTGGGTTGGAAGGGACCTTAAAGCTCCTCCAGCTCCAGCCCTGCCACGGGAAGGGACACCTTCCACTGGAGCAGTTGCTCCAAGCCCCTGTGTCCAACCTGGCCTTGAACACTGCCAGGGATGGGGCAGCCACAGCTTCTCTGGGCACCCTGTGCCAGCGCCTCAGCACCCTCACAGGGAAGAGCTTCTGCCTAAGAGCTCATCTCAGTCTCCCTCTGGCAGTTAAAGCCATTCCCCTGTCCTGTCCCTCCGTCCCTTGTCCAAAGCCCCTCTCCAGGTTTCCTGCAGCCCCTTTAGGCACTGGAGCTGCTCTGAGGTCTCCCCTTCAGGAGCCTTCTCTTCTCCAGGCTGCCCCAGCCCAGCTCTCTCAGCCTGGCTCCAGAGCAGAGCTGCTCCAGCCCTCGCAGCATCTTCACATCACCAGCATCTCCCCTTCCCAGAGCTGCGCCCGTTCCTGCACCAGAGCAGAGAATCAGCCACGCTCTCACTCACACTTAACGCGCAGGTGCCCTTGGCGTGCAGCTTACGCACACAAAGGCTGGGGATGCACGCACCAACCCAGCGCTCCTCACCTGCAAGGGCACTCCGCAAGCAAACGGGAAGTGGTGGGAATCCTGCAGGAGATCCACAGGAAACGCTTTCCACAAAGCTGGCACACTGCAATTAACTCTGTGCAGCCTGGCCAGCCCCTTCTCTGCAGGCAAAACACTCGTACGCCTCGCTTGACTTCATTGCTGCTGCCCCCAGTTCACGCATTTCTCTTGCTCTCTTTGTCCCCCGACACCAGACCGGCTTAAGAGAAAAAGAAGGCAAAGATTTACGACGTGGGGCTCACAGTGAAGGTTTCTGAGTTGCAGTTGTGGAGCCTGGAAACGGGAGTTAGAAGCAATGGAATCACGAAACACGACTGTGACCTCCGCGCGGTGAGACGCGACCCCTCACGTGCTCCAGCCCATCGCACACCCAAGCATGTGGCGTGCACTGGCTGGCTCCATCAGGGCCCAGGGCTTCCTCAACCTCCTTGCAGCTGCACCCAACTCATTACGCTGTCCCAGCTCTAATCTTCAGCAGACTTTCCATCATACCTTGCCTTAAACCAGCTGCACATGTATTTGTCAGTCCAGAGCATCCCTATCTCTTATTCAAGACCACAAACAGCTTATTCAGACACATCCCCAGAACTAGGTGGTAGATACAGGTTAAAGACATGGTCCTGGGTATATCCTAGGACCAAGCCCTCCATTTAGGTCATTCTGTGAAAGCAACCACACACCTGGATGCACCTTAGCAGCCTATTCCTGCCAAGGTTGTCCTCGGACACCTCCCAACCCTCTAGTCCCAGTGAGCAACCCAAGCCAAAGCACTTGGGTTCAGTGGCCACCCTGCATGAATGAGCAGCCTCCTGGGAGGCTCAGAAAAGCAGGATATCTTCTGGAGACCAAAAATGATCCAAAACCTCCTCATCAGAGCGCCCTGATCAGCCCTCCCTTGCCCTAAGAGACTCTGGGATAGGAAGAACCTGCAGTGCCACACCATGGTGCACGTGATGCTCCTCAACCACAGCCTCCCACAACGCCTATGCACCAGGGCTGCAGAGGATGGAGATGCCTTCTCCCTGCTGTATCCTGCTGAAGTTGTTCAGGCTCACAGAGGGTCTGGACACAGGCTCCAGGGGGTCCAGCCCCTGACCAACCCTCCCTGCCTCTGCTCTCCCCCTCTTTTTCACAGCACCAACCCTGCAACGATGGTCCCCGCAAGCCATGGGGAGGATGCGCAATCAGAGCTCACCAGGCTCCGGCAGGGCCCCACACACTTTGGGAACACGACTTTGGGAGCTGGGGTGACACTTCCCAGGGAGCAGCACTGCTGCTGGGCACACAGAGCCCAAAGACGGTGGCTACAGGCAGTGTGCGACAGCCATCACCTCGGCAGGGTTTGCCCGCTGTCAGCAGGGCGTCCCTTAAGGCCGGGTGGGAGCAGAGGGATGCTGAGCCCTTCGAAGGCAGCCCCGGACCACCTGCCCCTCCTCTCCCATGGCGGGGGGCTCGGCAGCCAGCACAGGCTGCCCAGGAGCCCATCCTCGAAGCCCATTGTTCCCTTTGTCTGGCCCTTTGAGCGCAAGCCGGCGTGACAAGGCATCCCCCCCGCCACGGGGACGTTCACACGCTCGGCCGCCCTCGCCACCCCCTGAACCCGGTGCTGAGCGCCTCTCCCTGAGGCTCTCACCCTCCCAAACGCCTACAGGGTGAAGGCGAGCACCAACGGGCATCTTCCAAGGATCCTTACCCTTGCCCAGCCACCCTGCTAAAGCCGGGAGCCTGCGGAAAGCTGGAAGGCATTCCCACACCCGGAGCTTCCATCATCACGGCCAAGGCTGTGAGCATGTGAAGCGATGCAGACCCCCACGGCACTTTGCCTCGGAAGCTGTAGATGCTGTGGAAAGCCAAGCTGGGATCTGGGGGGGGGGGGGGGACAGGGTCCTTATCAAGCCCCCATCCAGCATTGGAACCTGGAGAAGGCACCTTTCCCTTTGGGACAGCCCTCCAATGACACATCTGTGATAGGAGGCTGAGCCAAAGGGATTCCTGGTTTCCGTCTCACCACTAGCAGCACACCAGGGGGATGCTCAGGGAGGAAGCGCAGAAAGCACCCTGCTTTCTGCAGCTCAGCATCAAGGGCTTCCTGAGGCACCCGATGCCTGGGATAGACAGGGGTAGGCTTCATCCTGCCCAAGGCACTCCTGCCTCCACCCTGCATTGCTCCTTGTTTTAAACCTGCTACTTCAGAACTCAAAAGCAAGTAAAAACAAGATAAAAGAACAGCCATCCCTCCATCAGCCTCTTCCTCACACCTCCGTGCGCCCCACAACCTGCATCTTCCCTGAAGCCCCCCCGCCCCTGTACCTCTCCTGTACAAGTGTCTTGGCCCTCCTTTCCCAGCCTTTCCCAGTTGATGCTTTCAAAGAGCCATCCACAATGACTTTAAGATCTCTTTCTTAAAATGCTAATAAGTAATTTAAAGACTGCCACTGTGCATGCATGGGTTTAGGGTAATTTTTTTCCTGTGAATCCCTTTCCATTCATCACTGACTGCATTTAATCTGCCACTTTATAGCCCGGTTATCCAGTGTCATGAGATCCTTCTCCAATATTTTAAAGACAACTGTTGTTTTTAGCATCCTGAATAATTCTGTATAATCTGCAAACTTGCTTGCCTCCGAGCTCCCACCCCTTCCCAACGCATTTACAAGCACATCGCACAGCGCAAACCTCACGCTGACCCCCGTCCAGTGGGAAAACTGACGCTTTTGTTTCCCCCTCTTGAAGCAGATTTTAATCCATGAGAGCCCTCCCTCTAAAATTACTGGTCTGGAGTCTCCTGGATCACCCAAGGAGCTCTTCTTAAAGGATGCTCATCCAAATACTCCTTTGACCAGTTTATTTTAACCTCTGCCACCACTTCAGGGCCATCTCTCAGCCCTGCCCTGGGGAGGAAAACCCCTTGGCAGGAGTGCCCTTGGCCATGGCCGTTTTGGGGGGTAGACTGAAGGAGTTTCCACCTCCCCGCTTGCTCCATCCTGGTTGGGTTTACCCTCCCGATTCCCATTTGTTGAGGTGGAATTTGGGGAGATCATTAATTTCTTCTCACAAGTTATTTCCCAACCTCCTCTCAGCTGGTTTTACATTCACTACGCCACAGGCTCTGATTTCCCTTTCCTGTTTTCCCCTTTCAGATACAGCTTCTAATATCTGAAGAACGTGGTTTTACCTCCAGCGACCTCCTTCAATTTACCATTTAGCCAAGATTTATGCAAAAAAACCCCAACCAAACCTCACACATTAAATGGCCACCTCCATTTATTCTGGGTTTTAATATCATTTCCCCCATCACATGCAGGTACATCACTATTTCAGCTTCTCCCTTCGGCGACCTCCTTTATTCTGCCTTACTTGTGAAGCATTACCATGTCGTAGTTTTGCAGTATGATGATGCCATAAAGAAAAGCACTGGCCATTTTATGGATGCACTGGTCGGCCTCTGAAGTAAAAACCTCATTTATTAGACCGACTGATAAAACTCCACCAACTTCTGGAGCTCACCAGCCCCTTTACCTCCCTAAACATGTCTAGCAATCACTGCCACAATTCCAGTTAGAGGGGTAGCGGGAACCAAATGCTGCTCCCTTCATCCCTGAGCATGGAAGTTCAGAGAGCACACACAGCATGGCACTCCTTCAGAGAATCCCAGACCAGTTTAGGTTGAAGGGACCTTAAAGCTCCTCCAGCTCCAACCCCTGCCACAGGCAGGGACACCTTCCACTGGAGCAGTTGCTCCAAGCCCCTCTGTCCAACCTGGCCTTGAACACTGCAGGGATGGGGCAGCCACAGCTTCTCTGGGCACCCTGGGCCAGCGCCTCAGCACCCTCACAGGGAAGAGCTTCTGCCTAAGAGCTCAGCTCAGTCTCCCCTCTGGCAGTTAAAGCCATTCCCCTGTCCTGTCCCTCCATCCCTTGTCCAAAGCCCCTCTCCAGGTTTCCTGCAGCCCCTTCAGGCACTGGAGCTGCTCTAAGGTCTCCCCTTCAGGAGCCTTCTCTTCTCCAGGCTGCCCCAGCCCAGCTCTCTCAGCCTGGCTCCAGAGCAGAGCTGCTCCAGCCCTCGCAGCATCTCCGTGGCCTCCTCTGGCCTTGCTCCAGCAGCTCCACGTCCCTCTTGTGCTGTTGCCCCAGAGCTGGCTCAGAACTGCAGGGGGGGGGTCTCTCCAGAGCACAGCAGAGGGTGAGAATCCCCTCCTTTACCTGCTGCTCACGCTCTGGGAGTGTAGCCCAGCATACGAGGGGGTTCTGGGCTACTCACCTCCATCCTGCTTTGCTTGGAGAGCCAGCACACCCTGCACAGCCACCCCTGTGCTTCCACCCTGGCACAAAGTGTCATCCATTCATTCAACACATCCCTAAAACACCTGATACCAGTATGAAGTCGGTATTGATATATCCCTGCACACACATGGGGAACCTCTGCTCCCTCCTGGTCCTCAAGGGGTCCCTACCTTCCTCCAGCATCCCCAGTGATGCTTGCTCCCTGTGCTGCCTGCATCCCTGGGTACCAGCCAGGGCAGAGCCCACTCCTAACCCTCCCAGGCGCTGCCTCTCCCTCCCTCCTGCCTGGCTGCACGTCAGGACCTTATCGCAGGAGGCCCCATGGTTACCCCCTTATCTAACGCTGAACTTTTGCCTCCAAGGATCTCCCTGCTACCCCCACCCTGACACGATGCAACAGGCAGCCACGCTTCATTCTGACGTCTCTGCAAACCAGAAGCCAGGTTTGGGAGGGACTGCAAATCAGGATGGGGCCTTCCTGGTAAAATAAAGCTCTTTCCATGGAACAGGACCTCCATACCCACCCCCAGACAGACCCACGCACAAGGACCCCTCTCAGCAGGGTCAGGCTGTGGGGACTGCTGGGGTCGGAGTGGTCGGCTCAGACTCTAGTTTAACACAGCTCCAGTTCAACTCACACAAAGGCACTCAGGCCTCGGGAGCTACAGCAGCATTCCGTATTTACCCAGCTCCTCAAGCAGGTTTCGCAGCCCCGCTGGTGCCCACCCCTCTTTACAGCCAGCTCAGGTATGTGTACACAAAGAACTAGTGCAAGCAGATCCTCAGCCCGCCTGCAAAGGGGACTGCTGCTCCCACCCTTGGGGAACAGTCTCCAAGCCCCTTAGAAGCATCCCCAAGGCACCCTTCACATCCCCAGACCCCTCTCCAAAGAACATCGGTGGTCACACCACCTCCAAGCCACAGTTCCCTACAGCCCTGTCCCCTTGGCATCTCCCTCCCGCTTTGATAACCCATAGAAGCTGCAAATACAGCAGGGATATGGGAGCAACTACTGCTTCAAGCATGGGAAAAGCAGAGAAGCAGAGTGGCAATGGCAGCTCCACAGAGGTTCAAATCAGGCACCAGTTCATTTGGTCTCTAAAAGTTCTCCCTGCTGCTGCCCTGGTGTGACCTGCAACCCCAAAGATATGGCTCAAGTCTTTCTCCACTGAGACCATGAACTTGGACCCAACAAGGCACAAGTCAATCCCTGTGGTCGCTCCAGCCCTGAGCCTGGAGAAGGCTATGGAGGGGCTCAGCAGCAAGTCCTGACCATGTGTACAATAGAAGTACCCATGTTTTAACACTAAAATATGTTACAGAATACATAAAATACAGTATACTGTATTGTATGGACACACATGCAGTATAACAAATGTATATGTGCACATTATAATACATTATTAACCACACAGAAACACAAAGGTCCTGTTTCCAGCTTGCTCAGAGGATGGGGCACGTGTACCCATGCCCAGCACCTCAGCCACAGCATGCCCCAGAGATGCCCGACCCAGGCGATGATATCGTCCTGCCCCAGCACCCACCTCCAAGCCCATGGCCGAGCTCAGGATCACGACTGCCGGGCACGGAAGGACGATCAGCACTTGCCCGTGATGCTGCTTCCCAGCGCAATTCCCACCAGGCGACGCTCCCTCGCCCATCAGAGCCCATTGCCACCTCCCAGGCCACCTGCACCCTCACAGGTATTAGGGCCACCTCGCCTCTCCTTTCCCGTGCTTCGGCACATGGCAGGCTCTCCTCCAGCCCTCGGGAAGCCTGCCAGCACCACAAGGCTTATGGAAAGTTGACTCCAGCAGGGTGAGGAGCACCTCTGGGGGCTTGTTCCTGCCTCAAACACGAGTTATAGCCGGGCTGCTGGGTGTAAAACACCTTCAGTGCTCTCCCCAGCTCACCCCGAAAACACCTTGGAAGCATCAGTACTCCAGATACACATGCAGCATACACCAGCAGGAACACAAAGAGGAGCCACGAGTGATAGTGGCACTATTACCAACCAGTGTGGGATCCAGACCCTGCCCGGGCTCCTTTGTTCTTGACTTTCTGGTTTTGGTCTGTTGGGGTTTTCTTTCCTAAAAACACACTAAAAAAGAACTTTCCTTTTTATAAGCCTGAACTTTCTCAGCTGCAGATACGTTACCTTGCAATCTGCCTGAACAACTGTACGCAATCCTTCACCTCTGCTTTATGTACACTGTCATCCACCTCCCCGTTTTCCATATTGATTTATGGTTTACGTTCTTTTCACATTTCCTTTTAACAGAGCCGGTTTTAACCAAACAGCCTTCCCTCCGAGCCCAAGCCACGAATTCTGCTGGCCAGTGAGCAATCAACTTCCAATTCTCATGCACACTCCTGTTTATATTTCCTTCCCTATCGGCTTTGTTTCTAATTAAGGTTTGTTAAATGCAAGTGAATATATAGCATACAGAGAAATATAAAGCATGTAGATAAATAAACACCCCACACACAGGCGCACTGACTAAAGGCTGCACTTTCAACCACGGATCCCAAAGCACTTTGTCATGTTCATTAACAAAACCTTGCGGCTCCCTTGGGAAAGATGCTGGTATTATTTTACGCCTCGTAATTAGGAAAACTGAGGCACGGAGGAGACAAGTGAAATTACCAGCACTAGAGAAAAGCTCCATAGCAGAGCTGAAAACAGGACTCAAGAGGCATGATCCCCAAGCAAATAACCAGGATGCGTTTTTCCCCTGAACGAGCCTTTTTGCCCCCATTTTAGCCTTGGGAATCTGCCGGAGCTGGTGATGGCAGCAACACCACCATAGAAGTGCCTGTGGCCAGGGTGATGTGGTGGGGCTCAGACATCACTTCCTTCGCCAGAGGCTACTCACATAAGCCTGCACACACCAACGGGACACAGGGCATCTGGAGATGCAGGCAGCCACTGCACCCAAGCATGCCATGGAGCTCCGGGAAGAGGCAATTCCCAAAGGGGAGGAAGGAGCAGCATCCCACATGCTTTCACCATAGCAGCTCTCCAGAAGCCTTTGTAAGTAGGGAAAGGCTGGGACATGGTAGGGGGTTGCCCACACCAGCACTGCAAGCGACCACTGCAACACACATACCATATGACAGGAGGCAACAGCAGGGGCAAGGAGGGGACCCCACTGAGCCTATATCAACACATTCAGCCCCAGATGGGGACAATCACTGGAAGCACAGGGCTGGGTCCCTGTTGACCATCTCCCTGGCAGCATCCCCATCCATGGAGAAGCACACCTTCTGGTGATCATCTCAGGTGGATGAAAGCCCCTGCCAGCGCTTGCTGGCCCCTCACCCCAGATGTATATTCCTCATCCCCAGATGTATATTCCTCATCTCTTGGGAGGAGCTCAGGTGCTCTTGCACCCAGGCCCCGCTGCTTCTGCCATGACAGTGGGAAAGTCACCCCCTTCTTCACGCAAGCACGCCAGCATCCCAGGAGCAGGTCACCAACCCACAGCACTGCCCAGTGGCTCCTCTCAGGGTGCAGGAAGAGCAGGGTGGGGTGATGGTGTCACCCCATCCCTGCAGAAGGTGCCAGCTCCATCTCCTGCTGTAGTCAGCACCATGGGCTCTGCACAGCCCAGCCCGCTCGGCCCCACTGGCCAGGCACAAACCCCATTGTCAGTGTCAGCTACACCAGCTGATGAGGCCAGATGTCCCACGTGGACACGTATGCTCCCACAAACACGCTCACCACCCCAACCCTTCCCCCCCCATAATTAAAAACATACCAGGCTCATTTGAATAGCATAGCTGGCTAGCGCTCTCCGCTGCAACGTAAATAGTCCTATTTATGCCAAGCTCCCATATTGTAAATATCACGATGTATAGCTGGCCAACCTATGAGTCATCTCCCAAAACTCCAACTTAATAAATGGTGCCTCATCCATGTTCCAGACAAACATCGCCCGTGCGGCTCCCACCGTCCGGCGCCTCCACGCCCCGGGCCAGCAGCGGCCAACGAACCAGGGGACCACGGGGACCTCCCGCGGCGGGCAGCCACCCGCGGACCGCGCCGCTCCGGGATGAGCCGCGTTTTGGCCGGACACGATGCCCTCAGCCCTTGCCCAGCGCCGCTCCCCAGCGCTGCCCGGGCTGCAGGCTCAGCCGGGGTGGGCTTGGGAGCGGGAGCACGAGTCCTCCCCCTTTCTTGGACCCCACGACCGGGCTCCCACCCAGGACCCTCCCCAGTGGAGCTCCCCACCTGCCGTTGCTTTGTCTGAGCACCGGGGGAAGGCGGCGGGGAGCCGTGAAAGCCACGCCGCCAGCAGGGAGCCGGGCAGGAGCTCGGGGATGCCGGCACGGCCTTGCTGAGCTGCGCCCAAAGCTTCTACCCGCAGCGGGCACGGAGCGGCGGAGCTCGGGCATCCCTCCGAGCACCCGGGGACCGGCCGAGCTGCCGCCGGGGGATGCCCGCCCCGGCGAAGGGATGGCGGGGACACGGGCTGCGAGACCGAGGGGGTCTGGGGACGGCGCGGGGGGCGGCGACACACAAGGGGCCCCTGGCTCGGCACCGGGCTGCGGCGGCACTTCCCAAACTTCACCTCCCTCCAGCGCTGGAGGGGTGCGGTGGAGGGCGGGGGGGGGGGGGGCACACACAAAGTGCCTCCCCCTCCCCACAATAAAGGGGGAAAAACCCCGAAGTGCGGCTCGCCCGGCTCCAGGGCGGCCCCTTCCCCCCCCTTTCCTCTTACCTTCCACGGCGGCCAGCAGCGGCAGGAGGGCGAGCGGCAGGCAGCAGAGCCACAGCGGCCCCATGGTGCGCGCCGGGCCGGGCATCAGAGGCGGCGCGGCCGGCGCTCCATGGCAGGCGGCGGGGGGGAGGCGGCGGGGAAGCGGCGGAGCCGAGCCGAGCCCCTCGCTGGGGCTGGGGCCGCCGCCGGCGCGGGCACGGCCGCGGGCACGGAGCGCACCGCCGGCCGGGCCGAGCCACCGCCGCCGCCGCGCGGGGGAGCTCCCCGCAGCCGCCCGCCCCGCCCCGGGGAGCCGCTGGGCCGGCGGGGGCGGACGCCGGCTGGGCGGCGGCGGCGGGCGGCGGCGGCGGCCCTACGGGGGGTGGGGAGGAGAGCGGCGGGAGAGCGGCGGGGGGCGGCGGGCGGAGGGCGGGCGGCGGCTCCCCCCGCGCCGCGATGGTTTCTCCCGGAGCTGTCGATCACCCGCAGAAAGCCGCGGGTTCAGTCCAAATCTGCCCCGCCGGGGCGGGCCGAGCGCCGCAGGCACCGGGCAAGGGGCGGGGGGGGGCGGCGGCTGCCGGCTCCCGGCTCCCCGAGGGGTGCCCCCGCCTCTGCCCGGCCCAGCGCCCGCGGCCCCCGGGATGAGCATCCCTAGCGCGGGGAGAGAGGGAGGTGGAGGAGGGTGAGCTGCTGTGATTGCTGGTGTGTGCTGGGTATGAGCTTGTATGAGCTGCTGTGATTGCTGGTGTGCGCTGGGTATGAGCTTGTATGAGCTGCTGTGATTGCTGGTGTGCGCTGGGTATGAGCTTGTATGAGCTGCTGTGATTGCTGGTGTGTGCTGGGTATGAGCTTGTATGAGCTGCTGTGATTGCTGGTGTGTGCTGGGTATGAGCTTGTATGAGCTGGTGTGCACTGGTGTGATTGCTGGTGTGTGCTGGGTATGAGCTTGTATGAGCTGCTGTGATTGCTGGTGTGTGCTGGGTATGAGCTTGTATGAGCTGCTGTGATTGCTGGTGTGTGCTGGGTATGAGCTTGTATGAGCTGGTGTGCACTGGTGTGATTGCTGGTGTGCGCTGGGTATGAGCTGGTGTGCACTGATGCGATTGCTGGTGTGCACTGGGTATGAGCTTGTATGAGCTGGTGTGCACTGGTGCGATTGATGGTGTGCTCTGGGTATGAGCTTGAATGAGCTGGTGTGCACTGGTGTGATTGCTGGTGTGTGCTGGATATGAGCTTGTATGAGCTGCTGTGCACTGGTGTGACTGCTGGTGTGCACTGGGTATGAGCTTGTATGAGCTGCTGTGATTGCTGGTGTGCACTGGGTATGAGCTTGTATGAGCTGCTGTGCACTGGTGTGACTGCTGGTGTGCACTGGGTATGAGCTTGTATGAGCTGCTGTGATTGCTGGTGTGCACTGGGTATGAGCTTGTATGAGCTGCTGTGCACTGGTGTGACTGCTGGTGTGCGCTGGGTGTGAGCTTGTATGAGCTGGTGTGATTGCTGGTGTGCGCTGGGTATGAGCTGGTGTGCACTGGTGCATTGCTGGTGTGCACTGGGTATGAGCTTGTATGAGCTGGAGTGATCGCTGGTGTGCGCTGGGTATGAGCTGGTGTGCACTGGTGCGATTGCTGGTGTGCGCTGGGTATGAGCTTGTATGAGCTGCTGTGATTGCTGGTGTGCACTGGGTATGAGCTTGTATGAGCTTGTATGAGCTGCTGTGCACTGGTGTGACTGCTGGTGTGCGCTGGGTGTGAGCTTGTATGAGCTGGTGTGATTGCTGGTGTGCGCTGGGTATGAGCTGGTGTGCACTGGTGCATTGCTGGTGTGCGCTGGGTATGAGCTTGTATGAGCTGGAGTGATCGCTGGTGTGCGCTGGGTATGAGCTGGTGTGCACTGGTGCGATTGCTGGTGTGCGCTGGGTATGAGCTGGTGTGCACTGGTGTGACTGCTGGTGTGTGCTGGGTATGAGCTTGTATGAGCTGGTGTGCACTGGTGTGACTGCTGGTGTGTGCTGAGTGTGAGCTTATATGACCTGGTGTGTGCTGGTGTGATTGCTGGTGTGTGCTGGGTGTGAGCTTGTGTGTGAGCTCATGCGTGCTGGCATGTGCGCTGGTGTGAGTGCTGGTGTGTGAGCCGGCTGCAGGCAGGGAAGGGGACATGTCCAGCAGGAGACCGTTGGGGTTGTTCAGTCTGGTGAAGGCTCCTTAGGGAGACCTTAGAGCAGCTCCAGTGCCTAAAGGGGCTGCAGGAAACCTGGAGAGGGGCTTTGGACAAGGGATGTAGGGACAGGACAGGGGAATGGCTTTAACCCGCCAGAGGTGAGATTGAGATGAGCTCTTAGGCACAAGTTCTTCCCTGTGTGGGTGCTGAGGCGCTGGCACAAGGTGCTGCCTGAGTTGGCCCCTTGGAGTCAGCCCAGGTGGGGCAGGAGCACAAGTTCACTCATATTCCCTCATCTGCCATCTGTGTGGGGCCATTGTGAGTTGGTCACAAGCCCCATTCACACCACGTGAAGCCAAGCAGTACTGTCCCTGAAGGTGCAAGCTGACCCAGCTCCACCTCTTCATCGCACTCCAGATCTGACCCTTGTGCACTTCACAAGTGTTTGGAGGTGGTCAGGCCTCCCTTATGATATTGGTCCTGTGCATGAGCCAAGTGGGCTTCCTCAGCTCACTGTGGCCAGGTTCAGGCTCTGAGCACCTTTGGAAGCTCCTACCACAGCAGATGTTACTGGTCATACAGGTTGCCCACAGTGCAGCAGCCTCCAGAGAATCATGTGGCCCAGCTCCTTTCATCTTTAGTGCCTCATTAGGGTTCACTCTTGCATGGAGAGAGCTCAATTCATCACAGGAGGAGGAAGAAGGGCGAGGGACAAGCAGTGGTCTTGCTGCTCCTGCCTCCAGATGTGTTCCTCTGCAGAACAAGAAGCCCAAGCATCCCTGGCAGTTAGCCCCCATCGCAGCACTCTGCCACGGCTCCCCCATTCCCCAGGCTCCATTATAGTCCCCTCACTCCCCACTGCTCTGGAGCACTCAGTGTTTCCCATCAGATGTTAGAAAGCACTCTCCGTTCCCAGCCTTCTCCAACCATCATTTCAATCTTTCCGGATCCCCAGGCTGTTGCTGTGTCCTGCAAGTGCCCTGGACAGGTACATCCCAGAGGATCCACACAGTTTTCCTAGAGTCCAAGAGGAAGCAGCAGCCATGTCTCTTTGCCAGTGCCCCCCAGACCCGCAGGATTTTCTTGTGGCTCTCCAGGGCTGTGGTGCTAGACACAGTGGGAATTTTGTCCTGAGGAGGGAACAGTCACTGGAGACCTTCCCTCTCTTTTGAGCATCCCCTTAGGCTGTTGCTGTTAGAGATGGGACCTTGGACTATGCACATTGTCTGACTACTGCAGTGCCTTTGGAGCTCTTATGTACTCCTTGGAGTAAAGTTTGTCCCCTGATGATGCTCTTCAGGGTAAGCCATGAACTGTGCTCTCTGTTCCCACCTCATGTCTTCACTCTGCCCCCAGGAAGGGCTTCCTATGACAGTGGCAAACCAGCAAGTACCACAAAGCATGAGCCCATGATAAGTGACGAAGGGCCTCCTCCAGTGTCCAGGTCTGCACCTTCCTCTCCCTCTGCACTAGAGTTGGTGGCCTCCATGGAAGATGGTAGCGGACCACGGAGCGCTGTACATCCTCACTGCTGTCCTCACCCAGATAGGAGACGTGATGCTCTTCTTGTTGCCATCTAATGACAAGTGGCCGCAGCACTGTCGCATGGACCTGACCACCACTGGGCAGTGGGTCCCACCTTGTGAGGCAAGGTCTGTTGATTTTACCGGTAGCCGCTGCCTACATCTTTCCTCTGGGCAGTTCCATCATCAAACTCTCAAACCCTGCTACAAAAGAGTGCTGCTTTTCCCAGATAAGGAAAAGCAGTAGGACCAGGGTTCAGATATGGGACAGCCACCACTTTGGTTGCACCGATGTGTTAGTTTACATCAAAAGATGGTTCCCAGGCAGGCAGAGCCAAGAGAGATGACATCTAAAGGACATGAAAATGGGTTTGATGGTGACGCATTCAATGTAGCTTTTTCAGTTCCTGGTGCAGGAAGAACAGGTTTCATTTGCACATGAAGCCTTTGGCTCATCACATCTGCAGGAGGTGGCTTCCTCTCACCCTCTGCAAGGTTAAAGAGGTGCAACGGGCAACAATCAGGAGTCATGGCAGACACAAAGGGAAGCAGCATGAGGGAAGCAGCATCTGTGCAACGGGTGGTGTAGAGCTGTCATGCACAGACTCCAGGCTCAGCGCAGCATCCTGGAGCCAGGGGCGAGAGGGAGCATCACCCAAGGAGCCCTGGCTGCCACAGGGATCCAGGAGAAGCTTCTTGTAATGGGGGTCTAGGAAAGCTCCTTCTTCCAGAGCCACTTGCTTAAGCTCAATCCCCTCATCAAGGGAGAAGGCAGTTAATTTTGGGTGTGAGGGATGGAGAGTGAGTCCCATGGTGGCACCTGGAGCAGTAAATCTGCCTGTAAAGACCCACGGAGGGCAGGCAGGCAGGCAGCAGAGCTGGAGCCATGAAGAGACATCCTGCAGGAGACCAGCACCCTTGCTCAATCTCTGCGTGCAAAAAGAAAGCTTTCCAGCTCCTGGCTGAATCCCTCGGGCTCCAAGGAGCCTCGAGCTTCCAGGGGCAGGTCAGGAGGAGGAAAATAAAAGCATATTTTCACAGAAATTGGAGTCTCCCTGCAGCAGCAAATCCCGTAAAGCAAAACCCAAGTGCAAAGCAGCTTCAGCTGTTCTGGCTCTGGCTGTGACGGGCTTGGCCCCAGGCCAGTGAGTTAATTCTGCCTATTAACTAATAGTATGGTATTGTCGGTGAAGATTCATTGCTAAACTTATGTTTTTAAGATATCACTTATCATTTAAACACTTAACTCTTGATCCCCAAACATGCACAGGCACCATGTAGCCCTGCAGCCATGCTGCAGATAACCAAAGCCACCTCTGGCTGGGGAGGCCGGCGGTGTTTAACCCTTTTTCCCCTCTTTGTCTGAATGATAAATTGTCTGGAGTAGCACTTTCCAAAGGAGAGCAGGCCCTCCTGCTCAGGGACCGCTTATTATCACCTACTTAATGTTCCCAAGCTCAGCAGGGATAGAGGAACTGTTCCCAATAGCAGGTTTTTCTAACCTCTGTGAATGGTGTGTGAACAGCAAGAAACCCCGTGGATGTATGTGATTGCAGGCTGTCGCAGAGAACAGCCTCCCCCTGTCCTGCCTTGCCTTTTCCTGTCACCCCAAACGCTCCATGGTCCAGTGAGGAGCAGGTCTGGTCCTTTGGGAAGAAAAGGTGGGAGCAGCAGGGGCGGAGACCCAGGTGCTGCCCAGCATCTCGCAGCTCAGGATGCTCAGTCCCTCATCTGTGTGGTAAAGATCAGGGACCTCAGTGCTCTGTCACTCTCTTTCCAGAGTGGACCAGCATCTTCACCAGTTTTACTGGTCTCCAGCCACCATTCACACAGGCATTGGCTGCAACTCACTGCCCTCCCCACGCCATTAGAGATGTCGTGGTGAGGCTCCTCTGTGCAAATTTAGATCAAGATAAGGCTTTTACGTCCCTTTATGTTTGTGAGGGTACCTGGCCCTGGATGGGTTGTGCTGAAATGTGACACTGGGGAGCCAGAGTCCTCACTCAACCTGTTCAGCTTGTTGAGGGTCCTGCCTAGAGGGAAGAACCAATGGATGAACCAGCAGCTCCCTCTCCCCTTCAGCTCCTTCCTCCAGCATTTCTGAACTCGTCTATTCCTAACCAAAAGATTCATGCATGTCATGAATTCTGATGCTACCTGGGACCAGAAGCGGGGATGAGACAGAGAAGAAAGGGGGAAGGTAAGAGGATGGCACAAGTCAACCAAGCATCATCCTGTGCTGGGACCCCAGGAATGCAGCAGAGCCCCAGAAAAGCTTCAAGGGAGGATTGAATCTCTTTGGGGAGTCAAGGGGGCTGCAGAGAGGAGTGAGGAGCAGGAGGCAGCCGTGTTTCTGTTGCCGTTGCAATGTCTGAAATCAGGTTTTAGAGCCTCCAGCTAAATTAAGAAGCAGAAGTCAACTGGTAGATTGCACTGAAGATTTGAAATTGCACTCCTAAAATGAATGAAACTTCTGAATGGTATCCATGGGAACAAATTAAAGAGAAGAGGCACTTTTGAAGCATTTAAAATAGATTTAGAACCGCAGAATTGGGCAGGAAATTTTGGATATTTTGTTCAGCAGCTAATATGAACCCAGTTTATGATGAGAGAGCTGAGCGCAGGCAGGTAAACCTTGGATGGAACACATAAACCTTAGATGGAACAGGTCAGCCTTGGACTAGACTGCAGAAACCATCCAATGGTGGCTGTATGCTAACTGTAGAGTTTAAAGAAACTTTAGGCAAAGCGAACTTTATAGAAGTATCTCCTTTGGGACTGGAAATGTGTCAGGTCTTCTTGAAAAACTGAATGCCCATCATAAGCAGGGCCTTGCAGAGATGGAAAGAAACCCGATGAAGAGAATGCAAATGTGAGTAAAAACATATAAATCACAAGGAATTCCCAATTTCCCAGGAAGCAGAGAAATGCAACAACCAAGAATATAAATTATTAATCTATCTTAGAAAAAAATACAGAAAGAAAAAAAAACCCTAGATATATAGCAAAGAATAGGTGAAATCATCACCAGAATGTCATGTTATGCATGTAAATCTAATCCAGAAGACTTTGCAACCATGAGACATTGACTGGCAGAAGGTGGGGTTTGTATTCTGGAAGCTATTTTCATTTTAGTGCTTGATTATTTTATGGTGAGGCAGAAATAGCAATGTTAGAGGATAAATCTGCCCAGTAGGTAACCTCTGATGAAAACCTGCCAGGCATTAGATACTGACAGAGATAATGGCATTAAAAGATGCACAATTTAATTGCTTTGATTTTTAAAGATTTCTAAAAGAAAAGGATGTAACCCAAGATATCCCCAGTCCAGAAGCCTTCTGGAAAATAGTTTTAAACTTGTTCAGAGGAAGCTGGAAAAGTTGAAATGTCAGACTCGGGTCTCTGCTTAATACTACGAAATCACAGGGTGGCATCTTTGAAATTGAGAATGCTGAAATGTCATTTAATAGGAAGCTGGAGAGAAAACTACCTGGGTTTTGCCAACGCAAGTGTAAAAATAGTTTTGCAGATGCTTATGAACACTATGAAGAAATGCACCATTATGTTCAGAGGCACTCATGAGCAACATCCTCTGGTGCCCTGAGATGGTGTAGGTTTACGAGAAGTCAAATACGGGATCAAAAGCAATGGGATGTTGTGAGATTGCTCTTTTCTCCTAAGAGGTGATTACTACAAAAAGACAGAGTTGAAGGAGGCAATCACATCTCCTTCCGCAGCAGAAGGATGGAAGAGAGACCGGTTGTCTGGGTCTTTCCAAAGAGAAGCAAGGAAAGGGATATGAAGCGGCGCGGGGAAAGTGGAGCTGCGCTCCCCAGGGTCCAGAGATGAAAGGTCAGGAGTCAATGAGAACGGTGCAGTGTGCTCTATGATGGGCATTTCACATTTCTTCCTTGGCTGTGGGAATATCCACTCCCTTGGGGTTTTAACTAAAATGTGACTGAGGTGGAGCAAGTACTGCAAATGAGGGCGCTGCTGGATGCTGGCAAAAGTATGCACAAGTTTTTCATGCTAATATTCACTTACTTACCTTTTGTTTATTGAAGGCTCATCTAAGTAATAAACTCTAACGCCAACTTGTCCTCTCCTGCCTGGAGACCACAGGGGGATGATCATGGGGTGTGTGCTTGGAGAAGCACATAAGAGTACAGAAACAGGAGGGGGGTGGAATAGGACAGAGCAGCTTTAACGGTGTGCATGGGGTGGGCAGAGAGAGCCTAGAGGAAGGGGAGGCAGGGGAGAAAGGGCTGTTGCACAGGCCCCTGCCATGCACATGGAGCACAGCAGGACACGGTAGTCAGAAAGGTCCTTTCATTGAGCCCTTCAATCTGTTGGAGAAGGCTCTTTCCATTTATCCACGCAGGACTTGGTCCCTGCAGCTACTGGCACATCCTCGGCCCATTGGCATCAGCATCCAGGCTGGTCTCTGGGAAACTCCTCCTTCAGGGGCCACTCATGAGTACCTGTGCCCACGGGGGGTGTCCATGCTCCTGCATGGCCAGCGTGACCCAGCCTTCTACAAGGGAGAAGGTGTATTAGTGGTCAGAGGAGTCCTACTCCACAACCCCTTGGAGACCTTCAGAGGGGCCAAATCACACATGGGTCAGTGCAGACTGTTCATATCATCTGATGGGGTTTCCAAAGGCTTTCCATTAGGCCTCTTGCCAGAAGTTTTTTAAGGAAAGCAAGCAGCCAGGGGGTACAATAAGAGATGGTAGCAAAGAGTAGTAAGCAGTGGGTACCATGAGCAGAGGGAAATCACCAGTCACTCCTGCAGGGTCCGAGCTGAGACCCGTCTTCAACAGACCCAGAAATGGCAGGAAATGAAATGTGTGAAGTTCAGGCCCAGCGTTCAGGAGCAGAGGAGGTGATTCTTCGCATGGATGGGAGAGTTGCTGTGGAGCGCCTTGGCAGAGCTACACGAAACTCACAGGGATTCAAGTGGAGAGTGGGCAAGAGAGATACAGGAATATAGAATACAGAGAGAAACCCATGAAAATAGTTGGGAAGCCTTCAATAAAAACCTTTCTGGGCTCAGGCAGCCCCCCCGCCTGTCTCCTTTCTGCCATGAAAATCCTTCCTAGGCCCAGTGAAGCTCCGGTTTGCCCCATGGGCTACACCAACCTCTGTGGCATCAACATCGTGCATGCGTGGGAACCTCCAGCACAACCTTGCCAGCCCCATTCATTCCAAGCTCAGCTCCTCAGACAAAGGGTATCCCCTGCCATACTCACCTTGAGGCTGCTACCAGCGAGGTCTTTAATGTGGTTTTGATATAAAACAACCCTTTGCTTTTTCCTTCCTTGAGATGGTTTTTGTTCTGTCTGGAAAGCTGGGATTGCCTTGAGCCAGGGCTGCTCTGTCAGTGCTGCGATGGGGACCCGGGCAGGAGAGTTAGTGCAGGGAGAAAGGGAGCAGAAGTTGGGGAGCAGCAGGCAGCCCTGGGGGGACCATGGGTGCTCCATCCCCGGGAGGCACTGCAATCCCAGAGGCCTCCAACCTTGGGATATGAAGGCAGGGATGTGTCAGGCTGGCTCTATGCTGAATACATTTCTCAGCAGGCATCCTAGGAAGGAAATAAATCAGCCCCTGATTTACCTGGGAGGACAGACACTTCTTCTCAACTGTTTTTTAATAGGGAACCATTTCCAGGAGGGGCTGTTCAGATGTCTGTGAGATAAGTGAGCTCTGCGCCTCTTGAGTCAAACAGGATTTCCCTTCTTTTCAGACCAGCAAAACTGTGCTCTGTAAGTGGATGTTCCAGCTAATGAGGTGTTAAGTGTAGAGAGAATCACAAGTACTTGAGGGCAGATCCAGCTGCTAGTAAAACCAACAACTAACACCAGGATTGTCCTCAACTTCCAGGAACAGCTTTAGACAAACAAACTGTCCTAGGGGCAGGATCAAGGAAAAAATAGGGGAAATACAGCCACAAAATCATGCCATGTTGCAGCTGCGTTATGCGGTTGCATATGTTCCCTTTCCTCCACCAACAGAGGAGTCTGATGACAAGGGGTATGCTTGGAGCAGACACAAGGAGTGGTTTTTAGGGACCAACTAGGAACAGCCTTCGCAGTCCTGAAATACCCATTTGCTGATGAAACAGTCACAGAAGGTGTAGCGGATTATGTCGGGAGGTTTAGCACAGGTCTCTGCTCCCACAGAGAAGAGACGCAGTTTGGGTTTGAGCTACGCACCTTGCTTGGTCATCAGCCTGGATTTGAGCTACGTACCTTGCTTGGTCATCAGCCTGGATTTGAGCTACGTACCTTGCTTGGTCATCAGCCTGGATTTGAGCTATGTACCTTGCTTGGTCATCAGCCTGGATTTGAGCTACGTACCTTGCTTGGTCATCAGCCTGTGTTTGAGCTACAAACCTTGCTTGGTCATCAGCCTGGGTTTGGGCTATGTACCTTGCTTGGTCATCAGCCTGGGTTTGAGCTACAAACCTTGCTTGGTCATCAGCCTGGGTTTGAGCTACAAACCTTGCTTGGTCATCAGCCTGGGTTTGGGCTATGTACCTTGCTTGGTCATCAGCCTGTATTTGAGCTACATACCTTGCTTGGTCATCAGCCTGGGTTTGAGCTACGTACCTTGCTTGGTCATCAGCCTGGGTTTGAGCTACGTACCTTGCTTGGTCATCAGCCTGGGTTTGAGCTACGCACCTTGCTTGGTCATCAGCCTGGGTTTGAGCTATGTACCTTGCTTGGTCATCAGCCTGGGTTTGAGCTATGTACCTTGCTTGGTCATCAGCCCTGTCCTCACGACACTTCCCCATCCAAGAGTCAAAAATTCTTGATGGTATTTTCTGAATGGGACCTCCTTAATCTTACACCATGGACACAGGCTCAGCGGGCACACCAGACGGGCAAAAAGCTCCTGAGGAGGTTGGAGAAGACCAGATGGGGCAGAACAGTGTGAACGTCCTACAAATGCAGTCTCAGGACACATGGGACCCGAGCGTGGTGGATCACAAGCGTGTAGGAGAAACACACCAGGTCCCCTCAAAAGCACAACCTCTGGCAGGCATCCTGAAGGCCAGATGTCACCGAGGGGTGCTGAGAGTCCACAGTACTCTCAGGGCAGATAATAGGACACCAACAGCTCTAAGACCTGCTCAAGGGCTACAGCAATGTAAGGAAACATGGGGTGGCAGAAAATCCCCTGAAGGGTTTCCAGGATTCGGGTAGACACATCCACGGCTTTCGTGCCCTGGTGTTGATGACAATCCTGCTGCAAGCAGGAGGCTGGACCACTGCAAGGGTTTCCACCACCACCTCTAGGATTTATGCCCTGGAAATAGCACAGAACTGGCAGAAGGCCAGCATCTCTTGTAGTGCTGGGGTTTATCTTTAAACATAACGACGACAGCAGCCCTGCTTTGCTGGAAAATACCTGCCCGGTGCCAGGACCCTGCATCCTTAGGTGCCTAACTGACGGAACTGGGCATCCTTCGGGAGTCGAGCTGTGTTATCTGATGAAGGGGGATTATGCTGTGAAAACTGCTCGTTGGGGATTGTATATTAACAGGATATGCTCGGCTAGTTGACAGGAAGCAATAAAGTAATTTGAAGGAGACTGGGAGAGAGTGTGTGAGTTCCTGCGTCTGTGTTAAATCACGGCGCTAGATAAGCAAACAGCGCAGCCCTGGAGCGGGAAGGAGCTGCCAAGAGGGACTTGCCCAGCGCCAGAAATCTCCGGGAGCTGCCGTGAATCCCGCTCGACCGCAGCATGGAAACCACAGGGGCTGCAGTTGCAGCCATCCCAGCCCCGGCTCAGCACCTCGGCAGGTCCCGTCGCTCGTCACCCCCACGGCTGCATGCGCGAGTGGAAACAGCATCCCTGAGCAGCTGAGAGACCCCGGTGCCTGCGTGCAGGAGCCCACCGGGCTCTGAGGGGCTCCGTCGAGGAGCTGCTCCTCCCCTCGATCCAGGCCTGCGGAGGAAGGGGAGGGGACCCGGGACGAGGAATACGTGCAACTGCGAGAAATGAAGCTGCAAGAGCCAAGGGCGAGCCAGAGGCTGCCTGCAGCGATGAGGGGACTAAGGGGGGCTGCTGGCAAGCATCGGGCGCTTCTTCAGCACCCGGCACAGGTTTCAGTGCCCTGCTGGGATCCTGCCCCGTGTATGTCAGCGCACACAGACCCTCATGATGTCCCTTGCTCAGCCTCCCACGTCCTGCTGGAGCCCAATATAGCAAAAAACCAGCAGCGTGTTCCACTCTCGAGAGGATTTCTGATGTCCAGGAGCGGACATTTGCAGCCCTTCTGATGCAATCTCCGAGCCTTTTCATCAGGAAGATGCTTTCACACCCTGTGTGATTGCCCAGGGAGCTTGCTGCCGTGGGATGTGACCTGTACAGGAGCTACGAAAGCTCCTGTGCCTGCATTTGGTGACCTTGGTGACAGTCAGACTGCTCTCTTCAGAATAACAAGTAAAAAGAGCCATATATGCTGCTTTCCATCACAGGCAACACCTCCCCCGCCACTCCCCCTTCAGTGGGCATATTGGTTGCATTTCATGGGGCATCACAAGTCCTCCCTGCTAAGAAGGCAGTGGTGAAGGGGACAAGGGTGGTGGATCACTGGAGGCAGATGTGGTCAACTGAACAGTCAGGCTGGGCCGTGTCCATGTGATGCTGCTCTGCTCTTTCAGCATTCCCTCCCTGATCCCTGCACTGACGCTGATCCCCAGTAGAAAGAGTCACCGGTGATGTTCTTGCACCCCTCCTTCTTCCCACGCGCCTCACGCAGTCTTTGGAACAACCAGGCGGGACAAACACGACTTGTTCTCCTGCCTGTGGAAGAACTGCTCCAGCTGGCTCTTCCAAATGCATCCAGTCCAGCCGCCCCTCGAAGTTATCTGACGGTCATGATCAGCAGCTGAATGAGCCTGTACCTGTGAGTCCTTCTCCCAGACTTTTCCTTTCACAGCTGGGATGGACCAGGCGGTGCTGGTGAGCTAGGTGGCCTGCTGGATGGACTCTCCCCAGTCAGAGCTGACACTACAAGCTCAGGCTGTGTGTTGCGCAGCCCTTTGCATCAGCACCATTCAGCAGATTGGTGTGGATGGCCCGTGGTGCCCTCCACCTGCCTCATCTTCAGTCTGTTGCTGTCTGTGTCTCACACTCACCCTGGAGAGCCACACACGCACTGTCGGACCTTCATCACCAGCTTGGCACCAGGACTTACCTGACCTGCTCGTGAGTCATTTCTGCATGCAGCAGAGAGCAGTGTGCTCTGGATAATGGGCATGCCCACTGCTATCCACCTCTGATCACAGGGCTTTGGAGAGCCCCAGGTGGGAAGTAGCTGCCACCATTCACCCCTGCACGCTTTCCTCAGCCACATCCTTGAAACCGTGATGGGACTGCCCAAAGCAGCCACATCCCAACCTCAGCCTGACTCCCGCTCCCATCCTTCTGCTCCGCTGCCTCCCAGTGAGCACTAACGCAGCCTGGGGCACCCTGATCCTCGTTGCTTCTCCAGCACTTTGTCTTCCTTCCCTGACATCCCCACCCAGCTGCAGGAAAGAGATGTTCTTCCAGTGCATGACCCAACCACATCACAGCAGAATTGGAAGTGCTTCTGGATCACTGGCTCCAGGCCACCCGAGAGGCCAGGCCACTCCCTGGACTGGACTGGACTGGGGCCAGGCTATTAAGAGACACAAGCTGCCTTAGCTGCAGTAATTAAATCCCTAGCATATATGGGAGAGAACATCACATCTTCCCACTCTCTCCATACTGCTGCAGGATGTGCAAGTCACTGGCATCACTTGACAAGCACATCAGCTGTCCCTATGAGAGGTGGAAGACTTAGGCTGGGCTTAGGCTCCATTCTTTGCTGTCCAAGCCTAGGCAGGGCTCCCAGCTCCTGTGGGCCAGCTTTCCAAAAGCCCCCATGTTTCCTGGCCTTTCTGATCTGCTCACCCATGTCTAAGCATCTCAGAGTGGCTGCCGGGAGCCTGGGGAAGCAGAGAAGCAAATTTCTGGTGTAGACTGACCCTGTTCAAACACGTTCTTGTACTTACCAATGTACTGTGCAAAGAGAGGTGAGGCTGCAGGACAGGCAGGAAAAAGAAAAGTCCCAATGAGTGCAAACCCATGGGATACAGGATGTTTGCTGTCCTGCAGTACCTGGAAGTCGGTATCAGTGTGTGTTACTAAGTCACCTTCATCATCTGCTTCTAAGGATGGATGGATGGTTTCTCCAGACCAGACTAGGAGTCTCCCTGCCTTTCCCCTATCTTTGGGGGGAAACTCAAGTCGTGTTAGCTCTGCTTGGTGTCTGTAGGAGCTGGAAGCCCCGGTGAACTACAGTGCTGCTTTGGCAGATGGGGATTTCCTTCCCTTGTGTGGCTCCAGCCTCTGGAAGCTACTGCCCACTGCGGCCCCACTCATGGTTCCTCTGGTCCTGATGACTGTTGGCTTCAAAGAAGCATCAGGCAGCTGCTTGTGCCCTGACAGTGGGATGGAGGATAGGATCCCATCCTTCCAACCCCATCCACATGAAACATGCCATTACTCTGGCTTCTGAGGGCTGTGTGATGCTGCATGACCCTGAGCCTGCCCAGAGCCCCACGAGGCTCCCTAAAGCCCTGGGAGCTGTGCAACAGGGATACGATCCCCCAGCATGGCTCAGCTTGTGTAGGACCAAGCACCATCACCACCACATTGGCTTCCCAGGGGGACCAGGTCACCTCCACCACGTTCCCAATAGTCGAGACACCATTAAACCCATGGAAGATGTTTTCTGTGCCTAGCGTGCCGGCACAGCTCTCCGGCCCAGAGGCACCAGGCTCTCACCCTGCCCATCTCTCCCCCAGCACCGGCTCCCCCTGCTCCTGTCTCACCCTGGAGGACCGAGGGGGGTACGGTACTCACACAGCCCCCACCGCAGCCTCCCCTGCCCTGTGAGCAAAGCCCCCTACCCAAAGCATCCCCATCGCTGCATTTACCGCGGGGCTCTGCACCGTGGCACGGCCTTTCTTCCTTTTCATCCCTTTCTCACTCCCTGAATGCACTTTGCTTGCTTTGGCGGCGCAGGGCAGGGAGAGCCCCTCTGCCCCCCCTCGCTCCCGGGGATCCCCCCCGGCAGATGGGGCCGAGATATGAATGTGCACACAGTGAAGCCCCTAAGAGGATTTGCTGGTGCCCCTTTCATTGCGAGCCTTTGTGTGCTGCTCCACTGCGGTGGGACGCCCCCGAGTTCTCCCCCGGCTTCTCTCTCTTCCACTCCAGAAGAAAAGAAAGTGCCTATAAAGGCCTTGTTTGTCCGATTTGTTTGAAGGGACCATATTGCTGTAGGTGCTGCGGGTCCCGGCGTGACAGCGTCTCTGGTTTGAGAAAGGGCGATGCGCGGCTCCCTCCTGGGAGGGTCCGAGCAGGCGGCTTAGCCAGGCGCTGGGAAAAAGGGTTTCAGTTGCATTTCAATCTCCATTGAACCCTGAATCCCTGGAGATGGGTTTTCCAGGGGCTCGGCAGACAGACAAAGCCAGCGGAGGTGGAGGCTGGGAAGATGCTTCGTCCAGTGATGGGAGGAGGACCCGCGAGCCCCCCAAAATCCCGTCTGGGAGAGCTCAACAGGGCTGGCAACGTTGCTTTTCCTATGACATCTAGTGGTAAAGCCACGGAAGGAGGAAAATGTCGGCCGGGTTTTCCCGGCTGGAGCACGGCCGTCTCCTGCTGTGGCATTTTGCCCTTTGTAGGGCAGCAGACAGTCCCCCCAGTTACGAGGGAAGCAAAAACGAGCTGCACAATAGCCTCAGCGGCTCAGAGATGTCAAACAGTCCACCCCGAAACGTGCGCTTGCCCCTGTGCCTCGTCTTGGATTTCCAGGGCCCCAGAGCAGATGCCTGGGCTGGAAATGGAAGCGCTCATAGGCATACCTACCACCCTTCCCACTCCAGTCCGTGCTCCAACACGTCCCCTCCTTTGCCTGCCAGCAGCTCCAAGGCAGCTCTATGACATATATGTCAGGCCTGGGAAAATTTCCAGTGCAAGTCATGCCCCATGTCTTGCAAAGCAGCAAAATGTTTGCAGCATTCAGAGGCAAAGTGATCCTGCACCACAAAACGTGGCTCTAAGGATGCTTGCAGGGCGTCTTGCCCCAGCTAAGGGGGCCTCTGAGCCCCTGTGGTCCTGGGTGTGACAGTCTGAGATTGAATAGCAGCCTGGGCTGCTCACTGATTAACCAGACTGAGTTCAGGTGTTGGCAAGAGCTTCAGTACGTTACTAGACACTGGAAAATCCACTCTGGAGAACACACATTGAAGAGGTAAATCATTAATGTCTCCGCTGTGGGGTTTCAGTGCAATTTCTGACACTAGAGCATCCCCGTTGCTGGACCATGAGCTGCCAACAGCTGAGGGATATTGTCCCAGAACAAAAGGGACCACTGAGCCCAAATCCTCTTCTGCACAGCCTATCTATGTCCTGCAGCAGATCACCTTGACTTGCAGACAGGGCATGCAGGAAGGGTGTTGTGGGTGCAACGGGGTGTGAGGACTTCAGGAGCACACTGACAGTGGGATGAAGACAGCAGAAGTAAGGAGGAATGAGGGTGCTTTTGTGGCCCTGCACATAGGTAGAGCAGCTGTAACCACCACTGAGTCTCAGACTGTGCTGAGGGGCTGTGCCAAGTAGCTGTGCTGCACCATGAGCAGCCAGACACACAGCTCTAGTAGATAATCTGGGGCTGGGAAGAGCCAGCTGATCCTTGACTTTCTCCGGGCAGCTCTCCTACGTGCAGGGCCAGCACCCAGGGTCAGGGGGAGGCTCCCAGCACTGCACCCACAGTGGCTCTGCATCCTGAGGGACACTCTCCTGCAGGACCATGCTCCATGCAGGCAGCTGGTGGCACTGGGAGGACCACCCTAGCACTGGACAGAGCTCAGGTGCCGTCCTAAGAGCAGCGTCAAGGCTTTGGTGGCTGCTGAGAGCTCCCCACTGCTGGTGCCTGGTGCTGTGGACAGTCCAGGGATCTCCAAGAGCCGAAAATGTGTAAAACCCTCATGTTGCCAGAGCCCGACCTTCCTCTCAGCCCTCTTGGGCATCCAGGGCTGGACCCATGGCACAGGATCAACCTTGCACAGTAGAGGACACCAGGCTGTGCAGCCCACACAGGGTGTGCATCTCCAGGTCCATAGTGGGATTGCATCTCCATGTCCGCAGTGGATGTGCATCTCCAGGTCCATGCTGGATGTGCATCTCCAGGTCTGTGCTGGATGAGCATCTCCAGGTCCATAGTGGATTTGCATCTCCAGGTCCATGTTGGATGTGCATCTCCATGTCCACGATGGGTGTGCATCTCCCAGTCCATGCTGGATGTGCCTCTCCAGGTCCATGGCAGGTTTGCACCTCCAGGTCCATGTTGGATGTGCATCTCCAGCACAGCACTGCTGGCAGGAGCAGCTCCCTTAGGGATGTGCAGGGCTGTCCGGCTCCCTCCCAGCTGTCTGGAAGTGCTGCTGCTGACCCATCCTGTTCTGTCTCCTTGGTGACTGCACATGCCAGCATCCCCAGACAAAAGCTCTCCTGGCATATAATGGGAACAGAAGGCAGCACTGAGCAGTGCATTCAGGACTCCAGCCCCTGCTCTTTCCGAGTCAGCCAGGGCTGCAGACTCTCAGATAATCCCCATTCAAACACCAGATGGGTATTTCAGGTATGTGTCCATGCGTGCTGCACACGTTTCCCCAGGGACCCTTCTGCAGTGTAGCAGCCCTTGTGAGGCTGCACATGGCAGCCTGGCTGCGCTGTGGGCTCCTATCTGTCTTACTTGATGTTTGTTTTTCCTCAGCATGTAAATGCAAGATTTAGGGCAGCAGGAGGCTGTTGGGAGCAATCCTGGACTCCATCATTCAGGTACTGACTGCCCAGCCTGCCCATGCATTGCTCTCTCACTGTGCTTTGCGTGGTGTTTGTGTGGTTTGCATCAGTGCATACGCCTGCTACGTGCCATGTGTATTAATTCACATGAGCCTCTGACTTGCCTCATGTGAGGCACATGGCTGCATATGTGACAAGGACTGGGCTTGGGGCTTGTCTCACAGCCTCACATAGGTGGGGATCATGACATGTACTGCAAAATGAGGGCTGAAAGCCCCATGTGCTTCTCCAGCAGGGCTGGCAGGACATGGGGTGTAACTCAGCAGGGTCGGGTCCTCCCTATGGGGAAACTGGGATGTCTGGGGGAGTGCCGTTGGTTCATCCCCAGTCACTCCCAGAGCCAGCAGTGGAAGGAAGAAGAGCTCTGCCTTTCGTTTTTCTTGCAAACCACAGAAAACCTCAGGGGAGGAGAGCAGGGCCGTGTGGGGCTCTCCCAGACCCGCGTTGCCACATCTGCAGGGCCGGTTTGGGGGTTTTGCCAACAGAGGCAGAGAGGATACCCATCACGGCAACTGGCCTGAGCTCAGGAACCGTGGGGCATCTGCATGCGCGGCATGGGGGGAAACCGCAGGCTCATTGAGATGCATCCCCAAGGGGTTAAGGACATGCATGGGGACAGGCAGGACCAAGCCATGCTCGCAACAGGCTCTCCTGCATCCCCTTCTGCTGCTGCTCCATGTAGGGGCAGAGAGATGTGATGATGCAGGAGGGTGGGAGGCAGCAGGAAGCGGAGCGGAAGGAGTTGAGCTGTGCCTGGAGCTGAAAGCTGGCCAGGCTCTCCATCCCCGCACATCCCCATGGAAACCTCGGCCTTGTAGGTCACCGATGACCGCGCTGGTCCAAGCAGCCTCCCACACGGATGAAGCCACTCTCCATCACGCAAAGCTGCAAAGGGGTGAGGGATGGAGCTCTTCCCAACCCCTGCACCCCACACCACAGGGTCAGGGATGCCTGAGCATCCTCCCCCAGGGCAGCATCCCTGCCTCCTCTGGGCCTGCGTGGGGTGCTCCAGCAGCAGCATCGCACCAGCCAGTTCTGCTGGTCCTTCCCTTCCTTCGCTCCCTTCACAGCGCAAGTGCCCTGAATGCTCCATTTGAAGCTAATTTCGGCTGAAATCTGGTTTGCTTTCCAGCGTTGCTGCTTTAAATTGGAGAGATTGACCTTGTAGCAGGAGGTGACATGCAGATGCACATCAGCAGCCCGTCAGAGCGGGCAGCGGGGGCCGGGGGGGCTGCGGAGCTGCCTCGGGGACAGGCCAACTATTTTATGAGTAATTTAATATCTGGAACACAGACTTCATTCCCAGAGATCTGCTGGGGAAAGAAAGAGCCTTTCTGCAGCCCTGCAAAGGCTGCTCCTCATAAGGAGGCAGAGCAGGAAAAAAGGGCTGGGATTTAACCCCGTGGTGGCCAGCCCAGAGCAGAGCCTGCGCCGCTCCCAGTGCTTGCAGAGGGGCCAGGGAAAGCAGGAATTCCCTGTGCAGCTCAAGGTGGGAGACAAGCCAGACCCTATTGCTCCAGGGGAATGAAGTGAATCCTTCTTACCATTCGAATTCAGATCCAAGCCTGAGTGAGGATGGGGGAAACGAACAACTTATCAGAAGCCCTGAGGTTAAATTTGGGGTCCCAAGTACCAAGAACTGAAGGGGCTCAGCACAAACAGGTCAACACCTCAGCAAACGCCACAGTGTTTGCTGGTGATGTCAGACCAGGCTGTGGGGCCATCACTGGGACCATCATCCCTGGCTCAGTCTTACTGATACACACAACCAGGCTTTGATCTCTCCAGTTCAGCTTCACTTCCCATGGAACTTGACAGGCACCCTGCGTGCTCCACCTCATCAGATCCTGCCAGAGCCCTGCTTATGCCTGCGCTGGAGCTTCGACACAGAAAATCTCCAGAACCCAGGTAGATGACGCAAGGGAAACCTCCGTGTGATGATGCTCTTGCTGGTCCCTGATGCCGCGTGACAGGAAGGGTTGAGTTTAGGATCCTGACAGCTCTCCACCAGTGTCTTGGCACGTCAGTGGATCTGCTCCCAAATGTGCCTGGTTGCTGGGAGTCCCCATAGAGTGACTGTCACATGTGCTGCTTTAGGTGTGAGCTGGTACACGATGGGGCAGGGTGATGGGTGACACAGCCATGGTGCTCCTGGTTAGCTCTGTCCCACACAGTGAGACCTCCAAGCCCCCCATGTCTGCTTATGGCAAAATGCTTACACCCCTAAACCTCCTGCTCTGCAATCACCTCAAAGCACCACCCACCTCGACATCTGCTGAGCATCTGGTGGCCTCCGCTTCTTGGTGGAGGCCCGACTCCACCGGCGAGGGTCACAGCACCACCTATTGAAGCTCCACGGCTTAGCTTCGGTGTGACCTCGAGGAAGAACCGGGCTCACCTTGGAGCGCAAAGAAAAATCCAAAGGGAGGGCAGGGGAGCAGAATGTGTGCATCGGGGCAGGTCTGCAGGGAGCGTGCACGGGGCAGGGTGAGCGCGCATGGGCGCACAGTGTGAGCACGCACAGAGCAGTAAACACATGCGCGGAGCAGGATGAGGGTGTACGGGTGGGAGCGTGCACACGCACTGGTGCGAGTGAGCGCAAGGGCAGCGCGCGCACAGAGCACTTGGACAGCTCTGCAAGGTCCCGGGGGAGAGCAGAACCTGCAGCTCTCCGCAGTGGGTGCAGTCATGGCCAGGTTAAGGTTTGGCGCGTGGAAGGAGCCCATGGGTAAGATGTAAAGGATTAACTAAAGATGCAAGTCAGTCCTTTCCTTGAGACACGTGAATGTGGAGCCCTGTGATACAGGCTCCTCCTGGGGGTCGTCCCTTGGGAGGGGGCATCTGCATTTTGGCTCTGGTCTCAGTGCGTGCTCTAATAGCTTAGGAGAAGGGGTCCTCTTCATGGTGGGGTGCAGACCTCAAGTCTTCCTGCAGGGGCAGAAGCACACTGCCCACACTGAGTGGCCAGGGATGAACCGAACAGGAATGCTGCATGGACCACCACCCACCCCAGCCACTCACAGCCCTCTGTTCTCATTTGCTCCTCCATTCTGGATACCTGAGAGGTTGTGCTGCTCCATGGCCCATGCAGTGGCAGCTTCCAAGGAGCAGACAGTTGCCATTCCATGGAGCTCATGGCTGTGGAGCTGTGCACCTCTGTGTTCCTGCTGCGTAAGCAAGTGAGGTGCACTTGGAATCATAGAACCATAGAATCATAGAATAGTCAGGGTTGGAAAGGACCTTAAGATCATCCAGTTCCAACACCCCTGCCATGGGAAGGGACACCTCCCACTACACCATGCCACCCAAGGCTCTGTCCAACACGGGCTTCAGAGACTGTACCTGCATTGCCCTCTGACTCTCCAGGTACAGCCAAGGCCCTGGAAACCCTTTGGCTTGTGCTGGTGTTAGGTCAGACGTCAGTTTTACAAACCAAAGCAGCTCCACTCCAGAGGGGTCCTGACAAGGACCTTTTCAGAAGTCCAAAATGATTATATCAATTACTCAGAAAGGCAGAAAGCTTCGACATGCTGCCCACCAACATCCCAGATCCCTTCCTGCTTCAGGTTCCTCCTGTCCCCGCCTGCCCTATTGCATGGGGTTAACCCATGCCAGAGGAAGGACTTTGCATTTGTCTCCATCAGCTGTCAGTAGGGTCCTGCCAGCTCATCTCTCCAGCCTGCCAAGGCTCTTTGATTGGCAGCCCTGTCCTCCTTGGCTTGCTGACTCCTGCAGACCTGCTGAAGGCTCAGGAGACTGAGCTGGTGTTTGCTGCCCAGCCTGGTTTTGGGGTCAAAACTCTTTCCCTGCACCTGCCCTGCTGGCCCAGTTGTATTTGGGATGCTGCATCTCCAGCTGCAGAATGGCGCAAGTGATGCAGCTGCATTTTAGAAGCATCCCAGTGCTCCCACACAGGGAGATCTTCGGGATGCAATGCCGAGCATCTCTTCCGATGTGGAGCAGGGCTCTGGGGACACGGGGTGGCTGCAGCCCAGGGGACAGAAGCCACAGATTTTGCCGGGGGAGGGATGCAGCGGGGATGGGGCGAGGACGAAGCATTAACCCTGCCCGGTGCCTCCTCGAAGTCAAAGCCTCGCCTCACGCTCCAGTCCGGCTCCCTGCAAGCGCCGCTCTCCCAGCCTGCGGGACGGGGATGCGAGGGCTGATCCAGTCTCCAGTGCCATCTGCCGGCGATTTACCCCGGGCAAACTGGAGCCTGAACGCGAGCTGCACCAGTACTGGTCACTGCGCCGGGCAGGCCAGTAATGTGGGGCCCTGGACCCACAAGCAGACCCCGAGAGTTCAGTGGCGATGCTCCATAAAATCCAGACCATATCCGACCCCCAAAGCCCTTTATCATTCCCTTCATCAAGCCCCTTTTAAATCCCAGACCCCCACAGGTAATCTCCTCTTCTACATCTTGAGTGCCCTGTGGACACCCCAGTGGGCTTCACAACCCAGCACAGCTGGGCTGGAGGCTGCAGGCAACCTGCCCACCCAGGAACAATGCTGGATTGTCGCCTTTCCCAGGAATGGGGACATTCCTGGGGTCCTCGGCTCTGGAGGTCCTTGGGTCCATCAGATCTACTGTGAATAAAGACGTCTCTGAGAGAGCTTGGCTGTGCTTTAGGACTTCACAGAATCATAGAACCCCAGCCTGGTTTGGGTTGGAAGGGACCCCAAAAGCTCCTCCAGCTCCAACCCGTGCCATGGAAAGGGACACCTTCCACTGGAGCAGTTTGCTTCAAGCCCCTGTGGCCAAACCGGCCTTGAACACTGCCAGGGATGGGGCAGCCACAGCTTCTCTGGGCACCCTGGGCCAGCGCCTCAGCACCCTCACAGGGAAGAACTTCTGCCCAAGAGCTCATCTCAGTCTCCCCTCTGGCAGGGTAAAGCCATTCCCCTTGGCCTGTCCCTACAGCCCTTGTCCAAAGCCCCTCTCCAGGTTTCTTGCAGGCTCAGGGTAGTTATGTAGACTTGCATGTCCTTTGCTGGCATTACAAGGCAGCTCTGGACACTCCCCAGCTGCACCAAGGGATAGCTGTGTGCTCACCTCTTCCATCACGGCATTGAGCTGTGGCTTCCCCATCATGGCTCATCTTGGCACAGGCTTCCACAAACTTCTCTGGATATTAGTTACCACCACCCACAACAAAAACTCTAGAAGAGGTTGGTGTCCCCACATCCAACGAGCCTCAGGACTCTCCAGTACAGCGCTGTTTCCAGCATCTCCCCATCTACCACCTGTACCCAGTGGCTGCAGTGTTCCCACTATGTTATGTGTCCCACCGCCTGCTAGAGACCACTGTTTTCCCTCTCTCTTTTCCTAACCCTGGGCTGAGAGCTTCACTGTGTGGCTCTGTAACAGTGATCTGCAGCAGGAGCTGCATGAATTATCTGGCTCTGCTCAGCAGTAATGAGCCCAGGTTGCATCCAGGGGTGTGAGAAGCAGTGCCCTGCATACCTGAGCGTTATTTTGGGGGAAAGAGGCAAATCCCAGGTAGGAAGGAGTCAGCAGTACCAAGAGCTGTCATTTAATGTGCAAGAGCAGCAGCTACTTGATTGAGGCACTAAATCTGGAGCAAAGATTCAGATTTCCAGGGGAGTCCTCTGCCCTGCAGGGATAAGCCAGCTACAGGACAAAGGATGCAGAACACCTTCAATAGGCTAAGCATCGGGGAAGATGAGGAAGCCAGAGAAGATGCTGTCGGACCCTTCTATCCCCACCACGGAGTTCTTCTCTGTTGGCTCCAGCCAGATGGACTCATTGGCTGCCAGCTTGAGGACCACGCCACCCGTGGTGACCTGGTAGCTGCTCTGCACATAGTCACAGAAGGTCACCACCTTCTCACCCCTGCTGCCACCCCGGCCCCTTTTCACGCTGAGGCACAGGTTGCCCCTGGAGGTGACGTGGTAGGTGAAGTAGTAGATGCCGGGGATGCGGCAGAGGAAGCGGCCGTACCGGTTCTCATAGTGGCCCTTCTCATTGGTGATGACGCGGTCGAAGCGGATGGGCTGCTCCCGGCGTGGGTAGGGACCGATGGTCCTGGCAGCAGAGAAGGCGGACTTGAGGGTGACCTTGTAGTCACCAGCATCCCCCTGAGGACCAGGGTTTCCCATGGGACCTGGTAATCCCTTTGAACCAGGGGGGCCCACAGGGGCCAACCTTCCCAGGGTGCCCCGGTAGTCCTGGGTCTCCCTTCTCACCCATGTCTCCTTCATGATCCACCCTGGCCAGGGGGACCTAGAGAGCAGAAGGAAGAGTCATTGTGGTCTCAGTCAATCCCCATGGGCCTGTAGAGGGACACTGAGAAGGAAACCACCAGTACCTGCATGGAGTGAGCGTCAGTGGAGATTCCTATCTGCCTGGCATCAGTGATGCACCCTGCTTTCATTCCTTCAGTCTGTCTCCTTTTGTCCCCAAGCATCACCCCTATGTGATAACCTCCTAAAGTCACTGGTGGAAAATGGCTTGCTTTCCCAGGACCATGCACCCGGCGCTGCCTTTTCCTGCTCTTAACATTCCCAAGATGACATCTTCCCCAACTGCCACCTCTCCTCCTTACCTCGGTCTCCCTTTAGGCCATTCTCCCCGTCTCTGCCGTTGCTTCCAGGCTGCCCTGGTGACCCTGGGATGCCTGGGATGCTGCCATAGGTGTTGCAGAGGGTGGAACTTGCAAGCTGCCCTCCAGCCAGACAGATCAGCATCGCCCACAGGGTCTGCATCTGCTGGAGCACAGAAGGACATTGAGGGGCTTGGTTTGTGCAATGGGAGGGATGGGGGAGGCGCTCTGTGCTGCTCTGGAGGATAACGGCTAGAATCACATCTGGGTAATGCCGTTAGGGAGGGAAAACATCCTGCTGCAGAGCCAAATCCACTCTCCTGATGTCCTTGGAGGGACCAGCCCCTTCGGCCATGCGAGGGTTTCAGTGCAAGTGCCCAGAGCTTCAGCCAGTGAATGTCTGGGGACAGGTTAGCCTGGCCCAGGGGTCTGATGGCCATCCTGGCCGTGCTGCTGCCACAGGCATGTGCTGCAGGTCCCCACTGCTCCCTCAGAGGAGGAAATTCTCCACCCCACCTTACGATCACACCTGCGGGGTAAAATCCTTCAGTTTCTCATCTGCAAGCTCTTGATTTCCACCAGCATATCCAAGGGACAGCAGTCCTTGCAGGTTGCAATGAAACCCCAAACCTGCCCTCTAACCCCTGTGTGTTCCTGTTGCATTCTGCCACATGCCTGCTTCATCCCAGGAGCATTTCTCTCTAACCAGCCTTACTGGGACAGTCATATTGGCTTCTAGTCCCCGGGGTCCCATCTTCCTTCTGCTCTCCTGGCACCCCACAGCTTGGCTCCTTTCCCCAGCTCCTGGTGCGGCTGTGTGTGTGGTGAGCACTGCACATTCCAGGGCTGTATCTGGACACCACATCACCCCAGGCACGCTCACTCGCTGCTCTCGGGTGGAATTTCCCAGCACCTTTCAGACTGATGCTCAGTCGCTGCTCTCTCTGCTGGGCCTTTGCCATCTCCCCTTTCATCTCTCCCTTCCCCAGGTGGAGCAGGAGGGGTCAAGGTCCCCATCAGGGATCTCCACCACCTCCAGCTCAGCAGCCCCCTTTTCTGCTCCATGCAAGGAGTCAAGCACCGGGAACCTGGTGCTGCCAGGCTCCCCACGCGCTCCTACCTGCATGGTGGAGCTGGGGCTCAGCCTTGCCCATGTCTTGCTCTTACCTTGAGGTTCTCGTTGCGCAGATGGGGAGATGGGGCAGGAGACATCAGCGTCCTGCTTGGAAATGCCTGCGAGAAGAAGCAGAAGTTTGCTGGAAGGTTATTGTGAAAGGATCTGGGCCACATCCCTTTTTTATCTTTAGCTCCTACCCTTTTTTCAGTGGCACTTTCACATCCGCCACAGATGCTCTCCATCGGCTCAGCAGGACGTGCCATCCCCAAGCAGCACCCTGTGGCCCCAGGCATGCAGCTCTGGCCTTGGGGAGCAGAGGGATGTCTGCTCTGCCCTGCAGGTTCCCTGGGATCATGCTTGCTCTGGGGAGTGCTGCCATGAGCTCCAGACAAGCTTGGGGATAACCCCTCAGGACTGCAGCAATGTGCATGCATTGAACTATCATCCCCCAGGCTTCTCTGTACATACCCAGCTCAGACCAGAGGATGCTACAGGGTCTCAGTATCCATCCGCGTGAATCAGTTCTCCAGGCTTTCCTAAATGCTGAGGATGGGAAGTGATTCCACCCTGTGGTAAAAGCATTTGCAATCCTGCTTTCTGCTGATGCTTGTGGTGGTGAAGCACAGGACGTCCATGGGCAATGACTTCCTTTTCCACTGCACAAAGTGTGCCTGCCAGGAGGACTCTTCTGGTGGGCTTTGTAGACTCCAAAGCCACAGGCTCAGGGAAACCAGTGCTTCCCCTGCCCTGAACCTGTTAAGGCTGGGATGTCCCAGCCACCAGAGGCAGGGCTATGAGGTGTGCTGCAGGCTCTGTGGCCCTCTGCAACCGAACTGGAGGGGAACAGAAGTAGGAGGACCCCTACCCAGAAGAGTCTTGGTTGCCCCTGACCTAGGGGCATGGGCAAACGAACCACCCCCTTCCTGCAATCAGTGTGGCTGTGAGTCCTACCCCACCCAGCAAAGCCAGGGTTGTGAATGGTGTGTGATGCTCTGATGCTGAACACGGACAAGCCAGGGAGGACTTGAGGCTGTTCTGATGCCGCACACGCACACAGCATTCACCCAGGCGTACGTGGGCTCCACCTACAGCAAGGCAAGTCATGGGGAACAAACACGCTGCGCCACATGCACCGGGGAAAGTTTTATTGACACTTCCCATAGCTGGGTCACGGCAAAGGCGCTGCTGCAAACCTGCTCCAAGGCACAGGGCTGTCCTGCTGGGGAGGGGAAAGGTGCAGAGGGACCTCTGCCTCAGTCAGGTTATATGGGGTTCTCAGGGCGGATGCACGTGGCAGCGCCAGCAGCACCCTGGGGGCTTGGCACCGTCACTCTGGGTGCAGATGTGCCTGTTTGCCCCACTTCAGTGGCTGCCTGTGCTTGGTCCCCAGGCCAGGCCATTGTGTCTGAGGCCAGGGCTGACCTCTTCACTGGGGCTTCCCACCCAGAAGAGAAACCTGGAGCATCAGCAACAGCCTGGCACAAGCAGCAGTGTTTGCAGGGCAGAGTGAAGAGGCCAGCACCAGAGAGGGCTCTGGTGGTCCTCTAGTCCGGGAAAAGCAGGAACCCAGAGAAGATGCTGTCAGAGTTGCCGATGCCCACCATGCCATTGTAGTCATTCACTGTCAGCCAGACTTGGTTCCCAGCATCCAGGTGGAGGAGGATCCCACCAGAGCTGACCTGCATGGTGTTGGTCTTGTGGTCACAGAAGCTGGCCATCCTCATCTCATCCTTGTGCAGGATGACACAGAGGTTGGCTGTCTGCGAGGTGTGGAAGACAAAGTAGTAGAGGCCGGGGATCCTGCAGGTGAACTTGCCCGTGGTGGTGTTGTAGTCGTGGTTGGTGTTGGTGATGATGTGGTTGAACACCACGGGGATTTTCTTCAAGGGGTACTCACCAGTCTGCCTCGTCACTGAAAATGCTGACTGTTGCTTCTGCTTGTAGCTGCCTGGCATTCCCGGCTCTCCAGCCATGCCAGGGTCTCCAGGGTCTCCAGGGGCACCAGGGGGACCCATGGGACCACTCTTGCCTGGCAAGCCAGGGCTGCCTGGTTCCCCTTTCATGCCCTTGGGCCCTTGTGTTGCAGGAGTGGCCGGGATTCCTGTGGGGTGGTGAAAGGGAGTGAGTGTCAAGTGGCAGGATGTGGGGAGAGGCTCCTCCAGCCCCTTCCCTCAGGCAGGAGAGGGTTGTTGTCTCTCTTCAGCTGCCTTTCCTCCTGCACTGTCCTCAGAGGATGCTGTCCTTATGCCTGTAAACCAAGGCAGAGCAGCCATGGAGGACCCGATGGCACCCCTTCAGCAGCCTGTGTGGTTCCCCTCCTTGTTTACTCACCTGGCTCGCCTTTGGCTCCCTTCAGCCCATCCCGGCCGTCCTTGCCTGGCAGACCTGGCATGCCTGGCAGGCCTGGAACCCCATAGCAGCTCTGACGGGCATCTCCGGTCACAGCAGAGCCCAGATTCAGGAGCAGGAAGGCGAGGACCAAGCGGAGCTGCTCCCAGAAGCTCTGCCCCATTTTGGTGCTCTGGAGCTTGGAAAGGGAAAGAAAGTGTTGGGGGCTGGAGGCATCGCATGGTGGTTTCCAGGCTATGGGACAAAGGAGGTGCTATGATGCTGACTGCACCAGGAGCTCCTGGCTGTGGTGGCTGAGCCCTCAATGTCCCCCCCCCCAATTCCAACTGCCAGGCGGTGGACCCGAGTGATCCCACCCCTCCTCCAGCAGCATCCTCTCTTTCCTGGCTCTGCCCATCAGGTTCAAGCCCCCATCAGATGGGGATCTCCCAGGACAACCCTTGGCCCATAGGAACAGGTCTTCCCCCAGCAAGACCAGCGTGCACCTCCTCCCCATGGCATGTGTTCACCCTGGCCGTGCCTGCATCTCCTTCTCCGCCTCCTCTCACATAGCCCAGTGCTGTGCCATACTGACGGACTCCAGCTCCCATGCAGCCCACCCCGAAGAGATGGACCCTGCAGCACCTCTTACCTCTGGTGGGGGCTTCAGTGCTGCTGAGCCCTCTGTCTGCTGTGGGCGCTGCCACCGGCACAGCAAAGTGTGTGTGAGTCCGTGACACCCTCCCTGAGGAAGTCTCAGAGTTAGGAAAGGGCCCGCGGGGACCCAGAAGCCCCAGATGAGTTTCACATCCTCCTGACTGCTTGTTTCCTCTGAGCAAGCACTTTCCTGCCCATCCAGCGAGATCTGTACTTGTGCCACTGCCGCACGTCCTGAGCTCACTTCTGAGCAGAGAGGCAGCAAATGGATGGGGAGCAGAGCCCCACGTAGCCACAGACGTGTGCGCAATGAAGGGCTTCTGCAAGGCCATCGCCTGGCTCTGGTGGGACCATGCTGCACCCTCAGGCAGTGGCACTGACGGATGTTTCTCCTCCTTTCAGGCCATCTGTCCTCCCTGCACCTTGCCCTGTGCTCCACCACCTCTGCTGGGTACTGGGTTTGCTGGGAACCCAGAAACCCTGGTCAGGGTGTTGCTCCTTACTGCTGAGCTGACCTCCTCCTCACTATAGCAATGGAGACATCTGACCGTCCAGCATGTGCATAGCAGCTCCTCTGAGTAGCAGCCCCAGGGTATGGCGCCTGCATGGATTCTTGCTCTTGTGGTTTAAGCCCGGACAGCAACTAAGAACCACAGAGCTGCTCAGTCACAGCCCCCCGCCACGGTGGGATGGGGAGAGTCAGAGAAAAGGTAAAACCCATGGGTTGGGATGAGAAGAGTTCAATAATTAAGATAAAGTACAATATAATACTAATGCCAATGCTAATACCAATGAAAAGGGATGTAACAAAGAGATAGAGAGATGAAACAAAAAATATAACCAACAAACAACACTGGTGCAGAATACAATCGATCAACACCCATGGATGGATGCCCATCCCAGTCCCAAGCAGTGATGAACCCCTCCTGGCCAACTCCCACCAGTTTCTATACTGGGCATGATGTGCTGGGGTGTGGAATACGTGAGAGACTGAAAAGTCCTTGATCAGGGTAAGTGCTACTGAGCAACAACTAAAACATCAGGGTGTCATCAGGACTGCTCTCAGACTAAGGCCTAAACACAGCACTGCATCAGCTACTAGGAGGAGAATTAACTCTAACAGCTGAAACCAGGGCACTTCTCTGATGCTTTCTGGCTGCCTGATACCTGCCCAGCCTGCAGTACTGCCCACTAGTCTCACCCCAAGCCCCCAGGAGAGAAGAGCATCACCTCGACACTCCACTACCATCATCCCACAACCACACCATCCACCCTGAAGTCTGTCACTCCTTGCTGAAAGGCTGGAGGACCACAGCTGCTTTTCCCCTTCCTGGGAGAGGCTGGGTACCAGAGTACCATGTGGGTGAAGTGCATGATCTTCCTGCAGTTGCCCTTGTATAGGACAGCTACTTCAACTCATCCAAGAAAGGACGCATGTCGGCTAGTCCCAGACATTTCCTGTTCCTCCTTGTAACTGCTCTGCTTGTACATTCAGTCCCTCCTGTCCCTCTGCCTTTGCACTTGGGGTCTGGGATTGGCCAGGGGCAAGCTGGGACCCCTTCTCTCACTGGGCAGCTTGGGAAGGGTCCCAGGACATCGATGGCTTGGGGAAGACTCATGAATAGGAAAGAAAAGCCAAGCAGCTGTTGTGGAAGAAAGGTTTATTCATGCAGATGGAGAAGGGTGTGAGAAGCAGCAGTGGCTGCGTGCCAGAAAGGCTTTTGCAATGGTTGGTGCAGCAGAGGCAGTGGCACACAGTGATTTCCCACTCAGGAGCAAAGAACCATAGCTGGTAAAGTTGTCTCCAGGGACAACTGGACCTCTCCAGTGTGGGGTCTGAATGCCCTCTGCCTCCAGGATGGGGTGAGAAGGCTCAGCATGGAGGTAACTGCTCCAGTGCTGACACACAGCCTGGCCACTCTGTGACACTTGCGGAAGCACAGGGCCCGCCTGGAGATTCAGTTTGCAGCCATCTGTGTTTGCTGCGGTACTGAACCATCCCATGCAGCTCACAGGGGGAAACACCACGCAGACAGGTAGGTGTGGACTGGTGGATGGACCCATCAGCCCATCAGCGAGTAGAGCATGAAGCCACTGAAGACACTGTCTGCCTCGGAGCCGCTGTAGATCATGCTGCCCCGGGCAGGGTCGGTGCTGAGGGAGACCCGGTCCCCCTGCTCCAGGCTGAGCACACTGCTGCCCGAGTTCACCTGCAGCATTTGGCGGCTGTTGGAGTCACAGAAGCTGACCACTTTCTCTCTGTTTTTGGTGATGCTCAGGCAGAGGTCACCACTGGAGATCACCTGGTAGGAGAAGTAGTAGATCCCCGGGATGCTGCAGGTGAACTCCCCGGTCTGGGGGCTGTAGGAGCTCTCCTGGTTGGTGATGACGTTGTCGAACACCACGGTACTGCCCCTGGACGGTGGGGACCTCCGCGAGGCAGAGAAGGCAGGACGCGGCTGCTCCAGGACATTGCCAGATTTCCCCTTGTGCCCCTTCGGCCCCGGTTGCCCAGCGAGCCCAGGGGGGCCGGGCAGGCCATGGTAGCCCCGGTTCCCTGGGATGCCAGGAAGCCCTGGCTCACCTGTATCCCCTTTCGCTCCCCGGATGCCCGTCCTCTGTGCAGATCTCCCTGGAGAGAGGTGGCGAGGGGGAGAAGCTCACGCATGTCTGTCACAACCTGAGCTACTCCCACAGCCCTGTGATGCTTCCTACCGAGGGGATCGAGGCTCCAGGATCACCCGCACCGCACATCCCCGGCTCCCCCTTACCTGGCTCTCCCACGTCACCCTTCTGCCCCGGCCTCCCGTCAAGGCCAGGGGCTCCAGGGAAGCCAGTCCTTGCCGTCTGGTGCCCGGCACACACCGTCCTCCAGCAGGGCCATGCCCAGCAGTGCTGCCAGGGTGCTGGTGGCCAGCCAAAGCCCGGGGTGCATCCTGCCTCCCTGCAAAGACAGGGGGAGGGAAGTGGGGATGGAAGCAAGCACACAGCAAACATACCTTGGATGCACGCGAGCGCTTTCATCAGGTGCAGTCCACAGGTCTACCATGGCACCCATGTGTTGTCCAATACAGACAGGACACCACATGCAATAGTGAAAATAACTTCACAGAAGGATTTTGAGGGTGCTTCCTCACATGATCTGAAATCACCTGATGTTACAGAAAATCTGACGTGTGGCCAAGGCAGGACTGTGGGATTGGAAAGCACAGGGACATGAAGCACAGCATAAACCCTTTGCATGCTCTTGGGATGGGTGGTTGCGTGTCAGATGCATGCCGAGAAGTGTTGAAGCACTGAGATACGGGCGATGGTCCCATGGGATAGCGACCACAAGTGGGGAAGGAGTGCAAAAAACACAACAGAGGGAGGATAAACAGGAAAGGGATAGACAGGCAGAAAGAGATCCGCTGTCCAACACATGCAGCTGGGAGAGAGAAGGGACATCCTGAGTACAGAGACCTACCCCAAAACCTGAGGTGCTCAGCCTGGAACAAGCCTGCAGAGCCCAGCGATGTTCACAACTGCATGGAGCAAGGGCAGATTACTGCATCCCTTCCTTTCCCCCTGGCATCATATTCTGCTCCTTTTCCTACTTGTGGAGGAGGCAAGTGGGACAGGGAGCAAGGGCCGGTGAGTGTTGGCAGAGGAGGCATGTGTCCCTTGCTGTCGGGGCTGACTTACCTCCTTGCTGAGGTGAAGGAAGACAGACCAGTCTGAGCAGCAGCTCTCCTTGCTAGAAGCTTTTCCCTGCGAGCAGGGAGGAAGAGAAGAAGCAGGGTGGGGGGATGCACTTGCGTGCACGGTGGTTTGCCTGGTTGGGGAAGAGGAGTGCCAAGTTTCACTTTGTCTGCATGAGAAACTTGTTCCCTTTCCTGCTGTGCTGGTCCCAGTCAGGGAACAGCTTGGTCAGCAGAAGTGCAGGACCACAGCGCTTCCAGCCTAACCCAAGGCACCGTCCCTGCAGCAGCGACCAGCAGTGGCTGAGCACAAAGCAACAAGAAGGTGGAGGCTGCCCGAAGGCATCCCACGGCTCTGTCACTGCAGGAGGGGACGGGAGGTGTGAGCATGAGGTGGCATCCAAGGGATGCTCGCCGCGGGGGTCCCTCCTGGTCTGGGTGATGGGCGAAGCGTGATTGTCACTGGTACCCAGCCTTGTCATCACTGCTGCTGGGGGCTGACCCCTTCAGATGCCCACCTTGGGGCTGCTCCCTCATGAAGCAGGGCTCCAGCAAAGTCAGCTCTGCTACAGGAGAGCCCCCAGATGCCACCAGTACTCAAGCACCACTGCAGCAGGGAGCAGAGGGATGAGATATGCCTCAATGAGTGCAGCAAGTCCTCGGGACCCCGGGGACCGGCCAGGCCACCTCTCATGGTACCAAGGAAGGTGTTGTATTGTTTCTGAAACAGCTTAAAAAGGAAATGGCTGATGTGAAACCAAAAATGAACCCAGAGACCCTTCCCAGACAGAAACTTTGCTCATGGATGCATCTCCATTAATAATTACCTTTGGAGATCTATCACTGAGTTGAGTGTGTGCCCTCTTAATGCAATATAGTGCACATTTTTAATCAAAATGTCACCCTGTAATAAATCAGATGCCCAGAAGAAATGCAATTTTATTTTATCATGGTTCCTCTATGAACCAGACCTCTATTTGTGTCAAGAAGAGATGACTGGTGAGTTTGAAAAGACCTTCTGCAAAACAGAGCTTCTGGACAGTAATTGTGGTTCTACCCTGCTGCCCTTCCTGAACCTACAGTCAAAATGTGATCACTCTGTCATTTCATCCAGGACTGATCAATGGCCTCATGCTCCTGTGTCCTTTGTCTCTGATTGTCCCCCTAACCCCACTGAAATGCTGAATTACAGGGGGATGGTTACAGGTTTCCAGCATCTCCTGGAAGGTGGTGTTGGTCCAGGTGGCACCTCCTCCAGGTCCTTGAGACTCCTGATCAGTGCTTAGCCCCACTTGCTTGACTTTCAGTGTTGCTGTGTTCAAGTCAACCTCCCTCCTCCATCCTCCTCCTGATCTGCAGATGGAACATCGGTGGCTCCAGAAGATGGATGGATGGATGGATGGATGGATGGATGGATGGATGGATGGGTGGATGGGTGGATGGACGGATGCATGGAGGGATGGAGGGGGGGATGGAGGGGGGGATGGAGGGGGGGATGGATGGAGGGAGGGAGGGAGGGATGGATGGATGGATGGATGGATGGATGGATGGATGGATGGAGGGAAGGAGGGATGAATGGACGGATGGATGGATGGAGGGATGGATAGAGGGAGGGAAGGAGGGATGGATGGATGGGTGGATGGATGGATGGATGGGTGGATGGATGGATGGATGGATGGAGGGATGGATGGAGGGAGGGAAGGAGGGATGGATGGATGGATGGATGGATGGGTGGATGGATGGATGGAGGGATGGATAGAGGGAGGGAAGGAGGGATGGATGGATGGATGGATGGATGGATGGATGGATGGATGGAGGGATGGATGGGTGGATGGATGGATGGCTGCGGAGAGCCACCCTGGGGGCTTCTGCAGACCACATCTGCGAGCCCAAAGGTAGCCCCAGCCTGGCACACTCCCGCCCCTTGGCTCAGGGTGGGGGACCTGACCTCAGCTCCCCGGGACGCGGTGGGGGCGGCGCAGGGCAGTGGCAGTGGGGAGACGCGCCGCGAGGTGGCAGTGCCGCCTCAGCCATTCCCGGTGACAGCCGCTCCTCCTTCGCTTAAAGCCGAGTGCGGGGGGACCCCCGTCAGCATCCCCGCGTGCCCAGAGCGGTACCGCTGGGTGCCCCGCCGCAGAGTGAGCACGCGGGCAGCCCTGCCCCGGCACGGAGCCACCACGCATCGGGATCCGGAATGGAACCGCGGAATCACAGGATGGTTCGGGTTGAAGGGGCCTTCAAAGCTCACCCACTCCAAGCCCCCTGCAATGAGCAGGGACATCTTCAACTAGATCAGGTTGCTCAGAACCACATCCAGCCTGGCCTGGAATGCCCCCACGGATGGTGCATCCGCCACCTCTCCGGGCAATTTGTGCCAGGCTTTTACCACCCTCATTGTAAGAAATTTCTTCCTCACATCCAGCCTGAATTCCCTTCTTTCAGTTTAAAACCATCACCCCTCTTCCGGTTGCAACAGGCCCTGATAAAAAGTCTCTCCCCGTCTTTCTTATAGGCCCCTTTTAAGTCCCGAAAGGCTGCAGTAAGGTCTCCCTGAAGTCTTTTCTTCTCCAGACTGAACTGCCCCAGCTGCCTCCTGCAAACTGCCCCAGTAAGGCCACAAATGCTCTTCCCCAAGCTGGGAGCACTTTGGCACCCCCTGAGACTGGGGCAGAAGTGGTGTTTCCTCAGTAAGGATGAAACCGTGGTTGTGGAGCCTGGCAGATTATCCCTGCTGATGTGGGTCCAGCAGCATCCCACCAGCACCACCACCAGCAGGGTCCAGCACGGAACAGGGACAGGGACAATGAGGAGACCCCCAGATGATGTGAAATGGGGTCAAGCCCAAAGCAGAGGGAAGGTGTTTGCGCACTGGAGTACTCAGCGGTTGTAGGTACTCTGCCGAGCCCCCCAGAACCTGCCCCAAAGAGGACAGCCCTGCATCCAGGGAATACTGACCACTTTGGTGAGCATCCATATCACTTAGGGCAGCTCTCATGGCCTCCTGACTCTGCTGCAGACCCAAGATCAGCGTTGCTCCAGATGGATTTTACCCTGAGAAACCCCCCTCCTTCCAGGATGGGCCATGGGCAGCTCCTTCACGTCACCGGGCAGGATGTGTCAGAGCCATCCCAGCACTGCACCCCTTCATGGGAGAAAACTGAACCCTGAAACACCTCCTCCCTGCATCCCCAGTGCCTGCAGGCACACATGAGCTGCCTGACAGCAGACAACAGGGAGAGACGCTGCCTTCCCTGCTGGGATCCCCTGGGGGTCCAAGCAGTGACAGGCAGGAGCTGTCAGAGGAGGATAAATCAGGCAGCTGACACCTTCCTGTCACTGCATAAGAGACAGCACAAAGGTGGTGGGAGATCAGCAATGCACTGCGCACGCCTCACCAGCACCCCAGACTGCACCTACACCCACCAGGGCAGGACAGCAAAGATGTGAAGGAGCTGCTTCACCCTGAAAGGAAAAGGGCTGCTCAGGGTAAAATCCATCCAGAGCAATGCTGATCCTGGGTCTGCAGCAGAGCCACGAGGCCATAAGAGCTGTCCTAAATGATACGGATGCTCACCGGAGTGGTGGGGTTCCCCCAGACCCAGCACAGCTCAGAGCATCCGTGCTTCCGCAGCCACTGGTGGCTTAATGGTGCCCAAGGAACCACAGACTGGTTCTGCAGCTGGTGACCTGGCCTGTCCCACAATGCTGCTGATGGCCAGAAAAACAAGGTTTGCATGAATGTGCAAGGCTCCCATGCTTCAATCAATGGAACAAGGAGCTGGGATGGTTCAGGCGCCGTGGAAGGATTTCCTGCCATGTCAGCTGAAAATCAGGCTGAAAGGCCACTTGCCGTTGTCTAAGATGCTTAAATTCCTGTCACAGGGGATGTGTCATTCCTATGACAGAGCAGGTGTGAGGGACAAGGGCAGGCCTGTGGTTTAAAAGTCAGGATTTCATGCTCCAGTCCTTGCTCACTGTAACCTGGCACAGATGCACATCCCTTTTGGCTTATGGGATGAGAGGAGGTAGGTGAAGGCTGAGCAGCCCTGGACAGTGCTGGGCAAGCTTGTCCCATTCATTCTCCTCTTGTTCTCTGCTCAGGATTTTAGGGCTTGTCATTATTTGGCATGTATTGGCTAGTTGGGCTGCTTGTTTCCCATCCTTTAGAGTATCTGTTATTTATTTATTCGTGTGTGTAACAAGCAGTTCCGGATTGATCACTTTGGCATGTAAATGAGCTGCTCTAGTGCTTGTCACTGGAATTTGTAGATTGGGAGAGTTTGCAATCAAACACAGCCGGAATCTAAATTACAACATTTCAGGCAGTAACAGCAGGGAGAAGACAGGAAGGATGTGTCATAAATAAGAAGGGATCAGAGCAGGGTGCCCAGAGCTATACTGACAATATGCCAGGAGCCCCAAGGCATGCAACAGGAGTTGCTGAGTTGTGCCTGGCAGGGCTGCTGCTGCCTTGCACTGATTTTTCCAGGGGGGAAGGGCAAACAGAGTACGGGACACTGATCTGCTTGCCACCATGGCTCATGTTTGGCTCCTTCTCACCACTCAGGGCTCCAACTAAAGTCAATGGATGTGTCCAAGATGCAATTCTGTCCATCTCAAGGTCAGTAGAAGAGATCACTCAAGAGATCGAAGTGCTGTAAGCCTGCAGGCAGCAGGCGCTGCGGCTGGGCTGAGGAGCAGGGAGCCAAGCAGGACCTCTGCAAAGCCACACCATGGCAGCGCACCCCTGGACTGGAGCCCAGCCAGGAGAGCAGTGTTCAGCAGGCGCAGTGCTGTGAATCCTAGCAGGGCTGGCATCTCTGCCCAGCTGCTTGCTCATAGCAGGACATGGCAGGACTATTCCCAGCACCAGATCGGAGTGGCTGTGGCTTTGCCTACCTTAGTGTTGAAACTCCCCTGAGGACAGAGATCTCCCATCGCTGCATCAGGACTGCATCACATGCATCCATGTGAACAAGCTTTCCTAACGCCCACCCTGAATATTTGAGGGTCCACTTGGTGATCACTGTCCCTTGTCACATCGTTTGACACTAATGAGACTGTTTGGCTCTGTCTTCCTTGCAATTACACCCAGGGAGCTGAAGCTGTGGTTAGATCTGACCTCATCCTCCTATTCCCATGGCTAACCACAGCCCAGCACAGTGACCTTCCCACTGCTCATCCAGAGGATGAATAATTCCCCTTGATCTTGGTCACAAACTCCCTAATGCAGCAGTTTATCTCACCTGTGGTTTGCTCACATTCGGTCTGCTCTCCAGGGCTCCCCACACCAACCCATTGCTGACTTCAGCAGTGAGTCCCCAGTCAAATCCTGGTCCTTCCTTCCTCTACCTCTTGGCTTTATGCTATGGGCTCAGGAGATGAGGCTCTGAGAGACACCCTGTACATCATGAGTTCCCTTTCCAAACCTAAAGTGCATGGCTATGCTGTGGGTGAGGCACATGGTCCTCCTTGCTGGGTTTTGTGTTTCGATGCGTTCTGGGTATGTGAGGATTGCACTCATCAGGCCACTGGCAAGACCATCTGGAATCCCTCTGACAGAAGGGGATGTGCTCATCCCAGCGGATGGGGATCACCGTGTGCTTGTTCATAGCAGTGTTATGCTTTCCACTGGGCTGAGATGACCGGCATGAACCCTTCCTGCACCCTGTGCAGAGCCAGATCCTGGCAGCATCCCACGTCCTTCCCAAGCACATCTCCATCCATGGTCTGGTTTCCCTGACAGAACGCCTCAAAACTGGAGTGGAAGTTCCCTGCAGGTGAGTGCTATTATTAACTGGGTCAGCAGCAGCTGGAGGTCTGTGCTGCCTGGAGACTATTACAACTTCTTTCTATTACAACTTGCTTTCCACAGTGGCTCCTCCAGGAACCCGGCTTTGCTCTGAGTGACCTTGGCTGCGGATCGATCCAGAGCTGCAAACTCACTTCTCACATTGGCTCCATTTGGAGGGGTCTGATTGCTGCTTCAGAGGCTTTGATTGCCTTTGCCTCTGGCAGCCAGGACCATGGCCGGTGTCCTGCAGGTACCATTAGCCCGTCTCCAGGTTAGTGGATTTGCTGAGGAGCATCCCAGCCCTGCTGCAGTGATGCTGTGCAGAGCCCGGCCTGATGTTTTCGAGGCAGGGATGGATTCAGCCTGCGATAGGAGGGAGGTCACGATGCCTCCTTGTCCCTCTGGCCCATGTGTGAGCTCTTCAGCACTAGACATCAGGCTTTGACTTTGGTAGGTCACTGGGCTCTGGTTCCCCAGGCAGGCAGAGGGCAGCAGCACGGATACATCCTCAGCACTCTGTGGTCCATATGCATAGAGCATCCTCTCAGGCACTTTCCTTAGCAAAGCCTCTGCAGGCAGATCCCAACCTCTCCTATGAGGCTGTGTTCCCTATGAGTTCACCCTCCTCAGCCACTTCCATCGTTTTCCAGTGAGGAGACAGCCCCTTCCCAGCTTTAGCAGGCACATTTCCCCTTGCAGTGACAGTAACTGCTCAGGATCCCCTTCCACAGGCGCTGCCTGAAGTCCTCTCTCTGCTCTCCACAGGCAGAGGTCAAACCCATGTCCTTGCTGCCAACTCAAAAGCAGATCGATCAACATCTAGGAGGCAATTGCACTTCTCTGTGTGGGGGACAATTGTGTGGCAGCCCCAGCACTGCCTCTCTGGCCTGGAAGTTATTCTTCACTCAGACTCTTAATTTCAGAGCTGCACTAAGGGATGGGAAGATTCCCAGCTTCTAATTAATTACTGAGTTCCCTGTAACTGAGGCAATTTACTGCCAATGTATCTGTCTTATTGCACTGTGGAGAAGGTCATTCTGTAACACTGGCTTTTTCCAGCACCCTAGTGAGTGGCCATAAGCCAGGCCCTGAAACTCACCTCCAAACTCCAAATCCACAGGGAAGTTTGCACTGGGAGGCACAAGACAACTGTGGTCCTGTGCCGATCATCAGAGATGCTCACCCAGGAGATCCCTGGGGAGCCACACAAGGCAGTGGAGGAGCAGAGCACGGTGGAAGGGGGCTGCCTCTGGACAATGGGTTCTGGTCCTCTGGTTCTGGGTCTGGTGACCACAGGTGTCCTAGTGTGAGGATGAGCACAGGCTGACACAGGCAGGACCCTACAGCTGGGCTTCACGTGGTATTTCACGTTACACAGACTGGGTATTCTAATTTCCAGTTCAGATTAATCCTGTAATGGGACATATTTGTTTACATTAATCTTCCTAAGGAGGTTTCAGAAGCCTTGGGATGGGCAGATCATGCAGTGGGATTTCTAGGGAGCTCTAATCCTTCCCAGTAATCCCCAAGCTTTTCAAATTAATTTATTTCGGGAAGCCACAATGGTACAAGAAGATTAGAAGGTTCTGTCTCCTGTTCTCAGTCCTGAGCTGCATGGACCTCCCTAATCCCCTAAAAGCCCGTATCGATGGGACCATGCAGCTGTGTCTCTTCTCAAGTGTCACCTATCCTATGCTGGTGTAGCATCCCCTGGGTAACGCCATATCCTTCCACTTGAAGCCACGCTGATGAGCCTTGCTTGGGCTTAAGAGAGGATTTTACTGACACAGCCCTTCAAATTGTCTCACTCACAAATTAATGACCGGGTTTCAGTTTTGGAACGTGCACTTGGATAAACTGCAAAAGTGTATTTAATTCATCTTACTTAATGATTTAAATACTCAGAAGCCTCTGCTAAGGCCCTGTGATTGATGGCAGCTAGCTGGCTGTATCACTGCACCTTGATCCCTTGGCATCTCTGACTGTACAGTGGGGATGCTGCCCTCAGGCAGCATCCATTAGATGCACAAAGGCAGCAGTGCAATTGCTCTTGGAAACATGAATTAAGGGAGTGAACGGACGCTCCTGTGCTGCCAAAACACTGCTGCTGAGCCTGAACCTGGAGGCAGGGCCTGCCTGTACCCTGCCTGCACCCTGGACCTACACCTTGGGCTTGCACCCTGTGTGCTCTGCCCAAGCTGGTCCTTCCCACGCTCCTGGCTCCTAATTAGGAGGGGTTAAGCTAGAGGTATCTGTCACACTTGAAGATGACAGTATGTGCTAAAAGCTCATCTGCACCCCCACAAAGGAGCACAAGGAGACTATGGCAGGAATGGGAGCCCAAACAATACCCTGGGACTACTTCCACACAGGTGAGCCCTCAGCCCTTCAGTGGCCAATGTCCACAAGCCCAGGGGAGCAAAGAGACACAGTGCCGGGTAGGAATCCAAATGACAGGCACCCAAGGAACAATTCCTTGTCCAGGGCCCCTCCATCAGCCCCAGTGTTGAGGTGTGACACCCATCACCACGAGTCACTGGGAGCAGCTTCCCAGGTAACCTTTCAGACCAAGGGGGCTGCTGCCCAGCGGCGCGACGCATGGGAATCATGGGATCAAGGGATCAGTGGAAGAGCATTTTTGGGGTTGTTATGGGCAAGCTGGGTGTCTGAGCCCAGCTGCTGGAGGGATCCACATTGCACATATGTATACATGGGGAATATATATAATAATAATATTATATATTTCTCACTAGTGACTCTCTGTCCTACTCAGCCAGAGAGGGGAGCAGGATGAGGCTGCTGGTGCTGCCAGTGCTCACGTGGATGGTGAGTGTCTGTATATAGATAAGTACATAGGAGTATAGGTATATGTAAAGTACCTGTGCGCTTTGCATGTGTATGCCTGCTGGTTACACGCATCTTTATCCTCACTACTGGTTGGACCTGGGGATGGGGAGCTGTATCAGCCTCACCTCTCTCAGCTGTTGGATCCAGCATCGTATGTTTCCCACCAACAATAAATACTGGGACTAGCAAATTCATGACAGAGATTGGGAATGAGCGTAGGAGCTGCCTGCACTTGTGTCTTCTGTGGTTACAGGGTTCCCACTGCTGACGCTGAGTTCTGCATCCTCTGGATATACAGACAGGCAGAGAAAAATTCCCTTCTTGGAGTGAAGACCAAGAAACTCTCCCCATAGAATCATAGAATAGTCAGGGCTGGAAAGGACCTTAAGATCATCCAGTTCCAACCCCCCACGATGTCGTTCTTCCAGGAGATGAGCATCCTTCTGCTCCTCTGGGATCCCACTAGCTCAGTGTGTGACACGCAAAGCCTCTCCTTCAGCATCCCAGTTACTCTGCGGTTTGGATCTGGAGGTGACAGACTGTTCTCTGCAGCCCTGCGATGATACCTGCTTGACTTCTCATTGAGACCTGGCTTCTCAACGGCAAAGTCATCGTTCCCTCTCTGGCCATGCCCTGCTCTCAGAGAAAAATCATACTTTTTCTTCCAGGTCTTCTGATAAAGACGTATTTCTTAAAGCCCCACTTCCTCAAGTCATGAAATTAAGCATAAAACTCAGTTTCCACTTAAAACCTGTTCATTTTTGCCCATCTGGTGAAGAAAGAGCCCCAAAACAGTGTTAAAAGGCTGCTGTCATTTCAGCCATCAAAAGCTGAGGATGAGAATTCAAAATCAATCCTGTTTTTTAAGCCAGGCCTGATGAGGAGGTGTGGAATAGGCTTGGGGCAGAGCAGGGGGTACACGATCACCCCCAGGGTGACACTGAGGAGCATTGGAGACTTTGAGACATAGGCAATAGATGTCACTTCGGGTGGCAGCATCCACCCTGTGCCTCTGAGGTCCAGATGTGTGTTGAGCGGCAGCTCTCACCTCCTGCATGCCCTGTGCACAGCATTAAGAGACTTCCCTTGTGCTGTGCAGGCTGCAGCGCTGACAGCCTGGCCCTGGGGCTGCACTGCATCTCGTCACCCTTTATGAAGCACCTTTGCTCTGGATGCTGCTTAATTTCTCATCAAAACTCTTTGCCAGTGGTGGTACCCAAGTCCCCGGACAGTGCTGCTGAGGGCTCCTGTGTTTATGGCAGCATTTCTCCTGTGCTTTTCTGCCTCAGCAGAGCTGAATGTGCTGCTCTCACATCCCACTCTACAGGGTCTTTGAAGAGAGGCAAAGATGAGAACCACCAGCAGGACATCCACCCCAATGGAAAGCTGTCAGGGCTAAGAGCTGGAGAGAAGCACTCTGGGGCATCCATCCTAAGCAGGCATCTCCCTAGTGATAAATTTACACCAGTGCCCTTCGCTGTACCCATTGATGGCTGAGCCCTGCTCCCTGGGCAGCCCCACAGCCCTGCAGGGAGGCTGCAACTGGTCCTGAATGGTCCTGTTGACCCCTGTGTGTACAAACTCCCATTCCAGTGTCCTAAAACCAGGCCCTGGCAGGAGGAGCTGCTTCCATCTGATTGTGCTTAGGGAGTGTTACCTGGATCAGATCAAGGACAGATAACCTGGATGCAAAGTGCCTCCCTCATGCACAGCTGGCTCACATGGCAGATACAGGAACTGGGGAGCCAGGGGAGGTTTATTATACCTGGGATTATAGAAGTGTTTGACAACTGCTTACTCTAAGGCGGTCAGAAGGGAAGGAACCCTGCATGAGTGAGCAGCAGCAGCAGTGGGATCCAGGGAAAGGCACTGCTGAGACTTGATTTCCTAGTGGATGATGGGGATGATGCTGGCACAAACCTCCCAGCCTGGATGGGCTGCGCTGGTGATGCCATTTGGAGCTGTGGTTGCCATGTCTGACCCCTGTCAGCACCTGGTGCATAAACACTGCAGCTCCTTTTCTGGCTCTCCCAAACCTCCTCCCTGCTGCCTGCATCCTCCCTGCCTCCTTTCTCTGCATCCCTCCTGTGACAGATGCAGATGCATCTTCCGTGATGACAACAGGCAGGGAGCAGAGCTAGCTCCAGCTGGGTGGAGTAGCTGAAAATAGCCTTTTGTGAACCACTTTTAGCAGTTCATTTGGAGTTGTGTTTTGCCAGCAAAACTTCTGCAAGCTGTTTATCTCTCTTAGCAGAAGGCTGTTATTATTGCAAAATGAAGCAGCATGTACGCAGTTCCCTGGCAGCACAGAGCCGCTTATGCAGCAGGAGGGATGCAGGCAAGCTCAGAGAGTGGCTTCAAAGTGCCATTATTAATTCACACTCACATTCGTTGTAATAACACCTTGAATCGTGGCAAATTTGGCTGGTGTTAACGGCAGGCAAGGGCCCTTCCAGGGAAGAGGCTTGTGCAAAGGAGCGCTCTGGCTTTGCAAGTGCAGCTCCAGGCTTGCCCAGCAAAGCAAAAGTGGAGTAGTAATGGTTTGAGTGGGTCCCTGGCAGTCATGGTGGCTTCGCTTATCATCATCAACCTTCACATCCCACAGAGCTTTCGCTTAGTGGGCGCGGAGGTGGAGTCATTGTGGTGCTGCAGACACGGGGGGCTTGCGGACATGGATCCTTGCTGAATGTCTCGGATCAGCTCTTCCTGCCCGGTTTCTGGCTGCTCTGCCAACAGGATAGGCTGAGGAGAGCAAGTCTTGATGGCTGCTGAAAGGCTCAGGGAGAAGATGTAATGTCAATCCCAAGGGCTTCTGATGAGGAATTCCTGGCGCTGGGAGTGTTTCTTGCCTGCTGCTGGGGCAGGATCATGGATAGTAGCATCAGGGTGTTTGTGCTCACCCTCTCCAGGCCAGCGTGGAGGACATCTCCCCTGCACACTTTACTCTTTTTGCCCAGGGTATCACCCAGCAGCACGGGGGATGACCTGACCCGGCCTCCCTTTGTCAGCAGCAAGATCAGCATTGCATATGGAAAGGGAGCAGTTTCTAGTAGGAGATTTCCCAGAGTGATGGTTCCCAATGGGACTAGGATTGGTGATCTGACCAGAGCTGTCACAGGGAAGGAGGGGATGTCCCAGCCAAATGATGCAGCTTAGAAGAGAGGAAGAGAAGTAGGAGATGGGAAGCATCCTGCAGACCCTGAGGGGTTAAACTTGCAGTCACAAGGACACAGTGGTTTGGGAGCATCTATGAGCACATTACAGGGCTTGCAAAGATGGGGGGAGCTGGGCAGAGTCCCCCAGAAAGGCTGCAGTGGAGCTGGGCACAAGGAGGTGTCTGGATCTGTCACAGCCAGGCGGGCACAGTGAATCCTTCCCAAAGTATCAGTGGATCACAAGATTTGTACTGTTTTCCTGGGGTTTTCTGCTGTGCTAATGAAGTGCTTTGAGGCATAGCAGGAGCGGATGCTCTTCCTCAGCACAGCTACTCTGGGCAATGTCTGTTAAAGGAATCCTGCTCTGCATGCTTAGTTATTAAGATGCATTATTTACAGAGAGACAGAGAGAAAGCAAGATGTGCAATCAGTAATGATGTGTGATGCAGCATCCTGGCTAAGGGGGGGCTCATTTCAGAGACATGCATTTTAACAAGGCCAGAGGCAAGGTCACACATCAAAGGCTGAGGAGGGTAGGTCACACTTATCAGACAAGGGCTGTATCCTGGAAAGCAGTGCCCTTGAGAGAGGATCGCAGGTTGCAGCAGCCAAAGGCACTATTGGATGTGACTAATGGGACAAATGCAGTGCTTGTGTGAGCAAGAGGTGCCACAGAGGGAGATGATCTCCCTGCCCGCCTGTCCAAGCCCTTGCAAAGATGTAATGTGGCCACTTGGCTTTCACAGTGTCAAGAAGAGAATGTTTATGGTGTGGGAGAGCAAAAGGGTGCCTGTGTCTGAGTGCCGTATGCAGATGTGCTGATGAAGGTCAGGCACAACTGGCTTTGTGAAGGGAAGGCAAAGACAAGCCCTCCAGACCCAGGCAGATGCCTTGCGCTGTCTGAAGCATCACTTAGACACCAGGTCCTCAGAGGTATAATCTGAGACCCACTGCTCCTGCACAGTCCCAACATCTCCATCACTTTGCTCCACAGCACAGCAAGAGTATTCCTGCATAAAGCAAAGCAAGTGCGCGGTGATCAAAGCTGTAGCAAAAGGCAGTCAGGAAGAGGCACAAGGACCAGGAACCAAAATGTGCTCTGCAGAGCAAGACACATAAAACAAATATGGATAGATCTATCTTTAGATACTTGCTCATACAAACCACTGTGTGCTAATCACCTATTGCCACATGTGGACATGCTCTCCTCCTAATCTCACCAGCCCTGCTCCATGTGCTACCACCATCACTGCTCCAGGTCAAAGCACAGAGTGGACAGGGCGGGTGGTGGGAGGACGAAGATGCAGAAGTGAGGACAGGGAATAAGAGCAGGGTAGAGAATTGCTTGATCCCTGTGGGCAGATGGATGCAGGGATGCAGGGAAACACCTTCCTAGTCCTTTACATTGCCTGTGCACGTGGAGTCCATGTGCTGTATTTGAGCCTAGAGCCAGCATTCAGCTTCAGGTTGGCCACTTCAGGGGGAATGTGGGTGATGCTGATCAGTGACCACAGAGCTCTGGCTTGGCTTGAGATACCTGGAGCTGCAAGTACCTGTTTGTATAGAGGTTCTGCACTGTGGCAGAGTCCTTCCTCTGACAACAAGGAGGTTCTGCATCCCTTCCCTCATGCAGCATTCATGCGTAGGTCACTCCTCTCTCAGAGCTCAGTTTCTTACTGCATGAACTCTGCAGAGGTCCAGTTCTTGCTGTATGGTGCTATGGCAGAGCTCCACTGCTGCCCCAGTGCTGGCTTTCGTGGCGAGCTAATTCCGGAGTGACTAATTTAATGATGATTAATGACAGGCACACCACCCTTTCCTTCCTCCTTTTATCGACTGGGGGGGAACCCACAACATAGCGGAACCGGAGATTAATTAATTCACTCAAGTGGAGGGGAAAGCAATCAGACTGAAATCAGATAGAATGTGGGACTCAGGGGTGAGCAGGAGGATGCTCTGAGTGACATGTAAATGAGAGATGCCCCAGCCCAGGCTGGGTCTGGAGGGAAACAGCAAATGGGAGCACTTTCAACAGACAGGAGATAGGCATGAAGATGGGAAGAGCAGCATAGCATGTTGTAGGTCCAAGCCAGACCTCTTAAGTTGCATCATTCGCTCTGCCACCCTCAGAGGACTGCACAAGATTTAACACACCATTTTCTGCCCTGTTTTGAGGAAAGGGCAGAGCGAGCTCAGCCTCTGAGCCAGATGCTGCTCTCCAGGCCCCAGCCTGGCTCCGGGTGATGCTCAGGGGCAGTGAACGACAGAGGATTGCCACAGCATCCCTGCCCTGCTCACTGCTGGCACGACTGGCATTTCCCATGATGTGCTGAGGAGGGAGCAGAGGGTGGAATGAAGCTGGGCAGCTGGAGAAAGAAGGCAGGACTACCCCTGCTCCTTGCCTGCCAGCCAAGCCTCAGGCCGAGGGATGGATGTCACTTGAGTCGTGGTGCAGAAGTAACAGTCCTCCTGGTTGCCTCCTGCATCCCTGCCCCTGTTAGAGGCAATGCATATCTTGGCAAGGCTAGCAAGGGGGAATGCATCTCTGACTCTGCCTAAAACCCACCTCCAAGAGCCAGTGTAAACCCAGCTGCTACCAGTGAAGTTCCCTGAGCTGGACCAGTCCCTCCCCACGCAGCCTGCCCTGCTTTCTCTGCCCACAGCATCCATTTCAGCACACTGCTCCCAGCCTGTGGAAGCAGAGCTGCCTTCCACCCCAGGCTCAGGACAGGAATAGCAATGAGTTGTCCCCAGCACCCGCAGTGCAGCCCCTGCCTGCAAGAGCTGCCAGCACAGTGGGGTGCAGGCAGGGCCTGAGCAGCAGCTTCCCAGCTCCCGTCGGAAGCGAGCGCTGCCTACCCAAGGAGCCCAGATGCTCTCTTCTCAGGGCTCAGTTCCTTGGGGCTTGGCACAAGAGCCTTGGCCCTGCTCGGAAGGACGAGGATGTGCGTCTCATTTATTATTGATGGTCAGGAGTGGGGAGTGCCCGGCACGACATGGAGGGCACGCGGAGCCTCTCCCAGTGCTTCTGCAGCAGTGCTGCCTTGTGATAAAGGTTTAATAAATCGAAAGACAGTTTCCATTTCATTGGTAATTAACTTCTGTTGCTGTGTTCCCTCCTAATTGTCTCTATTACTCCAGATAAAACTGAGATCAATAGAAACCTAAGTCTGGAGGCTGGGAAAGTCACAATTAATTAACTATCTCTCTCTTGCGTGCATCCTCCATCTGCTGGTAATCAAACGAGACTGGCTGGTCCTCACCCAGGTCCTGGGCTCTCCATGGGTGCTGGCATCCCATGGGGATTTTGCAGTGGGCTGAGCAGCGCATCTGGGAGCAGAGGAGGGAAGGGACAGCCCTTATTGTGCCACTGCCTCCCTCCCAGGTGCTTCGCCTCTCCAGGATAGTCCAGGATGGGTGCCATGATGGACCACTAGGGTGGTGACTGCATGTCCATCCCTTAGGCTCTGCAGTTTGTGTTGGGACACAAGCACTAGGAAACACCTGGGAGGCAGAAAATGTTGACATGTCTCCTGTCAAGACCCATCACTGCCACTTGGCTGTGACTGTGAACAAGGCTGAGAAGAGCCAGAAAGCCTCTCTGCATTTAGCTTCTGTGAGCCTCCATTGGCCTTCAGCATGCTCCGTGACACATGGACTAGACCCCACCATCCCATCTGTATTCTCCTTGCAGAACTGCTCTCTGCAGGGTTGCTATCATTTGGATGTGGGTGCTGCTAAATTGAGAATTTACAAAGAAACGCTCAGGTGTGCTGTGCTGAATTTCAACACATCCTTCCCCTTCCACCGTGTGCCAAGGACCTGCCTCAGCCCCCCCTCAGGAATTCTCCATCAGAGGCATCTGCAGGATGTTGCTGGCAAAACAAAGCTGCCCTATGGGACCTTCCCAGCCCAGCAGCTCCATGCCTGACCATACCCAAGGGTGAGGAGAAAGGTTCAGGAAATCCCCGGCTTCCAGCAGTCTTCATGGACACAATCTGCGGCCTTGTCCCAAGTTTGGTGAAGATGCTTTCAGACCAAGTGAGTCTTTGGGTCACCCCAACAATACCTTTTTCCCTTGGCAAGGCTTCCCCAGCAGTATCAAGGTGATCTTTTGTGCTTATTTTGGTGTCATGAGATGTGGGACTGGACCACATGAGCCAAGCCCATCTCTCCATGCCCATGGTAATCACAGATGTTTGCTCCAAAACCACATACGCTGCACATTCCCAAGACTTGTCAAAGATTAAGGCAAAGGCAGGATGTTTTTTGCAATGCTAGACAGGTATCAAAGAAGAGAACTGACAGCAGGCAATCTCTCTGGGAAGATTCCAGTTAATCCTAAGAGAAAGTGCACAAAACCTATAGTGTGGGGGGAAATAACAGCATTTCCACCTGTGTGGCTGGGAAAGCTTCCTTTCTGACCTCGGTTATGGTGACAGATGTGTCAGGCGGGTCTTATCTTGTGCATCATTCCAGCTGTTTCAGTGCTCCGGCTGGGGGAGAGAGCCAAGAGACTGAGTTATGGAAAAAGCAAAAATTCTTAAAGAGAAAAATGTTTTCTGGCCCTGCAGGTGGTCAGCAGGACCTGACAAAGGGATGCTCGCAGGCAGTGATGGACCATCCTCCTCAGCCTCCCCGGGGGATGCTGTTATTCTTGCGGCAGGAGTACTCCTGGGGCAGACCAGGCTCACTCCTCCCTTGACCCTTTGCTACAGTATTAATTCCAAGCCTCTTTTTTTTGTCCCCTTTCTCGCTGCTTGGGAAATCATTCCCCTTTGTGTGTTTATGAATCTCTTAATTTTCCGTGTCAGCATGGTCACAGGCAGTTTATGCAGATTTTATGTGCTAACAGAATTGTCACTGAAATCGGATAATCCCTTTCCATATTTAAAAGATCACGATCCCCTTTCTCGACCCCAGTCGCGTCAGGCCAAGGCCTCTATGCTCCTCTACTCCCCAGATCCTCCCAGCACTGCTGGCAACCGCCGTAGCTGTAGATAATAACCTAAGTAAGATCTTAACACCGCCTTGTATGTTCCTGTCTCTGCTGCAAACGCTCTGTCTGGTGCATTGTGCGCCCGCATTAGCCACAGACTGTTGGGAATCAAATTAGATTAGAGTAAAAAAGAGATATCAACTACCCTTGATCTCTGAGGTTTGAGACCAATTGTTTGTGACTAAGATCTTCACTAAGCTTGATTTGAGAGGCACATATAATTTGCCTGGAGTGAAACAAATTAATGGAAAAGCCTCTCAAATGAGGTAAATCCATTTTGGGGTCTTGGTCATGCTTGTTAGTCCATAACTGCCTCTCCTATCTTCCAGTGTGATAAGCCATACTTTTAGGGCAGTACTAGACCCACTCTGCAGAAACCTAAACCCGTGAGTAATGTTTAAAAACTAGTAAAACTTCTGCATTGCCATCAGTTGTGTATTAAGTGGAGAAATGCTCTCTTAAACACTGTGCAACACCACTGTTAGTGTTTAAAAGCTTTCTGTGGTTAAACTGCAAAGTGAACCAGTTCCTTAGTGTCCTGGGTTCAGCAGCAGCAGTCATTTTTCTCCTTCTTGGTAGCTGGTGCAGCACTGTTTTTGATTTTGGGCCTGGGAACAGTGCTGATAACACCAGTGTTTGTAGTTACTGCTTGGCAGTGTTTTGGTCTGACCAAGGACTTCCCGAGTCTCATGCTCTGCCAGGGAGGAGGGGAAGCCGGGAGGAAGCAGAGACAGGGACACCTGACCCAAACTGACCAAAGAGGTATTCCATACCACAGTGCGTCATGCCCACTATATAAACTGGGGATAGGGACCCAGAAGGGTTAGATCACTGCTTGGTCAGGCTGGGTATCAGTCAGGAGGGTGGTGAGTGGTTGTATTCTCTTCCCTTGTTGTTTCCCTTATCATTATGAAGATAGGTTGAGAAAGTCGGGGCTGTTCAGCCTGCAGAAGAGAAGGCTGCGTGGAGACCTCAGAGCAGCCTTCCAGTATCTGAAGAGGGCCTATAGGGATGCTGGGGAGGAACTCTTCATTAGGGACTGTAGTGATAGGACAAGGGGTAATGGATTCAAACTGAAACAGGGGAAGTTTAGATTGGACATAAGGAAGAAGTTCTTTACTGTAAGGGTGGTGAGGCACTGGAATGGGCTGCCCAGGGAAGCTGTGAATGCTCTATCTCTGGTGGTGCTCAAGTCCATGCTGGACAGAGCCTTGGGTGACATGGTTTAGTGGGAGGTGTCCCTGCCCATGGCAGGGGGTTGGAACTGGATGAGCTTAAGGTCCTTTCCAGCCCTGACTATTCTATGATTCTATGATTATTACTATTGTTGGTAGCAGCAGTGGTTTGTGTTATACCTTAGTTCCTGGACTGTTCTTATCTCTACCCATGAGAGTTACACTCTTTTGATTCTCCTCCCCATCCCCCTGGGAGCAGGCTGGGGGGGAAGGGAGGGAGAAAGCGAGCGAGCTGCATGACAGGTTTATGGCTGGGCTTAAACCACATCACTTAGAAACAAAATAAAACAGTGTCCAAATACAGGAAACAGAAATGTGCCCAGATTTGGCGAATGAAGAGCCAAACCATAAAGGTTCAATAATTTGAAGAACTACTTGCTAGCAGCTTAAAAGCAAAGATTGCAACTTTTCCCACAGTTTAGGAGGCTAAACCATCATCTGTCATCTCTCTTGGGTTGGAGTGGGACAGGAGGAGCACATAGCTCCACAGAGAAGTAGAATTAAACCTTTGCAGTGGCATTTTGCACGCGTAAAATCAAGAAGGTTCCCACACCAGAAGGGCTTTCCCAAGGGATAAATAACCCTGAGAAACTGCTTCAAAGTGAGCTGTTGGAGCAAAGCGAGCTCCTGAAGAGTCTCAGCCAGGCCCTACTCTTGATAACGTTGGGGGTTCATTGGCATCACCCTGGACCTGGCAAGTGATTGGAGCCCTCAATGGTCTGTACAAACCTGCCCCAATCCTGTCCCCATCTCTGGCTCTGGCTCTGGCTTTGGTGCAGCCACATGGAGAGCTTCCCCAGCTAAGAAATAGCAATCACACATGTGAGACACAGTTGCTAGTGTTGTTTTCTTTCCTAATTTGAAAGCTTCTATCCTTTGTGCTCCTCATTTCCATCACCAGCCTTTCTGCCCTCCCAAGTATGACGCTGATGATATTATGTCTAGCTGCATGCATGCCCCTGTTTACATTATCCAGCACTCTATATCACCCATCTCCATCCTTCTCCACCTTCTCCAAGGAAGACAGAGCAGAAATCCAGTCACAGCCATTTGCAAGCCTTCTATGTCATGCCAATGGCTCGCCTTTGCTCATGCTTTAGCTCTTTTCTCCCTGCGTTTGCACTCGTCCCCTCCTCCCCGTCTGCTACCAGACTGAATTCCTCCTTGTCCTGCATCCTTTCTACCACTATGGATGCTCTCATTCTTTTGTCTCACACCTGCATCACAACACCCTAATTACTCCCACTGTGCTCCTGGCCTCTGATGTCTCTGTCAAACACCCTACCCATGTCTTCTTCTCTTTCCTCCTGATGCTTTCTCCTTCACTTCTCATATCTTTCCTCCGATGCTTTCTCCTTCACTTCTCATATCTTTCCTCACCAGTGCCTCTGACAAATATTCCCTCCAGACCCTGAAGGTTTTGAAGGCTTTGCTTGTCCTTGACTCTGCCATCCTCCCCAGCTCCTGGCTGTATGCATCTCTTTGGGGCCATTCTCCCACCCAGCTGCCTCCTTAGTAATGGGACTGTTGCTCATTAAAGAAGCAGAGCCACCGCCCTGTCAAGAAATACCATGTAAAGAACAGGCCAGACTCTAAGCAATTGATCTGCTGGCAAATGCACAGTGCATTTTGGAACAATAAAGTCCTTTGTTTCATTTCAATGACATAAATTGATTCCAGCCAAGCACCTCCTGCACTGTTCCCACTTCTCCACCAGCCCGCCAGCATCTCCCACAGTGCTTGTGGCACTGGTACAGGGAGTCCTGTAGAGTAACGTGGCCACTGACGTGCAAGGGGAAGCCACATCACCCCATGAGGACCCTACGCCACGGGGCTTGGATGCTAACTTAAAATGAGATGATTAATTTTCACAGCGGAGAGCCCTCCACATTTCTTATCATTTTACAAGGAAATGCTGATGAAGCCACAAATCCACAAGGAAAAGGGTTGCCTTGACAGCCAGCTTTATTCCCTCTCCTCCCCAGCAAACCCCTGCAGCTCTCTGTCAGGGCAGAGCTGCATCTCCCCTGGCACAGACATTTCCAGCCCAGAAGACGCTGGGGATGTGTCCCTGGGAAGTGGGTCCCTGGTCCCACTGTGCCCTGACAATGTAATGACCCCAGTGCTGGGCAAAGCTGGAGACCTGCGGCTGCACCCAGCTGAGCCCTCCTGTGCTGGCAGGGAAAAGGAAACCTCTGCTGCAAAAGCAGGGTTGTTTGTTCACAAATATCCTATTTTGCAAAGGAGCTGGGAGGGGGGTGGGGGTGGGAGCACTTGAAAAGCAAATGAACTTGTGTTTTATGCTTTTTAAGATGTCTAACAGAGTACAAAAGTTCATCTTTAATAGGAGGGCAACACAGAGTGCTTAGAGCTGCGGTTTGACACAGATACAGAGCTCAAATGCCTTTGAAGTACCTTTCTGATTCCTCATTCTGCCTGAAGTAACTTTAGATTTATGCAGCAGATGGGAAATAGTCCCTCGTTACGTGGCTCTCTGCTTCAGCGCTGACTCCAAGATAAGGCAGCCTCATTGCATCTTCGCTGCTTAGAAGAGCTCTTAGTGCTTTAGTCTTCGGGGGCCTGAGTCTGTAGTTTGCATATTTTTTCCTGTTTTCCTCTAAAATTAGTCTTGATAAGTCCAACGTGTTGTGAGCATCTTCAAAGGAGAACGAGGGGGGGGAAACGTTTGTCTGTGGAGTAGAGGTGCTTCATTCCAATTCGTTTGAAACCAGCTTCATGTGTTGGTGGAGGGGGGGAAGATCTCACGGAGAAGCGACAGGGAACGGCCTCGTGGTGACCCCAGCCTCAAACACGATGGCTTTGAAGAAGTTGCTAAAAAAGCTTAACTGCGGCTGCGAACCCCATCCTGAGCTGCAGTGAGGTCCCTCCGTGGGGGAAGGCTCCCCGAGGGGGCTGCAGAGAGAGGCCAGAGTGTGCTGCACGTGATGGGGATGGAGATGGGTCGGGGAAGCGGAGGAGATGATGTTTTCCGCTTCCATCAGCTGCATGCTCAGCCGCTGGCAGGCAGAGCCACGCTGCCTGCACGCAGGGGCTGCTGGCACGGAGCTAAGCGCACAGCAGAGCCATAATCATCATCCGGCTCCTCTCCAAGGGCAGGTGAGGAGAAGCCGATATTGAACCAGAGAATCCCAGAGTGGTTTGGGCTGGAAAGGACCTTAAGATCATGCAGTTCCAACCCCTGCCACGGGCAGGGACACCTTCCACTGGAGCAGTTGCTCCAAGCCCTGTGTCCAACCTGGCCTTCAGCACTGCCAGGGATGGGGCAGCCACAGCTTCTCTGGGCACCCTGTGACAGCGCCTCAGCACCCTCACAGGGAACAACTTCTGCCTTATCTCCAATCTGAACTTCCCCTGTTTCAGTTTGAACCCATCACCCCTTGTCCTATCGCTACAGTCCTTGATAAAGAGTCTCTCTCTGGCACCCTTGTTGGCTCCCTTTAGATATTGGAAGGCTGCTATGAGGTCTCTGAGCGCTTACCAGCCTTTCCTCCAGGGACTTCCACCCTCCCAGCCCCACGTCTCTTCCTTGCAAGGTGAGATCATAGAATCATAGAACAGTTTGGGTTGGAAGGGACCTTCAAAGCTCATTTAGCCCAATCCACTGCAACAAGCAGGGACATCTCCAATTAGAACATGCTGCTCAGAACCACATACAACCTGGCCTTGAACACTTGCAGAGATGGAGCGCCCACCACTTCTCTGTGCAACCTGCGCCAGTGTTTTACCACCCTCATTGTAAGAAAGTCCTTCCTCAGATCCAGCCTGAATTTCCCTCTTTCAGTTTAAAACCATCACCCCCCATATGGACGTGTTTCTGAACAATCTCATCTAAAATGATGAAGAAAGATGAAGCCTTGACTACCCACAGCACACTGCACATGCTTGTCCCAGCAAAGCACAAGTCAGCCTGGCTCTGGGTTGCTGCTCCCAGGAACGGTCTGGGCCACCCCTGGGCTTGGATTGGGTCGTGCTGGATGGGGCAGAGCAATGGTGCCATGGCAGTTGTCACCAGGAAACTTTGTGCGTTCTATAACACATTAACTGAAGTGACTGAGGTTGTGCAAACACCATTTATCCTAGCAGGATTCACAGCTGTGACTGAATTGGCTTTGTTTTCAGCTTTGAAGTTTTCCCCACTGACCAGATGCTAAGGGTTGTGTTGTTCACCCTCCTGCAGGAAGGCACAGTTTTGCAGACAGCTTAGCATTCCTTTGCCTTGCAAGCTCGCCTGGAATACGCCATGCTGGAGCATCACCCTCCTCAGGTCCTGCCCAAGGATCCTGTAGGCCCCTTACCCCTGCATCCAGGCACATAATGTCCTGCTCCTGGGATGGTGCTGCTGAAGCAGCTCAGCCCTGTCAGACAAAGGTGTCTCACCCTTAGACTGTTATCACTGCAGAAGGCAACTGGTGATGTCTGGGGGATACCACTGCTCTTTGGCATCCACCGGGACATCTGCTGGGCTGCCTTGCAAATCTCCCCTATATTTGACATGACACGATATAGCATTCATTGAGCATTCATTGCTGCCCTGTTCGTGCCTTCTTGCTATGGAGCTGCTCAGACCACAGGTATCCCACAGGCATCCCTGAAATTGCTTCTGTGGGGAGGAAAGGATAGGGGCTCACATAATTGAAACAATCCTCCTCTCAATCCATCCATCTTCTGTGCTGTTTATGCCTCACGCTTTATCTCTGATGTTCAGAGCAAGCCAATAGCCACAGTACTTATACATAAGTTGTTTGTACAATAATTGCTGCTTAAGATAAATGATTCATAAAGTCCTACCATAGCCTTAGAGATGGTGTAAACAGGGAAAGCAGCTGGAGGACAGCAGTGGGATGCTAATGAGGGACCACCATAGGGGAGTAAGTGTATGAAGGCTGGGGAGGAGGGGGATTAATCCAGCCCTTGAGGCTGGGAAGCATCCTGCTTCCAGTGCTCACCTGCAGCACAGGCACAGACCCCAAGCTGTCGAGCCAAGCAGAGCATCAGTCCTGAAATAGGAGGGCTGCGAGAGTCACTATAAATCATGAGGGGCAGGAAGAATATGAATACTAGAGCCAGGAGACAGCATGAGCAGCTCTGAAATCTCAGGGATAAGGAAGGAGACAGAGAGGACAGGGCTGGACAACCAGGTCCCTGGCAAGTGGCAGCTCCAACACAGATGGCACTCCATAGAAAGGCAAAGGGGTTCCTCTGCTCACTGCTCTCCAGGGTGCTGTAAGGTCCCCTCCAACACAAACCAGCCTGTGACGCTGTGATTCCATGATTCCATGACAATAGGTGGCAGCAGCCCTCACCACTTCCAGCATCCCTGTGGAAAAACCAAGCATCCCAGCCCCATCCAGCCTAGGGTAAAGGTGGAAGCCTGCAGAGAAGGAACTTGCTGCTGGGGGAGGCACTGTTGGCACTGAGGCAGCTTCGTGTCCCTGTGCCTAGTGCAGGGTCTCCTTTTGAAGGACCGGAGCTAGAGGAGCATCCATTACCCTGGAGCAGCTCTGGCCCTGAGCAAGTCTGGGACCTAGCTGAGCTTCCGGGGACCTGGAAAGCCAAGTGCCCAGGCAGCCACCCGGATTTGGGCTGAGGAGAAGGGACTGCGCATTGCGCCCAGCGCTGGCTCTGCTGCACCCTGGGAACCTTGGCGCAAATGAAGAAAATGAGAGAGTAGAGGGAAATTAATAGAGCAGAAAATCTGAAATGATGTGGAAATAATTCCCGTAGCTTAAGGAGAGCTCCTTGTATGCTTAATTTCAGAACACAACTGCTTTTGGGTTGCTAAATTACAGTATCCAAATGAAGGGCTCTGACTGGAGCTTATGGCACATGGGAACATTTCCATGCATGCAATGAGCTCTCCCTTTTGGAGCAAGGTAAGGGCTGGTGTCACCTTAGTTTGCCATGGGATTGGTGGTGGCTTGGAGAGCCAAAGTGTTGCTTGTTCCCTTCATGAACGTTTGGCTCGTTAACCTTTCATCCCTAATTTGGGTCCTGCCATAAGCAGCTGGGGGAAAGACAAAGGGATGGAGGGGGGTTTCTGTGAAGTGTCTTCTGGCCCCTTCTTCCCCACCCTGCAACTCTTCTCCCCCCTCCTCATGGAGCTTTCTGTCCCTTCTGCTGTGCCAAGCAAAGAGGCTGAAGCACAATGAGGCTTGGGAGCCGGATGATCCTGGAGGGATAAAAGGAGCAGCCACAATGGGAAGGGAGTTGAAGGGCACTCCTATTTCTGGGAACCTCCTGAATCCAAGCACTGTGCAGGATCTGGCCCCAGCTGCAGGGATGCCACTGGTCCTCAGCCCTGTACAGTTCCTTGGCTGACAGCAAGGGCTGCTCTGACCCTGCAGGGTGTCCCATTGTTGTAGCCAAAGAATTATGGAATCACGGAATCACAGAATGGTTTGGCTTGGAAGGGATCTTGAAGCTCATCCAGCTCCAACCCCCTGCCACGGGCAGGGACACCTTCCACTAGAGCAGGTTTTGGGGCTTCTCTTCTCCAGGCTGCCCCAGCTTTCTCAGCCTGGCTCCAGAGCAGAGCTGCTCCAGCCCTCGCAGCATCTCGATGCTATGGATTTGCTCCACCAACTGTAGGGAGTGAGCACCGGAAACACAGCTCTGCCCCTGTGCCAGGATGTGTAGGATGGGAATTGAAACTCTCTCCTTTGGCACATTCTTCATCATGGGGTATGAGCCTCTTGGGGAGATGCCCCAGAGTGCAGAGACCGCAGTGACCCTGGGGAAAAACATGCAGCTATGAAAATGGGGCCCCTGCACCCCATCCCATCCCGGGATCCCCTGCTCAGGGCTCATTTGCAGTCCATGGGCGTGCTCTGCCAATGGGTGTCACGGAAGTAGGCAAAGGGAAGGTGCTCTCTTAGATGCTGGAGATCTGTTGGGAAGTCCCCAAGGAGTTCTGGGGACAGAGAAATTATCTTCTTTCCTGACAAAAGACGTTTTCAAGGTGTCCTTTAGGCTTCACAGCGCACAGCGAGATTGATCTGTGCTCAGCCCCCAGAGAAAATCACCAGTCTGTATTTTCTCTTTCCTCACACATAAATGGACAGGAGCTGCCCACATGTCCCTGCTCACAAAGCCAGGAGCAGGCACCCCAGAGAGGGGAGGCAGCAGGGCCAGCATGGGTCCCATCCATGGAGCTGCATCCAGCCCTGCCCTACAGCAAAGGCTTGGTTTTCCTCTCTCTATAGCAATAAGTCTGGCTGCAGACTGCTGATATGCAGGGTGTGAGGGGCCTGGGATGTGGGGAGAGGAGAAGGGTTGTCCCATTGGAGACAGTTGGCCCCACACTACCCCAGGAGAGAGCCAGGAAGAGGGAAAGCAGCTTTTTGCTGCTAGAGCACCAAAGACCTGTTTTGTGCAAGCTCCACTGCTCCCATGCAGACCTGCATCCCTGATGGGACACTCGCAGTTAGGAATGCGGGCCGGCAGCTCCACTGCTCCACAGCACTGGGCATATGGACAGAAACCTTCATGCACCGCAGGGATGCTGCTGGAGCCCTGACTCACGTGAGCAGTGCTGGAGTGGCTTCTGTCCTCTTTCTGCTGAGCTAGACCGCTCCTGGCTCTTTTGTTAATCAAGCTGAAAGCAGGTTTCAGCCTTCCTGGGAAATAACCAGGCTTCCCAAAGCTGCGTCCACAGCCCAGTTCGTCCCTGCCTGCCCTAGTTTCCTGCTCACTGCTGAGCACCAACGGTGCTGCAAGCAGGGGAAATTCCACTTTTATTACAGCAGATGGAGTCCAAAGCCTGACGTCCAGGAGAAGAGGAGCACAAGAACCATCCTCTTGCAGTCACAGCCTGCATGGGGCTTGCCATCCACCCCACCGGACCACACCAGCACACAGAGCACCTCTGGGCAGGGGCTGTCCTTCTATGTGCACCCAGGGTCAGCATCTCTGCTCTGCTAAGCTCTACCTAGGGGTCGGCCCTCAGCATCTTCTTGCAAGCATCAGCTTTGGTACCCAAATCTCACAACACAAGATAGCCCTTCCTGTTCAGTTAGGAAAATTCCCACTTCTAGAAACTCTGAATTTCCCATGTGAACTAGACCCTTTGGGGCATTTCCCATGCTTTGGTGGCCATAGATGGCATTGCCTCAGAAGTGTGTCTACTGTCCTTCCCTTCCAGTGCTTGTAGTGATGGTCTGCTGGCAGTCACTTGCTTTGCCCCCAAGAGCCCCCCCATCTCTTTCCCGGAGCTTTTCCATGAGCACCAGGTTAAGCTTCTTGGGGTAACCTGGCTGAGTGTGATGCAAGGCCAACGCAACAGCAGATTAACTGCATCACGGGCAAATGCATAGAGAAAAAGCCATACTGAGCCCTCTGTGCATGTAAATGGCTCCAAACTGAAGAGCAAGAGCTGGAGAAATGGCCCAGGATTTAGTAACGCCTGGAGGTGTTTTCACCCCATGGTAGTACACAGAGTCTTGTCACCCCTCTGAACACGTGAGGAATGGAGAGGAGCAGAGACCTTCCAGGGCAGGACCACTGTGACCAGCATGGATTTGAACCACTAAGTATGATCAACCGCTGTCAGGTGAAGCTGGGAGAAAACTCAGACAGTGAAGCCTGGCCAGAAGGGGCAAGAATGATAAATTCAAACCGAAATATAATCTATCAATCATATCGAACTGCAGGGGTGCCTAACTGCTTGCTATGGCTGACATGGCCATCTCCCACCAGTGTCTCCAGTCCAGCGGATGCAGTAGGGAGAAAGCCATCTCCGTCCCCATCAAGGCTGGGCAGCCAGGCAGTGAGGAGTGGAGGGGCAGAGGAAGGCAGAGAGAAGGGAGCGGAGGCAGAGTAATGAGCCCAAGTTTCCACCAGGCTCTGATGAGCAGAGACCTGCTCCCGCTGCCCAATCAGCAGCCCGGTGGCTTGGCTGTGATGGCTGAGAGCAAGACGAGCCCGGGAGGCTGCAGGGGGGAGCGTGTGTGTCAGAGGCACCCCTGGCCGCTCACTGCGTTGTGCCAGCAATAGCGTGTAAAGAGCTGTCTGTGAGAGAGGAATCGCGTGTCAAGTGCTCCCCAGGGCTGCGGGATCGCTGCCTGCCTCCATCCCTGCCCTCCCCGTGCGGGAGCCAAGGGCAGAGCAGCGGAAAGCGTCTGGAAGCAGCATCCCAGCAGGCAGCATCCCTGCCGGGCAGGGATGCAGCCTGCGCTGCATCCCTAGGCACAGCCCAGGCTCTCCTGAACTGGTGATGTACTTCCCAAACCAGCCGCCCCAGGGGAGGTGAGAGGTGGGATTGGGGGTAAGAACTGGGTCAGTCCTTTGGAGGGTGAAGAGCTGCAGTCAGTGCATTTAGGATGCTTTACAGCACCTCGGCTTTGAGCAAGATGGTCTAGTGGAAGGTGTTCCTGCCTGTGGCAGGGGATCGGAACTGGATGAGCTTTGAGGTCCCTTCCACCCCAAACCAGTCTGGGATTCTATGACTTCTTTCAGTAGACTGACTTAGAGTGGAATCTTTCTGCTCCATCACTTTGCCTCCCCTCTGAGCGCAAGCAGGAGAGTGTGAAAACCCCTGTGCCCATGGCTAACAGGCAGCACAGGGGGGGCACAGAGAGATAAGTGCCATTCCCCTCATTAATGGTGCCACTACCAGCTCTCAAACTGCATCCATGAAGTCACACCACGTGTGGGCACCCAGAAAAATCAGCTCTGGATCTAATTGCACCATCTCCTGAGCTGCTCCTGTTGAAGGTCAGTGAGTCTCTGGGTGGGAACAGAGCCGGTAGCATGCAGCTGCAATTGAGACCCGGGTGTAAGGCAAGAGACAGCTTTTCTCTGAGCAAAAAAACACCAAAGAGGACGGACTTCTCCAGCAGGAAAAGTGCAAACCCACACAGCCCAGAGCGTCCAAGTTGCCACGGCTGCCACGAAAGGGAGCTCAGCCAAAGGTTTAGGTTGGAAGGGCTCTCTGGAGCCACAGCCCGGCCCTAGCTCCATGGCGGACTTCAGAGTCAGAGCAGGCTGCCCATGGCCAGCTGAGAGCTGGAAGTCATCACAGATGGAGATTTTCGTGTGCCCCCTCCTCCACTGCCTGGGAAATTTTACGCATGGATGTGATTAACAGCGCAGGGACAATTCAGGATGCAAAAAGGCAAAGGGAAAGTTTCTTTACCCAGCCCTTTTCGGATACAAAAGCATTCCATTCTGTGCAAAGTTCCAGTGCCTTTGATGCCTCCTGCAGCTGGTTGTGTGGGAAAGAGACAACCAAGATCCTGCCGGGCATAAGCCACGTGCTTGTGCTGTGCGGATGGAGCAGGGGAGGAATGGCTGTTGTTGAACAAAGAAAGATGAGGCGAGTTGGGATGCACAAAGTTTTAAAGCCGATGGTACATATCAGCTTCAAGGTTACCTTACAAAAGCACAGGGACAGAAAGAGAGGTAGATGCACTACAATCTTTGCTGTGTCCCCTTCTCCCTGCCCCATGGAGCAGCTCTGGGGAAGCCCGTTAGCACTCACGTTGTCCCAGATAACTGAAGAATTTGAACAGTAGGAACGTCCTTGCTAGGTACAATTAGCTGCCTGAAATAACTCAGCTGAATTCTCAGGAGCCAAGCTCATTTTGCAGGTCTGGTCATTAGGAAAATCATCAAGATCTCGCTGAAGAGTGAGCATTTATCAGCCTCTTCAGGAGCCCACCCTGTGCAGAAGCAGAAGCTGTGTCCTTCTTGGAGGAGGTACCCGGTCACACATCTTGAACTGTAGCTTCCACACCAACCAGGTCTTGACCACATCTTCCCTTAGCAGTGCTGCTCCATGTCCGGATATACCCAGACCCGTCACATCATGAAAACAGCTCCTGTGTCTGGCAAAGACTTGTCCTTCCATGCACTCTCCAGGCAGCATCCGTAGAAAGGATCCCAACACAAGAGGGACAACGGAGCTGCTGAGTGAGTCCAGAGGAGGCCACAGAGATGCTGCGAGGGCTGGAGCAGCTCTGCTCTGGAGCCAGGCTGAGAGAGCTGGGCTGGGGCAGCCTGGAGAAGAGAAGGCTCCTGAAGGGGAGACCTCAGAGCAGCTCCAGTGCCTGAAGGGGCTGCAGGAAACCTGGAGAGGGGCTTTGGACAAGGGATGGAGGGACAGGACAGGGGAATGGCTTTAACTGCCAGAGGGAGACTGAGATGAGCTCTTAGGCAGAAGCTCTTCCCTGTGAGGGTGCTGAGGTGCCGGCACAGGGTGCCCAGAGAAGCTGTGGCTGCCCCATCCCTGGCAGTGCTCAAGGCCAGGTTGGACACAGGGGCTTGGAGCAAACTGCTCCAGTGGAAGGGATCCCTGCCCGTGGCAGGGGTTGGAGCTGGAGGAGCTTTAAGGTCCCTTCCAACCTAAACCTGTCCTGTGGTTCTATGATTTTATGAATGCCAGCCTAGGAAGAGGGAGAAAGCCAGATTCTGGCAGCAGCATCAGCAAGAGCAGCCTTGCTCCAGAGCCATAGGAGGTGGTAAGGGACAGCAGTGGACAGGCACAGGGACAGGAGGGAGGGAGCGCAGGGCCAGCAGGCAGGCAGGAACAGCAGGCAGGAGCAGCGGCAGGCAGCGGGTGGTTAATCAGCCGTCTGCTTCCGTGACTGAGCTCAGCGTTCACAGCAAAGAGCTTTGGAGAGGAGAAAGCCTCTCACTCATGAAAGAAACATCAGTGCTAATCGAATCAGGGTCCAGCCCAGCAGCACGCGACAGGCCACGGCGGCTCATTCATATTTCATGCTTTGCTCTACTTGAGCAAGATAAAGACCAATGTGAAAGATGGGGGATCCCTGCCTGGTGTGGGTAGGAGCCCAGGACCACGGAGGGAGGCCAGGAGAGGACCCAAGGGTTGAGTTTGCACATGGGCTGGGGGTGGGTGGGACTTGCCAGTGAGTCAGTGATGTCCCAGGAAGCTCAAGTCAGTGCTTTCAGGTTGTGGCCTCTGAAGGGACAGCAAAGGAAGTGGGGTGCATGGGGCTTTGCTTCATCTCCTCCATTGCTGCTGGAGGCTCTTCTTGACCCCTGGCTGTGGGGCAACTGTTCCTCAGGGCAGCTGGTGGTGGTGGCAGCTCAGAGAAGCCCAGGCTGGTCATGACCATCAAGATGGGGAGAAGACAGAACGTATGGCAGACAGTGACCAGGCTCCGGTTGTGCCCCAAAAGCTGTCCTAACCCAGGAAGATGTGAGTGCAGGAATGTGGCTAATCCAGGATTCAGCCATGCAGAAGCAGAGCAGTGTCCACCATGGAGGAAGAGGGAATGAGGAACAAGATGCCCCATCCCTGGCAGTGTTCAAGGCCAGGCTGAATGGGGCTTGGAGCAACCTTCTCTAGCGGAAGGTGTCCCTGCCTGTGGCTGGATGAGCTTTAAGTCCCTTCCAACCCAAACCCTTCTGTGATTCTATGATTCTGTAGCAAGCTGTAGGGCTGGGGTGTGATGTACAGCCTGCACCTCTTAGGCTGCAGGGAGACTATGCGCAAGGAGACGGTTGGACATGGGGACCGTATCCCCACACCTAGCTTACCACAGCAAGGGGTAACTCACTGAGGACAAACCCAGCCGCCGGGGCAGGATGCACCTGACCTGTCCCTCAAAAGCAGCAGGTTTGCATCCCCACCTCTATCCACAAGGGAAGAAGCTGAAACAGCAACAGAGAAAAGAAGGGCTTGGGGTACATAAGCAGAGACTGCCATCAGTTTCCTGCACAGCATCTTCAGATGGAGCCTGGCCTTTCTGCTGTTACCACTGAGCTCACAACATGTCTGCCTGCATCTGCTCTCTTGTCCTACTCTCTAGCTCCAAACACCTACAGAGACTCAGTGAGAGACAGCTACTGGGCAGAAGCAAGAGCTGTGAGCAGTCGTCACAAGTGTCTCCCATGGGCACTGACCACCCCTAAAAAAATAGGGAGTCTCACCCCAGCTGTAATGGTGGCCCTTGAAAAACAGTCCCAGGACCTCAAGCAGCGTGTGCTGTAGCATCCCTTTTATCGAGTGCTCTTAAATTCCCCACCTTGCAGTGCACTGTGATTTTAGAGAGGCTTGAAAAGTAAATGTGAATATAGGCGTGATATAGGCTTGGAAAATCGAGTGAGAACAAGAGGGTGCAGGACACTGGAGAGAAGCAGCTGGCAGCGACCCACTCATGCTTGCGAATGCTTTACCAGGCTGGTGGAGAGCTGGGGGTGGACCAGGCACAGCTCATCCTTGAGCCGCTTCATTTCACCACTCACAGCCGCTCATCAGCCCCAGCCCTTCTCCCACAGCTACAGGCTGTAAAAGTAAAGGTTTTGCCAGGCTGCATTGGAGCCGTGAGAGGGAGCAGGAGCAGCAGCCTGGGGGGATGCTCAACAGGAGCAGGACGGGCAAGGAGGACTGCGTCCCCTGCCAAAGGAAAGGGTTTTGCTGCTAAAATGAGGTTGTGTAAAAGCTGAGGAAGAGATTTTGTCCATGGTGGGAGCAGTCCTAGGAGAGGATCAAACTGAAGGCGCTGCTTTGTGAGGGCAGCGAGCGACTGCGGCTGTCAGCGCTGATGCTGAAGGGCTTGTCAAAGCACAGGGAGCTCCCAGCAGCCCTCCGCGAGCATTGCTCAGCCCAGCCACGTCCATCTGTCCATCCTGTCCTCCCAGAGGTGGGCAGCTCTGACAGGCACTCCGCAGAGAGAAAACAAAGCCCAGGCTCCCCCCAGCTCAGAGCCCCCCAACTCCCGGGAATGTGCGTGCAGGGAATTTCAAAGAGGCTGCAACTCTGCTCTTAGAATCATAGAATCATGGAATTGACCGGGTTGGAAAAGAGCTTTAAGGTGATCCAGTCCAACCGTTCCCAGCACTGCCAAGGCCATCACTGACCCACGGCACTGAGGCATCTTCTGCACAGGGTGTGAACACTTGGAGGGACGGTGACTGCAGCACTGCCCTGGGCAGCAGTTCCAATGCCTGAGCACCCTCTGGGGAAGGAATTGTTCCTCAGCTCCATCTAAACTGCCCTGGTGCAGCTTGAGGCCGTTTCCTCTTGTCCCATCCCTTGGTCCTTGGGAGCAGAGCGCAGCCCCTCCTGGCTCCATCCTCCTCTCAGGCAGTTGTAGGGAGCGATCAGGTCCCCCCTGAGCCTTCTCTTCTCCATCTGAACCCCCCAGGTCCCTCAGCCCTTCCCCATCACACTGTGCCCCAGGCCCTGCTCCAGCTCCAGTGCCCTTCTCTGGCCCCTCTCCAGCACTTCAATGTCTCTCTTGTAGTGAGGGGCCCAGAACTGAACACAGGATTCGAGGTGTGGAGCTCTCTCTCACCCCCACTGCAGGTGTCCTCCCCGGGCACTGCACTGCTCAAAGGACAGGCAGGGAGGTGAAACCTATTGTAATCCATGGTTATGAGGACCACAAGGCCCCTTCGCCACCAAGGATGCTTCACCCTGCTCAATTGCCCTCAGCAGGAGGAAGGAAAGCTGTTGGGGTGCTCTCTGGGAGCAGCTGAAGACACAGCGTGAGGAGAGCAGAAGACAAGGGTAAAACATGGAAAACCAGAGCCTGTGAGCTACAAGTAATCCTGAGGGCAGTTTCCTTCAAGACAGTGCCTCAAGGCTCATGGCAAGCTTGAAGCAAAGCTTTGCCTACTGGGGAGCTCTCATAGGTGCCTCTTTCATGGGCACTTGCAGACAGAAACTGAGGCTGCCCCCGTCTTGTCTGCAGGGGCACTGCTGCATCACACGCTCTTTCTCTGCCATCTATTTCCATAGAGCCTGTACAAACAGGAGCTCCTCTGTGCTGCTCCTCTGTCACATTTGGCTGAAGTCCACTGCTGCTCCGGGACAGGGAGAGAGATGCAGGACAAGGGGGATGCTGCCTATGACTGCAATGTGAAGCCCTTGGTGAAAAGGGGTGAAAGTCTTGGAAATGTCTTGGGAAGTTGTATCATAACACTGAGTGCTTTATGTACAGCATTTATTGATGAGGTCTTCTGCTTAGAGATATTGCACTGCCTGGAAATTTCACAGGACCCAGCAGGGCTGGTGACGGGGACCACTGGGTTCTCCTGTCCAGCATCATAGAATCACAGAATGGTTTGGGTTGGAAAGGATGTTAAGATCATCCAGCTCCAACCCCCTGCCTTGGGCAGGGATGCTTCACAATAGACCATGCTGCCCAAGGCTCTGTTCAACCTGGCCTTGAACACTGCCAGGGATGAAGCATTTACCACTTCTCTGGGCAACCCATTCCAGTGCCTCAGCATCCTCACAGGGAAAAACTTCTTCCTTATCTCCACCCTGAACTTCCTTGTTTCAGTTTGAACCCATCACCCCTTGTCCTGCCACTGCAGTCCCTGATGAAGGTCCCTCTCCAGCACCCTTCCAGTCCCCTTCAGACCCTGGAAGCTGCTCTGAGGTCTCCATGCAGCTTCTCTTCTCCAGGCTGAACAGCCCTACTGTTCTCAGCCTGTCTTCATACGGGAGCTGCAACAGCCCCTGATCGTCCTCATGCCCTCCTCTGGGCTTGCTCCAACAGCTCCATGTCCTTCTTATGCTGGGGACACCAGAACTGCACACAGCGCTGCAACTGGGGCCTCATGAGAGCAGAGCAGAGGGGCAGGATCCCCTCCTTCGACCTGCTGGTCACACTGCTGGTGGTGCAGCCCAGGACATGGCTGTTTCTGGGCTGTGAGCACACCCTGCTTCATGTTCACAGTGGGGCTGTCACCTCTTACACATCAGGTTGTCCCACAGCACCAGTGTTCCCCTTCAGGGATGTGGCGTGTCCTTGCTCTGCATGGCTGGGGTCCTGCCAGCCTCTCCTGATCACAGGCCCTTCTGCTGCCTTCCCCCAGCTAGCACCAGCTTCTCTGAACAGGTCATCTCAGCCTGCTGCAAGCGTAACTGTGTGGTGGGACCTGCACAGGCACGGTGTGGGCTGGAGGGGTGAGATCTGAGCTTCTGGCTCAGGCATGGGAACAGGGCTCTGAAAGGACAAGGGAGCTGAGGCAGGGAACAGCACTGAGGAGGCTTATGCCTCACTTCAGGTTGGATGTCTCTTATCCCAGCAAAGCATGAAAGAGGCTGCGCTGGGAACCGCAAACCATGTCTGTGCCTATTTTAGAGTGTTGATAAAGGAGTGAACTGAAATCAAAGTGCCTGGAAAAGTGAGGACGCAGGAAGGAAGGCCAAATATCGATAGGTGTAAGGGATGGGGCTTTATTTTGCATGGTGAGAACATGCACGGAAATGTGCCCATGGTCAGAGAAGGGGCCATATACCAGCAAGTCCCGTCCTGTTTTCACCTCTCTGAGCAGATGAGCCAAAGATTTTGCTAGAACTTTTTTTCCTTTACAAAGCTTATACTCAATAAACCATTGCCTCTAGTTATGAAAATCCCTTTTCCACACCAGGCTTGCCCTGGCTTCTTATTTCAGCTCCTGCCCCACTCAGACTTACCTTGACTCCCCAGTGCTTCTCAGCTCATTCCAGTTCCTCCTCATCTCCCCAAGCCTCTCAGCCACATCCTAGTTAACCTAAATCTGTCCTAGAGGCCCTCCTTTTCCTACCACCCATCCCTCCATACTCTCCTGAAGAGCCCCATCACTTGCAAAGGATGCTTTTGTACAGTGCTAGAACCTCTCAGCAGGGCTCAGCAATGGAAGAGCATCGATGGAGCCATCAGGACTCCATGTGGAGCATCTGGAGTCAAGGAGGCTGCTGCTCCACTCCGGAGACCCTGCAGAGCCCAGAGATCTCCAGCTCCTCCCCGCACTCCAGCAGTCACATCAAAGAGCACAGCCTTTTGTTTCAGCCCTGTTTGAAGTTTCCTGCTAGTTTTTGGTATGCGTGCAGCGGTGCTTGGCTCGTGCTTGTTGCTGGAATAAATCTTCATTGCATTGCTCTTAAATGATTGGAGAATTCCAATTTTAATCTTTTATTCATCATCTTCTTCCAGCTCAGACGCAGAAAATCCAAAACCTGTGAGAATTGAAAATTTCATAAGAGCTGCTGACCCTTCGCTGGTAGCTCGGAATGTGAAAGAAATCAACAATTGTAATGAGGAACCTCATCTTTTGATAACGGGTTCAGAGGAACCCAGCATTAAATGGGGTTTCATCCCTCCCTGCCCTGTGTCCATGCAGGATGGTGTCAGTCACACTGCGCAGGGGGGCTCCTGCTGCTCCATCACTTCCTATATCCCTACCTCCTGTGTCTCTGCACTGAGAGCTCTAAGCTCACCCAGTGCCCTTGGAGCCTGCCCTGCCTGTGTTGCAGCACCAAGTTCTTGCCCCATCAGTCCACCAAAGCACGTCCACCCAAACTGCCCCTCTCGCCCCACACTCCCTCAGTTCCAGGCACGAAAGCCACTGCTCACCATAGTCTGCATTGTGGACACTCGCTTCTCCTCCTTGGTACACCCAGGTAATTTGCACCCTTCTCTGTGTTTGGGAAGGACACCTCATCTGCTGAATGCCACCCTACCCCCTTCCTACAAGGGCCACTTTTCAGGACAACCTTGTGAGGGGGAAGATAAGAAATCTTCATAGGATGAGTAATAATAAATCTATATGAATGAAAGAGTCTGGGGTGAAAACACCAGTGAGTGCCCAGGAACAACTTCAGCTCCTTTCAGCATCAGCAAAATGAAAATCCATGGCTGGGAGTCTAGGTCAACAGGCTTCTGTCTTACATCAGGTTATCCTGAGTAACTTCCTTGGGCACAGCACTAAGTGATGGTGCTAAAAGCAGAGAGGGAAGGGGGTTTACGAATGCAGCCTTCTTGGAAAACTAAGCTGGTGTGTGACCAGACAGGAATCGTATCAGTAAATACGAAGCAGAGTTCACCATCTGTTAACATCATCCACAGAGTGCATCTGTCCCCTGCAAACCTGCATCTATTCGACACAGGCTGAGCATGGGTGCAGAGCTAAGGCGGGTGGCTCCGTGCAGGGCTCTGTGGGTGCTCTGCAAGTCCAGACTGCCACCTCCAGGCACACGCAGCTCACAGAGCCGTGCTTGCTAACGGCACAGACAAACCTGGCCTGGGCAGCTGTAAATGGAATGCTTTGGAGATGACTTATTGGTAGCTTGGGGTGATGCTGGATGTGATTAGGAAAAAAGCTGCTTTACTCGGGAAAGTGCAATTAAAGTCTCTTGGGGGACATTTAAGAAGATGTGAAGATCCTGAGGGCTCTTTTGATACATGAAGGGGTTTATTTGATGTCATACATAAGCCAGAGTTTCCATCACCTCCCCTCAAAGGGAAGAGTTTCCCTCTTGACCAGCTCCTTCCCTGGAGAGGTCCCTGAAATCCTCTCCCCAAGGGGTTTGCTGCGGAGCTGGTTCCCCTTTCAGCCATCAGATCCCTGTGTGCCACCCTTGGCCCCAGCCTGGCTGGACCGGGTACCCCCTGCTGGCAGTGCTTTGGGAACACGGAGCACTGCACAAAGTTGGTAATGCAGCTCTGTGTCCTGGAGAGGATTCCCCAGTGGCTGGCCTTTGCCAGGAATACAATTCCATGGCAGTTTCTTCCAGAAGAGGAAGAAATGACATGGTTAAAAATGACACAACGATGCCTTGTCTTCCTGGGGGCTGTGAGTGGGGGGATTCCCTCGGCATGGTCCTCACCGTCTTTCACAAAGTGATGCTGTAGTAGCTGAGTGTATCTGCCTCTTCCCACACCTGGGGGGAAAAGTCAGGCACCAGCATCATCCGTGCATCAAGTACTTGCTCCTTGACTGAGAAATGTAAGAAAACTTTGTACACCATGCGCAGTGTTGATACTGGCTTTATTCATAACTTAAATGTGGGTCCTTGGTGAGCACTGACCTGTCCCAGCATTCCCAGGGTGTCCCGCTGTGCCCAGTGCCCGCAGTGTACAGTGAGCAAGGTGTGACGTGGTGGCTGTCCCTGTCTGTGTGAGGGGTGAGGCTCTGAGCAGGACCTATGCAGCTTTGAGCACTGAACATGCATGTGGAGGAGTGGGACGAGGTGACCTTCAGAGGTGTCTGCAAGTGATGGGGCCGTTCCGCGCAGCACAGCGGCAATAACAGGCAAGGAGATGGCCCACGGGAAGAAGGAATTTTATTGTTCAGGAGGAGGTGCACACTCTGAACACAAAAGGCAAACCCTGCCCCAGCATCCCTGCAGCCTGGAGCAGCCCAACAACCCCAGGCTGCAGGATCTGACTCATAAACTACCTTGGAAAGGGGCATCCGGCAGCTCCCAACCTCAGATCCTGCAGCCACGTCACAAGGGTTGCCCAGCAAACCCCAAAGACACAGGCCTGTGGCACTGGCCTGCCGTCTGCTCTCCCCAGTTTGTCCATGGTGGACTCACCCTCTGGGGAGTCCCAAATGTTGGGAAGAGAGGACATGGACAGTACCTACCATCTTGTGCTGCAGGACATGGACTGCCCTCCGTCACGATGCTGGCTGCAGGGTGGGTGTGAAGGTCTGAGTGCAGTGCAGGACACAGGGTGCAATACAAATTAAACAACACATTGCATCTGTCCCCCATTACAAAAAGCTTCCATAGGAAGAAGTAAAGTGCCCGCCACAGTCAGAGAATCCATCAGGACATAACCACCCTGGATGGAAAGCTAAATCAGACCCAGAAAGGCCAGTTTAGCCAGGATTATTGCAGCTGAGAAATGGCTTTAACCCTCCCCCCCAACCATTGTGCCCAGACAGCACTGGGAGGAGCAGACCTCAGTCCAGGTCCTACCAGTACCTGCGTTCAAGTGATGCTGGATTTACTGTGCCAGAGCTGTGGACACGATGCTGTGGGCCAGGCTGGTCCCTGGCAGTCACTGTGAGTCCCCTGCAGCACTTCCCCCCTCCTCAGCCATGCTCCCAGTAGGTATTTTTTGCAGTGAGTTCCGCCCCATGACTGAGGCTTCTGTGCTTTGAGACCATTCTTGTGTACTTAACATCGTATGTCAGTAAAACAGCTCCCAAACCCTTAGAAAATTGTATTTACACCCAAGAGAAACCTCCTCAGCCCACAGCCTGCCCCCCACTGCCCCAGCACATCTGCATCTGCAGCCAGCTCAGCCTCTTAGACCAGCCCCACAAGTCTTCGGAGGCCACTGCTCTGCCAGAAGAGATGCTCCTGCGGAAGAGAGGAGAGCTGTGGGGGGAAGTCCAACCTCCCAGCCACCAGGCTCACCAGCTGGGTAGTGCTGAAGATCCTCTTTTCCCAGACCCGCTGCCCTCAGCCATGTGTGGTCGCATCTGGAAACATTGCTCAGAACCCTCCTTGGCAGATGGCATGGCAGGCAGGAGGTGGAGAGCCTCCCGCGGCACCCTGGAGCTTCTTGAGGCTCCAGATAGCAGCCCCTGGCCAGCACTCCTCCATGCCGGGGAAGTTTCCTCTGCTCTTCCCGGCACTGCCACCAGGTCCCCCGTCCTCCTGGGCTTGGTACAGGTGGACCATGAAGGCACATGCAGGCTGGTGCAGTTCAGGAGGTCCAGGCTGGAGTGCACTGGAGCTGGGAGGTAGTGGGAGCAGGGTTGTCTCTGCTGTGTGGCAGCCTGTGGAGCCCCCTCAGTTCAGAGATCCAACAAACTCCCCACTTGTCAGGTCCAAAGGAGCTGTGTGCCATGACAAGCATATTCCCACTGCTCCTGGTATTGCTGATGCATCTGATACCCCTCCATCTGCTGGGGACATCCTGCTGTGTGAAAGGGTTACCCCCTGTCCTGCATAGTTGTGTGGGGACCCCCAGTGCCATAGAGACACAGTAGAAGATGGAGAGAGACATGACATGTCCCTTGCCTGCTTGGAAGTCTGCTCCCCCCTTCAGATGGAGGAAGGAGGCAGCAGGACCATCGAGGTATCTGGAAAGCACATTTCCAGTGATGCTGAAATCAAAGAGATGCTGGTGGGGTTCCAGTTCCTGATCTGGTGCCCCTTTTCCTGCTCACCACCCTGCTGCCCCTTTGCCAGGGTAAGTGCTAAGGAATGCCCATTGCAGGTCTGCAAATCTGGTGATCAGAGATGCCTTCTGGGGCCGTTTGTGTTCAGTAGCTGGGTTCTCATGGCCTGGATGCTGCTCAAGATCTTCTTCTGGTGGCCCATCATGGTGATGCCCAGACTCCGAATGTCCCTGGAGAACAAAGGACACTGTCAGTCACCCCAAGGGCTGGACTGGACAGAGGCATTGCTCCTCCCCATGTACGCACCCCACTGGAGCAGCCCAGGACCTTGCTTCTGGCTCCTCTCCACTTGCCCATTAGCACAAATCTGCTACTGCTGAGGGTCCATGAGCATCCTCCCAGGGACACAGAGGCTGCCATTCCCTTGGCCATATCCTCCTGATGGGGCTGCTGTGACAGCTCCAGGGGGAGCAGGAGTGGGATCACTCCTGACAAGCTAGCAGGTGACAAGATCAATGATCTGAAATTGGATTCAGTTTTAGTGCAATGCCCTCAGATAACCCAGTCAGAAAGACAGATGGATGACGAGCCTTCCCCACTCCAGAGCTTCCCTGATGTGCATGAGAAACAAGGATCAGTATCAGCTCAATCCCACAGCGAAGGCCCCAGGAACAGCCCCCAATCAATGCAGTGACAACCCTCTGCCTCTGTCTGTGTCTCTCCATCTTCCCTTTCACTGTCTCCTTCTCAACCTGCTGCACCTCTACCGAGGTGTGCACTGTCACATCATTCCCGAGTCACAGGAACTGTCTGGCAGCTCCATGCCTTTTGGCAGGGAAAAGGTCTTCTCAGAGGCAGGACAGGCTGTTGTCAGTACTGGCACTAATGCTGACACCAAGGGATGGGGAATGTAAGCCCAGGATAGGAGCAAATATAGTGGCCACCTTTTCTGGTACTGCTTGGAGTATGAGCAACCTTGCAGACCCCTGTACAGGTGGCAGCTCCTTGCAGCAAGAGGAGGATGGGTCAGACCCATCTTCCCCAGCTCTCCTTACTTAACCCAGCTTTGGTCACTTGGCTATGACCCTCCACTCACACCAAGGCCCTATATGGTACCTCCCAGCCCAGCTGCACTGAGCAAGGAGCGAGTCCAGTGCTCTGGGGTCTGAAGCAGCTCTGAGGTGCCCCCAGCTCTGTTTGTTTCCCAGTGATCCCAGAGAAGCTGCGCAGTATGGCACAGCCATGCTCTGGTCCAGACAAACCTTTTGCCAGGGAAACGAAGATGAGAAGAGTAAGGAGACAGCAACCTCGTATCTATTGTATAATCTGGATTATATGACCTCATGAGGCACTTTACAACCCAAATTACCTATGAATCTCTGATGACATTGGAGAGAAATCACAGAGGTGACCTGGTGCTCACACCCTCTCAAGCACAACACCCAGACCTTCTCCAAAAGGTCAGCACTGCCTTGGACGTCATCACAGATCTCAACACCATTTCCTTAGGGTTATACCTCTGGCATCAGGGACCGACTAGATTGAGCAAACCAAGGCAGGACGGTCACTGTTTGGGGCTAGTGGGAAGGTGCAGGGCAACCCAACCAGTGCTGTTTGTTCCTCTGGTACTCACTCGATGTTCATGCGCATCACCATGGCCAGGGAGGAGTACCCTGCCATGGCGAAGTTGTCCCGGTAGTGCCCCAGTCGGATGGAGTCCAGCCAGTCCTCCACAGTCAGGCAGGTGGCCAGGTCCAGGAGGCCCCTGTCAATGGGTGTTTGGGTGAACCTGGGAACATGAAGAAAGGGGCTAGACCAGGAGGTGTTGGTCCTCTGGTGGCCAGGCTGTGAGGTCCAGCTTGAAGAGCCTGCCACCCTGCAGGTGAGGGCAGGAATCACTGCTGGGTGGGCACTGCTACACTAGACCATGGGAGCAAGGCAGTGAAGTGCCCATCCTAATCCATGCCAATGAGCCCTGTGCATGGTTGTGGTCACAGCGGAAGACACTGCTGCTAGAGCTGGGCAGAAACACCCCTCATTCACTACAGCCCACAAGCTCTGCCCAGCACCAGTTCATCACGCAGCCCTTACCGGTTCACGGTGGCCGTGCACTTCAAGTTGTCCGGGTTGCGGATCAGCTTATCCAGGATGCTGACAATCTGGGAGAAGCGTGGCCTCTCGCTGCGGTCCTTCTGCCAGCAATCCAGCATAAGCTGATGCAGGGTCGTGGGGCAGCCCATGGGGGCAGGCAGACGGTAGCCTTCCTCCACCGAGTTAATGACCTGGAAGGAAGGCAGGAGTTAGGAGTTGCACCCTGAGTGAGTCCCAGCAGCCTGGATAATGACACACAAGGATGATCCCTGGTGTGTGAGCTGCTGGTACCATCAGATGGGGAGGCAGAGGTGAGGTGTACTCAATATTCATGCTAAACAGATGGATTTCCAGCAGGGCATATGAAGCCTCTGGAGTGCTGGGAGCAGAATGGATACCAAACACATACAGAAATCACTGCTATGAGAGTGCATTTATTATGGGGTCCAATAGGCCTAAAATATTGCAGCCTTCCCTCCAGCAGACAAGCCATGAGACCCTCACTCGCACTCTGTCATTCTGGGCTTGCTGTGCTCAGAGGAAACCCTGCTTGAAGAACTGTGTGGAGAAGGCAGTGCAAGCGCTACATCCATTCCTCACTGTCACTAAGGCCACTTTCTAAAATACTAAAAACACTCGGGAGAGGGGGTTCTCAGGACTCCCACAGCAGGGAGAAGGCAAATAGATTTATAGTCCCTGTAGGTGAAAGTAAAAAGGAAGTTCTGTGGTTCTGCAGTCAAAATACTCATTTCATCACCTGCTTTTGGAACTATTGCTCCCAGGTTATAATCAGGAACATAACCTACATTTTCCTATAGTTTTTATGCCACTCTTGAGGTAAGAGCAGCTCCACATAATTCTGACAAGCCCAACGCTGACTGCCAAATGGTATAAGCCTGGCGCTCTCAACAGCCTCACACTGGGCAGTAGAAACAATGGATCCCCGGCCCTGGCTGCAGGAGGGAGCAATCAGGCTAACACAGTGGGGCTGCAGTGATCCTAGGGAAGGTCTGACCCCTTCCAGGGAATGGGAAAGGTGGCACATGTGCTGAAGCTCTCCAGGCAGCACAAAGTCTTGTACAGAGCAACAGACAGGGATGGGATGATCCACAGTGCACACAACCAGGCAGTTAGGAGCCCTGGTGCTGAAAGGGGAAATCCGCGCAGTGCAGTGATGGGCATCACGCTGATGTCCCCACCGAGGGGACAAGCAGTGTGCACAGCCCCGAGGTGAGGGCTGCTGTCTGGGTCCCTTTTCCCCAACCCTCCCTGGGAGGGAGCAGGAAGAGAGGCAGGGCTGCACCGTGCTGCCCCGTGCCCCTGTACACTCACATCCCGGTTGGTCATGTTCCAGTATGGGCGCTCGCCGTAGGCCAGCACCTCCCACATGACGATGCCGTAGCTCCACACGTCGCTGGCTGAGGAGAACTTGCGGAATGCGATGGCCTCCGGAGCCGTCCAGCGAATGGGGATCTTCCCCCCCTGAAAAAGGGAAGAACAGTGGAGGAAAAGGTCAAAGATTGTCTTAGCGGGAGGAAGGCCAGGCTGCGTGTGTCTGTATGACACAGAGAAGGACATGGGCTGCTCTGACACCGGGAAGCCCTAGCTGATCTTGTGCCTCTTCCGACCTGTCCTCTGAGAGTCCCAAATCCGAGATGTAGAGGATGCTGTACTTGAACCTAAGCAGCAGGAACGTTCCCCAGAATTAAAGGATCTGGAATATCGCAACAAGTATCTGCCTTTGAGATACCAAAGGGAGCAGCTGAATACAAAGACACACAGAGGACACATTCTGGCTCAATTCTTCTCTTGGCTGAAGCCAAGTCGAAAGTATGAAGCCCATGGTTTCTGGGATAGGCCACTGTGCACTCATCCCTCAGAGCTGCGACTGCTTTGGGCCATGTCCTGCATTGCCATCAGCCAACCCAAAGCAACCTGAAGCTCTTTCTGCTTCTTTAGTCTTTGTCCTTCTGAAAAATGCTGCTCAGACTCCTCAGCTGCAGCTCCAAACTGGCCTCCATCTGGAGCTGTCCATCCACATTTTCCCAGCCAGAAGTGTGCCTGGGGAGCACACTAATTCCCCCTTTCACTGCCAGGGAAGAACTAAAAGAGCACATTTCCTCAATATACTTCATTTCACCTCTGGTGACCTCCAGTGGAGCAGCACATCAAACTCCAGAGCTGCCAGGTTGGCCAGAAAAGTCTTAAAATGGCTTCACAGACTGAAGTGTCTCACATCGAACCAAAATCACCTGGGCTGCAAAGCCAATTCCCACCCTTTCCACACCCCTGAAAGAGGCAGAGACACATGGAAAAACTATTGTATGGCCACACTCCTGCTGAGTCTACCATAACACCCATCAACTGACCCATGGCTCTGGGACAAATGAAGGAGTGGATGGAGCTATAGTTTATGGAATGACTCCAGCAGGGACATGGGACTGTCCCTGTGCAGTGGGCCACATATGCCCACAGGAGCTGTTTGTCTGGAGAGGTTTGATCATCTCCCTGCTGTGTCCAGCGCACGCCTCAGTTCTGGGATGTCCCTGTATGAAGGAAAATACTCAAAAGCTCTTTGGGTTCATGTTCTTGGTCCAGATATCAGCAGCGAAGTGACTACCTCCAGTCCTACCCTGCCTATCTTGACTGGAGAGTGTCCAACTTCTCCATCTGTCAGTGGCCTGGGCAGTGACCACTTGTAAGGCTGAGCAAGACATTGCAGCTCTAGGAGCCACGCACCGTGGTGGTGTACGCAGCATCAGGGTCATCCTCCAGGATGCGAGAGAGGCCAAAGTCAGACACTTTGCAGACCAGGTTGCTGTTCACCAGGATGTTGCGGGCAGCCAGGTCCCGGTGCACGTAGCCCAGGTCAGACAGGTACCTCATGCCTGCTCCGATGCCACGCAACATGCCCACCAGCTGGATGATGGTGAACTGCCCATCGTGTTTCTGGAAAGGAAATATCCCAGAGTTCATCTGTGGTTTTCACCAGCATCCTATCGATGCTGCTCTCATTAAACTAACCCCCTAGTACCTCTTGTATTTGTCTTAGTACCTCTTCTACCCCAGTGCCTCTGTCTTGTTCCAGAGCATACTTCCTGCCCTCCCCGCACCTCTGACATGCAGCTCAGGCTGGTGTCCCTGCCTTTCCCTATGGAGCTGGGCACGATGCCCTGGAGCTGATGTCTACTGTAGAGGTGAGAGCCCAGAGCATGCAGCTGTCTTGCAGGGGTTGCAGTGGCCGTGAGGCTGAGGAGCAGGAACCAGCCTCTCCTCCAGTCGTTCAGCCCAGGGGGATGTGCAATGAATGAAAATACAGAAGAGCTCCTTACCCTGAGGAAGGTGTCTAGAGAGCCATTCTCCATGTACTCTGTAACAATCATTACTAATTTGCCTGCAGAAGACAAGGGAGGTCAAGTTAGCAGAGAAGTCACCTTCCTCTGGGAAGCCCGGTGCCAGGCTTTTACTGGAAGAGGCGTGAACCCATCCTCCTGCACCCCCCAGAGCAGTCTCACCCCTGCACCACACAGAACGGGCACAGCACTGGGGATGTGGCAATAACCCCGACACTTACCCCTCCCTCCCGGTGCTATTGATGCGGCTAGGTCAGCTTCCTTATCCTGCTGAAATCTACATGCCATTAGCATAACACTTTGCATCAGAATATGCTTTTTGAAGGAAGACTTCAAATTATGATGCAACACAGGCAGCCTTTAACATAAGCGCTAATGGGTAGAACATCTCCTAAACCAATAACCCTGACCCGGGGCCACTGCAGACCAAGGTGAAGAGCTGCCACAAGGAAAGTCTGTCCTGTAAGAGAAGGCAAGGGAGTGGGATGGAGGGGAACCCAGTAAATGGACATCTGAGAAGAGGGCATCTGGGCCAGACGAAGGAATTAGTGCAACCCATCTCCCGGGGTGTCCCGAGGGAGATACATCCCAGTTCTGCCCACCAGCGTCCCGTCCCCACCGGCAACATACTCCTGGTCACCACCCCCTCCAGGTGGATGACGTTGGGGTGGTCAAACTGCGCCATGATGCTGGCCTCACTCAGGAAGTCCCGTCTCTGCTTCTCTGTGTAGCCGGCTTTCAGTGCCTTGATGGCTACAGGAATCTCCCTCTTCCCTGGCAGCTTCAGGCGGCCGTAGCACACCTCTCCAGACTCCCCTGCAAGGCAAGGCAAGGGTATGGGAAGCTCCTGAGCTTGTTGCACTGATCCACCAGCACCATGGACCACCCTGTCTGCTGTGATCAATCCCCTTGGGGCTCTGGGGCTCTTTGTGCATCGCTGCCTCTGAGCGCAGAAAGGATTTCCCATCTCCAGCTTCCAGTGCCACATCTGGCAACCGGGCAGGAATATCAGATACCACCTCCCTCTGATGCCTTCTACTGAAAGTGATGGGCCAGTAGTAGTGATTACAGTGGCACTTGCTTTACTGCTTTTTATGATCAAATTTGGGAACCTCTTAGAGCAGCAGGATGTCTTTCAGCCAGGCTTCCTAATGCTGTTGTGGGGTAAGACCTTGGGGCGCTGCTGGTGAAGCTCCATTACCATCCCTGTGCTCCCCTGCAAAAAAAAACCCTTTTTGTGCTGAAAATGTGCCATTTTGCTCACAATTTCGTTTGCATTTAGTCACTGTAGATGCTTGCTCCAAAGTTTCAAAGCAGGGTGGCCTCGTTGGAGCACCCACACAAGACAGGCTGAGCCATCTGCTGTGTCAGCCTGAGCTGTCGGTGCCACACCAGCAGCCCCCAGCACTCAGTTGCCTCCAAGGAGCTTATTTCATGCATCAGAAAAACTCCCACTCAACCCATGATTTCGGTCTCTAACAGGATATGGAGCAGACGAAGCCTTGGGTGAGCACCGTGCTAGTGCTGCGCATCCTGCTGTGGTCCCAGCGCAACCTCAGACTGCATTTCCCTGAGCAGATGCGATGCGAAGAGGCAGCCTGGCCCAGGGACTCACCAGACCCAATGACCTTCTCGATCTTGATCCGGGAGGCCTCAATTTCACGGGTGAGCTCATGCACAGCTTGGCAGGGGTCCTCATACGTGTGAGGGTCCACATAGAACTTGGACTCGGGGAACTTCACTGCCAGGTTTCAAAGGGGAGAAAGGAGGTAAGCTCTTTCAGGCAGCTCTGCTAAGAAGTAGGGGCACCCAGCAGCTGGGCAGAGGATGGGCAAGGGCAGGACTCTTGGGTTTGACATGCTGAGGAGCCTCAGAGGTTGCAGCCACAAGGGAACTTAAGGCACTCTTTGGCATAGGCAGTGTCCTCAGAGCAGTGCAGAACCCAGCTGCCCAGGTCTCCTCAATGTGATTGTCCCCCTCCATCAGGCCTGCCCTTCTGGCCTCCTGCTATCTGGGATGAGCTGCCGCAGTCCCATCTCATGCTGTGCAACCCCTCAAACCCCATCACCAGGGCATCCCTGGGATCAGACCCCCTGCTTAGCTCTCCTAGACGCATCCCCAGAAGCAGTCAGTGCTCAAAACCCTTCCCCCGGAAACCACAGCAATTCCAGGGAGTATGGTCCAGGCCCCTGTCCATCCACAGGGCTGAGGTCCTTCACACCCCTATGGGCATCAGCAGGGAGGGTCCTACCTTGCCCATTCTGATAATGCATCTTCTCCTCGTCAGAGTCCTGGAAAGCCTTGCTGTATCCGCAGTGCCTGTCATGGGGACACACAGGTCAGAAGGGGTGCTCTAATCCCTCGGCTCACACCAGCAGCCCAAAGGCAGGGTGGAAGGCAGTGTGTGCCAGGGCTGTAGGCAGCCTGGGAGGATCTATCCTAAGCCCATCCCGTCAGCCCTCGTACTGGCAGTGGTACTGGTTCTGCTATTGCTGTGGCTATCATTACCGATATTCAACCTGCTGACACAGAATCATAGAATCAACCAGGCTGGAAAAGACCTTTACCCCAGGACTGCCAATGAGGGGAAGGTCTGGAGAGTGGCTCTGCCTCAGGGAAAGTGGAGGCAGGGTGACCCCTAAAATGAAGTCTCTTGGTCGCTTATTAACTCCTGACCTATGTACGCTCTGGACAAGTTGAGAGGAGAAAAGTTGTGCTCGAGATCCCCCATACCTCCAGCCCTGCTTGGTGACAAGCCACACTGACCTCCAGAAAACACTTACCTCTTCTTGCAGATTAAGACTACCAGCAATGCGACAAGGCCAGTGATGAGTGTGAGGCAGATCCAGACAATAGTCATCGTGTCGTACCGGAGAGAAACTGGAAGAAGCAGGGTAGGAAGGAGGTGAGCTAGAGTGTGAAGACTCTGCTGGGCTCAGGAGCCTACCTAACCTAACGGGGTTATAGTCTTCCAAGATTAAGCGCCATCATCCATGCAATCCCAGTTTTGGGGCTGTCCCATTGTACAGGGACCATTTACACGTGGGAAAACCAAGCATAGATGTGGGAAAGCCATGGTGATACAGCAAACCAGCACACAGTGGGGTCTGGAGCCTCAGCACCTCACCCTGTCTTCCTTGCCTTAATTGCTATGTCCTTCCTCCCTCTTCTTTCTAATATATAAGCACATCTCAGCAGGGCAACCTCAAGCAAGCCCTGCAAGCTCCAACCCCAGATGTGCCTCCAGCCTTCCCCTCTATGAGGCAGAGGCACAGTGGCCATGGAGAAGGTCATCACCATTCCCCAAGCTCCCTGCCCCACACTTCTCACACCCCACAACCGCTCACCTGGCTTTCCCGTCTCCACCTCCACAGTCTGACTGAACCTCCCGCAGCCCGCGGACGTGCGAGCCCGAACCTGGAAGATGTAGCGGGTTGCAGGCTTGAGCCCAGAGATAGTGGCAGTGGTGCCCTTGGATTTCAGAGTCGAGTAGCTCTGCATTTCCTTGTCCTGGAGAAAAACAACCCCCAGAAACCTTGCTGCACCAACAGAGCACCCACAAAGCCTTCCAAGACAGTCCTTTGTGCAAGGCTGGCAGAGGGCAGCAATTGCTATCAGGATTTAAACCAAGCCCCTGCCTAAACCATGCTGGAACCAGTTTGTGGCAGCAAGTTTTGAGTTACCTTCTCATAGTACTTGATCTCATACTCCAGGATGATGCCGTTGGGTTGGTCTGGCTCTTGCCACAGCAGGGTGACGCTGTTCTGGCCCGTGCTCTCCTGGTGGACCACCATGACCTGGGATGGGGCTGAGGATGCAGACGGCAGGGTGTTAGGTGCCCACTGGCAGAGGTCCTGCATGGGGGGGCAGCCGGACACAGAGGCAGGGAAGGCTGGACCTGGAGCCCCATGCAGGACCCCTGGTTTAAGCCATATTTCTGTGTTAATTAAAGCCATAGAATTATAGAATAATGGAATCAACCAGGCTGGAAAAGACCTTCACGATCATCAAGTCCAACGTTATCCCAGGACTGCCAAGACCACCGAAAGACCAAAAGAGGCCACAGGGACTGCAGTGGGGTACTCAAGGATTGAAAGGCAGCAGCTGTAGCTCTTTGGGCTGGCTCCTATGAGGAGCAGAAATCACTGTTGGGACACAAGATCCCAGGGAGCTGGGACAGGGTGAGATGATGGGAATCTGCCCCAGAGCATCACTGCTGCACCTGCTCCTGTCCTGCTTAGGGGCTGGGCAACAAGAGTGCCCATGCAGCAGCATGGGCAAGGCTTCCCATGCAGCATGGCTGGGTCCCTCACCCCCTCAAGGTGGGCAGGATGCTCTGTGGTGTGGAGCTGGAGCAGGCATGCACCTAAACCTCAATCACTACCAAATTCCCAACCCCGCTGGTTTTGCAGCATCTGCTCTGCATCCACTTCCCAGCAGAGAGGTTGAAATCATCAAACCATAGAATCATAGAATGGTTTGGATGGGAAGGGACCTTCAAAGCTCATCTAGTTCCAACCCCTCTGCAATGACAGGGACATCTAGATCAGGTGGCTCAGAACCACATCCAACCTGGCCTCAAATGTCTCCAGGGATGGAGCATCCACCGCCTCTCTGGGCAGCCTGTGCCCGTGTTTTACCAACCTCACTGTAAAGAATTTCCTTCTCACATCCAGCCTGAATCTCCCTTTTTCAGTTTAAAACCATCACCCCTCATCCTACTGCAACACGCCCCACTGAAAAGCCTCTCTTAATCTTTCTTTGAAGACCTGGAAAGTGCCTTCCACCTCAAACTATTCTATGATTTCCTGGGGACAAAGCAATTCAAATCAAGGGATTTACAAAGATGAGACATGCATGAGAGAGACTTTCCCCAGCTGCTGTCACCTGCCAGGGCCTGGCACTGGTGTGAGCTAAGAGCAGAGCATGAACTGCTGCTTGGCCCTTTGGGAAGGGACAGAAGGCGGGAGGAACAGCCTGAAAGATTCATGCTCCACTTAATGTTCCTGTCAACAAACAAGTGTTCTCCGTGCCCCCTGTCTCCTGCAGGAAAGGAGCCTCTACTGACAGCTGCAGGCTGAAGTGGAGGGAAAGGAGGATGAAAAGCGATTGTGTGAACCAGAGAACCTCTGCTGCCTACGGCAGCAGCTTGTCTCCAGCCCATCCTGGTTCCCTGAATACACCTCCTGCAGCAGAGAGAATAGGACCCTCACCTCCCGGGCATCCCATGCCCATCACCAAACCAGCCCTTGGCTGCTGGGGGCGCTGCAGATGCCGGTTGGAGCAGCATCTGAGCAACGTCAGCATCACCCACAAAGGTGGAGGCAAAGCCTCTGCTCCTCCTACCTGCCTGGTTTGTTGTGATGTTGGCAACTGCAGCTCTCCTGGACTCCAGGCTGAGGTCAGAGACGCCGTTGACGGCCTCCACCCAAAAGGAGTAGTTGGTGTGGGCCAGGAGGTTGGTCACGGTCAGCGCGCCCTTCACCAGGCTCATCTGCTGGGGCACGAAGCGGATCCCGCTGCCGCACGCCTCGCACTGCCCAGCGTCGCCTGCACAGCGCCTGCAGACCACGTTGTACACGATGTCAGCGCGGCCCCCCTTGTCCAGGGGTGGCCCCCACTCCAGTGTCACCGAGGTGCCATTGACGCTGGAGATCAGGTTCACGGGAGCAGAGGGGGGGCCTGGGAAAGAAGTGGAGGTTCAGGTAGAGTGGGGGCTGCAAAGCATGGGACCGATGGAGAGATGCACCTTGGGCTGTTGTCATGGTCACGTTGCAAAGACGCTGACGTTTGTACCTGTGCGTACAAATTATGCTACAGGGGAACGCTGCCCAGGGTGGGGAATGGTCCACAGACAGGTCTGAGGTTGAAGTGCCATGGAGGTGAGATGCTCTGGATCATGATGCCAAATGCCAGGCAGGAAAGAGCTGATGTTTTTTTGGGGGGAAGCAGGAAGTAATGGGGATGCATGAAGTCTTTGGTGGAAGAGCCAAGGTGTGGATGGTCTGAACAGTGGAGAACAGGACCTGCTCATCTAAAGGGAAGGGTAAACTGACATTTCTTGGGGAGTTTAACAGTCTTGGATGGATATTCCCTAGGGAAACACAAGTCAGATGTTGCTGACATGTCTTTCACCCTGGCATCAGCTAGTAGCCGTCCACCCTTCTTCCCTCCTGGACCAGCTACAGAGAGGAGGAGGACTCCTGGGATATTCTTGTCCCTTTTTGATAGCACTGAACCCCTTAAAGCAGCCCATTGCAGAGGCTTGAGCTGAAACCATACGACGTGCCTTAGTGCCAGTGTCCAGGAGAGCACAGCAACACTCGTGCTGTCCTTTGGGTCTGATCACCCTCACCATTTCTGCAAAGGAGAGCAGCCAGCAAGGGGCTGGTGTGTGGGCAGACGACCTTGCTGGCAGAGCCATGGTCTCACCCCACTCCATCACAGGAGAGACCCCTGGGAGGGGAGCAGGGATGTTTGAAGAGCAGCAGGATGAAGGTGTGACAGAAGGCAGTGAGGGAGTGCAGCAAAAGGGGTCTCAGCTCATATGCTGAAGGGAGAACCAGTGTTGAAAGGCTGCCACAGTGCCTTGTGCAGCATGCACAGGGGCAGGGGTGCATCACCTGCAGGGTCTGTGGACGTGACGCCTGCCCATGGATGGTTCATGTGCAGTTGGGGTACTCACGTGTGCAGGCGGCCGAGGGAGGGTCCTGCAGAGCCCGGTAGAAGCTGCTGTCGCAGCGGCACACGCGGGCAGCCCGGCTCTCTGAGTGGCTGTGCAAGGGGCACTTGGCACAGAGCTGGTCCCCAGGGGCTGACTTGTAAAATCCCAGCTGGCAAGCTGCGGAGGAGGGAAGGGTCAGGGGGATGCGCCTGCACGAGGAGCATCCCACAGCTCAGCAGATCCCAGCAGCACGAAGCTGAACCCGGCTCTCGCCCCCATGCAGTGCATGGGAAACCAGCCCGGTGAAAACTGCTCGTCTCTCTCCCAGGCTGTGCTACTGCCATCCTGGTACCAGCTCCCCGCTGTTTCACAAGCAGACCTGGGTGCCTTTGCTTTCGTTGACCTGCCTGCAAAGCTGGAGGCGCTTTCCTCCTGCTTGCTGCAGCTCAGGGCCACTGCCTGGCCTTGGGAGAGGGAGCGCGGCAAAGAACAAACCAGGCAGCACTGGAAATCATGTCACTAACTATTATAACAGCCATAATGTGTGGGGTGCAGGGCTCTTTCACAGGAGCTACCCCACTGCTCGTTCTGGGTGTGCCCAGCAGCATCCGCGGCAGGGCTTTCAAGAAGTAAAAGCTCCACTCCTGCGACATGGAATCATAGAATTGTCAGGGTTGGAAAGGACCCTTAAGATCATCTAGTTCCAACCCCCCTGCCATGGGCAGGGACATCTGCCTGTCCTCTGACCCTGGTGTGCTGCTACACAGAGCAGCAGGTTTCCTTCATAGAATCACAGAATCCCAGCCTGGTTTAGGATGGAAGAGACCTTAAAGCTCATCCAGTTCCAACCCCTGCCATGGGCAGGAACACCTTCCACTAGAGCAGGCTGCCCCAAGCCCCTGTGTCCAACCTGGCCTTGAGCACTGCCAGGGATGGGGCAGCCACAGCTTCCCTGGGCAAACATCTTCCTTGCACAAAACAAAGAGAAAACACCCTCTTTTGTCTCACCTTGCAGCAAGCTCTCAGCGCACACTGGCTGCCTGCTCTCTGCGGAGGGACAGCAAAGCCAAGCGAGCCAGGCTGAGCTTCTTCTGACAACACATCCCACCTCCGGTGGCTCTGCCTCATGCTGGCGCTGGGGCTGTGAGGCAGGAGCACACGCTCATCCCACACCCGCGATGGCATCAGTCTGCTCCGTCCTACCCTCAGCTCTCCCAGCAGCCCCCCTGGTGAATCATTTGTCACACAAACAAACAGCTCGACTCTCGTTAGGAAAATCGATTAGTTCCATAGTGACATGTGGCACGTCAAGTGTCTGCCTGGGCACGGAAGGATCTGCCTTCTTCTGCACATTTCAATTCCAAGTAAGGAAAAACCAGGCTCTGCCTGGGTCCCTGTATTCATCAAGCAGTTCTAGGACCAGTTCCAGTGACTCAAGCGCTATTCCTGGCTCCGTCTCATTTCGGTTTTTCCCTACCGAGGTGGTAATACCTTTAGTCCCCGTCGCCAACTCTGCATTCAGCCTCAATTTTTGCTTCCAAACATGTAGAAGGGTTTTGTTTGTGATCCAGCATCCTTGGTGGTCTGGGTTCCTCCGTGCTGTCTGTTTGTTCTGCTTGTAGGTGCTGATTTGTTCTCTTATTAACAGCACTCCTTTCCTTGCCATAGATCTCCCTGTGCTACCAGCATATTTCACAGATCACATGCTGCACAGTGATAAAGCAGACTCTATAACTGAGCTACTCCCAACTATAGCAGCTGAAGGAAGAGCTTCATCCGCATGCATCCCTGGTGCCTTGCTGTCTTTACTGTCACCAGCTTCTGTGGCACTTTGCACTGAATGCTACCTTATAGACCGGGGAGCAAGAGCACCAGCAGGATGCACACACGCTGCATGTGCCAGAGATGTTGGTGCCACAGGTTGATATCATGTCTTGGTACAGCAGGCTAGAAAAACAAAGCCCAGCCATTGCAGTTTGCTCCTAAATTCCTGCTCCTCCATTTCCTAAAGGGCATAAGGGCAAAGAGCACAAATGCCCAAACTGGGGATGCAAGGGAAGGCAGATGTGTCTTAGGGGGAAATTGATGCCGCTCAGGGCTGGCTTTGCTTCCAGCCTTCCTGACACGTTTCATCTCCCCAGGACCATCCATCAGAAGAGCAGAGGACACAGGAGAGGCAGACCTGGGAGAGGAGGTTTGCTGCTCTGGTGCTGACTGGTTCTCCCGATGCCACACACTAAGAGGGCCAGGGACTCCCTGCCTATACCAAATGTCCCTGTGATGACACAGCCCCGCTGTCCATGCTGGGCAGTGTAAATGTCAGGATTCGTTGCCTTCAACTTGTGTGAATCCTCCTTGGTCTTGCAAACCATTGTCATCTCTACCCATGCAGCAACTAGCAACCAGGGACTCTTGATTCAAGAGGCGTTGGAGTGGTTCTCTCCCCCCTGTAGTTAATTAGGAGCAGAGAAATCAGTGCTACATCAAGTATGGAGAGATGGGGGAAGGATGAGAACATGAAGCGCAGCAGATTTGTCCCAAGCAGTTGTAAAGCAGATTTGTCCCAAGCAGTTGTAAAGCAGATCTGTACCGAGCAGTTGTAATCACTTAGCATTCAATGCTGTAAAAATAAACCTTGTTAATTACCCGTAGCAATGATTCACAATTATTTTAGATGCACTCAAGGGGAAAATTATCCTAAATGACAAATTACAGGTGAATTTGTGCACCAGGGCAGAGCCGTTGGGAGCCTGGACAGCATGTGAACATGGGGAGGCCTGGAGAGCAACTGGGGCTGGGGCAGGCACTGCTCTGGATGGGGTCATGTACCTCTGTGTGCCTCAATGCTTGCTTTAGATGGGAGCAGGACACACGTGCAAAGCCCTTCATAGGCATGGGAGAGGGCTCCAGCTTGGAACCTGCACAAGATATGAAATCCCTACAGTACAGGATGACAGGACTGTCCTGCCCTGGATTGAGCTCTGTCATGCCAGGCCAGTGCCATGTGGAAGACCAGGACCTCCTGGGTTAGCTCTGATGAAAGCGAACCAGCAGAGAGTTGTCCAGTGAGACAAACTCCATCAAATGCACCAGGTCTAAAATCACAGCGCTCCGCAGCTGTGGTTGTAGCACGCACTGAAGCCACCAAAACCTGAAGCCACTACAGAATGGCGGTCCTGCTGCCTGCCCTGCACCCAGCTAGTCCCACCTGCCCTCCCAGGAGCCCTGCAGAGGGTGGGGATTTCTTAGTTTTAATTATTTCATGCAATTTGTACCCTAAATCTCTGCCTAAGGGCCCTGCCTCTTTGCGGACCACCAGAAGCCCTGCTACTATCATCTTCTTTCTGCCCCCAGAGCCATCTTCCTGTAAAACCCAGCCAAGGCTGGCTGGCTGTCCTTGCAGTTTCACATCACAGGGTGGTTTTGCAGTGCACATGGGACAGCGGCGACCATCGCCTGCAGCCCAGCTCAAGACTTACGCATCCACACTGCTGCTCCCAGTGTCACAGGCAAACCAACACAAACCTGCGCTTGGCAGAGCACATCTCCAGCTCTCTGTCACATAAGTGGGGCCCCAGTTATCACCCCAGCCTGCTGAGGTCAATACCACTGATCCCCCTACCCTGTACAGCACATCTTGCCTGTTTTTACCAGCCCAGCAGCCCCACTCTCCTGTGCATCGCCTGCCCAAGGCAGCCCGGAGCAGAAGGCTTGTCTCAGAAACAGCAAGCATGGGGAGGGCTCTGCCAGCCATCTGCAGTTCAGTCCATTTGTTTCCCTCCCTCTCCGTCCTCTGGGGACAGGACAACATCTGTTAATAAGCCGGCAGAGCTCATGAGATGATGGATGAACCTGTGGAGGATACGCTAGCTGGGAACGAGCCGCTCTTCCCATGCTGAAGTCACCGTCTGGGACTAGTGCTCAGCATGTGGCCCTGGTGGGACCACCAAGGGCTGCTTCAGTGGGGCTGCGCATTGACTCTGTGTCCCTCCCTCTCAGCTCCATCCTCAGCCTGGGAGGTTTGGGCAGGGTGAGGGCACGGTTGAGAGGGTGCCATGAGGGACTGACGCTACCAATTGCCCCCTTCCCTGACCCTGCAATGAAGCTCAGCATCAACAACCACCAGAAGAGCAGTCAGGTACCTCCCTTTGGCAGTGCTGGGAAGAGATAGAGAGAGAAATAAGCGTATCATAGCCACTGTGACAGCCAGAAACAGGCACCAGCCCCAGAGGCCTCCAGGCTGCGGGAGAAGCTAGCACAGAAAATCCCAGCTCCTTTCAATCCAGTTTCAACATGATGCCACCAATCTCAGCTCCCACATGACACAGACACTGAAACAGCAGCGTGTTATTCACAGTGGTGTCTTAAAAAGAGGCATCTGCCTCATTGTGCTAAACCTCGTGTTTCTGCAAGGCTGTGCTCCCCTTTCTCTGCAGTCCAACATCAGCCCAGGGTCTCTCACCAGGTTGGTTTGTGGCCCAAAGGGGTTTGGGGGCTGGGCTGGGCTGTCTCTGTCAGGCAGACTCTTGGTCCCAATATCATGCCTCACCCCACAGCCCTGCTGATGCTCTGTGCATCCTTTGCATGCTGCTTGCCTCTGTCTCACCCACCTGCAGTCACTGCCTTGCCTCTAGACCCTGAGCACCACCTTACAGCCCTTCACACATCCCGGTTCCCCCCCTTTGTACAGATCACAGCCCTTCCCACACCCAGTACTACCTTACAACCCATCACACCACTGATACACACCAGAACTTGTCTGGCATCACCTCCTTGCTGCTTGGTGCTTCTTCTCACAGTTCGACCCATCTCACACTCCTTTGAACCCCTAAACATGGCAGAGTAGGGAGTGAGGGCAGTTTTCACCCACAAAGTGGAGTAATTTGCCTTGTAGTGCTGGGCAGACTGGAACCATTGATGGTGCAGACTGACTGCATCCCAAAGTGGACATCTGCATGGTGCTGCTATATCAAAATCAGCAGTTCTTGCCACGTGCCTTGAATTCAGTCCTGTTGAAATCACCCCTGACTCCATCCTGATCCTCCTCCCTACATCTGCATCCAAATCCCAGTTTGCTATGAGCACTGCTTTGCTGCCTGGTGCAGACAGACACCCTTCTGGAGTCAAGGGGATGCTGTGCAGGGTCATGTAGGTGAGACAGCCCAGGACGCTCCCAGAGCAAAGGCATTTCATAAAGCTTATGTGGGAAATGCTACAGCTTGCAGGAGTCAGACAGAAACAAGCGGCCTAATGCTAGAATTAGCAAAAAAGCTGTTTCCAAACTCAGCCTTCTCAGAGGGTTTTAGACAGAATTATCCAAGGCTTCGGAAAAAACCCCACGGTTTTCACCAGGCTAAAACCAAACACAGGAAATGCTGGATTCAGAAAGGAGCAGGGCTGAACGGGAGCCACCCCTGCAGAAGATGGTGCTGGAGGTGGCCCTGCACCCCCGCTGCAAGGCTTCAGGAAGCAGAGATGCATAAATGAAGAAAGGTCACACAGAACACCAAGAACCTAACCCCAGCCCCTGCAGGAACCGTTATGCAGCTTTAGAGGGTATGTGAGCCCTCTCAACACATGCATATGGCTCTGGATATACACAGGGGCTGAGCTTTAAAACGAAGGTGCCCAGCTCTACAGCAGGAGCAAGTGAAGGGCATCACAGGATGCTGGATGGATGCAAAGCATCCAGGTTTTGGGTCCTTTTCTTCTTCACAGGGAAGTGTCAGCAGCAGCATCTTGTCTTCAGGAAGGGGAAGAAGTTATCACACAAGAATCATGCCAAGTACAGAGCAAACTTTTGCCACTGTCCTTTTGGCTCTGTGGGACAAGGAGCCAGGTTCTCTGGAAGTATCCAAACCACAAAAATCTCACATTCCCAAAGCTGGTGAAGGTCTTTGGATGCTGCCAGATCCATCCATCACAGTCCAGCTGCCCTTGGGCACCTCTTGTAGGGACTACAGAGACCACTAAGCACAAATGAAATTTGTTTCATCCTCATCGATGCCCTGAACTCCAGTCTAGCATCATTCTCACCCTTCATCTACATCAGCTGCGAAACACAGCAAACAAAGAGGAAAAGTGGCCAACTATAAAAGAAGGGATAAACCCCATATTCTTCTGTTGGTGGGGAAAGGGCAGCTCTGCAGTCATCTCTGACCTTTTTGTTTGTGCCTAACCAGTAAAAAAACAGAACTGTGTTAAGTGTTGGGGCTGCTTCATTTTGGTTTCCTCGTACATGCAATTGGCCACTTGCTTGAGGGACTGAAGATGCTGGAGATGCTGAGACTACCTTGTCCTGCACCCTGCCTCCTCCAGCATGCTCATTGAGCTGAACTATGCATGCACACACAGCCCAGCAGACCTGGTCTCCAAACAGACCGATTAACAGCCAGGTCTGGGGCTATAAACTGGTATGAGGCAATTGTGAATCCTAGGACCCCATCCCAGAGCCGGATATAATCCTGCAAGGAAAGATTTCCTAATGCCCAGCCCAAACTGTGCAAGCAATTTGTGTCTCTGACGCATCTTCTTTGCAGTCTGTTCCCATCTGAAGTCTAATACCGGGATTCTGGATAGTCCTGGCTTATGTGATCTGGAAAACAAACCGGGTTTGGCTTTTATTGGTTTTTTGGGATTTTTTTTTTAAGGATGCAGGGCTTTGCATGGGATGAACAGAGGTGATATAATCTCACCAGCTGATGTTGCCTGTATCTTACAAAGCAGCTGACAGGCTTGCAAACCAGCAATGAAAATCTTGTGAATCACTAAGTTTCTTTGCTTTTCCTGCCTGGCATCTCAGAGAGGACGTTTGCAGAACTCCCATAGCGCATCTTTGGAGCTATCACTGCTCCTGCCCTGGAAAGGTTTGTTTTGGGAGGCTCACAGCAGAATGCCTCTGCGGTGGGCACCCAGGGTAATGGTGCAGTCTGGCTCTTGGCGTGACAGGCTTGTACCCTGCCAATGGACAGAGGAGACTGGGCAGGCATCACTGGGGTGTAGCAGAGCCACCAAGCCTGCAGCTTGGGGCTGGCATGTGAGCACTGGGACTTGCATAGGAAGTTTCCTTGAAATCCACACCTATTTTGCAAGGAAATGCGACAAGTATTCCAACATAGAAGCATAGAATCATAGAATAGTCAGGGTTGGAAAGGACCTTAAGCTCATCCAGTTCCACCCCCTGCCATGGGCAGGGACACCTCCCACTAAACCATGGCACCCAAGGCTCTGTCCAGCATGGACTTGAGCACCACCAGAGATAGAGCATTCACAGCTTCCCTGGGCAGCCCATTCCAGTGCCTCACCACCCTTACAGTAAAGGACTTCTTCCTCATATCCAATCTAAACTTCCCCTGTTTAACATGTTTGTCTGCAGTTGCAATTAGAAGGTATCTTGATGTATATTTATCTGTCACCTTGATATATGGTACATAAACTTCTAGGCAGGACCTAAGGGTGGTGAAGCCCAGCCTGGTAGTGGGTGCACTGAAATCCCAGGTTTATGGTTGACACAGGTATGTGGGACCCCCAGACACATTCCTGGGGGGCTCTGGGTAGCTCAGAGCCAGGAAAGATGGGTTTTGCTTGGAGTCACCACAGCAAGGCCAGTCTCCTGTTTCCAGTCAAGCAGCCTGTATGGGCTGCTTCACATGAAGACACCACACAACAAGCTCGAGGTTCCTCTGTGATGTTCTTACCCAGGAGGGAAAAAAAAGTCACTGTTAGCAGAAAAGGGAGAGAGAAACCTGAGGCTTCTCTGACTGAGAAAGGGATCTGGAGTTCAGGGAAAGAAGAGAACGGATCAAGACTTTGGTGGGCTCTCTTAACCTACTAGCATATCATTCTTCCCCCCTGCATGCTTCTCCACGCATTCTGCACTGAGGGAAGGGAGCACAGGCAGTGGTCTCCTTGGGTAGGTATCCAGGGGCAATCAGCATCCTCACTTGCAGTGCACTGAGCGAAGGGCCTCTCTCCTCATGCCCAGGCCCAAGGAGAGCAGGTTTCATACCTTCACCTTTCCTTGCCTTCCAACACCAGCATCTGGACCACATCTGTTCACACAGCTGCAAAGGTTTGCTCCTGTGGCTGCAGGTCATTGCCCATCATGGCTGGAGTCCATGTGTCTGACCTGGCTTCATCTGCCAATGCCTTCACCTGTGTCATCTTGTCCCCTGGGGTGTTTAGGACTTGCCCTGTCCCAGTGTTGTGCCAACCAGCACAGTACATCAGTGACATGGTGCAGCTAGATGGAGTCTTCCCTCCTCTCACACCACACAGCTCCGCTCCCCCCCTACCCCACCAGCTGGAAAGGCAGCCCCCACTGACTTGCTTCATAAAGGTCCATGGAGGCAAAACTGTATTCACAAACACATAATTACCAAGCTGGGTATTTTCTCCTCTTAATTAGCAATGCTGTGGTGCTTTAATTGCTCGATTAAAGTTGCCCACAAGGAAGGTTTAAGGTACATTAAATTTGCTGATTGGTTCATCAGCATGAATCCCACCAACTGGAAAAAATTATCTGGCTCCCAGATTGCTAACCAGACTCTCCAGATCCATTTCCACCAGCCATGTGCCATAGAAGACACAAGGAGCCCAGCAGCAGCGGGGTTTGTCCATAAGGAGCCAGCAGATCTATTCCCGCCTCTCCTTCAGTTTGGGAAGGGTCCCAGTAGCGACAATCTCCCTCTCTTCCCCTTCTCTAGAGGACACGAGCATTTCTTCAGCTCAAACAGAGCTGGATAAAGTCTACCCCAGGGCCAAATCCTCATTCCGCCGCACATGCCAGTCCCCTGTTTGGAAGCTATGCTCACTCAGCCCTGGCAGGCTATAAACACCCTCCTCAGTTGCCCATGGGCCGATGGAGCAGCAATCACCTACCTGTTGCTCCCTCATCACTGTTTTCCAGGCAAAGGCAGCAGCCAAGCTGAAGATCCCCAGCACAGCAGAGGGAAAGCAGCCAGAGCCACCAGGATACCTGGAGGTTAAGATGCCTGCTCCCAAACTCCTGAAACCCATGGATATACCGCAAAGACCCTCTCTGGGAATGGCATTTCTGTCAAAGGCTCATCCCCCACTCTGGCAACAGGGAAGAGTTTGTCCACAGAATGATGCAGATCTGCCCCTAAAGGCTGACCCTGATGAAGGATCATGGACACAAAGGGCAGCTCTCCCCAAAGAGGGTCTGGCCAGGGCAGGCAGGAGGGGTGTGGGTGCAGAGATCCTGTTCTCACCTGCCAGAGCCTCCCTCCACCTCTCCATGCAATTCCAGGATGTGGTACACTTGTTCCGGGTCTCAGCCTCATGGCTCCTTGAGGAAATGGCTTATGGCTGTCTTTCATTCCCACAGAAGCAGAACCAGGGTTAAAGTGCTTCCCTCTCTCATTACTTTAATTGCACTGACCTTATTGAGATGGGTCTCTATTTGTCCTGCACAGCAGCTGCATATAAATAAGGTGGATTGTGCTGATTGTCTTCTTATCTGATAAAATGCGAGGACAGATCCCTTTTACTTATGCTATTGCTTATTCTGCCATTTAGGCAGAGCAGTTGCTATTTGCTGCAGCTAAGAGATACTAATGTGTCTTGCTGTGGAGTGATGCGTTTCAAGGAGGAAAGAGCTGGCTGTGTATGATGGGGGTGAGGGAAGCAAAGTCCTTCAGATCCTCGACTAAGGTGGGGAAGAGTGAGTGGCGCAGCAGGGCTGAACTGCCCCGGGAGAGAGACCCTGAGGGGTTTCATTCTTGGGGTGACTGTGGCAGAAGATCCCATGGGACTAGAAGCTGGGAACTGTAGGAGCTGGCAGACTCCAGGACCCCATCCGCAGTTGTGGCCATTCATGTGCAGACCTGGTGCAGTCGAAAAAGGGGTCCTGTGTGTCTGTAGATAAATCAGGCAGATGCATGAGGCACAGATGGGGGGACAAATGCCCTGTGCAGTGCAGAGCTGTGACACACCTGATGCCAGGCTAGCTGGCAGCCTTAGCGTGGCCCTCTCTCCAGTCCCATGGAAGCTGCCCCTCGCATCCTTACACCAAACACCAGGACATCACAATGAGATGAAACGTGTGGATCCTGCTGGAGTATGTGCAACGAGTCAGAGATCCCAGCAACCACCCTCCTGGCCAGCCTTTGCTTAGGCATCTAAGGTGATGGCTGACAGTAAAGGGGACGAGAGGCAGAGAAGTTCCCCAAGCTCTTCCTCATCTTCCACCATGTCCCACCTCACCCCGTCCTTCCCAGCTCTGTGGCACAGCCTTCCTTCTCCTCTGAAGGGCTGGGAACAGCTCGGGCTTCCAGAGCTCTCTTCCTTCACTCTGGCAGGTCCTTAGAAAAATGAACGTTGAAGAGGAGGGGGAGAAGCCTCCACTGTTCAAACATCTTTAGCTTTGACAAATAAGGCGTCTGGCTGTGAAAGGCGGAAGGAAATTAATTTGGAACCACATTTTAAACACTGCCATAGAGGCAAAGTATCTTCTCTCTAATTTTTTTCCCCCCAAGCAAAAAATGAATTTCCCAGGTATTTATAGAAAGATTATTAGGGCCACGAGGAGTGATTTATATCATCTCATCGCTGTGGTGGAGAACGAACATTTCCAGCCACTGGAAACCTGCTTTTGTCCACCTGACAATTAAAACGGCTAATTTCCAACCCGGCAGATCCGCTGCGGTTATAAATCACCCTGGAAAGGCACTCTTCACCATGAAAAATGCACTTTGCCCCAGTCCAGCACAGGAAGCTTGGATTAAAGATTTGCATCTCTTTGCTTTTGTGTATAAATACATGTACTCCTGCTCCAAAGGAGGCGCCGGGGAGGAGGTATCGAACTATCCACCTCATTGTGCTGGATGAATGGGAAAGGGAAAGCAGGAGTGCGAGGTGACACTGGGGTCAGAGAAAGCCCGGTGACATTTCTGTCCTGTTTCTGATGCCACAAACCCCGGGGATTTTCACCAGAGAGCGTTGCTGGTTGAGCAGCATGGGTTGATGCTGGCACTGGTGGCCCAGAGAAGCTGTGGCTGCCCCATCCCTGGCAGTGTGCAAGCCCAGGATGGACTGGGCTTGGAGCAACCTGCTCTAGTGGAAGGTGTCCCTGTCCCTGCCTTTAAAGATGACCTTGAAGGTCCCTCCCAACTCCAACCATTCTGATTCTATGAACTCACAGCTCCTTGCAGTCAGGCTGGGTCCCAAACCGGCGCCTCTACCATGCACGCTTTGCACCTACTCTTGAACATGGGACAAGACCCTTCATAAATTATCAGATCTATTGCAGGATGACTTTCAAATCAACGGTTGCAGGCAGGAGGAGTTTCGGATAGAAGCATTTATTCTGCCTGTCCTTTCCTTTCTCATAGCTGGGGACGCACTGGGGCTGGTGTGGGTATCGGCAGCCCCTGGATCCAGTCCAGCCCAGCATCGGACACCCTGACCTTGCGTCAAGTCTCCCTAAGACAAATGTTCCACTTGGTGCTTCCATGAAATGCAAACAAAGGCCCTGCACTCTTATTTGTGCTGCTCCCCTAAACGCATCCCATAAAGAAACCGAGAGCAAACAGATCCGTGCAGAGGGCTCTCACGGGGAGCCCGTGCTCTGTACACACACATCCCTGTGCCTGATGCACGGCTGCTGCTGGTCACCCCGCTTCCTTATCACAGTTTGCACAGTCGGCAGCTTGAAGTCTGCCCAGTGGCACAGAGGGCCCCCAGGAAGGCTCCCGGCACCCTCAGGCTGCAGAGCTCTGAGCAGCCCCGGGGAGCTGTGATGGATGGACGCAATAACCTTGTTTCATGAAAGCTCCATGTTTTTCTGTTTGCTTTCCTCTCATTCAAACCCCCTGCCCAAGGGAAGCGAGTGGTGGGGCGTTTTGGAGAAGTCAAGTGGTGCTTTGCTCGAGTGCACCAGCAGAGATCTCAGCACCAGCCAGAGCTGAGTGCACTGGGGTGGGATCTCTGGGCCACTGTGCTCCATGGTAGGAAAAGATGGAGCCCAGGCATTCCCTGTCCTGATGCCAGCTCCCACGGCAAAGCCAGTCCCCATCCCAAAGCCCTGTGTGCCAGGACGTGTTACGGTCAGGCTCACAGGAGCTCCCAAGAAGCTTGTTGGTGGTACCTGCAACACATTTTGGAAGCATGAAGATGGTCAGCAAAGGCTTGGGCAGCCCTTTGCCTCCACAGAGGTTGGCTGTCCAAGTTTTTGTGGCTTCTGTCCTCATCCCCTCCCCAGGGAGGTGAGAGCCCCTCGCAACCATCCCTCCCTTTGCAGGCATTGCTAGCAAGAAGTAGAGACTCACCCATGCAGGAATCCCGCCGCTCCTCATAGCCAGCACTGCAGACGCACTTCCCAATGGGCACCAACCATTCTCCCTCTGCGCTGCAGTACATTTTAGGGGTGTCCCTCTCCTCCGAATGACCCACACACTCTCCCCGCACTTCCACTAAGGAGGATGAGTCTGCCCCAGTCACAGCCTCGGAGAAGGACGCCAAGTTCCTCACTGTTGCTGGACACTTCTTGTAGTACACTCGCACCGAAACGATGGCGATGCAAGCGCCTATGTCCTGGAATGCCAAGTAGAAACCCCTCTTGCTCAGCGGCCCCACGCCCCGCACCTCCGTGTTCAACTTCAGGCGCCTCACCCCCAGGTCCACATTGGTGAAGCTCTCATCCGCTGCGATGGTGTCAATCTTCATAAACTGGCTCTCGCGGGTGCTGGCACCCAGGTCGCGGTCGGACTCCAGGTAGTAGAGGTTGAAGGTCTCCTTGCAGGTGCCCAGCACGCCTGGCATGCTGTTACAGTCCCGCAGCGTGAATTTAATCTCTGCATAGACCCGCCGCGCGCCGTCCCGTTGAACCCAGTTGGTGCGTAGCCAGTTGTTCTGGTTGGGGGTCATGACATTACAGACCTGGTAGGTGTGGATGGGGCTAAAAAACTCATCCATTTCATTGATCGAATCCCACTGTGGGACAGAGAGAGAACACATCATTCCAGGTGTCCTCGAACAGCGGGCGAGCACAGGGCATGCAGCAGTCTGTGCCATCACCCACTCTGGATGAGCTCCCTTTGCTCATGCAGCTGCCTCTGGACAAGAAGTCACTACTGTCACAGGCCAAAAGTAAATGAGGATGAGCAGGCTGTACCCAGCACTAATTTGGGCAAGAACTTTCACAGCCCACACTGATGAAGAGCTGAGTTAAGTGGACAGTGCGCCCCTGCTTGCACAAGTCTGATCTGATGGCACAAACTGACGGCAGTGTGTGTCCGGGAGAGCTCCAAACCCTCCAGACCATGTCTGCAGGTCTCTTGGTGCTCAACCTGTGATTCACAGCAGCAGCAGGAAGGCACATGGATCTCTTCTGGCTCATGCAACCTCCATGCACAAACCAAAGCGGCTGCTTTCCAGCCAGAGAATGAGTTTTGGGTGCATACCGTGGGGAGAAGGGGAAGCATGCAGTGAACACACGGCTTCCAGCAAGAAGCTCAGCTTCCCCAGCCATGGATATGAGCCCACAGAAAGTGCTGTGACACGCAGGATACACTTCTGCCACTTGGCTGAGGGGTACAGGGGTGCTCTGAAGGGTGGCAGCAGTGATGCTCTCTGCCATGCCCTGCTCATGGGAGGGGAGTTGGACCAGGTGACCTTCGAAGGTCCCTTCCAACCCAAACTCTTCTATGATTCTATGCACTTACAGCTTCCCTCTGCAGCAAATGTAGGGACTAGAGCTCTCCAGGTGTGTCGAGCAAGAGAAATACGAGGTTATTGCATGCACCAAAATGCCTTGACCTCCAGCTAGTGTGGATGCTTTGGGTCTCCAGACATTCACTTCTCTCCCAAACCTGACGGAGGAGATGGTTTTCCTGGCTCTGGTGTCTGCCCACCTGTGTGGCACTGCCAGAGCTGGCAGCATCCTCATGGCTGGCAGAGAGCAGGGAGCTAAATGCCCATCTCCAAGTACTGTCAGTGGTCAGCATCAACCACAGGGGAGAACTTGGAGGGTTTGCATTTCATAGAATCACAAACTGGTTTGGGTTGGAAGGGACCTTAAGATGATGCAGCTCCAACCCCTGCTACAGGCAGGGACACCATCCGCTGGAGCAGCTTGCTCCAAGCCCCTGTGTCCAACCTGGCCTTGAACACTGCCAGGGATGGGGCAGCCACAGCTTCTCTGGGCACCCTGTGCCAGCACCTCAGCACCGTCACAGGGAACAACTTCTACCTTATATCTAACCTAACTCTTCCTGCTGAAGTCTGAACCCATCACCCCCTGTCCTGTCACTCCAGTCCCTGACGAAGAGTCTCTCTCTGACATTCTTGTAGCCCCCTTCAAACACTGGAAGCTGCTCTGATATCTCCACCCAGCTTCTCTTCTACAGGCTGAACAGCCCCAATGTTCTCAGCCTGTCTTCGTTCTGGAGGTGCTGTAGCATCACTCTTTCAGCCTGGGTGCTTTTTTGCACAGTGGCTGGACCGTCAGTTCTTTCCCAGGGTTGTACACAGTGCCTTGGGGTCCCAAAACTCTTACCTGTAGCACTGACCTACAGGGCAGGTGCTCTGCCATCAGTGGAAATGCATGGAGGGCGACAGACCACCCAAATTGGTGGCTCAGATGCCACAGTAGCATCTTCCTTTCGTGCCATAAGGCAACACTGATCCCAAAAGCTCTGACATCCCTAGGGCAGTTGGGATGGAGGGATCTGCTTCAGGCATCCCTTGTTTCACCTTAATGACAGGCTCTTATAGCTGGGGAGAGGAGTCTCTGATGCTGGGTACCGTCAGTTCAGGAGCACGGGCACTGTGCACACCCCAGCCTCCCACATCGCCTGCTCTTGGCCAACAGTTTGAAGTGGCTTTTGCTAGAGGAAGCTCAGCCAGCCCCTGTCAGTGCGATAAGATCCCCCAGCGAGACGGAAATGAGGACATCATAATTAATGTGGTGAGCGCACGCGCTGGGGGGGACACGGGACATGATTGCATCTGCACACAGGGGTTTGCCTAATGGCTTAGATTAAAGTCAACACCAGCCATAAAATATTTGCCAGATATATGGAAGGCGAAAGATGCAAACACCAGATATCTGGGCAGCTGAGCAAGGTCTTACAAGCATCCCAGGGCTTGTGTGGTGCAGCAGAGTGGGAAAAAGGAGGAGGAGGAGTGGAAGACATGAACACACAAGGAGAGACCACATCCAGCAGCAGCTCAGCCTCCCACCACCCTTTGGTGACCACAGAGGGAACCAAAGGACAAGGTCTTCCCCACTCTGGGATGGCTTCCTTGGGGGATGCCTGGTCTGCCTGGCACAGCAAAGCTGCTGCCTCTGAGACATCCAGCACTGTCCTTCCTCCCGTGAGCAAGCGCTGAGCTGCAGCACCTCCCTGAGAGCTGCCAGGTCCCTCACTCTATCACTGGGAGAGGAGAGAAAGAGAAGGATGTTATTGCACCTATAAATCAGTAGTGGGAGGCCTTAATGGAGATAATCCTCATGAAATCAGTCACTGCTGTGGCTAAGGAGAGATTTGTCAGGCAGTTAACCACCCTGAGCTTCACTGCAGGTGATTAACTCCTGCTAGTGACCAGTGTCTGGGGAATTAGCAATAACCCAGCATTTACTGAACAAGCTCTGGAGATGAGCTTTTATCTCAATTACTATTCTTAATCTTTATTTTTCCAATGTTCCATTCCTACCCCTCTCTTTTTTTCAAAGAAGATGAGTTTCGCCGCTGCTTGCCTTGTAATTTGCTGGTGTTCCTGGATCCAGGCAGAGGCTTCGGATTGGAAGAAAACCCCCTTTACCAGAAGCAGAGGGGCAGAGGTGGGGATGCACAAACTACCACTGAAGGTCTCTCCTGGTGCTCCCACCAGCAAACCACATAGAGCATGCCAGGCACTGGGGCAGGTCCCTGGGGGACAGATGCCCAGCCGCTCTCTGGGCTGACCCCAGCCCAAGCAGTGCTTGGATGCTATGGGGCCAGACCACAGAGGTGCTGGTGGGGGGCAGACGGGGAGATCACAGGCAGCTTGAGGAGCCTTCCTCCAGCACTCAAGGTGCTTCTATTGTAATTAGCTTTTGCAAGGCATCATTCAAGCTCTTTAGATACCCTGAGTCTGAGCAAAATCATTTCCTGTTTGACTTTGTAAATCAAAGTAGACGATACAATAATTATTAATAACATGTTGACTTATCTCATCAGCGTTTTAATTAGTCAGTAGAAAAGCAATTTGCAAAGGGGCCGATCAGGATCCCTCTGATCCAGCGGGTCACGTGCCAAGCAAGGAGAGGGGAGAGAAGGGCACTGGGGCACTGGGGCGTTTTACTGGGGAGAGCTGGGAAACCGGAGGCACAGAAGGGGAAGGGGCAGCCTCTTTGACAGCACTGATAAGAGTTTAATTTTCAATGCAAAGGGAATTGTTCTGGGGATGGAGTGGGCTGCAAAGCTCCTGGGAGCCCTTTGAAGTTATAATTGAGAGGAGCCACAGCCTGCGAGACAGGGATGCTGCTGGTGACCCTTCCACTTCCTGCACGTGTCTCCGTGGTGGAGGTGAGGGGGTGAGGCAGTTAAACCCCTGAGCAGCAATTACAGCCAATTACCCCTCAGTTAATTGTCTGGCAAGAGGAAATGTCAAAACAGACCACACATGCCTCCCTGACGGCTTGACACTCCCTAGGGTCCATGGTGCTGCTGACCCCCACTGTGCCCATTGCTCCCTGCCCTTTGTTTCTCTGCTCTTGGTGGCCACAGCAAACCCAGAGAGGAAGAAAACCTTCCTGAGAGGCAAGTTCACTTTTCCCATAGACGAGATGAAAGCATCGGGACTTTGCAGGTGCCACTCTTCCAGCTTCGAACTGCTGATGTTTTGAACCGTTGACTTGTTGCATGGGCAGCAAACAGCCCAGAAGAGGAAAGCTCTGAGGCTGCCACCTCTCCTCTGGCATCCCCAGTAGCCCCAGAGAGGTGGGACAGAACTGTAGTGCAAGCTATAAGGCACTAATGATTGAGCTAGAGGACACAAGGCCCCTTTATAAGCTCCTCAGACTGGGGACTGGGGCTCTGTGCTGTTTAGTGCCATTAAAGATCCATGCAGAGCTAGCCACCTTCCCACTATCACCCATGTGGTGGCCCCGGGCTCGGGCAGGGCAGCGGAATGGAGATGTGGGTGAAGCAAAAACGAGCGTGACTTTAGCTGAGGAGCAGGGTCAGCAATGCCAACCTCTGAACGTGCATCAGGCCGCTCCAGGACACCAGGATTTGGCAGCAGGTTTGGGATGAGATGGCAGCAGCAGTGTGACAGGATAGGGATCGACACGACCGAGGGCAACCTCTGCATGACCATGAAGAGGACAATGTCTCCCTCATCCAGCAATGGCAGAAGAAGGAAACCGAAGCCAAGCAAACCCAAAGAGCGATGGGTTTTTAACAGCAACCTGGTAAGAACATCTCTACAGGACCTGGAGGATTTGCCACCGCCGACGATTGTACAGTCAAAGGTTTTTATTTGATAAAAGCTGGGCTTTTCTGAGATGCGAGTGAATTGACAGGTCTGAAGGCCTGTGTTTATGCAGGAGATCGCGTCATATTAGTTCTGTGGTCCCCACTGACCTTGTACCTCTGAATCTGTTACATTTCCAGGATAGTCACTGCAAGAGCTAACTGCTAAAATTAGAGCTAATAATTTAATATATTTACATATATAATAACGTCTGATACAAATCCAATCGTTGTTATTACTATGAATTCACCGTTCTGATCACTCCTGCTCGAACAGCGTGGGGACTGAAAGTCTCAAGCAACAGATCAATGAAAATGATTAGAGGCCTGGGAAGATTTCTGTAGGAGGTGGAATTGAAAAGATTAGGACCGTTTACTTCCGAGAGGGGGTGAAAAAGAGTGGACATGAAAAAGCAGCGCAGCAGCCAAAGCCAGGTAGGCACCCCGGTTCTGCCCGTTTTGTGCATTGCGGCAAGCCCCACTGTGCCTCGCAGTTGGTCCTCCGTGTGTTTATTATGGGATTGTTTCTGTTCACTCAATGAATGAGCAAAATCCTTGCAGCCAGGTCGCCGCTGCCACCTGAAACTCACCATTTCCAGAAAACTGCTGCGGCAGGGAAATGTGGACATGGCAATGCAGGTGAAGGGAGCGCACAGAGAGGACCCAGCCAGTAGAGATGGCAGGTTCAGATGGGGTTTGCCACCCTTACATCAATCCTGGCCACGCTGCAGGGCTGGGCATTTATGTCCCCGTTCCCTTTAAGAAACCATCCACGTCCCTGCCCCTCTTGCCCATTTCCCACAGCAAACTCCTCTGATTACAGGTTGCTGAGGGTTTCCCACATTTTGGGCTGCTCCTCCTGATGCTCCTCGTGGTGCAGCAGGGAGTGGGACGCTTCTCAGTGTGAGTGCCCATGGGATGTCTCAGCTCTTGAGCTCCCTCTTTGCTCAGGACTTGGTGACAACCTAGTCACTACCACGGGACATGGACAGGTACATGGCATTTCCAAACCAGCCGCATCCCGCTGGTCTTTCAGGCTGACATTTTCCCACTGGATGTGGTCTCTTTGCCCCATCAGCACTGACCTAAGTACCAGGGGCACCTGTGGTGACCCATTCCCCACACGCCAATAGCCGCTTCATACTCACCCCATGCGAGGGATAAGTCATCCAGCCCCAGTCCCCCGGGATTGTTGACGTGTCTAGCAAGTTCACTGGAAAACACAGGAGCAAAATGCTGCATTAGAAGGCTTTCTTCCCATCCCTGAGGGGTGAGGAACTGAGCCACCATAAGCAACCCCTCCTTGCATCCCACTCCCCTGATTGTTCCTGAGCCCATCAATCCATGGGGCTGCTGCCAGGGACCTGTTTGGCTGCAGCTGAGGCAGATGTGGAACAAGGAGATGGCAATAAATGGTGCTCCCCAAAGCTGTTGATTTGGGGTATAATCGAGGTGAGGCTGTATCAGGCCTGGCCATAGGACTGAGAGCAACGTGTCCTTTTGGTGGAGAGGGGAGCGCAAACGATAGATTGGAGGGGATGCAGAGCAGGACAGAGGGGTTAGGGAGCTGGGAACACAAACCACAAGCATTAGGTTGTCCACTAGTCCCACCCTGGGCCAACACTGATGCAACCAGAGCATAATTCCTCACTTGGACACTTCTCCAGAGGCTCCGCGAAGCCCTTTACGGTCACATCACTCCCAGCGTCACCGGTTTGAAGTCTGCACTCCAGCAGCCACTGTAATTATGCACCTCAGTGCCCGGCTCCAGCACAAAGTGACCCCCCATGGTCCTGGCTGACACCCCACCGGAGAGGCCAGGCAGTGGGGGACAGGCTCCATCAAAGCCAATCCTTCAAAAGCCCTGCCACCACCAGGAGACCAGCTTAACGAGGAGGCACAGGCAAGTCTGCAAGGAAAGGGGAGCAGCTTCTGCAGGGGGAGAGGTGAGGACGCCTTTGGATGTGCTCAGGAGCTTCCTGCGCAAACCCGAGCAGCGTCAGCAGCAGGATGCCACAGCACTGCTGCATGCACAGGGTGAGTTGCTGCTGAGTATCATCTGCTGCCCATGAGCTCCAAACCCAAATCCCACAGCATGAGGCAGAGCAGCGCCTTGCCACTGCCTGATAACCCCCGACTTGCTCAGCACCGGGGGAAGGAGCCCAAGCCCAGGGTACAGATCCAGAGGGATGGAGGCTTGGGAGAGGGTGCCAACAAGGTGCCCTGACCCTTGGGAGTGAGTGCAGCAGGCACCGACACCAGCGTGCCCCTGTCTCATCAGAACCAGGCTTCCTCCAAGACCTCCAGTGCCTCCAGCCTTCCCCAGCAGAAGCCCTGCAACCACCCAGTAAGTTCAAGCCCACTTTGGGTGCTGCCTCCATGCTCACTGCCCTTCCTCACCCTCAAGCAGCATCACACTGGACCTTGAGGCAGGTTGCCTGCATCCCTGCTGCAGCACCAGGTCTCGGCTGGTCTCTGGGCTCCGGAGGGATGGTGATCTTGGAGCAAAGCAGTGGCTTGTCATGCTGGGGATGGGGCACACTGGGACAGTGGCTCCGGCCCTGGCAGAGGCTGGGCTCAGCGTGATGCTGGTCCCAGCAGCCAGAGGAACGGGTGCCACTTTCATTTACTATTACCAGGCAGGGAAGGAGAGGTGGAGGGAGAGAGGAGCAGAGACGTGAGCTGGCTGTGAAACACCCGGACGTCATGCTCCTGACAGAGCAGATTAGGAGCTTTTGAGGCATTTATTAATGTTAGCAGAACAATTTGAAAGAATTTCCAGGGTTTCTTGTGTGACTCCATTGGCCCAACAGAAGGCCAAGCCCCTCCACTCCCTGCGTGGCGCTGCTCCCACTGCTAAAGAGGCCCCTTGCCCTCAGCACGGAGTAATTACCTCGGAGATCTCAAATCCATTTTTATTTGTTATTGTTAATCTGAAGATTTTCTGCCTATTTTCCCTGGGTAATTCACCCAGCAGGAGCTCGGGCTCGGGCGTTCCCTGCTCACAGAGCAGGAGCACGGTCCCAGTGACCCTCAGCAGGCAAGCTGCGGGGAGCAGACCGCTTTTGCAGACCCCTTCTTCCCCCCCCCCCCCCCCCATTGTGTTCGCTGCACCCTCTTTCCCACGCCAAGATGCTCGGCAATGGACGCAGCTGCTCTCCAGGCAGCACAAGGATCTGGGATCCACGGTGGGATGTATCCTAGGCTTGTCTGCACTGCCCTGTGTGGGACCTGGAGCCAGCTCGGAGCACCCCATTCCTGCCATGCGGACCATATGGTTGCTACCCAACCTCATATAGATGGCGGGGCTGGCTCCTTGCAGGTGCCTTGGTGCACAAGCTTGCACTTCCTGCAGGAAGCCTTGCGGAGCAGATTGCTCATGCCTTGTTGCAGAAAGAGGGTGAAGTTATTTCTTTGATTCCTCAGCAAGTGTTTCAGCCAAGCGCATGGCAGCTGGGCGCATTAAGACCACTGCAGTGGGCATTGCACAAATACAAAGGCACTGTGTGCCTGAGAGCGTTTGTGTCAGCTCCTGGTGTCAGCTCATGCGGACCTGAGCACCCAACTAGCAGCACTATTGCACACTGTGCTCAGGTATGGGGAGACCAATACTGTTCTGAAACCCAACCATCCATTCCAGGGAAAGGCTACCGAAGGGAACACACTGCAATGCATGTGACAAGGGCCTTGTCCAGCCCCTCACAGGTGATGTCCCATCTCCTGAAGCGATGCTCAGAAAGAGCCCGAGGGCAAGGAGGCTGACACAAAGACCCCTTTCAGCCAGAACGTTTCTCAGAAAACGTGGTTTAGGAGACCTGTGTCTTACAGCTGGGCAATTCTGTTTGATGTTATGGACTGTCTGCATGGATCAGGCTCAAACTGCGAGCTCCATTTTGTTTTCCTGAGCACCATTTTGTATCTTCCCTTTTCTGTGCCTTGGCCTTGATTTGCCGTATTGAGCCAAAACGCCAGGAGGTGTCAGGGGAAATTCTCGCAGTGGTCCAGGAGCTGTCAATCCCGATTGCCCGTTCAAATGGAAGCACCTAGGAGAGAGCAGGTCACTTACCCAGCACCAACTGGGGTCTCGAGACGGTGTCTCATGTAAGGCAGACCTACTTGCTCCTTTATAAAGTTGCGTCATGTAATGTTGCATTACATTGGGAGGTTGCATTACACCTGTGAGACATGGCAGTCTCATAGATGCAGCTTACACAGGAGCTGAAGACTAGGTGTATATGTATGTCTATGATGTATATGTATAATTTATTTATAGCTACATATTTTTATATATCTCCATCTCTATATCTCTGTATCTGTATCTCTATCTCTACTTCTATAGCTACATCTATGTCTAAATCCATCTATATCATCTATATGTGCAGCTATATATCTGTATCACCTATCTGTATCTCTATATTAGATATCTATATCTATCTATATATCTGTATCCATAATCTCCATATCCTTACCCCTATCCATACCCATATCTACTAAATTCAAACACTGCTTGGGATAAGTGAGGAAGTGAAGGCAGGAACGAGCATGCAGAAGATGTGCGTTTTGCCTGGGTCCATATATCTCTTGCCATGTATCTATGAAATTGAGTGGTCCGAAACCTCTCCCAACACTTGCTCCAGTGGCCACAGCTCCTGCAGGGATGCACGACATCCTCACAAACAGGCACCTTGGGGTCCTTCATCCAAGCATCCCAGGCTCAGGAACAGTCCTGTGGGATCAACAGCTGCCCAGCCCAGTGGAGCTGTGGACCCTCAGCTTGGCTGGGGCTGCGTGGTGGGGTGGTGGGACAAGCCCAAGGTGACACAGGGCGGGAATGCGCTGAGCTCCAGCCTCCATAGACCAGTGGGGGACCAAAGAGGGCTCTGAGCACCCTCCCTAATTGTTAACCCACTGCGGTCCTCCCTCTAATTACTCTGTTGTCTCCCTCCCAGGCAGGGGCTTTGTAGCTCAGGCATGGGGAGGAAGGGTCAGTGGGAGCAGCCCTGTTCCCTTGGGCTTCAGTTCCTCTCCATCACAACTTCAAAGGCCTCCCAAGATTCACAGCAAGGCTCCCCCCGTGCAACAACGCTTTTTGCATCGATAATTAAACTCTTATCAGCGCAGTTAGGCACTCCTGCTCCCTGCAACTCAAAGGCTGTCAGGCTCAGCCCCTGCAGCCTCACGCAGGGTCTGCACGTCCCACACTGGCCCCACAGCCCCAGCCCCACTCAGTGGGGGAATAACACGGCATGGGGTGGGGGTTATCTGCAGCAGGAAGAGAGAGTCTGGTTATGGGAAAGGGGCAGCGAAAGGGTCCCTGAGAGGAGGGGAACAAGAGCCATTGGCATTCGTTTCCCATAAGCTCAGAGAGGACAGGCAGGTGGGGCCGGGGTGGGTCAGCTGTGTGTCCCACCATTTAATCCAGGGGCATGCTGAATAGCTAGCCATGACCTTTCCAACTCGGGAGGCAAAGCCGAGCAACAAAGCTGTGTCTTACTGGCCTCGGAGCATCACAGGGGATGGGATGGGATGTTCTGCTTTTAGCTTCCCCCTTCCCAGGACAAGTCTTTATCTTTAAAGAAAGAAAAACAGTGATTTATTCACCAGCACACAGGGCTTCGAGGTAAAAGCAGCAAGCCTGGAGGCTAAGTCAGCACTTCCCATTCGGAAGAAGTGCGCAGGGGATGTGCCCCATGGATGCAGGTCGGCACCATGGCAGTGGGGTGCTGCACCCCAGCGCTCAGCCGAATCCGGGCAGGCTTTGTCGGGCTGCACGCATTGAGGACACAGCGGGGATGGTGCCTCGGCTGCCCAGGGAGGAATCTCGTAAAGCGTCGTGGGTAGATAGAAAAGATGTCACCAAATCCGGCAGGAACGTGGGATTTCCACATTTCTGGAAATACCAGAATCAGACTGGAAAAAAGAAATCTATCCAAACGAAATATTTTCAAACAACTGCCGTGGCAAAAACAGTGCTGCTTTTCGGACGTGCCCTAATTCCCGTTCCAGGATTTCTTCTCAGACCTCGGGATTGTTGCTGTGAACTTTCTGTATTTAATTTTATATCGTTTTGTAATGCATCAGGAGCGGTAATGCCCATAAGGACTGCCCAGAGGCTCACCCCTTTTCAGTATACCAGGAGCAGAAGATACTTTGATGTCGGAAGAAAGCTTGTTTGTTCAATCTGTGCTAACAAAAAAATGCAGTTCAGATTTTAAACATGAAATCACCAACCCAATCCTTCCAGACCCTGCGTGACACCGTGTAAGAGAATGCGCAGAATGAGAGCATAACCTGTGCTAGGACCGAGGTGCCGTGAAATAATGTAGAGAAATGAAACAAAACAAAGCACTCTGAATAAAGCATTTCCAAGGGTAAAAACCTTGAAATTACAGGGCAGCATTTTTTCTCCCTGGAAAAACACATCAAAAGCCAAACAACAAAAAAATGTTCCCTCATAGAAATATAGGTGGGAAAATATAGATGTAAAATGCTCCTGTTTCCTACTTTGTTTGAGACTCCTGGTGCTCTTGTGGAGTGAGACAGCCAAGGCGAATCGGGCACGCTGGCTTGGGCACCCCATATTGAAGCACAGACAGTACCACTGCTGGGCAGGGTGTTACGGTACTGGTGTGCATCCCGCATTGTGGCACACGCAGGTTTCGGTGCAGACAGTGCATGGTGAGAGCTGGACATAAATAACTGACTGGAAACGTTGAAAGAATCCCCAGGCTGTCCCAGGGCTCAGGGATGGGGGGCTCGGGGCCAGGCTTGAGGCTTGGAGCGAGGGGGGAGCACACGCTTCCGCATCCCTAGTCCAGGAGCTTGCGCTGGTGTGGAAGCAGATATTTTGGGCTCAAGGGGCGGCTGGGCTTGTAATTCAGGGCAGAAACCAGTGGAGGAGGTGGGAAGGCTCTGGGGATGGGGGGGGGGGTGAGAAAGGTCAGGGAGGCAAGAAATTCCATGGAAACATCCAGTGTGAGCAGGGGAAGGAGCAGGACCACACGAGGCTGGGGAGGGGGGCACCGGGGCAGCTGAAAGGTCCCTGGAGCCCTGTAGGAGAGATTTACAGACCTGGTGTCCTCAGTTGTGGATTTGGCCTTCAGGAAACCATGCATGTCCCTTCCACCACAGTGTCCCCAGCCTAAGGGACAGCAAGATGACACAGACACATCCGTCAGCCTGCACCCTGCACAGCTACCCCTTGGCATCTCGTTAGGCTAAAGCCCTGCGGGAGCTAATCCATCATCCCACACACCATCAAAGGATGACTTTCTGCTTCCTGACCAGTGTCCCCAAACCCAGAAGCTCAAAGAACGGACCTGCACCTGCACCAGGACTTCCCACTTTCCACCAAGCTGCAGCCCCAGGTTCAGGGACAGGCTGAACATCTCATGCCACCAATATAGTGGCAGTCCTTAAAAATCACACAGGAGAGTTTTCGAACACAAAATAAACTTCTGCTTGTGATAAGCAAAACCTGTGTGACATGGGCTTGGAGAAATTGGAGCCCTCTTCAAAGGGGTTTGTGACGGTGTCCTCAGACCCGTCCTGACTCCCTCATCTCTTTGCTCACATTTGATAGAGCAAAATAGACACATATACATTTTCAGCTTCAGACACTGATGTTTCTGACTTCCGCTGAGTGTTCCGGGAGTCAAAGCTCACACCAGGCAAGCCCCTAACACCATCCCAGGTCTTTATCCCAGAGCATCCCAGTGCTTTCACTCCCCACCTGTAAGCTGCCTGCTCAGTTACCTGCAGCCTGTTTGGGATTTTGCAGCTTTCTGACCCAAAATCACACTCCCCGGTGTCCCAGGGTGGACCTGGCGCTGGAGATCTGTGCCTATAGGAAAGCCCGTGAGCCCATTAGCTGGACAAACCATGAAGACACCCTGCCTTTCCCACTGACCCCTGCATCCCAGCAGTCCTGGCAGAGATTCGGGTTTATCCTCTCCGGGGGATTCGGTAGTGAAATGTGGATTGTTGCAAATGTCCCCACTGATCTGGATTATCTGAAGGGGCTTTGGATGGCAGTTTTTCTGCCATCAGACTGTCAGATGCTTATTCCCTGATTTCATCTTTTGCTCTCATACCAGTCAGCCGCCTTAAACCACGCTCAGCTCTTTGTACCACGGGGACATTTTTAAAGCAAGTTAATTTTTCTTTTTTAAAGGCTTTTGCTTTAGTTTGCTCTCTTAAAAAACAGCATTCCAAAATGGAATGTTTTCACAGACAAAAATGCCGATACTGAAAACGTTTGAAGGGAAGGGCTGAGTGTCTCATGCCACCGGTAATGAAATATAACAAGAGCCTTAAAAAATTGCATGGGAGATACCTAACACAAAAGGTATTTCAACCAAGGAAGGATCAGGGACTTGTGCATGCCCTTGATGCTGGGATCGAGATGGTCTATCCAGCTGCAACCACTCACATGTTTAAGGCATTTAAAGTAGGAGGAACTGGAGATGGAGCAGAAGATACCACAGGCACAACCATGATACCAGGGCTGGAGGGAAGAAAACGTGAGAAGGGAAACTGCAAAGCCCAGTTTTACCTGTGCCCATGAGGGGTGCCAGGCACCCGGTTGCACTCAGCATGCTTTCCCAGCATTAAAATACAGGGTCTTTAACCTAGCAAGAAATGCCGAACAAGAACGAATGGCTGGAAGGTGAACCAGGCAAATTTCTATTAGGGAAAAGAGGGGTCCAATTTTTTAAGGCTGAGGCTGATGAGCCATTGGAATGGATTAGGGAAGGCAGGGATGGGTCTGCCTTTGCCTATGTCTTCAGATAGATATTGAATAGCTTTCTCGATGGTATCCCTGGGCCAAGCAGAGTTCATCAGGCTTTACTGGTGTGGCTGGACCTGATCCATAAAGGACTTACATCCTTTATGTTGTTATTTATGACCACACAGCTACACGGGCAGGACATGGGGATTTTTGTTTCTTTATGAAGGAAATACCACTGCGTGATCCCTCCGCTCACTTTTGACCGAAGGGGTTAATCATTTCTCTGTGACAGAGGAATAATTCTGAGTGTTGCTCATGCAAACACGCTGGGGTGAGGAGACCGAACTATCAAAAACTGTCAGGGTATGAATAGAGCTATCACATGAATGGATTTACCCCTGGAGATAAAGGCAGCACCTTAGGCTGCCAGGGAGGCAAGCAGGGATGCACAAAGCACAGGACCCGACCGAAACAATGAGCAGAGGTGTCGGGGTGTCTTGATGAATTCGGCACTCACAGAGCATTACCCACCAGGACCCACAATTGCCGACCCCCGCGAAATGCATGGGACGAGCTGCTCAACCTCCCTCCCTGACTGAGCCTCTTTTAGGGCTGGGATTCGTTATTTTTTGTTGCTTTGGGTTTTTTGTGCTTTTCTTGTGGGTAAAATATTTTTTTTCCCCGAACTGTTTCTCAGCAGGTAAAACCAAACGAAAAATAAAAAAATAGGGAATTCCTTTGTCCCTGTAAGAATTCATTGGGTTTTCAGTTATACTTAAATTTGGATCCATCAGATTTATTTCCACCGCCACCAAAATGGTGCCCATTTCTTTTCACTGTAAATAAATCCCTCACAGTTTCTGAAAACAAGACTTCAAGGAGAGTGAATAAAAAGCCCACAGAGTGAGTGCAATTCGTGCCCTGTTGTGTTATTTGTCTGAGATTTTGGGGGGTTAGATTTTCCAGAAGTTTTACTGTAAGAAGCTGTTAATATAAGACAGATGGAAAAGAAGATGAGAAAGAAAGACCAGAAACATACCCTCATGATCCTAAAATCCTGCAAGTGTTTGCTTTATAGCAGCATTTTAGGAGTAATAAAAACACATCTATTTGTTTATAATATATGTATGTATATATAATATACACCCCAAAATGATTTGATTTGTTTTTCTGCAAATGCAACCCAAATCAGCTCTCTGGTTTAAACTAATGCTTCCCCATGCCCCCATCGCCAAAAGTCTCTGGAGCTAAAACCTCTTGTTTCCTATTTTTAAGGAACAACACGGCATCCTCACAGCCTTTTTACAACTGAAAAAGCTATTTCCTCTCCCTTTCAGAGCTTTGCTTCTCTCGCAGCCCCGACTTCGGCATTGAAGGGCTACAAAAGTAGTGCTGAATAAATGCAGAGATGAGCTTTTACCTCTTTTTCTGTTTGAGCAGAGGGGCAATTAATGAGATTACCGTCTAGAGATTAGCAGGGGAGATCGCCACAAAACCTTCCTCTTTCTCCTGTTTCAGCTGCTGGGTTTTCCCAAGGATCCTGGTGTTCTCCCACATGCCATCCCTGTCCTAGGGAGGAACAAACCGTCTCCATCACTGACCCCATGGCGCAGGGAAAAGGCGAGCAGCCCTGTGTCATCAGCACCGCATCCTCCCCAGTGTAGTCCCTGTACATCACCCTATCCCCATCACCTGCTGTCTGCCTCGGCCATCCTGATAAGCCCTGAAATGCCGCGGGAGATGTCTCCGAGGCCCCCTTCCCTGCCACACCATCATCTCTACCTAAGTACCACCAAGCTCGCCCACAGGCCGTGGGGTCTATGCTGTGATGGGGAGAAAGGTCACCCACCTCACTGATGGTGGGCAGAGCTGAGCCAGAGCCATCACTTGGGAGCGAGCAGACCCCAGCAGCAGCATTCCAAGTGCCATTTTCGGGCAGAAAATCAGATTTTGTCACCCCCCGCCCAAGCCTCAAATGTGGCAATTTCTGCTCCTCTGATTTTCTTTCCATACAACAACGATATTTCACATTTTATTATTTAACTTCAGTCGCAGGTGTCATATAAAATATCTGCTCTGATATTTTTCGCCAATGCAACGCAGCGTGTAATAGTGTAAATATTTTAGTCTATCACACTATCTCCATATTATTGAAGATAACTTTGCTACTTCCCTGCTCTAAAGCAACTTAACAATTTCAGAATTCTTTTTTCTTCAGTGATCCAAATGGAAATCTCCCACATGCTGCAAATTTTCGCCCATCTATAAAGAATCTGAGTTTTGGTTTTCAAAGCGCTTTGCGATGGCTGCCGTGCCAAAATGTGGGGATTGACCATGGAATGGAGATTCCCTTTTCCTCCCATTTCCAGGGCACACACTGCGGAAGACTCAAATGAACGAAAAGTATGTAATAATACATAGAATATATTGTTTATAATAATTATAATTATTATTATAACAATATATTATTCATATATAATTATATAATAAAAATATAGGCTTGAAACTTCTTGGAACAAGTCTTTCAGCAAAGAGAAAGGCACTGAAGTTCTTGGAAGGGGAATACAATCAGACTGAAGCCGTTCCTTCAGGTTAATACATGTCTTTATACACCAATTGCCTCCCAATACGCGCACGCGGAGTGCAGCGCACGCCAGCCTTAAATCTGCTTTGTGGCCGCAATTTTCTACCCTACGACCCTCAAACGAGCCCCAGGGTTGCTGGGTGGCAGGGCCAGAGGCGCACGGTGGCTGTGCCGCTGGCAGAAGTCACAGTTGGCAGCATCGGACACCTTTGTGCACCACGGCTACCCCCTGTGCTGAGCCACAGGCTGCAGAGATGGGAGAGCAAAGCCCAGCACAACTGGGGTGCAGGAGGCACCGAGGCTGTGCTGCACTTCGAAGCATCTCTCCGTGTTTCTAGACCCATCCCTATGCCAGGGAGCGCAACAACTGGCACAGCATGGACAGTGCCACGAGCGCAGCGCAGCACCCTGGGGTGCTGGATGCTGACAGGAGCCTGCAGCCACATCCCCAGCTCCACTGCCCAGACCGCAGGGCATGGCTGGCACTGATCAGCCCCAGTACCCCTGGAGACACAACCAACCTTGCGAGCGGCGGATGGGGCCATCACCATCTTCCTGCAGGATCCCACACTTTGTCCTTATGGCACCCAGCACCTTCTACTGCGTCTAACCCAGGTCCTGCCTGCTTGGTCTCCTCCAGAGCCCAGCTTATCCCCAGTCCCACGTATCTGCCTGACCAAGCTGTTATTGAGGCTAGCTTTCCTTTCCAAAAAGTCTTATGGGAAACGCAGGTCTTTCCCAGCTGGGGAGAGTCAGGCAGCAGTCCAGGCCTGGCTCTCCATACACACCCCATAAAACTCATTGCAGCAGCCAGCGATCTCCTTCACAGGGGAAAGTAAAGAGGCTTCAGCATCACTTGTCCATGCCCAGGGTTACCCAAGTTCAGGCAGAGCTGCTTGGCTGCAGCACCAAGAGCCACTGGCAGTGCAGGCAGCATCCTGCACTGCACCCTGCCCTGGGCACAGGGTGAGCAAGGGCTGAAGTGTCAGGACGTTGGGGTCCCATCCAGCACCCACGCAGCCCATCCTCAGCAGTGAGACACCAGTAAATCCCCTTCAAGGGCAGGAAAGCAGTGGGGAAAGGAACAGGAGGAGCGCCAGGAAGCGGACAGCGGGCAGAAAACAGGGTTAGGACCAGAATAGCTGGAAATGGATGACACAGGTGAGGAAGATAGGCTGGTGGGAGGGGAGGTATGGGTGGGTACCGGGAGATGGCAGCAGGCACAACGACCCGGCACAGTGGGTGCTGCGAAGTGTGAGAGGCATCACAGTGCCAGTCCGTGGGCCTCAGCATGCCGAAAGGATGGCAGGGATGTGGAGGCAGGAGGAGGGAGTGATGCCACTGCCACCACCAGCTAGGGACACCAGCACGGGGGCTTGCTGCAGAGGGATGTGCTGTGCTGGCCGTGCCTCTCAGGTGTAGCAGAAGGGAGGAAGGAAGCATGCTACTGCCAGTGCCAAGGACACGCTTGGGAGCAGGAACGGCAGATCTCCGGGTGATGATGATCAGCAGACCCGGGAAGCAGCCGCGCTGCCACTGCCAGTGCAGGAGGAGGCGGGCGAGCGGGTGGGTGTCAGCAGCACTCCCGATGCCAAGGGGGGACACAGGAGCAGGGTGGCACTTGCGGAGGAGGTGAGCGCAGCTGCAGCGGGGCAGCGTGGAGCAGGCCTAACACGGCTGACACCGAGCTGTCAGGACAGGGTCCCTGGCTGCATCCCTGCTTTCCACTTCAGAACTTTCCTGCCCTTTCCCTCGTGATGTTTCTCACTGAATTGCCCTCCCCGCTCCCCACATCCTTCCGTGCCCACCCGTTTGCTCCATCCAGCAAGCACAGCCCCGTGCTGCTGCCAGCTCCGGTGATGGGGTTTGCCATGGCTGAGGTGATGCCTGTGTCCCTGTCCCCTCTGCAGCCACCCTTGCACGCTGCAGCAGAGCCCTTGAAGGGAGGCCAGAGCTGGCAGCACTGCTGCAGAAATCGAGTCCTCCTGCCCAGCTCCGAAGTTTAGCCTCTGGTGCAAAAGCTCCAGGATCAGCAAACTCAAGCAGGCAGGAACCTGGACCTGTGCTCCCCTGGGAATACAGAGAAGTGAAGCCCATGCGGACACATCCAAACAACCACAGCGATCCTGCGGGTCCCCCCAGCACTGCCCTGTCGCTCCAGGGCCACCCCGGTTCCTACCTTCGCTGGTGGTGGCAGAGAGGCAGGCAGCCAAAGCGATGATGATGGAGAGTGAGGATGACAGGTCCCCCTGTGCCCATGCCATGGTCCGGCAGGGCCACCAGGCACGGGACAGGGCCACCTCGGTTGTCCCAGCACCTCTGCGAGCGAGCGCCCGGCGCTATGGCACTCACCGGCTAATGCAAAGGCACTTTGCGCACATTGCTCGCATCCACACAGGCAGCGCTCGCGGGGAGGGAGCTGCCTGCCTGTCACGGCTCGCAAGCCAATGGGCTGGGTGGGCTCTGCAGCGAGCCCCCCTTCCTGCAACACACGCGCTCGCTGTACCCAGCCCCAGCATCCGGACGGCGGGCTCCTGCTCCCCGCTGCCATCCGTCCGCCCATCCACCCTCCCGCCCCGTGATGGCCCCCACTGCTTCATGTGTTCGCCGTCGCTCTTCGCTGTTCCCGTCTGCAAGAGCCAAACTTGCAGCCTGAGCCATGGCCCGGTGGGGAGTTCGCACTCTGTCGGGGTCAGGCTTGAAGGGGATGGGGTTACCCCTCAGTCCCGGTGTGCACAGGGAGGAAAATCCCCTGCACATGCTCCCCTTGCGTGTCTGGGGCCAGGAGAGATAGGCAGACACCCCACACACCCCGTCGTGCCACACCACCCTGGGACAGACGCTCTCTGGTCGCGCTTGAGCTGGGGCAGTGGGAGCAGGGGACAACACGGCCAGGGCTGATACCACCCAAGGCAATTTACAGCCGTGTTGGCTGCCTGAAAGGGGGCCAAATCCTTCAAAAGCAGAGCTCAGGAGAATGCAGAAGCTGTCCCAGCATGGGCAAGGCCAGGCACGGGGCAGGGTGCCCTGCACCAGGTACTTGGCGGCGGGGGAGCACAGAGCATCCTCCCCACAGCCCTTCGGAGGAAACCCCTGCATCCCACTTGCTCAGAGCTGCCACAGTTGTTGAGTCAGGTGAGTACCTTGCTCAGCATTAAACACTCAGCGTCTGTCAACAGACCCCCTACAGTGGCCATGACTGTTTCCCCATTTAAATGCTGAACAACCGCTAAAACCTGCCTGTGGTAATCACAGATGCTGACTCTTGCAGCGGGGTTATTCGCTGTTCCATGTGCTCATGGCCAAAGGACTGATGCGTGACCGCAGCCCTCCCCTGCCCTCAGCAATCACCCCAGGAAAGGCATGGGAGGAAGGACAGGCATCCCGCCCTGTTGACTATTCATCCCTTGAACGAAGCCCACCCCAGGCTTGCTCAGTGGGCTTGGGAAGGAGGGGAGTGTCTCACACCCTCCATCCCACCCTGGATCCCAGTGTGCTCCCTAGAGATGCTGGACCCCATGCTGGAGCATCCCACAGGGCTGTCAGCAGCTTCCTACGTGCTGGAGTGAGGGGGGCTCCCTGCCTGTCTCACAGTGCATGGTGGCAACAATTCCCCATTCAGAGCGGATGAGGGTTGTGCTGCAGGGATGTGTCTGCACCACTCATCACCAGGACCTGGGAACAGCTCAGGATAGCAGGTCCCTCCAGGCTTTTTGCTCTGCCTGCCTGGGAAGCCGTCTACCAGAGACAGCGCCGGAGAGATCCTGTCATCAGTGGTATCATGGGATGGGCTTCCAGAGCGGCCCAGGCAGTGACACAGCCGTGGCTTGGGCGGGGGGGGGGGGGGGGGTAATCCAGCAGTTCCCAAGGCATCTGACAGAGGCTGAGTGGTGCTGTCAGGCCAAGGGTGATGCCATGATGGGATCTCCCACCTGCAGCTGCTGGGAGAGCTGATGTTCTGCCAGCTACTGCATTGCTGCTCCAACCCCATGATCTCCTTGTGCTCAAAGGGCTTGTCACAGCTCAGTGCTGGATCCCTCGACTCTTTGTCACCCAATGCCCAAGCGGAGCCAGGCATGCCAGAGGGACACCATCCACACTGCCACAACCTCAGTCCCAAGCTCTGGAAATGAACCTCTGGGGAAGCAGAAGCCAGCTTTGGCCTTGCAGTCGTAAGTGATACCCGCTCCGTGTGATGCTCTAATGCAAGGGGATAACCTTGCAGACCTCCAACACAATCCCAGGACCATGGGTCCTCCAAGCTTTGCAAAGGTGACCAGGGCTACCAGATAGTTCACCTCCCCACAGCTTTTGGCTTTGCAGCCCAGAGAAGCTGCAGTGGTTGTGCATTGCTTGAGTGTGAAGGGGCTTTGCAGGAGCAAGGACACAGTGACACCAGACTAGTGCTCCCCAAATCCCTCCCAGGTAATAGGAGGCCTCTCAGATACAGTCAGCTCTGGGGAGAGAGGATGGCATGTAGTGGGGTCCCTGCACACAGCGGTGAGTGCAGCAAGGTGCTGAGCCTTGGTGGAGGACTGTGGTGACTCAGTGAGAGCTGCACGTTGTAGTGCAGAGCACGCACGCTGGGCAGATGGTTCCACTGGACACTTGGTTTTGTGGTCAGGATGTGCCTCGTGTGGATAATGGGTGCCTGTGCCTGGAGCCTGAGCACTGTCAGTGTGCAAGCTGGTACAGGTATGAGCGCTTACTAAGAAGCCTGGGATGCTCCTGTCTGGAAACGTGGATCCTTTCCATACCAGGATCCAGCCATGGACACAGTCACAGGGTATTGCAGGAACCACAAACAGAGATGGGGAGGATATTTATAGACGCTGCAGGGAAAGGAAAGCACAGCTCAGACAGTGAGGATCAGTGAAGGAGGGGAGCCAAGCCTCTCTATACCCCCTTTTAGCACGGCCCAGGTCATTGTGCATTTACCAAGCAGACCTCCTCACTAACTCAGCAGCTCAGACCTAGGAGGCTGTTGCCCTTTTCACCCAGCTTTGCACCCAGGATCGCTCATCACAGCCTTGCAAAGAGTAAATCTGTGCCTGGGCTAGCAGGGAAGAAAGCTCTGCTTGCCCCCTGTGTCCCGGCTGCTCCTGGGCCAGGAAAGCAATGTCCAGGCATTTCTATTCTCCTGTAGTATTTGCAGGGCCAGGTGCCCCTGGGTCAGGGCTGGTGGCAGTCATTAAGGGAATGTCACCATCTCCAGGACACCCCTCTAATCCCTGCAGAGAAGGGGGTGCCCAGGGCAGGGAGCAAAGCCATGCTGCAAGTCACGGTAACCCCCAATGCCTGTCCATCCATCTGCTCCCTGCTGTACATCCCTTTCCCAGAAGGAGGGGTGCAGAGAGATGATGGGGTATGGATGCTGTCTTCCAAGCCCAATGTGCATCCCTGTCCCGTTCACAAGGTGTCTGTGGGAAGATGAAGATGAAGATGGATGATGATGAGGATGAGTATGGGGATGAGGATGAGCTGAGTATGTTCCCAAGCACAGGCAATGCTGCAAAGAGGTCTAGAATCCTCCTGGCAAAGCAGTGTCCCTCTGTAGGTGGGGGACAGGGGTCCTGGGGTTGCTCCCCCACACAGACAGCCATGCACAATACGCCCTCCATCTCTTGCGCAGACAACAGCCCTGAATCCAAGGACCTTTTAAAACTGTGATTAAACAAGTCAGGCATCTGTTGGTTTCCTGCCATGCCCTGGGCTCCCCAGCAGAGCTCTGGGGGTTGCAGGGTAGGATGGGAGTCGTGGACCCATTCAGGGGTGCATCCTCCTCTGCACTTCCACATGGCTGTGGCATCCACCAGCAAAACTTGCATTTGGTGCCCCAGCCTGACCTGTTGGTAGTAATTCTGGAGTGAACTCCAGTGTACCCCATGTAACACTGCAAGTGAATGCCCCCTTGAACCAGAATCTAATATATGACCATGCCAGCAAGTTATCTACACCAATGTAACAGTTTATCTGGAGCAACACAGGTACAGCATCGGAATTCCTCATGCTGCATCAGTGCCAGCGGGGAGGGTGAGCCCTTGGCATCAGTTGTGACGAGGTAGGACTGTGTGAGGCTCTTGGCCAGCCAAGCAATCAGCACTCGATGAATTCAGGTCAAGGCTGGGAGGCCTGGCATGCCTCTCCTCCTTGTCATTATCAGAAATGCTGTGTATTAATATCCTTTATATTAAAAAAATAATCTTATCATAATTTTTCCTTGTTGGAGGAGATGGTTTGGAATTGGAATTGAGACAAACACAAACCAGAAGCACCGGCTGCAGAAGGGGAGAGTTTAAGAAAGGCCTTTTGGTAATACCCATCGTTCCCTTATCAGTGAGGATATTAAACGTATTGAAATGCTAAGCAGCTCTTTAATGGCTGTCTCTGATTTTCATTAAACAAGCAGGGGATGAGCAGGAGGGAAGGGATGCAGCACTGTTCTCTCTCTAAGAAATTCTGATTGCTGGGTATTAACGGCATTAATGTTCTTTTATCCAAGAGCACCGAGGTTGTGCTTGCCTTCTCGCCTATTTTCTGCCTTGCTGAAGTGGAACTAAGTCTCTGCTCCCTAAGGTGGGTGCACAGTTGCAATGAAACTGTTAGGGACCACAGCTGCATATAAAGCAAGAGTCTCCAGGGACCACTTTTTTGGTACCAGCATCTCCAAGCCCCACCATGTCCATGCTGCCATAAGGAGATACCAGCTCATGCCTTGACAGGGCAGTCTGGACCTGATTAGAAGGGGGAATGGGCAGTCAGAAGAAGTTTAGATTAAGTGAAATCATCACAATAGCCCCAGGCCTAGACTGGAAGCAACACCTGCATGGCTGGCAATGGTGCAGCCCTTATCCCGAGGGATGGTGAGGGATGGGCTGCCCCTTTGCAATGGGTATGGCAGTAAGACCTGGTGATCCCCAGGCATCTCCAGGCATGGAGAATAATGCTTCCTGTGCCCTGTCTGAAGTGAGGTCTGGGGCACATCTCAACCTCCCTCTGCATCCAGTGCTGTAATGACCTCAGGAACCATCCATCCGCTTCCCAAATGGGGACATTGCTATGGGGAGCATTGGAGGAAAGCTGCCATAGCAAGCAGTACCACAGGATGAGCCCGCAGCAGGGCTGGGGCCACAGCAGAGGCTTTGGGGTGCTCTGAAGAGGGTGTCAAGCCTGTCTGCAGTGCTGAAACCTTGCATGAGCTTCAGCCCACTATAGCAGCTCTGACACCCACAGAGGCCGGGACAGCCTCTGGCTTCCTCTTCAGACAGCCCAAGCAATGATGCTTTGCTGGCTGAAGAAGCAGAGATGCCTCACAGTCAAGTTCAAGCACTTCAAAGACACATCAGGAAACAGAACCCATGAATCGGGCACTAAAATGGTGTGAGAGCCAAAAATACACTTCGCAGCTCCTTTGCCTTCCAGTTTCTAACCTTGGCATGCATGTGGCTCCGTTCTGTGCAGTCACAGAGGCCAAAGGCTTTGCTGTCATAACCATACGCCTCCAGGAGCTAGGCTGCCCGTAGTTTGTGTGTCAGGAGGAGCTGAGGAAGGCAGCCAAGCTTCATCCAGCACGTACGCGTTTGGGAAAGAAAGGGGGACAGGGACAGCCACAGTTATCTTCAGCTCTCTCAGGAAAGGCTGGTACAAACAAAGAGAAATCAGTTGGAGCTAATAAAAGAGGGGCTGCCAATAGCCCAGGCAGCACTGTGTGGACATAACCCCAATCTCCAGGGCACAGCAGCTCTGATATTGCTGAGGGAATGGCTTTTGTGGGCTGAGCAGGTGGTTTGAAATGCTCAGACTTCAGGAGTACCGAGGGTCCCTGCAGGACAGCCGAGCCTGCAGCCCGGTCCACTGCCCTCCGCTGTCCTGCTCTAGGACATCCCTCCCATTTCTTGAACCCAGCTTGTGCTTCTTTCCTCCCAGTTTACGTCTTCTTCGGTCCGCTCTGTCCCTGCTCTTTCCTTTCTTGTGCCTGGTTTGTCCTCTCCTGTCTCCAGGGCTTTACTCCACATGGACAGCTTTGTGTCTGCCAGATGGTGGTGGCACCTCAGTCCCCATTCCCTGCCACCCAGGGCCACCTCCTCTGTTTGCACAGCCGACCATCACTTTGCTCCCTGATACCAGCTTCACCTTTACACTCCCTGCACCACCGGGCTTCTCCAGTAGCCATGAGTTGAGTGCTGTTCAAGGCATCCAAACCCCATTAGTTGTGCTGTGTGACACCAATGCTCCGTAGGATCAAAGGGGGCACTTCCATGGTTGTTTTTTCTTGGGGTTCCTGGACTAAAAGTCAAGCCTGCTTCCGGACACTGGCAGTGAGATGGAAAGTAAAGCAGAACAACCCACATCAGCCACCTCCAGAGTCCTGCAGCCTGCCTTGGAAGCACATTACAGCAAGTGCTAACACCCTCCAGCATCCCCAGCTTCTGCTATCCCAAACCACTGCTGTTAACAGCGTAGCCACAAGACAGGCAGGAAATACCTCCAGCCCCAACTCAGGCATCCTTTACCCTGCTGACAAAATGCACCAGTACCTGCATGAACTGTTGGCTTTATTTCAAGCGCATTGTTTCTGCTGGAAGTGGAAATCTCAGAGAGACTTAATTATAGAGCTGGGCAGACACGGGTGTAATCCTTTTGAAAGCTTACAATGAGGCACTTTCCAAAATTAATTTTGACGCTGCAAAAATAACCAAACCAAGCTCCATTTAAAATGAGCTGAGTGATTGGGGAACAATAGCGAAACAAACTGGAACACCCACAGCCACTTCAGAGCTCATCCAGGGCTGCCTCTCAACAGAGAAGGGCACCCCTCAGGCACGACCTGCCAGCACGTTGGCTCCCCGCGTACCTCGGGGTGATGCTTTCCGAAGCTGGGCTCTCCCTTTGTCATTTATCACCCTAGGAAATTTGGGAACAGGCCACCAGCATGCGAGGGTGGGGCTGGTAATGACAAAGGAAGGTCCTAAGCCAAAATCTTCTCCTCTAGTTTTGGTTGCACATCCCCAGGTCCCCACTCGAAGTTCAGGTTTAGCGTTTGCTTTTTCTGCTTATGAAGTCCAGCTGCATCAGGGGCCGTGCCACCAGGTGGGACTATCCATGACCCAGCATAGGTCTCTGTGTATGCAGTTTGGAGCGTACTTCCCTGCCCAGGAGCCGTGTTCATTTGTGTGGGGTGTTGGATTTAGGACTCTTTAGGAAGAACTGGAGCTACCCACCCAACCCTGTTATACAAAGTAATAAAGAACGTGTTTACCTTGGGTAACCTTGTAGAATTGTTCTTCAAACAACCACCTCTCCACCTTATTTCACTGAGATTTAACTCCCTGTGCGGTGTGAGAGGTCAGAGAAAAGCCCCTCATTAGCTCAAGGGTCAGCAGAAGATGAACAAACAAACTGAAGTTTTGTTTAAGCCCGTGTATTTAATTAATGCTGTCTCAGGAGTTAATTAACTGATTCACTTGGAAATTGTCCGGAGTATAATCTATGTCTTGGGGGTAGGTGGTGAAGGGTCAGGGAGGACATGGTATGTATTGCACATGGAGAGAAGGACTCAGATGTTGACAAAACCCAACCTTTGATCGGGAGCTGAAGCATCACTGCAGGAAGGACCATGGCCAGAGGCAAAGGAGAAGCCGCAGCTCTCTTCCAGAGCATCACTTGCTCAGGGTCAGCAGAAGGTTGTTTACTGCTTCCAAAGGTCTGTGCAAGCAAGTCCAAGCTACACTCCAAGAGGAGGAAGGAGCTGTTTAACACAGTCTCTGTGGTTTAGAGAAGCTGAGGCTGGCTCTGGCTGCCTCTTTACACCTAAACCAGGAACGGTGCTGCTGTGTCATCTTACAGCTGCAGGTTCAGATCTCAGTTTTGCCCCTGGATAGTCCTCAAGGGCTTGATCAAAATGTGCTATGCTGCTGCCTACTCACCTGAAGGCAGTGGCATCGGCAGCAAGTCAGGAGCAAGAGGTTGGTTTGCCAGATTAATGTTTCCCCATGCCACGTTTTCGAACAGCTTGAGATTTACTTAGCCTCCAGCATGGGTGAAGTTTATTTTGCCTTCGGTTTGGGGAATTTGGGTTAAACAGAAGTCAAGCTTCAGAAGTTTTAAGACATACAGGTTTTCCCATTCTGTCCTTGGAAACCATCTCTCCATAAGGAAAAGTAAGAAGAGCCCCAGGCGGAGCTGATTTAATCACTCCAGCTTCCCCATGGGTTGTTCTGCTCTCCACTGTCCCATCCTGAGGGCACTGCAGCAAAGCTCATCACTCACAGCTAGCAGCCCCTGCATGGGTTCTGTTGTGTTGCCTGAGGTCCCACGGGACACCTGGCAAGACACTCTCCAAGGCTGAGTACAAGGCAAGACTCTGGCTCCTGCTTGGGCATCTCAGCCCACCAAGGTCCATATCCTCTTCCCCAAGCTATCTTTAGAAATACTCCTCAACAAAGCTGGTCATTCTCCTTCATAACAGTGTGGCTGGAATCTCGAGGTGTCCTAAGGGAGTATTTAGGCATTCAGCAACCTCTGAGGGCATCTCTGCTGCTAGTTGCACTTGTTCTAACAACGACATGTAGTGAGGGTCTCTCATCCCAGCATAGCCACTGGAAGCTTTACAGTAGACTCCATGTCCCTTGTTCCTCTCATGTGGCCATGCAGGAGGACTTTCGCTAACATCTTACACTCCACTTGTATCCAGGGACACTTGACTGGGTGATGATGTGAGCAGAAATAGGTTCTTATCTGGTCGGTGGCCGCAGGTAGCAGAAAGAAGTCTCTTCACCACTATCAGAGACATCTTCTTTTGTAGAGATACTTTCTGGCTTGCTCTTCAATATACGCATTCAAAGCAACAAGTTGCCTCTGCCTGGAAATTTAAAGTCCATTTGCCTTCTGCTGCAGCACTGTCCTTTACTCCTTTGAAGAAATCACCTGAGCTAATAGCACGGGCACTTTCTTCTTTATCCTTCCTGCGCATCTGCTGGTGCCTGCAGACTCCTGCATTTGCTGCCTCTCCCCAGTAAGGGCGCTTTGCTTTCATTGCTTATCAGAGCGCACGCAGCATCCAGGTGATGCGCTGGCTTCATTCCTGCCCTCAGATCTGCTCTCATCTCTGCCGCGGGTCGCTCTGGTGGTGTCAAGTGTTTTCAACCGTGTCTGTGAAGGCTGCGCGCTGCTCACCCTTCAAAGTTGTCACTCTGGACAGGGTGACTTCTGCTGCCTGGCAAATTCTAATTGCAGTGCCTGGAGTCAGCTCTGCAACCAGACCTCTCTCGCTGCCTCTGCCTCTGTTTCCTGTTCTACAGCCACACATCAGTCGCTCGCCCTTCTGAGGTTTCTCTTTATTTCAGTCCTCTCTGATTTAACTGTGTCTTTTATAGGTCCCATTTTTTTTTCCATGGTGTTCCCGCATGCCTCTTATTTCTGTGCCACGCGCCCATAATTAACGTCCTCAGCCTCAGTCAACTGAAAACTATCAGAGAAATCAAATGCTTCAGAAGCAGCAAGTGTCAAAAATAAGGCTACCGCCTTCATATCTTCCTTTTCACTGCGACCTGTTGCTCACAGTGGATGTGAGGAAAACTGCTTGAAGATCCCTCATCACACCAAGGAAGTCCAGCTCCAGAGGAGCTCCAGCATCTTTCCATGGGCAAGTCTGCACCTCAGGAGCAGGTCAAGAGGAGAAACACTCCCGTTGTACAGCAGCACTCAACCTCAGTATGGGGCAGAAGCACCACAGCTCCCTCTTCCCAAGAGGATTAGACCCCACCTTTTGCCTCTCCAGATGTGCCCCAACCTTTGGCAAGAAGGTGTTTCTCCCAGGGTGCATGGGAGAACCGGCTTTTCCCAAGCCCCACAAGACTCCAGTCTGTCTCAGCGCTGTATCAGGTGCCATGGACTGGGAAGACGGGTTGTTCCACAAGGGATGGGTTTGTGGTGCCAAAATCCCACTAAAGATGTTGTCTACGTGGCTGAGACACTTCAAAGCAAAGTGTGATCAGCTGTAAGCAGCCAAGTAAAGATTACATCTCCCTGCTTGTTTGGGAAGCTCAGTCTCTCACAGCAGAGCATCCATAGGCCGAGGATTTCCAGACCATTTTTCTCCTTTACCCAGAAGAAAATGCTGCTGCTCCAGAAGATACTAAATAAAAGGGTACGTTAAGCGCACCAAAGAGGAAGGAACAGAACAGAGAGGACAGCACTGCCTTTGCACAGCAGATGGAGACCTGTCTCCTGTTCTCTCCTCTCTCGCAGGTTTGCGTCTCAAGTCTTGCCTTGTCTTAAAGCCCAGGCAGGCAGACGTCCTGGCCAGGCTGTCATCTCTCAGGTTCTTTCACACGCACGTTGAATGGAATGACCTTGCGCTGCCCTTCAGGCAAGGTCTGACCCATGGGGTTGGAAAATCATCCCATATGCTCCCAAAGGCTTTGCAGGTACTTTACCTGCAGCAGAAGAGAGGAGCTGAGAACAACCCACATTCAGGGGTGGTAGATGTCCTAAAGACTGGGCTCCAGCTTGGCACAGGGGCATTGCGCCAGGATCTCCCACACGGGACAGCCTGAATGGCCATGCTTGAGGACATAGGTCCTAAACCTAAGCAAGAACAATTCTCGTGTCTAAATCATTTAGTGAATGCGGATAAGATGTACACATCATCAAGGAAAAGGCTCAGTAATCAATGGGAGAAGTCAAGGACTGGGCCAGGAATGATCTGCATATGCCTGATGGATCCACTAATCACATCTCTTTCCCTCCAGCAGAGCTGATGCCAGCATCCCCCACTTCCATTATCATCCTGGGGCAGCATAAGGGCACTGCAGTGGGTGTGAGGGAACAGCAGCAGTAAGCAAACAGCTTTAGACTGAAGTCAGAATTATGATTTGGAATCACTATGAATATCCCTGTAGCTCTGGGATTATCCTCAGCCTGTCCCACTTTGGCACAAATCCGTTGACCTTCCCACAAAGGCATTTGCTGCTGCAATAGGCGGTGGGGAGCACAAACAGGGGCTGCTGAGGCTCTTTGGAGACACCCCCCAAGCTTTTCTGAGCCCCCAGGAAAGAAGAACAGAAGCCCCATGGCTCACAGCAAAGTGTTTCCAGAACCCTGAGGTCCCTGGTGAGCAGAGGAGGTGATGCTGGGAAGAGAAAGCAGCGCACCAGGCAGGCTGGCATTGCTGAGGGTTTGCTTGGGGTCATAGAATCACAGAATGGTTTGGGCTGGAAAGGACCTTAAGATCATCCGATGCCAACCCCCCTGCCACGGGTGCTGAGCTCGGATCACAGCACCCCCATGAACTCAGCAAGGAGGCCCAAGTGGAATGCAGACAAGTGTCTCAAGCACGGCAGTGAGATGCCCCCTTCCCCTGAAACAAGCTGTCAGACCTCCACTGGAGAGAGTTGTCAAAGGCAGCAGGCTCCGATGGTGGGTTGGGGCAGCAAAGCCCCCCAGGGATGGCTTGATGGACAGCACTGGTGTGGATGCTGTGGGCAGACCTCCAGGGTGTGAGGCTGCCCTTGCCTGGGGAATGCCTGCCCAGGGCTGTCAGCAGCGCATCAAGCCAGAGCGTGGTCCGGGGGCGATGCCAACAGCTCTGTCTGGACATGCCTGCACTCACTGATGCACGAGTTCCGTCTGGTCCTGCAGAGGGGATGAAGCTGCCTTGCACAGAGGATGCTCCCAACCCCATCTGTGGTGCAATGGCAGCTGCACCCGCTTGCCCTCTCACTTCCTCCATCTCCTCACACATGTGCTGAAGGTCCAGCTCAGCATCACACACCCATGGCTTTGCCCTGGGGTGTTGCTGGCTGCCCACTCTGGGGCAGCCCAGGAGGTGGGAGGTCCTCAAGGGATGCTCCCTCAAAGATGACAGGTCTCCAGCTCATGTTTGGAAGTTATCCCTTGTATTCTTTGCTGCTTCAGCAGCAACAAAGATAATTACAAGCAATAATTTATGCATTACCAGTTAACCCATTTAGTCTGTCTAAGTCTGCTTCCCCCTAAAAGATAGGGACGGGGAGCAGAATGAAACCCATAATCCAAGGGAAAATGGTTAGTGACCCACTACTTCGACACACACAGATCTATGGGCCTGAATAGGATCCAGCCATGAGTCCTAAGGGAGCTGGCAGAGGGCTTTCTAAGCCACTTCCCATCATTTAGTCCTCACTAACTGGAGAGGTCCCAGTTGACTGGAGATTAGCAGATATGATGCCCGTTACAAGAAGGGCTGGAAGGAGGACCTGGGGAATTACACTTAAACCACAACAGGCCTCTCAGCTTGACCTCAGTACCAAGGAAATGTTATGGAGCAGATCATGCTGAATGCCATCGTGTAGCAGGTATAGGACAACCCAGGGATCAGGGCCAGTCAGCATGGGTTTACGAAAGGTAGGACCTGCTTGACTGACCTGATCTTCTATGACGAGGTGACACGTTCAGTGGATGAGGGAATGGCTGTGGATGTTGCTTACCTAGGCTCCAGTAAAGCCTTTGACACCAATTCCCACAGCATGCTCCTGGAGAAACTCATGGTTTGGACGAGTGTACTGTTTGATGGGTAAAAATCTGGATGGCTGGGCCCAAAGACGGGTGATGAAAGGAGTGAGAATCCAGTTGGCAGTGGTGTTCCCCAGGGCTCAGGACTGGGGTTGGTTCTGTTTAATATACTGATGACCTGGAGGAGGGGATCGAGTGCATCCTCAGTGAGTTTGCAGAGGACACCGAGTTGGGTGGGAGTGGTGATCTGCTGGAGGGCAGGAGGCTCTGCAGCGGGATCTGGACAGGCTGGATCGATGGGCTGTGGCCAATGGGATGAGGTTCAAGAAGGCAAAGTGCAAATCCTGCACTTCTGGGGACCCTGTGCCAGTGCCTCAGTACCCTCACAGGGAAGAACTTGTGCCTAGAAGCTCCTCTCAGTCTCCCCTCTGGCAGGTGAAAGCCATTTCCCTTGTTCTGTCCCTGCAGGTCCGTGTCCAAAGTTTCTCTCCAGGAACATGGGGTCACTCCAGAGCAGTGATGCCTGGGGGCAATGCCAAGACTCCATCCCTGAGTAAATGCTCCATCGCTGGTGGTGTTCAAGGCCAGGCTGGACAGAGCCTTGGGTGACATGGTGTAGTGGGAGGTGCCCCTGTCCATGGCAGGGGGGTTGGAACTGGATGACCTTAAGGTCCTTTCCAACCCTATTCTATGATTTCATGACTCCCTTCTCCCCCTCATCCGCCTGCCAAAGGATGAGGCTGCAGGCAGCGGGAATGGCGACTGGATGCAGCAGAGCTTCAGGGGGGGGGATGAGGGATGAGGGCAAGTGCCTGTGCAGGCAGCCCGCAGCTTCGAGTGAGGCCACTGCAGTGCAGCCTGGCCCGGGGCACGCTGCACACTGCTGCTCACGACTGCCGGGCCTCCCGCTGGGCACCAATCTTCATCTCTTTGAAATGCACATTAAAATACATGAGCCACACTCTCTGGCCAGGGCTCCCAGCACTGGATAATTGCTTCTTAAGTGCTTTCTAAATGCAAACTGAATGTCATTCTTACCACCACTGCCACCTCCCCTGCACCCAGCCTTTGATCTTCTATGTGTCATGACAATATTGCAATTACCCCGTCAGTGTCGGGATGTGCAAGCATTCCTGGATGAAAAGTACAGGGATGCACTGGACTGTGGAGTGCTGCCCTCCCAGTACACACATATGAAGGGCCAGCAAGAGCCCTTCAAGCCATGTGCTGGCCAAGCCCCAGCCTGTTGGTGGATCCAGAAGAACACCTGGGAGTCACCAGAGAGGAGCTCCAAAGCCTAAAAGTCACTCAGTTCATCCCCAAACCAGCTTCTTTCTGACTTCTTAATTTGTGGATAATGCCGGGAGGAAGAAAGAAGGAAGAAAATAAACCTCTGTATTATTCTGGCTTAATCCCATAATGTTGGCTTAAAAGCAGTGTTTTCAGACATGGCAGAAAAGCTGAACTCTGATCCATCACAGCTTTGGAAGCAGCAGTCAATGAGGCTGCCCCACAGCTTGCCCTGAGCTCTCTATAGCATTGCTCCTCAGTACTGATGGAGGACCTTCCCCTGGGATCATCCACAGCCACTTGGCCCTGCTGCCGGGGCCCCAGCCAGGCCATGGGGCAGGGAAGATGCTTTGCAGTGAGGTGAGACAACAAGGCACTGTTGTTTAGCGGAGGGTGGCCAGGAGAACCTCAGTGGATGCAGTGAGAAGGAGCAGCCCTCAGATCTTCTCTGTACTTACCTGTTCCACCTCGTCCAAGCTGGGATGCCGAAGCTGGGGTCCAGCCAGGGACACCATTTAAATCATAGAATCGTAGAATCCCAGACTGGTTTGGGTTGGAAAGCACCTCAAGATCATCGACTTCCAGCCCCTGCCATGGGCAGGGACAGCTCACACCAGACTATGTCGCCCAAAGCCCTGTCCAGCCCGGCCTTGAACACTGCCAAATGGCACGGGAATGCTGTGCAAAGCCTTTCTATCCTGTGCCGTTTGACATGTCACACCAGCAGCACCAGGGAAAAGAGCCCAAAATGACGTGAATGAAGCTCTACAGGATTGCGTGTATGACATGCACCACGGCACTGTCCGCAGCATCACCATCCACTGTCGCTGTGTGGGTTCAGGGGTACGGGGAGGTGGAACGGCTCCCCCACCAGCCTGATACGAGCCCCCAGTATGCCCAGTGCGCCCAGCAGAGCAGCACCCTGGGTAGAGGCTCAGAGGCCTGGTGACTGGCTCCCCCCTGCAGGGGAAGGACAAAGCAACCACCCCATCCCACTGTGAAGCCCCTCGAGCCACACTGCTTTCTGACACTGGGGAAGGGTGACAGAAGAGGCATGCAAAAAGATGATATCAACACTGCTTTCCTTCCCTGTTCACTCTGGGTGGGTAACCCCCTTCTGAGCACTCCTGAATCCCACAGACAGATCCCTTGAACTCGGCCAGAAAGCAGTTTCTTGCATCCGTTTGCAAGAAGGGCTCCTTCAGATCCCCAGGCACCTCTTGCTTTGTCGAGGGTGACTGGTGGATATGTCTTCCCTATCCCATTCATTATTATCTTCCATCTCACCGTGTTCTCTCTCATTCACCCCCTCTCAAACTAAATAGCTCCTTTCTTCTCTCTTCTCATGTGGAAATCGTTCTCCACCCATTATCATTTTCATGATTTCACTTTCTGCAGTATCCCCTGTGATGAGACACTGGGACGCAGCAGTTCCCCGTGCATTTCTGCGCACGTGGAACATCTCCCTTCAGGATGGTGTGTCTTGTCTTAATGCATGTGGAAAAACTCATTTCCTCCTTTTTAGTGGTGATACCATCCCCTGGTGAGAGCTCATTGCTGCAGTTCCCAGACCCTGTGTCAATGCAGGGGCATTGGAAATGCATTGTGAGGGTCTTGCTCCCAGCTCCAGGTGATCCTCTTCTCAGCTGTTGCATTGCCCTCTTTAATTTCCCTTTTTCCATCCTCTCATGCCACCATGTGTCTGCATTGGTTTCCCCACCAGTTTGCTCCTCGGTACCAAGGCTCAGCGCAGAACCTCAGAGGCATTTCCACCATGGTGTGGTCCCGTCTCAGCCATCAGAGAGCTGCCGGCACCAAGCCAATAGCACTTCCATCAGGCCAGGCTGACGCTGCCTGGATCAGCCTCTCCTTTACACCCAAAAGGGCAGTGTTTGGACCCATCTCTGCTGCAGGGCAGCATCTCTCCCATCCAAGATACAGCCACAGCCAACCTCACCACTTGCAGAGTTAGCTGCTTGCAGAGCTGAACAGACACTGGGGCTGGCACATCCCTGATAAGGTTCTTTTTCACTCAGCAAAACAATGTCACACCTTATCTGACACAGATCTGGAGTGTTGCTCCAGTAGTTCTCCAAAGCAGTAATTTAACCCCCAGACACGTCAGTGTGAACTTGGGTAATTATATCCAGAGCTGCCTCCAGCTCTGTGATGTCTGAAGGTGTTACAGGTCCTCTGTCTCTGCAAGGTTAGTGGGATTAGATACATCATCCTCTCAGGAGATGGTGGCTCAGACCTGGAATATAAATCAGCCTCTTCTCCAGGCTGATATGTCACCCTTCTCACATGACCCTCAGAGCACGGTGCAATGCTTCGCACCACGTTTCCCCTGTGACAAATCAAAGCATTTGCAGTTGCAGCTGGTCGTTGGTGTCTTCCAGTTCATGGCCAAAGGATTATTGAGTGTGGACCCTGCACCGTGACCATGCATCACACCAAGCCTGACCAGCACCAGCAGCAGAGCCTGGTGGGGCTCATGGTGGCTTCCCCTGCCAATGCCCTACCATAGCAAAACTGAGCAACGGAAGCATAGGATTAACCCTTTCCACCCTATCCCTTTCTTGTAGAGCCAGGTCAGGTAACAAAGGGAACACTGTAAAGAGAAAGCACCAGCCTTGAGGACAGTGCAGGGAGATGCTCTGCCAGAACACTTACTGTGCTCAGGGAGAACTTGCACCTAAGAGCTCATCCCAATCTCCTCTCTGGCAGCTCAAAGCCATTCCCCTTGTCCTGCCCCTACAGGTCCTTGTCCAAAGCCCCTCTCCAGGTTTCTTGTAGTTTGTCCCCACCAGTCCCCCCATGCCTAAGCCTACAACATCATGGGCAAGTACCTGGCCTGGGCACAGCAGAGAATGTGGAGAAGGTGAACAGATGCATACCGTGACCCTTGGGGTGAGTGTAAGGGGCAGTGGCATCTGCAGTAGTGGTTGCCCTCTTGGCTGCCCAGCTCAGGGCCATGGGCAAAAGGAACACAGGGAAACATGCCCAGGTTGGAGGAAAGGAAGAGAGGACGAGCACGGGACCATGGTCAACATTTGCAGAGTGATCCCAGGAACCTCCCCAAATCCTGACATATCCCATAGCCACTGTCTGGTGGCAACCCATGCCGCTGGAGAGAAAACCCACTCATTCCCCAGACTACGGCAGAGGAATTGGAATTTCCCAGGGTCGAGGACAAAAGGATGGATGAGGAACCCCGAACATCAGCATTGTGCAGAGTGCCTGGGCACATTTCAGGTCTGATCTCTGCATGCCTAATAGAAAGAGATGCCTTCCCACACAGGCTGTTCCACTGCAGCAGGGACAAGCTCGAATGCACGCCAAGGGAGGCACACAGATGCCAGCATAATTAGCCACAAAATAGACTTTTCAGCATCACACAATGACAAAGGAAAACACAAAAAGGCCTGCGTGCTGATAATTCCTCAGCGCGCCTCGGTGACAAGGAACTGGGACAGGCCTGAGCTTCCACTGAGCCAGAGGAAAAGGTATATTTAAAAAGCAGATTATCTGGTTAAACAGAGGGCAGGGGGCTGAGCCGAGGGATAATGGGGGTGTCTGTGACAGCTTTATTAGGCAGCGCCTAACGTCGGAGCGATTTCATGGTGGGGCTCAGGGCAGTAGGATGACTTACAGGAGCCGTGGTCTCCACTGCAGAGCCTCAGCAGCACCGTCAGACCAGCTTAGACGGCCACTGACCCCAGCAAAGATGATGCAGGAGACAATGGATGCAGCAGGGATGCGTGCAGGGGGTTGCCAGCGTGCTCATACCCCTGGGGTACCGCCTCTACTGTCGGTACTGGCAGTCCTGGCCCCTGTAGCTCCTGGATACAGCCATTCCTTGCCTCACAGATGCCTTCCAGGATGCACTCACCTGCCTGCTCTCCGTGTCTTTTTGCAGGGTTTCCTCAACGGTTCTGTCTTGTTTCTTGTTGTGTCTTCTGCTCACATGGTACAAAGACCCCTGCAGAACTGCAGGGCATCCATGGAGCCGATCCCAGCCAAGGGTGGTCTTCATCACATCTCTAGCACCATCTGCATACAGAGAGATGCCACCTCCAGCTCTCAGGGTCCTACTAGCTGCTCTGGCAGTGTGTCTTGCTCTACACGAGCACCTTCTCACACTGACCCCTGCATCCCTTGGCTCCCAGAGATTTGGGAGTGCACAGATGGGAGCGTGCTCACGGAGCACATACTTTCCTTCTCCAGGCTATTGGAGAAGGAAAGGGGCCGGGACCTGGGGCCGGGACCTGGGGCCGGGACCCAGGGCTGGGACCCAGCCTGGCATCAGTGTGGGGTGGGGCCCTAGCAGGATACTCACCACTAAGAAACCTGAAGTAGGAGCATCCCATTCCCAGGCACAGGGTACCAGACAGCATGCATGAAACGCAGCTTTGCCAGCGTGACTCCTGGCCTAGGTCTCTGGGAACAGCTATAATCAGGAATGGGGGCACTTGAACCAGTCTCTAATCCCAGATTTTACATGAGCTGAACAGGTCCTGATCAGCTTGCTGGGGCTTACAGTGGGATTGACAGCTGCTCCCACGCCACCCGGATGCCCCAGCCAGCCGGAGCAGCCCTGAGCGGCTCCCAACATCCGGACCAGGGCTTTCCTGTGAGAGGAGGGCAAGCTTGGATGCTGGGACCGGTGCTTAAATGTGTCCGGCCACGGCTCTGTCCACAGGCATCAGACAGAGGATGCAAATCCAGGTCTCTGGGAACAAAAGGCTGCAGCGCCTCTGCCCCCAAAGCTGCCAGCTCAGCGTGAGAGGACTCCCCAAGGCGCAGGGGAGCCAGCGATGAAGCTGTCTCTGACAAGGGAGACTAAAGATGTAAGAAGGAGCATGAAATCCTGGGTGACAACCATAACAGGGGCAGCTCCAGACATGAGAGGGGGAGCAGGAGCTGCGCCGCATCCACCCGGGAGGCTCTGCCGCCTTTGTAGAGAGCGGTACGAGTGGTGATGGGGCGGAGAACCGGTGTGTGAGATGGAGACAGACCTGCTGCCTGGTGGTGCTGGTCCCATCTTTCACTGGCACCAAGGTAACACGTTGCCCCAGCCCTGGCCATGCCACAGCTTGCAGACACCATCGTCTGGAGCTCACCATCTATTGCTGCGGCCCCAATGGAATGGAATGGCAGCACGCAGGGCACAGGGTTGAAGGCAGACAGAGGAGCCCACAACCCGCCTGCTGTTTTTACCTGCTACAAGAGCTCATCTTCCCTGCGCTGCTGGCCTGGGCAGCCAACTCGGACAGAAGATGCGTGTCCATTTCCCTGTGACAGCGTTCTCTCTACCGTTATCAGTTTAACCCAGATTGCCTGAGCCCTTACATCGCTGTGCCAAACCCCCAGAGCTGCCGAGGGCGCTGCCCGTGCTGGCAGGGATGCTGCCCAGAGCCCCCATCATCCCCCATCTCCCAGCTCCACGTTTCCCCATTGTGTGGCTCTGCATAAGGGCGCCAGAATTTCGCCACCCTCTCTTTCAACTTTTCCCCTCTCTCTTTTCCCCCCCTCTGTAACAAATCAGTGAAAAGAGGGAAGAGAAGAGGCTCCAATGACAGATGGAGCTGGCGCTATCATCTCTCTTAACTGTCACCGAGAAAATCACACGGCAGCCACTGAAATTCAAATTAGAGTTTTGCTGAAGCTGCTAAAACTCATCAAAAGATATCTTTGAAGTCCACTGGCAGGCTGGTCATTTCTTTTAAATTAGTCCCTGTTGAAAATGAAATTGCAGGGAGTTGGTGTATTAGCATATTGGAGTGCGAGAGACAGCATAATACTGCCTTTCCAGGGAGCAGAGAGAGTTTGTTCCTGCACAAAGACCGCACTCAAACCAGGCTCTTATTGCATTAGGTTAAATGAATGAGTCATTTCAAAGCTCCCCATTAAGGGGGACGGGCTGGCACTTGGCGAAGAGATGGCAAAGGCAGGTCAGTGCTGTCCCTTCACTGGTGCCCTCAGAGCCAACCTCTGGCCGCAGCATCACAAGCCCATGTAAATGAGGCACTGCCTCGTTAGCAGAACCAGCTTGGTGACAGGGAAGAGGGTCCTCTCCAGTCCCAGTCCAGGGACCGGCAGTTTCCAGAGCTGATGTGATGTTCACAGCCCTCTGAGCGGGATGCAGGGCCAGGATCAGTCCCACATGAGCAGGTCTGGTCCCCTGAACGCTGGCTTTTTCCACGCTGTGCTTCCTTCCAGCACCTTCCGGACAGATTGGGCTCAGCCTTCTGCTGCCCCAGAGGTAGCTGAGCCCCAAGGAAGGGCCCCGGAGACCCCTGGACCATCCCTGGGAAGCTGCGTCAGAGCCAGCCGAATTCCAGGGCAGACCACTTCTGACCATTTGGCACTGGTCTGAAAGAGGAGGATCCAGGAGTAGATCCTCCTAAGCCAAACCCCACGTGCCTTCCATCTCAACTGTGCCTGTCTGAGATGAGCGCAGGCGTCATGGCCCCCATGGTCCTCATGAGCATGGTGGGACTAAGGGAAGCACACTGAGACACTGGAAACCAATGACTGGGCACAGTGGGGTGGTGAGCAGTGGCCCTGAGCTCAGCTGTAGCACCTCCCGTTAGTGACTATGTCTCAACACAGACAAACCTGGGTTGGCATCTTCCCCTCTCCCAAGAGGCTGAGCACAGCATTGCCCAGGAGGCAGCCAGCCACTGCTGACTCTTCCCCCAGCCCTGCCAGCCCAGGGCATCCAGCTCCCTCTGCCTGCCCTGAATGCCTAAGCAGAGGTTTCCCCATCAGCCCGACACCTTGGGTCGTCAGCTGCTTTCTGATAGAGCTGTTTCTTTCATTACCGAGCTCCCGTGATGGGATTTTGAGCGGCACCGAGTTCCACTCCTGCATCTTCCCGCATAACGTCTTAGAGCCAAGAGCTATCGGCTGCAGATTTCACACTGCCCTGAGACGGGCTGGGGGCAGGTCAGGGGCAGGAAGTGTGGCCGATTCCCCCCCGAGCTGCAGGAGAAGACCCCGGAGCATGTAACCTGCGATGTTTTCCTGGGTTAATGCAAATCGCACTGACACGGACGGAGAGAGGAGCTCCTGCCATGGCGAGCACACATAGCGCTTGCTGAGCAGAGGCTTTTGCTGCAGGTTTTGTCAGGTCGCTGCAGTCCACACTGTTAGCTGCTTACTGTGGATTTGCCCTGGATTTCTGACAAAGGGGCACAAAGAGGCTCAGATCCGATCTCACAAATACACCATCAGGATGCAGAGTGAAAAGCTTTGTCTCCACTCTCTTGGTTAGTTCGTGGCATTCAGCTGCATTTCCCAGGATTGGTTGGGTCCAACACCAAAACGGGACTCTGGGGGTCGTGCAGACTGTGCTGCATGCAGTCCACCACCCCAGTTTCCAAGGCAGGATCAGCAAGCAAGGAAGGCAGCACCGGGGTTATGAGAATGTATTTCTGCCATGGAAACCAAACTCCAGTGGGCAGGAGGAGGGCTTGAAGCAGCAAATGCAGTTTGCTGGGGGTCGCCATCCTCTGACTTGGAAGGAGAAGCAGTGCCCAGGGATCACTGGGCACCAGTTGCACCACTGTTGCTTTTGGCAAGCGGGTCTGCAAGCAGTGGCAGAAGGCAGCAGGATGGCCAGAAAGCCATGCCAGAAACCAATCCCTTGCAGCTCTGGGGGTTGATCTTTAGGGATGATCTTTAGGTCCTTTCAAACCCAAACCATTCCATGATTTTGTGATTCTCTCCCCAAGGTGATGCCAGAGGCAGAGGCGCTGCAGCTCCGATTACTTTGCTTTTCCTGCAGCAGCAGTGCCAGGGCAGCAGCATCCTGCCCTCCTGCCCCAACTGGGGCAGACGTCTCCATCACTCGCCCTGAGCACCAAAACCCACCAGGCATCAATAACAGCCGCTGCCAAACTCTTTATTGCTGCCCCTGTAGTGCTCGGCTCCCAGGACACCAGGCACAGGAGAGCAGGAGGCAGCACAGGAGCCCCTGTTCCCGTATCAAACACACAGAGGATTGCTCCTTTCATCTGCTCTGTGCAATGAGAGGAGCAGTCGGTGCTTCCTCCGATCCACCCCTGCCCCGCTGCCTCCTGCCCTAGCAAACCCTCCCTGGCCTGGCCACCCAGCCAGGGCGCTAATTGGAGATGGAGAGGATGGCAGGGACAGGAGAGCCCGGGCTCGGCGGGGCACAGCCACCGTCATCAGCTCTGCATTGCATCTGCCACTTCCTCTCCGGGAGAAAGGCTTTAAAATGTCATCGTTTTCTGCTTTAGTGACCCAAGAGTCAGTCAAGTGCTGAGCGGTCCTTCCGTTGCGAGCCCCAGCATGGGGAGCTTTCCAGCTCAGACCTTGCGTGTGGGCATTGCAGGAGCAAGATCATGTAATTCCAACCCCTGCCACGGGCAGGGACACCTTCCACTGGAGCAGTTGCTCCAAGCCCCTGTGTCCAGCCTGGCCTTGAACACTGCCAGGGATGGGGCAGCCACAGCTTCTCTGGGCACCCTGGGCCAGCGCCTCAGCACCCTCACAGGGAACAGCTTCTGCCTAAGAGCTCATCTCAGTCTCCCCTCTGGCAGTTAAAGCCATTCCCCTGTGCTGTCCCTCCATCCCTTGTCCAAAGCCCCTCTCCAGGTTTCCTGCAGCCCCTTCAGGCACTGGAGCTGCTCTCAGGTCTCCCCTTCAGGAGCCTTCTCTTCTCCAGGCTGCCCCAGCCCAGCTCTCTCAGCCTGGCTCCAGAGCAGAGCTGCTCCAGCCCTCGCAGCATCACCATGGCCTCCTCTGGACTCACTCAACAGCTCCATTGTCCCTCTTGCGCTGGGGCCCCAGAGCTGCCTCCGCCTTCCTCATGGTCTGGCTTTCTAGGCAGGAGCTGCTGAGTGCAGCCACAAGCCCTGGCCCTGCTGGGGATGGAGACCTTGGTGGCCCTTGGTGCCAGTGAACATGCGAGCAGACTGCTAATGGCAGAGGCTGCTCACAAGAGCACATCCCTCAAGCGGTGATGATACGGTGGCTGCTCTTTAGCAGCCCCTGGCAGGGAGCAGCAGCCGTCTCGGTGCTATGTGCCAGGCAGGCAGCCCCTCATCTGCAGGATGGGTTAGGGGACAGACTGACAGGGTACCCCCGCTGCCACCCCTACATACGAACGGCAGCTGTGCTGCACAGCTGCAGCAGGGAAATAGACGGGGGTGAGGCACAGGGACCAGGCCACACATCCCGTGCGCGCAGTTTAAACCCAGACATTGTGCGGCTCCTGCTGTGCTGGACGACAGTGTTGGCATCCATAGAGCCCCTCCAGTTCCAAGGCCCCACGGAGCATCAGGTGCTCCCTGGACACTGCGCAGCACAGTGGGACAACCCACAGCTGGGCCAGGGAGCAGCCCTGGGCACATGGCAGGGGGCTCATGGCATGATGCCACTAGCATCCATCCACACCAGTCATGTGCAATCCCACTGTCAGCAGGAGGCAGATGGAAACCAGGGTGTAGGCGTTGTGGTCAGAAGCAAGAAAAGGGTTTAGCTCAGCACCCTGGGTTTAAACTTAATCTGTCTTAATGCAGAGCTCAAACCAACAAACCAAAGCTACAGAGATGCACCCAAATGGACCAGGGATTGCTCCCAGAAAGTCCCATGTCCATCCCATTGCACAATGGATTTGGGTAACTCCAGCACTGGCTGCACTCTAGTCCTTCAAAAAGCCCTTTGGGATGGTATCACCTCTTCACAGCATCTGCTCTTTGTCTACACGCATCTCCCCTTGCAGCACCGGTGCTTGGTACCCAGCTCTTCTCCACACAAACCCCCTGCATGCCACTGAGATGTGCAGGTCCAGGGATGTGGCTTTTCCCTGCGGCGTGTGACCAGGGCCAGCGGCAGGGTCCTGAGGGACCACGCATGGCGAAGGGGAGCCCAAGCAGCCCAACAACGCTCCCATGGGCAAGATCTTCAAAGGGACCAAGGAAGAAAGGGAAGAGGGATAGCAACGTTTGTTAAGCAGATTAACTTTGTGCCAGAGCAGAAAGGCAGCTGCTGTGCCACAGCTGGAGCTGGGAGCCTGCCCTCAGCAACGCAGACCTTGCTGCTGTACAGCAGGTATCATTTGACCCTCACTATCTGGGTACCATGTCTCCCCCCGTCATTTCAAAGAGACAAAGAGAGGAGCCTTGTCTCTTCTTCCTGAAAGATAAATGCCTCCAGATTGTAGCCACTCGACAGGTCCACTGAAATTCATCAGTCCTGACTTGAAATGAAAGCTGTAATAAATCTCCCCGTTGAATAGGAGATCAAAGGCAGATCATTAGAGCTCTTGGATTACCCAGTGAGAGTGCACTTCCATCAGCTGCTGTGCTGCTGGTTCCCCCGTGTCCAGAACGACCCCTTCCACGGTGCAGCTTTGAATGTAAAGAAAAGGACAATTTCCCTCGGAGGAGGTGTGCGTTGGGCCCCTCTCTGCCCACCTCTTCCCTGACTGCTCTCACAGAGCTGCATGGCTCATGGCCACATCCTTGGCAACCACACTGGTACGAGCTGCTGCACAGCAGGGAAGGGGACATTGCTCAACCACAGAAGACCAAGCAGAAGAGATTGGTATTGGCCCAGTCCCCCGGGGAAGCTCTTCCCCACATTACAGACTTCCTGCATCTTTTTCCCAGAGAAGGAAAAACCTTCCCAGGCTCTGAGAACTATCCCAGCTTGGTTGCCCTCCTTTAACTAAGGACAGACCTGGAGCTGCAAGGTAGAACCCTGCAACACTTCAGTGGGACCAAGTGTCCACATCACCCCTGGCTCTGAGGAGATGGGCAGGTACGCTGTGTTCACTTTCCACTACACTCTATGGTGAGTCTCAATGCTAAGTTTGCTGATCTGTGCCTACCAGGGATCAGAAGCCGTCTCTCAGACCCAGTGGCTGGTAGGAGCCTATAATATGACCATGGTCTTCATGGGCTGCACAGGGAAAGCTTCTCCCCCTTTCCTAAATCTGTGTGGGCTAACCCATTCTCTCTTCTTGGACCAGGAGGTCAAACTCAGCCAGTCCCCATGGCTTCTTACCTCCTTCATTTCAACCTCAGCATCCATCTTCTCCATGACACATCCAAGTTGGCATCTGCTTGTGGGTGCCGGGGAAGGCTGCGTAGCAGGAGCAGAAGGTGAAGGAGGCTTTAAACTGCAGGTGGTGACATCCATAAAGCTGCTTGTCCACCTTTCCTGGCTCCTTGGTCCTGCTGGCAATGATCTCCCAGCCTAATGCTGATCTGGTGAGACAGTTGCCCCTGAGCCAGCTGGAGGGATGCTGGAGAGCAGATACCTCGGGGTCAAGCCTGATTCCCTAAATTACTTTATTTCTCTATCAGTGTAAGGCAAGCTGCTCTCTCCCAGTGCCCTGGCCTGTGGGCTGTCAGGTCTTCACCAGAACAAGGTGGCAAACAGCATCTGAACTCATTCCAACAGTGCCTGGGTTGCCGAGGAGGACATGTGAGGGACTGGTCCATGCTCCATGCAGAAGCCACACAGAGGAGCGAGGTTTATCTCTGCGCAAACCTTGCCACACATGGCAGAGTGAAATTCATTCCTGAAGAGATATTTCCCCCCGCTCTCCCCCCCGAGACCAGGTTTGCTGAGCTTAGCTCTGAAATGAGGGACCATAATAAGTCCATTAGCTTCAGAGGAGTTATCCTGGGCACACAGTTTGACCTGTGATCCCTCAGCTTACAAAGGGCTAAAAGCAGAGAGGACGGTGCAGTGGAAGGTACTGAGAGACCCTCTGCCACAGTGCACACAGGAAGACACGGCTGCGATGTGAAAATCAGTGCCGGGGTGAAAGCGAGGTCATGTGGGGCTTATTTCACCGTCTGAAACGCGTGGTCCTGGCAATGGAGCTTCTCATATTATAGCTGCCTTTCTGTGCTGCAGACTGGGGTACGGGGCACCTCACACTAAAGGGTGTCTGGAGGCACGGGGTGCCTGTGTCGGGGAGCGGTGCAGTTGGGTGCCTGATACCCTCAAGGTGTCCTCAGATCGGAGGGTCCGCTCCCCGCAGCACGGGGTGTCCTGAGGATGTGGGTGTTACAGCATCCCGAAAAGAGGCCCTTTGGCTCCGTTTTCGCTAGGAACAAGCCTGGCTGGATGCAGGGAAGGGTCTGCCGCTGGGAAGCAGGCAACAACAAGGGTCCCAGCGCTGTGGCTCTGACAATGAAGAACCGACCCTGCAATTTGTAGCTGAGCTCACAGCTCTGGAAGCCCATCTCATGGCTTTTGAAGCGCGAACCAGCACAGCACCCACCCCCCCACACACTCACTGCCGAGGAAAGCCCACAGCCCTTTGTGTCACCTCCATGGCAGGAGGTGTCCCGGACCCCCCGAGCAAAGCCCCACTCCTGCAGACGGAAGCTGCTGGGGAAGATCAAACGCAGCCCATTCCCCAGGCTCCCCCCCCGCCTCCTCCAGCTGCCCGGATAATCCCCTGGGCTGAAAGGGAACCTGAACCCTGAGTGGTTTCGAGCGATGGGAGGTGGAGCTGAGCCCCCCGAACCCTCTTTGTGCCGGGGTAATGGTCACGGTGCCTCACGTCCCCACTGCGCCCCGCGGCACAGGCTGGGAAGATGAGCCCCGGCGCTGTCAGCGCTCGGAGCATCCATCCAGCATAACCCAAACTCTGTGTTTAAGGTAAAAACCAAACCAAAACAAAAACCCCCAAAAGCAGCAAAAGCAGCACATGTCTTTGATCTCGAATAAAGCTTTTATCACAGAGCCTTCAGTCCCGGTGAGCAAAGGGGATTATCTTTCTCTCACACAAAAGTTCACCTCCCCATGCAGGTCACAGGAGGAAGATTTCACTGGAGGGGGAGGCGTCTTCTCCGGGGCATTCACCCCAAGCCCCGCAGGCAGCCGCTCCCAGGGAAAGCTCTTTATGAGCTCACCTACAGCCTCACATCAGCTGCAACGGGAGGAGAGGAAAAAGCCTCGGCAAGAACGAAGCGGGGGCGAACACCCTGACAATCACTGCCAGCCTCCTTCGGCAGGCCAGACCCCAGCCCAGCATCCCGCCAGCTATCCCACCTCCCCGCAAACAGCTGGGATTCAAAGAAGTCACTTGAGGCCATGTCCTGACCCAGACCCCAGCCAGGATGCAGCCGGAGCATGGGCTGAGATTAGCCTGGATAGGTCTGAATATGGCCTGGCCCTGGCTGAGGCTGCCCCCGTGGAGGGGCTCCTCACGCAGGGCAGGCTGGAGCCACAGGGTCATCCCTTTCCCCATTGATAGGTTAATGCAAAAGGAGCTCACTGCCCTGCACCGCGGGTAATTGCTTCCGTTATCAGGCTCCCTGCCTTCACCTCCCCTGCCAGCACATCAGGCAGGCAGTGCTGTGTAATGGGAGTTATCCCCTGATCCCAGGATCCAGCAGGAGCAGGAGGCAGCATCACCAGAGCCAATCCCAGGAGGGCATGCAGGCATGGCAGGGCTGCCAGAAGCTGCAGCACCCATCTCCGCGCTCCTGTAACAGTCGGGAGCTGCAGGGAGCAGAGCTCCATCCCTGCCATGACTGCAGCTAGGAAGGAAGGATGCAGGGAGGCCGCTTCCCCACTCTGGGGACATTAATCGAAGTGACAAATACGCCTTGACATCAATTACGTTGCTTTCTTGTTCAGCCAAGAAGTAATTAACTTAAGTGAAGCAATTAGGTAAACTTATCAAGTGAGGTTTGTAGTACCTTAAGCAAACAGCTAATTGGGCTGAGGGATAAAAGAGGAATGGGACAGCACCCACCTAAAGAGGATGTGGGGGGTCCCCAGGGGCTGAGGCTGCCACAGCCACCAGCTCAAGGGGCAGATGCTGCGGCAGGATCGTCTGGAGTGGAACATCCCCTCGGTACACCCAGAGCAGGTCACCCCCCTCGCTGTCCCTCCTGCTTGTCTCAGGACATAGGTGAGAGGAAAAGACACAGCCCCAGGGCGCTCGGAAGAGCAGAGGTAAGAAATAAAGCGATCGATGCGGAACCCCACCGTGTACTAGGGATTCAGACAAATGGGTCTCAAAGCGTTTGCTGATAACAGCAGGTGAGGCAGAGGATGGAGACTGATGCTCAGTGGTGCTGGATTCCTGCAGGACAGCAAAGACACGGCTGTGTCTCACTCCCAGCCTCCCGCACCAGAGGAGGAAGAGAAAGGGTTGGGATGCTCTGCTGGGACAGACAGTCACAGGGCAGTGTCCCACAGGGCGGTGGGACAGTGGCATGGAGAGAGGTGCTGGGCTTGGAGCCCCCATGGCCCAGAAACACTCCTGGAAGCCCCCTGCTCCCAGGGCCCATCACATTATAAAGAGACCTGGAACTGCAAAAGCTGCCTCGAGAAGAATGACCGAGGTCAGAGCAGTCCCCCATGCATCAGCCTCCTGCAACAAGTGGAGATGGACACTGTGCCCCAATGGCCAGCGCTGCTGCTGGGGGTGCATCCATGCCATGGTCTTGGCTGCGGTCACTTTCCAAAGACTCATTCCGATTTTCTTCTCCATGGTGCATCCAGCCCCTTATCCCACCTTTCAAGCCAATGAACTACTTCATTTTCAGGTTTAATTCCCATATTTCAGCAGAACCCAAGGCACGAGTCGCTTTTACAGCTCGCTAAAGGTGTCGAATCAAAACGCGATACTATAAATCATTAATGCACCCCCGTGTCGCAATGAGGCTGGAATATTTTAATCACTGGGTAATGAAGTCAATACTCACGAATCCCAGCTGTCATTAAAAGAGCTGCCTGCCTCCGTGCACGCAGCAGGAGAAGGAATTCTGCAAGCGGAATGCATTTGCCCGCTGGAAGGGCAGCCGGGAGTAGTGCAGCAGCAGTGGGACACAAGGGGATGGGTTTTGCATCCTCTGTGGCTCCTGCTGCTGTGGGAGCAGCACGGTTGCTAAAAGAATGAAGTCAAGCTTCACTGCTGCATGGTTCCTGGGTAGGAATAACGGTGACCTGAGCGCATTGTGGCTTGGGTGAGCGATGGGTTTTCAATGTGACCACCACCAGGCTGCTCGCCTGGGTACCACAAGAGGCATCTCCAGCCCCAGTGAGGACAAACTGGAGCATGCCCAGAGTGAGAATGTTCCATTTAGAGCTGGAGAGGCCCTGGAGATAAGGCCAGGTACCATCCTAGAGCTGGACTGACCCTGGAGACTGCAGCATAGCGAATATCAGCAAGGGCAGAGCTGGAAGCTGGGGAACAGAAAGCAAAAGGGCAAAGCTAAAACAGCTCTGCAAATGCTGGGACGTGCCTGCAGGCAGCAAGAGCCACTGTGTCCCCGGCACAGATGGAGCATGTGGCTTAGAGCCGCAGCAACAGTGCGGGGGGAGAACCACAGGGTCCCATCAGTAAGGTCGGCTCTGCCAGAGGAAAGGGGGATGGGAGTCAAACATCACTGAGGAAACACGGCTTCCCCAAAGAAAGGAAACCCTGGAAGGGCAGCATCAGCCTGGAGAACAGCCATAGCCAGCACAGAGGCTGGACACAAAGAGAAGCACCTGTAACCTGCCTGCCCCCAGTTAGGATGCTCAATGTGATGCACTGCTCAGGTGCAGCACGCAGAGGCACAGCAGGACATTGCGCCAGTACTCTTCTATGGGTGATCGTCAACAGGTCCCAACAGATGTGACTTCTGCTCCACTGTGTTTGAGGCCACGATGGGTTCAAACTTAAACAGGGGAGATTTAGGTTAGATACAAGGCAGAAGCTCTTCCCTGTGAGGGTGCTGAGGCGCTGGCCCAGGGTGCCCAGAGAAGCTGTGGCTGCCCCATCCCTGCAGTGTTCAAGGCCAGGTTGGACACGGGCTTGGAGCAAGCTGCTCCAGTGGAAGGTGTCCCCTGTCCGTGGCAGGGATTGGAGCTGGAGGAGCTTTAAGGTCCCTTCAACTCCAAACCAGGCTGGGATCCTGTGATTTTATTTGAGAGGTGAAGCATCCTGGAGTGTGTATGTCCAGTACCGGTCCCCTGAACTCAGGGTCCTGGACCAAGTCCTGCCAAATGACCCCTGAATTCGTTTCAACCTGGACAACATCCATAGGCTGTGCTGCACTGTGACGGTTTTGCCCTCCAGCAAGGAGGACCAAAACACTCATTTAAAAGCTGAGGGGGCTACAACAATGTTCCAAAAGGATTTTTTTTCCCCATCAGGCTGCTGCAGAAGTGCTTGCATGGGTGGCAAAGGATTTTCACCTCAGAATCCTAGAATCATAGAATAGTCAGGGTTGGAAAGGACCTTAAGATCATCCAGTTCCAACCCCCCTGCCACAGGCAGGGACACCTCACACTAAACTATGGCACTCAAGACTCCATCCAACCTGGCCCTGAACACCGCCAGCGATGGAGCATTCACAACTTCCCTGGGCAACCCTATTCCAGTGCCTCACCACCCTCACAGTAAAGAACTTCTTCCTGATATCCAATCTAAACTTCCCCTGTTTCAGTTTGAACCCGTTACCCCTTATCCTCTCACTACAGTCCCTAATGAAGAGTCCCTCCCCAGCATCCCTATAGCCCCCTTCAGATACTGGAAGGCTGCTCTGAGGTCGCTTCTGAAGTGAGGATACCGAGCGAGCCGGACCAGCATGGCAAATCCCATTTCCTCATCGATTTTCTTGAAGGATGCACTGGAGGAAGCTGGGTGTATGCATTCGTGTCAGCAAGGGATATTAGAGACTCATGCAGTGAGATTATAACCGACACCGAAGGTCGTTCTTTCCTAAACCCCTCGTTTCAGGCATTAACAACTTAAAAAATAATGGAACAGGATTCTTTGTGCTGGAGGTGTCTCCGGCTTCATCACAGATGAAGGTTTTTTGGGGAGAAAACCGAGATGAAATCTCCATGGACGTGCTCTGCATTATTTGAGCTTGGAAAAAAAGAAAAGCGAGGGGGAAGCGCTCCCTGGTAATTCTGCCATAATCCTCTTCCTCCATCATCCTGCCCAGCAACAGCTCTGTCCTGCCACTGCTCCTCCTATGAGACTGGGCACTGATGCAGCCACTGATGAGTAGAGCCAGGAGAGTGCAGATCAACCTGTTGATGAGCAGAGACCTGCCCCAAACAAGACCAGAGGATGGGGATGACTTCCCCCCCCCCTCCAGCCCTCATCACAAAGACCCCAAGGCAAACAATGTCTGCAGGTTAAACTGCCAGGCTCCAGCCCCCAAAGGCTTGTCTGGGGTCTCCAGTGCACCAGCATCATGTTTCCCCCTCCCAAGGCACTTCCCATCAGTCCCATGACACAGTGCACTGGTTTAGGGTGGTTTTGGCAGTGCTGGGGTAATGGTTGGACTTGATGATCTGAAAGGTCTTGTCCAACCTGGTTGATTCTATGATTCTCTGAGTGCACAAAGGGCCAGGGCAGCAGAGGAGCGCTTGGAAATCAGAGGGCTCTGGAGATTCCAGTGTCCGAGCCCTAAGGGCTCAGCAAATGTCTCCATGGGGCAGCCGACCCTACTGCTTCTGCTGCAGCCCATCATGAGCAAGGGGCTGCCCCCATCCCCCTGACCTGCAGCCACTCAGCCCAGCTTCGTTCAGGTTATTTCTGCTTCCCGTGTGGGAAACAGCTCAGCTCCTTCCACACTTAAACCAACAGCAGTTAATTCCCCCTCAAATCACAGGTCTGCAGCCCAGGGAAAGGGATTGTTCCCAACAGGACACCTCTCCCTGCAAGCACCAGGTCTGAGCACAGCCACAGCAATGGGCTTGTGACAAGGAAAGAAGGAAACTGTGTTCGATGGCTTTGCCAAGGTGAGCTGCAGCTCCCAGAGAGAAAGGGGAGCTCAGGGTCCCTGCAGACTGTGGAGCTTTGGCAGGGGGAAGCAGCCAGGCAGGCTGCACAGGAGCGCATGGATGAGCACAGGGACCCTGACCCCCCCTCAGGCAGCTCCGAGATGCTCAAAAGAATCTCCTGGGCATTGGCAGTTCTCTGCCAAGTGCTGAATCATCCTCCTGCAGTGCTTGCATTAGGCATGCAGGAGAGGTAGAGCCTTTTGCAGCGAGAAACAGGGAGGGGGGGACAGTTACCAACACATGAGCAGTGATGTTCTTTCTGTGCTACCTGCTCCACCGGCCCAAGGCTGAGCAAAGGTTGAGCAGAGAATGGCATCGCCTGTGCCTGTCCCACAGGGACACAGGCAAAGAGAGCCTGGACACAGAGCAGCGCTGAGGGTTTGATTCTTCATTCACTGTGAACCCCCAAAGCAAGTCCTCATCCTCCACCAGAGCTGTAGGCAGCCCCAGCCCCAACTGTGCAAAGCTCCTGGGATCCCACAGCGCATCACCTACCACAGGGTCCCATCAGCTGCATCACCAGTACTCTGAATGAGCCCATCAAGCGAACAGCAATGCCTCACCTCTAAAAAAGAAAAGCCCTCTGTAGCCACTGAGTAAAAGTGGTTTATTTGTTTAGGCTTTCAATAGAAGTTTGACAGTATCCTGCACTGGGGGATTGAAAATCTTGCAACCTACCCTGGTTACGCACAAGGACACCAGAACTTCTGTGTGTTTAATAGATCTACAGAGATGTGGCAGATAGCTGAGGATTATCTGGGTTAGTCGATGAGAGAGGCTGTAGGGAGCTGCAGAGGGAATTCACTGCTAACAGACCAGATTCGCTGCGAGCGAAACGTACTGTTGATAAATGGAAGTTCAGGCACGCCACAGGGATCATCTGACCTACTCCTGCGTATCACCCGATTCACTGTCATCTACACCATGCTGGAGAAAGCCCCGTGTGTCACTGGACAGCTCGATACCAACCGCTCAGAGTCAAAAGAAACAAGGTTTGCAGTGCAATGGGCTAAACCGATGGCATTATTATAGCATTAAGTATCAGCTGACAGGGCAGCCCTGCTCTAAATACTGCCTCAGCTGCAGCCTCTGAGCTGGAAGAAATGAATACAACACAAGTCAGATAAAGGGAACAACTCACGTGTTTGTAATTGTCATGGGGTCCTTCCATCCATCCCACCCATCTTCCACCCAGCTCAGAGCCCTCCTCGCGACTCCTGCAGGAGGCCAGAATGGGAGTTATTTACCAGCAACTGGAGACTTCCCAGATGGGCATCCACACGCAGCCCCTACAGACAGCAAAGCCCTGCATGGGGTTCATGGCAAGTGTACTTAGAGATGCACCATCTCCATGGAATGGGCCTTGCAGAAGGATGCTCTGAGTGATGACAGACCAGGTGAAGATGGTTAAGGGCTGGGGTGAACCTGCAGGGAGACCTTGTCCAGGTAAAGCACAGCAGAGTGCAGGGATGAAGGCAGCTGACAAGGACTGCAGCTCAACTCTTCCCTATCAAAGTGCTGGCCAAGGCAGCCAGCACCATGAAGCTGGTGGCATATGGCCTTGGCCTCCTTGGGCAGAGAAAGCCAGGTTCACATGTCAGGGAAAGCCATCATCATACCCGATGGCAGGTTCAGCACAGCTGGAGGGGCACAGATTATCTCCACAGGCAGTTTGAAACCTAAGGCAGGGCTCTGCTCACCTCATTACAGCCAAGAGGAGGAGAGCAACCTCCATCAGCGGCAGGCAGCCTCCAGTGGCTGAAGACCTGTGGGCTGAGATGATTTTGCATGGCATGTAACTAGATCTAATCTATCTGCACAGACCCATTTGTTGGCAGCTATTTTGTGCTCCAAGTGAGAATGCTTGCAGCAGACCCACCCTGGCCAGCCCTCCCCATCTGCAAGAGGCTCTGGGGCCAGTGGGAGAAGGTCTGGGAAGCACAAAGAAGAACACAAGCAGACAGCCTGCCCAGACCAGGCTTCCCATATGCTACAGGGCCCTGAGTATCCCTGATCCAGGGGATGAAGCAAATGTCAGCCAACAATTTGACCCTGAGCTCCCCAGGAACAGGCCAGGGACCGACTGCTCCTGTTAGAAGTGAAAAGGTCACTGTCTGAAAAGGACTGCCCTCAAAGCTGGGCATCTCCAAGGCATCCAAGAGGGGAAGGGAAATAAGGCAAATCTAAGCATTTGTGCTCTGTACAGATGGACCCTTGCTAGTATTGATGCCCTTCAGCACTTTCCCTTTGCTGGAGTCCAGAGAGAGTCCCCAGCACAGGTGCTGAAGACTGCCCCAGGTCACTCCTTACCCACACCAAGCAATTACTGCTGCTTCACTCTCAGGCAATAAGGCAGATTTTCCAGCTCCTGACTCAGTTGTTTCCTGCACAGCCTCCAGTTTGTCATTCACTTGTCTTACACTGCTGTGGGTGAGCAGCTGTATGGGAACGGCATCGAGCTGCAGCGATGCTCAGAGCAGGGGCAGCACTAAACACTTCCTGACTCCTGCCAAAAGGCGACTACTAAAGCCCCCAAATGTCACTTACGGCTCCAGTTACCTTGAGCAGACCTCAGGATGCTTTCAGACATGCTGGCCATGATCCCCTCCTCCCTCCACGCACCAGCATCACCTCTTCCCAGATACACAGCCTGACATTTAGTGATGGTAAGACACACACAGCTTGGCTGTGCCCACGTGCCTGGCTATTTGGATCCCCACTGCTCCTTATCACTCCTCCAGCCCGTCTCCTCCACACGCTTTGCCAACAAGGACTTTCTGTTTCCTTGCAGGTCACAGAAACAGGTGCCATGGTCTAACCCACCGGTGCTTCCCAACCCATCCCATTTGTAGATGAGGGCTATATATAGCAATTTAACAGCAGGCACCATGCAGCATCCTGTGTGCCTCATGTTAAACAAACTAAGAGCTACACTTTATCAGGTTTGCTTAAATATGATTAGAAACCTGGGCAGATTTCCTGCTTTGAGTGATCATACATGGTGCAGGGAAGGCAAAGTGAGAGCTTTGCTTTCGCTCTCTGTGTGAAACGCCGGCTGGAGACCTGATAAAAGGAATTGCTGCTTTAACACAGGAAATTAGGAATCATGGCAACTGACTGCAAGGAAGCACCATACAGCTGACATGTGCCAGCGGGATCAGACACGTTAACTGATGCTGGAGAGACAACCGAGTCCCTCCATCAGCAGCCTGCTCCTCCTCACTGCAAAGGTGACTGAGCCCAGCTCGCAGGGCAGTGCCTAGGCTCTCCCTGTGTGCAGCAAACCACTGGGTTCAGGAGAGAGAATTGCCTCTGGCTGCTGAAGCGTCTCATCTCTGCCCTGCAGAACACCGTACGGTGCTCGCCGAGCTGGAGCCTGTCGAAAACATCATTTCCTTTCTCCAGTGCTTGAATCCGCTGGGGATGTGCCCACAGCCCGACAGACGCACGAAGAAATCTGCCAGGACCAGCATCAGCCGGGGCTTGCCCCACTCACACAGAGGGTTTCAGGCCACTGGTACCTGCTCTCCATCTCTTGTCCCCCGGGAGAGGCTTCAAGCACCATCCCCATGATCCTGCCGCTTCCATCCCTTGCTCATGGGCACGGCAGCAGCACTGAGCTTGCATACGCAGTTCAAATAACACCCTGCAAAAGTAGATTTTGCGTTGGGAAGTGCCAAGTGAGGGCTGCTCACAGCCACTGCATCCTGCCTTTTTCCAAAGGATCCTCCCATGAATAAGACAGATGCCAGGTCAAAGTTGGGCATAGAACAGACATTTCCTAACAGCCACAAGCTTAGGCTTGCACCCTAAATGCTACCAATTAATGCACGGAGACATATAAATCATTAACTGATCTAATGTCTTCATGGGATGTTACTCCCAAGGCTTCTGTTACAGGCATTCTGCCCTTTTCCCAAAAGCATGTGAAGGACGGTCCCATGGTCCAGTCTGAGAAGACAATAGCTCCTGTGCTCCCTTACAAGGGATGGCACCAAGGTCAAGAGGGCCACGGGACCTCACAAGCCTCAGTGGGTCATCCAGCACCTAGGAGAAAACCTGCAAAAATCACATTCTCAGAAACAAGCACTTTACCTTCCAATCAACTGCTTCACATGACAACCTGTAACCACATCTTTCCTTCTCCATGCTTCATTTTCACAGAGGAAAAAAAAGATGCAGCACAATAAGAAATCTCTAGCGATCAGCATCTTCTGTGTTATGCACATCAGACCAGGATGTGCCCTGGGAAACGCATCTTCCTCCCAGGTAGGACATAGGTGTTGCTAACACTGCAATTTGCTCTGATGTGCACATTTCATCCATCAAAAAGAAACCGGGATGGGGGAATCTGAGCTGTTATCTCCTCATAATGATATGGGAGATGCTTGATGGTGTCTGTACAGCTGCAGAGCTCTCACTCGGTGTTTACTGCTGGCAGGACTCTGCCAAGGACATGTCATCAAGGCACGGGAAATGGCCCTAAATGGGACACATGAACCTGAATTATGCCTGATGTGTAGTAGATACCATTCTCCTTCACCTGTGACAATGCTTGGTCAACAGGGACCAGATGGACCAAAGCCAAAATGCATCCCTAGCCAAGCTCCCTCTGCCTTATGAGAGGGCTATATATAAGGCAACTTCTCCACAAGCCCTGCTAAACCTTTCCACTTCCTCCAGATTTTTTCAGGAACAAAGGGAAATCATCTCCAACCCTGCAGATACTGGCTCTCAAACAAAGGCTAGGACATCTGCAAAGCACTGCCTGTACAATTGATCCCTGCTTCAGAGCACTCATAAAGCCTGTGCAGGATTTCCACAGCTCCCAGCCCTAGGGTGCCAGAAAAGGGGGAACAGCTTCCACCTCCATCAGCCTGCAGGACAAAATCCACTATTCATGTCCCATCACATCTGCTCTGAGACCATCAAGGTGTACTTGCTCATCCTGTCATTATTCCCATGCTCCTCCTAAGCACCACACAGAGCTCATCCATGCCCAGGCATTAGATGGTCCTTCAGCAGTTCCACCTCTGCTCTTCTCCTGGCCAAGGAGAGTGCCAGGCTTTTTCACTGCTTTGCCTCAGTAACAGATGTATTTTCCCCTCTCCACAGGTGGCCACAGCCCAGTTTAAGCCTCTCATTTAAGCAGCAATATCCAGCGTTTATAGGCATCCTGCTCAGGGCTTGGAGCTGTGCTTCAGCTTTGCAGTAGCTTAAGGATGCTCCCTGACAGTCCAATGAGCTGCGGAAGGCCTGGGAAGGGCAAGAAGAGCTTCAAGCAAAGGTGCAGAGGCACCTGCCCATTAGCACTAATCCTCAAGACCTTGAGCACCATCTCCTGGTCATCCCTGGATTCAGTGGCAATTCACCTCATGCTTCCTCCATTTCACCATCACTGCAAAGTCTGGGGGACAAACCGCTGCATGCAACTGAGGAAGAGAAAGGTGGGAGCCCTTCAAGGCAAACACAACGCTTCAACAGTCATTTGCTGCCACACACAATAAATCGGCTCCACCAAGCCCCTCTCCTGGGAGCATCCCTTGCTGTTCACCTGTCCCCGAGCTGTAACAGGAACAAACTCATAGCACAACCAGCTCTGCAACCATCTCTGCCTGGTGCCTGTGAGCAGCCAGCACGAGATGCTGCTGGAAAACTCCAATCTGTTCCTCTCCTGTGCTCCCGTGGCTCTGGGCAGCGCAATGGAACAGGGGCTGCTCAGGGATCACTGCTCAGTATGTAAATACCACGGTGGCAGAGTTCAACCTTTTGGCATGAGAGAAAGGAAGATAAATGCTACCAGTCCTCTCAGAACCACAGGAACCCTGCATCTATCTAATTGCACTTCATAATGGATTCAGCAAACCATTAATTATCAGATTATATTTTAGGAAACTGAAGATAAAAAAGCTTTATGAAATTTAGCCTTAAAGGGGCCAGTGTGCTGCAATGAAGCTGTTGCATCGGGCTGGCACCAGAGAAACAAACTTTACAGTAGGTATCTGAATGCATTTTACAAAGTACTGCCCTGTGTGCCAAGGGAACATTTGTGTGCAGTCACTGCAGCTATTTCACCCTCAGACAGAAATACCTTCACTAGTGCCAGTCCACTGATAGCAGCAGAGAGGGGCCTTGGGGTATAGGCACAGCTCCTTCTTCCTTTCACAGATGTGGTGGTTTCAGCATGTCCTGGTGAATTAGAAGGGGCAGGAGGGCTCAGGGATGTTTGTCCTGAGAAGACATGGATGCCCAGACATGCCTGTGACCCTGCCTAACAGGCAAATGCAAAACATGAATGGGATAAGACTTGTGTTACACAAGGTATTGCCTTAACAGCTCCAGAGCCATTTAGCACAATTCCCAAGAAGTCTCTGCTTCAGCAGAGTCCCAGATGTCAGCTCTGCACTGAAGGGCTTCTCTAGCTGGCATAACAGGTGGCACCGTGGCACAGGGGAGAGCAACGGAAGAAACAAAGCAGCCCTTACGCACCCTGCAGAGCGGCAGATACCTGCGAGCACATCACTGATGCAACCATAAAAATCTCCACCCCAAATTCTCAGGACAGCTTTATCTTTGGTTTCACATACTCATACCACCCCAACTTTGTCATCATTAGTCTCCTCCCTCCACTCTTGTCCACAGCAGTGCGGGAACACATGTGAACACATGCAATTTCCATCTTTCCTCTGCTGCTTTATTTCTCTTGAGCTGGGAGAGATGGGTGGTCCAGCTCACCTGAGCTGGCAGGTGATGACTGCAGAGAGATGTCCCAGGCCCTTGTGAATGCCTACAAACCTCTCCTCTCCTTGGCCACGCTGTACTTGCTGCATACCATTTCTTTGCAATGTCACATCCCCAGGAAAACCCTGAAACTCCCTGCTGGAGCAGCATGTTGAGGTACAGCTCCTGAACGAGCCCATTGGATACCAGGGTCCCTGCATGGGCACCCGTTGCTCACTCTCACTTGGTTTCTTCACAGATCAGCATGATTTTGTCATCAAACAAGTCCTCCATAGCCACTGCCACCAGCTCAGAGTCAGTTTGGCTCACTTGAGATTCAGGCAATGTCACAAAGACTTGGGAGCCAGCGAGCTGGGCGTCATCGAAAGAGATGATGTGCTCTGCTGCTCCTTGCTCCGACGTCTGAATCACCTGCATGGAAGATGACCGGAGAGTCAGACACTTCCAGCACCACTTCCCCCCATGACATTGCTGCCCACATATTTCCCAACCCCAGCTCTGGTAATAACATTTAGCTTCATACCAGAGGTCTACAATTACAGTAGGTGTGAGACTAGCAGGAGACACTAAGCCACATACACCAATGATGCAAAAGAGAAGACAGGAGAGCGATTTAAATATTTCTCTCCATAAAATTGCTACTATTTAGCTCCATAAGCAATGGCTGACAATAAACACTCTCTGATTACCTGCTGGAGGAATGCCAGCCCAGGGAATCACTGGACTCCCTCATCCAAGGAGCTGTTCTTCACTGAAGGCTGAGACACAAAAAGAGTCTGGTTCAAGCCCAGCATCTGGCCTCCAACAAAACAGCTATAATCTCACAGGGTATGTCACCTAGGTTTTAATAGCCTCTGAGTGACCAGGCACCTCTGCACATACTGGTGGACCCTCTTCCTTGGCTCCTGAAAACCAGGACTAAGCTGCTTTTCCTTCAGCGAGCCCACCTCACACTAGCACAGAAATCTCAGAGCACTGTGGGCTGGCGAGCTCCCACCCTGGACTCCTCCAGGAAGGGGGAATGAGGGAGCAGAAGGGGTGACAGGAGCCACAGGATGGATCTGGGAAGAAGAGGCAAGTTGGAGATGGAGGATGGATAACAACTGCGGGGGCTGAGACACACAGCAGTCTTTACCTGCACGATCTGGGCTGTGGTGGCTTGGGAGAAGACCACCGTTGGGGTGCTCAGCACTGTAGTGCTCCTCCAGCTCGCCCTGGGATGGGAAGAGCTCCCCACAGAGCTCGCAGGGGAAGGTGCTCTCCTTCTGCTTGAAGTGTTCATTGGTGACGTGGTTCTGCAGGGCCCCTGGGAGGTGGAAGGATGCGGAGCAGTACAGACAGCGGAAGGGCTGGGAGCCTGGGGGGAGAAGCAACACCCTGAGCCTGGGATGGGAAGACCAGGGTGAGTCCAAGGGCACAGGGAGCTGCAGATGTACAGCCAGGACATGCAGGGCTGAAACCCACCAGGGACTCAGGCACAGCATCTGCCAGCATCCCTTCTGCTACATACAGCTTGTGGCTGTTCAGGTCCACTTTAGCTCTAGCTTCCTGCAACACCACGTGCAGAAACCAGGTGGGTGTATCTGGCTGTAGCTGTGGCTGTCCCTTCTCACAGTAATCTTTTCTCCCTGTTTCCTGCACCATTCAGCACTGCTCTTTATCAGCCTAGCTTGCACCTCCTGATGCAGCTATTGCAAACCCACTATCAACCCCAGGGGTTTTCTCCTCTCAGAGTGAGCTATGTGCAAGTCTTCTCCTTCCCCACTCTCCTGGCTGCTGTTGGCTGCCCCCTCCAATGTCTCCTGATCCTGCTATCCCACGCACATCCCTGGAGACCCACCTTTCATAGTAGTCTGGTCTGCCAGTTTACTGTCCTCAAAGTCACTGGTCCCTCTCCAATCTTTCTGGTGCTTAAATCCTTTTTCCTCTAGTCTCTCACTACCTCCATCCTCTACAAACCAATGCTCAGGGCTCAGTTCCTTGTTTCCCTGAGCTGATGTCTCCTCACCTACACTTAGCTCTCTTCTCTGTCATAACAAGCAAACACAGAACCCTCCTTGACTCCAGTGGCTCCAGAAGATTAACAAACATGTGCCAGCCTCACCAAAACCAGTGCTTTTCCAGTTCATCCATGTTTTCTATTTCCTCAAACCCCATTTCTTTACCATGTACATCTTCACTCTCCTGATTAGAGCTTAGACATCACTTACTCAGTGACAGGAGCAGTCATTGCCCACAAGGTAAATGAACAACAGCAAATGCAACAGACCTGAGTGCCTGCACTTCACATGGACCTGCAGGAGGGCCAGGGTAGGGAAATGCTCCTTGCATGTCTCACACTCATGGAACTTCACATCTGCAAACAAAGCCAAGAAACAGAAATGTATGTTCCCAAGGTCTTCAACAAGAGACCTTCTGGACCAGAGCTCTGTTAATACTTCAGCAACACCACACATACAGAGGAGCATCTTTGGAGAGAAGGCAGGAAAAGGAGAGGCCAAGAGCAAGTGAGCTGCAAGGTGCTGAGGTGAGATTTGCCAGAAGAGACTGCTACAGTATACAAAGAATCCATTGTGATTTGCAGGTAAAGGGGGTGTGCAGCCTTGTCCTGTCAGAGTTACGACTACACATCTCAGCAGTCACCACATGGCTGTGTTTGCTGACAAATGGGCTGTTACCTGTGTGCTCTGTCTTGACGTGCTTTCGGTGAGCGGCAGTGCTGGAGAAAGTTTTGTCACAGGAGCTGCACTGCAGGGAGGAGAACTTGGAGGAACGGTGGTTCTGAGCTGCAAAGACATCAGGGTGGTGGGTCCGGTTGTGATACCATAACCCTGACAATTGCTGCAATGATAAGGATCAAATCATGGTTATGAAACAAAGCTGCTCCAGGGGCATCATGACAGCAAGAAACTGCATGGGAAGCAACAGAATCAGTGGGGCTGTGCTCAGCAGCTACAAGACCTGATCATCCTCCCACAGGAGAAGACCCAACACCTCACTTCTGCTCTCCATTGCCCCTGAAGAGATGAACACTGCCCTTCACTGAACAATCTCTCATCCTGATCTCACTTGCTGCAGATCTCCTTTTGGTGTGAATTTTTGTTCCCTACTAGGAACATGCTCCCACACTTACTCCCACTGAGGCATGCCATTTGCCAAACAAGCATTTTATTCCTACACTTCCTGGCAGCTAGAACCTTGGGTGAAAGAGATTCCTGAGGGTCCAAGGTGGGCAGGCAAGTAGCCCTTGGCAGCCATAGCCCATCTCTCATCATGGGCTTGGCAGTCCTGGGGTAAAGGTTGGACTTTATGATCCCTAAAGGTTGGACTTTATGATCCCTAAAGGTCTTTTCCAACCTAGTTGATTCTACAGTTCTATGGACCTACTTTTTCCCTATGGACTAGGCCTCCTCTGTGCCATCTTTCCCTCTGCTGACCCCAAACTGCTGCATGTAGCGTGCATGGCCATAGCCTGATGCAGGAACAGGCAATGACAACCTCCAGCACATGAGACCAAAACCTTGCTGCCCCAGCTCACCTGGTAAGCTTTGTCACAGATCTCACAGCTAAAGGGCTTTCCCCCAACGTGGGTCACCATGTGGCGCTCCAGGAGTGATGGGGCGCTGAAGACTTTGGAGCAGGTCGGGCAGGGGTGGTATTCCCGAGAGTGAGCTTCATGGATGTGCTTGCGGTGCTCCTGCAGGGTGGCAAAGCTCATGCGGCACTTCTTGCAGTCATAGGGGTCTTCGATGTCTGCCGCCCAGGACACAACAGAAAACACAGGGGGCAAAGAAATAAAGATAAAAAGAAAAGAATTAAGAGGGGAATTCACAGAAGGAGGAAAGAAAAATGGGAAGAAATCCTTGCTACATCCCAGATGAACACCAGCACTTTGCATACAGATGTTGCTGCTCCCGCTCACCTACAACTTCCCATGGTGGGTTGGCAGCAGCTTGCTGGAAGCCATTCCTCCTATTTTCTTTGGGACAACTCTACTCACAGCAACAAAACGCTAAATTTCCTTGCTTTTCTTGGGAGGAAAAAATCCCATCGCAAGACATGCAGCCAGCCTGCAGGCACCATAACACCTGCATAAGCCTCCACTGGCACACACGGGTCTGCCATGACCCCGCAGGCTGGTTTGCCCCAAGCCAGGAAGGCTGCTGGGCACACTCACTGTGGAAGGTCCGGAGATGGATGGAGAGCCCATTGGCCTGGCGAAAGCCTTTCCCACATTCCCGGCAGACGTAGGGCTTGTCCCCAGTGTGCGTGCGGACGTGGCGTGACAGCTCGATGGACTGGGCGAACACGGCGTCGCAGTACTGGCAGGCATACATCTTCCCTGCAGTGACACCAGGGTGAGAACCTGCACCTAACAGGACAGGAGCTCTCTCTGGACTATGCCTAATTTCAAAGGGAGAGGGAAGAGATTGTAAAGTGGACAATGCGGCTCTCCTGAGGTAGCCAGAGCATCTCAGTGCCGGGTCAAAAAGGTCCTAGAGGTGCTGGGGAAGACCACACCTGTACAGACAGTGTTAAATTACCACAGACCTGAAGTATCTGCAGGTATTACACACTTCTAGAGGCAGTACACGCTGGTGTGTCTCATAGAATCACAGAGTCAATTAGATTGGAAAAGACCTTTAAGATCATCAAGTCCAACCACTCCCCTAGGACTGCCAAGTCCACCACTAAACCATGTCACCAAGGGCCTCATGTTTAAAACTGCCCAGCTGCATCACACTTGAGCAACACTGGGAAATACACCCAAGTGTATTTATCACAAACACAGCAATGCATCCTCTGTGCCCATGAGCTGGAAGAGGCATGCCTACGCACCAGCAGTGCATGGGGCTGAGTGTGGGGGCAGGAGAAGCACTGGTGTGAAAAACTGTGTGAAATTCAGCCAGAGGGAGGAACAGGAGAAAGAAAGTTAACCAGAGGGAGAAGGAGGAATTGCAGGAGTAAGGGAAGGAAGAGAAAGATCCTCTTAATGAAGAGCATACTGGGTAGCTATTTTTGGATGATATAGAGAAGGGGGTGGAAGAAAGGCAGAGTGGGGAACTGCAAGCAAAATCATGCAGGTGAAGGAGATCTGGGAGCAGCCTGCTGCCCAGGGCTGCCCAAAGGATGGAGAAGCAGCCCGGAGGCAGATGGAGCAACAGGGCACAGGGGCATGTATAGGGCAAGCTAAGCCCATGGCTGGGTTCCATGGGGAAAGCTCACCCTCAGCATGTTTCTTCTTGGTGTGGTAGGCAAGGGCCGAGGCTTGCATGAAGGTCATCAGGCAGTGCTTGCACTTGAAGGGCCGGTCCCCGGTGTGCAGCCGCAGGTGGTTCTTCAGCGTGGAGTTGGCTGCAAACTTGGCCCCACACTCCTTGCAGGAGAAGGGCTTCTCATCGAAGTGCTCTGTCAGCTTGTGGTACTGCATCCCTGCGGAGGCAGGCAGGACACTGAGGTGGCACTTGCGGGACACAGGGTCAGCCCTGCCTGCCCCTGCTGCAAAGGCACCGCTCCACCCAGCCTGGAGGTCCACCAGCCCAGCCGTGACACCAGGGGTCCACCAGGATACCATGAGCTGCCACAGGGAGGGAAAGAGACTCAACTCTTATTCATCTGGCTAAACCAGCCACAGAACTGGAACAGCTTGATTATTTTTGGAGGCTTTTAAGTGTGCCAGGAGCCCCACTCTTCCTTGATGAGCCATGTGGAAAACCAATTAAGGAAGAGCTAATCAGAAAGCGGCTGTGCTCAGTGGGGCAGGAGAAATGAGCCGAGCTGCATTTCTCACACATGATGCTCAAAGAGCCCAGGGAGGAGGAGGAGATTTCCAACTATCTCTTTACTATGTTGCCCAGACTTCTGTCCAAATGCCCCTGCTCCCACCAATCCTACCTGAGGCATGAGCAAACTCTCGGCCACAGATGTCACAGGTCACAGGGAAGACGCTTCTTCTTCTTCTTCTTGACCACCCCTACCACACCATGGACCTCCAGCTGATGCTTCTCCAGCTCCTTCTTTGTCGATTTGACCTCGCTGCACTCCTTACACTGGATTTGCTTCCCTCTGGCCACCCGACAACGTTTCATGTGCACCTTCAGGCGGCAGTAGAAATGGAAGTCTTATCACAGGCTTTGCAGACAAAACTCTTCTTGGAAGAAGGTTTTTCTTGGGGTTCCTTCGGTTCCTTGGCACCAGTGCCTTCTGTCTTGTCCTCATCTTTGTCCAGAGCTTCAACTTGGGATTTACTGTTCACCTTCCACTTCCTAATCCCAGGCTTCTCCCCACTTCCCTCAGTCAAGAGACCTATAGGAACAGCAAGTCCTGTTTTGGTGGTGACCAGCAGGACTGGGCACCAGCCCCTTGGTCTCCTATCTCCTAAATGCTCCTACACTGACAGTTGTGCCTGCACAGCAATAACAGGCACGCATCAAACACACTGCCCCTGTCACAGCAGTGGTGCGTGCCTCTGCCCAAAAGTGGCCATGGCCATGCATGGTACAAAGCATGAAATTGCATCCTTGGTCCTTGAATTTCTTCATCCACAGTACCAGGGAGCAGATGAGGTGGCAAGAGCCAGATTTTCCAAAGAGCTTGCTCCTCAAACAGCAACAAGTGTTGTTTCCAACTATCTGCCTCCTAACGTGAAGTTACAGAGGTGCTTAAATATCTGAAGGTCTGAGCCTCAGGTATGATACTAAGTCTGCCATAGAGAGTGGATATCTAGCCATTAATCAAGAGAACTCTCAGGAACACTTTCCAAACACAGACTCTTAGAAAGAGAAGAGATAATCTTGCTACAACCCTTTTGAGTCTTCTGGTTAGGGCCCTAGGGTATTTTAAATCGCTCATTACACTCATTTCTTACAGAGTCTAATGCTTTTCTGAGTCCCCGTAACACCATCATCTCAAAAACCAAAAGCTGGAAAATTCACCTAGGATCTCAATCTACACAGAAGACCCACAGGGAATGTACGTATGGAAGGAATCAAAATATAAACAGATATATTTGGCTTCTTTGCTCTAATGAGAACCATGCAACTGTGTGGCCATGGAAACCAGCGCAGACTTCTCCTTTTACCAACACACAGGAAATTAAGCCTGTGCCTGTAAAACTTCATTTCTGCCTTCCTCACTACGGGAAGAGCTCATCAAAGTGTCCTCCCTGCACAGTGCTACTGCCCTGGATTTCCAGCCAACTAAAAAGCAGGTTACACAGCCCAACAGACTTAGAAATCTTAATACTTCAAGTGGTAGTGACCCACCAACCTGCAAACACATCAAGGGAGAAAACCAGACTGGATGTCAAGATAGCAACACACACCTTTCACCTCTAAGGTCTCTTCCCACACTCCCTACAATCAACACTGCCAGATTTTCTGACCCAAGTGAAGAAGTATCTTTAAACCTCCCAGAAATGTTAAACATCAAAAAGAGTCATCTTGATGGGCAAGATGGACGTGGGTGAAGAGATGAGTACTAAGGAAACCAACACTGGAAATGTCTAGAAGCAGTGCCACGGCAGCAGGGGTGTAAACTGAGGCAGATGAAACAGCTTTGCCACAGACCCTAGTGCAGCAAGAACTCCCTCAAGGTTCTACTGCTCTTACGCATGTGAAAATGTTGCTCAGGATTACAAAGCTTTAGCTTGGACAACAGCACAGGACTATAATGGTATAAAAGCAGGGGCAGCTCTCGAGTCCACCTTCATGGGGAAATGCATAAAGGGGCTCCAGGAACAGGTCTCCATCTTCAGGGGGATGCTACTACTCCCAGGGAATCATTTTGAAGGAAAGCTGAAGCAGATCACATGAAACATGTCAGGAGAATGGAAGACATGCTAAACTGCATGACACACAGCTGCTGTGACAGTAAGGTCAGGTATCAGGGTGCTGAACTTGCAGGCTTCTTGAATGGAGCAAGTATCAGACTAGCTGCTGCCTGAACAGAAGAGGAGACACAAGGCACTGTACATCAGGGCAGCAATTGTTTTCCACATGGCAGCCAGGATGTCTCCCAGAACCACTCCTATGGATGAACACAACACTTCATACCTTGATTGAGCAGCATCAGCAACAGATGTTACCCAGTCAACTTCTGTCCTTGGCGATGAAGGAGGCTTGGAGGCAAAACCCAAGTGCTCCCATGGGAAGTAAGACCAGACTGAAGAAGTGACTGCACATAAAGTTTTTGGGGCAGGAACTTAGCATGCCTTGGCCATGGCCCTGGCAGACAGAGACCAAAGGTAAACATACACCAGAAAGGTCCCAGACAGGGATTTCACCAGTATGGTCCTCATGGACCACATGACTTTGCGTCACTTTCCATTCTCTGGTGGCAGACATTTAGCACCAGAAGAAAACCTTACTGTTAATTATGGTTAATTATCACACCAAGTACTTTCTCTTTTGTAAGTGGCCTTCAGAGTCTGCAACGCTGGTGGCTGCTCTACCCTCGCAGCAGAACTCCAGAAACAGAAGGCCTCTTGGTGTGTGATCATCCCATCTCCTGCCTCTTCAGCTTAAGCTGGAAGAAAATTCCACCTACCCCTTTGCATCTCGAAGATCATCCAGTGTTCCCTGACATGCATGGTGGCTTCAAATGCATAACTTTTACAGGAAAGAATGGTATTTTGCTTACAGACCCTCCAATTTAACGATTCCAGAGGCTGACTCTGGCCTAAGTGAGGTGCTAAATGTCTTCTATAAACACAAGACTATGCCAAGGAAAAGCTTTTCTGCTGGAGTTCTTCACACCTCTGAGATTTGAAAGCGAGATGTATCTTGACAAACATGATCTCCCCAGAAGTGACTGTATGGAGATGTGGAAAGCAGATGGCTAGAGAGGAGGTTACGGAGTTGGCTGGAAGAACCCAACCTTGTCTTTACATGCACCAGCTGCCAACAGTGACGTGCTATGGCTACTGAAGGAACCCGAGGAGAAGTTAACAGATTTCACATTGTACCTTCACCAAAGAAACCAACCCGTTACTTTGATAATGCTGAGTGTGGCTGGGGACAGGTGTAGACAGTTTCCCCCTACAGGGATGCCTTGTGCTTCCCAAGTGCTTCAGCTCAGCCTCTTTTAGTTTTTGCATGGTAGAGATGTAAAAACTGTTGCTTTCAAGTGGAAATGCAAACTGTGAACAGCATGTATGCTCTTCAGAAAAGTAAGATCCCTGTTTCAGGTGGAAGCTCACAGTCCTCAAACATGAGGCCCACAGTTATCATTCATATCTCATGCCAAGAGCCACATGGTTATTGATCCATTAAGCCATCTGCAACAACTAGGTCTGGTAAGCAGCAATATCAGAGCTAAGAAGACTGACCTAGAAATTAAGATACGGAAGCTCATTGTAAAGATCAGTAGGATGCCAAAAAGGAGCCGGTAGATGCCAAAAAGGAGCCGGCAATTTTCCTCTAGAAACTTCATACAGAATATGTCTTTTTGCCAAGTAAATACCATTTTTCCAGGGCTTTTGTTTTTGATATTGCTCCTTGCTTGATTTCGTCTCAACCTTGGCTTGAAGCCCTGCAAAGACACTTAGTAGCAGCAGTCTGCTCTCTTTGATATTGGTGCCAGAGACGCAGGCATCTGCCAGAGCCATGTAGTTGACTCCCCAGCTGCTGAGCACTGCAAGGTGCCCAGGAGCTAAGGTGAGCTGCACATTCATAGGCACGTGCAACTCTGCTTGGCTTAACTCCTCTAGAATCGCCAGGGGAACAGCCCTGGCACATCCCATGGTCAGAAAGGGTCAAGAGGAGTGGGATAAGTGCCTGAAGCATCAGAAGGAGACAGAGAAGGAATGGCATATAAGAATGAATCACGTTTTCTCTGGAATTCCTCATCAGAGTCATGACATGGTGAAAAAGCCAGCTGGAATGGTGGCAGCTCCTGTCAGAGTTAGAAGAGAGGACCTAGATCTAAACTGGCCATTAATACTGGATGTGCAGTGTAGGACATCTCTCAGGGAGACCACTAAGGCCACTGAGTCAAGAAACGGGAGCAGAGCATGTGCTTCTGAGACCTACAGCTAGGGCAGTAATCCACATCTTTGGATTCTTCTATATATGCACTGCTCCTAGTCACCCAGTAACATCCATCACCCCTAAAACATTTCCTCATTGCTCAAAAGCACAGGCAAGACAACAAACCTTGAGAGTATCCTAGGGGCAGGTCACCCTCTGTCCCTTCCCAGCATACAGGGAATATTGCCTTTGCCTGTCACCATTAAACACAAACGGATGGCGAGTTTCAAAGCCACAAGGCTCGTATTCATTCATACAGACCAGTCATGGCCCTGACCCAAACTTTCAGACAAAGCAAATCAAACCTTCAACCCCTAAGAAAAGATGAGACATTAACTATAACCTGCTTGCTCTACCTACCAATCTGCTAGTATTTCCACCAGCTAAGCAGCTCTGGCACCACAAGTAAATAGAGATGGATTGAACTAGTGCCTGTGCTTGGATAAAAAAATCCCACCATGTACATCCCAGTGGACTCTGCAGCCCAAAGAATCTGGATACACTGGGAAACATAGCGCCATAAAAATGTCTGTGAACAAACAGAATAAGCAAGTCCCATTTGCATCCTTTCCGAGAGAATGCAAACCTGCTCTTAGCTTCCTGGCCCTCTGTTATCTTTTTCATTAAAGCACCAAATTATTCTGTTAAGCATTCTGCATTCAAATGTCGGACGCACAGATACAATTTGGCTCAGCTGAAAGCATCCCACAGCTCAGGGCAGTGTTTCACACATGGTTACTGCCATGCATTTGTTTTCTGAAGCTCACCAAATTGCTCTCTGCGTATGTTTTGCTCATCCCTTTGCCAAACTAGTACAGAAAGTAACATTCCCCTACTGCTATGGGACCCTCCCAGGGGATCATTTGCTCTGTAAAGTGTATATATAGTAAGACCAAATTAAGGCACTATAAGAAAGTTAACATAGAAAATGGTCTGGAACTACAAACTGCATCATCATGTTCATCTTTGTCATGTCAGGGCGCGGTTGTCTTGTGCCTTTCTGCAATGAGCCTGTGAAGTATCTACACATACACATTTGAAGTCAAGGGACTGTAATACAAGCCCAAGCTCGCACAGATCCAGCAGCACAGGAAGAGCCAAAGAAACCCCACAGCTTAAGGATAATAATTCTGGAAAATAAGCCAATATAGACACAAATTACATAGGTAAGTGGTTTAAATGCCTCCAAAGCAAGGGCTGAGGTGTAGAAATGTGAATGCAGGTAAGGAATATCAGTACGGGCTCAGTCATGGTCTCTACAACCCTTGTGAAGTACAAAACATTAATATGATGTGCTTTGCCAGCAGGAGAAAAGCACTTTCCAGTGCTTGGATCCAAGAGGTAATTCCAACTTGTAATTACAACCCCAACATCTGGCCAGGGGTAGTTTCGTGAAATGACAGGAAGGACACTGAGGTCCACAATCAAACTGCCCATGACCCCTATAACCATGTCTAAAAGATCACAGAAGGATGAAAACCTGTGCTTCACTTACCCACATGCCCCAGCTCCTGCATCACTGGCTGCAGGTCTGGGAAGGACTCATGGACATTGCACAGCAGCTGACAGATCTTGATGGCCAGGACAGACTTCTGCCGGGCTGTACTCAGGGCTGCTTTCAAGGTGGCCTCTGAACCTTCCTTCTGAGCAGAAATACTCAGCAGCTGGAGAAGTAAGAAGAAGAAAACATCACATGATAGAGATTTTGGGCTGTGAAAGGTCAGGATGGGGGCACATCCTCTTTGTTTTATCTCTACTGCTGGGAACCTGCTTTGAGAAATGAAGCACGTTTCCATACAGGTCTTTGCCCCTCCACTGATGCATGTGCATGAGCTGAGGGAATTTCAGGACTAAAAAAAGTGACAACAAACGAAATCTTCACACTTTGTTTTGTTATTAGCTCACTGAAACCCACTCCCATGGAAAGAGCAGCTCCTCAGTGCCTCACAGCATTGCAAGTTTCCCTAACTCATAAACCTGTGCTTCACACATAGCCCTCCTCTCTCTGGGCTTTTCCTTCCAAACCCAAGCCTCCTTCAGCCAGCCACTGCAACGAGACCCAAGGCGAGGATCTGTGCGTGCCCATACATACCTCACCTGTCCAGATCTCCAGCAGCAGCTATTGGAGCAGGATAGAGCAACCAGACTGCTAGGTGGAAAAGGCTAGCTCCCTACCAACACAGCCCGCTTTCCTTATCAAGGGGAAAATAGGCAAAGCACTCTGGGGTGCTACACAATCATGGCATCATCAGTGCACTTTCTAGGAGCGTTTCATTCTCACATATTCTGGAACAGCCAACTGAAATGGACACCCACTCCTTGGCAGCTCTGCTTTCCCTTAGCACCCTTGCAGAGCTGAAACAGTTTTGCTGTGTTTGAACATCCACAATTTCACAAACTGAGACTCTCACTGGCAATTCCTTTTACCCAAAAACTCCCACAGGATTTATATAACACACCCAACACTTCACTTCAGCAGAAGGGCACCTCCAATGTTGGATGGCTTCCCCAACCTAAGTAATGTCCCTTGATTTCAGTGCACACGACGGCCTGTCCACCCACCCTTTGAACTCTGAACCATGTCAGCATCAACTCGTACCTCTTTTACTGCTTCTGTGAGTCCTGCCTCCCCTGGGGCCAAGCCCTCCAGGTCCCCTCTCTTCTGGATGGCCTCTGAGATCAGCTTGCTGTGTCGCAGGATGATCTCAATGGCTGTGCTCTCAATGCTGGCCACTTGAGAATGAAAAGTAAAGGTATTTAAAAACACAAAACCCAAGGAGAACCTGAAGGCCTAAACTTTGCTTAGCTTTGTCCAGCCCACTCCTGAAGCTGAGCTGTTAACAGCAGGAATGACTCCTTTAGGGCACAGGAAACCGCAAACAACTGCAGGCAAGCTTTGGTTATACTAACTGCAGCACTGACATCCAGCATAAAACCCTAGCAGACCTCACTTCTCACTGCTTGTCCAACTTTAGGTGAGAAAATCAGGTTTTCCAAGGCATGTTGCTGAAAGAGACAGTGACAACCTCAAGAAGCAGGCACGGTTCTCCCAAGACTCAGGGTTTCTTCTCCCTCCCTTCCCCCAGTTACAGAGATCCCACTCTGACTTTTGCAGGATTCAAGAAAGGGGAACAGTGTTTATACAGGATAACAAAGAGACTTGGGCAAAGTATACTATGTACCAAAAGTAATATATGATTGTACTTGCCACCAGATTATTTGAGAAATAGAACTGGAAATTGCCAAATAGATGAATTTGAAAAGGAGAGCAATCCCAGGCACAGCTCCAGGTTGGGCAGAGAAGAGATTCAGAGCAGCCCAAGGAGAAGGACTTGGGGGTGTTGGTCGATGAGAAACTGAACATGAGCCAGCTCCAGTGTGCGCTCACAGCCCAGAAAGCCAACTGTATTCTGGGCTGCATAAAAAGGAGCGTGACCAGCAGGTTGAGGGAGGTGATCCTGCCCCTCTACTCTGCTCTTGTGAAACCTCACTTGGAGTACTGTGTGCAGTTCTGGTGTCCTCAACATCAAAAGGACATGGAACTGTTGGAACAAGTCCAGAGGAGGGCTATGAGGATGATCAGGGGACTGGAGCACCTCCTGTAGGAAGACAGGCTGAGAAAGTTGGGGCTGTTCAGCCTGGAGAAGAGAAGGCTGCGTGGAGACCTCAGAGCAGCCCTTCAGTGTCTGAAGGGGGCCTATAGGGATGCTGGGGAGGGACTCTTCACTAGGGACTGTAGTGAGAGGACAAGGGGTAATGGGTTCAAACTGAAACAGGGGAAGTTTAGATTGGATATCAGGAAGAAGTTCTTTACTGTGAGGGTGGTGAGGCACTGGAATGGGTTGCCCAGGGAAGTTGTGAATGCTCCATCTCTGGCGGTGCTCAAGGCCAGGTTGGACATAGCCTTGGATGGCATGGTTTAGTGGGAGGTGTCCCTGCCCGTGGCACGGGGGTTGGAATTGGATGATCTTAAGGTCCTTTCCAACCCTGACTCTTCTATGATTCCATGACTCTATGATTTTTTTCACTGTTGGAATTACTAAATTGGAGAAGATGCATAGTTACACTTTTATAGAAGAAACCAAAACAAAAATCTGTAGTTCATCCAAGACATCTGTGCACTTTTTCTGCGTGTGTTTAGGTCTTTTCATCATTTTGGTTCAGTACCAAACAGAACGATCTACTGTTCACACAGCACAGCAGCTAAATACAGACAGCTTGGTGAAAAGAAAATACAGGCTTGGGACCCAGAAGACACACAGCGCTGGGTAAGAGGAGAAAGCTCTCCAGGATGGGGAAGGAGATAGTGACAGGCTCTGGGACTTATCAATGCAAGATTTTAAACCAATATGGAAAACCTCCCTGAAATCCAAAGATTTCTCGGAGACATGAGTTACCCCCCAGGAGAGCTAAAGGAAACTCACTAAGCACTTGAGCTCCATAGGGTTTGGGTATGACTTGGATGTGCCCCACAGGGATCAGAGGATGGTTTACAAATCAAAACTATTTCCTCCCTTCTCCCATCAGAATGTTTCTGATTTTATTACCTAAATTTCAGTTTTTAGGAAAATGCTCTCAGCTCTGCTGCTGTACCAAGGTGAGCTCCACCACCAGAGCATGCCCTGCGCCACTGTCAAGACATCCTCCTGCTAGCAGGACAGCACAGGACATCAAAAGATGCCACCAGTGGCTCAAATCATTCCCTCCCTCTTTATTTTCATGATAAGAAATATTTGTGCTTGTGTTTGCTCAAGCTGCAATTTGAGGAGATTCAGCTCTGTGTAATTAAGGAATGCTCCTCCTTGCATTGGGTATTACCACTAGATAATTAACCATGTTGGGAGTCTGGTGTTTTAAGAAAGCAATCGTGCTTAACAAATGACAAAGCAAACTGCCTGTCGGGAACGTTTGCTACAGAGGAAATTATCAGCATTATGAGCACAGTTTCGCTTTCTATTAAATACTCATTTACATTTCACTGCATGTTAATTTAGTTTTTAATTTTTATGTGACTTCAGAGCTGGTGAAATTTGCTTCTCTCTTGAATTGCTCTGGGATGTGCCTGAACCCAGAACTTGGAAAGCTGTCCCACTACGCATCTCACGAGCCCCTGAACCACCACGGGCAGGCAACAAACAATAAACCCCACCAAAACAAACAGGAGGGGACTGACTGTCCAAGATAACTCTGCCTAAGGGAGACAGTATGTGTGGGGTTCCCATCAGCACATTCTGCTCCACAAAGGAGACCATGAGTCAGCAACCACGCTGTGCAGAAACGAGATCTGGATCGAGGACAGGAGCTCAGCCCATCTAATCTCCGCTCCACAATCTCCCTCAATCACAAGGAATTCACAAAGACAGCAGGCAGGTAAGACACCATCCGTATTTAATGTCAGGAACTGACTTTGGGGAATTGTTAGGTATTTGCTTTCAAAGCCACCAAGTACCACAAATGGACCAGAGTTTGGTAAAGATACCTTCAACCTGTGAAGCATTTCTTCTGTGAAAATTGTTCTGTTTAATATGGAGACTGTTTTTAAGTGACTCAAAACCAAAAATCAATTTGATACTGGAGGGAACAGTTCTCCTGTTTTCCAGAGATGACATCCTACTTTCTACCCTATCAGTGTCAAACTAAAAGGAAGGAGTCAACAGGATTCTGCCCTACTCCTTATTTCACTGCAAAGTAGGGGCCTCCTTCCTGGCATAGTGCTCCTACCCCAGTGCTCCCACACCATTCTTGTTTGAATATAATAGGCAACCCTTCCCTTAGATGAAAGCAAGACTATAAGAGCATGCTTGAGGTCCAGACAAGCACGCAACCTTCCTGGCAATTCCCCGAACTGAGTCCTCAGGCTCTGAAACTTAGTATACCCATACCTTTGCCATCAGAGACGTTTGCTGTTGCCACCAAATTGTCTAGCAGAAGGTGGAGACCAGGGAATGATGCTTTCACAGCCCCAAGAAGCTTGACCAAACTTTCAACTTTTAGGGTTTTCTCTTCATCCACCTTCCTGAGGAGATGGTCCACGGCTTCCCTCTGAGAGCTGCCTCCACAGCAATCCAAAACCACCTGCAGCAAAGAAACAGCCAAGAACCTGTTTGTGAGAGCTTCCTACAAACTCTTGGGTCTGAATAGAGATCACAGAAACAGGAACAGTATCACAGTAAACACGACTGCAGCAAATCCATATTCACTTCTTCCCCTATTCTGATTAACTGGGAGGTGTCATGAGGTCCTAGTTACAGAAGAATCTAAGCACATCCCAGGTATATCTGACATGTATCACCCTGAAAGCTACCCTGGTGGGTTCTTCTGCCAAGTCAAGCTATTGGAAGTGGCTGACAAGCCACTCCTGTTCCTTTTCAAAAGGAAACAAAAAGAGACTTAAAGATGGGGTGAAACCAGCATTTCCTTCAATATTTTCAGCAAATACTTGGTCAATTGGCAGTCTTTTCCCTTGTCTCCCCAGTTTTTCTGCAGATCTCTCCGCTTCAACATGAGTTCACCTTCTTTGAACAACACTGGACCTGCACACAGAAATATCTCATGAGGCCTTAATTCTTAGTTCTCATTACCACATCCAAATACAGACCCTTCACTTTAGGCTACCACGACATTCAATTCTCACTATTTAGTTGTCTGGCCATGTAATTCTTCTCTCTCTTGCAGATCCTCCTCTGTGTGGACAAAGGATGCTGGGTTTGCTCATCAGCAAGTTCTCCTAAGCACACTTTGGTATTTTTGCATCAATAACATTAGCGTCAATATTAAGTAAGTGCCAACAATCCCACCAGTAACCTTGCTCCATCCTGTCAGTCTTGCCTTCAGCACAATCTGCAGTTTACTGCCAGTAAGATTCATCCTCTTTTAGTATCACCACTTCCTCTTGTTTAACAATTTCCTCAGATGAAATTCAAATGCTCAAATCTAGATTCAGGCAGAAAAAAAAACTCAGACATTTTCTCTCATCAAATGAAGGTTCCATGTCAGGCAGAAGCAATTTGAACACTTTTTGCTGCATTTTATCCTATTTTTTTTTACTTACATGCAGTGCCCCCCCACCTGCCCCAACACACATTCCTGTGCACACACAGAGCTGACTGCCTAAACAACTGCTTTTACATCTCTGTCCCGGTCATCAATTGTAGGGACCACTCAACTTGGAATATACAGGAATAAACCTTGCTGTGAGTCTCACAGCCACATGTGTCAGCTCTTCCTGTCTTGAGTTGTGATCCCACTTCAGCTGCAGGAAATGCCTGTTTGTGTGCTTCTCCTGGATTGGGCACTAGGCTTAGCTAGTTTAGGGGTTTAGTTTACACTGGCATCTCCTCTCATTATTCTTTTTCTTTACTTGGTCAGACAAATGCCTGTTGTTGTCATGCCTGATGTGCCACAAACCTCTCTTCATACCTCTAAAGTACATTTCTCTGCCTATTGGACAGTTCAGCCATTCCTTTTAGGTCCTAACACTCTTCCTCGAGTTACCCATTCACTCAGGTCTGTGACCTCTCATATAAATTCTCCTCTTTTGTTCAGGATTCAAACTTCAGACAGTTCTCCTACCTTTAACATAAAAGAAACTAATCCAACAGCTCCTCCTGTGCACTTACCACTACCTGATCTCACTAATTAGTTTCTCTCATTTCTAAAGATCTGTCCTTTTGTAGCCAAAACTCTCTTAGTGAACCTGTTGACATATCCTCCCATCTAATTCTCACTGAGCTGACTCTGGATCACTCAAGTCTGAAGTCCTCAACACAAAACCAGGTACAAGAGCAGCATCCTTTTGGGGCCCCCATGCTGTTACTCACCACTGCTCTCAGGCTAGTGTCAACAGATGCAGAAGTGATGTCCATGGCAATGGGAGATGCAGTGCTGATACTTTAAGACTTATTTTGATACCAGTAGGTGGGACAGTCAGAAAATATCCCCCATTCTGCCTGCAGCAGGATTTCCAGACCTTGATCTTTAAGGTCCTTGATCTTTGAGATCCCTTGCAACCAAAACCATTCTATGATTCTATGACTCTCTGTCCCAGCTCTGAAGCAGTTTGGTTTGAGCATCAAGCTGCATAGACACTGGAGCCAAAGGGGAGGGAAAGCACATAACTCAAAATACCCACGTCCCCTATAGAAGAGAACCCTGACAGAAGGAAAGGATGAATGTTTCCACCATCTGCTCTGCTGCTCCAGGCTCAGGGCTGTGGACTGGTCACTCTGAATTCTGCAACAACCTAAGCAAGCCATGGGACACCATGTGTGAGAGGTTACCTGCTCTTCCTTTGTAACCAAGTTTATTCATTTTAAGTGATAAACTGCATCCAAGCCATCCCCCAAATCCTCCACCTTACCTCCCCACACTACAGAAACACTGATAAAGCCACAAATTTAAGCACTCAAAAAACAGAAATGCTAGGAAAAATCTCCCCCAAACCCCAAGGTTTTACAAAGAGGCTTCACAACAGATCACGTCCTGGTTTTCCAGCAAAGAAAATCAGACCTGCTCCATGCACAGCTTGGGCCAGGTACAGGAAGAACCCAGTTGCCTAGAAAAAACTGCTGTTACACTTAAAACTCCCTTGTCTTCCTTAATAAATGTGTAGCCAATGTGGCAGTGAGTGCAAGAAGAAAAAGGAAAGCCCCATCTTTAGGAACCCTTGGAGAACTAGATCCTCTCTCTGCCAGCCCAGAGCTCTGGTGCAATGCTGGATCAATCAGGTAAGATGAAACTTTCAGAGGTGGCTGCTAATTCCATCTTTGTTTTCCAGTGCTCCACCTGAGACACCAGAGATCTCAAATGCACATATGCCACAGGCCCACTGTTTTAATCAGTTTAACTTCTAAACTAATTAAGCACTTTTCCACTTGTCGGGGGGGGCAAGAAAACCCCCAAACAAATAAGCCAAGCCTGCAAAAAAGGAACCCCACTACCCCGAGGTCATTCTACACTTGGCAATTCTGCTTTATTTTCCTGTGCCACAGCAGAGACAAAGCTATGCACCCAGCCCCACCGGAGTGCTCCCCAAATATTATTACCTGCGGGCTAAAACAAGAGCATGAAGAGATCCCATGGAGAGAAGGATTTTGCATTTGGAGCAGGGTTTGGAGGCTCTGCAGCAAACAGAGCACACGGCGACTGAAGAGGCTGAGAAACAGCCAACAACATCACCCCTTCACCAAACGAGGCTGGAGTCTCCTAGTACATGATGATGCAATCCAAGGCTGTATCCCGTGCCCAAGGAGCACACTTCTGGTAGCAGAATGGTTTGGTGCATTGGTGGTTGGGGTTTTTTGTTTGCTTGATTTTCAATAGAAGGGAGATTCAAAACAGCTACATTTTAACTACCTAATTTGATGAAGACAAAAAAGAGTGCAGGGAAAGGGAACAGGGACATATGAAAAATCATCATCTCCCTGCTGCTGATGCAGCTCTCATGGCTCAGCACTAGGCTCCAACTGTGCACGTCTCTGCTGACAGCCACAATATCCCCAGCAGACACTGAGCCCTTTCCTGCTCACACAGCTCTCTTCATCCTCTCACATCCTCATTCCAGGCTCAAGCATGCTGCTCTGCGAGGGGAAAATTCATCAGCTGCCAGTCACAGCCCAGCCCACCAGGAGAATCATAGAATCCCAGACTGGTTTGGTGTTGGAAGGGACCTTAAAGCTCACCCAGCTCCAACCTGTGCCATGGGAAGGGACACCTTTCAATAGAGCAGCTTGCTTCAAGTCCCGTCCAACCTGGTCAGGGATGAGGCAGTCACAGTTTCTCTGGGCACCCTGTGCCAGTGCCTCACCATGCTCACAGTAAAGAACTTCTTCCTGTATCTAACCCAAACTCCCCTGTTTCAGTTTGAACCCATCACCCCTTGTCCTATCACTACAGTTCCTGATGAAATGTCCTTCTCCAGCATCCTCGCAGGCCCCCTTCAGATACTGGAAGCTGTTCTGAGGTCTCCATGCAACTTCTCTTCTCTAGGTTGAACAGCCCGAGTCTTCTCAGCCTATCTTCATACAGGAGGTGCTCCAGCCCCTGATCGTCCTCATGGCTTCCTGTGGACTTGCCCCCAGCTCCATGTCCTTCTTATGTTAACATGAAAACCAGGACAGGAGGTGTGAAGGCTGCGTGCTGAACACAGCATACCAGGGCACTTGGCAGGTTTTAGCTGCACAGGCAGGACACAGCCAGCTCCCCACAATGCACAAAGGAAATCTTTTCTCCTTTGTGGCTTCTGCAAATCAGTATACATAATGCTACTGCTTGCAGGAAAGCAACAGTCCCACCAACTGCTGCATTCAACACATCAAAAACGTATTTTTAAACATACCAGTCACTGGATGTGCTGCTCTTGCAGGCAACTGTGTGATAGGAGTTAAAGAGTTAATGCTAGGGAGAGTCAGCTGAAAGGTAAGCTGATGACCACCTACACAAGGACTTCATTAGCAAGCAGGCAGCACAGAGGTGATTAGTAGTTCTGATGAAACTAAACCACTCCAGAGCCTTCTCCTGGCTCACAAAAAGGCATTTTCAGGGTCTATAGGAGCATCAGGCACCTCCCCTGCTTGCTGGGCAATCTGACACTGCACCAGGCTGCCATCATCCTGAGGCTGCCTTCACAGCTCAGCTCATTCCCACAGCTCCGAGCAGAAGGACCCAAGACAACACCTGTGCAATCCATGCTGTGCCAAAGGGAGATGAAATTGCCAGGTGAGGCAAGCACATCACTTGGCAAACTGAGTGCTGAGGATGCAGCCCTCCAGACACCCCCCACCCCCCCCATCCACAGCTTTCCTTATTTCAGATTGCTTTACCCGCTTCTCCGAGGCAGTCAGGAATCCCTCTTCTGCTGCCTCCAGGAACTCAAGGATGGGGCTCAGCTGTGTCACGCTCTGGATCAGCTCCTCCCTGCGTCCCAGCAAGCGAGCAGTCAGAGTCTCTCCCTCGTCTGTGCTCTCTGGGGGGAAAAAGGATTCAGAAACACAAAGTCAGTCTGAAGGAACTGACAGGCTCCCGAAGCGAGTGAGACTCTGTGAAAGATCTAAGTGAACAGCAAAGCTCATCCCAAGCACAAGCAGCAGAGGAAAAACACTTTACTATTCTCTTTAAACTCTATGAAAGGAAAACGCCTCATTTATCTAACAGAGCACAAAGCCATAAAGTAAGCTGGAGGTTAACACCAGGTTTGCAAGGCCACTGCTTTGTGTCAGGCTCAAGTAAAAAAGGAGCTTTCAATCCCAAGGCTCAGCTGTGCTCTGACCCGTGCAGCCATGGATCGATCCAGCCCTGCAGGCAGTGATGGGGAGAGCCCTGTGCTGCCCACATCTGCTCCTGCGGGATGGAAACGCTCCAGGATCTTGTACAGCATCAGAGAAACCTCCTGCACCTGAGTGAGGACACAGGGTTTCTGGAGACCCACTTTGCCCGTAAGGCTGCCCACTCACTTTGCCAGTGGCTGCATTCAATTCCCTACCTCCTTGCTGCAGGGCTTCTCCACTGCCCTGTTCCCTCTCCAGCAAAGCCTCTCTCAGCTTGGGGTTTGTGTCTTGAAACAGCTTCAGTAAAGACACGAGGGTCTGAGCATCCAGGGGCTGAGCATCCTTCACCTTGCTCAGCAGCTTCTGGAACACGGACTGTTCCCCTGTCTCTGCCAGGCAGGAAACCAGAGCCTGCAACAGAAGCAGCGAAGGTTTTACCAACAGGAATCAACTGCCCTGTACAAACTGACACAAAAAGCGGAATCCTGGGGTTTTGTTCAAGGGACAAAAATTAAAACAACAAAATAACCACATAGACACCTTCCATTGAACTCAAGCTCCAGTCTGTGGCCACCAGCCATGTGAAGGAAGGCAGCAAGCCCTGCCCTCCAGCCCTTACCTTTACAGCAAGTCCCACAGACTGGAGCTGGTTCCAGCAACAATCACTTCATCTCTTCCCCTAACAGCCAAATGCCCGTAAGAGACCTGACAAAACACGGTTTGAACACTCTTACTTTTGAAACCCAAAGCCAGGGCAGGGGATACTGGTTTTCACTGCAGAACACTTGCACAGAAGGCATTTTAAGTGGGACTTTCAGGAATCTCCATCCTTAAGTCACAGTGGAGCTGCATCTCCCAAGACAGCCTTGGAGAGAAGGCAGCAAACCTCGCATTGTGGGCTCTCTGCATGCCCTGGCAATCACACCCAGAGCTCCAAAACCCACTCCAGCGACCCCAAACAGCAACCAGAGGCAAACATGCCTGTGCAGTTACGGAAATAAAAGGAAAAGAAACAAGCTGGAACTTGGGCTCCCATTTCCCTGGAGCCCTTTAACGCTGTAAATATCGCCCCTGAAGACGCACACTTCCCAGCTCTCCAGGAGAGATGCCAGCCTTTCAGAGCAGGCTCCTTTATCAGAGACTCCAGGGATGCTACAAAAGTACCTTTGAAGTGGAGAGCTCAGCCCAGCTCCAGAGAGAGCGACCATTTTCTGCTGTCATTGTCATTTTTATTTCAATGATAAAAAGACTGAATGCAACTGCTTGGGGCCGCACCAGGGGGATGGTGGACCTGCTTTTCCTAGCAGGTGTAAATGCTCATATCAGGGCAGCGTGACAGTGCAATGACCTATTGCAAAGAGTATCCACAGAGGGGAAGCTGCAGGAGTCCCAGCTCTCACCCACTAATGGCATTTTTCCTGCCAAACAGAAACACGGCCATGAAGGGCTCTCTTATAAAGGAAGAAAGGGGATGTTGCAGACATGCTGAAGAACCAGCTGAAAGGTATTTTTTAATGCAAACATGAATTTGTAATGTGACTTGATAACCAGATCATGCTTGTTCCCAAGGTTTGCATGCCTGGCCCCTTCCAGATCAGAATGAAACACAAACCATCTTGACTCTCACCATCCTAAAGGGGCTCAGCACCCCACCAAATGCCTGGTTTTATGACAGGGATGAAAATTAACTTGCATTGTTGCAGTGTTTTTGCTTTTGTTTTAATTTGTTCCTAATTCCAATCAGCTCAGCATTGCTACCTGGGGCTCAGGTACCACCCCTTCCTCAGTGCATGGGTTTGCTCAATGGAAATGAGTTTTCAGAAACTGAAAGGCTCTGCTATTTATAGCCTTTTTCCAGAAGACCTTTCCTTGGACACATTGCTCAGTGGGAAAACAAGAGCCTTTTAGCATTGTTTTGAAAGAGCACACAGTGCATTTTAGACTGACTTTGAAACATTTAACAATTCCCAAAGATCCTGGAGAAAACAGAGAGATACTGAAATTCACTGGAATTACGGCTTCCACTTAAGTCATAATGAGCCCACACAGTCTGATCCATTAGGCTTTCACTGTCTGGGACACCTGCAAGAGCCTTCCTGGCCAAACTGGCCCTTTATGACACAAATCAGCACACATCCAGCTTCCAGACTGGAGCAGGAGACCATCTCTCTGAGCAGGGAAACCAAGAGAGACTGTTTCCCTACTCAGAAACCTCAGCCCAAACTTCCACACAAGTACACCAGAACAGGGGGAAAAAAGTTCTCCAGCTCTGTGTCCACACACCTCCCCCCCCTCAGAAACCATCACTCCTAATCAGGATGCAGAAGACAACAGGAAACTGTTTTATGCTGCATCCAGAAATGCAAACGAAGGATGACAATAGCTGGACAGGCCCATAGGCAATGGAAATGATCCACAAGAACAGTGACATTTATTCTATGCGCGAGTATCAGCGCTCCTCCACTTCATCTGAACCCAGTAGCAGAGGGAACAAATGAGCTGTGCAATAATTTGAATTGAGTTTCTCTAAGAGAGCACAGGAAGATAAGACTCGACACCAGCAAAGCTCTTCTACGCTTCCCCAAATTACTGCAATTTCAGCCTTGTTCTCATTTCCAAGCAGGTTTCATCCAAGCCAGAACCAAATTAGAAAGGAATAGTTTGTGAGATACACAGAGAGACTCTAAAACAAGAACAACCCCCCAAAATCACATCTCCTTAAAAAGAAAAGCAACTCATCTGCATTTTTCAGCCCAGAGAGCAGAATGTTACATCAAACTTGGAGAGAAGCAATAATTCTCACAAAAGCAAGGTCTACACCACAAACCTCCTTGGGGAAAAACCCCAGGCCCCAATTAAACCCCCTGAAGGTAGAAGGAAAGAAGGCAGCAATGCTGGAGGGGAGCGGCAGCAGTGCTGCAGGGAACAAGGCATCCATCTAGGGACAAGCTCACAAGCAAAGGACCAGAAATACAGAGGCGAAGTCCAAGGCAAAATCCCACTGAAATCAGAGGAGCCTGAACAGAGGACACTGAAATCAGAGGACAGCCCTGCAAAATCTTCATGTTCCCAGGCTTTGCTGTCCATTGCTGCTTGACTACAGAGACCAGCCACGCACAAAAGGCTCCTGAGCTGAAGAAGGATGTGGAGAAGGGGTGGGAGATCTCCCATAGAGCAGGGTGAGTGCACCCAGCCAGACCTCTTACTGCGAAGAAATGGCATCCCACCGGCTTCCAGATCCACTGCTACTTGCCCTGAAGCATCAAAGAGACTGCAAGCAAATGAGCAGCAAAATAATACAGAAAAGTTCGGGGACAGAAGGTGGGGAGAAAGGAGAGAGGAAAAAAACCCCACAAATCCATTGATGTCTGCCACGGGCACAAATCTCAGCCTTAATTACACATCCCAAGCTGGCCTCTTTGGAGCTGAACTTGCACTTTAAGCATGACTTTAGAAACACACAAGTGTGTCTTCCCCAAGGAAAACACCAGGCCACTGTGGCAAAAAGCTGCTCTGTCAGCTGAAAGGAAACAGAGTCCAGACTGAGTGCTGGTGCCCACAGGTCCTGCTTGTCCTAGAGGGAAGCTCAGAGAGGTTAGAGAGATCTAGCTGAACCCTTGCTTACAAAAGGCTGCAGTTTGTCGTCCCCCCCCCACTGCCCTGGGGCTGACACTTTTCATGCTTGCCACAGCTGAGAAGTGATTTTTCAGGGAGGCTTAAAGAAAATCCATTTCTCATTTATTCAGTGTTTATTTATAGCTGCAGAAAAATTGTCCAGCTGCTGTTCTGTGGTCAGACACTGAACTGCCTCTCAGCTCCACAACCCCTCGCTTGGCTTCTGTTGCAACAGCTCATTGGGGAGCCAAAAGGGCCAGGCATGGGTGCGTGAAGCTTACCTGCTGGCTCTTGGGGGTGCTGAAGAACCAAGAAACAACAGTTACTGGAAAGCAATAGAGAACGGAGCAGAAGCCAGGCTGCATGGCTGCCTGGGCACTGTGCAGTGAGGTTCTGTGCTGCGATTCTGGAGCAGCACAAGCAGGCAGGGGAAGGCTTGAGGCATGGGCGCTGCCTGCCTGCACGGGAGCATGGAGCTGCCAAACCCCTTCTGGCAGTGCCCATCCACACTGTACAGCATCCTTCTTGCTCTGCTCCAATTGCCAAGGTGCAGAATAGGTAAAACCTTAAACCTGACGTATTTTTCTGCTCAGGGTGATGAACAAACATAGGAAACCCTAATCTTTCCCGAGGCATGCAGGCACACTGAGAGCTGAGTGCACTCACAGGTGCTTCTCAGTGCTTGGGCTTGCTGCTACAAACACAAATTGGGACCCACATCTCGCTCCTAAAGATGTTCAGCTCAGGACCATCAGGCGGATCAGCAGCTAAGGGAACATGGGCTTCCCTCCTGGCACACTGAAAGCCTTATCAGAAAAGAAACCTGCACTCCCCAAACCAAGGGAATTCTCCTCCCTGCTGTCATAAGGGTTTTTTCCTAATAAACATGTTGCCTTGGGTTTTTAAAAGCAGAATGCCACCACAGCCCGGATGTCCTGTGGTCATACTGGTGCTGAAGGGATTAAGTGACTTGAATCCAGACACCTTCCCAGCTAGCAAGGGCATGGGAACCTAAAGAGCATCACAGCCCCCCAACCTATGGAACAGCACTTCTTGCCTTCAAAAGGTTGGCTAAGCGCAGAGCCACTGGAGAACCAGCCATGAAACAGTCACGCTCCCATTTTTACACGTACAGAAAAGGCACACGGGGCAGTTCATGCAGCCCAGTGTGGAAGAAGCTCTACCAGGGTGAAGAGAGCAAGCGTGGTCCCAACCTCGCTCTGTAGTGGCCACAGTTTCCTGTGCAGAGCCTGCAATGACACAGCAGAGTGCAGCCAGCACCAGTGCTCACCAGACACACCACCACTGCCAGCTCTGAGTCCTCCTGCACCACTGACACATCAGCACGGAGTCATCTGCTACTTCTGTGGTGGCTTCAAGCCAGTACAATGGCTGGTATCATCATTCAGAGCCCAGAGTACCCTCCAGCATGAAGCAAGCACCAGACTCAAATAACCCGCAAGCAGTAACTTCAGCACCATTCATCAGTGATGACAGCTCTAAAGCACCACGGGGCAGCACCCACAGCCCCCCGCAACGCTCCCCACGAGCAGCCTGCCACATGCAGAACAGAGCAGATGCTCCATGGCCAACCCTCACCCAGGGCTCAGGAAGCCTATTTTGGGATCTCATATGTTGACAAGTTGATACAGCTCCCAAAGCAAATGCCTTAAACAGGAGGAGAGAAATCAGTGGTGGAGCACTCCTACAAGATAATGAAGATGTCTTCAGGGCAGGACATACACTTCTTTACCTATGTGCATGAGCAGCTTAATCTTACAGATGCTTCTGCCAAGGGTGCTGCTCAGGTGAGCACGTATTGCCCTTCAAACAACCAGGCACCAGAGCCCCAGTTTGCCATGAAACAATTTCCTAAACAGGGCACAAACTACTCTAGCCCTCAGCAGGGGATAGAAAAAGCTTGCATCATTTACCCAAGTCCACACACCTACCTCCTTCTGAGAGGCATCAATTTCTCTGCACTCTTCTAGTCTGTTCAGCACAGCCTGGGCATCAGAAAGGGCCTCAGAGAAAATGCTTTCATATCGAAGAAAGAAATCCAGTTTACAGCTTTCGCTGTCTGCTGCTGTGTGAGAGAAACAAGATGAGTTATTTGCTAATTGAAGGGATTCACAGAAAGCATGATGTGATTGAAAGGCACCGGTATGTAACCAGCACATTGGTTATAATAGGGAAACTGTGACTCACAAATCCCTTCTGAAGATACCACACAGCCTGGAGGGAAAACCAACAGTTTATTTAACACCAGTTATAAATGGAACATTTATTTTAAACCCAGTACAGCCTCTGTTTTCCTCCCATGTTGAACAGGAGTTTAAAGAATAAAGTAGCATTAGCAGACAACTCTGTTCACTTACTGTTACACAGATTGCCTTATCAACCTCATGTCCCACACTAATGCAGATCCCTACTCTACATCAGATGCAATCACATGCACGAGTAAGAAAAGTTTTGCTCCTTATGGCTCTGGTAAAGTGGTGAGTGTGAAGCAACTGCAAAGACCAAAGGAGAGTACTGCACAGTGCCAAAGGAAGAAATCCCTGCAGGAAAGGGATTTGCTCCCAACCTAGGGCAAACTAAAAACAAACACAAAGGAAAAGATGTCCAATAACAGGAAAATATCAGTCAACATGGATGCATATAAGAGGCAATGCTGTGTCCAGACCTGTAAAGTCTCACCTAAATCCCTCCTCACTCTTCCTTTTTCCTCTGGAGGCTCAGGAAACTCCTCTTCTCCACAGCCACCTTGCTCAGCACAGGCAGGCTGATCAGGATGAGAGCCTGGATCCTCCTGGAGGGATCTGGAGTCACTCGACATCCCATCTCGGTGAACCCACGTGTGATTCACAGTAAGTTCCTGGCCAGGAGGAGAAACATCTGCTTCAACTTCTGTTTCTTCAGGCCCAGGAAAAGGGGAAAGTCTCTGTGGTACGAGGTTATCTGCTTTTCCTTCATCAGGTTTTTCAGACTGGGGCAGGTTATTAGCTTCAGCATGGCTTTCAGATGAGTCTGCTGCCTGGCTGGAGACTTCACTTCCTAGCTGGTCCTGAGTAGAACAGCTGATGAGGTCCCTGAGGAGGTTCTTGCAACTGACAGCCACATCAAACATCTGCAGACTATCTGCCACGGAGATAGCTTTGGTGAAATTGTGTTTCCCCAGTGGGAGTTTGCCACTGTACATCATCTCCAGCAAGAGTGCAAACTCCTCAGGGGTCACCACAGAAGCATCGATGGAGATGGTGTCTGTACCGTCCAACAGAGATTTAAAAAGCAGGCTGGCAGCAGCCAAAACCACCTTGTGTGCCCTAAACTGAACATTCCCAATGAAGATGGTGCAATCACAGAACTGTTGCTCTTTGCAGAGAGTACAGAGCTGCTGCAGCAGCTGCCTGCTGTAACCAGGAAGCTCCATGGTACCAAGGACGGGGTCTACTGGCCTCCTCCTGCCATGGTCTTCACAAAACCCTGCTAGTGAGAAAAACAATGATGCTGTTAGCACTTTGCTCAGAGAGGAGCCAGACAGAAAGAGAGGAAGCAAAAATTACTTTTCAGTTTACACTTCCCAATAGTTCCCTACACTGCAGTTCAGTGGGTAAAGGAAGAGGCCCCATGGACTGAACCTGCAGTCCCCAAATTTAGCAACTTATCCTGCTAGAGCTAGTCTAGATACTGTTCAAATAGAAATACTTCAGAAAGAGCCTGGGAATGAATACTGAGCCCCAGGTGGCATAAAAAGGGAGAAGAGACTCCCTGATGTGCCTCCTACCATAGAGCTCAAGGAGGTGCAAGTACTCGTCAGATCAGGCACTGCAGTGACAGGCTTTGCCTGCATCCAGAAGCTGGACCTGGTTTCTGAAAGGGCAGGCTGGGGAGCAGCGCAGGAAGACCTGTTCAGATCATCTACCAAACGCAGGAGAATCCGAGGTGTTAGTTTTGACCTGCGAAGCACTAAGTGGTTTGGGACCAGTTAATTTTCTCCCCACGTTGCTGCTGAGATCAGCAGTGGCATGTGAGCATTAGAGATGGAGATCTGCTTTCAGCTCAGAGCCTTCAGCACCTCCCTTCTCAGCACACCACAGTCCTAACTCTTTGATTTACAAGTCTTTTACCCCAAATAGAACAAGGGGTAACAAGTTCAAACTTAAACAGGGGAAGTTTAGATTGGATATCAGGAAGAAATTCCTTACTGTGAGGGTGGTGAGGCACTGAAATGGGCTGCTCAGGGAAGTTATGAATGCTCCATTGCTGGCGGTGCTCAAGGCCAGGTTGGACAGAGCCTTGGGTGGCATGGTTTAGGGAGAGGTGTCCCTGCCCATGGCAGGGGGTTGGAACTGGATGATCTTAAGGTCCTTTCCAACCCTAACTATTCTATGATTCCATGATTCTTGCAGAAGTCCGCAGCCCTAATCCCATCTACCAGAGCCTCCCCTTTACTTCCCCCATATCACTGCAGGAGGGACAACATACAGGACATCTGCCAACAGAATTTTATCAGTGGGATATCTGGAGTTTTTATCTCAGACAGGATAAAGCTGTTTCTGCCTTGTCGACACTCTAGGCTGCCTAACACTGGTGCTGGCAGTGATGCTGAAACAAAACAGCACGAGTGATGGAGGAACAGCACCCGGATGGACATGATTTACATGACCTTCAGCTGCTTAGCATCTCTGTACTCAGCTTTCTACTGTCTTGTACAGAACAGGAGTAATGTTGCCTATCATCAGGGCATGAGGTGTGACGATGCTGGTACACCATCCTAAGTGCTGCCTCACACAAAAGCAGGCTCGGAGCTACTCCCAGCTTGCACTGAACTGCAAGTTGCAAGTGGACACTGGGTGCAGGTTGAGCTGGTGTCTTGCAAGGTGCCAACCCCCCTGGAGCTCAGAGGCTGTGGGAAGCAGGACCTCCTGCCCAAAGCCAGACATCTGAGCTGGTGGATAACACCCATGCACAACAGCACTCTTGATCAGCCAAGAGCTCCCGTGTGCTTTAAAGATGAAGTACCATAACTTGCTTTTCAACCATCAGGATAAGATCATAGATGATTTTGGCATCACCTCAAAGCAGAGGTGTCATGCTCCCCATCTGAATACCTTTGAAGTAAGAGCACTGGGTAGCTGGGGCTTTTTGTGGAAGGCAGGGAACCTAAGTAGTCCCTGACACCCCACCCTCCCGCTTCCCAGGAGCCAGAGCTTCTCTGGGCACACTGCTACCAAAGGCTGTCTGGTCTGCAGCTCATCTCTGCTGCTTTGCAAGTACCAGATCCAGCCCCTCACCCATGCACAGGGCCAACCACCTGCACTTCTAGCCCATTAACCACGCAGGCCCAGCCATCCTCCCACACCATTGTAAATCATGGGTAACCAAGCTGCTATCAGTGGAGGTGCTGCTGGTCGTGGGAGTAGAAACAGATCTGTTTCTTTTGCTAGGCTCAATGCAATAGCAGTTTTAGTCCACCCACTCCTTCTCTGGAGCTGAAGGACTTCCAGTATCTAAGAAGAAATGGAATCTGCTGGTTAAATAATAATAGTTGTGGCTCTTCCTACAAAAGGACAAACAGGAAACATCAGTGTCCTGGAAGAGATGTCTGCTCACTTTGCCATGAATAGCCTTCTTCATAGAACCCATCACTTCCACCATAGCAAGCTGGAAGAAGCTGCCGCACTGTCTGCTCTCTCTATTCCTGGCAAGAATATAGAAGACATATTTGCCCATGACAGCTCGAAACTAGAAAGCTCTAAACAGCCTAACAGCACCTCCCCTCCTTTATTATAGCAACTCAGAGCACTAGAAAATGCATTGAGATCAGACATACTTGTTTAAATATATTTTACTTCTTTAATTATAGGAACCCAAAGATCCAGTACTGCCAAAGAGAACAGATGTTTTTAACGAGGGCCAAGACCATCCTCAAGGCAATTACCCCCTACTTAGAACATGTTTGAGGCTTTTCTGTGAAGCTTATGGCCAGGACGAACCACCACCAGCAACCTGACTTCTCCCTCACTGCCTCCTTCAACTCCGGACACAGCAGCCTGGGTTTGGCTAAAGCTGCTCTTCCAGCAAGGTCATGGTAAGAAAGTTAAGGTTTTTAGGCAGAGCACCCGTACTTATTCTGTTAAATTACATGCCTCGTTTCTTACCCAAATTTGTCTGGCTTCATCTCCCAGCCACCTTCGAGACGGCTTTCAGGAGATCTGGCTGGGAGACTGGGCTGAACTAGGAATCTCTCTGAGAGCAGGTAACTAACACTTCAGCAGGGATGAGTGCTTGCAGAGCGAGAGCTATCTGCCTCTGTCAGCACCACTGGTCGCTTTTCAGCTTAAAGCTGCTTCTCAGCATCCTCTTTGGAGCCAGGCTCACTGGGAAGTTCTTACCGATTTCAAACTTCAGGTGAAACATTGTTTAAGCTGCTTCTGGGGCTGCTGACACCAGAGCCACACCAGCACTGCCCTCTTCTGCAGTATTGGCTCACTGGAGTCAGAAAGGGGGACAAAGGAGACAAGATATTTGCTCATCTCAGCTGTATGACAAACATCGCAAAATGAACCTTTTTAGGAACAGTGGGGGACATCTTAAGCCTTGTTCCGCCAGCTTCCCAGGGAGAAAACCAAGGTGGCTTAGGAATTTTCAATTCATCCATTTCCAGTGAGATTGTGAATCAATTCCAGCCAAATTTTCGCAAGTGCCTAAAATTCCTAAGGCTCTACTTGACCCACACATTGATAAAGGCTCTCCTGTCATCCTTAAACAGAAGTTACCACCTGTGACTGCTCTCAGGACACCCACTTCAGCAAAGAAAATCCTTCTTCTGCCCCTCCCAGGTACAGGAGGTCCAGAACGGGTCTGCAGCAAACACTATCCTCTGCTGTCCCATTTCAGCTTCCTTTTCCTAGGTGTTTCCATCCTCACATACCTCCAGAGTCTGAGGGGATCATGTTTTTTTCTTTAAGCTACCTTAAAATGGGAAAAGGACATGCTGATAGCACCAACACTTCTCCATAAAGGAAAAGGAACACACAGTTCAACCTACAGAACTGAAATGGAGTTTCCAAATTAAATTGCTTCTCTTTATTACTCATACAATTACTCCAATCGAGATTCAACAGATTCCAAAACCATCCACATCACCAGGTTCCTCAAAAGATAACCTAAATTTAGGACCGAGTACTTTAACAATTAGACACAGCAGAGATGGGTGCTCCACAGACGCACAATGAGACCATCCCCTCCCCTGCAGTTGTGAGGCTACCTCAGCACCCTCACACTATCAGAAAGCCCATCACAAAGCACAGAAAGAACTTTAAGGCCACTACCTTAGCAAAAGGATTCTATGTGTCCCTCACTGGCACGATTAAGGGCTTTTACAAGGTGCTGGTCAACACACGTTCTGGATTTAGTATAATAATGAGCCCAGCGCTCCTTGCTTCATTGGTCAGTAGCATCTCAGTGGCCAGCTTGAAGATGGGCTGCATGCCTGAGATTCTTCCTTGGGATGCACATGGAGCAGGCTAATTTTAGCTTAAAAAAATAATTAATAAAAACCCCAAACCAACCAGTACTGCTGCACTGGCAAGGAATTAAGCAAGATCGGCACAGAGCTTTTTAAGGCACAAACTCACACACAGCCTTGCGCTCCCTCTGGCTGCCAGCACAGTGCAGTGTGATGCCATGCACCGATAGATACAACCTGCACATCCAGGGCAAAGCAGAAGCAATTCCTAAGCGAGCTCTAAATAGCTAAACAAAGCAGGCAGGATAAAAAAGTAATAAAATAAATAAAGGGACAGAAAGAGAAAAGCAAAATGGAAAAATTCCACTTCCCTGCCTTAAGTAAATGCCACTTCTGTTAGAGTTGATGGGAATGTCTCACAGGAGCAGCCCTCCCATGCACTGCACTCACAGCTGTCTAATCAAGGGAGCTAAAATCATAGAATCCCAGAGTGGTTTGGGTTGAAGGGACTTTAAAGCTCCTCCAGCTCCAACCCCTGCCACGGGCAGGGACACCTTCCACTGGAGCAGCTTGCTCCAAGCCCTGTGTCCAACCTGGCCTTGAACACTGCCAGGGATGGGGCAGCCACAGCTTCTCTGGGCACCCTGGGCCAGCGCCTCAGCACCCTCACAGGGAAGAGCTTCTGCCTAAGAGCGCATCTCAATCTCCCCTCTGGCAGGTTAAAGCCATTCCCCTGTCCTGTCCCTCCATCCCTTGTCCAAAGCCCCTCTCCAGGTTTCCTGCAGCCCCTTCAGGCACTGGAGCTGCTCTCAGGTCTCCCCTTCAGGAGCCTTCTCTTCTCCAGGCTGCCCCAGCCCAGCTCTCTCAGCCTGGCTCCAGAGCAAATGTCACTGAAGCAAGTGCAGGACCCAGCCCAGGAAGGATCCTTGCCCCTGTCAGAGGAGCACACCCCATCACAACCCATTCTGGATGTTCTCTTCTGTTCCTTGGCTCTGCAGCCCCTCAGGTACCACAGCAGCCTCCAAAACCAACAGGCACCTTCCTGTTTTTTTCTGAGGAGTTAAGGGCAGTGACAGCCTTAAATCAGCATTGGAATACTCTGTGTGTGCGTTTACCAGTTCCCTGTTTTCTTGTTACTAAGATGATGACCTTAAAAAGAGGCTTTCTGGAAAGCCACAAAATCACGCACTGCAATTCAATTTTCTTACCCCTCTCACCAAAAGTAATTCAGTCCTTGAAGCGTTGAAAGATGCTGAGGGATTATTACCTGCTTCTGAGGTGCTCCAAAGGACTGGAGTAGGCAGCTCTCCCAGAGGATAATGTAAAATCCAGTCCCAGGAGCCAGGGCACACCAATTTGGTTTTCAATCTATTTTATTTTAGTTCAGAGCATCAGTGCAGTGGTAACAGAGGAAAACAAGCGACATTTTGACTAAATTCAGCCTGCTGCAGTCTCTAAAGGCAGCAGAATAGCACACACCACTTTGGTGAGCTCTCTGGATAGAAATATAATAATTTGGGAAATAAGACATTCCACACCTCCATTCAAGAGCTTTCTGGAGCGGCTGACTGCTTCTGACCAGGCAGGGTACACAGCTCAAAGAGGGGAGACAGAGATCCTATGAAGAGGCCCTGAAGTGCATCTAACAAGAAACACCTTCGGGGATTAGTGAAATCCAGCTACAAACCCAGAGGCAGAATTCTGGTGGAAGCACCTTTCAATGCAGGTTACAGAAGGGAAGAACACTGCCGTATTTTCCATAGCAATAATGCAATCAACCAGCTCCCTCCGGCACAAGGTACACGTCCATTGCTCTAATGACAAGGCCAGCGGCCCTTCAGCTCCCTGGCCACCCGTGGAGCACCCACCAAGCACACCTCCACCTAACAACGTCCTACCGCAGGGACCCAGCGCCCGCAGGGACCCAGCGCCCGCCGGGCCGGCGGCAAAGCCCCGGGCCCTGCTGCAAAGGCTCCGCAGGAGTCGGTCCCTCCGCACGGGCGAGGCCGGACCCTTCCGTGCCGCTGCCCTGGGACGAGGCAAAAACGCCCCATCCCCGGGGCCGCAGAACCCGGACCCCCGCGAGCTTCTGCACCGAGGTGAGGAAGCAGGGGGAGACCGGAAGCGGGGACGGAAGGGGGAGAGCCGCCCGCAGAGCCCCTCGGGCCGGCCCGCGGCGGAAGGAGGCGCCGGGCGGGCCCGGCAGCCCCCGCAGCGCAGGCCCAGGCCCGGCCGGCGTTGCCATGGTTACCTTTATTGGTTGCGGCGCGGCGGACACGGCGCGCGGAGGCGGGAGCCGCGGGAACAATAAAGCTTCAACAACAGCCGCCCCTCCCCTCCGCGCGCCGCCATCTTGAAGCGGCGGCGGGCCGGCTCCCGCGCCACGTGACGCAGGGCGGGGAGGGGGGGGGGGGGAGTGCGTGTGTGTATATAGCCGGCGGCAGCCGCGCATGCGTAAGTGCTCCCTCTCGCCCTGTGGTGTGGGGGGGCGCGCTGTCATGGGCGCCGCTCCCGGTCGCCCTCCGTCGTGCCGCGCTGTCTCAGGCGCCCTCGGAGCCGCCTCGGCCACTCCAACATCCATTGCAGTGACCCCTCCACCTCCCATCGGTGTCCCCTGCCCTCGCTCCTCAGCCAGAGTGTGCCTTATGGGCACCGCAGGCAGGGAAGGTGACTGTGGCATCACTGGCAGCCCCAGCAGGGACCCGCAGTGCGTGGCTCACCCCAGGAAGCACGAGGGAGAAGCACAAAGGAGCCCTCCGGTGCTGAAAAGCCCCGGGGTGCTTTTCAACGTCCTGTGTGCCTGTGGCAGTACGTGGGGTGGAATGAGCAGAGGTGGGGAGGCTTCTGTGTGTGTCATGCTGGACATGAGCAGCTTGTGCCTGGGCAGCCAAGCAGCCCCCAGCATGCTGGCCTGTGTCAGCACCAGTGACAGTGATTGTGCCCCTGAACTGGGCACTGGTGAGGCTGCACCTCGAGTCCTGTGTTCAGCTATGGGCCCCTCACTGCAAGGGAGACATTGAGGGGCTGGAGCAGGGCCAGAGAAGGGCAGTGGAGCTGGTGTAGGGCCTGGAGCACAGTGTGATGGGGAAGGGCTGAGCGACCTGGGGGGTTCTGATGGAGAAGAGAAGGCTCAGGGGGGACCTGATCGCTCCCTACAACTGCCTGAGAGGAGGATGGAGCCAGGAGGGGCTGCACTCTGCTCCCAAGGAACAAGGGATGGGACAAGAGGAACCGGCCTCAAGCTGCACCAGGGCAGGTTTAGATGGAGCTGAGGAACAATTCCTTGCCCAGAGGGTGCTCAGGCATTGGAACTGCTGCCCAGGGCAGTGCTGCAGTCACCGTCCCTGCAAGTGCTCACACCCCGTGGAGAAGAGGCCTCAGTGCCATGGGTCGGTGGTGGCCTTGGCAGTGCTGGGGAATGGTTGGACTTGATCGTAAGGGTCCTTTCCAGCCTGGTCCATTCTGGTATGGCTGGGGTGCGCTGTGTTCCTTCCCCAAGACCTCAGTGTATTTCTGTTCTGTCTCTGCCAGTAACCTGGCCCAGCCACAGCTCAGAGCAGGGCTCTGGGTGCATTTCACCTCAGTAGTTTTGAGAGCTTCCAGATGGCCCCAGCATGGGGCTGCCCCCAGCATGGGGCTGCCCCCAGCCATCAGGGCAGGGAACACCAAGACATGGAGTGTCCCTCCCGGCCTCACCAAACCTCCGCAGGGTATGAATTGTGCCCTCTTCTGTGTGTTAACTTGAGCCGTGTCCTCTGCCCTCTGCACGGTCACAGAAAGAATTTGGCTGTATTTTGCACGAAGAAAAAAGAAAGAATAAAATAAATTGCTAGCATGTGCATTGAGCAGCAGGTTCAGGCATTGCCGTTTGTATTCCCAGACCTGGAAGGGGACTATCTGCTGCCATCTCTTGATGGATTGAGGGACAGACCTAATGAGCCAGCTCATTTACATAAGCAAGTGCTAATTTCGGGGTAAGTGCGTGAAGGTGGGGAGAGCAATACCCTCGACTATGTAGCTTTGAAACCAGACTGTGTGTGACCTGGCAGGGAGTGGCAGGGTCGGGCTATGGGTTCTGGTGATGGTCAGGCCCTTCCCATAGGGAAGCTGATGAAATCCTGAGGATGGCATGTGGTCGGATAGATCAGCCTGCAAACAAATGGGTATTAATTAGAAACCCAGTGTCATGATGAGACCTGCTCTGCTCTGGGGCCATTGTGCTCTGCCAGGGAAATGCCTTTTGGCTGGGATCCTTGGCCACAATTAGATCCATTAGAGTAGAAATGCCATCGCAACAGCAGGTTTCAAGGTCACTTTTGGTGAATGCAAGAAAGCAGGACAGGAAATTTTCTTTTGGAGGTTTGGAGAGAGGCTCCTGGGGACCAGCGCACATCATGGTCCTTTGCTGGTCTCCAGCAACTAGTTGTCTCTGTTAGAGATGCCAGTTCCCACTCCACCAGTTTTCTCCTAAGTGCTCCTATTTATGTGCTGAAGAGACCCCCATGAAAAAGTGTGGGACCCAGATCTGGTTATTTTTATCCCCAGACTGGTGATGATCAAAGCAAGTTGATGCTAGAGCCCTGAGAAGTGACTAGTGACTCTTATTATGTGGCTGCTGACAGCTCCTGACCTAAAGGTGACAGCCAGGCTGCATCAGTGAAAAACTGCTCCTCATCTTCTGCAGGGAGGGGCTGGCACTGGCCAAAACATCATTGAGATAAAGGGCAGTGAGTGCTGCCCGCTGCACTAGAAACACCATCCCCATCACTGCTGGATCTGCTTTTGCTGGCAGGGTTGTCTGATGCTGTCTGAGGCAGTGATGAACCACAGCAGAGCAGGAGCTGGGTGTTACAATAGGTGCCTTCTCAGGAGCAGCAAAACCTTTCCTACCAAGTCTAGGGTGACAGAATGACAGTCACAGAATGGTTTGGTTTGGAAGGGACATTAAAGCTCATCTAATTCCAACCCCTCTCACAGGCAGAGACACATTCCATTAGACCAGGTTGCCAACTCTCCAGGGGTTTTGGACCGCGCCATGTAAATCAATGCCATGATCCAGGTGAAGAGCAGTTACCCCAAATGAGGATGAGGAAACAGGACAAAAACAGGGTCCCAACATATCATTGTCAATTCCCATCATAGTAACACCCTGTTGTCCCTTAGAAACATCTTAATTCTCATTTACTGGTGAGGGAAGTGTACCAAGTGTTTTCTTTCCCGAGTGTAGGATCATAGGATAAAGCTCCACCAAGTGACTCTCCAAGGAACCCACAGGGGAAGATGAGACCAAGATGAGCTGGTTTTGAGCTCACTATCCTGCCAGAGGTCACTTGTGTCACAGAAGAGCCCAGAGGAGCATGTCCAGTGTCTTCTGCATGGTGTGTCACTGAGAGCAGGCAGAGGTTCCACACATCCAAACAGGCCTTATCTCATGTTGCCTGAAGAGTCCCTCTTGCTGAGACAGAGCTCACTGAAGGAGCAAGGACTGATCTGCCTTGCTGTGCCAAACAGCTTGGAAACACACAGCTTGGAAAGCTCACGGTGGGGAGTCAAATGGGGTGAAACACAACCTCCCCTCGGAGCTGGGACACTAAAACTCAGTCCTCTCCTTTCCAGAGGAGGTCCCCTCTTCTAGAGGGATGTGTCCAGGTCTGGCTGGGTGGGATCATTCCAGTGGTCAAGTCCAAACCACGCTGTTTTCACAAGCTTTTGACGTGTGTCTTTTCCGGGCCACACAGACCGCGGATCTACATTGGATGTTCTTGGAGCATCTCTTGGGGACAGCGGGGCTGTCACATGGTGCAGATCTGCCCACGAAGGGAAAAATAAGTTAGGCAGGGGGATGCAGCCATTTCAGCTGAGCTCAGTGAGCCACGTTCGAGGCCGTACAGCCACATCTTTCCCCTCCTAGTTCGTAATCTCTGCACTGCAGCCTGGGTGGTGACAAGCTCCATCCCTGCCTTGCGGCTTCTGCTTTGAGCACTTGAGGGCACTGTTGGAGTTCAGAAAGAGGCAGATTTCGGTTCCTGTCGTACCATTCAGAGCCACATCAGTTTGCAAGGACTCTGGTTTCCATTGGAAGCTTTGCTGTTCACATGGGTTTGTAGCTTTGGAATGAACCCCATCTCAGGCAAAACCTTTCACAGAAAATAAGTGATGAAGACTTCTTTTATCTTCCCTTTTCTGTAAGCATTTTCCACTTCCATCTTTTTAACCCCAAAGCTTTTCTCTTGAGGGTCTGATTTCAGGGAAGAGGGTGAGCTGCACAATCAGTTCTTGAGGGGAAGCAGTGAGTTAGTTCACGTGGAAATACACTTCACCTGCACAGATACTCTTTAAGTTTCCAAAGTGCTGTTGATGCAAGGGGCTTGCAGCCTGTCCATGTGTAAACACGGATCTCATTGCTCCTAGCGTCGGCCTCCAAGGGAGCTGGCAGCGCAGGCTGTGCTGCGAGGTCAATGCTACAAGGGCTTAGGAGGACTGCACACAGCACTGGGCTGGGAGGCTGTGCCAGAATAATTATTTACATGTGCTGGCATAAAGTAATTACTAATGGAGCGGAACACCATGCCCAGCCCCTCCAAGCTGTCCCAGAGGAGACACTGGGAGTTACCAAGCAAAGCGCACTCTCTGTGTACCAAACTCCAGATTTCCTCTCACTTCTCCTCCTAGGGGAGCAGCTATTCCATGGCAGAGGCGTCTCTGTCCCTCCTTTTGCTCCATCCTCTTGCCTTGGCCAGCACAGTCCAACTTTGTACCCAGACACTGTAAGTTGCCTTGTTATTCCAGCTAAACTGCCCTCAAAACTGATTCTGATGAGGTCTTTTTGGGAAGGGGACAGCCACATTGAGAAGCAAGGGTTGTAAATGGGTTTGGAGTATGTCACTGCTGTGTTTCTCCAGCCAAATTGAATTTTCACTTAAGAGGTGACTGACTTCCTTATGCCCTGTTGTAGTTTTTGGTTCACCAGCTTCCTTGTCTTTTCACTTTATTGCTTTTCATTGCAATGATTCCCAGGATCCCCCTCCTCCAAGGACCCTCTCCTTCGCATTTGCCATTCCTTCTCACTTCTGGGGGGTATGTGGGGAAAGATCTCTTGTGTCCAGGTTCCCACAGGATGCCAGACTGGGTCCACTCTGCTGCTGAGTGCAGTGTCCCAGTGTCTGAGCAGAACATGTTGAGAACATCCGGCTTTCTCAATGTATTTTCAGTGCATCTTCTCCATCAGATTCTGACTTTAGTGTCCTGTAGAAACTCCAGTTCCTGGGCTCTGTGGCTGCTATTGCAGCGATCACATATCTGTGACCCATTACTAAATGTGATCAGGTTTCTTCCTCTCTTTTCACATATGGGTTGGAGTTTCAGGAGGCTGCAGAGATTCCTTTCAGGATGGGGCACAGAGCTTGTCTTCAGCTGAGCATCAATATCCAGCCCTGGCACCACTCCAGGCATGCCTTCATCTTCAACTCAGCATGCCTAGGCATCTGTCCATGATGTCAGTTCTTCAGTCCCCTGGTATTAGTGCCTGGCCTCTTTTAAGCAAAATCCCACCCTAAATGTGATCCAGAGCTCACCCCTCACCTGCTGGTGGGAACTGCTGATGTCTGTCACATTGATTTTGTGAGATCTCACCAACCTTGCTGTACAAGTTACTGTCCTGTCTCAGTACGTGCTTCTGTTGGGATCTTTGTAAGTTCCCTTAAGTTTCTCCTTCCAGCTATGCCAGTGCTCTAGCAAGCTAAAAGACTGCAGGTCCATCTGCATGTGCAGTGCAAGATAAGCCCAGCTCAACCTGAACCCTTTTTTCTCAGAGCTGATCTCCAAAGCTCCTCAATAGGTGCTTGTTCATGGTGACTGGGCATCACTCAGTGTGTGCACTACGGAGCTGGAGAGTTCATCCGCTTCCAGAGGACGTAGTCAGCAGCTTGTTTTCTGTCTGAATGCAATCTCCTTCCTGTCGATCGATGCTCTGTTCACAAAGCAGCAAGCTTCTGCCTTGGCAGGATCCCTGGTCTTAGATCTGGAAGCTGCAAACGGCACTGGGCACTGAGCAGAGCAGTTCCTCCACTGCTGCCCAGTGCCACACATTTTTTCTGTCCACACTATTCCCTTGTGTCCATTGTACATCACTCTCAGCCGGCGTGTCACAAACACTGGCAGCTACCTCTCATTAACGAGCTCATAACTCATAACTGTTAGTCTTGTGACATTTCTTCTGTGTCAGATCTGCTTCTGTCAGCGTCTCCTTTACAGGTTCTGCTGTACCACCTCTGCAGGCCCATGCTGAGGCAGAGTTCCCTACTCCAGAATCAAGTATCTATTCCTTCTCCCGTGTCTTGGCTTTAGGTAAAAACCAGTATCTCTGTGCTCTCATTTTTTTTCTGCTGACAGCACCCATCAACACCTCTCTCAGCTGTTGTAGTGCTTCAAACACCATTCCTGGGCTGAAGGGTCTGTTCTTCCAGAAATCGTATCCCCACTTAGATAGTAAAGGGTTTTCCTTTAATTTTCCTCTCTTACTACTGGTGGCCAGCTCTGCTCAGAGCCTGTTTTTCCTTCCGTGCATGTGCATGGGTTTGTCTGCGCTCCAGCATCCCCGGTGGTCCGAGTCCCTTCATGTTGTCCATTTGCTCCGTTTCTAGGTGCTGATTTGTTTTCCTATTAATCTCACTCCCTCCCTTGCTGCAACTCTCCCCAGACTGACCGCTGCCAACTTGCTTCATGTATCATGTGCTGCGTAACAACACAGGGGAAGAGGACTCCGTGCCTGCAGCCCGTTCTCTGTAAGAGCTATTTCCAGAGGAGGCAGGTGCTGGCAGGGCTCCAGCCGTGTGCTCGACAGCAGATTTAGCTGCTCTCCCTCCAAGCTGCCCTTGGGGCACATGTCCCTCAGCACGTCCCATCCCGGTTGCTGCGTGGACCATGTTCCTGCTGGGGCAGAGACTCCATCCAGTTCCCTGTTTGGCTCTCGGCGGCTGCACACCGGTGCCTGCTGCTGGCTGGGAGCAGAAGGCACACTCTGCTTTCCCACCACTGCTGGAGGAGCAGGGGATGGAGACTCCTGCAGACCCCGAAGGGTGCCAAGGTAGTGCTATGGTTTGGATCATGAGCTCCCCTCCAGGCAGCAGGGTTGAGCAGAGAAGGGCTTGATGTTCTCCATCACTCAGTCACGTAGGTAGATCTGTGCCCCATGCTCCTGCGTGGGAAGCATCCTGCTTCCGGGCCTCCATCACAGAGGAGTAGTGCTCCAAGCACTTCAGAAGGGTCTTTTCTCATGGACTGGGACCTGTCGTGTGTGGTGGGATCACTGAAGGCTAAGTAGAAGAGGCCCTGATGGCTGGCATCCATCAAGGTGAAATCTGTCTCTAGCTGATGCAGGCAGAACAACCTGCAGCCCATATGCCATCTCTCAGATATCCCAGTGCAAATGCCAGGCAGGACATTTTGGGAAGTGGTGTCACAAAGGAGGCTTTTTTTGTCAGGGAAAATCAGTTTATGGAGTTGCTGGTAATCATCTCTCCATCCTCATGCCACAGCTTGTTGTCCCTGCCATCTGCTGACACATTTGTTTGTGCTAAAGATCAAGCTGTGGAGATGACTTGGGGGTTAAATATAACCCCCATCTGCTTTCTACAGCAGCCCACAGTCAGCTGGATAGGAACAGTGGAGGGGATGGCAAGGCATGAGAGAAAGGAAAGGAATTATTAAAGTCATCTTTGTCACCCATGAAAACATGCTGTGTTACTGCAGTTGTGAGAGGGGGACTTGTAGGAGGGGACCAGAGCTGTATAAGGACTGTGTTTGCTGCCTGATTATGGCCTGGAAAATTGCAATCCAGAAAAATCAGTGCCCGGTTCACATTGTCCTAAACCAGTTATTTCTTTGCAGCATTCCTTATTAGCCCCGTGAAAGCTGAGGCACTGACTTCAGACTCTTCTCCACGTGTGCAGGACAGGCTCCTGAGAAGAGGAAAGCTGATCTGGACCCGGGACAGGGGAGGATGGAGACAGTCTTCTGTGTGCCCCACACTCCCTTTGCGGTGACAGAGCAGCCCCCAGCCCTTTCTGACATGGGAAAGCAGGTTACCACTGGCCAATGCTACTCGGCAGCTCCAACCCAAGTGGGTCAGCACTGGCACCGAATATCCTCAAGGATTCATTTTGTTTTCACATGGGAGGAAAAATCATTCTCTGTGTGAGCTGCCCCTGCCCAGCAGCCTCCCTGCACAGCCCAGACCTCCTCCTCCCAGCTCCAGCCCGTATTCCTGCCCTGGGGAACACAGAGGTGACTGACGCTGTTAATGCAGCAGCCCAGCCCACCCTGGGCCCCATATGGATCACCAGGGCATGGAAGTCATGGCATTTATTAGTAGTGGTCCTGTACTGGGGAAGTTCACCCTTTGGAGAGGGAGGTTTTTCTAAAGAGCAGCAAATAGAGATGCTGGAGTTACTCTTGGCTCTGTCAATAGCATGGATGTGTGTGGCTGCTGTGTGTGCTGGGCTGTCCCGCTCCCCGCTCCTGCTGCTCCCTCCCCTGGGGCTCTGTAGTCTTTATTTTCTGGGCAGGGCAGACCTGGAAAAGGTCTGTCTGTCAGGAAGCTATTTGCAAGGGAAGTGTTGTAGCACTCTGACCGTGTTAGCCCTCTGCCCACACACCGGGGACAGGCTGTGCATGGCCACCAACCCCTCCAGTGCTGGCTGAGGGCAGCAGTGACACGGCACCGGCTGTATGGTGTGTTCTGTTATAAAGCAGGGTACCCAGCAACAGACATCCACTGAGAAAATCACCACCAGCATCTCCTCTGTGCCTGCTAGCCATTTGTGCCATCTGGAGAATGGAAGGGAGACTCAGAAATAGGGTGGCAAAGGTTCTTGCAAAGCTCCATAAAGTTTGTTGGTGGATTATGTGGCTGAAATAGTGTTTCTGATGGAGCCTGTGAATCAACCTTGGGAGGCCTTTTATTCCAGGTAAAAGGATGAAGAATGGTTCATGTTCTGGTGGGTTCATGTTCATGCTCGTGTATGTGCAGGGTTATTTTGCTGACTCTCAATAGAGCTGCTGCTCTCCCAGCAGGGCTGAGAGCATCCCTGCCACAAGGAGAGGATCCCCCTGCGTCACCAGGATGGAGTGACTTGGGGCAGTGGAAATTCAGCCTTAGAATGAGTCAGACATGTGAGTCAGCGGGTCCCAAAGCACAGACCACGGTGTCCAACCTTGGGCAGGGAGAGGTCAGAGTCCTGCTCGTGCTGTGCAGGATCTGCATGGGGAAAGCTGAGGGCAGGTCTGCATCTACTCCAGCACAAGAGGGACGTGGAGCTGTTGGAGGGAGTCCAGAGGAGGCCACGGTGATGCTGCGAGGGCTGGAGCAGCTCTGCTCTGGAGCCAGGCTGAGAGAGCTGGGCTGGGGCAGCCTGGAGAAGAGAAGGCTCCTGAAGGGGAGACCTCAGAGCAGCTCCAGTGCCTGAAGGGGCTGCAGGAAACCTGGAGAGGGGCTTTGGACAAGGGATGTAGGGACAGGCCAAAGGGAATGGCTTTAACCTGCCAGAGGGTAGATTGAGATGAGCTCTTAGGCACAAGTTGTTCCCTGTGAGGGTGCTGAGGCGCTGGCCCAGGGTGCCCAGAGAAGCTGTGGCTGCCCCATCCGTGGCAGTGTTCACGGCCAGGTTGGACAGAGGGCTTGGAGCAAGATGCTCCAGTGGAAGGTGTCCCTGCCCGTGGCAGGGGTTGGAGCTGGAAGAGCTTTAAGGTCCGTTCAACCTAAACCAGTCTGGGATTCTATGAAACACAGCAGAGAGTTGGGTTTTATTCACTCGCTCATCAGTATTTCAGGGGACCAGAATATTTACAAATTAAGGTCGTCCTTCTCTGTCCCAAAGCTCTTCTGATGGCCTGATGGACCATCGCAACTCACAAACTGCATGCTGGTAGACCAGAGCTCTGTCCTTCCACTCTGACTCTGGAAAACCAACTTTCTTTGATGCAGCTTAACCTTTGCAGTGAGCCTTCGTAAGAAACTCTTAAGCACAGCTATGCTTCTGCAAAGCAAAGACTTGGGATCTCCAGACAGCTCTGGAAGAAGGGTGAGACATATCAACCATTCTCTTGCAAATGCTCCATGACCACATGCAGCCCAGTGTTAACTAAATGCATGTTCATGGTAAGCCACCAGGACCATCAGCCTGTGAGACTTTTGACCTCAATCTGAGGTTGTCTTCACAATTTGGCTGTTCCTCAGCCTGAGGTTAAACCTCAACAGCCTTTTCTTTCTTCAGAGCTGAAAGAGTTCCTGAGATTTTCTGTAGCAGTAGGTCACTTATGTCTTCAACTACCAGTACTAGTTGCTGGAGTAAGAGTAATACCCTATAAATCCAGAAGGACTATAGCCAACACCACAAACAAGCAATCTGATATTCTTGGGATGTATTTCCAAGCAGCTGAATGTTCACTCACCACAATTACAGCCCCTAGAGAAGATCCTCCACATCTTCTTCAGAGCTGAACAGATGATAGAAACAAACCTGGAGGCTTTAACTTTCATATAGGAAGGGCAATTCAATTAAAAATTCAAACAAGAAAGGGGCTGGGGAGTTGTCTCATGAAGAGGCACAGAAAAGGTTGGGATTCATCATTTTGGAGAGGAGAAAACTGAGGGATGTGACTGAAGTTTCCAAACCCCCAAGGTGGTGAATTAGGTGAAGATGAAATCAAATCCCAGTGACAATAACTAGGGGCAGTCAGTGGATCTGGTAGAACATCACTCTACAACAGAGAAAGGGAAAGATTTCTTCATGCAGTGAGGAATTTACTCAGGAACTTACTGCCACAAGAAACTGTGGAGGCAGATGCTGTCAGCATGGTCAGAAAGGGATTAGATCAGCTAATGGACAGCAGGTCCATAAGGGAATAGCAGAGGGAACAGGCAGGGATGTGCCTTCTACTGTTCCAAGCCCAGAGACTATGGATGCTAAAGAATGAGGTGCTTAGGTTGCAGAATGCTCACCCAAAACAGCATCTCCTATTGCCCCTCCTAGGTGCAGGCTAGACGGGCTCTAGCTCTGACCCAGCAAGGCATCTCTTATATTCCTACTCCCTGTCCTGTTCCAATTTTCTCCTGCAGTATTTTCCCATCAGTTAGCACTGGGGTGTCTCAGCAATGGGACTGAGGGACATGCCCATGAGGATCACCTCCAATCTCACCATGGGGAGGGCAAGCTCTTATTGATAGGGAGGAAGCATAGTGCATGCTGTGTCCATGTCCAGTCATTGAGACCATCCACATGCAGCTACAAACACGTAACACCTTTGGCTGCATGCGTCCAATGGGGACTTGCTGGTGCCACACAGGCCCTGTACACCCATCAGCAGAGGTTGTGTACCACACAGAGACCCATGCAGGCCATTCAGTTTTAGCTTTTTCTCCTCAAACTCTTTGCAGATAACCCATCTTCCTTTTCCAACGTGTTTCCCTAAATTATTGAGGCTACTTTACAAATGAATCCCACCTGAACAGGAGGCATAGTTTGAGGTTCAGGCAGAGCTAGGTCATCGTAATAATGAATCATCTTCCCAGCCAACTAATACGGATCTTACCTCAAGTGCCCCATTACAAGAAAGTGCTAAAGATACACAGGAAGCAACTAGGGATGGGTCAAACGGGTTGGGCTAGGTTAAGAAGGCGGCTCCATCTCCATTTCTCAGCTCCAAGCATATCCCCAGTTCCACAAAGAAATCATTTAGAAGATCTTAGTCCTTCCCAGCACCCAGAAGCTAGTGCATGAGGGTGCAGCTGTTTCTTCACCTCTGTATCAGCATCCAGGGCTTCTCACAGCCTTGGTAACATGCTTGGATAAACCCTGTCCAACCATGTCAGCATGTGATGAAGCTGGACTATCTCTCTCCTGCCATCATGGGTCATTTGAAGTTTTCTTAGCTGAAAATTCATATCTCTAACTTCACCAAGACCAACAGCTCAAGTTTCAGTTCACACATTCACAGAAGAGTGGCCAGCCTATGTTTCAAGGCTTTATGGGATGGAGAATTCGCCACATCTCTGGGTTCTTTGTTGCAGTGATCAGTTATTCCCACTGTTAAAAATAGTGACTTTATCTCAACCCCAACAACCACCAGCTTTGCTCTCCAGTCCCTGTTTCTTTTTCTGTCTTCATCTGCCCTCTTAAAGAGCCCTTTGCACTCAAACTATTCCCCCACATCAGTTCTCACAGACCATGATTAAATCACCTCTTAAAAACCAGATAAACTAAACAGATCATGTTCCATTAGTCTCTTACTGAGAATGATTTCTAGCCCTGGGATAATTTTCTAGCTCTTTCCTGAGTCCTGTCCAAGTTTTCAGTGTCACTCCCATGCATAAGTACTAGACCTGAATATGCCATTTTGGTGATGATGTCACTAAAATCACATGCAGGGGTAACGCCACCTCTGTGATATTCCCTGCTCGTGCATATCAAGATCATATTCAGCCTTGCAGCAGCAGTGGGAGTTTCTGTTCTCTGGGTTTCAGACTCTCTCCAGAGTCCCTGCTTGCCCTGGTCCATCGAGGCAGTTGCACATCTGATACCAAGCAGTCATTAAATGTTGACTGAAATGTCCCTGGGTTTCTATATTCTGGTGCCTATGAATTGCTCATCCCTCCAGCTTGATTTCTTCCTGTGCCACCAAGTATTTGTCTGTGTTTTTCTTTAGATAAGATTTCATCCCATCCCAGACAGCCACTCTGTGCTGTCATTAATCCCATAAACAAGCTTTTCCCATGAAGTTCTTGTGCATGCAGTATACCAGTTTCTTCCAACAGGGATAAAAAATCTTTGCCATCTCTTTGCACAGACCATTCCAGTTGTTTTCTATAGCATGAAATGACGCATTCAGTTCCCTCAGATTCTTCTCCAGTATTCATGTGTGTGCTTCTTAGCAGAGCTCAGCATCCTCACCTAGCCCCAGGAAGGATGGGAGCCAGGGCAGCAGCATCCCCCTGTATCCCAACTGCATGGCTCTGATGAGCACTGCACTTCTTTCCTCACAGCAGATGTTGGGTTCACACACTCCTCTGAATGCACTCACTGCACATCTCAAGGGGATACATCCCATCTAGCTGTGAAGGCTCTTAGTTAACGAAGTGTTTAAGAGATTATGGTGCCCTTTAATAAAGCACTTAGAAATATCTTTAATGTTACTTAACTTCAGTTAAGTACCTGGCAGTGGGAGGAGCATGGAAAAGTCTGCTTGGTCATACATGTTTGGGCTGAATCAAATCCAAGTCCTGTGAAGCGAGAGGCAACCTGGGAGGTTTCAGCAGAGCCTGGATGGGCACCAGAGCCACCGCTGTGAGCCCTGGGGCTCTCCTGGGCTCATCTCAGCAGAGCTGTGCTTTCCCCAAGCACCAGGAAGATGCGCTGAGCCCTTTGTGCTCATTTGGCTGCACCAAAACACCCTGCATCTCCCGCTGCTCCCACACTTCATCCATGGGAAACCAGCAACCACCAAGAAGAGGCAATAACCCGCTGTGGAGCAGCTGTGACTCAGGTGGCAAAGGCAGGTGAGAGGCTCTTCCAGCTTTTCTGGCTGGCTTGGTATTTGTATTTCCTCCACTCCTTTGCTAAGCACCAGTTTCTGAATCAGGACCTTCAGGGCCATCCTGCAGCCCCACACCAACGCTTACAAACCATGTGAGAAGGAGGACCTGGCAGGAGGACTGGGAAATATTGTCACCGGCTGAGGTCACTGCGCAGCCCATCTTTTACCCAGAGACCTCAAATGAAGAAACCGGAGAATTACACTGGAACAAACTCACATGTTATTCTCAAGCCTGTCGTTACCCTGACTCAGATGGAGACAAGCAAAGAGCTTCTACGCGGGGCAGATTGTAATCGGAGTGATGGAAAAGACCATTAGGTCATCTGGGCCATCTGCCCCCGCCAACACACGCCTGTTCTCTGCTTCATGTTATCTAGTGCTTAGCTTGGAGCGAGTCAAGTGATGCAGCTTCCAGTTTCCCACGGGAGACTTTTCCTAATAAAACTAATAGCTGACATGGAAATGTTTCCTGATACTCTGCCTAAATATGCTGTTGCTCACATACATCCCATTACTCCTGCTGATCCTCCCATGGGGCGCTCTGAAAGCATGTCTCCTTGGTGTTCATACCCATCACATTCCTGCTGACAGTTACTGTCCTATTTTCCCTGGGTTGCCATCTCGACAAACTATATTTTACAGTATGGTGGTAATGACTCTGGACCCAAGGCTGCAAAACTGCCACACTTATTTAGAGCTTGAAGTCCCAGCAGGACACGTGATGCCACTTAGAGGAATGAATCAGGCACCAGGTGACTGAAAGGTTTGCAGTTTGTAAAGACTTCAGCGTTTACTAGCAAGGTAAATGATGGAGAGGAAGGGAAATAGAATAGGTAGACGTATAGATTCAGGCCTTTAGGAGCAAGAGATGTAGACATGACCTGGAAACATTCTAAAGACTTCAAGTAGATACAGGCTGGGTTCCCCTCCCTTCTTTAATAAAAGGCTTATTAAAGTAAGTGATTTTCAGGGTTGTGCAAGCCCCTGTCAAGCAGTTCTCCAACATCACATTCTGCAAGGCTGGGGAACCACCTTGGTTCTGGGATGCATAATGTGCTCCACGCTGAACCTAAAGCCAAGCTGAGCACCCACTGCTCCTTGGGGCTTCTTCCAAGTGCATCACTGAGGAGAACATTGGTGGCAGTGAGGGGTATGGAAAGGACAGACCTGTTCCTTGAATGAGTTGGAGGGACACACAGAGTGTCCAAAACTGCAGGGTTTTTCTTCAGAACTGAGACCTGGCTTTCAAAGCACTTCCTACCATTGGCTTTTTGGCCTCTGAGCTCTGCTTGCAGAAACCCTGCCATGCTGACTTGATGCCACCAGCCCAGGGAAGCTGTAGTCCCCAAGGAGAAGAGTGTCTTACACAGAGCAGAATGAGCTGCAATCCAAGATGGAGCGCCTGTGTAGGTCAGATAAACAGAGCTGTGCCTGCCACAGGAAATTAATTTAAATTCAGAAGAAATAATTCTTTCCCTTGGTTGAATGAGATGGGAGATCCTCCTTCTGTTCTTCATTAAGCAACAAAGGGTGAAACCAACAGCAAATTGTGTGCAAACCACCCAACTGCAGCCCTGAACTCCTGAAACATCTTTATTCACTTAATCTGGGATTCAGGAAATTCTCGTCCAAGCCGGTTTTATTGGGTGGTTTGAATTGAGCTCTCAGCCTCCCAATCAGTAACAGATGAACAGTTTTGCATAACATTTTTCTCCTGTATTTTTGGCTCTGCTCCGTCCTTCCTAGTGGCTGAGCTGATGAAGCGGGCCTGTTTCTCATCCCTTCGGAGAAGCCAACCTTGCTCCGCTTCTGGGAATGGCCACGGGCTATCCTGGGTCCTAATCAAGTCCCACCTTTCTCAGTTCACCTCCATTGGCGGCTCATCTCCTCATCTCTTCTCTCACCACCTCCCTCTTTCCTCCTTCCTCCAGCTGCTTCCAGGGCTGGCATCAAGTAATGAGCCCATAAAGATCAGCCAGAAACAAGGTCTCAGGTGCTGAAGGGAAGGCTGATCAACTGCAGCTCAGCCTGACTGAGATGTGTGGACATCTGCTGATAAAACATGAGGTGGGACAGGTCCGGGCTGTGGCTGGAGCTGCATGGGGAGAAGGGATGGTGTATGGGCTGACCTGCCCTTCAGAACCTCTCCAGGCAGGTCACTGTGGGCTTGTGTTCATTGTCTGCTCCTGAGCACGGTTTTTGTGACTTGAGAGCAGGGCACAGATGGATTTCTGACCATTGGGATACATCAGTGTCTGTGCTGGTCCATCACCCATCACATGTGAGGTACACTATGCTGTGCACAGTGTGTGGACACATGTGCCAGAAGCAATGTGCATGTGTGTGCATGTGAGCTTCTGCATGATTGCATGTTCATCCCTATGGCCAAGACAGTGCCAGTCCACAGGGCTCCTGCACCTTACTGGGGATGCTGGAATACTGGGAGGAAGCAAAAGGAGAAGAGCAAAACACTGGACAAAAGGGGGATGTAAAATGCCTGGAGAAATTCCAGCCCTCTGGCAAAGGGCTGTTCACATCTGTGCCCCCATGCCTATGCATGTGTGAGTTACTTGTCAGCACCAGTCGGCCTCCACCCTTGCTGCCTCAGCTGCCTGGGGCTGCCAGCACTCATAGAAGGCCAGTCAGGAAATGAAATGGGTGCTGCGCACCCATCGTGTGTGAGCTCCCTCACCCTGCACCCTGCCCACCCTCTGGCACCAGATTTCCATGGATGGCGTTCCTGCCTTGGTGTTTCAGCACCGCCAGTTCCCAGAATAACCTGTTCCCGCTGCTGGGGGAAGCCACACACTTGCTCAGGCGATGTGTTTGCTCAGACACTTCAGCCCAGGCTTTTATTATTATAATGCCTTCGAGATCTGCGGCTTACAGGAGGATTTGCTGCCATGTGCCTGACAAAGAGGAGTGACCTCAGCGACACCGGAGAGTGAGAGCGTGTAAAACCTTCCTGGGCTCTGCGTAGGAGTGCTGCTTCCCTTCTTGGCTGCTTTCGGCTCCATCTGCTCTCTCCACACACGGGTCTCCCTGCTAGTGCCTCCTGGGTGGAGAGAGGACCAGGCAGGAGAGGAATGTTCACACAAATGGGTTTGACATTATTTGCAGAGCTCCCAGCTCAGCATGCCTTGAATTTTAAGCACAAGAGCGGTTCCCCTCTCTCTGGTGGGTCTGCAGCTTCTCCTCTCCATCCTTCTCCCTCTCTGTTCTCCAACCAACGCGTCGTCCCATCTGCACAAACTGCAACCCCCATGGGCTCACTCTCCAAGGGTGAAGGATCTCCCTGCCCCGTCTGTCAGCTTGCCCACAGGGACTTGACCCTGACTCTCTCCTTTTCAACCCAGGTCTCTCCTGTATGGTTTGGCGGTCACCACCACGTGCTGCAGAGCTGGAGCTGAGTCAAATCGACATGTCAAAGATCGCCTTAGACGTTCCTTCACTCACCCCTTGAAATATTGGCCATCTTTTCTGCCACATGGAGCAAAGTAAGTTGCAAACCCAATGGGAAAAGCAGGAAAAACAGTCATTAATAACTGTGCTTAATTACAACCTAATTTCTTGAAAAATGTGTTTGAAAGCAGCTGGCAACAAGTTGAACTATGTGGAAAGTTTGAAGAATACCAGACCAGACATTAATTAGTCAACAGCTTCCAGGAAAGGTCAGGCTCTGGAAATATTTAAAGGTCCCATAATAAAATGAATTTTAATTCCAGTGCTGAATTAAAACTCCATTGCAAATCCCCAGAAAATAGAATCCTTCCCCACAGACTGCACTGAACGTGTTTGAGGGAGACTTGCTCTCCACGCACCGTAACATTGGGTTTCCCAAACCATCTCTTCTAGTTACCTTCTTGCATTGGAAACTCCACACAAGCACCTTCCTTTCCATCAAGGGGTACGCCTGGTTGCTATAAGACCTCTAATACTAACCTCTCCAAATCGGCCTCTGTAATGCAGCAAGAAGCCTAGTGCCATCAGTAAAACCTGATCTCATGTCCACACTTGTACAAGGGGAGAGCCAATCTCTTGGGAGGACCTTCAGAGATGCGGTTGCCATGAGCAATGTGATCAGGGATGTTTTCCGTAAGTGACCATGCATCTCCTGCTGACCAAGGGCATGCATCACTGTTATGCTGTCCCTTGTTGGTTTAACTGAACTCTGTCTGAAACACAAGCATACAGAGAGATAGGGCCTATGGTTTGAGTCCCTGCAGTTCTGGCAGAAGCAATGCATCAGTCATCATGTGCTGGGGGTACAAGTTATTCACCAGACACTGAAGTCCCAAGAAGGGAATCTGCTGATAAAGAAAAGCATCTACCAGTAAAGGATGACACTCACCCAAGTGGCATTTGACAGAAAGCCATTAACAGGAGATGTCTCCGAGTTTGAAATATTCCAGTCTGCCTAGCCTCTTGGTTCTCCAACCCTGTCCTTACCTTGGCCTTCTTCAAGGACACCCCTTGGCACCCTGCAGGAAAACCTGTGCAGGTTTCCTCTGTGTGAGGAAATGTCATGATATTTACAGTCAAAAGGGGCACATCTACCAGTCAGTGGGAGAGATCTTTGTGGGAAGAGAACCGGCCCATGCTACCAACTGTCTAGTCTAACTATCCCATCACAGACACCATCATGTTCCCATGTAAAGGTACCACTGTTCAGGCTGTGTGGCCTTGCCCCAAAGGCACAAATTCAAGGTTTGCATGGGATGAAGAGCATTCCTAATCCTACAGCATGGAAGCCACATGCTGAGCCATCACACATAAGTGTCCATTGCTCACCCATTCTGGCTGTTACGATACGTGTATTGGGAAGTGAGGCTGGGACAGGCTGGGAGCTCTCTGGTGGATGCTTTTTGGCAGAATGCAGCATCACTGAACATGCGATGTGCAGGTTTTGAGTGAGTGCACACTGGTACCTCTGGGCTCTGGCTGCTTCCCTGCTGGTTCATCTGCCCACCCAGCTCTGAGGCAACCACAAGCCCCAGACCTCCTGTGCTCCTCAGCCACATTCAGAGCAGCTGGCAGGAAGCAGTGGCTTACAGGTTTGCAGGAAGTCGTCAATAGCTTGGTTTCAGATGTAGCAAACTGCTTGGACTGCAGGTGTTTCCAGGACAAAACATCTCAGTAGCTTTCCATCTCTGGAAGGGCTCATGAAGGGCAGGACCCTGGGGCAGGATGGTGACTCAGCCTTGGGTCCTGCTGGGGACAGGGTAACAGATGACAAAGGTGCCCTATGGCTGCAGCTCTTGAGGGCTTTTCTTGCTAGGCCAGCTGGCTTGAGGCTTACTCCTGAGTCCAAAAATCGGAATTGATGGGAAACACTGCAGGCAGCCTGCAAGGAGCTCTGCAAGTCCCAAACAGCCCAGTCTGCAGGAAGGCATCACTGACTTCAGATGATAGCAGGCAGAAAACTGCCTGGGCCCCACCTTCAGTAGCAGAAAGCAAATCCCCTCTCTGGGAAAGGAGGTAATCTCTGGGCTATGTCAAGGGGCCTTGACATCAGCTAGGACAGTCCCAGCACTGCTCCATCCTGTGGGCTATTACCCATAGAGACAAGCCAGTACGCCACGTCTCCACCTCTTTTACCCAGAGACCAATACAGAGCATCTGTGGGGCTGCCAAGCATCACCTTGACCCTGAAGCCCTCATTCCCCAACGGGCAGCGAGTGCTATCAGAACAGAGCTGGGTCAGGAGTAAGTCAAGGGCTTGGGAGATTTTCCTGTGTGCAGTGATTCATGGCTCGTGTTTGTCAGTAGATGGGAGTGTTTGGAGAAGAGCCAGGTCATCATGAAAACATTTACAAATCCCAGACGTTTTGTGGATTTCACCACAAATTATCTTCTGTCCAACACAGCCAACCCACGCGTTCATCGGCATTTTTGAGCTGCAGTTTATTAGTCCTCCATTTCCAGCAACGGTGTGAAGATGGCAATGGCCAGCAAGAGGGGACATGCCATTAGAGTTGTACCAGCCAGCCAGGAGAATGGTGGGGAGTTGGAAACCAAATAACTCTTCACCGTGGCTGCGTCACCTAGCCCAGCAGTTAAAGAAATGCGGATGAAAACCTTCTGTGGCGGAGAAGAGAGAAAAGACTGTTCCTAGGGACACAAAGGCTCTTACTGGGGGCCATGCCAGCTTTCCACATGCAGAAGAAAACTACTGAAGCCATTCTGGTAGCCAGAGCTTCTGTCCTGTCTCAGAGTGTGAGGAGCTTGGTTGGAAAAGAGCAATAATGCCAGAATTGCCCATCACCACCAGCAGACATCAGCCTGAACAGCATGCGGAAGTCTTTGTGTCCCCCTTGGCTGGGCCATGATCCTCACAAGACAGCCTCACTGTAGCGGGGTATAGGAAGAGGTGAAAAGCTCTCGAAAGCAAACACCGTGCCTTATTGACACAACCTTTCCTGATCAGAGCAAAGGACAGGAGTAGACGGGGCTTCCTTCAAAAGACGTGTGTGTACCTGTGAAGATGTGTAGTAGATACATAAAGCCTGAACGAGAGGTCAAAGCTCAGGAAGAGGTGTCAAAAAGGGGTAAAAGAGTATCAGGTGTTTATGGCACTGAAGTGATTCAGGTTACAGCACATCTGTGAGTAGCTTTTCAAGGCAGACTTACTGCTGGCCTCTGTTCTCCTCTGTGTTGTGGCAAGGTCTCACCAAGCAGAGCTGTGTCTAGGAGCATGAACGCTGGACGTTTGTCCTGGTGTTGTTTGTGGGTGTGAGACAGAGTGTGTGAGAACAGGTTTGTTTGTCTGAAATAAAATCACCTTTTCCTTCTAAACCCTCTCAGTGATATGGGGAATTGTATGGGGAGATCTGAGGAAACATTTGCACATAATGGGAAGGTTTCCACCTGCGATTCCAAAATGAAGGCAGAAACCCATCTTTTTTCATGGCATATTGGGCTGATCTCCCAGAGAAGCTAGATACCCTGGTTAACCTGATGTCTGGGGATGTAACTGAGTAGATGTTCTCCCCATCCTCTACAGTGCAGGCTGCCCCTTCATCACAAAGTGGGAAGGAAATTTGGCAAGAAGATTTCCTTCAGGGCCTCTCCACTTACAACGACTCCCTGGGCAGGACACAGCTCAGCTTTCCTTCTTGTTGAGCATAGGAAACACAGATCCATGAAGGTCATTGGAAGCTGTTCCTACCTCTCTGGCAAAATGAGGGCCTGGGGAGGTTTCTTCTTATTCACCAGGTAATGAAGGCAAGAAGTTGGACCCCTGAGGAGGACTGGTCCTGGAAATGTTCCCTCGGAGAGGAACAATCTCTTTCAGGGTGATGCTGGGATGCTCCTAATGTTCAGGGAACACTTGTCTCCACCATCAGCAGGGCTTTCCACTTGGTTCATTATTTCTGATTCAGATTTTCCCTCCTGCAATAGCCAATATAGCAGCAGCTATGGCTAACACTGCCAAGACTTTCTGTCATGCACCCTTGTGGAGTGGCTCTTGGCTGCCTCCAGTCTTGGAGCCGAAGTGATATTTGTGATATCTTAATTTCTGTCAGCTCCTACACCTCGCCGGTGTGGGCAGGCAGTGAAACATGGCAGGGAGAAATCACCTGCCCTCCTCCGTGAGATCACATCATGACCAGGCAAGGTCCCCGAGCTCCTGAAGCCGGACAGACCACACATGTGGTAGGTACAAAGCCTGGTCCTTTACGGACGTGCAGAGGTTGGTGTTAGCTTGCTTTGGCCAGTCCCTTGTCTCCAGACACCCGTCCTTCCCCTCACCCTCCATGGCCATGCCAGGTTTGACACCTATGGAGTGGAAGTGCTGCCAGCACCCAGTGTTCCTCTTCACGCTGGGAAGGAGCAGCAGGTCACATTGCATTGATGCCAACCAATCTGAGGAACGACCACACAAACCAGTGGCCGAGGTGTCCCCATGTGTTCAACAACCTGGACCAGACCTCAGGGCTCCCGTCCCCTAGCCAAGAGCCAAGACCTCCAGACTGCAGCCAGGCTCTCCCTTGCCCACTCTCTGCCTGTCCTCTGCCAGGACCATTGTAAGGTCATGTTGATTTCTGCAAACAAGGCACTGCGAATCACAAAAAAAGTAGTAAATCCCCTAATTCAACCTCCTAGGTATCTCAAGCCTTTGATCTTTACCTTGATTCTTCTGTGTTAGGGCTAATAATTTGGCTGAAGCATCTCTTCCAGATAGCAGTGCCACTTGATTGCCCCAGCACTGCTTCATGAAAGAAAACCCTTCCTCGCAGCTCAGTCAGGATTTTGCGGTGCTGACAGCAGGGCCATTAATAATGTACTCATTTTCTGATGTATTTTTTAACACAGAATAATTTCCTGGGGCTTTCACAACTGTTTGGAGAATTGGTTTCCCTCGGGGCAGTGTGGGAAGCTGCAGGAAGAAGCGAGTTCCAAAAGTGGCAGGAGGAGACGGAACGACCTCACGAAGCCCATTCAAGACAGAGGGCTGCTGGGTCATGGGGGATAGGGTGAGGTACAAGGTAGCCTGGCCCCTCAGGGCAGGGTCAGCACATCTGGAAGAGAAACTGAAATGGTGGTGTTCCCTCAGCACAAGTCTCAGGATGTCCTTCCCAGATGAAGGACCGAGACTGGATGTTTCTCTGGAGACCACCGTATCTGAAGCAGAGTAATCATAGTAAAACTAGGCAAGAAGCATTGGCCAAAGGATAAAATCTCCTGATCCAGGCTTTAAACTGGCTCTTTGGGGTTAGCGGGAAAGCAGCTTGCTTGCACTGGTGATGGGTTTTCTTTAGCCTTCCTCCAATTGACCGCTCTGGGGGGTCCAACACAGCATCTCTGCCTCTCACTACCCCAGCACCAGCATGCTCCCAGCCTCCACCTCCCCAGTGAGTGAACTCAGAGCAACTTAAAGCTCTGTTATTCCTTTTCTCCCATTCTGAGTCCTTCCAAATACCCCTTCTCTCTGCTCCAGCTCTGCAGGCTTCAGGGATTTGGCTCTGGCAAATAATCTCAGGCAAGCAGGAGCTGACTGTTACGTGACCCTTCTTGTAATTTGCTGGAAATCTCGTCCGTAGGATAAACAGACCAATGTTAACCTTTATATAGTAAATAAAACTGCAGTGAATGTGGCCACTTTACATGTCTAAAAGCTTCATTTTTACTTCTAATATTAACACATTTTTAAAGAAATCTTTCTTTTGGCAAAAGCCAGAAAAATATTTGTTTCCTGTTTCAGTAAAGAGTCAGCATGGCAGAGCAGCTCCATCTGATACTTACTCCCTGCTCCATGCAGCTGAGCCCGCTTTATCCCTGTTTACTGCAGGGATACTATTAAATACCTTCAGCCACTCCTGCTTGCAGATTTCCAGAGAGCCCATATCCTGTTTATAGCATCTCTGCCCCGGTGGCGTGCAGAGGGGAGCTCCAAGCAGAAGAGAGAGAAGGAAAAGGGGTCAGGGGGGAGAGGCTTAGATGTGAAAGGGAAGGAGGGAGGTGGAGAGATGTCTGCTGCTACCCCCAAGCACATCCCACTGAGTGCTTGGGATGCTTGCAAGCATCTCCCCCGTTGGTCCTGACAGCATCCTCTCCCCAGTAGAAGTGCCTGCTGATCGCATGGGAATGCCAGGATCAGGCCTAGCGACCTCCAGAGCAACTGCACTGTTGTTGGGGACTGCATTAGTGGAGGGACCTGCCTTGTGCTATGACCACTGCAGGGCTTTCTATTCACAAGTCCATTTCTGCGCTATCATAGAACCATTGAACACCACTACTCAACAGCTTTCTCCTGCAGCCTCCATGGAGCCACCGATGCAACCACTGCTTGAGAGCTTGGAGCCCAGGGACTTCAGTGCATTAAGCAGAGGAGGCTTTGGAGCCTGATTTATTCTGCTCTTCCCAGCTGTTGTGTATAGATGGAGGAAGGCTTTTCCACTCCTTTCTGAAAGGACTGCATGCAGCACTGCTGTTGGAAGTAGACGTGGCCATGAGATGTGTGAACTGTGCTGGGTTCCTGCTCAGACAAACATGCAAAAATTGCACAAATCTGGACACGGTATCCCCTGATATCCACGGGCATCTTCAGCCTTTTGTTCCTGCATTAGCCCCCCGCAGGGGTTGCTTGCTTCCCCTTCAAAGTGCTCAGATGTTGCTTTGGAAGCATGGGCAATAACCAAGAATGGATCTGGGGTTTTTAAAGCCACGTGTGCTTTCTGCAAGAGGGTTTATGAGAGCAATAAAAAGCAGAATGATGATGAGGGGAGACAAGAATGGCTTTGCACATCTTGCTGAGCACAATCTTGGTTTTGGTTTTTTGGCCAATCTGCCTGAACTGTGACATCTTCCTTCGCATCTGATTTGCATTCAGGAGGAATGCAAACGCATCCAAGTATCTCCCTGGTCTCCTGTAATGAGCAGCGCCTGGGGGCTTGTGAGACACCAGACCTGGGATGATTTGCCCTTGTGCTTCTGTTGTGGGGTGACCACAGGGCCTGAACCAGAGCTGGCTGTAGTCAGCACTCGCCCTGAGTTTCAAAGGACCGGATCCAAGAAGGGGTTTTGCTGCAGTGCTCTGCACTGCACAGCCTGACTTTAAGGTGTCTGGATTGAGAGATACATTTACAAGTCTGGATTCCCTTTGGGATAGACAGGGAAGCTGGGGATGGGGGCCTGGATGCAGGCTGGAGGCTTTGGCTCACCACTGCAGGATGGGAGACCTGGGATCTGGTCCTCTCCTCCTGGATGGCTTATGTACATCACATCTGACCGTCCCTGGATGAAAACTAGGGTCTCTGAGCTGAGTAATTTATGTCCTGCAGGGTCTGTGTCACACACTGCAGCCACATTTAGGCACTGGAAGTGGAGGGAGCCTTTGTGGACCACTTCCAACTTTGGGTCTCCAGGGAACAGAAAGAGCAAAGAAGATAATATGAAGACTGCTGGCCTCGCCAGTGCTTCCCCAGTGAATACCTCCCTAAATGAGCTGTCCTCCATCCATCACAAACCTTGTTTCAGTTCTGAGATTACCCTGCACCTCCCAGCCGAGCGTGGGCATCATCACACCCCATCCAACCCACCAGTGACCACGCACTCCATCCCAGCTCCAGGCTCATGTGGAGGAGCACGGGAACACTGGTCACCCATGGTCACCCAGCTCAGAGACAGGAGCCAAGCCACAGCGCTGGTCCTAAAACCTCTGCAGTCCGAGCCTCACCATCCCATTGAGCTGAGGAATGCCTGGAGACCTGGGAAAGCCATTCCATCCCGAAGCTTGGCAGACCTGGAGCCACGAGCCCGGCTGGCAGCCACCTGCCCCGGGCTGTGCTCTCTGCCACCCCCCTCCAGACAAGCAGGTTTTGTTCGGGGTGTGTGCAGGATGTGGCTCGGTGACCCCTCTCCGCAAGAGGCAGCTCGCTGTGCCCACCTCTTCCTACAGCAGCCGGGTGCGGGAGGCAGAAAGCCCTCTTTGTGCTGGGGAAGGTGTCAGGTACTCGGCGCGCAGGCAGCTGAATTGGGGCTTTTCATCGGGCCAGAGGCTTGCCGGTTGAGGAATGCTGGCTCCCGGCTGGAGCTGGCAGGGAGCTGCCTGCGCCGGGCTCAGCGGTCCACGGTACAGCCCGCAGCACGCCTGCTGCATCCAGGAGCTATTTGGGGGCTGAGGGCAGCAGGAGCCGCGTTGCCTCTGTGGGGAGACGGGGATGATGCTGCTATATATAAACGCAGAGAGCACTCAAGGGGGAAAAGTTGCTTTGCTGGTTTGGGAGGCACAGCTCAGAACTGCCGGCCCGGGCTGTGTGGGAACTGGGGATGCGCTGCGGGAGCCGGGGATGCATCGCTGCAAACCCTCAGCACAAGCCCTGGAGCATCTGGGCAGCACAAGGGGACAGGCCAGGGAAACGTGCTTTGGAGGAATAGGTTCTCACCATAGCACACGCGGGGTGTTTTTGCAAGGGATGCTTTTAAGACACGTGTGTGTGTATAATTGTACTTGCACGTTAATTCTGGTTTGAACAGTTGGGGAATCTGCGGCGTTTGCTGCTTCAAGCCTCGTTTTTTTGCCTTTCCTTTAGAGTCAAGGAGTCCACAACGCATCTGACAAAGTTGCTTTGAATTGTAATTAAATGTGCCCCTCAAATCTGACTGCAATGGCTGTTATCAAAACCGACATTTCTCCCACAAATAACTGCAACTGCAGTAGGACCAATTTGGGTTCCAGTTCGGGCAGGGGTGACCGATCTGAGCCAGACAGCAGCACGCACGGTCACAACTGCTGCCTGCAGTATATATGTGGGGGGGGTTAACAGGAGTCTCGCCATTTCTGCCCCACTCTGAAGTGGAGGTTTTGCTTCAAGAAGCTGCCAGTGGCGAGCTATTAACTGCCAGCGGTCACAAAGCAATGAGCCAGAGTCACCTGGGGAAGCGCTGTCTCCAGAGCTGCTGGAGGCTGCTCAGTGTTAGCAAGTGGGAACTTACTTCAAAATAAATAAATGAGGAGAGTTCATTTAAAGAGCCCTAAAGGCAAATTCATTTAAGGCCATAGCTTTGATATGGAAGCCATATATGTGCCCATCAAGGAGGCTTTGAAGGTTGCATAAGAGGAAAAGCAGAAAGGCCCATGTGGGAAAGAAAATCAACAGCGTTTGCTGAAGTGACAGGGTTTCATCATGTGTTTGAGCTGAACGGGCTACTTCAGGAAGAGGAAATCCAGCCTTAGCGCAGGCAATAGAAGCAAGCGTTAAGCATGCCAGGGATTACCTAACAAGGGAATTAGGATGGGATTTCATCAGAGCGAATGGCAAACAATGTTATAAAATAAAAAGGTATAAAAATAAGCAATAAAAAGACATGAAAAGGCGTAAAATCTGATGTTTGCCAGTAGCTGGAAGCCTGGGAGAGGAGCAGAGGGTGATGGCAAAAAGTAGCAATGGGAAGCTGAGTGTTTTCTTCAAATCATTCAGGACCACAGAGGATGCTGGGGAGGGATATACCCTGGGTCTGCTCATTTCAGGTTATACAATGAGCAACAGTGGTGTCAGAAGATGGTGGAAGAAACTGGCACACTGAAGAGCTGTAAGTCACTGAGCCCCGATGATGCATCCAAGACTTGTGTAGGAACAGAAGAATGAAATGACTGTGTACCAACAGAAATGTGCACAGAGAGATCTGTGCTCAGCAGCAACCAAAACAAAAAGAACCCAAAAAAGAGGGAAACAATTGGACACAGCAGGGGTGGGAATGGAGGGGCATCTGGAATATATTGTAAAGCCATCACATGAGCCAGCAGGGTGCCCTCCTCTGGAGCAGCCCTCCCCTGCGGTCATGTCATGTCCCATGGGATATGGGAGAGTAGAGGGGCAGAAAGACTTTGGGGATCAGCAGTGGAGAGGACCGGGGAGACCGGGAGGGAGGATGGTTCAATGGGGTGAACATGCGAGCAGAAGGTGTTGGCCTGGGGATACCCACACAACCTGGTTTACTCCATCTCACCATCTGCTGTTACCCAGAACTGGGGTGGCAGGGGTGAAAAGGCGATATCTTGCTGTGGGGCTCACCAATGCACTGTGGTGCAGCTGCTTTTACAAGCTAAGAAGGACTTACATGGACACCCAGAGGGCTGCCAAGTACAAGGGAAGGTCATAAACCATCTGACTCCCTTGAGCTGCTGGCAGGGAGAGAGATGTAGGGACAGAAAAGGGGAATGGCTTTAACTGCCAGAGGGGAGACTGAGATGAGCTCTTAGGCAGAAGCTCTTCCCTGTGAGGGTGCTGAGGCGCTGGCACAGAGTGCCCACAGAAGCTGTGGCTGCCCCATCCCTGGCAGTGCTCAAGGCCAGGTTGGACACAGGGGCTTGGAGCAACTGCTCCAGTGGAAGGTGTCCCTGCCTGTGGCATGGGTTGGAGCTGGAGAAGCTTTAAGGTCCCTTCCAACCTAAACCATCCTGTGATTTCTATGCCCTTCCCACACACCTACTACAAGGCTCTGGAGCATCTGTTGAAGACAGCACCAAAGGCCGGGAGGTGCAGGAGGAGGAGCGCATGTGGCAGTAGAGTGAGACCAATGGGGTAAAGTGGTGTGGAGACCCTCCCAGGAGGCAGAGAGAGATGGGAAGGCAGCAGAAGAAAGGAGAGGAATGCCCTTTGGGTTCTGCCTTTGTTGTGAATGCTTGTCCTCATAACCTGGCTGTCTGAAGACCATTTGCAATCTTAGAAGAAGTCCTAGGAGACCTGCTCATGGTAGTTGTCCACTATCATTGTCTACCTTCTTTCCTGGCTATTTTGTGTCCTCATCGAGAGTGCGGGAGTGGACAAAAGAAGGAGAACAGCATGGTTTCCCCCTCTCTTCCATGGCATCTGCCTTGTCAGGGCAGGAGATGTCCACATCCCTCTCTGCTTCAGCCTTGGGACAGTGCCTGCTCAAGCACGGCTTCCCAGGAGTCCAGGCTCAGCGAAGGAGAGGGTCTCCAGGAGATGATGATTCACAGTTGATCACTTTAGCCGGAGCTGGATTGAATCAACTCCTCTCTCCCGTGGCTCTGCCAGGGCTCATGGCCCAGGGAGGGGAGGAGAGAGGAGGAATAATGAGATTTCCCATCCAGAATCATAGGGGATTTATAGCTGTTGTGATAACCTCGGCCGTTAGCGGGGCTCGCACAAGAAACCACGCCGATTTCCAAGGTCCTGATTTACTAAACAACAGAAGGAAAAGTCAGCATAAATCACCTCTGCTCACCCAAGTGGCAGCTGTGGGGTCCCTGGGAGTCGGTCCCTGAGGGCTGGTGCCCGGGCATCTTGACTCTGGGGTCTGCTCTGAGCCCTGGCCAAGCCCTGGCACTGTATGGCAGAGCCACCCTGCAATGAAACACAGCAGCAGCAGGTACTTGGAGGGCAGTTACAGAGCGCACAGGGCCAAGCTGATGGTACCGGGGCAATGGTGACATATTCGGAGCTGGTAGGTCCAGGCAGGACAGTGGGAACCTCTTCTTCCCATGCCTTGGGACAGGGCCCAAGAGGGTTGGATGGGTTTGTCCAAGACTCAGCTGAACAAAGCCACAGGCACCCCTGTCTGGTGCTGGAAGTCATCCTGCTGGTGGTGGGAGGTTGGTGTGGAACCCCCGAGCCCCCTTCCACCAGCCCTGCTGGCATCCTCTGCTTCCAGCAGGACATTTTCCACAGGCATCATCGTCCCAGTCCAGGACATTTCTTCTTTCTCTTGCACGCAGCCCCTTTAGACAGCTTCCAGATGCGTCCTTTCCAAGCAAATACCTTTGCCTCCCCAAACCGGATGGCAAAGCTCCCATCCTTCAGGAATACCTGTGTGTGTTCAGTGCCACTGCTGAGGATGGCACAGGTTAAAAAACCTGAAACCTTACATGGCAAAAGGTGTGAGCATGAGGGAGCAATGATTCCCCATGCACCAGCATCCAACCCACAAGGGTCTGAATGTCTGCCAGGAGCTGCACTGAAGGAGGCAGGAGGCCGCTTGCTGTAGTTGCGCATTTCAGCATCGCCTTCCAAGCAAAGGTGGCCGATGGGGCAGATCATAAAAGTGATGCTTGCAAAATCCAAAGGGAAATGCGTGATCAGCACAGGTCTGTAGCATCTCGCTTGGAGCTTGGGTCACTTTTCTGCTGGTGCCAGCAGATGCTGGTAGTGAAGCAGGCTAAATACCCCCAGGCTTCTGTAAGGGAAGCCTGGGCATGTGTTAATCTATCCTACCATAAAAGACAACAGAAGGGCCCAAGTGGTCTGAGCAACATCCCTGAAACTACTCGTACGATTAGGTGCAAATTAAATGGGTGAGAAGGGAAACAGGCAAGTTGGATGCAGTCACATCTGCAGACAGAAGCTACTATTCTCAGAAGGTAAAGTGGAGAGATCCTGACTCACTGCCAACACCAAATAGCACAGGGGAGGTTGCAAAGAGCTGAGAGTGCTTAGGAATAAGGACAGAAAGAAGTACTATTAATGTGCAAAATGAAACCACGCAGCAAAGCCCTACAGAACTGCAAGCGCGTTTGATAGGGGCAGACCCAGGTAATCTGCGGCTCAGAGGAAGCAGTGGCTAAGGCAGAAGGGGAAAATGCAGTACAATTCCCTGAGCTCTCAGAGATCCACCACCTCTGTGGGCAGCAGGAAGGGGGACTGAACACGGCTTCAGGGGGATTTGGTGTCCCAGGTCTGTAACTCTGAGAGCTCCACAGCATCATCCTCAAGCCAGGAAACAACCCAAGACTGGATAAAAGCCCTGACAATGGACTTGGTCCTTCCTTTCCCCATCCGCCTACCTGCAACCATTGCTGGAAGAAGCCCATGCCCTGGCTTTGCCTGGATCCTCTTTATATACATGGGATGGGAGACAGACACCTGCAATATGAAAAATCATGGTGCTAAGAGATCAGCCTGACTTCCTCCCTGGTTTCTCCTCCTGACCAAACTAGTCTGCAGAGCCCAGTATTATACTGCATATGGTCCCATAAATTTTCTTCCAACCTACAAAGACTTCCATAAAATTCAGGTATTTCTCCCTTATTCCCAGGTTAGGCTGCAGGGTGCATTACTAAAGAGTAAGGGGAATGCACACTACACAGTCATGATTGCTTTGAGGCTTACAAACAGGAAAATGCTGTTTCTGGATAAGTAATCCCATCGTGTAGCTCACACAGCACATGATGCAGCATCCGATGAGCAGACGCCGCACTGTGCATAACTTTGTTTTATCCAAATCATACTCTTGAGGCTTAGGAGACATTACATTACAGAGCCTGGTTTATGGGCCTTAGGGTTTTAAGGTTTAACCCTGGTTTTATAGTTTATAGTAACCTGGTTTAACCCTGGGTTTAGGGTTAGTGGTTACTGATTTCAGAGTTAATCTCAGAGTGCCCAGCCTTCAAAGCACTGTGGAATTTACTGTGCCGAAATTCATGGGGTAAACCAGCACGGGAAGGTTTCCCTGGGGTTGGAACTGGATGAGCTTTAAGGCCCCTTTCAACCCAAACCACTCTGTGGTTCTGTGGTTCTATGAAATGTCACAGCACAGGGATGAGATGGCCAGGGATGGAGGGCAGATGTGTCATGCTACTGATGTGACCTGCGTGCCCCATCCCCATCTGTGGGAGCTTCTTACAGCCCTGCTGACACCAAGGGGAACAAATCCTCCCTATAGGGAATAAATGGTTTAATGGGGTTTTGTACCTCACTGCCTGTTTGCTGTCATTTTGGGTCCACATTTCTGCCCTGGAATACCTCGAGCAACTGAACAGAAATGCTCCTTTAGGTTTCCACTGTTTGACATCTCAGATTCTCATGAAGGCCGCCTGTTTTTGGGGGCAAAACGTTGGGGAAAAGAGTCACAGAAAGCACACAAAAGCCCTGGTGATGGAGGAGGGCCCGTGCGGGGTCCCCAGCCCCACTGAGAAACCCTTGTTTGGTAATAAAAATATTCCAAGCCATTTAATAAAACTTGACAAATGGCATGAAAGTGTTTCACGGCTCTGGTCATTTTCCCATCTGTGACGACCCGGGAACCGCACAGAGCTGAGTTTGTAAAGGACTGTGGGGGAGCAGCGCTTATTAGATTACAAAGAACATGACTTGTTGTGAGAAAACCCAAAAAGTCATGTTTTTTGTCATGAAAGTCTCGGCTGTGACAAATTCGGCGTGTTAATCATGATGGATTTTTACTGGAAATCCGTAATGCAGAGCACAGTCATTACAGAGCTGGCCTCGTGCCCCGCTCCAGCCCTGCTGCTTTGGCTGTGGCCGAGTAGCAGTGAAGCAGCACGCTGGGATTATCCTTGCGTGTACCAAGGAGGGAAGCTGGTGCCATCATCTCCCAAAAACAGGACTGCTGTGTCCTTGCTCCCACAACAGCTCCCTTGTTGTGCCAGGGGCTGGCAGGACCGTTTTCTCTGACCAAATCTGTGTTTCACATCTCTCCCTGCCTGACCCATCTCTTGTTCCTGCAGATAAATCACCCCTTGTCCTCCTTGGGAAGCACGGTCCAGGATCACAAACGAGCCTTTCTCGGCAGGGCACACTGATGTCAATCTGCAGCTTTTTTGTTTCACTTCTCCCTTCTTTCTTTCCTTTCTCCTCCCTTTGGATCCCCTTCCAGTTTGTCCAAAGGTTCGCTCTCTGAACTTGCAGCCCTTCCCGGCCTGCAGCATTGCTTTCCCAATGGATAGCACACCTCATCCTAGGCGACTTTCTCATCGGATGGAGTGGGAAATAGCTGCAAAGGTGGTCTTGCTTCTTCAGGGGAGACACAATTTTAGGTGCTGGTCCCTCTGCTGTCCAGACAGTGCTAGAGCTGCAGCAAGAGCTTCAGAGATGCCAAAGAGGAACTCTTCATCAGGCACTGTAGCAACAGGACAAGGGGTGATGGGTTCAGACTGAAACAGAGGAAGTTCAGGCTGGATATAAGGAAGTTCTTCCCTGTGAGGGTGCTGAGGCGCTGGCACAGGGTGCCCAGAGGAGCTTTGGCTGCCCCATCCCTGGCAGTGTTCAAGGCCAGGCTGGATGGAGCTTGGAGCAAGCTGCTCTAGTGGAAGGTGTCCCTGCCCATGGCAGGGATTGGAACTGGATGAGCTTTAAGGTCCCTTCCAACCCAAACCATTTCGTGCTTCTATGGTCCCACGGGAAGGAGAAGCAGAAGTGATGAGATGGTGCGCTCCCTGATGGGTATGAAAGATGGGCACTGGAAAAGCAGTGAGAAGAGGGGTCAGCAGGGGGAAAAGTGAAGGTGCGTGAGGTCTTGATTGAAAGATGGGCTGGTGGGCAGGAGTCTGGATCTTGCCAGAGGAGGATGGAGGAGCAAAAGTGGAGGAATCACACCTTAGATGAGGAACGAGAGATGCCAGGGGTGGGAAAGGGAGGAAGGCCAAGGAGGAAGGAGTATCAAGGGAAGCCTGAAGATGAAGGCGGCTCAGCTGAGGAATGCCCCTTCCACAAGCCCTTCAGGGAGACTTGCAGAGCGTCATTTCACACTCCATAGCCCTTCTCTGCAACAGTTCTTGTCTCCAAGCTGTGGTGGGGCCAACGCCACTGCAAGGCTCTAAGAGCTGCCCCATCTGAGCAGCGGGCATCATGGTGTGGTATTGATGTGGTCCCCAAGGGAGGGGTAGAGAGATGCCCTGGGCATCCCAAGTAACACCTACACTCCAGGCTGTGCTCTGCTGGATGTAGGTAAAACCCTTCCCATGTGTCAGCATTTTCCCTGTTTAACCTTCGTGGTGGATGCTGCCCAGAGAAGGGAAGCCAAGAGCAGCCTGTGCTTGGTAGGATGTGACCAGTCTAAAGCCAGCACAGGAAGGTGGTCAGCCAAGCAAACCCGCAAACCACAGCAGCAGCTTTCTACCCACAGAGCAGTACCAGAGCCTCAGGACCCTTCCCGAAGACTCCTTTAGGGCCACATTGCCTGGCACGGAGGAGACGCCCGCAGCCCCCTTCCTGACAGGAGCATCACAGCATCCCACTGCCCAATATAGGAGTGCCACATGTGCCAAAAGAAGGGTGACGGGAACCCTCCCTCCTTCCCCACAGCTCCCTCCACTTTCTCTCTGGCCCTCCACATACCGGCTTTTCTCCCCTCTTCCCTTTCACACTTGGTTCTCCCTTCCCTCCTATTAACTCTCCAACCGCCTGAGGAAATGTGCCCCCTGCGACAGCTCTGCACAGAGGATTTATGAGCCCAGCTCTCAGGGGAAGGAGCCTGGGCATAAATCACAGAATATTTAGGAAAGTGATCTACATTTATTACACTTTATTCTATATTTAGCATGTCCAAGAGGACCTTATAAATCAGAGACAGTGCAGAGCTCAGCATGGGGTCCCGGGGGAACCCGTCCGCCCAGCGAACGTGTGCGAAGCCTGAAATCAGCAAGAGCAAATTTACGTTCGAATTCTTTGTTAAGTTTATTCCCCTAATTAGGACTGCAGTTCATGCTGATGGTTTCCTGAACTGGGATGGGAATTCGGGGCCCAGGCTGGCTGCCTTTCCCCACACACACAGCGGTTGCACTGGTCCGTCCTCCAGGGCTGTGTCAGCGAAGTCTTCAGGTACCCATCACACTGAGGGATGACAGTGCTGGGTGGGTGATCCTTGGTCTTCTCCTAATCCCAGGTTAATGCACTGTGCTCCAGCTCAACATCAGCCTAATGCTGCAGGCTTCTAGAAGAGACAGAAAGTCCTCTTGTATTTCAGAGAGCTCCGGCTTGGCCCCTCTGCCCTCTCCTCTTTGACAGCTATTTAACACTCCATCATCACAGCTCAGATGTATGCCTCCCCGACAGCTGTTCTGGACCAGCAGCTTGTCTTCATCTCCTTTGCAGGCAGAGCTGCAAAACAGGCAGCTCCTGACCTGTTTTCTGGAGCTTAGCACCTCAGCCACAGGTTTAGGCTCAGGCAAGGGGAGGCTTGATAGCCCGGTGATGGACTCCAGGAAGAACGGGGAATGACATGAGGGCTTTGGTCCATAAAGCCTTGTTGCCCTCCAAAACTGATCTCTGGTGGCGACAGAGGTCTGTCAGGAAGTGAGGAGTCTGTTCCCTTCAGAAGGAAGACAGACCTGCTCCAGCCAGTGCTGAACTGGTCATTCCCACCCTGCTTCCGTTCCCACCTGCCTGAAACTGGATAAAACCAGCTGATGACTTTTTTCCAGCTGAAGAGTCCTGGGAGATGTGAGAGCTCGAGAGGGCAAAACCCTCGGCCACCGCTCCCCAGGCAGAGCTGGTCAGGACACACCGGTCCCACATGGTTCACAGGTTGTTAATGGGAGCGGTTGGCTAGCTTCCTGACACAGCAGTTACTGGAGTGGATGGGGAAAAGCCCCATACTGAGGAGCTTATGTTGCTGATGGCCGGGCCCTGGGCAGCACTGATGGGCCCCAGGCAAAGGCTTACAGGGGCCCAGGGTGTTGCATGAGATGGGCACTTTGAAACCGGAGCCCAGCATGGAGAATCATAGAATAGTCAGGGTTGGAAAGGACCTTACGCTCATCCAGTTCCAACCCCCGTGCCATGGGCAGGGACACCTTCCCACTAAACCATGGCACCCAAGGCTCTGTCCAACCCGGCCTTGAACACTGCCAGGGATGGGGCAGCCACAGCTTCTCTGGGCACCCTGGGCCAGCGCCTCAGCACCCTCACAGGGAAGAGCTTCTGCCTAAGAGCTCATCTCAGTCTCCCCTCTGGCAGTTAAAGCCATTCCCCTGTCCTGTCCCTCCATCCCTTGTCCAAAGCCCCTCTCCAGGTTTCCTGCAGCCCCTTCAGGCACTGGAGCTGCTCTGAGGTCTCCCCTTCAGGAGCCTTCTCTTCTCCAGGCTGCCCCAGCCCAGCTCTCTCAGCCTGGCTCCAGAGCATGAGCTGCTCCATTCCCGTGAAGGAAAGGTGTCACCCACCTAATAGCTGAACAGGAAGACCACAAATGACCCTCAGAAAGCATCCCCACCGCGAGTAGATCAGCCCAGGCTCCCACAATGGGCTCCTCCAACCTCAGGCCCATCAAGGATGCTGTGGCACCTCCGGCCGATGCCCGGGCTGGTGCAGCGCTCGGGTCAGCAGAAACGTTTCCTCGCTTCACTGAGGTCCGTGCACTCCATCCCAGTGCCTTTGGTGGTGGCTTCGGAGGCCAAAGCTTCCCTCCTTCCCAGAAAGCCCTCAGCCCCATGGCGGGGACCCCGCGGCTGGGTCCATGCGTGTCGGTGCCTCCGTCTCCTCTCGCGGTTTTCCAGGAAAGCCGCTGTGATTTATGAGCCGCGGACAGTGCGGGCTGAGTGCTCGGGAGGCCTTGATTACAGTTTCCCAGAGGAAGCTGTCTGTTTGGAGATGGCAAGGTGACAGGGTTTATACAGAACAGCACAATGTGTCTAAGCAAAGCTGTCAGCCGGAGACGGATGACGTGACGGAGAAAGCCCATTACTTCATTCACACCTCAACAGGCAAACAATAAAACACTCGCACACAGCAGCAGCTTCGGGGGGAGGGGATCCCCCAGCCCCTGCACAAATGCGTTTTCTGCTCTTTGGGCTCCGCAGGATGGGGCAAAGGAAGGGACAGAGGGGAGAAGCAGCATGGAGGGAAGATGTGCCCCCCCTCGAGGCTCCCATTTGTCCCCGGGGTGATGTGCCACGTTGTTGCGTTGGACCAGTGGCAAACCTCTGATGTGCGCACCCACTTTGGCAGCAGCAGCCCTGAAAAGCCAAGCCTGGACAAGGGACATATCCTGGGTCGTGCACGAGGCTCCTAACCCCAGGTGCAAGGTCTGCAGAGGGTTGGTGCTCACGTCTTGGCATGAGGACGGGAAGGGAATGGTGTGCCAGCAAGGCAAGCCCAGCCTGGAGACCCAACTGCTGACCTGGGAGCAACATCTGTCTGCACAGAGGCCATGAACTCAAAGCTGTTGCTCTCAGCATGCAGGAGCATCTCCACGGTGACCTGCTGCCATCAGCGAGCCCACCAGCGCAGGGGAGGCGGCTGGGGCACGGTCAGCACTTGTCAAGGGAGAGCAAACAGCACAAAAAGACTTGGCAAAATGTGTGTTTTTCTTTCATCAAATCACCTCACAGGGACCTGCAGGTCACCGATCCCAGCATGTGGAGAAAGCTGTTACCCTGCTCCCTTCGGGTGACAACAACGGGAGAGGGCAGAAACAACACCCCAGCCTCCCCTCTACGCCTCCTGAGGACAGGAGAAGGTGAACGCAACTGCTGCAGCAGCCTGTCTGGTTTGTAAGAGCACTCAGAAAAGCCTCCAGGTCCCTGAGTAACCAGAGCTGACCATGGCCGGAGGGTGTCCCACATGGAAACACCGCAGTTCACGGTGAAATCCCAACACATTGGCTGCTGGATGGGGAGAGAATGTAATGCTGGCACCCTGGGATGCACCGCGCGATACCTGGGATACCTCCTCATTATGTCAGTTCTCCGAGACGTGCCCTGGGCTCTGCTTGTTGCTGGATGGCACCAAGGTCTGGTAAGGAATAAGGCAGAGCTGGGTCAACCACACAGCGCCCAGGACAGGCAGCAGCCCAGTTCATGGTGCAATAGCAGGACGGTAAAATCAGCAGGGCTCACCCCGGGACACGCTCACTGTGTGTCCTTGGCTGACACTCAAGTATCTGACAATAGGGACTCAGGATGCGATTCCTGTTAGGAAGCCTGTTTTGCTTTCACTTACTGCCTCCCAGCTGAGCGGGCCCCAGGGAGAAGGTACATCCATCTCTCACGGGGTTCAGCAGAAGCTGATCTCTGCTAATGCTCCTGCCTTGAACTCTTTGCCAGACTAAGCTCTCCTCAAAAGCAGAGGATTAATTACCTGGCTGGCTTATGGGCTTTGCACAGGAAAGAGAACCCTCTGATGATCCCACTTGCAGTGCTGGGGTGGAAGGCACCAGCACTGAAGCTTGTTTACTGGTATTAGCTGCCAATGACAAGCACACACGTTAAAGTGTTGTAGGAAACCTTGCAATGACCAGCCAAGGAGCTGTAAAGTACAGCCTGCAAACGTGCCATCTGAAGCACAGGTTGGCAGTTTAATGACAGCACCCCGGCTATTGCCATGTGGTTGGAAAAGCTGCGCTGCTCCGGTTTAACAACATCCCTCCCCGACTGGGAGAAGGTAGCCAGGAAGAAAGAGGTTTTCGTCCTTTCCTTTCCTGGGAAACATTCCTAATCCCGTTCCCGTACGTTAGGCAGGAGCGCTGAGTGTGCTCCAGTGGGTGCTGATGATTGGATTCTGGGGGATTTGGCTTTTTCCACGTGTATTTCGGCCACTTCCTTACAGCATTACTGGCTGTTCATTGCATGCTTGAGCACGAAGCTGCACCTCTCCTCTGCTGGGAGATGGAGCCACAAGAGAAGTTTCTCCTCCTCCACCATCTCCCTTCAGCGTGGAAATGCCCAGGGAAGGACACACGCTCTTTCCATTCCCTCTGATGGAGTTTTCTGGGAGAGTTTCAGGTTATAAAAAAAGAATAAAAAAGAAAATCATAATTTTTTGGAAAATATCCCAATCAAACTTGGCAGCAGAAAAACAATATTTCATAAAAATGGGATATTTTGAAAGAAGGCCCTTTATTTCCAAGGAAAACAGTGCTTGTTCATAATAACTGTCTGGGATTACTTCTGACCGCATGAGATCAGGACAGCCCTGCCTGGCGATAGGAGCCGGCGCAGCCACCCAGCACGCTCTGCCCCTGCTCCCCACCGCAGAGGGGGCTGAGGTGCACTCACACAGGTGCTTTAATAATGAAAATGCATCGAAATATGGAAATGATCCCTTCTCCCCCCTCGCTCCTCCCTTGGCCTCCCAGCAGCCAGCACCTTGCACCCGCTTTGGCATCCGCAATGCTGGGGGCATCGCAGTAGCTGCTTTTCTTACGGAATCATAGAATCAACCAGGGTGGGAAAGGGCTTTAAGCTCATCCAGCCCAAACATTCCCCAGCACTGCCAAGGCCACCACTAACCCATGGCACTGAGGGCTTTGTCTCCTCAGTGTGTGAACACTTGCAGGGACGGTGACTGCAGCACTGCCCTGGGCAGCAGTTCCAATGCCTGAGCACCCTCTGGGGAAGGAATTGTTCCTCAGCTCCATCTAACCCTGCCCTGGTGCAAGCTTGAGGCTGTTTCCTCTTGTCCCATCCCTTGTTCCTTGGGAGCAGAGCGCAGCCCCTCCTGGCTCCATCCTCCTCTCTGGCAGTTGTAGGGAGCCATCAGGTCCCCCCTGAGCCTTCTCTTCTCCATCAGAACCCCCCAGGTCCCTCAGCCCTTCCCCATCACACTGTGCTCCAGGCCCTGCACCAGCTCGGCTGATTCCTGCCCGGTTTCAGTAGGAAATATGGACTTTCCCAAATTATTGCTTGTTAAGCCCCTGGCTATCAGCATCTTGGTGCTTTTGGAAAGCCTGGCACACCAACAGATGAGCTCAGCGCTCGGGTGAGTCGCTGCAGTGTCACAGCATCGTGTTTTGCAACCCCGCAGCCCAAGCTGCCAAGCAGCATTCTGTGATCCCATGGTTGTGCAACCCATGTACCAGACAGCATCCGTCTGGAGTCAGAGCTGCCAGCTTGTCCTTCTGGGCAAGGATGAATCACCACCTTGCTGGGACTCAGGATGCCTTCTCCTCATATGGATGCTTTGCTGAAGTGAGGGGGCAACAGCTTTTAACCAGTTATTTCTCCAAAGCAGTGTCATGTTCTTAAAGGGGTCTACATGCAGAAACACACAGTGGCTATTTTTTGCTACCTCAGAAACCCTTCAGAGAAAAAGAAACCCTTGGCAATAGACAGAATTGCTTGGCCGAAAAGAGCCTTGGGTGACATGGTCCAGTTTGAGGTGCCCCTGCCCATGGCAGGGGGTTGGAACTGGATGGTCTTAAGGTCCTTTCCAGCCCAAACCAGTCTGTGATTCTATGGTTCTATGTACAATCCCCTTGGAGGTCGGCTGCTGCCCAGCTCCTCTACCTGCAGACACTGTGAGCTTTTCCTGGCCAGTGAGGTGATTTGAGTGCTCCATAGAGTGTGTACGCAGTAGAGACAGCTCCCCGCACTAAATGATGCTGTACTTTCACAGGGAAACCAACAGCGTTAAGGGAACAGATCACACTCAGCCTTCAGCTCACATCCTGATGGGAGCTAATCCTTTGTGTGACTTGATTTGCCCCAAAGTATTACGCTTCTAGCGTCTCTCACTGCAGCATCTTTAAGCCGTGGGCACAACGGGCAGCAGTTTGCCTTATTTCATAATCTGTGGCCAGATCCTGGCTCATGCTGGGAAAATATTTCCGGAGAGAGAAGGAAGAACTTTCAGAGCCGAAGAGCAAAGTTTGCAGTCAGGGTCAGGACAGAGGTGCAGATCACCCTGAGTGATCCAGGCACACTCCCGAGGAGCAAGCAACAGAACTGCGACACATCCCCTCCTCCAGGGCCAGCATCCTCATCTTCTCTCACCTCTCAGTGACACCATGGGGGAGCTTCTGTTTATCTCAATATCTGAATACCTGGGGTGTTGCAGGAGAGGCAAAACCCCTTTGGCTTCATCTAACCCCTTGCCTGCGCTAGGATGCGGGTTCCTGGGCAAGCTCCACACTCTGCTTTAGAAAACAGTGTTACAAAACTCCCAGCCCTGTGTTTTGGTGCTGTTCCAGCAGGACATGAGGATAATGGGAAACTGAGAAATAAATCCAAGTCTTGGCTTTCCACAGCCTGGGGTCTGCCCAACTGGATCCAAGAGATGTGCTGGCCTTACGGCACCCACAGCCGATGGGATCAGAGGCAGAGGTTATCTGCTGCCTTTTGGTTCCCTGCTCCACTTGCCTTCCCAAAAATAATCCCAGATTCTTGGAAGATAAAGCCCTGGAAGCTCTTTTGATCTCTTTCATTTGGGGGTTGGTTGGGGGGTACTTTTTCTTTTCTTTTTTCCTTCTAAGTTCACCATTTTCAGAGGCTTCAGCTGTTTCTTTGGATCTGAAAGTGTTGATAGGAGGGAAGCAAACACCAGGAAGCACTTACAGCCACTCTGAAACACTGACCTGGGTGCAGGCTGTAATCCAGCCCCCCCAGACCCTGCTTTTCCAGCCTCAGTTTGTTGCCCACACTCCCCTGCCTTGGCCTGACAGTCACCCAGGTGGAGCTGAACAGGGGATGAAGCTGTTCTCCTGCAGACCTTGCACCCTGCACTGATGCCCCAGGCAAAACCCAATGGGAGGTCTCAGCTCTAGGAGCAAGTTCAGGCACCTGCATGTCCTGTGCGTGACATGAGGGGCTCAGCTCAGGTTGGGCAGCATGCTGTGCTATCTGATCTCAGCACTGCCCACCAAGCCATGAGGAGATTGGCCATAGCTGCAGACAGCCTTCTGCACTTGGCACAGGGACCGATGCTTTGTCTTTTGATCAGGTAGGGCTGCACTCCTGGAGCATCTCTCCAGCACAGAGCTTCTCACTTAGGGGTCAGAAGAGATGCTTGACCTGCTTAGGCAAGGGTCTGGCATCCTTATTTCTGCTCCTCTCCGACAAGGAGAGCTGTGTAATCTGTATGTGAGACCCTTCCTAAGAGTTACCTCTGGTGCCAGCAGCCTAGAACACCAGTCTTCTGTTTGCAGGACAACTGCTCTAACCAACTCTCCTGCATAAACCAAGCAGTGCCACCACTGCAGGGACCACAAAAGGTTCCTGGAGGCAGAGAGCACCTCGGTGTGCTGGCAGTGCCCAGCCAAGAGGGCTGTTTGCCCCCAGAGACACCCCACATCCAGAAGAGGTGGTTGGGAGGTAGCTCTATTTCTGACAATCTGCTGTGATTAGTTATTTTTGGCTAACTTAGGCCAAAGAGGTTAAATGAAGCTGCAGCCCAGCAATAAGTGCTGTACTTCCTGTAAAGATGAAACAGAAAGATGTTTTTAATCAGAAACTGCAGAAGAAAGATGCTTCATGAGTAACCTAAAGGCTAACGAGCCCATCCATCAAGGCTGGGAGCTAATAATGTGGCTGAAAATCTCATAGTGGGACTTGGGACAGGTCCCAGGATGAGTCATGTACCATGAGACAAGATGCTGTCATGCACTGGGCATCCAAACTGGTACACATGAAAAGTGGCCCAGTGCTGCTGCGTTGACAGGGTCAGATACAGGGGAAGCAGATACGGGCAGAAAGTGGTAGGAGCTGGAAGGTCTCACCAGGTCTCTGCAGTGCTCCAGGAGGACCAGAGATTTGGCTGAATCTTTCAGGACAAATTCAGCAGCTGAAGAGAATGAGCTTCTAAATGTGAATGAAGTTGTATCCCAAGCCCTTGATCTGCTCACAGGATACATGACATCTTTCAGGAGGGGGTTGGAGGACAAGGTATTTCTTTGGTGAGGCCATTATCTGACCTTTTCCTGGCGCATGATCTTCAGCAGATGATGATCAGTAGAAAAGCCACGCTCCTGGGCCGCAGCTGGATGTTCACCTCCTGTGAAACATTCCTGGAAACAAGCAGAGTAAAAAGGATTTGGGGAAATTGTGGGATGTTCAGTTAGGCAAACCAGTGCAGAGGCACCCACCTCCATGCAGAGCAGGCCTGGAGAACATTGCTGCTTGAAGCCGATGCAAAACCCTTCTAACTCGTCCCTGTGCTGCTGGGAACAAGTGCAGGATGTTTCTGCAACCAGAAAGTGCAGGGGTTTAGGATACCTGTGTGGAGGGTGATGCTGGTATAGAAGCATCGGGGTACAAATGGCTGCTTTGTGCAGCAGCAGGTCCAGGAACCCCACAAGGAGCCAACATTTTGCCTTTGAGAATGGGGTGAAGGAAGAAGCAAATAAATCCTTTTTTCTCCATCCAGGTGGTTTCCTTTTGACAAGTGGGTCAGGCAGGTCTGGTTTTACAGCCCCCCTGTGCCAGCCTCACGTGCCCATAACTCTGCTGTGGCAGATTACAGAAACAACTGCTCATTCTGCAAGGAAAGCCAGAGGCTAATTACAGCGAGGCATGTAACTCGAGTCTGGTGCTCAAAGAGCTCCCCAGGGTTAGCTTTCCATGCGCTGCCCAGGTGCATCTCGGTGCCCTCTTTCACATGCACGCACTTCCCTTTGCACATCCCAAGTGGCTCTCAGCAGAAAGAGCCACGGATCTCACCCAGCATCCCTCGGCCAACTGTACTGCATCCCACATCACTTGGGACTCGTACATGCTTCATAGTGAGACCACAGGGGAGCTGGAAATTGCTGACAATGGACAGGCGAAACTGTCCAGGTAATGAGGACTCAAGGACTGATGTGGGAAGTGAGCAAGAAGGAGCTGCTCAGGATGAAGCGTCTCTCAGAGCCACCACAGTCCTCTCGGGTGCATCCCAACGAGGTCCAAAGCAGAGCTCCTCACACAAATGTGATCTCTGGAGCAGGGCATGAAGAAATGGTAAAGGGTCAGTGGATGAAAAGCAGCTGGGATGTTGCAAATCCCTGTTTGTAAGAGGTGTTAAATGGTGGCATGTCCATGAATGATGGGCATCGAGACGTGCCTCAGCCCAGCCTCGTCCCTCCTCCTCGCCTGCTGTGACTCCCAGCCAGCTCTGCTGATCCTCGGCTGCAGCTCTCCATGTTGGAGACACCCTTCATGTTGGGGATCCCAGATTGTTTCTTGGGATCTACAAGGATTATGGAGCGGGGCCTCTTCATCAGGAACTGTAATAATAGGACGAGGGGTGATGGGTTCAAACTGAAATAGGGGAAGTTCAGGTTAGATAAGGAAGAAGTTCTTTACTGTGAGCGTGCTGAGGCGCTGGCACAGGTTACCCAAAGAAGTGATAAATGCTCCATCCCTGACAGCATTCAAGGGCAGGCTGAACACAGCCTTGGGTGACATGGGCTAGTGCGAGTTGGAACTGGACGATCTTAAGGTCCTTTCCAACCCAAACCATTCTGTGATTCTATGATCCGGGAGCTCCCTGTGCCAGCAATAAGATCTCCTGAGCTCCACATCACAGAGAGGACACAGAGAAATCCCTGTGCTGAAAGAGGGAGAAGAGTCCCACAGATTGCCCTGGAGCCATGCTCCACAGCAGACCCTCGCTGAGCAGGGAATAACCACAGGGATCAACGCTGAACGGGACATTCAGCATCCCATGGCTGTTGCCGGTTCATCTGTCCAAGGAGAAGCCGTCAGGGATGGTTTTCAGAGTCCTGCCCTTACCATATCCTCAGACGCGTTCTCTGCCACCGCTCAGGAATGCGGCTCGAGGTGGAGCAGCAGGTGCTGGAGGGAGGCTTGTGACCAGTCTCGCCCTCCAAGAAAAATACCAGCGCTGCTCAGCGAGGGGAAGGCGCGGGAGCAGCCTCGGCACAGGCGGATTTATGGGCCCCAGCGGGCTGGAAAGAATCCAGTGAACGTTTCAGCAAACCCAACCTCCGTCAGAAGTTACAGAGTGATCGGTGCGAGTCCCGGCCAGCCCCACAGCTGCTGCCCCTCCGGAGCCAGCCCCGGGCAGCCGGTGAAGTCACCCTCGCACCTCGGGATGCGGGGACGGGGATGGGGTGGGAACACCGCAGGCGCTGCTCTGGATGGGATTCTGAAGCAGGACAAGCATGGGCAGCAGACGGAGGGCTCGCAAGGTATCCCAGCACCTGGAGTTGCACTGGGGACCAGCATCACATCTGACAGGATGGGGCATTTCTGGAGGATGCGCGAGCTCAGCTCAAAGCAGCCTTCCAGTATCTGAAGGGGGCTACAAGGATGCAGGAGAGGGACTCTTCATCCTGGGACCGTAGCAACAGGACAAGGGGTGATGGGTTCAGACTGAAACAGGGGAAGTTCAGGCTGGAGATAAGGCACAAGTTGTTCCCTGTGAGGGTGCTGAGGCGCTGGCACAGGGTGCCCAGAGAAGCTGTGGCTGCCCCATCCCTGGCAGTGCTCAAGGCCAGGTTGGACACAGGGGCTTGGAGCAACTGCTCCAGTGGAAGGTGTCCCTGCCCAGTGGCAGGGGTTTGAACTGAATGAGGTCCCTTCCAACACAAACCATTCTAAGAAGAGCGAGGGCTCATTTAATGAAGAAGGTGGTGACAGGTCTGAGTTGACCCCAGCATCCCCTTCCACGTCCCAACTCCTCAGAGGAGCCAGTGTCTCCCTCCAGCATCCCTGCAGCTGAGAAAGCCAAAATGCTGGGGATGTGGTGGTTTTGGGATAGAAATCAAGGGCAGAAGCCCATGAGCACAGTTTTTCATACTGTATTCCACATGCTGAGCTCTCAAAAGGTTGTGAAGGAGAGGGAGGACTCCATAGCAGTTCCCTTGCATCCCCATGTTTCACATGAAAGGCCAGATCCCCTGTGCAATGCCCCAGGTTGGTACTCAGCCCCACTCCATTCAGGACCCTGCCAGAGCCAGTGCTGAGTCCCACTGCATCCCCTCCCTCCATCCTCCTACCTGGAGCCATGCAGGACATGTTGTTCATCTGGTGTCACCCCTGGGTCCTGCAGGAGCCGTGCAGAGGAGGCACCACTTCCATGGGGCTCCCAGTCTGGCTCCCTCTGAGGTGAGGATGCTCCATGCTGTGGCTGCTCAAAGCTCTCAGCCCCAGTTTCATGTCCCAGCTGGAGCCACAGCAATTATCCAACCTGCACCCCAGGGCGAGACTCAGCACACCAGTCCAGGGGCTTTTGCAGGTTTTATAGTGCCCTTTATCTTAACTCCACAGCAGGCTGCACTCAGCCAGGCCAGCCCCTTTGGAAAGGGCTCCCACTTCAGTTTCCAAGTGCATCCGTCCATTTTAGCCAAGTTTCCTAATGAACCAGAGGTCATGGGATAGCACTTTGTGCCTCTGTGTGTCTCTTTCAGCCTTCTGAAAGCTTGCCCAGCTTCATCTGGGAGATTTCTGGGAGGAGGTTGGAGGATCTAAGACTTCACAGATGCCTGTAGGCTGCATGGGGAAGTTCAGACCTTATTAACCACCAGAGGATCCCTACAGAGGCTGTTTCTCCAGGCCTTGGAGGAATATAGGAATAGCCAGGAAATCCAGCTCCAGTGTTTCTGCCTGTTCTAAATGGCTTGCTCTTCAACACAGGTTCTTGCAAACTACTACTGCAGATAGCCCTCCTTGAGCTTCTTGCTTTGGGAGCAGCAGACATTCAGGAGTAACCAGGAATGGAGATGCTTATGGACAGCTTCTGCAATGCATGGCACAGAAATGTCCTTCCCTTTGCAAAAGACCTGCTCCTGAGCCCCATTGGGCACATCAGTCAGTCCAACAAACTGGTTTTGGAGCCATTTCCACCTTGGCTGTTCAACCTGGGTGTCTCTTTCTATCCCTCCCTCCCTCCCTCTCTCCCTTCTTCCCTCCATCCATCCATCCATCCATCCATCCATCCATCCATCCATCCATCCATCCATCCACAGCATCCCCCTGTTGGGCTCCACTGCTCTCTGTCCCTCTCCTTGGAGAGAAGCACTGGATTAGGAGGTCTGACCACTCAAATTTGTCCAATGGTCTGAAACTGCTCCTCTCCTCTGGAGCTCTCTTCTCTCTGGAGAATCCCCTCCCTCCCTGTGTCCACTGGGTATGACAGAGCCAACAGTCTCAGGCAGAGGTCCCTGTGGTTGATTTCCATCACCAGCTTTTGGGTGTCACCCCAACACCCAGGTAATTCAGGAGCGCCATCCGCACAATGGCTGCCTGGATGAGGTGGAGTCGTGTTGGTGGCAGGTGGGAGTAAAGGCAAGAGGGTCACTCCATCCCAGGAAGAAGGACTGAGACACTCTGCTTGCCTAGGAGGGAGGGTTGGAGGCTGTCTGGAAGCATGGCATAGGCAGGACATGCGCATACTTTAGGAAAAAACACTTCAGAACAACTAAGCAAGGGAGGAGAACCTTAAAGCTGGTGGGAGATTGGACCCATCTCAGTGTCTCCCTGCAGGCATCTCCCCTGAGGTCAGGAATCCCTGGGGGAATCCCTAAGGGGAGCATGGAGACCCTCATGCTGTCCATGCCCAAGGGTCGGTGTTAAGTGGAGGTGATGACAGGGGCAGAGTGGAGACCTGCATGTGACAGGGGGCTGTCAGGCCAAGGCTGTATGCTTCAAGATCTAAGCATTGTTTAAATGAGCGAAGAAGCCATAGAAAACAGCAAGGCCTTGTTCATTTATTTATATATATATTTTAAAAATCTAATTTAAAAGCTCATTACCTTCTGTAAAAAAAGGAGTTTGAAGTCTTTGGTTTCTCCCCCTGGGCAATCTGTAATCCCTCAGCTAAATCCTGAGCCCTTTAATTAAGACCTCAGTCATTTAAATTGTTAATGAAGATCCATTGGGGGACCATCATTCTCATTCCTGATTTCATCTTGTGCTCATTAGAGGCTCCTGATTAAAATTCATCATCTCAGAAGATATTTATAACTCTCTAACTATCCCTAGACCTCATTAATGCGTAGCCACCTGTTTGGAAAGAGATGGGAGGACCTAAAAGGCACCAGGTTGGATCCAGAGATAAGGTAGCACCATGTTGACTGATAGATGACAGTGCTGGCCTCAGTGAGAAGAGCAGCACTGCACAGTCTGTGAAGGGACACAAGGCTGTGAAGGGATGCCATGGGGATAAGACATGAAGCCAGGATATTCCTAGTGTGGTGAAAGACGGACAAGCAGCCAGTCGTGCCAAAGGGAGAGATGCTCCCCCCTACATCAGTGTCCCGGAGGGTATGAGGACTTGGAGATGCTGAGCCATAGGAAGAGACAACCTCATGATTCCTTCTTTGTCCCATCGGCACATGTGGGTCCTGTCTGTGACATGGCCACTGTGCTCCCAGGCTCTGGGTCCCAGCCTGGCTGCCCTGTTCCCTCCACAGCCTGTCCGACACTAAACTCCTCTCCTGAACCTCAGCAAAGCTCAACCTCATGGACCTCATCATGGGTAGGCCATGGGGTCCTTTCCCCAGCAGCCACCACCCAAAGGTAAGAGGGAGGAAACCCCAAAGCTTCCAACCCTTCATCTTCCAACCCATGCCTTCAGTTTGCCTTATTGTGGCCTTCATCTCTTCCTCTGCCACCTCTGCACCATTGAAAGCTAAGCAGATCTGCCCCTCCCTCTCCTCCTTTGCTATCACCCTACATGCTGCCCTTACCTTTTCCTCTCCCCCATCCATGCCATTTCCCATGGCTCCCTCTTTGGTATGGAAAGAGGACTCCCTACAGCCCTGAAGACTCCCTACAGTCCTGAAGCTTGCCGTGACGCTGCTGCTCCTCCCCACCAGTTGTTTCTGCCCATGTTCAGCCTATGTCTGAGTCAAGGTCCCTGGGGCTGGACGTCAAGACATGGGATCAGAACCGTCACAAGAGGTTTCTCTGGAGTCGTTTGTCCCCTTGACCCAAAAGGAAGCCTTTCCTTTGGGATACCCAGTGTTTTTCCTTAGCCTCATATTCTCCTGCTTTGAGTCAGACTTTAAATAAAAGTGCCCTATGAAAATAGGAAAAGAGTTTTGTTTCAAGCCTGTCTAGTGAAATACTCCAGCACTTCTGAAATGAGACGTTTTACCTTGGAAACATCTAGCAGGACTATGCTGACACTTTCACATGCATCCAAACGACTGAAACCTGAACTTACAGCTCCTTTTGGTCCTGCTGAAACCCCATTTTTGGTGAATTACTGCATGTAAAATGTTCCAGCTGGCTGCTCCTACTGCTGCCCTGCAGCCCACATGCGTTTTGGGACAAGGTGTCCCAGTCCCCCTTCCACCTTGCATGTCACCACCAATGCTGTGACAGCCATGTGGATGATGTGTGAGGCAGAGCAGAGCCCTCCTTCTTCACATGGTGGCAATCACCACGTCATGAAGCAGGAAAATATCCTTGGGTTGCTGTGGACAACGGAGAGGGTGAATGGGAAAGATGATAAACGCACTTTGAATCTCTTTGCCTGTAGACAGACACATTTAAAAGTGACCTGTGAGGGACCTTCCCCTTTTGATCCAAATAATAGAAGCTCTGAATGGGTTTTGACACTGGGTTTATTCCCCTTCTGCTTTATTTTTTGGTTCTTATTAGAAATTCAGGTCCTTGTTCAGGCTCCTGAATGAGCGAGTGCAATGAGGATGCAACAGGAGGGATGAGTGAACACGAGGGAATGAAAAATGGTTTCTAAACACTTTCTGAAGTACCCAGCTTTTATCTGGCTGGAGTGGGAGAGGACGCCATTTAATGCCATTTGCTTTGTGCATGACAGATTTATTTAACTCCATCAATTGTGTGGTGGCTGGGAGAAAGGAATCCTTTGTTGAAGTTACAGCTCTCCATGGCAAGCAATCTCCATGCCCTTGCTGGAGCGAAGCCACTTTGCATGGAAGAATGAACTGCTTATTTGGGGTGGGTGACCCCAGAGCCCGCTGGGACGGTCCATCTTGCAGCAGCTTCAAGCTTCAACTCTGCCCCTGGTAGCCAGACTCATCACAACTGCATGAATCTAGCCCAAAGAGCGGGGGGGGGGGGGTCTTGAGCAATGGAAAAACTCAGGGCCTGGGACAGAAATCCCTGCTATCACCTTCTCTTGAACTTCCCAAGGGGATATGCTTATGTTTGAAGCCATCCAGGCAGCATTTGAGTTAATGGTGTGTGATGAACCCGCTACTTTGGTATATACAGAACAAAGGATGAACTCCCATCCACCTAACCACACCACCTCAACAGGTCCCCAGTCTGGGAAGGGTCTTGGCAAGCGTCATGAGGGCAAAGCTGTCACTGGAGCTGCGTCCCAGGAGTATTTGAAACAGGGGTATTGGCTTGGATCCTGCTCCTCCGAGCAGGGTTCCTGTACCTACAGGTCTCATTCATTCTCCTACCTCTTCCCCAGGTCCCTGGAAAGGCATCAGTTTCCAAGGATCAGGTTGGTACAAGCCTTTCTCTTTGGGCTTCTTTGCTCCACTATAGTCAAGGTCTAATATTCCATAGAGATATGGAAAAGGGTTGTCAAGGACAGTACTTCCCAGCTCCTGTCTTTTGTTAGCAACAGGAGTACCTGTGTCATAGAGGAAGGAGCAGCCTTCTGCTGATGATAGGCATTGCACCATGATAGGTCTCACCCAGCCCTGGCAGAGGACAGAAATCTCCATCAAGTCAAAGGAATGAAAACCAGCAACATCTTTCCACTGTCTGACACAAAGCCACAGCGATGCTCTCCCATGGCCCTTCCCAAGGTGAGATGTGCTGTGGACGAGCCTCAGCTACCCACCGTTGGCCATCCCACCATGGGGCCTGGGCTGTGGTGGTGCCTGTGTGGGGTGCAGGGTGGGCATGGTCCCCACGCAGCCCAAGGACACCCCTGAGCATGGGAGCTGACGCCGCAAGTCGCTGCTTCCCTCTTGTGGGCAAATTTGGGGAAGGACAAAGGGAGCCCCCGGGAAGCCCTGGCAAGGCTGGCACCCAAAACCCACCCCATCACCACCAAACGGTGACCCCCTGCCAGGCAACGCTGCATGCTCCAGCATCTGGGAAAGCAAATGTGTGGAGCGCCAGTGGGCTCATGCAGCCACACAGACCCTTGTGGCACGCTCATGTGGCCAAACCGTGACCCCCTCATGGGCCCGCAATCAGGGCTTTGCTCTCCGCAGGTGCAGACACTGGGAATGAGCCAAATCACAGAATCCTGGAAGGGTTTGGGTTGGAAGGGACCATAAAGCTCCTCCAGCTCCAACCCCTGCCATGGGCAGGGACACCTTCCACTGGAGCATCTTGCTCCAAGCCCCTCTGTCCAACCTGGCCGTGAACACTGCCAGGGATGGGGCAGCCACAGCTTCTCTGGGCACCCTGTGCCAGCTCCTCAGCACCCTCACAGGGGAGAGCTTCTGCCTAAGAGCTCATCTCAGTCTCCCCTCTGGCAGTTAAAGCCATTCCCCTGTCCTGTCCCTAAAGGCTCTTGTCAGCAGAGAAGAGCAGAGCAGTGTCTCCACAGGACATGCTGGCTACTCAGATCTGTGGTTCCCTGTCTGGAAATCCAGGTTGCTCTAAGGTTGTGAGTTTCCAAGCCTTTAGGAGGCCTCCTGGGTCCCCACATGGGACTAGAAGGGGAAAAGGAATGAAGGGCCAAGGGAGCTATGAAAATCCCCTTCATGGGCATGATGGGTGGCAAGATATTCCCAGCTCCTACTAGAGACACTGGGATGGCCCCAAGGGATATTTTAGGAGTCCTGAAGATGAAGTGAAAAAGGATAAAAAGAAATAGCCAGGGGAACTGAGCAAGAATATGCAAACTCAGCTGAGACCTGCAGGGAGATGATAAAGGCCAGGGAAAAGCAGAGAAAAATAACACTGCCAAGAGGGCTACTGGGAATAAGAAGGAATTTTGCAAATTGCAGCAAAGGCAAAGCAAATATAGTGTGAGTCAGACCATTAATAAATGAGAGGGGAACGCAAATTAATGAGAATTCAGAAGCAGCTGAGGTACTGACCTGCTTTCAGGTTTTTTATTGCATTCCCAACACAACAGGGTTTTAGGAGGTGTTAACCCTTTCCTCTGTACCCTGCAGGACTGGGCATAACATTGGTTGGGTCAGAAAGTCTGGATTTCCCAAGGAGCTTGTGGCACAACTGGGGTCTCTTTCAAGCTCCTTCATGCTCCTTCATGCTCCTTCGTCACAGCTGAGCCATGAGCATCGTGCACATCAATCACCTCAGCCGTCGTGCATTGCTCCCCATTGGGCACCCTTCTGCAAACCCCCATGCACATGTGGCTGGGCTCATACAAGAGCCTGTGGAAGATCTTCTCTTCCCACATGCCCCACACCTCTTAATTCTCCCACTTGGTGCAGTTCTTCTATCAACCCTTATTGCTTTGAAGCAGTTTTCAGAAGCCTTTTCCCAGCCAACTAGAGTCGTAAGTTCACACGGCAGACCAGCTCCTCTTTCCACTGCGTATATCAACCAGCTGGGAAGTGCGGATCTTAGCCACTGTAAACCAGCATAGCTCTGTTATGGTCATGAGAGTGTTCTCTCATATACCAGCACCCTTTGGCTAAAAACAGAGAGGGCTGAAGCATTTGTTGTTGATAACACGTTCTGGTGGGATGTCTGCCCCATTTATCACTGTCTCTTTGGGGGGTCCCAGTACAACCTCTCTGCAGAGTCATGGCAGCTTGTTTTATGGTTCAGCTCCTATTTGATGATGCATTCGTTGATCTTTGCCACCATCAACCTGTGAATTCCTCATTCCCAAACTAATCTGCATCACTCCAGTATCTACCAGCACCTGCCTTAGTCTGAACTTTCCCCCTTCTGCTCTCAGCAGCATGATTCACAGGGCAAGGTCTTAGAGCAGCCTCTGAGTCACGCTTATTTTTGTCCTTCACAGCAGCCCAAAGACCCTTCACAGCATTCACCCAAGGAGACAATGACTTTCATGCCCTGATTTTGCAAGGAGAAGCTCGTTTCCAGGCTTATTAGAGGCAGCAGAATTAGGAAAGTCTATAGTTAAAGTTGGCTGCAGTTTCCCAAGCTGAATAGCTGCTCACTCTGAGTAGCTTAAGAGCATTTCAGTTAAACCAGCACCGCAGTCAGTCAGGGAGTGAAAACGTGGCTTTGAGAACCATTTGAGGGCACTGCGAATGATGCAGGAGTCAGAGAGACTCAGTGAGGGAGATATGCCTTAACTTCCATGGGGGTTTTCTTCTTCCTTGCCTGAGTCCTTTAAGAAATATCTATCTATTATAACATGCACTGTCAGTTCAGAGCCAGTGAGCATCCCTGCCCCTGTGTCGGAACATGAGGTACAGGACATGAATGCAGAGCTGCAGAGAAGCCAGAAGACCTGCTTGATCCCATTTGGTTCCTTGAGGTTTGTGCTGCACCTGCGAACCTGTCCATCCAACCCTTCTCCCTGTGCGTTTCACAATTCACCCAGATCAAAACCTCCCTGCCCTTCCCAGGGACACAGTTGGCCCTCACTGCTGGAAATTCCTTTAGAAACATACCCTAGGTGTGAGGGGTTTAAGGAAAAAGAGCCAGAGTTGAGCTACAAAGCAGGTTGTAGCTTTTTCTTCTCCCACATCACCTTCTACCCCAACCATAGCTAAGCCAGGCACACAGCACGGTTAGACTTCAAACTAGTGTGGAATTAGCTTAAGCCACTTGCAATCTCATTTAAATGTTGCACTTGTTACTATTAAATATGATGTTTGTTACTCTTATTATAAGCCTCCTGCTTTTCAGGGTGTTTAAGCTGCTTTCAATACAGTCTCTCTCTTTTTTTCCTCTGCAACTGGGAGGATTAGAAAAGGATTTTGAAATGAAAGCTGAGAGTCGTAGGTATTCACAAGACTCCAGCATCTCAGGTGATTATGGAAACAGCAACTGGCTGAAATGATGTGCATTGGCAGCACCTCAACGCGTACCAACACCCTCGTGTGCCGCGGGTACTCAGCTGTATTGTGGCACCTACAGGATTGCAGTCAAAGATGTGAAACGAGTCAACAACACAGGCTCCAGAAGTCTTGGGACTGGCTTGAAAATCATGGCTCTTTCATAGATGCTTTTTATTTGTCTCCAGCAGCCAGAGCTGTAAGGAAAATGCTAATTTTAGCGAGGCTTGCAATACTATCACCCGGGTTGGCAGTGTTACACCCGATTGAGCTTAGGAGCGCAGCCACAGCTTCATTCTTGGGTTTTAACACTTCTCAGAGCTTCCAGAAAATTTCACTACTTGCACGAAATCTTTCCAGTTTTGTCCTATTTCCATCTGCTGCTGTCGATGTTCCTCCTTAATATGAATGCAGAATACCTCTGGGCACAACTCATTCTCTCCCATTTTCTCCTGCTGAGCAGTGTGATGCAGTTGGCCGACTCAGCTCCACACGCACCCATGGTTGGACAGGAGCCCTCAGCCCAAGGATATCTCAGGGTGGCCAAAGGGATGCTCAGCAGAGGCAGGACACTTCTTGCTCTTCCATTCTCCAAAATCACACTGGCACAGTCAGGGCACACGAGGAATAAAGGTGAAACTGCAGCTGAACACCCAGCCCTGCACAAAAACACCCAGGAGGCAGGATGCAACTGAGACCTGGCTCTGCCTCCTCCAGTCCTGCACTGTCACAGGTGGGTCTCACAGCAAGCTCTGGTGTTAAGGCAGTGTTTCCTATTATAAAACACTGTTTTCAGTTACTTACATTTCACCAGACTTTAACCACTGGGCTATTTTCCATCTCAGCCAGCTACAGAGCTGCCAGCCTTTATAGTCACTGCAGAGAAGTAGGGACTTCCAGGGAAAAAATCCCATCATCCTGAGGCAAGCTTTGCAGGTAGGAGAAGGCTTCTTGGCATTAAGTGACATTGTAGAAGGTGCCTACACAAGTGCCTCTCCCATAGAGATCTGGTGTCTACAGTTGATTCAGTTGATCCCACCCGCAGGTTCCATTTTGGGGTAGGTTGTCTGAAGGGGAAACCCAAACCAGAAAGGTTGGACCATGGAGAAATAGTCTTTGGTCTTTGCTTAAATGATGTATGTGTGGGTGCTTCTATCTCAATGTTGCCACAACTTTTGCCAGCTTATGAGAGCCGTAAAGATTTCAGTTCACACATAACTAGAAAACACCCAAGGAACTGATCTTTCCAAAGGTCCTGACAGTGCTTCTTCTACAGTTCATAGTGATGAGATCTTAGTTAGTGAAGGGCATCTTAGAGTATTTTCAGCCACAGGCACTACACATCCAATGGGCGTGATACTGAAGAAGTCTTCCCAGATTTATGCAAGATGTTCCACTTACTCCACATAGTCCAGCAGTGGAGCAGTAGGTGGGAGAGGAAGCTGATAGAAATGGAACAGAAAAGAAAAGCAATGTGAGGTGAGATTCACATATTATTACATAGTTGACACAGCACAGTGACAAAGGCCCACGCTGTCAGCACTGGGGTTTGGTGCCCTCCATAGGCACCAAGAACCAGCACTCAGTACCAGCAAGACACACAGTTTCTTTGCAGGTGAAATGCCACAGCATCGAAGCCAACTGGATGGACAGCTTCAGTTGACTGAAGCCAACTGGAGGACGCAGTCTCTGACTCCCGAGATAGGTGTTTGTAAGCATGGCTGTGCTGGAACAGAGGAGTTCAGCATGTTAGGTAGAGTCTAAAGCCACCCCAAGCTTTCCGGCTGTCCTAGCATCTCTGATCTTTCTCCAGATTAGGATGCCAGGGCTGGCACTATGATCTGCCAGGCAGAGAAGAAAGGGAATAATGACCAGAACCCAGAGAAATGAGTTGGGGAATACTCAAAAGCACTACAAGCATCCCTCTGCGCTTCTCCTAACCTTTGGGTGCAGAAAAGGGAACCATAACAGCGAGGGACAGCAGACCAGCTCTCCCAGCACACCAGCACCAAGTGGAAGGGAGACACTATGAGACACAACCACCACGATGGAGGAGACTATGAGGAAATGGGACCAGTCAGTTCAAACCCCAGCTTTCACCAAAACCATCAGTGTTTCACCCAGGTTAGGTTGCTTAGGCACAAACCTCACCGTAAGCTAAAAACAAATGCAGATGTCCGAAATAAGCGCATCCCCTACCAGCGGGTAAGGTGCTGGCAACGTTAATCTCCCAATAGCCTGGTCTGAAGGTTGGTCAGAGGTGGAAAAGGGGTGGCAAGGCCTCTTAGGTCGGGGGCTGCGTTTTGGGGCTGGGGAGGTACCTGCAGCGAGCTCTGTACTTCGGACCAGCGCGGCTAGATGGCACTGTGGACTCTTCCAGCAGTGGCACGTCCAAGCGCCGCTTTCATGCCCAAGGACTTAATACCCCGAGTGTTTTGGACACAGTTGAGGCTCTCCTCTGAGAGGCGGCTTATCTGAGGGATGGCGTGGGCTGTTGGGAGCTTTGTCACGGCCAGGGCTCAGGCGACCTTCTCGGGAGGGAAAAGTCTGGCAGAGTTTTCTGTTTCAGGGTTTCCTGAGCAAAGGCAAGAGCTCATTTGAAGCAAGAGAAAAAGTCTTTTGCAGCCACCTGCAAACAGCAGAGACAGGACTTGAGGAGTCAGGCAAAGAGTGGACTGGTACCACTGCATCCATGGAGAGCCCCGTGTTCACGCCCTGTTTATCTGCGCCCTGGGAGAAGAATGAACGAGGGACCCCCAAGGGCTCCTACACAACAGCGCAGTGAGACGGGGGATCCCCATGCTGTTGTGTCAGTGCCGGTGTGGGAGATGGAGACCTGGATTTGGGGCTGCCAGGCTTTTAAAGACCCATCTCGGCTTCTTTTGTCCAGCAGCAAAGGTGACCACAAACCTGGTGGAGAGCCTGCAAGGAGCCCACCGGGATCCGCTGCAGCCCTGGGAGATACTGGGTCACCCAGGCAATGGGCAGAGATTGGAAAAAGAGGGAAAGGGCATTAGATACGAATGGAGGCGTGGATAAGCAGGGTCAGGCAGCAGACAGGAGGACTGTGCAGCGCTGCCACTGCTTCTTGGTGACGAGATTTATATGGGGGTCAATACGAGATGAAAACCCGTCTTGGATTAGATGACCTTTGAAGGTCCCTTCCAACCCAAACTATTCCATGATTCCTAGAAGCAGCCTTTGCAAAAGGCAGAGCAGTCTGGCCCCTCGGTCCCCTTTCCCCCAGCTGGTGGGATCAAGCTGGGAGGCATGGAAGACACCACCACACCGTGGTCCAGCAGCTGGGAGCCCGCCATCCCTCGCCCTGCAGTCTGCACGGGAGTCGGGAGAGCTGAACATCTCTGGAGCCGGGCTCCCATGTTCTCCTCTTGCTACCAGCTGGTCAGGCGGGCTGCCAAGGGCACGCTGGCAGGAAACCGGGCAGTTTTCCATCAGGATTTCAGCGACGGAACTCCGGGGAATATTTCCATCCTGATGAATCAGCAGTCTCTGGTGGGAGATGGGCTGGAGGGGTTAACGTCCAGCACTCAGGAAAGGTGTCCTCACATCAGGCAGGTGTCAGCTAATCCATCCCCCCCTCCAAAATCCATCGAATCCATCCCCCACCGGAGGCCTCTCCCTAATCTGTTACAGTCGGTGTTTGCCCTGGGGCCGCGGATCTGATATCTCTTCGGAGCAGGGTGTCAGTGTTAACTATTATAATTCTGGATATTCTTGTTAGCCATGCAAATGTCCAGCCTGGGCTGGAATCCCGCTTAACTTTTCAGCTTCAGCAACGTTCTGTGGCAAATTGCTCCATGCGGAGACGCTCCTGTTCATCAACCCAGCCACCGTCTGTCCATCCCACCACATTTCCTGCATTATCCCTCTCTGCCAGCCTCCCATGCCCTACTCCTTATTGGACACATCCAAATTTCATCGCTGGCCCTTTATTGCAAAAATATGTGGGTTTTGATGGATTGGAGAAGCGCAGTGGGATGTTGGTTCCCTTCCCAACTTGCCCTCCACTGCAATGAATCTGCTTGTGCCTGCGTCCACTGGTATCCATGGGACGTGCTTGCATGAGGAAAAGCTATCCCATGTGAATAAGGACTGCACATCAAGCCCTTTGCAGTCAGTGCAGCCCTGGGGTCAAAAGCACTCATAGAATACCAATGCATGGAGATGAGCTTTGGACAAGGGCCTGCAGGGACAGGCCAAGGGGAATGGCTTTAACCTGCAAGAGGGGGAGACTGAGATGAGCTCTTAGGCAGAAGCTCTTCCCTGTGAGGGTGCTGAGGCGCTGGCCCAGGGTGCCCAGAGAAGCTGTGGCTGCCCCATCCCTGGCAGTGTTCAAGGCCAGGTTGGCCACAGGGGCCTGGAGCAAACTGCTCCAGTGGAAGGTGTCCCTGCCCGTGGCAGGGGTTGGAACTGGATGAGCCTTAAGGTCCCTTAACCCAAACCTGTCTGGGATTCTCTCAATAGGATGGCAAAATGTGAACGGTTACTAAAATGTGCTCGGGCAGCGGTAAGAGGTGGTTCTCTGCTCCTACTCCGCGTGAGGCTCCTATTTATCACGTGGGAAGCAGGTGTAGAGCTCAAATGGAGACCAAATGGCAGCGGGACAGAAAAATGTTAACAAGACAAAAATCAGCAAGTGCTGCGCTGAGCTCCGTAGTGTGATTAATAAAACAAACAGGGGGGGGGAAACCTCTGCTTCAACACATGGCCAGAAACACGGAGTGTCGTGTTATCGGGGCTATTCTGCCCTCTGAGCTCCCGCCTCTCTGTTTGGGTTCGCGCTGGAATACTCTAATGTGCTTTCAATTTTAGGGTTTTTTTTCATTTTTATTTTATTTTTACAAATGCTCAAACTTTCCTGCCACGAATTATTCTTGGCTGGGTTACAACAGCGCTGCCATGTGCAGGCATTTCTTTAGGGGGGGAAAAAAAAAAAACCCAAAAAAAAAAAAAAGAAGAAAAAAATAAAAGGATAGAAAGAAAAATGGTTTGTGAGATATTTTGTTTGAATGTTTCTTTTTCTACCCCAACATGCGGTGAAAGTTCAGGAGCTCTCACCTTTTTCCACCCAAAAGCTAAAGCTCAGCCTCCAGCAGCTTTGACACGACCTCACCTTTAGAGAGCGCGCACTTGGAAAGCCCATTGCTACAGACAACCCTTGGGACCGTCTCCCTCTGTGGCTTCCTCTTTCACCCCAAAAAAGCTGCAAGGACAGGCTGCCATTGACAACCCCAGTCAAGAAAACCGTAACTCGAGGCTCTGCAAAATGAAGATTCTGGCATAAAAGCCATTACTAAACTGGTACTAAACAGGTAAATTGTAGTTGCCTTTTGCTCCCAGGCGCTGTCAGGTTGTGGGTTTGAGCCACAAAGGCTGGAAACTTCCTGGGGGACAATCTATGTGAAAACAAATTTTCATGCAAGCTGAGAACTCAAGGAAAACAATGAGCATCATCAAGACCCATAAAGAGCCCCGCAGCAAGGATTGGCACCTCAGCCCAGCACAAATATCCCCACACCGTCAGAGTTCAGGGGCAGTTTTAGGATAATTAACCTCCAAGCACATTAAGTCCAAGCAAAACTAATTACTTTCACAGAACAAAAAAGATTGTTTTACAGGCGATGTTGTTTTTTGCCCTGTCTCTTCTGGAAAATGGCACCACTGAAATGAAAACCACTTTATTAACTGACAGTGCTGTGAGAGGATTTACGGAAAAGGACTGTTTGATGGTCGTTTAATTACAGAGCTGATGCCCATTACCAGAGCTGACAAGTTGCACATGCTGGACAAAGAGAAGACTCTCTCTGAGATGAGACCATTCAGGTCAGGAAGAGGTTTTTTCTGCGCTTCTTCCTATGGTGAATCCTAAGTAAAGCTTCTAGTAGAGTCTATAGAATCCCAGGCTGGTTTGGGTTGAAGGGACCTTAAGGCTCCTCCAGCTCCAACCCCTGCCACGGGCAGGGACACCTTCCACTGGAGCAGTTGCTCCAAGCCCCTGTGTCCAACCTGGCCTTGAGCACTGCCAGGGATGGGGCAGCCACAGCTTCTCTGGGCACCCTGTGCCAGCGCCTCAGCACCCTCACAGGGAAGAGCTTCTGCCTAAGAGCTCATCTCAGTCTCCCCTGTAGCATAGTGTAGGACTCATTTAAAGGCACAAGCCTGGTCATACCTTGCCCAGAGAGGTGGTTTTCATCCTTTTAGAAGTCATTGTGCTGGGCTGCCTCGGAGAAAAGCAAGAGGCAGACCTCAGCCCACGCTGCTTGTTTCCAGTCCAGGCCTCCCAACCTCTCCCAGTGCTGGCCTGGCACCCATCATCCCCATCAGACTGAAAAGGAGTAGCCCATTGGAGACCATGGTCTTGGGGTGAGGTCCCCCTGAAGCGCTGCTGCCTGGTCCTGCAGCACAGATTGCCTCGCCAGCCCCGGAGATGGCGAGGTCTCGCCTTGCTGGAGATTGTTTGGGTAAGTCATGATGGATCGTGCCCCGATGTCGAGAGTTGAGGTGCAGCGGGAGGCTGAGAAGCTTAACGTTGAAAATGTCTTAAAGCAAAGGGGACATCAAAAGATCTCCAGGAAACGGCAAACACCCAGAGTTCAGCAATCTCTGAAACAGATCCCCTCCTCCCATCTCCATGTCTGGATAAGAGACACTCCCAAGACAAAGGGCGATCAAGATCAGAGAAGATGGTAAGCTATAAATCAGCCACCTCTCTCTTTTCACCTCCCTCCCTCTGCCCTCCAGGCTCAGGAAACCCCTGGAGCTGCAAGACACAAATTCAAACAGCCAGATACTCCTCCTGTATCCTCAGAGGGACTTGCCCCAGCACAGCCCCCAAACCTTCCTCCAAACGCTGCCCAGCTCATGGAGATGCTGGGTAAGGAGCCTGAGCTGTTCTCTCCAGGGCTGCAGATTTTATCTGATGTGCCGGATTTCGACTCTTCCAGAAAAGCCAGATCAGCCTTAAAGTCCTCACATTGCTGCCTACCACTGAGCAACATTCTGCTATAGATCTGAGAGGTTGAATACAAGGCCATGAGGCTTCGACCCCAGCAGAGCTCAGCCCTGCACAACCACTGAGCAGGCATTGGACCCTGGAAGTAGGTAGATACCTTGCAGGAGCATTTACCCCCACAGCACATCAGGAGCTGGTCTCTGGCATGGGGCAGCCAGCTCTCCTCCTGAAGGCCATGCAGTAGGGGTGAGCCAGCCCTGGGGTTTAACACTGATACCCATTGCTGAAATGGGTGGATTTGGGGTCAGCATTCCCAATGGCAGACATGACTCTCAATGATTTTGAGGTCAGGCTGAGCTCCTTCCCTTCCCTATGCAAGAGAATAGAACCTATAGAATCATAGAATGGTTTGGGTTGGAAAGGACCTTAATGTTCCTCAAGTTGCAAGCCCGCTGCCATGGGTAGAGATACCTTCCACTGGAGCAGTTGCTCCAAGCCCCTGTGTCCAACCTGGCCTTGAACACTGCCAGGGATGGGGCAGCCACAGCTTCTCTGGGCACCCTGGGCCAGCGCCTCAGCACCCTCACAGGGAAGAGCTTCTGCCTTATTTCCATCCTGAACTTCCCCTGTCTCAGTCTGAACCCATCACCCCTTGTCCCTGTCACTACAGTCCCTGATGAAGAGTCCTGTTCCATCATCCTTATTGGCCCCCGTCAGACACTGGAAACTGCTCTGAGGTCTGCACACAGCTTCTCTTCTCCAGGCTGAACAATCCAAATTGTCTCAGCCTGCCTACCCCTGTGCTGATCATCCTCCAGCCCTGAGCATCCCGCTGCAGCATGGGATGCAGTATGGAGATGTGTGAGGAGAAGACATGTCTGGAATAAAACAAAAGCATAGGGCAGGATTTGCCTTTTGGAAGGGCCCATAGTGAAGCAGCAACGCAGGGAGCACAGCATGTCTCCGGTGTAAGGGGATACGGTCCTCAGTGGGTGCTGGCTCCGGTTCAGGGGGGTGTTTTATGAGCACACATTAGTGCAGTTGCCAGGTTACTGGGCAGACAAACTATGGTCAGCTCTTCTGGGTGAGACCTTATGCCCACGAGGTTGTGGGTCAGGGGCAGAGGTGTGAGCAGCCCCATCTGCGTGTCAAGATTCAAGGGGGTTTATTATGGCCTCAAGACACAGAGCAGGAACCCAAAGGCAAAAAGAGGAAGGAAAGGAAAGAAGGGATGCTGGGGGACACACACTGAGTAGCACCCCTGTCAGTGCTCTATGGGGTACCCCTGACTTGAGCAGGCTGAACTGCCCCAGATTCACCATCTATCCAGCATCTCCTATGGCAAAGGCAAGCTGCCATGAGGGAAGGCACACGTCTCATTTTCGGCATGCTGCGTACATCTACGCTCACATTCACCTCCTTGCTTGTCCTCATACAGAGGAAAGCAGAAGCTTTGCCATGCTCCATCTCCTCATTTCTGGGTTCTGACTTGGAGCTTGGGGCAGGGGGGCAAAGCTGTGTCCGGGCAGGTTGGGGCTGGCAGACCCCCTGCGCCCGGGTCTTGTCGGAGTAGGGGCTGGCTGCAAGGTGTTTCCCGGGCACCAAGCCACCAGCATCTCCCCTGGGGGCTGTAACTCCAGCTCGGCCCCCGTCCCGCTGTCAGGCCCAGCGCCCGGAGCTTGTTATTGCAGGTGCAGGATGGCCCCCTCCCCACCGCTGGCCTGTCCCTGTCCCCTCCGCTGCTCCCTCTCCCCTCTCCACACCGGCCACCCCTGACAGAAGCAGTTCGTGGTGCCCCAGCAGTGCTCATGCCCTGTCCTGACAGGTCCCCTGCTCCTTTTCCCCTCCAGACCCTCTCAGTTGGTTCATGTCTCCCCATCCTGTGCCCACAACTCCAAGGCCATCATGGAAAGCTGCCAGTATAGGCAGATTTCCACCCCACAAGGCCACCAGCAAAAGCTCAGGTGGCTTTGGCCACCAAGGATCACCACTGGCACCCTGATGTCCTCCCATAGTGATCCATGCAGCAGGAGGAATTACCCTTCCCACAGAATCCATTCCTTCCTGCCTTCCCCCCTGCTTTCTTCCCCCCCAGGCTCTGCAGCCCTGCTTCCTCCAGCAGCCACCCAGCACTGTCCCCATCTCCCCGAGCCTCTCCAGGGTCTCTCTGCTGCACTTGGGTGCTGCCCAGGGCACCCCTACCAGGTCCTGGACCCTCCAGGACCAAAAGCAGCTCCAAACCTGGGCACCCTGTGGCCACCTTTCACCTTGTAGCATCACCCCAGGCCTGCGGGGGCTCCCAGCATCTGCCTTGGGATTCTGAAACACCTCCACCAGCAATGCTGGACCTGCAGCCCCCAGCACTGGGCACTGCAGCTGCCCGTGGCGCAGGCGGGGAGCTTGTGATTTTATTCCCTTTGGAGCGGAGCCAGGCACCGAGCCAAACACCCCCTCCTGTTAAGAACAGCACTTTGACATCTTTAATGACCTCAGCTTGGGGAGGCAGCAGCTCCAGAGAGCAGTGTGCCACCGGCAGGGAGCTCAGCATCTCGGTCGAGCTGTGCCTGGTCCTCCCCAGGCTCTTCCATTCCCTCTTCCAGCTCTTCTCTGCTGGGTTTTGTTCCTGAGCATAACCAGGGGCTGCTTTCATGCATCAGTGCCGATCTTATCGCACGCCAAGTGTTTGCAAAGCCCTCTACCCTCTGTCCTGCTTTTCCCAGGGCTGGAGCTCAGCTCCTGCCCTTCACCTTTCTCCTCAGCAGCTCCCTTCCCTCTGCTTTGTGGGGGACTGGGGAGTGCAGGCGCGGAGGCAATTACGGGCAAAGCCTGGTAAAGACCTACATTCCCATGCCCTGGCCTTGGCCTTGCCTAAACACCTTGAAGCATTCCAGCGCTGAGCTCAAAAGGACAAATAGTCCCACGGTGAGTTAAAGGCTTGCGAGCCTGAGTCTCTTCTGCACCGCGCTGGCAGCTCCTGAGAGTCCCTGCAGGTATTTTAAGCGCAGGGCTCCAAATGTATTAAATACGGGAACAGCCGTGAGTGGTTTCAAAGTAAATAGTGAACCTTCGAAAAAGCCCCCATTCCCCCCCTATTAAAAACAAAAGCAGCAGCGGTCTGTGTCTGCTGGCGGGGAGCAGGACCCCTGCCCATGCGTGGGGGCTCCCACCGCAGCTTCGAAATAAGGTGCTGCACTGGACATGTTGGGCAGGAGCAGAGTGACTCAGAGAGGTTTATGAAGTAGGAAGTTCATAAAGCCCCTCGCAGGGCTTGGTGTCCAGATCCCCTTCAGCTCAGGTGGTGAGGAATGGGCTGAAAGCTGATGAGCGGACACATGGTGCGGGAGTGGTGGAAGGCGCTGAACGGGCTGCAGAAAGCTGGGGAAGGCAGAAATGTTGGTGTCTGAATTCATGCCCTGATGTGCAAATGCTGGGGGCTGGGGATGCGGAAAGACAAGAAAGGAAAAAGGTTCATGGTGATCAGGGCTGTCTTCCCCAGCATCCCCTCTGGATATCAACACTGCTCTCCATGCTGGGTTCCCCTCCACTGCCCCCCAGCACAAGCTCACAGAGGCTTTGGGATGATGTTGGTTGCTGGTGTCACCTCGCAGGGTCCTGTACCAGCTCTGAGTATCTACAAGCTGCCTGTTGCCAGCCAGGAGACACCTTTCCATGCTCAAGAAAGCCTCATCTCCTTCCAGCCTGCTGGGGGGGTCATAGCTCCAGCCTGTGGGACCAAATCCATCTGGTGGTGGCAGCTTGTCCCACAGCACTTGGAACTCTTTGGACCATTGTGCCCACCCTAAAGGTCTTGAAGGGTCTCTTCTGCTGTCCCAACCTTAGTCGTCTCCAGAGCACCTGGATCTTGCTTGTAGGGTCTCCATCTGTGATGGAGGGGATCTGTTGTGATTCTTTGCTCTTATGTTCCTTGAAAACACGGGAAAGGTAAAAGCAGATAAGCCTCTCTAAGGGAAGAGATATTGGTCCTCCCAGGAGACATGGGACACCGAGGAAGACATGACCGGGACTATAATATCTCCAGGAAAGGAGATTATGGCCTAGCAAAGGCTGTGAAAATGCTGAGAAAAGCAGGGAACAGAGTGGCAGCCTGGTCTTAGAGGTGACAACAGAGCAGGATGTGTTAGGGAGACACAGTCACTGCGTACTAAAGGAAGAACAGAGAGCGCCAGGTGAGACTGGTCTACAGACTTCCTTTTTGGTTCTTATCTTTCTTTATGTTCTGCATTTTCTTTCTTCACCTCCTCAGGTTTCTGTCCTAAAAATACCTTGTGCTGGAGTTGGAAGACCTGGAGAAGGCCAGGCTTGATAGGAGAAGCCTGGTCAGGGTATGCTCCCATCTCTGCAAATGTACTGCTGGTCTTGTGCTTTCTAGAACTGTTGAAGTAACACTCCTGGAACCCCATTAGGTTTATTTCTCCAACCCCTCTGTCACCTTTTACTAATTGATTCAGGCCTGGGCAGAGATGTAGGAGAAAGTGCATTTGGGCATCATCTGAACCTCTTGGTCAAGGCGCAAAAATGGAGCAATGACCTTTCGTGTATGAGCTCTGTGAAAAAGCCTCGTGGGCATTTCACAGTGCTCCTGTAGCACTTCCCAGATCCTGCTCCAGCAGAACTGGGAAGCACAGCCGGCTCCAGCAGGATAGAATGGCCCACCATCAACCAGCTCACGGGCAGAGGCAGAAGGTGCCTCCATTTGTTGGCCAGAAGCACTGCTTGGTATTGTCAGAGTAACGTCCTCTCCTAACATCATGTCAACTCCTATGCCAGCCACCTCTCTGTGCTTGTTTGGCTGTGCTCTTTGTGCTGTGGCCTTTTTGCCCCAACATGGCACAGCCAGAGAGCTTCATGCTGGTCCTTCAACATGGGCTATGCTCTCATGGCTTTCATTTGCCAGTAGGCAGCAGTCATCCTCTGGGGTTGTGATGGAGTTTATTCACTTATTTTTTTTGACACGTAGTGGATGCCTTCATCTGGAGGCCATCCAGACCAAGGGTGTCATGCTAAGAGCTGTTACGAATGCAAACACCTGCCTGGTAGGTATCTACGTGTGAGCAGATGAGCCACCACTGTAGGCAGTAGACTACGGATACGAAACCTTTGGAGAAGGTCTCTAGAACAGGGGTGCTGCTTGTGGACACCCCTCAACAGACTGGCTGATTTAAAAGCAGTGATTTGGGGGGTGGGGGGAGGAAAGGCTTGATATGTTGTGGTTTATTTCATTTTCTGTCCTTCTTTTGCCACAGAGCTTCGGAGAAGGAGCAGTCTGGAAGGTCAACACTTCTCCTTTCTCACTCTGCTCCCCAACCCCTACAAAGCAGTAAAAGCAGCAAATATCATCTGTGCCTCTCTGCTTCCATGTTTCAGTGTTGGAGGAAGAAGAGGAAGAGCATGGAAAGAAGGAGGAAGAACAGAAGAAAAAGAGAGTGAGAAACCCAGGGGTCAGCATGCCCTGCCAGGGGATTTTATGTACGGGGCACCATACAATCTCTTCTTTGTGGTGTCCGGAGGAAGGCTGGGCCTCTGTTGCCAGCAGATCCCATTCTCCCCTCTGCCCAACTTGCCCGGATGGGATTCACCTGGTGGCTTTTTGCCTCTCACCCTCCCGCCCGGTTTCGCAGTCAGCACATTCTCTCCAGTCCCTTGTCTGCCTTGTTCCATAACAAGCTCCAGCCTCGCACCGATAACGTCCAGTTCAAGGTTTTTAGGACTGCAGTGACTGGTCCCAGCAAACCTCCCCTTTACCTTCCATACCTCATTCTTCCCTCCAGCCCTTGGCTGTCCAAGCATCCCTTGCCCTGGTTTGCATTGGGATTTACAGCCCACCTAACGTCAGCTGTGCAGGGAGAGGGGAAATGTCACCGGCTTTAAAGATGCTGTGTTTTACATGGACAGAAAAGTTTTGCCCCAAAGGCGTAAGAAACTCAGGCAGTGGGGGTAGTATTATTGCAGATGGTGACAGATTGGGAAAGACAAACATCTTCTAGCTGCTCCTGTAAGGATGTCTTCAGCCAAGTTCTTACAGGAACCTCAGTGTCCAACAAGCATAGCCGCCATCCTCTGCATGTCTTAGCAAATACAGGTCTTGGGTTTGCAAAACAAGCCCAGTGACTCATCCCAAGAGCTCGCAAAGGGCTCAGACATGTCTTATATCAGAAAGAAGTCCTCCAGGTTTGGAAAGAAAGATTATCCAGTGAGAGGTACTTATCTAGAGCGCTTCTAACATGAAGTGGATTCCAACAGGGTGTAGTCTAGGGGCCGTGTGGAAGCACAGGATCCCATGGATCAAGTAAGGCAGTGAGTTTGAAGACCAAGGCAGGCTGCAAGGCTTTGTAGTGGAGGGAACTGCCAGTTTATGAGCAGGGCTGAATCCACCCCAGTGATAACCGCATGAACAGTGTCCAGCTCAAGAGAAGTGGGCGCTCCACCTCCTCCCCCATGGAAGCCATCTCAGGAGCTGTGTGGGGGCGAGGAGAGCGGTACAGAGGTGGCAGATCCCTTCCCTGGGGCACTGGGACATCTCAATATGCGTTTCACCATGATTTGGACCCAGAGCTCCCCATGGTGGAGCCAGGCAGAGGTCCTGGCAGGCAGCCCTCAGCAAGGTGGGCGGCTGGAAGGGTTGAGGCACGTCTCCTTTGGCGCCCTGCCTGCTTCCCATCAGAAATGCGGAAAATCGAGCCCTCTCCTCGAAAACGTTTTGGTTTTGATGAGTCAGCAAAGGTGTTGGCAGGTTTGGGGACTTGCCTGCAAGTGAATGCTGGTTGATTCTCGCCCTCCTCCAGGAGGTCCGGGCTGACCTCGGGCTCTGCTTTCCCCACAAGCACATTTACTCACGTACGTACTGGCTCAGTGTTTTATGCCCAGATGAGGGCTGGAGTTTTGCAGCAGGAAGTCTGGGGTTAAAAGCTGTTTCACACTAATATTGTCCATAAACTCATGTGAGAGATGAAAGCAAATGCCTCCAGTGGACAGGAAGCTGCCTTTATCACCCAGTGCTGATAGTGAAGCAGGAGGCAGCCACTGCCCCTTTGCCAGCCTGGGAAAAGAAGGGATATCATAGCCTGTTGCCTGTGGGAGGTTGTGCTCAGAGGCTGTGCTCTGTGCTGCAGGTATGGGAGCAGAGCAGCCCAGCATACAGAGGGTTGCAAAGATAGGCTGGAGCTACCCACAGCTTCAATAGCATCCTCTGTGCAGGCAGTAAAACCACCTTGCTGCAGTGGTCTTGCTACAGCCACACCAAGGGGAGCAGAGGAGGGTGTTTGTGTCAGTGATGCCGGTGGGCAAAGCTGCGCCCATCAGCTCTCCGTGGCTTGTCCATCCCCCTGTCCCACCCAGCAAACCGCTAGATGCTTCACCAGACCAGCTCCAGCCTTGTGCAAAGGGTACTGTAAGGCAACTGTGCAGAAACAGAGCTGGACAAGAAGTTCAAACCCCTATGCCAGGGGAATCATGGAATCATGGCATGGTTTGGGTTGAAAGCAATATTAAAGCTCATCCAGTTCCAACCCCTGCCACGGGCAGGGACACCTTCCACTGGAGCAGTTGCTCCAAGCCCCTGTGTCCAACCTGGCCTTGAACACTGCCAGGGATGGGGCAGCCACAGCTTCTCTGGGCACCCTGTGCCAGCGCCTCAGCACCCTCACAGGGAACAGCTTCTGCCTAAGAGCTCATCTCAGTCTCCCCTCTGGCAGGTTAAAGCCATTCCCTTGTCCTGTCCCTCCACCCCTTGTCCAAAGCCCCTCTCCAGGTTTCTTGTACTCCCCCTTTGCGTATTGGGATATTGGTATTGGAATATTGGAACATGGAATTGGTATAGGAAGCCCATCTCCATGCTGCTGACACTGTCCCCTGGACCTCAACATCTTCTGCAGGTGCCTGGGCTGTCCTGGTCGAGAAGCACTCCTAACACTCCTGCTGCCATGCAGGGAAGAGCCCTCCAAGGCTCTCCATAGGGCAGAAAAAGGGAAGGGACAGAACACCCCATTGTCCCCCTGTGCATCCTCTCATCCAACGGCAAGTGCTCCCTTCGTAACTCCAGCACAAGGTTCTCACACCAGTGAATGCCCGGTGCCTTGCCTGGCCAGTCACCCCCAGAATGTCTGGGAGCCTCCAGTCATATCTTGGAATGATGGGGTGTGGGCTTGGTGCCTCTCCCCAGCCTCAGCTGGATGCAGAGGAGCTTTCTTCTGCTTGGTGTTTCGTATCCATGCTTCCCTGCGGCCACTGTGCCCAGCATCTGCCCTGCTCCCCGGCTCTCCCCGCACTGTTCCCACAGCGCACCCAGTTACACCCAGCTCCTCGGCACATCCTGGATGATTAAACCTGGCCGGTGTTGCTGTCTTCCTCCCACACCCATCCCTGGGCATACGCCTTCTGGGGCCACCGAGGGCAGCCCAGCTCCCAGGGCTCTTGGAAAGGGTCTGTCATGGGAGATAAGGCAGCCGTGTGCCACTGTGGTGGCAGGGAGGAGCCCTGCCAGACTGTGCTTTATCCCAAACCAAACAGCCTGGGCAGCTCCAGGAGTTATAAACAGATGCTGAGGCAAGGCTCCGGCTCTGGGAGGGTCTGGGAAGGGGAGAGGATTTGGTATCTGGCTTCCTGGAGAGCCACAGCCCTGGGGAATCTGCTGAGCCTCCCACGGCAACACCCCAAATAGCACCGAGAGGAAGCAGCTGCCCCGGGATGGGCACAGGGAGGACAAAGCAGCCGCCGGGTGATGGGCTCGATGCTCAAAGTGACACAGGGCTCAGCAGGCCAGGGTGGGCATCGCCTGGTCCAGGCCATGGTGTCCATGCAGGAGCTGCCCAGGGTGGCACAGATCATAGAATCATAGAATCACAGAATGGTTTGGGTTGGAAAGGGCTTTAAGATCATCCAGTTCCAACTCCCCTGCCGTGGGCAGCCTCACACTAGACCAGGTTGCCTAAGGCTCTGTCTTGAACACTACCAGGGATGGAGCATTTACCACTTCTCTGGGCACCCTGCTCCAGTGCCTCAGCACCCTCGCAGGGAAACATCTTCCTCAAATCTAACCTGAACTTCCCCTGTTTCAGTCTGAGCCCATCACCCCTTGTCCTATTGCTACAGTCCCTGACAAAGAGTCCCTCTCCAGCATCCTTGTAGGTCCCTTTCAGATGTTGGGAGGCTGCTTTGAGGTGTCCACATAGATCCTCCTCCCCAGGTGGGTGAGGACCAGCAGTGAGACCCCAGCCAAGCATCTCTCCCAGCCTTCAGGATACCGGTGCACTTCCAGCCCCTTCCGATGGGTGTGCAAACCTGGGGTGCGACAGCAGAGCAAGCAGCATTGCAAAGCCCCACGCAGGAGACCAGAGTCACACTGCGAGATGTCTTTGACTCCCCACCACGTGCCAGCTGGGCAGAAAACCTGTCCTTTCGCCTCTGTTTTGTTCCCTTTATTACCCAACAGCACAAGAATTCAGAAAACTCAGGAAATGAAAGTGAGATCGACATCACAGAAAGCCCTGCCTGAGGATCTCCACTCTGCCGCTCCAGGCACCAGTCCTGCAACCAGGTTGCTGATGCAGAGGATAATTTAGCTACATTTAATTAAAAGCGGGACAGGTGGGGGACTTGCAGTGATTTATGCCATGGGCTCAAGCCTCCCCCTCCTGCTTTTTGGTACCGGGAAAAAGAGTGGCAGGAATTTGCACTTCATGAAGAAATTTGCTCAGTTTTCCCCCTAGAAACGCTGGGAAGGTCGAAATGGGGCCACCTGCGTGAGGCGGACTGATCCAAGGATTCGACAAGGAATGAGGGGATGCTGCATGTTGCGTCTTCACAGCTCTGTGACAAGGAGGGAGAATCTGTCCTTCAAGGCTCCCTTTAGTCAAAATATTGATTAGGCCACTGCAGTTCACAGAAACCTCAGATAAAGCAGTCTGGAAAAGTCCTTTTCCTTACGTGTGCCTTAGATTTCATCCCCTTTTGCTCACCAGTGTCAGCGTTTCACCTCCTTTGTCATCATCTGGTCTCCCAGCCTAAACAAGGGCTGAAAAGCAAATGCAAGCATCCAGTTTGGGGGGGGGGAACAGATGAAGAGCACTGGAGCAGAGCAGCAGCTCTCAGACCATCTGCTCAGCGATAGCGGGGCCGGGCAGGATGGCAGCCAAGGCCAGTTTGTTCCCTCTGCAGGTTGTCTCCAGTGAGCCCTTCACCTGCTTCTCCAGGCTGGGTTCTCCCTCTGTCCTTCCATTCCAGTCTTGCTCTGGCAATGTAGCATCCAGAAGCCACCAGGATGGTCTCTCCTGAGGTTTTTTAGCACAAGAGGCTGCAAGTTTTCCATCTGCATCCATGCCCATGCCATTGTCTTTTATCCCATTGCCACATCACTTCACAGATTAATTCTCTGTCTTCACTTTACTGTGTTTCAGCTCTTTCTGCTTCCCAGGTTTCTTCCTCCACATCCCTCCTGGAGGCCCACACCATCCTACCAGCACACAGTGCCATTGCCATTCTGTATGAGTCTCTCTTCAGTTTTAAAACATTACCTTGTATGCATGATCTTGAGAGGAAAAACACTCCTTTGGGGTGTAAGTGCTTAGGAGTTGAACAAACATGTCCAGGAAATACAGGACCAAGGCACGCATCCTTGAGGGCAGCTACAAGCCACCATGGGCTTGACTGGTGATAAAGGCAGGTTGCAGTGGCACAGGGGGAGACTCACCTTTAAGCCTCCAATATCACTGAAAACGATGCTTTGCATGGCTGCAGGGTGGCTCTGCCACAGGGTTTGGGTCTATGGCCTGTGGCAGTGAGAGGGCTGAGGGTCTGTGGAGGGGCTTTAAGTGATGGGAACTCCAGCCTCAGGTCACCATCACTGAATTTGAAGGTTTTATGCAGCATCTTCTGTGCCTGGTCCCTGAGCACAGACACTTTTCCTATTGAGTAGCCCCACTAAAGCTTTGACATCAGTTTGACTAGGCAGGGCGCTGGGACACCTAGTCCAGGTCATGCGTTGCCTAGGAAGGCTGGACCAAGTGATCCATGAAGTCCTTCCAACCCAATATTCTATGATTCTATAATCTCTCCAGCCGCAGAAGATGCATTAGAGTAATGCCCTTGTCCCTTTGTATTCAGTGATTCCAGTGCCCAGAGGTACCTTTCCTGACACCTTCCTGAGCACAGCAGTGGCCAGGGTGTGTTAGCAGCCGGGAACCTACTACCTGTGACCCTCTGCCCACAAGCATCCTGCTCCAGCATCCGCGTGAGCATCCTGCTCCTTCGGTGCAGCACTGGCCGTAGCCACGGCACTGGGAAGATGCCCAGTGGCTGGCGCACAGAGTCAGAGGGTCCTGGCTGAAACAGGTCACGTCTCCTCAAAAAACTGTTCCAAGGTCTCTGTGGATTTAGGAAAGCATCACTTTTCTGGCCCACTCTTGGGTCCCCAAGTTCATAGAATCCCAGACTGGATTGGGTTGGAAGGGACCTTAAAGCTCATCCACTTCCAACCCCTGCCACGGGCAGGGACACCTTCCACTGGAGCAGCTTGCTCCAAGCCCTGTGTCCAACCTGGCCTTGAACACTGCCAGGGATGGGGCAGCCACAGCTTCTCTGGGCACCCTGGGCCAGCGCCTCAGCACCCTCACAGGGAACAGCTTCTGCCTAAGAGCTCATCTCAGTCTCCCCTCTGGCAGTTAAAGCCATTCCCCTGTCCTGTCCCTACATCCCATGTCCAAAGCCCCTCTCCAGGTCTCCTGCAGCCCCTTCAGGCACTGGAGCTGCTCTGAGGTCTCCCCTTCAGGAGCCTTCTCTTCTCCAGGCTGCCCCAGCCCAGCTCTCTCAGCCTGGCTCCAGAGCAGAGCTGCTCCAGCCCTCGCAGCAGCTCCGTGGCCTCCTTTGAACTCACTCCAACAGCTCCATGTCCCTCTTGTGCTGCTGCCCCAGAGCTGGACCATAGGTAGTCTTGGGGTCCCTGTTCAGCAGCCACACGGAATGGGGGCACAATTCACTTCTCCCTCTGCCATGAGCTCCCAGAGGAGACTCAGGTACCGGTGCTGGCACGATCCCAGCTGCTCTGCGGTGGGATGCTGGTGCTGACACATCCCTCCACACCTCTCCTGGAGCAGGCTGCAGCACCCGGCGAGGAGAAGTCGAGCCCTAAAGATTTAACAAGAGCACTGGGCTCCATAAGGGGAGCTTTACACTCAGTGCTGCTCAGCCAGCCCGCACAGCTTTCCGCTGCCTTCACATGCTTGCTGGGTAACCGGGCCTGCTCTCCATGGTGAACAAAAGCCATAAATCATCATCCAGACTACAGGCACCCGCCCCACCGCAGCCTCCTGCTTTAGCCCTGATGAGCTCCACACACACACAGACCACCCCAAGGACCTGCCTCAAGTGCTGCCGGGGGTTAATGGGGCAATGTTGGACAGTCCCCACTGCAAACCAGCATCTTGCATCATCATGTGCAAGTCAGGACTGAGAGCTCCCTGCAGGCTTTCATAGAATCATAGAATCAACCAGGCTGGAAAACACCTTTAGGATCATCAATTCCATTCCCCAGCACTGCCAATGCCACCACTAACCCACGGCACTGAGGCATCGTCTACACCAGGTGTGAACACTTGGAGGGACAGGCGACTGCAGCACTGCCCTGGGCAGCAGTTCCAATGCCTGAGCACCCTCTGGGGAAGGAATTGTTCCTCAGCTCCATCTAACCCTGCCCTGGTGCAGCTGAGGCTGTTTCCTCTTGTCCCATCCCTTGGTCCTTGGGAGCAGAGCGCAGCCCCCTCCTGGCTCCATCCTCCTCTCAGGCAGTTGCAGGGAGCGATCAGGTCTCCCCTGAGCCTTCTCTTCTCCATCTGAACCCCCGAGGTCCCTCAGCCCTTCCCCATCACACTGTGCTCCAGGCCCTGCTCCAGCTCCAGTGCCCTTCTCTGGCTCCGCTCCACCACCTCAATGTCTCTCCTGTAGTGAGGGCTGAACACAGGATTCGAGGTGCAGCCTCACCAGTGCCCAGTGCAGGGGCACAATCACTGCCCTGGCCCTGCTGGCCTCTCTGTGTCTGATCCAGGCCAGGACTGCTGGTGGCAGCTGCAAGGCACTGTGTGATCCAGCACAAGCACCACGGACCTCTCCTAGACCCAGAGAGATGTGAGAGACTCCCAGGGACCCCAGCCTGTCCTCGCCTTGGCACCAGCTCTGCTACCCCCCTGCCCTCAGTTAATCTTGCACGTACCAGCAAGCGCCCTGTTGGTCCCCAGCATCCCCGAGCCCCCCAACACGCTGTCTGCTCCTGCAAAAGCACCCACCCTGGGGTTCACTTTGGAAGGACCCTCATAGGTCCTCCATGTCCCGGTGTGGAGCTGCGGGGTGGGAGCGTTGGTAGAGGCTCCTTCACTCCCGTGGGGCCCCAGGGATCCGGAGGAGCCCAAGCCTGATCAGCGGGTGTCAGTTTGTGTCCTTGGGGCTCTGGCGGGGAAGGGATCAGCTGCAGTAATTGAGGCAGGAGGAATGAGAGGTATGAGATGCAGGGCGGGAGGTGCGGGGGGGATAAGCCCGTCCCGGAGCCCACGGTGATTTCCCAAACACAGCCTCCTCCCGAGCCCACCTCAAGCCTCGCAGAGCCCAGGAAGAGCCTCCCAAGAACAACCAGCCCTTTGAGAAACATAAACCACTTTCTCCAACACCTCTGAACCCTGTCAGGAACATCCTTCGTCAGAGAGCTGCAAGTGCCAAGCGGTTTCCCCTCGAGGGCAAATCTCCCTGGTGCTGTCAGGAGCAAAGCCGCCCGGGTTCACGTTGCTGCTCAAGGTGAATGCGTGGTGTGTTTTACCAACTAATTGTGAAATTGCAGGCTGCTCCAGAGGCGAAGGAGAAGCGTTTTATTGTGAGCAGAAGAATTAATCATACCTGGGGCAGTACAGATGTCAGCAAAAAACAATGCAGAAGGGATTTCTCAGGAAGATTGCTTGACATGAATAGGAAGGGTGTTTTCAGGTCTTTTTAGGTATGAATGAAAGATTTTCGGTGGCTGCCGTGACCCCTGGTTTTGCCCTGGCTTTCTAGACCTAAGAGGAGGATGTCTGCGCTGAATCTGCAAAGCCGTAAGGGGAAGCAGAGTTTTATTCAAGACATGGAAACTCCCCAAGTCGAGGCGTCTGCTGGAGCACTAATTCATGACATGTCCTGTATAGTTTATGGCAGAGATTAAACAATACAAAGGATAAAACATTTCAAAAATGGCATTTAACTGGGAAAACAAGAACAGACTAGACTCCAACCCTCCACTTGTGCAATGCTGAGCTCTTGAGCTCCCAGCCCTGCTCAAGGAAATACCTCTGGCTGCTGTTTGCATATGTGCAATTTCATCACACCTTTCTGTTTGTTGCGGAGAGAATCCCCTAGGTAACGCGGCCACCCCCTTCTCCTCCCTTTGTGCATTTCTCTGTGCCTGGGACTCGTTACCCCGGTCCCAGGGGATATGCTTTCCCATGGCTGTTTCCCATTTGAGGCTACGTATGTGTGCAGTGAGAAGTGGAAGAAGAGCAGGGCTCAGTCTTCTGCTTCACTTCAGCCTTTCCCTGTATTTTAAAAAGATATTGGTTTAAAATAAGCAGAGCACAGGTTTATATCCTAACTCTGAGCTTGCCTCCATCACCCAGGTCCACTGCGTAAGGCAGAGAGAGCAGTGGCAAGGCTGAGTTGTAGCAGAAGGGATGCAGCATCTTCCTGGCAGCTCTGGGACTGTTGATGCAGTCAGAGAAGGGAAGAAGAAATGTTGGTAAGTGCAAGGATACAGGTTGAAAACCGAGAAAGTCTGAAGTGTGTTGTGTGAAACCAAGCTACATATGTGGAAGGTGGGGAGAAAAAGGGAGAGGATGAAGGCAATGCTAAGTGAGGCTGTATGTGGAACTAGCAGAAGGATGTTTCCTAATGTGGGACATCACCTATTTGGTGACAGATCCCCAAAGTCTGCCTTTAAAACTCTCCTCACAACTCCACTTAGGTACAGGTGGCCAGGATCCTGGAGCTGAGCACAAGAGACCCTCATCTTCTCCATGCCCTCCTCACCTGTGTCTCCACACATGTCCAGCAGCAGGGTTACCCTGCACATAGGCTTGTCCTCAGCAAATGAAAGGCAGTAACAAAGCAAAGAGAAAGGAGAGTGTAGGCAAAAGCAATGGCAGGACATATTAGGGACGCAAGACTCCTCCAGAGATGTGCCTGGATCAGCAGGTGTAGATGGTGAGCATTGCATGGTGATGAAGTTGCATTTCCTCCTCCAGGTTTTCTTACCAAGCATCATTTTTGCCTTTTAGGAAGCTCTGCCCGTGCTCTGTGTGCTTGGGATTGAGGTACCAAAGTCAGCCCAAACTATGGAGGAGATACGATCATGGGAAGTCTGGCCTTTCCCTATTTATTATCCCTACTTGCCACATCCAGATGACGTGGGGCATGACACAAGTTCATGGTGATGTCGTTTACCTGCACGTGCTCCCATACCAACACCAATGACATCAGTCCCGGGATTTGCACTGGGGACCCACTACCAGGAAATGACTTCTCTTTAAACACGAGGAAAGATCGGTGCAGCCTTTGTAGCTTCTGGTCCAACAAGCCTGTAATATTCACAGGAATGAGACTCAAATTTCTAATTATTGGCTGAGTTATTTGTAGCTTCATATATTTTAAGGCCAGAAGGGACCATCATCTAGTCTGGCCTCTTTAAATGGAAAGCTCCATAACCAACAACCAATTCCCCGAGCTTCGTTACAGTAATGAGCTCAGGAGTCCTGCCATCTCGTCTCCGGCTCTAACTGCTGGACCCCGCCATGCCAAACACAGCTGCTCAGATCTGCCTCCAGCTCCAAAGGGAAGTCTAAGAGTTCCTCCTGAATAGGTAATAAATCAAATACCAATGTTCATGGTGATGGGGAAGGGTGACACACACTGCCCCAGCCCGCCCAATGGGCATCTCCAACCTGGGTGCCTTGCCCAGGAGCAAGCAGCAGCAAGAATGTGCATCCATCCAGCAGGATGGGATGGAGGGAGTCACTTTGTAGTGATGGAGCTTCCCCAGTGGGTGGGTTATTTTGGGGAAGGGAGAGGGAACCACTGACCCTATGCCTGCTCTCACACACTGGCCAGTGCATCTCACCCTGCTCCAGGCATGTGGTGCTGGTAACCATAGACCTGGTGGGGCTGTGCCACAGCTCTGGCAGGCTTTGTCCCTGCACAGGCTCTTTAGATCAAATGGCATCAGGAACAGTATGGCGACTGCTCTCGTCCATGCTGTGTGTCAGGGGCAGATGCTGAAAAACCACCTCTCAGCACAGGCTGCACTGACACCAACCGCCTTCACAGGGCGAGGGAAGGCAGCTTCCAACCGCTGCCACCGATGCTGGGAGGGACAGCCCAGCTTCATAGGAAATGGTGCAAGGGCAGCAAGAGCTCCCTGAACTAGGACATGGCCAGGACAAGGGCCAGGATCTGTTGGGATGAGCCTTGCCCTGGGACCCCCCCCATAGGCAGCAGGAGCACAAAGATCAGGTTGGACATGAGATGGAGAGGGGCCCTGGGACAGGAGAAGTCTTGGGGCAGATACTCAGGAGCAGGGCAGCCCCATAGCCACACAGTTAGGGTGCTCCAGGAGCCATGAGCCAATTGCAGAAACTAATGTTCACACTGGATAGGGAAAGCTTGATGGACAGGACACTAACACTCTTGTTAGACTGTCATTCACATCTTCTTCCACCCCTCTTACCACTGTAGCGCTGCTTTTTCAGAGGCATTATCTACTCAAGGGAGCATCTCTGCTTCCCATTCAAGCCTCCACTTTGTATGATGAAACAAGTGTCACTGTAGTGACTTACAGCCACCAGTAGCAACCATAGCTATGGGCAGATGATGGAATGGGGTGGGATGGGATGGGATGGAATGGGAAGGGATGGGATGGGATGAGGCACACACAGCTTCATGAATACTGAAGGCCACTCACCTCATGATCAGTTCACAGAGGAAGAAGCAAGAAGGAGGTGCTCCAAGTCTTTGGTCAAGATGCTAACAGCAGCCTGTGTCTGCATTATAACAGCTGGAAAGAGGCAGAGAAGCACAAGCCATCAAAACCAGAGCTTTAGACATATTCCCTGGAGGCAGCGATAAGCAGAATCAGCAGAAGAGCACTCATCCCATCAATCAGCGAGGCTTCACCAGGCACCATGGGCATTTCCCACACAGGCAGCTTGGACCAGGCTGGCTGTGACACCCCTGTGAGTCATTGCCCTGGGGTCTACCTGGTGGGATGAATTGGCTGCTGGTGACAGTGCACAGCACAAGTTGCTTACTTGCATTGTCAGGGCTACCACCCATCCTTCCCCGCTGCCATGGTGTTTGTGGTGATAACAGAGGCAGCTCAAGACTTCTCCTTCCTGCAGGCAAGAGGCAGTTTACCAGATTCTGGGGAGAAGAAGGGCAGGGCTAAAGGTGTGGCAGAGAAAGCATGGGAGCTCTGCTTACCCATGCCTTGAATTGGACCAGCCAGCACCCTCTGTGCCCTTGGATGTGCCCATCACCTCTTTAGGTGCCAAGCACAGAGATGGGGCTTGCCAGATGCATTGGCATGAAGGTACAGTGAGAGACCTGCACTCATCTCATAACTTCTGCTCAGGATGACTCAGATCCTACCACAGGAGCCTGAACAGCAGACATATGTGGTGTGCAGAGCCGTGCAAAACCCAGGCCAGTCCCTTCAGGGGCCCGTAAAGAGCATCCCCATGGGTAGGGTTTCATTGTGGAGATGGGAGATACAGGCAGGCAGGGCTGTATCCCAGCCTGTCCCCACCTAGGAGGCTGACAGACCACATTTCAAGGGCTGGAAGGTCCGTAGCACCCCTTATCCACTCATCCAAGTATCAATGGGCAGGAGTCTGACAACTGTGCAAAGTGTAAAGTCCTGCTGTTCCCTGAAGCACTGTGTAAAGCTCAGGGAGGGAGAAGAGGAACTGGGGGAGCAGGAGAGCAGGTCTAAGCCTCTGTGTGCTCTCTGTTACCTGAGGAAACCATCCTACCTCCATCGTCTGAGGGAACACAAGCCTTGCTTTTACAAGAGGAATATGCAGTGCAAGATGAGGGCTGCAACAGAGATGCACAAACAGATGTATGCAAAAGGTCCAGCTGATGGAGCCCTGATGAACAAGTGCAAAGTGTGGCCCTACGCGGGTCCTACCAGGCACTGTCTCACAGGTCTTTATGCTCAGTTGCTTCTCTTCTGTAGCAGGAAACATCAAAATGTGGAAACTGAGCCTCAGTGGCACGTAAGGCTGGACTTTGAGGGCATCGCTTTGCACCAGCATCCTTGATGAGCCTAGCTCTCCTAACATGAGTATTCAGCTAAGGCTCAGCCAGATGAGCTCTCTCCATTTGAAGGAAATGCTTGCCCAAGACCCTTGTCCATGGCCTTGAGCCCAAACAAGCAGGACTAAAATGGTGGAGAGAGGAGCACAGGGAGCTTTGCACCCTGCCAGACATGAAGCATGGCTGGACCTTCTCATGCAAGGTACAGCAAACCATACCCCATGGTGTCTGCTTCTCCCCATGAGTATACAGAGACCTCAGTCCCAACCAGGGTTTGCTGCCCAGCAGCAGCACAAGCAGGGCAGTGAGCAGAGCTGGTCTTGCCTGGCCTGGGAGCCAGGACAGTGGGGAAGGAGCTGCCTCCTCCACCCTGAGCACATACAAAGGGTGGGCAGTCACCCTATTGCCTACCCATGGGAAAGACTTGCTCTCTGGAAACAGAGGGGGTGGGCAGTCACAGGCAGTGACTTATTGCAGGCTCCTGGGGTGATAAATTGTGGGTAATTGTGGGCAGGTGACAAAGGCAGACTAAGGGAAAGGGAGTGGGGACATTCACTGCCCGTGGCAGCTGCTGCCAAGCCCGGCCTCCTCCTGTCACTGCTCCTTTCAGCCCATGTGAATTGTGCAGCACTTTCCAAACCTGCGGAATCCCCCCTCAATGCTCCTCTCCCCCTCCTGTCCCATTGCTTCCCACTCCCTCCCTTGCTGCCTGCTCTCCTTTCTTTGGGGTGGGAAGTCCAGGGGGGTGACTCTGCCATGGGCTCATGCTATGGAGCAGCCCTATGATACCATGGCATCCAGAGGATGCTTCACCATTCCCCTGAGACATGTGCCTTCTCCAGGTCCTGCTTCCAGCCCTGACGCAGGGGACTACATGAGGAGAAGGACCAGTGCCATGTTCTGGCTATCTTCAGGATCCCACTGAAGGAAGCACCAAGTAGAGCATCCCTGGGGTAGCTCTGATTCAGACCCGAGAAAGGGACAAGGCTCCTTTGATGCACACCTTACTCTGGTGTCAGGTCACAGCAGGGATAAGCTGAAACAATCTGTGAGGGGAGAATACACAGATTAAGCAAGCAGAGAAAGAGCAGGAGGTAGCAGGTACCCACCAGTCCCCATTGCACCCAACAGGAATGACCAGGATGCTTGGCCTTATTCCACATTTCTGGTATTTCATCCTGGCTTCATGCATGTGCCCTAGTGAGCTAGAAAACCAGGGCACTAACAGGGGAAACACCAGCAGCAGAGAGTTTTCATTGCATTGCCAAGCCTTGGCTTTCTGGAGAGCCCTCTGGGAAGAGCCAGAGCAGAGCTGACCAGAGCTTGGAAGAAAGCATCCCATAGATGGGACAGGGAGTGTGATGACCATTAGGACAACATCAAGCAATGTTCCTGCAAGAGCCCATTGCCCCTCTGGGATCTGCAGTCCTGGGTATGTTTGTGACTGGTTCTTTGAGCAGGTTGGATGGGTCAACCAGGGCAGATATTTCATACCCAACCCAAACCAGGCTGCTTTTGTGGACATATATCTCTATATATTCACTAGCAGCATCCTCAATTTCTCTGTGCTGTGTTTGAAGACAATATTCTGCATTTCTCCACTTCTCACTTCCCCTTGGACAGCCTCACTCACACTTCCTGCCTCTTCCTTCACAGCTTGTCAGAAGATGATACCCACCATGGAAAAGCAGTTTAAAACCAAGCCTTAGCAGGCAGCTCAAATTTAGCAAGTGATAAGCTATGCAAAAGAGCTAGAATTAACCCTTCCATTCACTCTACAGGGGCTGCTCTGCCCCACACACCCACCATCCACCCTCAGCCACTGACCATTTAAACTCAGTCAATAGTCTGATAGCAATTAGTTGGAGAGAAGCAGCTGGCAAACATCAGCTACTTGTAACCATGCACTAACTGGATTTATCACATGCTTGGAAATCATGAGTATTTGCCTGTAAATTCACTATTTCCATTTCACTCAGCCACAAATGCCCCAAAGTTAAAAGCCCGTATCTAAGTACGTCTCTCAGCTCCTTTTATAGATGGTGGTGACCTCTTTTAAGTATCTGGTTAGGGATGAGCTGGATCACCCTACAGAGGGCTATATTCCTTCTGACTTGCAGAAGCCTGTGGTGCAGGCCTGGAGTCATCAAGCTGTCCTGTGAAAAGCAAGCACTCACTGGGGGATGGAGCTTTTCCCCAAGGCTTTTCCAGTGAGATTTCAACTTTTACCAGCTGCTCGCAAGAGGCTGGATATAGACACATCCCTGGGATATCAGACCTGCATCCAGGTTTAACCCAACACACGAGCCCTGGGGTACAGCAGTAGTTACTGGCCACCAAGCAGGCTTTGTTCCACTCATCACCACCTGTGGGCCTGGCCATTCAGCCAATTTGCAATCCACCTCTGCTTCTGCTCATCCAGCCTATACATTCACAGCTTGCCTTGTGGGAGATAGAGGCAAAGGCCTTATGAACTGCAGGAAGACAATGTCCACTGCTCTCCCTCCATCTACTAGGCCAGTCTTTTCATGATAGAAGTTCATCATGTTGGTCAAGCATGACTTCAGTTTGGTGAAGCCATGCACACTACTCCTGATGATTTTCCTAACCATCATGTACCTGATCCTTGACCAGGTCCCCCATCTTGTTGAGCAATTAATCTACTTTACATAGTGTTCTTTCTGTTATCTACATACCTATAGAAGCCCATCTTGTTGAGCAATTAACCCACTTTACATAGTGTTCTTTCTGTTACCTACATGCTTATAGAAGCCCATCTTGTTGTCTTTGACATCTCCAGCACATTCAATTCCAGTTGGGCTTTAGCTTTCCTAACTTCAGCCCTGGATGCTCAATGTTTCTATATTCCTCACAGTTATTCAACCTTACTTTAACATTTTGTATGCTTCCTTTTTGTGTTTGAGTTTGCTTAGGAGCTCTTTGTTGATCCATGCAGACGTCTAGGCAATATTGCCTGACCTAGTATTTGTTGGGATAGAAGTCTCTTGAGCTCACAAAAGAAACTCAAAGAAACTTACCCATCACTAATATTTATTAGTCCTGGCGTCTCCATATATTCAGGACAATTTCCTTCCAAGGCTGGATGTGATTGAATCAAGCAAAGACAAGATTTAAGCCTGCCCAAGCTAACATGATGCAGGTGAGACCACATCCCCATCACACAACATGTGGCAACAGGAGCTGAGCCATCTTCAAATGCAGCTCAGTGCCTTCCAGGAGAAAGCCTCCTCACATAAAGGCGTCTCTGTGCACCACTCAAAAGCTGCATAGGTAACTGCAGTACAAGATGGGAAGACATTTGTGTGATCAAAAATGATCAAATCTGAACTCAAGATGAAATGGATGAGCTTATATATGAGCTGTGCCCAAGTTTGTGCAGTTGACTTAGAGTACCTCCAATAATCTTGGCATGATTAAGCTCATGATAGATGCATGACATCGACAGTACATCTGCAAGATTCTCAAGAGGCGACTGTACATCATGATCCCAAAATGATTTGCTGTATCCATTAGGGAGCCCCCTGACTTGGGCATCTCTATGGTTATGAAGCAGTGCTGCCTGTGGGTATGCTTGTCTTCCCAGGTATCTTGGAGCTCACCAGGAACAATATGAGTGCTATTGCAAGGCAGTGTATGCTCTGACAGTTTCAAGGTGCTGAAGCTTCAGTTAAAATGCCAGTTCAGATTTAAGAAGGTACCAATCTTCTGAGAATCATCTGATCTCCTTGCTATTTAATTTAAATAATAGGGGGACTCACTCACCACCTTCAATACCCAGGTAAGGACCTGTCCCAACATTAGACTGTGATGAAAGAGAGGAGCAGTACCTGTCTGAAAAGGACACTGTGCACATCCTAATGATGGAGACTGACTCACCAGCACCCCTCAGAAGCAATCAAAGGTCCAGCCAACACAGAAACCTAATGAAATGTGACCAGGAGATAGCTCTACCCACATCTCTCCCATCATCCTCTGCCCAGAGAAATGGGTTCATTAAGACAAAGGCCCATCTGAAGCTATTTGGCAGCCCAGGCAAGATGGTATTAACTCATTGCCTTACATCACTTGTGTTGAGTTTCAGCCCAAGCAGGTGCCTCCACACTCCCATTCCAGTAAAGCCACAGCTTTGCCACCCATCCCACACAGCTGCAGTCCCCACTTGGGCCAGCAAAGTCCTGCTCTGAAAGGCCACAGTGTCCCTGTGGCACTGCCCTGTCCCCAGGGTGGTGTGGGAGGAGGACCTCCGCTTCCAGCAGCAGCTTGCTGGCCCAAGGCACTGCTGCTCCAAGCACACACTGGGCAGATTAGATGTCGGTGGGACATGCCCTCACCCTGGGCAGCCAAACCAGGCAGGCTGAGCTCGCAGGGAACACTGGGCTTGTCAAGGCTGGTGCTGCCAGGCTGGTTTGCAGAGGTCGCATCTACTCTCTGTGGGCAAAGAGCAGAAACTGCTGCTGAAGAGATGTGAGTGACGAGGCTCAGAGCAATGTTTCATACCAGAGCTCACACTCATGTCTGCCCTGGAAGGAGCTGCCATCCCTTCCAGGCTCCTCCAAGGTCTGGCATCACCACCAGCATTGTCCCCCCTGGCAAGAGCTCTATTTTGGGCCATTTCACGAGGAGAGGAGAGGAGAGGAGAGGAGAGGAGAGGAGAGGAGAGGAGAGGAGAGGAGAGGAGAGGAGAGGAGAGGAGAGGAGAGGAGAGGAGAGGAGAGGAGAGGAGAGGAGAGGAGAGGAGAGGAGAGGAGAGGAGAGGAGAGGAGAGGAGAGGAGAGGAGAGGAGAGGAGAGGAGAGGAGAGGAGAGGAGAGGAGAGGAGAGGAGAGGAGAGGAGAGGAGAGGAGAGGAGAGGAGAGGAGAGGAGAGGAGAGGAGAGGAGAGGAGGACCCATGGTCTGGTCCCTGCATCCTGCAGAAAGTATGGACAGGCAGAGCCCTGCTCCTTGCCATCCCTCTCATATCCCGCTTGCATCCCTGCTATCTGGCTGCAAAAAGTCACAATGGCCCTGCAGGGCTTTCTTTCTGGACTGCAGGTGCAGGTTGAAGCCTCTGTGGCAGAAATGCACACCCCCAGCTTGGCTGTGCCTGCAGAGTGATGGATATCCACCCTGGCCTCTCATGCACAGAGCATCCTTTCACCTCCAGGGATGGAAAATACCATGCACTAGGAAAAGAGGCACATCAGATCCTTTCCCTCTTCCAAATCTTTCCTTGCTGCCTCTGGTCTCCTGTGACTGCCTGCACAGCTGTTGATGGCCAGGCATCCTCCATCCCATTGCTACAGTGCTCCAGCCCCAAACCTTCAAGACCAGGTTGGATGGGCCTTGGGCAACATGGTCTAGCATGAGCAGTGCCTGCCAATGGCAGGGAACTGGAACTGGATGATCTTTAGGTCCTTCCCAACCCAACCAGTCTGTGATTCATTCTATGATTCATCCCAGCCATCACCAGCATGCAAGAGCATCCGAACCCAGCTCTGCAGGCAGCGCTGGGTGCATGTGTCCTTTGAAAGGAGTTTCCCCAGGAGCGGGCAGGCCAGCCACCCGCTGCAGCGGTTCTGGTGCATTACGCAGCGTGACAGCACACAGCTGCGCGCATTGTCCGGCAGCTGTTCCCACATCCTGGCGCTCCAGCAGCGCCACCGGAGCAGTCCGAGGCCATGGGGACGGTGGGACCACAGCTCTGTCACCCAGAGATGGGGACCCAGCTAGAGCTGGAGCTGTACCTCCAGTGGGGTCTGTTCCTACGCTTTCACCTGCAGCACCTCAGCGCTTCCCAGAGGTGCAATAGGCGACATGGTAGAAACCTGCCCCGTGTGCCATGTTCCCACCCTGCTCCCAGATCCAGGTCACAGTCAGGACAGTCACAAACCCCTCACCCCATCTGGCACCTCAAAAGCATCCCAGGCTCTCCTGGCGAGGGTGGAAGGAGCTTGGCTGCGCTCACCATCCCCTCCTGCTTGTAGACATCCAGGAGATGGTTCACTGGGACCCACCGTCGTGTGTGGCATCAGCCCAGCGCTGCGGGCACTCAGTGTGGGATCGGCAGCGCACAGTAGCGCGGCGCGGGGGGCCTGGGGCAGGATGGAGCTGGCCAGAGGAGGAGGCACAGTGCATTTCCCAGACCCACGCTGCCAGCAGGAGCTGCTGTTGAGGTCCAGCCAAAACCTAAAGCCGCCTTCCGCAGCTGGGAGCGCGCAGCTCCCGTCCTCCCTCCCCAACACCCGGCTGCAGCTGCCTCTCCCGACACTGAAGGGCGCTCTCTGAAGCCCCGGCTGCTGCGGTGCTGCTGGAGGAGGGCAGAAGGGGTCAGAAGCCATCATCCAGCTCCCACAGAGCCTGTGTGTGACCGCGCGTACCCAGGGCTAAACCCATGGGAAATGACTTGGTGGAGCAGGGTGCTGCAGGCCAGCATCAGGGTGGAGTGTCATCCTTCCAGGAGGTTCATCAGCGGGGAGGAAACTGCCTTAGTGGCCATTTCCTTCGAATCGCCCTTTTTCCTGGTATCCAGATGATCCCCAGCAGCTCCCAAAGGGACAGGATCTGCAGGTTTCTCACTGCTTCTCACCCAGCAGTTCAACCCATTAACCCACTTCTTCCCTCATGTCCCACCTCTGTGATGATGATTGGGGGGAGCAGAATGTGAGGGCAAAGGACAAGGTTTGGTGAAAGGGGCTAGGTCGCGGTGGACCACCGCAGGAAGAGGATGGAGAGCTGTGGGGGAAGGACAGGGAGCAGGAGAGGAGGATGGGACAGGGAAGGCTGCATTTTACACTTCACTGCTCCTCTAACCCTGTAACCAGAGACACACTGGCCTGGACAGGACAGACAGCTGGAGGTTAGCAGCACCTTCTCCTCCCCCAGCCAGAGGACAGCAGGGGGGAGGCAGCTGGGTAGCCCTGGCTGTCCCAAAACCCCAGCCGCCCCATGCCATCAAAGCACCACCGATCCTGGGAGCAGCCCACATGTGGCTGTGCCCCAGTCACTGTTGTCACGGGGCAGGGTCTGCCTCCAGCCCCTCAGCTCATCTCACTGAGGCACAGAGAACAGAGCAGGATCAGTCCTGATCCAGGCTGTCCCTGGGCTCCGCAGGATCAAGGTCCTGCCATTCGGGACAGGCTGAGTTTCAGCATCACCCAGTCCATGGTGCAGTGGGGTGGGAGGTGATCGTACATGACACCTACATGGAGGCTGCACTGCGCATGGTCTCGGAGATCCCATCCCTGTGGTTCTTGTGGGGTAAAGGTTTCTCCCCATCCAATCCCACCATGCTGGACTTAACCCACCTACAGCACCCAGCAGTCCCATGTCAGGGCAAGTTCCTTTCCAGGTTCAGAGGGTGGTGTCCTGGATGTTCCCAGGCATCATCCCCAGCCCCTGTAGGCTGCAGTGGCCTAGGACAGGTGAGAAGATCAGTTTTAGGAAGATATCTCCCTTCAGAGATGCTGTGCCACAGAGAAGAGTCAAAAAGGACATGCTTTTCCCCCTGGCACCCCAGAGGTAAATGTGAAAGGGTAATGTACAACACTGGGACCACTGCTGTGACTTGAACCGAATCTGGAGCTTGACTTCATCTCAGCCCAAAATATGTTGGGGGCAAAATCTTTCTGGATCTCCATGAAGGGGAAAATTACTTTTTTTGTTATAAATACATAAATAAATATATAGATAAATAAATACATAAAGAAATAAATACATAAAGAAATAAATGCAAAAATAAACTTGTCTGCCCTAGCTCACCCTGGGCATCTCCACAGCATGATTTGAGGCCAGAGCAGAGCATCACACCAGTGCTGGTCGCACCAACATCCCAGGCTGCAGCCTTTGGTGAACAGGTCTCCATGAGACCTGTCTTTTCATTCTTGTTTTTAAACTCAAAACACTTGTTCCAGGGAGCAGATGGGAATAGCCACATGGGCAGGCTCATGGCAGGACCTTGCATGGCATTCCCTGGCATGGGAACCACGGCAGCTTCTCTCTTAGTCTGACACCCACTGGGCCAGAATCTGACAGAGGAGCCAATGCTGGTACCCCTAAGCAGGGAAATAGCTGAAGAACTGAACAAGGGGGAAGTTTTGCACTTTGTTCCTTGAATAGAATCTGTAGAGAAACTTGGTCGGAAATCATCCACCAAAGAGAGGTTTCCAAGGCATAATCAGATTTTCAACTGAACGCATGCTTTTCATTAAAACATCTGCTTCCAGAGGAAAATTTAAGTGTTTCATCTGAAAAAAGAAAAAGCATTGAATTCAAAAACACCACTGCCACCATCTCGGAGCAAAGGGAAAGCCGGGTAGACCCTGCCATCCAGCTGAAGAGAGCAAACCCGAAACACCTGCAGGGCAGACACCCCCTTGCTGCCCTCCCTGATACTCAGATTGTCATTTCTTCACCCAAATGTTCAAACAGCCCAAAAAAGAAAAGTCCCAAATGATGTGGACCTGGCAGCGTTGACGGAGGTGGAACCAGGGGAGTTCTGTTTGTTGCTGCTATACATGAGGTCACACTGCAGGAATGTTTGATGACATAGTAGCAAGGAAATAAGCGAGGCTTGGGGCATCCAGGGAGAGGGAATCGATCAGCATCCCAGCTCAGTCATAGCACATGACTGGGACATGGTGCTGAGGTCCCACATCCTCTGCCCCCAGCTCAGCAAAAGCTCCCTGGCACGTAAATCATTAAGTTCAACCCCAAAGCCTGGAGGGGAACCTGTGACACAGACCAGGAGGACACTCGTGGCTGACAGCACCTGAGGCTTGGCCGGGACACAGGGATGCTGCTCCAAGCGACAATCCCAGCAGCCGCCCCAGCAACGCCAGGTTGGACGCCGTGAGATGCGGTTTGCATGGAGTTATAGTTCCATGGGAAACTGGCTGTCTTCCTGCTCTTCATCTGTCAGCAGGATTTTCAGAGAATATGCTCCCAAATATGAAGTGAATGTGGCAGGCTGGGCTGGAGCCCTTTGCTAGAAAACCTGGACCTCAGAGTGTGTCCGGTTTAATCCCAGAGTCTGTGAGAATCAGTGTAAAGTAGCATATCAAGTGAACTTTTCACTCTGTGGCAGGAGGGATTACCACATCCCCTTTGTTTGTTGTGCACTGCATAACCAAAAACACTTTAACCCTTTCTTGCAACCCTTCGGCTCTAAGTACCCATGAAAATTCCAAGGAAAACTGCAGCTGTTCCACTCTCCGCTGGGTGGGGGGAGATGGGTACACATGGTCTTCCATGAGCCACCGCTCTATCTCAGCTAGGGAAATGGGTCCTGCTTTAAAATGCATCACCGCAAACTCCTTGTGAAGGTTCTGCACCAGGAGGTGAAAGCAGCACCATCAGCTCCTGACCCGTGCGTAGCCCCGGCCTTGCAAAACCCTGTAGGAGGCTCCACTGGTTGCACCTACAAGCGAGGTTTGCAGCTACAAAGCAGCAGGTTCGGCCCTTTCAGAACCCACACTGCTCACCAGCCCGTCATCTTTTACAGCCCAGCATTAACACCGTTCCAAGGAGAAAAAATACACAAGAAAATCATGCCAAAATATTAAAGTGAGATCATTTCTATTAGAAAATATTCCCTGTGGGGAGGCAAATTCTGATGTGAAGCAAATCAGAAAAGTCCGTTTGCTGCTAAGTGAATGAAAACGTAAATGCTGATCTCTGGAAAGTTTATTTCTGATAAATCACCAGTTTCAGCCCCTCCTCCTTCTTTCTGGTCTCTTTTCCATTTAAAACGTCTCAACACTTCAGCAGTGCTGGGCAAGCCACTGGGTGACAAGGTGTGGTGGTTTTAATGTTCCTTTTCCTACTCAATACCTTTATTTCAGTTGGAGAAAACAGAGGGGAAATAAAATGGGGAAAAGGCAGAGAAGAAAAACTCCAGGACATGAGTCACCTCGTTGGCCTCAGCAGCAAACTGAGATGAAAGAGGGAAAACTTCCCCTTTGCAGTTTCAAAAGAAACGCAAAGTGAAAAGCCGACTTTGAAACGCAACTTTCCACCTCATCCTGCAATTGCCCACTGGAAACTGGAGAAAAAGCATTCAAGGAAAACCTTCCTGGTGGGGCACTTTTTCCTTTAGGAAGTTGAGTGGTGCCACCTCTGCAGCAGCTTCCCAGCAGTCTCGAACTCACTGTGTTGGCCTCATGATGGGCTAATTTGCTCCTCAAGATGCAGTTTCGACTCTCTCCATCCTGCATTGCAACCGCCACCTCCAGTCACCCCTCACCTTGAGCTCAACAGTGACATTCCCTCTTGCTCACAACAAGTCCTCCTTCCAACTCCCTTCTCTGGAGGTGCCCATTGCAAAGCAGCTGAGCAGCCCTTCACTCACCCACTAAAAGAAAGATCTTGAAGGCCAGCTCACATGTAAGTGCTAGAGGAGTTTTCTGGGGGCATTTTAAATTACTTCATGTTTGCAGCACAAGACCACATCATAGAATCAGGGAATCACAGAATAGTTAGGATTGGAAAGGACCTTAAGATCATCTGGTTCCAATCCCTCTGCCATGGGCAGGGATGCCTCACACTAGACCATATCACCCAAGGCTCTGTCCAACCTGCCCTCAAACACTGCCAGGGATGGAGCATTCACCACTTCTTTGGGCAACCTGTCCCAGTGCCTCACCAATCTCACAGTAAAGAACTTCTTGCCTTCCTCAACGGAAATAAAAAAGAGGAAACAAAAATGAGGATGTTTTAGAGTTTCCTTACAAGACTTTTGTCCAGATGGAAGAGTCTGTACTCTCTATGTACAGCTAAGACATCCTAATGTTTGCTTTCAGAGCAGGCGTCTGGTCCAGCCCAGCACCCAAGCTTTCTAAATAGACGACACGTATCTCTTGAAGTACAAAACACCTACACAGGGCACCTGCTTCTCCACAGAGCTTATCTGGAGCTTAACTTACTCTAAGGTTGCCTTAAGGCTTCTCACCTCTGATAGGATGTGCCTAGGACCAGTAGGTACCAGAGGACCACCGAAAAGGTACCACCATCCAGACAAGTGCCTGCAGCCAGATGCCTGCCCTCATATCTTCCCCACCACAACCTTTGTGCAGCATATGTTGTCTCCACATATGAAGAAATCCATCCCTCACTGGTTTCTACAGTCACCTACCTGTTTCCCAGCTTTCCTGTGCCCACATTAGCATCCAAGAGTCCTCCCCACATCTGAACCCCCTACCCAACCCAGTCTCCAGGGTAGGTGGGTCCTTCTTCTGAAGGACTCAGTGTGTGTTCATCTCCTGAATAGCAAGGAGTACAAAAGGGAATTGAGATCCCGATTCAGGCTGTGATGGTGAGGGAGCTGGTGAGGCAGTCCAAGGAAGACATGAAGCTGTGGTCTCTGAGAGGTTCAAGTAAGGCTGGTCTCACCATGACATCTACTAACTGCTGATCCAAGGAGGTTCTGACCCTGCTTATCATCACTATTTGTTGTACATTTCTCTGCCCCAACCCAGCACTACTGACCAGGGCTCCAGAGGTTGACCTTCAGTGGGGAATGTCGATGCTGGCAGCTCAGCCATTTCCACTGAAGGCAACTTTGCACTGAAATAATAGCAAGCTCAGATGTCCTCATGGGTCCTCATAGCTGATGCCTGCTCAGGCTGTGATGAAACTCCTAAGAAAGGGTTTGAGCCTCAGAGGCCGATTCTGGAGATCCACTTCTATGGTGTGGTTCTCAGTGGGGACCAGCATGCCTGATGCTCCCATCAAGGACTTGAGGAAGAGTGGCTTAAGAGAGGAATTACCCGACCACACAGATTACAACATGAGCCTGCTGACCTTGCAAAGGTGAGCCAGTATTTGGTGCAGAGCACGTGAGGAGGGTGATGAGGCTATGATGCGCAGGCTGTGAGAGCAACTGTGAGTTTACATGAGTGAGAGGCACATGAATGGGGAGGGGTGCAGGCATAGAACCCTAAAATGGTTTAGGTTGGAAAGGACCTTAAGATTATCCAGTTCCAAGCCCCTGCTATGTGTCACACTAGACCATGCTGCCCAAGGCGCTGTCCAAACTGGCCTTGGCCATGCCCAAGCCTGGTGGGGTATACATGATAAAGAACAGTATGTGAGAGCATGCATCAGTGGGTTGCACACAAAGCGTGTAAGGCCATGGGGACAGATGAACAAGAAGTGGATGGACCCCCAATCATTTGTGCGGTTGCTGTGTCAGGCATCGCATATGCCTTAAGGATAAAAGGGTGTGGAATGTGCCTGGAGGGGCTTGTGTCCAAGAGGGTTGTGACGGTGTGAGCTCATCAGGCAGGACATGAACTCGCAGGAGTGAGCTGTATATATGGGAGCACACACGTGAGGGCAGGGTGGGGAGAGGAAGAGGATGCCGCACACAGATAGCGCTCGGAGACATTGTGGATTACTGCTGCTAATACCCCTGGTAAGAACAGAAGTCTGCTGGCTGGGAGCGGGAGCTGAAAGCTGAGCCCCTTGTTATGTTTCCCTGTTCCCGCCTGCACTAATCCCTTTGAGCCCCAGGAAAAAACTGCAGAGAAATCAAACGGGCTGTTCATGCCGCCCCAGCGTCCCCGGGATTAATTAATTTGGGATTTGTGGGGAGTCACAAGGTCACGCTCCCCCCACTGGCAGAGCTGCCTCGGCAAGGCAATGGCTCTGAGCCTCCCATCCGGGGGCAATGCCCCATCACACCATGGGCTGGGGCAGGTCCCTTAGATGGCCACCCTGCAAAGGCGCTAGGCACTGGGCAGGGGTGTCAGGGCATGGAAAAGCATCAGCATGGGGCGGATTGACAGGCAAGAAGTGTGTCCAGAGAGTGTCTTGGATGCCAGATTCCCAGATCCCCCCGTTAGTGGTTAGTAAATGATTCAGAAATTTGTTTTCAGGGAGCAATTGAGCTTACGATGTGGGTTTTCTGAGTGTTTACCTAGGAAAGCTCATTCTCAGGAGAGCACGCTGGTGCAAATGCATTTCTAACTGTAATTGAATATTTGTGGTCATTTGTTTGGGCGGTATCTGCCCAGCATTTACAAGGAGAGTTCGTTCATTCCAACCAAAAAGTACTTTGGGATCCAGGACCAGCATTTGCCCCAGCTGTGTTGAGGATTATGATCAGATCTGGATGCTTTGCAGCCTCTTGGTATCAGGAAGGCACAGACATAAGGGCACTGAGCCCATGGCCATGAAGGGACCATGAAGGAAGGAAAAGAAGGTGATTTCTACCACCTTCAAAGAGAACTGAGAAGCCTTGGACCTTTCTTTGGTGCCAAGGCTGGAGGAGTCATTAACTCAGTCCTTCAACCACTAACACCCAAATGAAGAGCACAGAAGACTATCATGAACAGGAGCCAAACCTGGTCCAGCATCCAGGCCTGCTCCCCATCCCCTAGTGAACGGCTCTTTGCCACAACCCAGAACCCAGCATGGCCTTGTGCCGGTAGTCCACACCTCTGATCATATTCAGCACCTTTCTAGTTCTTCTCCATCCTTTCTGAGACTGAACAATCAACATCATACACAGCAACAGTGGATTTTATGCAGGGCATAAATTATACATCCCATTTATTGCACCATTTATTGCACAGTGTTATCAATCCGGTCATTCAACCCCAAATACATCCCTCCTGAGTTTGCCAGTCAGATGCTAAGAGTATGTTATATGAAAGGTCTGTGCAGTACCTAAAGGCAAGGGATGAAATTCAGAGTCATAAGTCTGTTCCTCACTGTTCGAGACTCAACAAACCTGGGCTTACCAGTGCTGCACATTGAACATGGCCAAATGCCTCCCGGAAGGATGACTGGGGGTCACACTTACAAGACAGGGTCTTTTCCCTTGGAAAGCAGCAGCACTGAAAGGGCCTTAGGCAATTGTGGAAACAACATGAGCTGAGCATAAGCTCCCAGGACAAAAGGGAGCTTAGCTAGTAAAAAGGCTTATGGGCTTTAGCAGAGGGGCAGTGAATGGAGGGGAAGCAGCCTATCTCCATGTATGGCAGGAGTAAGTCCATCAGATGGGCACAGGTCTGTTGTCCGCACTTCAAAGCACTTGTTGGCAACATGAAGGAAATGCAGGAGAGGAACACAGGCATGATTCAAGGTCTAGAAAACCTACCTCCAAGTGAAAGGGTTGTTGGAGAGATGCTTGAGGTGCAGCTTGACCTGCACCCCTGGCAAGGAGGTTTTTGAGAGCAGATGGGTTTCAGTTGTGTAGATCATAGAATGCTTTAAGGTTGGAAAGGACCTTAACATCATCCAATTCCAACCCTCCTGCATGGGCAGGGGACACCTCCCACTAAACCATGGCACCCAAGGCTCTGTCCAACCCAGCCTTGAACACTGCCAGGGATGGAGCATTCACAGCTTCCCTGGGCAACCCACTCCAGTGCCTCACCACCCTCACAGTAAAGGACTTCTTCCTCATATCCAATCTGAACTTCCCCTGTTTCAGTTTGAACCCATTACCCCTTGTCCTATCACTGTAGTCCCCAACAAATAGTCCCTCCCCAGCATCCCTATAGCCCCCTTCAGACACTGAAAGCTGCTCTGAGGTCTCCACGCAGCCTTCTCTTCTCCAGGCTGAACAGCCCCGACTTTCTCAGCCTATCTTCATACAGGAGGCGAAAGGCAGCAGACACACTCCCTGTGCAGAGGGGAAGCAATGAAATATGGGACCAAGTGGCTTGGGGACCTGCCTCTCTGGACTCAAGGCTGGCCATCTGCCTTTCAAAGCCCTGTTCTGGGTTCGGCCATGGATCTGAGCTTGCTCCTTCAGCAAGGTCCCGCCAGAAGGGCAGCCCCTGTCCCTCCGTGCCACACTCTGCTTTGCCCAGCGCATAGGAACAGGAAGCTCAGGAGGGTGTGCAAGACACACACTCATTTTTTCGGACAGAGCCTCAGCTAAAGAGCAGGGCCGGGATTAACGCAGCTGCTGCCCCCAGGCCAACTGCTCTACAAGCTTGTCTGCCGGAGCGGAGCAGGGTGAAGCCCTCGAACCTGCCCACCTTTGTCTGGCAACTGATCCAGAGGCTTGTCCCTCCCCAAATGCGTGCTCCCCCCTGCCCGAGCTGCTTGTGTGTCTTCTCCAACGCCTGCCTTTCAGACGAGCGTGTCTCTGACGGCTGGCTTTGGGTGTCTGGAAGCCCCCCCGGTATGGCAGGGGCTGGGGCTGGTATTCTGACCCCGCGGCATCTCCCCGGTACTGTTATCAGCCCAGCATGGCCTCGGGTTTCTCAGGGGCCAGCGCTGTCCATCAGGGTTTGCTAGGGAAGCAGTCGCCGGAGCAGCGGCACTGCTTGTGCTCAAGGGGCATCCATCCTCCAGGGCATACTTCCTCACCCCATGGGACCTGCAGCCCTTAGGGCACTGAGTATCATCATAGCCTAGCTCTTCCGGAGGCTGAGGGTCACATCAGCCTGCTCCCATCATTTCCCCATGTGCATCCCCTGCCCTGACCCATAGCCTGTCCCAGCCCCGTGCAGGACCACTCGCGCAGCACAGGGATGCCTTTGCATCCAGCAAAATGGGCCTTTGAGAAAGAGATGCCAAGAAAAGGCCAAGTAACATCAAGAAATAACTGCTAGGCTGAGGGGACGCAAAGGAAAACCGAGCTCACTCATCCCATCCATTCGTAGCCAGCAGGACATGATGTGGGTCAGCACTAATCACAGAAATTGAAATTCCTGTGTCCTGGCTGTGCTTCAGATGGCCCCCAGCTGACAGACAGTGGATGCTGGATGAATCTATCCCCCACAGCTTCATCTGCTTACTTTTCAGAGCCTTTAGTGTACTTGGCCTTCACAAACACTTCACGGTGGTGAGAGCCACCATTTCGTTACCAACTGTAGCAAAATACTTCCTTTAGCTGCATTTAAACCTGCCAGCATCTCTCCTTTGTGAAGCCTGCTTCTCCACCAATGAACGGCTCAGGCTGTGACCAAAGAGCTTTTAGTGGTGAGGTTTGTCAGGAGGAAAGTTAAGGACACCTTTTGAAGAGACTCTCCTTGATGAACACACTGTAACTGCACTGGAGAGGCACCACTGCCACAGCAAGAACTCCTATTAACGTTCTCCCAGGCTAACGTGCACATGTCTATTCAGTTGGTCTTTCATCGTAATATTGCTAATTTGCTCAGTGCAGGAGTCTGATTCATTGACCTGAACTTTCCTAGTTCATTCTTTCAAAAATCAGCATTGCGTTTCTCAGCTCCCAGTCTTCCGGGACAGAAATGCAGGCATCGGGGCCCACTAAGCACCCGATGTGGTGAGTGTGGTATGCCCTGGTGACTGTTTCTGTCCGGTTTATCAGTTTGTTCTGCAGCTTCCCAGCTGCACTCCTCTGCACCAGGTGGTTTCTCAGCTCTTTTCTCCTGGGAAGCAATGCTGCAAACTCCAGAGACAGGCAAGGGGTTCCCACACAGCTGTGCTCACCTCTTGCAGTGGTGGGCAGAGGGCATCTCCCTCCCCAGCCTGCATCACTTCTGGGATGCTTAATACCTCACCCTTGCATCTCCTTGGGTCTGCTCCAGGATCAGGTGCCATTCCCCAGGGCAGGGGCTGGAAACCAGGTCCCTGCCTACTCTCTGGGAGCAGGATAAACCTCAGCAATGAGAAAGGGTATTTTCCAGGGACAGATTTCAGCATTTCCCCTGCGAGCAGCTCCAGAGGCTGTGTGTGCTTTGTATTCATCTGCCCTGATTACCCCATCCCACCCTCCAACCCCCCGCTTTTCACATCTGCTGGCTGTGGTTTTTTTGGGGTGGCAAAGCAAGAGCGCATCCATGCATGTGCCTGGCCCTGCAGACAAGCCTGGGGGTGCAAGGTGCATGTGTGACCCATCATTCATAGATCTCATGCCTCTCACTGATGCAAGCAGAGGGTTATCCAGGTAGAGCCCTGCTCACACCTCTCCATGGCTGTTACCAGAGGAGAAGCAGGTTTCTCCCATGCCAGGACCAGCGTTAGGCTGCAGAAAACCCTTCCTCTTCTTCCCCACTGCAGGGGTTCAGCAGTGGCCCACCAGCTCCCTGGGAGTAGGGCAGGTGAAGCCAAATACTTTTGCTAATCCCAGCTCCGAAGAGCTGCTCTCAGGTTACAGACGATGTGAATAGGATCTATGTTCCAGGGTGATCAGACTTCCTGGAATTTCTGCAGGACCAGTTATCTGTTCCTGTAACCATCTGCAGCTGAATGTGCTGGGATGGCCCAAGTCCAAAATGCCCCCATCTCTTCAGAGCCCGATCTAATGTCTTTGGGTGAAGCATGGCTGGCAGCAGGAAAACGACCCTGCAGCTTCACACATGGGTCTCCCTTATTGAACAGCCCAGAGCACCTCGGAAACATGATCTCAGCAGCCTTCAACGCCCCAGACGAGGAGAGACAAAGAGCCCCTCGGCCACCGGACGTGCCGAATGTGACTCCGTAACTTAGATGCAACCACAACCTGACACTGCCCCTGCAGATTCATTTGGGGTTGACTCAGCTCCCCAGCACCACCAAGAGCCTGCAGCACTAATGAAATGTCCCCCGTGCTGTCCCTGCCCCTGGAGGAGTGTCTCAGATGAGGAGGAATCCTCACGTTGCATCCTGCTTGTCTCCCAGTAGGTCTGATGCCTCTTTTTGGATGACATGAGGTCCCCAAGGCTGGGCTGGTGGTGGGATATTGTCCCTGGCTCAGGGCAAAGTGAACTGCAGTGAGCAAACAGCTCTGGTGATGCGAATCCAGCCAGTGCCTTTCCCTTCACACACCTTGCAGAAGATGCTGCAGGCTGGCACTGCAGCACAGATCAGAGCAGCTTCATCCCCATCACCATGCTGGCTTTCTGGAAAGAGCCTTGAGGCCTGCAGGCATCACTGCAGGACTTGGGAGCCACACAGGCTGGCACATTTACCCTGTCCACAGGCTTCCTGCTGGAATCAGGCAGCTTTCAACCCTCTGAACACCTCCCTGTTCCGCACCATCCATGGCATGGCAGCAGAGCTGAGCAGAGCTGCAGTCTGTCCCCCGGCTGTGCTCATTGAAGATCAGCAGATGCAGTTCTCTGCTTGAGCAGCACTGGTGAATCCACATGAAACAAACAACACACAGCATGAGTCCAAACTTGAGCCTGACCACAGCAGCCACCCAAGGGCAGGAGGATGGAGCTGAGGTTCATCCCCGCTCCCCATTGCAGCCACTAACACAGGTTCGGTGGGTAGCACTGCACTGCTGGCCACCATCGAGGAAGGAGCTGTGTGTCCCCTGTGCCATCAGTCACTTCCATGAGTGCCCCAGTGCTACTTCATTTCCAGGTCCCCTTATTTCATTCCCTTCCCAGTTTACAGCTGGCCTTTCAGAGTCTTGTCATTTCCTCCCTGCTTGCCCATGATTTTGCCTCTCCCCTTTCCAGCCTGAGACACCACAGAGCAAATGTCCTCTTTACCCCATTTCCCACCATCCCGCAGCCCTGATGCTGCACTTCTCCAGCCTTTGGACATGCATGGTGACATGCATTCCTGCTGCCAGCTGTACTTCACCCAAAGACGAGCGGGTTGGAACTAGGTGATCTTTAAGGTCTCTTCCAGCCACAACTGTTCTGTGATCCATAAGGGCACCCACGGATATCCATGGATCAGCCTTAGTGGCTGCCTGACACTACATCAAGCTAACCAGCCTGTCCTTTCACGGCAAATGCTGCCCAGGGCTTTTTTTGCATGTCAATGGACAGCACTTAACCAGGTGAAAAACAACAGAAAAGTCTGTGGAGGGATCCTTGCTTTGATCTGAGCTTCCAGCTCTGCAGCAGAGCATGTTCCTTGCCAGGCTTTGCATGGGAGAAGTCACTTCTTGCGTGGGAGAAGCTGTGTCTGGCAATAGCAGCCTCAGCGGCATGAGACGTAAATCTGACGGCAGAGCATCCTTAGCCAGATCGCACCATCCTGTGAGGGCTCTGTCTGCTGCTCCGGGGACAAAATCCATGGAAGGAGCTGGAAACAGCTCATCCAGAGCATCCCAAGCAGAAAAGAGGGGATCCATCTCCACCTCCAACAAGCGCAAATCCTGGCGCCACTCTAGACCCTCAGTCAGGGGAAGATGGACAGAGCCGCAGCATCCGAGCGGGGTTTCCAGGAGAGCTGCATCCTTCCCGCTGCAATCCGGCTCCCGGGGAGCGGGCTGTGTCCTGAGGAATGTGGCTCTTGAACTGAACTCCAAAGGCTTTTTGCAAGCCTTTCAATCCCAAACACAGGGGCTGAAAAGGGGTGAGTGCCCCCGCGGAGGGGAGAGCGGTGGGGTGGGATTAGAGCCGGCACGAACGCCCCGCTCTCAGCAGCGGCGTCTGAGCAGCGCCGGGAGAGGTCAGGATTAGGGGAAATCCTTTCAGACCAAAGGGGAGTTAAGCAGCTCTCTCCTTGCACGCACAGAGGGGGCACCCCCGAATCCCTCCCCTGCAAAAGGCCGTGCTGGGGGCAGGAGGCAAGGGGCAGGCTTTGTCCCTTTGATTCAAAGCAGAGGGCAATTAGGTGATGGACTTAGAGCCCACGGAGCACCGCTCCCCACCTCCGCAGGGTTCTCTCCCTCTTTCTCTGCTTTCTTTCATCTGCCACCCCGGCTCCTAAATCCATCTGCACTAGGCCTTTAATTGAATTAGCCCAGCACCCTTCACTGGGAACAAGTTAAGACGGTTTCAATACAGTGTGATTGCTTTTTACAGCCCTGGACAGGTTTGACAGCGACCACAGGGCTGAGTTGAACACAGGGCAGTTTATCCTGGGTGCCTCTGACACCTGAAGCACTGCAGGTGCTCTTAAAAACCGACCCTATGGAGCCCTGCGACAGCCCCGAATCACAGTTTTCATTAAAAACCAAACCAAAAAACATAGTTATGGACTTTGTAAGAAGGCAGAGCTTGAAACTCCATTCTCCACAGCATCCTTCTCCACTCCTGTGGTGGTTCCCCACCCCTGTAGATATGCAGGCGCCAACCCCTGCCAGGTCTTCCCTTCCTCTTCCTCCTGCTTTGATGCATTCACGTCAGATGCTCTGGAGGTGCCTCTGTTAACACTCCATGTTTTTCAATTAAATCAGTTTCCAGCAGGATAAGTTTCTCTGGATGGGTCCTTTCAGTCCCCAGGCACTTTAGGAAGGAATTCCTCTTGCACAGCACAAGGAAGGGAAGCCAAGGGCATATCAGCACTTGCCACATCTCCATCCTTATGTTTGTGTACTGCCTGCCATGTGGGCTGAGCTCCCTTCTCTTACCCCTCAGCAGGGACTGTCATGAGCAAATCAAGATGGATTTCAAATCAGCCAGACCCACACACTGCGACAACACACAAGACTTCTGTCCTTCTACAGAGGCATTGGGATAGGTGCGTTAGCAATCCCTACAGAGACAGCTGGTGAGGAGGAGGGCTGTGAACAAGGCTGTCTGCATGGGTTTGCGCGCAGATCTGAGCTGCTCCAGCCCATCCACTCAAAGACGAGCCTGAGGAGACACCCTCTAAATCACAAACACCCCTACCCTGACCAGCGTGCCGCTCACAGGGGATTGATGCAGCTTTACCAAAGGGAAGATGGTATCAAACCAGCCTTACACTGCTTCCTCCTCCCTGCTTCCCATGTTCTTTGCCTGGCAGCATTTAATAACAAATGCACCACATCCTGGGATGGATACAGGGTGCTCAGCCCATGCATGTGAGCAACCTGAGAGCCAGGAGGCCTGCAGGGGCAGGGGAAGCCACTCCAAATGGCTCATGAGGAGCAATCTAGTCCTTGCTTAGGTATTCCTCCTCCAGCACTGCTTGCACCCATCCCATGAGCCGCTTACATGGAAGGACCAAGGATATCTTTAATAAGAGGAGAGCAAGAAACAGGATTAAGACAGAACTGTGCAATTGATCATCCCTCTCACAGGAGGAAAACCCCACTTTCTTGATCGCAGCCCAGAGTTTCTGTTATGAAAACCTTTCACCTCTGCTCAGCTGTGGGGTCCTGCACCCAACGCTCTGTCTCCCTGTGTCCCCAGTGCCAGAAGACGCGCGGCTCAAATAGGATTTGGAGGCATCTGCAAGTCTTACTGTACAGATGCTACAATGGAGAAAGACACATGGGTCATTTGTACTTAAGGATGGACAAGACCCCCTCACAGGCCTTCCTTTTCTCTTAGTGAAAGCCAAGAGCAAGCAGACCTTGGTGGAATGGGGAAGAGATGGCGATTTCAAGGGATTTCACTCTCATCCTTCTGAAGCATTGTCCCCATATTTCCAGAGCCTGTCCTGCCACCCAGCAGAGAGCAGTGGCATCTCACCCTCCTCCTCCCACCTCCCACCAGGGAGGTGGTGGGTTTGGCTGGAGGCTGAAGGCAAACGGTAGGAATGCTGGAGTGCAGGAGAGGCAGCAGGCAGGCTTTCCCCTATGAGAAACCAGCATTTGCAAGGGTGGAAGCGCGGCTGATGCACCTGAAAAGCCAATCATGACTAGAACAGCCTGCCAGATATGACGGCCATGGCATAAACAGGAACACAATGAAACAGGCTGGATCCATTATTGCTGTGTTTGACAGAGGAGGTTATAAGATCTGTAAGATCTTCATTTCATATAAAGACGTCGTTTCACACCCTGTCCCCCTCTGCATGTTCACTGCTGGTGAACCCCACCCGCGTGAAGCAGGGCACTGCAGAGGTTCAGCGGTCTTTCTGTATTGGAGAGACCAGGAAGATTTGTGTCTCCTGATGTCCCACAGCACTTCTTCCAATCCCCACAGTGCCACAGAAAATATCCAGGTCTCATTTAGCTGGGCCCTGGAAATGCACTTACAGTCAATGCAGGACAGAAAGTGTTATTGCCTATAAACTTGTCCAAAATCCCCCAGGGAGCAAATGACAAACTCAAGAACTGAATTAAGCTATAGGGCACTCCTGTCTAATACCGTAGCTCCAGCCCATTTTCCCTCTCCTGCTATCTTTCGTTTAATGCACACCTTGGAATTGCACTGAGTAATTACAGATGCTCTGGGCAGAACTGCAGGTTACTGCTGGGCTGGTGATTTGCAAGGCAGCCTATGCACAGCGGAGATATCTGGGAAGAAGCAATTTGCAAGTCATTTTACACGATGAATTATAGAAATGAACAAAACTATAGGTGAGAAAGGGCCTCTGGAGGTCTTTTCCAGCCCCGTGCTCCACACAGGGCTGCAGTTGACTTTGGATTTGGTTGCTCAGGGCCTTGTCTAGTTAAGTGCTTGAAAATCTCAGAGGATGGAGAGGTTTTTTGGCTGCAGCCTCTCGGGGCTGCTGTTCCAGTGCTTGACCGCTTATAGGATGAAGAAAATTTAACTGATGTCAGAATTTCCCTTGGTGCAACGCGTTCCCATTGCCACTGTCCTTTGTGCGCCTGTGCTGCTTATTCTTCTGTACAGTTGCCTGTAGGTAGTGGCACAGGCAGTTAGAGCCCCATCAGGTTCCCCTTCTCCATGTCCAGCAAGCCTGGTTCTTTCCACTTCTGCTCAGACATCGCATCCTCCAGTGCCCAGTTACCTCTGTGGTACTCAGATGGACCCACTCCAGTTTGCAGACACCTTTCTTTTGTAGAGGAGCCCAAAACAGGGGACAGGGTCTCAGTTTGTGCCTCCCAGCTGCCTGCTGCATGAGAATAATCCATCCACGATGCCAGGATCTGTTTGCTCTGAATGAATTTACTGCCAGTCTCTTGAGCATGTTGATGCTTCTCTGAGCAGCAGCTCTGGCCTCCAAAGCATCAACCACTTCCCTCAATTTGATGTCACCCTCAAACTTGTTGATGTTGCATCCCCTCCTCTCATTTAGGTCACAGCAACCTAAGGTATCTTCACTTTACCCTCCTAAACATTCAAGCCAGATGTTTCCAAAGGAAAAAGGGGCTGTGATTTTGAACAGGCATATTGTTGGTCAGTGCATTGTCCAGCCATGTCTTTGGAGAGCAAGGGTGGGATGGGTTCAGAAAACAGTTGAGACCAGCTCAACTTCCATCAGCACAAGCCATAGGATGATGCTTCTCCCTAAATGTGAAGTCCACAAGCCTCTAAAACTCTGCTGCAAAGAAAATCCTCCTCCAGGGGTATAACATGGGGCATAAACCATAGGGAGGGATATTGGAGGGCAGGATGCTGGGGAAAAGGTTTAGCAGGAGAATAGGAGCAGAAGGGCAGGAGATTGCTGGCTAATTTTTCAGACCATGGCAACCTTCTCAACAGGGGACCAGGATCATACACTTCTTGACAGGTCTCAATTCGGCTTCACCTCTGAGGAGCTGAGGTTGTGCAAAGTCCAAGAAACTGCTGAGCTGCAGCTCCTTTGGTCTCCGTAAGGAAAAACCAGCTTGAGATGAACAGCACAGCCTCCTCAATCCTCTCCTCCTCTACTGGGGGACAAAAGGGGGTCCTCAAGGGCAACAGGACCTGGGAGCCAGAGACATGCACAGCCAGGAAGAGAATTTTAAGGAGGCTGAGCAAGAAAGGACAGGGCCTGCTGGAGGAGGAGGAGGTTTTGCAAGGAGGAAGAGCCTGTGTGGTGCAAGGAGGGATGCCTTGTGATGCATGGGCAGCCACTGGACACCTCTGTCTTCCCGCGGATGCTCGGGACAGGGTGTTATGAAGCACTGAAACACTTTTGTGCCATGCCAGGAAGTTGTGGAGGGGGGACCCCAAAGAGCCTGGAGCTGACCAGGGCTAAGACTCCACAAATAACCTCAGAAACCAACGAGGTGACCAAAACGTGCCATGTCATTGCAGATAAACGCATAATCCACTCAGGTTACACTGGGCGAAACCACAAACCAAGAGCAGACAGGAGAGGAGAGAGACAACGAGCCAAAGGGAGAAAGGAAAACCCACCAGGAGAGGCAAAAGCACACCAGTAAATCACAGAGGCTGATGCTCTCCTCCCGACCCTCCCCTTGTCCTGCCTGCCCGGGAAGTGTCATCCTTTCCAAGGAGGAGCTCAGGAGCTGGGAGTGTAAAGCTCAGGCAGGAGCCCCAAGAATCTACATCTCTGTCAAGCATCTCTGCAGAGGTACATGGAGAAGCACATGGAGGTTACTGCTGGGTACCCAGGGCAGCAGGCTCTGCAGCTCCAAGAAACCAAAGGTCTTGGAAATACTTTGGAAATAGCCATATTGGAGGAGAGGATCAGTTCCCACTGCGAAGCCCAGTTCCCACAGAAAGGATCAAGGGAGGATGCCATGAGCTGGGCTGAGTGGAGACAACCCCTCTTATCCAGGGAAAACTTTTCAGAGAGCATTGGACTGAAGATGTGCAGATGGTCTGGAGTAAGCAAACTGCAGGCATTTCCTCCTTCCCTGCCAGCACCTCCTGACCAGCCCCGTGCTGGTCTGCGCTGGTCTGCGGAGCCGATTCGCAGATGAGGAATGCAGTGGGAGTAGAGGCTCCTTTGAACATCCCAGCCACGGCACGGCCAGTGGGAACGCGGAGCCGGAGAGGCCGAGCTGGGACATAGCCACTGCTATGAGATCTGCCATGAAATCGGTTCCCGGGAATGTTCTGCCAACCAGCCACGGCTTTCCCGTCCGGGGTAAACATCCACCAAAACAAAAGAGGATTTTGCTTTTCTTTTGGAGTCGTGGAAGGAAATGCAATCCAAGGAATGCCTTCACCCTTTGCGCTCCTGCCCCTGCCCTCCAAGGCCTGGGTGAGCTTCAGAGGGTGTTTGTAGGGTGGATGTTGGGTGTTGCTCATTGGAGGAGAGCCCTTCCCATGAAAAGAGGAGCCTCTGGCACAGAAGAACCCACCAGTGCTGTTGCCAGCCCCTTGCCTTTGGGTTCCCTTAGCTCTTTCCATGATGCAGAGGTCTCCAGGCTGCCAGTACATTGCATAACCCTGACAGCAACACCTAGGCGAGACCTGTCACAGTTCCCCCATTCAAATGCTATGTGTGCTCCAGATGAAGCCAGGACATTCCCCATCCCGGGCCAATGAGTGAAGTAAGTGATGCTCTCTGGGACCCAGCAGCAGGGCTGCCCGGACTCAGTTGCTCTGCAGTGGTAACAGGTATACAAAAAAACCCCTGGAATACACAATATACTCCCCAGCCATCAGCCCAACATCCCTCCTGTTAAACGCATGACCTCCCTGCATTACCAGCTTTCTGTAGAGACCACACATAATGCCCGTGGATAAATCTCCCCTCTCCGGTTTCCATTTCCATGAGGCCAAACTGCTGGCTCACACCTTCCTCTGCTCTTCACGGGGCATCATGCCCTGAGCGAGAAAAACCACCTGCTGCTTCGCTTCCCCCTGAGACACACACAAGGGACCACAAGGCCCCGGCCCCCCCAGGTCTCCCTGCAGCCAGGGCCATGCCTAAGAAGCGCCACCAGTCCCAGGCTGAAGGATACTGTGAGCAGCGGCATGGGGAGGATGCTCATGAGAGCAGAAGCACCTTTTGTCTGCCAGTGGGGGAGACAGACACAATGCAGCTTTGCCCAGGGTGTCCGTAAGTGAGGACTCCTTTCCCTTTACCTGAAGGCTTACATGACCCCCATCTGTGGGGCAGGAGATGGGACCATGCAGACAGGACCACTTCAGGTGGGTTTGAACCCTGTGGGACAAAGATACCAATCGGAAAGAAAAGGGGATGTGCAAGGATGTCAGGTTTGGGACAGTGGGTTGGGTGAGTCTGGTCACATAACTGGGAATAGGGGGAGAGTTCTGTGGGTGCACTGGGACCCCAGAGCTCCACGAAGGAGGCAGCAGGAGCACAGGACTCCTCTTGGCAAATGACCGGAGGTGGTTGATGGATCCCTGTGCCATGGGAGATGTTGGCAGAGGTGGTAGAAGGGCGTCCCAGCGAGGTGTGTGGCTGGACGCAGGGCTCCTGTCCCCGGTTCACAGGAGGGCAGGCTGTGCCCAGTCACAGAGGTGCAGTGCGGGATGACGCTGGAATGTCTCCTGAACAAAGGACAGGGGCCAGGGAGAGCCCAGCTTCCTTTATTCACCACAGGCCTTAGCCGAACTGCTCAGAAATAGATGCAACATGCCTTCAAATAACCAGGCTGAGCATCTTTGATGACTAATTCCTGCCCAGAGGGGCTGCAGAGACCATAAGTCAGCTCTGTATTGATAGCAGGGCAGAAGCCAGGTGGTGTGAGGGGCTAACAACACACCGTGGATCCCCCCAGCCTGAGAAGCTCCTATTCCTACAAGGAGTGAATATTTCCCATGCTCCAGCCATTCCCCACCTCCCTTCTTCCTGAGGGGCTGGATGGGACTTGCTGTCCCTGCAAGCTCCTATCTGCTGCACTGATGGATGTGGCTTCCCACACCCAACACCACTGGCAGCATCCTGAGCAGTTGGGGAAGGATGTGGACCTCAGTCACAAAACAAACATTGAGGCCAGGGAACTCCCTTAATGCTCATCCCCCCTGCTTGCCCCATCCATGCCATGGCAGAGGGATGCATCCCTTGGAGGCTCCTGGCACGCTGTCCTGGAGGGCTGGGAAAGCCTCTGCTCACACATGCTGCCTGGAGCAGACTCCCAGCTCACTTCCACCTGTTTCTGATAAGCTCGCTAATCCATCCCCATAATGATTCTTTATTAATGGATGCTGCTGTCTTCATTACATGCCTTAATTAGTGTTTTGTGAGCAAATTCAAGGGGATAAGGAGCGTGTCACATTTTCCAATGGGGGGTTCGCACACAGCTACCAAAATAACTTCGTCTGTGAAGCCGGCGTTCCTGTTTCGCCCTGCCCATGAGCCATCATTGCAGGAGCTGTTTCTGCCTAATCCGGCAGGCAGGCTGGATGAGCCGAGCTGCTGCCCGCTGCCCGGCCTCCCCTCCCTTCCTCCCTGGCTGGGCCCACTGCGCTCCCACAAGCCAAGATGAATTTCAGTCATGCACAGACTTGAAGAGAGATTTGTCACCGGGAATCAAAAAACCTTGGAAAAGCCCAGACCGATGCTGCCCTGCCCGACGGGCTGCTCTCCACGCTAGTTATCATGCTGACTGTCTGGGGATAGAGGGCAATTGGGGCTGCTGTGGTCCCTTCAGGCTGATGCTGCTCCAGCTGGTCACTTGAGCTTAAACTACGAGGATGCTCCCTAAGATACCCTCAGAGTCCTGGGGAAAGTGACAAATTCCCATCAGAGTCTGCTTTCTCCTGGCCCAGGGGCAGGAGTGACCTGGGATGGCTCTGGCACAAGAGGACCCATAGAGCTGCACCCACAGGGCCGGCCATCACCAGCCCATCTGGGCAGAGAGAGACTGGCAGGAGCCGGTCCCATGCCGCCGCGATGGGACCTGGCACAGCAGCCCTCGGCTCCACCCGGAAGGCAGAGAAGCCAAAGCAGTTTGTTAATGTGCCCAGCTCCCCGAGCAGGAGATGTCTTGCCCTGGCACAGGATGTTCCATAGTCGGCACCCTCCTGAAGCACAGCCCCTGGCACCTACGGGTGCTTAGGGACTAGCCCCTGCTCCTCATACAGGTGAGAACACAAGCAGGGACACGGCAGAGGTGCCCCCGTCATTCTGACCCCTTCCGTGGGGCCAGCACTAGCACAGCACAGCGCATCTGGAGACCCATCACTTCATGTAGTCTGATGCAGGTCTGCAAACCCTCTTTATCTCAATCCCATGGGTGCCCTGACACCAGGTCCTGGTGTCAGACATTTCCTAAACTCTAATTTCATCTTGTCCATGTGCTGCTTGCAGTAACCTCCCAAGGCTCTTCCTGGCTTGTGCATGATCCAGCGATCCTTATACCAGAACAAGGGGGAGGATCCCAGCACCTGAGGAAGCTCTTCTGCATGAAGCAAGCAGAGATGCCAGGTCCCAGTCTGTGCCAGCCCTGAAATGGGATCATCTCCCCAGGTGCTGCAGTTGTTCCCCCTGCATTAACCACTTGACATCCCCACCAACACATCTCCGTTCCCATTAGGGCTTTTCTCACTTTCCCTGAGAGTGAAATGAACCAAAACTTGCCCCTTCGTCATGGCTCCGAGGAGAATTTAATTCCAAGGTTCAAAGCTTCCCCATCCCTTCCCAGATAAAAGGGTGATCAGCAAAAGGGGATGAGCTGGTTAATAAAAGACGAAGAAGAAAGCAGGACAGAAGGGCTGCGCCTATAGAGCGCAGCCCAGCAGGAGAGAAGCAGCTTTTCTTGCGCCTTTCCCCAGTTAATAATTACAAGCCGGGCCCGCCAGTTCCAACCCGCTGCTCCGCAAGAAAAGGCAATTAATTTAAGACTAATAGGATTTTACATTCAAAACAATCCCAAGCGGGTTTGTGTGGCGGGCTCTGAATGCGCCAGAGAGCCGGCCAGCAGCGGGCGGGAGGGAGGCTGGATTTGGCAGAGCGGATGGAGGAATTAAGGGCGAGGAGATGAAATCTCGTCTCCTGCAGCCGCTGGGCTGGTGATGGCAGCTCCTCATTCACCGGGCAGCTCGACGGGGAGCTCTCCTCCATGGGCTGGACACAAAGAGGAGCCGCCAGCCCGTGCCCAGACCACCTCTGATGATGAGGCCGAGGCACTCCAAAGCCCATTCCCACCACAGACAGCCCTGTGTTGTCCCATGGGACCATGACCATTCCCTGGCTCCTGAGTACGGGTCCTCCAGGAGTTGAAAGCTGGATGCCGCAGCCATCCTCCCTCTGACCTGGCATGGTCCTGGGAAGGTTCAAGGTGGGCTTGGGGCTCTCCAGGGACCTTCAGATCAGCCACAACAACAGAGATGCTCTGAGCCCCTTCAGGCACCTCATGGTTGGGTTTTCACCTCCCATCCCAGATGGGGTGGTTTCCTCCCAGTCCCCAGAGGACTCCCCAGCAGCACCCAGCCAGGCTGAGCTCAGAAAAGGGGATCGAAGCCAGCCCATGTCCTAGGAGAAGGCTGGGACTCATCTGTCATGGGAGTTGGATGGTGATGGTGGGGAAGGAACAGGCCCTGCCCCAATCCCTTCCTTGGCAGCCAGAGCCCTGCGACTCACCAGCATCTGCTGGGAGATGCTGGAGAGGGAATCCACATGGAGCCACCCAGCACCAGCAGGGTGCATAGAAACAAGAGAGCAAGGAAAACCACAGAGTGCTGAGCTGTGGGCTGCACTGACAGGGATCTGCAGCCTTGCTGACCAGAGCCATGAGTCTTGAGCCCATGGTCCCTCTTTTTTCACACTGTAGTCCTGCATGGTCTGGGATTTACCAGTGCTGCAAGGAAAGATTCCTCTAAGACTGACTCAAACTGCCTCTCCTGGAGTATTTTAGCATGAAGGCATCTCTTCATTTTACTCCAGAGCAGCTGGAGATGTGGGCTCAGTCTCACAGCAGGGCTTAGGTCTTGCAACACACCCAAACACCCTTGTGAACCTGGGTTTTAGCATCTGGTGTCATTAGATCAATTCCTTGACATGTCTGCAGGGACACAGACATCATCCTTCAGTGCCACTAGCAGTCACCAGTGCATCTTCAGTGCCATCAGTCATCATGGGAGCATCTGCTTCTCCCAGTGCATGTGCAAGGCAGCAAAAGGGAAAGAACATTTTATGAAGGTCCCCATGCGAGTCCATGGGATTGGTGTTAAGCCCTCTCAAGGTCTTGTGGAGCTCAGCCTGGTGAATAAGGACTGCTGGGCTATGGAGAACCACTTGTGTTGAACAGCAGCGACCCAGCCTTTGCCAGCTCCCTGAGGAAGCACAGCCCAGACTGGGATCTGAGGTCACGTCTCGTATCCAGCTCCATCCATCTCCAAGGCAGGACAGATGGAAAAGATGGCCCTTGGCCAGGCATGGGAAACATTCGAGAGGGTGATGAAGAAGAGCTTCCCAGCACCAGACTGCTTCTCCACCGAACTTTCCACACCCGCAGGCACAAAGCCTGTTCCTAACCTGGGTCATGCAGTGCACTACTCCGGGCCTTATTTTGAGAGATCATTTTCACCAAATTTCCCACTTTTTCTAACAAAACAAACCCCAAACACCAGCCTGGGGACCACTCCAGCCTCAGCTATGAGAGTTGGCAGAGTTGTGAAGCACTCAACGCTGAGTCTTTCATTATGGGACACACTGAGCAACCTACATGCAACGGGTGGAGTTTCTTCAGGAAAACAGGAGGAATTTATGGACCTGGCCACAGGCTGGGGAAAAGCTCCTATTAAATGTCTTTGTCACTAGCCACAGGAAGGACACGACCCATGGTACTGCCCTCACAGGCCAAAGATGCTCATGAAGCAGGGGGCTGGTCCTACACTGCAATCCCACATGAATGAGGTGAAAAGCCAGGGATGTTCATTCAGTTGCTGCCATTAAGTAAGTTACAGCTGGACACACTTAGGAAGGAGATGTAGGCACGGAGAAGGGTGAGACCCCAAACACGCAAGATTGTGACGATGGAGAGAGGAAGATGAGGGTGGGCTGGTGTTTTGCCCCACTGCAAAATGTAGCTTGTCCTTGCAAAGCTGATAAAGCAAGCTGTCGGGTGGAAGTAGGACAGCAGACAAGGAGGTGCAGTGGAGGGGGAATGGAGGGAGATGCCAGGTGCCTGAGGAAACGGTCATTGCCAAGGGTCCCCAAACTCTTGCTGCATCCCCTCATGTGAAAGCATCAGTAGGAGGAGGAAAAACCAGTGGCTTGTAATACAGCCAAAAAGTCAAAAAAAAATGGTGTTTCTAGCATAGGAAGGGAAATACAGTCTTTTTTTTGCTGCAGGTCCTGATGAAGAGGGAGTGTCCTCCATTCTACTAATCCAGCATCAATAGCCACACAAGGGACCTCTGGTTTAGTTAGATGTCGATGGGACAGCCAGCTGCTTCTCCTCCAGAGGAGGAGTGAAGCTTTGTCTCGTCTGGACATCATGGTAAGAAAGACAGCACCCAAAGCCAAGCTCTACTCAAAGCACAGTGTGCAGAGGGTGGGGATCCCATACAAGTTTGGGACTGGACATGAAGGAAGCCTGGGGAGAACACAGATGCAACGTTTATTGGAGCAGGAGGAGGACCTCACACCTCCGGTGCAGAGACAGGCCAAAGCATTATTAGAAAGCATCACCCAGCAGAGAACAGCAGGAGCTCTTTCTAGCTGCGGCTTGTGCCACTGTAGGGAAAACTAAAAGCCATCAAGAAAGGCAGAAGGAAAACACAGGGTTGTTTCAAGAGCAACGGCAGCAAGAGACACATGGCTGGTGGAGGAGAAGCCTGTTGAGACGTGACGCAGAGCTCTGCTGCTGACATGGGTCAGCCCAGCTCAGAAGAAGCCCGCTCTCCTGGGTCAATAACGTAGATTGGGTTTGGGATGCTCAGAGGACCAGTGACAAATGCTGGCCACCAGCCATTCAAATAAACAGTAGGCAGCCAGTTGGCCAGTGGCCACTCAAATAACCAGCCCCAAGCTAAAAAAATACAGTGAGCTAGTAAATTTAGTAACCTAAAGAGAAACATTCCTCTACCAACCAGCATGCAAATAAGCCAGAAGGGGATATAGAGCTGACACAGTCCCCTGTTCGGCTTTTGATATTCGATGGCCCTTGTCCAACTGGCTGCCAGTTAGTTATTTGCATTGGAACAGGAAACAAATTTTTCTCCTATTTATACTGCTTACCTCAGGAATAAACTAATTACTGTTATAAAATCCCATTCCCACAGTGTCCAGCACACATCTGTAACCCCTGGAAGGGACAAATGCGCACAACTTGCCAGCTGGATTGTCCCATCGAAATGGCCAAATCCCAACTTGCTTTTTTGTTGGATGATGAAGCAAAGCCTTCGCTGCAAATCTCCCATTGCATCAGCTGTTTACCTTGCTCGTAAACAGATCACTGCTACAAAACGCTCTTCCAAAACTGCCCAGCACACGGCAAGATAGCTTGGGGATGGGGAAGAGGAGCAGGGAGCAGGCTGCTGGTGTTTTGGTGCCGGCAGCCAAGGACAGGGCCAGCTGGTTGCTCCAAGAGTCCAGGCTGGGAAGCAGCTGGGATGGAGATGTTCTGGTCTTGCCAAGGCCCAGACATGCCACTAGATGGAGTTCAACAGTGAGACGTCCCCTCTGCATCTTCGTCTGGCGGCCGAGAGGGTCTCCAATGGAGATGGTCTCTGGCTGTGCTGGCAGAAGGGGATTTCTGAGGTCCAGCACTGGTGAAGGACTCCAGTCCCCACCACAGTGGACACCATCCCATCCTCATGCTTGCATACCAAAGTCTCTGCCACGTGCTCTTGGCAGAGAGGCCCCGCAGTGCCCAACACCTTTCCTAGCGTGGAAATCCCATCCAGTACCTTCCCACCAGCTCAAACGCAAGAGAAAGCTCCAACATCAACCGCTGCCTTGTGTGTATGAAGGCACCCAACAGCCATGGCCATGCCCAGAAGCCCTGGTCAGGATGGAGCAAGGGCACTGCAGTCTGGCCAACAACCAGCACTCATTTTGTAAGATTTTCTGTTTTCTTCAGGACCCATCTGCTGAAGTCAGGGGATTAGCAAAGAAAGGATGCATTCTTCCTCTTCATCTGTATCTATCAAGACTTCCTTGCAGCATGCTGCTTGCAGATGGCATCTAAGGAGCATGCAGAGTGTATGCATTCTCTGTGCAAGCTTGTGAAACAGGCTTAGAGGAACAGACCAGCAGAGATGAAGTGAGAAGATGAGAAGGAAGGACTGGGGTATGAGAAACACAGCACTAGCTAGATAGGGCATCCACAGTCTTGTCTGCTGGGAAGCAGGATGGAGCAACAAAGACGGTCCTGCTCTGGGCTCTCCTGGTTATCAAGATCTGGCGCTCTACCCACCTTTGGCATTCAAGTACTTTGGCTTGCGACTTTGTCCCCAGCGGGGCCAGGCAGAAGTGTGTTTGCATCTTCAAGTAAGGCAACACGGATGGGGACAAGCATGACTTTATCCAAAATGCGCATGGCTGCAGAGGACACAATGACATCTTGTGTGTGAGAGAGGGTGGAATAGCCCCTGCACACGTTTAGAAACAGGTTTCTATTCAAACATCGTGGAGATGCTAAGAGAAGCCACGTCGAGATTGATTACACCATCATGCCCTGGAGTCTTTTCACATCAGAGTACATCTACCCTCCTGCTCCCATCGCCCAGTGCATTAGCAGAGGAAGAATCAAGCTCATCCAGTTTGGATGAAATACCAGTTGTGACCCACCCCAGTGAGCTTGGTCTGGATGCACTGTCTGCACCCCGTGACCCTGTCAGGGCAATCCACAGTCATTCCAGGAAGGTGGCCTGGCACCAGTCCTCACTGGGGACATCAGATCCAGGAGAAGGCCTGGGCAATGTATTTCTGAACATTCATTACTGCATGTTGAGGCTTCACCTCAGGGGGTACAGGACTCATGGAGGATCCTGGAGACCAGCTCTAAGTGTTAGGGGCCTGGGTGAGAAGATGCTACATGACTGCAGCTCATCACCCAGTCCTTGCTGGAGGTCCCATGGTGGTTGTTGCCCACTAAAGCCCAGCGCCTATGCAGGGAGAGGCTCTAAGGGCAGGGTCAGGGGTGTGGAGGGGCTTGGAGTGAGTGCCCCACATGTCCAATCTGTGTTTATATTGGCCAGCCCCCAGGGAGAAAGCAATGTCTTTAACATTGCTGGGGCTTGGCACAAGGGTCACATATGTCCGTAGCACCAGCCCAAACCATTCCTGCATGGGACAGCTCAGGCAAGAGCATCACAGGATGGTTTAGATTGGAAGGGACCTTAAAGCTCATTCAGTTCCAACCATGGGCAGGGACACCTTTCACTAGAGCAGGTTTCTCCAAGGCTCATCCAACCTGGCCTGGTGTGTGTGTGACCTGGGCCATTCCCACTCATGATCCCAGCCTTGTGTCATACCTTCACCATCCACATGCTGATGCAAAGCTGCTGCTACACAAGCGTGTGACCTCCACCTCAGGCTCAGCCTACCCCAGCAGCAGCACCATCACCAGCCCCCCATTTCCAGTTCCCGACATTTGCTTTACCGGCCAAGTGTTCACGTCTCCTCACACATATCGGGAGGCGAGTCCCTACCACGTGGAGCAGGCAGAGCCTGGGACAGAGAGGCACTCAGAGCGGATTAGATTTGAGATTGGGTTAATTGCGCCTTTCCATCATTTATTTGGCTTGGGATAGGTCCAAAACATATGAATGAAATCCCCCCATGCACGCTACGCTGCTGACAAGCGGATATTGCATCTGGTTTGAATATGGCAAGTGGCTGCAGAGGCAGAGACAGTGTGGAACTGCTTGAAATACAACACACGCCTCCTCACGCTCCCGGCCCCCATGGACCATGTGCCCTGCAGTTACGTTATGCTGCAAGACCCCACCCTGCATCCCCAAACGTTTGCTACCACCTCCACACGCCATCGTCTCAGGCCATTGTCACCCTGACCCGTGCCACTGCAGTTCATACCTCTGGCCAAAAAGCAGGAGATGGAGGAGGAGGAGGAGGAGGGGGACAACCCCTTGGACCAGCACCGGGTGACGTCCAAGGGGTGGGCTATGATGGCCAGGATGGCTGTGGATGACACAGATGAAATGGCAACATTCCCTGGCATCAGGAGAGGGTGGGAGGGGAGATGCAGAAGGAGAAGAAAGCAGGGTGGATGCCAGAGGTTTGTTTCTTTAACCCTCCCCAATGACCACCCCCGTCAGCCCGTGAGCAGGGGTGTGTGATCACCGCGGGGGCTGCTGCACACTGGACAGCAAAGGACCAGGGCTGAGCTGTCCCCAGGGCACCGAGGCTGGGCCAGGGGGTGGTTGGAGCTGATGCCAGGAGAACTTCAGCAGAGGAAAGTAACCTTTGGTCTAACATCTCTGGCTGCAGGGCGCGAGGTGAGGCAGTGGCACCAGCAGCACCAGAGAGCATGGGGTGCCCTTAATCCACCTGTATTCACATCCTGAGTTGCACCAAGCACAGGTCAGGGACTTTGCAGGGGCTCCAGTGAAGCAAGAGGTGTACCAGGGCTCTGCAACATTGCATGAAGATGTGTGAGGCTGCACAAGCTGCTTGCATAGGGCCTCTTGGGCCCCGGTGCCATGCAGCTGCTGGAGGCACAGGGAAGGATGCTTGGAGAATGGGGCACATACTGGAGAAGATACAGGCTGGGAAACCATTTTCCCCAGGGTGAACTTACCCAGGAAATAAAAAGGAGGTCTGATGTTGAGGCACAACATAGGGGTTTATCAAAATAGCTTTTGCTCATAGATGACCCAAATCTTCAGGAATAACCCAAAAGCAAGACCAAACCCCAGCGCCCTCCTTGCAGTGCTTCCATTTCTTGATGGTAAGGAGGAAGATGGGAAAACATTGGCCTATATGAAAGCGCTCCACATACCATTCTCATTTCAGTCTATCTTGCAAGGAAATGTGCCCCCGAGGTGCAGTGAGTGGTCACTTTGTTGGTCCCTGCAGCAGCACCATGCCCAGAGGACCAGGGTGGAAGCAGGGTCCAGCCATGGAGATGATGGATGTGCACGGGTTTCCATCCTGGGCACTGATGCTGTCACATGCCCCATGGGTCCAAACCTACCCCAAAGCTTAGCTGCCTCCTCTCACATTGAGTACCTACAGAAGAGGGAGATGGGGAAACCAGGAGCTTTCCACCCTGGTGGTGCCTTGTCCTCAACCACTGCCTGTAGGGCAAAGGGATTTCCCTGAAGCCACCAGCACCCAGCGGTAGGTTTGATCCACCTCCAACCATGGCACAGAGGAATGTTGATGTCCAGCCCACAAGAGCCTCATAGGACCCTTCCTCCTCTCACAGGACAGCAGAGACCTGATTGCAGAGGTGTTGAGCGCCCTCCATTCCCTGCGGCCCTCAGGGCTGTCACGATCACTCAGCACCTCTCAGGATCTGGCCTTTTCTCCCCTGTTCTTTTATGAAGACGTTGTTTTACGGCTTGTTAATTTGTACTTTTTCAAGCTTTTAACAGGGAGCAGGGGCCAAGTCCCCAGGCAGTCCACTGGCCATGAGAAATCCCATTTGGTATCATATAAATTATTGCAGATATTACTAATATTGCGTCTATTGTGTAAATACTGACTAAATGTTTGAAAAACACAAATAAATATGAGCTGAGCTGATGGCTGGAGCAGCTGCCTATGAGCCATTCTGGGCCCCCGGGGGAAAGAATCCACATTTTAAACTAATGTGTAAATATGTAACCTGCCTCCATCCCCCGCCACATCGGCGTGAGCAGTCCTTGGAAGCGGCCCAGTCCCTCAGCTGCACGGCTGTGATTTAACAACAGCTATAAATACATCTCATCCGCCGGGCAACTGCGCAAACAAGGGCTCACCTGGCAGTAAGGGGTCACCCAAGAGTCTCCCACGTGAGACGGCTGCCGTATGGGGGATGCAGGGTGATGCGGGATGCTCAGGGCTGCCTGGTCCTTAAAGCCTCCTTGGGTCCTGGACTGTATCAGCCCAGCCTAGCAGACCACAGTGTTGCCCGCCACAGCCAGGTATGAACTAATGGGCCACCATCAACTGAAGGTCCATCAGGACCAACAGGGATGCTGCCTCCAAGTATGTTTCCCTTCTTGGGGCAAGTGCCTCCCCTCACTTGCAAGCTCTTTCCCCCATTGCCCCCTGTTGAAAGGAAGTCAGAGCCCTCCAGAGTCCCAGTCCCATGTCACTGTGTGAAGTTCCAGAGCAACATGACCCTTGCCAGAAGGCAGAAGGACCAGCCAAGGACCTCGTCCCTTCATCCCACTGCCTCCCAGCCTTAGATGCTGGGAGTTCCCAGCCCCACCTTGAAAGTCCCCAGTTCCCCTCCTATCACCCAGGTCTGGCTCTGAGCAGGACGAGGAACCCTGTTAACCCTTCCCCACCCAAACCAGGGCTACTGCAAATTGTCCTCTTGGCACAGCAGACGGAGTGGTGAACAGAAAAGGTCAGGAAACAACCCTCATCCCTGGGCTTTGCTTTTGGTGAACATGGGATGATGCTGGGTTTTACCATCCCTCTTTTTTGTGACCTTCCTAGACTTCCCAATTGAATTTGACCCATGGCCACTACTCAGTTGAGTACAAACACCCCTAGGTTTGCCCAGAGCTCCTGCAGAGGATGAGAGCTGCTGGGTTGGCTACAAGCAACAGTGCGGGGCAGATCTGCTCCTCCACAGATGGATGGCAGCATGGAAACGCTGCTTCCAGGCTGGGCAATGGGTCCTGTCACCAAAGGACTGCAGAGGGAGGTGCAGGCAGCCCCAGGGCCCCCAGCACCCTGCCCGCTGGTGAGTAGAGCAGGCAGGGAGTGAGAGGGGGAGCCGGGCCAGGAAGATGTGAGTCAGGGCAATAAGGTCATAGCAGTGGGAGCTGCTCGAGACACTGCTGGGCGGGTGCCTGTCCCCTGAGGCAAACCATTAATGGGTTTAGTGCCATTTCCCTTGAGAAAGGTGCAGATCACAGCGTGGGTTCCCATTCCCAAAGCTGCAGGTGTTGGGTGCCAGCTCTGAGCTTGGCTGCAGATGGCAAAGACTTAACCTGCATGACCTCCATAGAGCCAAACACCCAAGTCCTGGGGATCAGCCCAGTACAGTGCCTGCTTCTGAGCCAGCACCCTCCCAGGGACCACCACGGCCACAGGCTCCTCCAAAACCCAGACTGGCTCCTCCAAGCCCTTACAGTTGCTGTAGGTGCTCAGACTTGGCCTAACAGGAGCAAATTCCCCTCCCAACACTATCCTTTTGGCTCTTACACATCACATCCCTGAGCCCTTATATAGGTCCAGGCATGGGTCCTTGGCCAAATGCATCAGCCGGAGCCAAGCAGAAGAACAGCAGAGGCTCGGATTGTGCATCAGGGCTCAGCACTTCCCCTGTAACTACAGATTACAATAATAAACTGAGAAGGATCCGGCCTTTGGCAGGACCCACAAAGAGGCGATGTTTGACTGGCCCTCGGCTCACAGGCACACCCAAATAAATAGCATTGTTTATAAGGACTGAAAATTAAAAATGAAGGGCTGTGATTTTCAAAGCTCCCTGAGGAGCCCCGACATTGAACTCCCATAAAAATTAACGGCATGAAATCCCATCCCTACATTTCTCCGGAGTGATAAAAAGAACTATTCATGGGGCAATCAATTGCAGAAATCCATAATGCTTTACACTAAAGAAATCCTAAGTAATTTCCCCTCTATGGAGGGTTTCAGTTAGCAATAAATCTAGTCAATAGAATACCCACCATTTGAGTAGGAGACATTACTGTAAGATTCAGCAAATTAGCTAACACAACGCAAAGTAATTTCACTTCTTACTGTCTCCTGGGACTTGCAAGCCACCAGTTTAAATTCATCAGCTCTGGTTTGAATTTGGAGTCATTTTTGCCTTCAGATGAAAAACAAAACTTTTGTGGTTGGCTGAAAAACACAGGAGGAAAATACAGGAGTTTGCATGGGTTTTGACAAAACGATGAGCTGTCCATCAAACCGCTGCTAGTAACAGTCTCAGCTTTATCCAGAGGAAAACATAACCAGGAAGGATTTTGATGGCCATCCATAGACATCTCTACAGAGGCTCTGCATATCTGCATGTACCTGCAGGCACCAGGATCCCCTATTATCACCCCTTACTTTGATACCAGGCACCGTCATCAGACCTTTTGTGTGGTCTGCTGAGGATAAGATAAGTGCTGCATGGGACTAGATATGACACACGAAATGCCACTGCTGGAGACATGGCCTCAAGTCAGTCGATCCCATCACCACATGCACACAAAAACACACGTTTTCAAGTCCCACATCCAGCCAGACCACCCTGGCCCATACTACAGGCGTACAACAGGAGGTCACCAAAGCCACTCATGCCCCACTGACACTCACAAGCAGCTCAGGGAGACAATCTTCCCCATTCTTGTACACCACCTATGCAGACCGAGCATGTGACATGCACCCAGGGCATCAAATGCCATGCTTGGACCCTACATTCCTCTCTGAACACTGTGGTCCTCTCTCCACTGGGTGTCTATAGGTGGGCATCATATCTTTGCTTCACTCAACACACAGACCCTACAGCCACACAAACATTTACCCCACGGCCAGTTGTACAGCAGCATTGTACCTGCCCAGGAATAACTCTTTTTGGGGAATTTGATCCACAAATTTGTAGCTTTCAAAGTCGGCTGAAGAATTAAGCACCGATCCCATGATAATTTTGGAGGAACCATGTCCCATCCTTCTTTAGGTTCCTCTGGAACCTTTTGAGTTTCAACTTCGGTGTGCATCCAAGATCAAACCAGCTGTACCATCAAAAGTCACTGCAGCTTAGAGTCCCCAGGAAAAGGTTTGTAAGGAAAGAGAAGCTGGAGGCTGCCGGTCACACCACCAGAAGCATACATCCTGGTTATCCAAAATCAGTGATCTCTTCTTAAACAGACGCCACAGTAAAGGGAAAAATAAAGTGGAAAACTCTTGAAATTCTTCTTTTCATTTGAGTCATTCTTGGGTCTTCCCTACAAGTCACATCCCACCATGCCATATGCCCACTCCACACACTGAGCAGACCCAATGCGTGATTTCAGGATTTTAAGACTTGGACAATGCCAGCCAACCTCCAGAGTCACGCCAGTGATGAGCAGGAAGAGTGAAGAGCAAAGTCCATCCCATCCCACACCACAGCCGTTGGCTTCACCATCAACCAAAGGGCCCGAGAGTTTTACACGCATGATGCCTTGCTATGGCTGGGTACGAGCTGGCTGTAAGCACCATGGGCAGTCGAGGTCCAGAAGGTCTAAGGCAGCAATGGCTTACACTGCCCATTCGGTCATAGGCCACCGAGCCTGCCCCACAGGTCCACGCTGGTGGCCAGTGGCCACGTTACACGTGGCTGTGTCCCCCTCTAGTGGCGTGTCCCAGCCAGCGTGTGCCTGGCCACCACAATGAGCCGGACACGCTCGCCCTTCGCGTGGTCACCATGAACTCGTGCCTCTGCCGTTCCTCGGTGGTCCTGCGCTGGGTGTCAGCATGGTTAAACCTGGGATGCACAAAGAGGCCCTCTAAGATTAAGTGCTGCTGCTTCTGCCCAGTATTGAGGGCCAGCCTCCACCAGGGCAAGGTTTTCCTCTAGGGAATGGTTGGTCCATGAGATTGAGCAGGATATTCCCAGACATGGAATCACAGAATGGTTAGGGTTGGAAAGGACCTTAAGATCATTCAGTTCCAACTCCCTGCCATGTGCAGGGACACCTCACACTAGACCATGTCACTCAAGGCTCTGTCCAACCTGCTCTTGAACACTGCCAGGGATGGAGCACTTACCACTTCGTTGGGTAACGCGTTCCAGTGCCTCACCATGCTTACTTCTTCCTCTTCAGCTGGTTGACTAGGAATTGCTGAAAGATGGCTTAGCCAAGCAGAACTACATTAGAAACAGCCACCAGTACCAGAGTTTGGAGTGCCTTCCCTGCCTCTTATGAAGGGTTTGAGAGGGTTGGGAGGATTAAGTGGAATTTCTGGCAGCTGCTGCCTGCAGATGAAGAGATGAGTTACAGCTGTTCAGGCTGTGAAGCTAGCAAGATACCTCCTCACCACATTGGATGTAGCACCCAGCATTACTCAACTTGGACTTCCTCAACAGTTTTGGTTCCACGGTCACCCATCCATAGCATCACCACAGGGAAGAAGGGAAACTTGTTTCCTTGCTGCATTTATGGATGAAGGTTGTGTTTAATCCTGACCAACACAGTAGGTCAGGCTCCCTGTTAGCTGTGTGTGCATCATGGGACGTAGCTGATCCTGCTCTCCTAAACATTTCATGTTTGTTTTGCTGTCTGATTCTCTTAAGCAACCATAATTGTTCCACAGCTTCATGTTTCCATATATCATGGTAGAGTGAGCAATGCAAGCTGCCCTGTGTTGCTCAAGAGAGAAGAACCATGCTGAATCAGCACGGCGTTTCCTTGGGTGGAAGGACAGACCTGCTCTTGGGTTTGAAGAGGTGCTACAGCAGGTGACCATAGGAGCTCTAAGAGTTGATGGGACACCCTGGGAAGCTGCTTGAGTATGCTGGGATTGAGCCAGATCCTTGAAAATGCTGTGTTTCAGTTTCTTTCTAAATTGGGATCCCCAAACTAGGTGCCATTGCACACTTAGCGCCAGTGTCCACCGAAAAGGATGCTCCAGGCTCTGCTCTCATTCACTGTGAGACACTTGCCATCCTCTTCTGCACCTCTGAGAGAAACTGCTTGGAGATCAGAGCTCTAAATATTTCCCAATTTTCTTGAAAACTAGGAATTTCCCCAAGCCACAGAAATAAATACTCTAAAAAAAACTAAGAAATTACCAAAAAATGCACTTTGGGAAGGGGGAAAAAAAATTAAACTTCTGAGTATTTTTGTACTCATTTCAGCAGGCCTGGGTCCACGCACACTGGCCACTCTGTGCTGCTCATCTCAGCTTGGTAGAAAGCCAGAGAGATGGTTAAACATCTTCCCTTTGGCTTTCCCTCGATGCCAGACGTGCCCCAAGGTATTTCCTGAATCATGCAACATTTCTGGGCTGTATGAAGTCCATCACTTTGTACAGTGTTTCGAGGATTGAAGATGACCCATATATCAATGTCAGCATTTACAACTGGGAGTCCTTTGAGACCCTTGAGTCACCCATGACTGCACTTATGAATTCTGGCATCTGTGACAGCAGCTCGGTGGGCCTGGGTAGCCTGAACTTGCTGCTGCAATTTCCCCTTCGGAGACACATGGGGGAAGATGCCTCGAATCAGGAAGTGGCTCACAAATTTCAGGTTTGAGTCCTCCTCACATGGGCTGCCAGGAATGAATTCATCTCACCCCCTCACCCCAAAAAGAGCCCAGCTTTGGGAACTTCAATGGGTTTCTCTACAGCTTTGCCAAGCACTGACACAGGCTCTGCAAGAACGACCCACTGGGGAGAGATGGGGTGAGCACACACTGGAGAGGCCACCATTTCTCCATGGATTAAGAAGGGACCCTGGTTGGTTATCTCACACTTTGCAGGTGGTTTCACTGAAGAAAGAAGTGTTGAACCTTTTGTTCATGGACTGCCATGCATGAGCTCCCCACAGTGTGCTGTGGATCTGTCCTTTGTGGGGTGATGCATCCTGCAAATCACAGCAAAGGACCTGCCTAAGGATCTCAAAGGGGTTCAGTGATGTCCTCCAGGCTCTCAGCTGTTTCGGACACCACTATAGTGTGTTACACGTCTCAGCATGGCATTTCCAAAACCTCAGCATCCAAAAGCCTTCCTTCCCCACAGGGGATCTGCTATTTGTCCCTCCCCAGAATAGTAATAGGAGATGCTCACTGGCATCTAAAGCTTAGAGAACACTGAAGAAACCCTTGAGAGGAGGAACATGGCCAAACTCCCATCTTCAGTATCCAGGTCACTTACTGCCTGAAGGGTCATAACCTAGGACATCTCCCTTGATGCTGAGCACCTGCCTCAGAACATAACTGTGTTAGGGAGCTCCTGTACTCATAACATCCCTCTTCTCTAAGACACTGCTTACCCAGACACCAGGAGTGATGGGAAGCCCTACATCCTCCATCTCCTGCCTTTCTGCACTTGGTATCTCTTCCTCATCATCTGTGAATCAAGAGCATTGTACTTCTGTGTCTGCCTCACTAACACCGTCCTGGCAGGGCTCCTGCATCTCAGCAGTCAGTGGTCCACCCTATGGCTTGGACACTGTAATCCTGGTAGCCCACAGTACTCTCCATGCATCCAGGGCACAAAGTCCAAGTGCTACCCCTTGGGTGGGAGAGGACATTGGGTCTAACAGCCCTAGAAACAGTGCTTAGCTCCTCCTCATCCCCTAGCAGCCATCCTTCCACTCGATTTTGTCCAAAACCCACCCAGGAGTTACTCAGCAGGGAGATGAGATGTTGCTCCATTGTCCACCATCACCTCATTATTGAGTGCAAGAAACACAGGTACATGGACAACAAAATCTATCACTTTTAATCCCTTCTTCACCTGACATTCAGCCTTCTCCAAGGCACCCTGGCTCCTTCCACCTGCCCATGGCTTGTCCTCCATGTGGAGTTTCTCTTTCCTCCAGCCTTTTCACTCTTTCTCACTAGCCTGAGTGAGACAGTGAACATGTGCCTTTCTGATCCCGTCTCCTCCCCAAATTTCCTGTGTCTGAGCCCCTCTGCATTTCCCCCATTTCTCTGGCTCTGTGGTATTTACAACCCATCTCTTTGTTCTGCTCCGGAGAAATCCCAGTGCTGCAGACTTCCCCATGAACAGAGCACAGGCGATGGATGTGGCACTACCAGCGTGGAACTGATTTCCATCCCTGACCCAGACAACGTTTTCCTGACTTCAAGCTGAATTCACAGATATATATATATGCATATTCATAGGTCAAATATAAGCCAGCACCCACAGCCACTGCTCACCTCAACAGTCCCGTTCTTAGTGATTTCTGTTAGGGGTGTTTCTGGAGCACATCTGCCCCATGGCTCAGGAACCCCTCTAAATTCAATATGCAGAACTATTCACGTCTAACTGATTGACTGTCTCCCCTGTATCTCTCAGATCTGCACTTTTGAACCTCTGATCTGCAAATCCCTATTTATGCGGGGTCCACAGCAAGTAACTCATCAACCTGGAGCCTGTTATCAGTACAGTTGTTTTAGAAGGGGCTGCATTGCCACAGGAAAAGTTTTGAGACTCAGCAAACCAAAGCAGGTTGAAAACCACTGAGCAGAGGTTTGGGGATTCAGAGTCTGAGCCTGAGGCTCTGCACTTGTAGACCTGAAATGTTAGTGAGAAACTATTGACTTTAGTTGGGATGAACACTGCTATATTGACGTGAGGAGGAAGTACAGACCGAGGTGGGGGGGGGGGGGGGAAATGAAGTCAATATTTGCCAGGTGGGATAATAAATCCTGATTTATGATCAATGCGAAACGCAGCGGTTGCGTTGCTATATACAGTCCACCGGGTAAACCGAGCCACTGCGTTTCCTTTATTTCAATTAGCTGCAAGTCATTCACTGAGATATTCAGGGTAATGTGTAACCGAGATGTTCTGAGGGCTGTTCCCAGCCCACGGCTGCATAACCTGACACCTCTAAGTGATGTGGAACATTTTTAGCCTTTGCTGGAGGCAAAACCGAAAGTCAGACGGTGCGACCCTAATTCTTCCCCGGATTGCTGGGATGGTTTCTGCTGGGTCCCTGCCCCGCAGCGCGCAGCCTGGCTGGGAGTCGGGGGCAAAAGGGGGTAACCCAGGCAAAAGGCAGCTCGTGTCAGCATGGAAAATTCGCCCCGGTGTCCCTGACCACAAAGCGACTTTCGGCAGACGGAGACCAGAGGTTGCTTTCCTCCATGTGCGTTAAGCGGCTTTTTGTGTCCCGTCCTCTGTACACCTCCGCAGAGCCATAAAACTCTGCCTTTCTTCCCTGCCACAGACATTTCAAGCTTCACTGATTAGGTTTGCATTGTATGGAGCTAGCTATTAAGGCCAAGCATTTACGGTCCTTCCAGTTTTGCAGGATAATTTCAGCAGCAACAGCCCCAAAGAAGTCCTTTGCTGTAGTTGAATAACCTGATTTGTGCAAATATTTCAGCAAAAATCTGGGCGATTCTGATTCCTACATGGCTTCCCTCCCTTCCTAAAGAATAATTGCACCAAATCCTCCAAGACAGAGGATAAACATGGTGGTTTCACTTTATTATCACAACGTATAGATTTTTCACTGCTGCGTCATCAGGTCTGTCCCTCGCCTTTGTCTCCAAAAGGTTTTGTTTTCATCATTTTACCACCATATTGATATAGAAACGCACTGGGCAGCTGAGGGGATTTCACTGTCTCTTACATTTCCTGCTCTGTTGCTTAATTAGTCATTTATGAAGAGAACATTACTTAAAATAAGCAGTTTCCCACTACAAGAGAAAATTAAACTGAAGGGCCCCAGACAGCCCAATGCTGCTGTGCGAGCCCCATTCCTGGTGTGTTTCGGGAGAAACAAGGATTTGGATACTGAGTCAGATTCGATTATCACTTGCATTTTGGCAAAGCAGTGGACTCAAGGTTGAGCTGAGTGCAGGAACCTGTCCCTTGGTTATCTCCCAAAGCCCACATCTTCCTCCCAACCAGGAAACAATGCCCTGTCCATGCACCTTCATCATCCACCCCAATGAAGCTGTAAAGCCACAGACAATGTTGTGCTCCAAGTGCACCTGAGAGGTCCCATTCAGCAAGGAACCAGCTCTCCAGAAGATGCTGCTCATACCTCATGTTCCTGTTTCCTCCACTTCGTGGATGCACATTGTCTGTGAAGCCACTAGAAGAGATGGTGCAGCGCAAACACTGGGAAGGATTTTCTCTAGCAGCATTTTATTCTCCATGAGTAGATCCAATATCCCGATCAGCATTGATCTTTTCCTTGATTTTTTCCTGTTCCTTCCCACCTCTGGGTTTGGATCTATCTCTGCATGACTAAACAAAACAGGACAGGGAATAGTGGCACAGAGAGTTGAATGGTATAGACCTGCTAGGAACCATATAGCTAAGCTTAAACCAAAGCTGCCTCCTCTATCCCAGTCCTTGGGATAAGACCTCCCTTGAACTCCAGCCACTGCCTGGAGGGGTGCAAGCTGGCTGGGCTGAAACTATACTGACAAGAGGACTAACAGGGTGGGCGATGCCAGGAGGGATCTTGCCTTAGCAAGATAAGTCCCACAACCTGCTTTGAAAACACAGAAGGAGACATGTGGGTATCACTGAAGCCGAGGGTCTTGGCACTGATAACACCACCAGGTGCCCGAGTAGGTCTTACTGGCAATGTGCTGAACGTGAAGACGGCACCATCACAGGGCACGAATGGCCAGAGGTGTTCATTGCTGCCCAGTCCCTTCTTGGCCATCACCAGCATCAAAGCCTCTTTGCAATCCTGGCGGCCACCATCCCTTCTTGCCACCCTGCTCAGCTGAGCGTGGCTCCCCCGTGATGGGGGATGAAGTCTCGGTGCTCCCGAATGCCTGGAGGTATAATAAGCACTGCAGAGGAGTGGGTCGGGGTGTTATGTATCCGGCTGGGGCAGGGTGAGTAGGGCAAAGGTTGCAGTCACTGGCTGTCACTCCAGCATGGGCTCACTGCATGCGCACTCCTGTTCATGACCACTGGTCTGGCACCTGCACCAGGAGTTGTTTCAACAGCAAAACCGAGTGGTAAAGTCAGTTGTGATGCATTTCAAACCCCAGAGCCTGGAACCGTGACACAATCTCCTGTAAGATACAAGACTGGACAATTCATTCACATCACTGTAAAAGAGAATATATGTGGCTGTTGGTAAACTTGTCTCTTTCTGCTATGGTATAGTTTGAAAGCATTCAGGGATGCTCTTAGGCTCCTGTATGGACAGCACCCACAAAGTCACCATAGACACTCATTTTTCCTAGAGAAACTTCCATGGTGTGTTCAGAGACAGCATCCAAAAGCAAAAACCTTTGATCCCAAGCTACTCTGCTTGGTTTTTTCAATGCCCTATTTGACAATGAACTCAGAGGGGTGAACTTTTCCAGCCTTGGCACCGGATTTCAGGTGATGGCACAGCAGTTTGTTAGGACTGAATGCCTGCACCTGTGGTTTCTGAACAGTAACACAGATAAATGCACATCCCCAAGCACACAGGCTGAAGCGCTCTGCAATCCACAGGGAGCTAAAGGCTTCCCGCTGCAGCTCAGAAAGGACCATCTTGACTTTCCAGCGCCCATCGTGCTGTGTTTAGTCAGCCAGGTGAGCACGGGTTAGAGCAGCCACTCGCCTTCCGTTTATAATGGACTGGACACAGTTCTTTTGTCAGAGCAATTTTCATCTTTGCAAAGCTGCTTCTGTTTGTGAACTGCACCCCTATACAGCACCTTCTCTGAGCAGTCATCAGCGCCGCGCTGAAATGTTTGGATAGTTTGAAATAAATTTCATCAGAAAAACCACAGGTTTCTATAAAGGAGTACAATTGTCCTGTGTTTTCTGGGACGGAGGCTCCCAGAACAGCTTCTCCTTTCTGCAGGACAGGATTAATACATGCACTGTTGCTAAGTGGCCGATATTTGTGTTCCATTCAGTTCTGAACTGAATTTGTCTCTATTCAGCGTCAACCCCCACGGCCTCAGATTCACCACTGAGTTTTGCCTCCCTCTTTCTCACAGCTCTTCTCCCCATCGTGTGGCTCAGACCACAGTCCCGACTGCAGGCTACCCCACTCTCAGTCCCCTTTGCTAAGCCCCAGGGGCATCAGAAAGTCAAAAAGAACCTGTAAAATACCTCCCACACCCCTGTGTTTAATAGCGCTGGTCAGCTCTAGGAACTGAGCAAGAGTGCAACCTGTCCGCACTTATTCTTCAGCGTAATTGTATTTACATCACTTAAATCCAGGCTCTGGTACACCTTTGTAAGCTCTGTGCTTTCACATTGGTTTCAGCGTTGGAAGCCTCCTTCCTGCTGCCACCCCTGGGACCTTTCCCTCGCCTGTGATATGGTGATGGTAATTTTCCTGTAGCCTTTGAATAAAGAAGCACCTGGGCAAGCTTGTGAAACACTCCTCGGGTGCATTTTATTCCTCTTCCCATCCACTGAAATATTTATACATCAAAGGGAGCCTTATTATCAAATGGAGGTTTGATGTTTATTAAAGCAACACATGGGCAGTAATAGTGATGAGCTCCGAGCTCACTGGGGGTGACAAGGGCTCTTTGTCCCTCGTTGCTGTCCTCAGAGTGTGGCAGAGGAGGCACCCCACTGCGCAGGATGCTCTGCGCTGATGCACAAGCCCAGGAAACCTGGTACCTCCCTTAAATGCTCCCCTGTATTGGGCTTTCCTCTCTTCCAAATCACCCACGCTTTAAAGTCTTTAGAGCTTCTGAATGAGAAGCCAAAAGAATGTAGCTCACAGGAAGGGCCTCAGCTGCAGGTACCGGTTGAGCTGTGTTTCATGGGCGCCTCTGAAAAGGCCAAGGGACCCCCCCTCTCCTGGTGAGTGCCCATTTCCATATTGTGTCTGTTCACACTCATCATCTCCTCCATGGCAGAGGCAGTAAAATAAACACCCCTCCTGCCCTGCTGCGCTGTTATCATCTCCACAGACAGCTCACGCTGCGCTTCCCTTTAGGATGACTCACTCCAGATGTGTCTGCATCTGCATTCCCTCCAGCATGGGGCTCAACCCAGCACCCCATGGACACCCCAGTCTCAATGCATCCTGTGGATGCGATCCCACGCTGTGACTCCTGGAAATAGCCTGGCATTCATGCCCTCTGCAGGTACCTCCCTTCCTGCTGGGTGAGTCTTGGTGTCCCCCTCTGCTTTACCTGCTGAGCTCCAGGCAGTGGCTTGAACCTGCTGCGGAAAGGGGTGGACATGCTCTACAGCTCCTCACCCAGGTCGAGAGAGGTGTCAAGGTGTGTTATGGGCAGAAGGTGGGAGGTGAAAGGGGGAAGGAAGCAAACCCAGAAGAAACACATCTCCAGGGATGCTGGGGCCAAGTGACTGGCAACTTCTGCTGCTGCTGCTAGCAGTGTGAGGAACAGAATAACCAGGGGATCTGCCTTCCTAAACACCTCCTCAACCCACCTAACCTGCCCTTAACGCAGGGACTGCAAAACGAGTCTGGAGCCAGGTGCTGGAGGGGACATCTTGGGGCAGAGAAGCATCTCACATCACCTAGAGCACACAGGACCCATACAAAAGGCTGTGGGAAATCAAACTATAGCATTTCACAGAGGTCTTCCATCACAGCTACCCTGACGAGAGCCACAGGGTGCCCTCACCCTGCCGGCAGTACTGCCAGCCCTGGCACCAGGAGCATCTCAGCCAGGGATGCTCCATGGGATGCAGATGTCCACACCAGCCAGGGTACCCTGGGGACCCATGCAGAAACCTGGGCCCATGCCCAACCTCTGGCTTCTGTTGAACACTCTGGTGTTTCCCCCTGGGGGAGGAAATAACACATGTGATGCCCGAAACCTATTATATTCCCCTGGATCCACATGGCTCTGGGCAGCCAGCCGCAGCCCTCTAACCTCTCATTCCCCTTAGCCTTTCAATTAGCTCTTGCCTTCCTGACGACTTCACTCAACACCCAGAGCGATTAGGAGCCAGAGGAAGGCCACGGCTTTGTCTCAAGCGATGAGCCAGATTAATCAGCTCCAGTTGCACTGAATTACCCAGTCAGGGCTCACAGCAACAACCTCCGATTCACCAGCAAAGCAGCCAGCATCCCGCTTTCAACCAGGATAATCAGCAAGGACGTGAAAGCCAGATGAATGACTAGGTGAGGGTGGGCTGCCGCCTGTCAGGAGCTGGAATATAAGTCAAAGCACTTTGAAATTAAATCCTCACTTTGACAGGGAACTAATGCAGAGATTTTAAAGTAGGTGTAATACACTTAGACAGGCATGTGTGCAGCCCGGTGCAAGTTGCCGTGCTTTGAATAAGTGTGTCCCGGCTACACTGAGAGCAGGAAAATGGAATTGAAAAGACAAAGGGTATTTTGAATAGCTCCAAACCAGCTTGGCAAGATTTTAGAGATGGTAGCAAGAGGGTTTAGTAATAGACCTAACTAACAACATTGTCAGGAGGAGATTGGGCCGCCTGGGATCTTGGATTTCACACCAAGCAGCCGTCTCGTGTTGCTCCTGGCTTTAAACTAAGTCATTTGTGCCCACATGGGCAGCTGGGGATAGATGGAGAAGGTATGGCAACAGGGGAGGAGATGGGGTCCCTGCTGCCATTCTCAGCCTCCAGGGTGGACAAGCCATGCTGCTGGGAGCGCCTGGGATTCCCAAGGGTTGGCCTTTCCGGAAGATTTCAGAGGTAGATGTAAGCCTCAATACTTGGTCAAGCATCTCCCAGAGCCCATCACCAGAGCACTGCATGGGGGCAGCCCTGTGAAGACACTGCAAAGATTTGCAACCTTAGCTCTGGCTTCTATCCCCCCCCGATAGAAACCTCCCAGACCCCTCTCCTTGTTCGGCAATTTTCAAGTGCCAAATCTTGGCATTTACGATAAATCCTCAGAAACTGGGGTTTAGGAAACCTCTCCCGATAGAACAGCAGGTGGTTACAGGGAAGGCAGTCTTGGGGGCGATGCCCCCAGCAATATGGAAACCCAAGGCCCTATCCTGCAGGCTCTGCTTTTCCATTACCCTCAAAGCATCGAAAGTTCAAGACGGGGCTCGCAGCAACCTGCTCCAGGGGAAGGCGCCCGCGGCCGGGGTTGGAACTGGAGGAGCTCTCAGGTCCCTTCCAATCCAAACCACTCTGTGACTATCAAACACGAGAGGATCCCCCCTCCTCCCCATTCCCCCGTCTCTCCCTGCACCCCCAGGGATACGAGCCCCCGCCGTGCCCTGACCGCACGCACCCACCAAACCCCTCCGGGCCGCGCAGCGGCTCAGGGGGGCGCCGCCAGAGCCCCCCGGTGCCCTCCGTGCCACCGTCCCGCCCCCGGGGGTGTCCCCGAAGGCGGATCCCGCCCAGGCGGCGGCGGGGCCGGGGCGGCCCTCGGGGCTGCGCCCGCCCCCGTCCCGCCCCGTCCCGCCGCTCCATCCCGGGATGGGCCGGCCCCGCTGACAGTCGGGCTCGGCGGCCGCCGCGGGCGCATCCACCGGGCGGCAGCGCCGCTGCTGCTCCTCCTGCCCCGCGCCCACCTGCGGCGGCGGCTGCCCCGGGCCCGGCGGACGGACCGGGGGGGCTGCCGCCGCCGGCGCGCTCGGTCTATCCCTGCCGCCCTCCAGGATGAGCCCGGAGTATTTCCTGCGCTCCTTGCTGCTCATCATCCTCGCCACCTTCTCGGCCAACGCCAGCAACTGGCTGTGAGTAGCCGCGGGGCGAGGGGGGGAACCGCCGCCACCACCACCACCACCACTTGTTGCTGCCCCGGGGCAGGTGCCGCCAGGCTCGGGTAGCTCCGTGGCGCGACCCCTCCAGGATGATGCTATTCGGTGATACCCGGCGGGGTATCCTTCTTCCGTCCCCATCGCGCCGGTACCCGCTGTCCCGCGGACATCCCGCACCGGTGGCGGCGAGGCTTGGAGCCGCATCCCCCGGCCGGTGGGCTGCAGCGGTGCTCGGATCCGGAGCGTTCTCCAGGCTGCATGGACAGGGGCTGGTTATCGAGCCCCCGTCCCCTTTCTGTCCTCACGTCGTGAGCCTGGACCACGCCGGGGGAGGACGGAGGTCGCGGCATCGGGTCAGAGCAGGGCCTGGGGGCTGGTGAGGTGCCTCGTGACGGCCAGCGGTGCAGGGCAGGATTTGGCAGGGCTGACGCTGGCCCCAGGGTTCGGCGGTGGGAAGGGCTGCCCACACCTCGGACCCTATTCCCGGAGGGAGCACAGTGGTGGGGGGCTGTGGCACGGTGACATTGGGAACCCACTGAACAAACACTGAAATCATGTGCAAGGTAAACAGGGGCGGAAATCGTTCTGGAAAATTCCTGTGTGTTTGCCGAGGCGGTGGGACTGTCTTCTGGGAGAACCCCCCCCCAGGGGCAGAGGGGATGGAGCATGACAGCACCTTCCCACCTAGCTCTGAACGAAGGCACTGGTCCCTCTTAATTAATCTGCTCTGGTGGGAGATGGTGCTTCTCCTGCACCCATCTGCTGGGAAATAGTTAGCTCCCGGTGCATGCACCCAGCAGACCCGCTCTGGGGCTGAGAACATGGGCCACTTCCATCTCACCTCCCCGGTCTCTGTCAGTGAGGGCAGGTAATGCCAGGGGCTGCTGGCATGAGAGCTCCTGAGTGCCTTGTGCCCAGGTAGGCACGGCCCCACAAGCGCATCCCCTGCACAAGGAGTCCTCTCCGTACCCAGATACAGCTCCGGACTGCAGGATGTGGGTGGGTTTTGGAGGATGCTCCCTAAGCCCAGGGAAAGCTCCAGGTCAGCAGCGTTCTCCAAGTGTCCTGCCCGTGGGAAAAGGTGCTCGCCCATCCGTTGCCGCCTGGGATGCGTTAGCACTTCGTCCTCCTCCCCTCCTCCTGTGCCAGATGGAGCCACTTGCATGCCACGCATCTCCGGCAGGCGGTGGGTGGATCATAGCAGCTATCAAGGTGGTCTTTTAAGCTGTCATGCTGCGGGTGAAGGTATATTGGGAACTGTGAGAAGTGTTTTTCCTGCAGGGAAAAGAAGCCCTGCGGGATGGTGGGAGACCCTTGGAGAGGGCTGGCACAGGGAAGTGCTTGGCAAAGGGGGGGCTTCATGAGCGAGGTTGACAAGTGGATGCGCAGAGATGGGACCCCTTGGTCCCCAGTGCTGCATGCAGCTGGGATCATGTTTGGGAAGCCAAAGCGGAGGGGTGGATCATGGCAATAGCCGGGGAGGTCTGTGTGCAGCCGCCCGTGCTGGTGAGGTGCGGGGTGGGCGCGGGGGGCTCGTTCCTGCCAACAGGGGAGGAAAAGCAGACACATCTCGGAGCGCTTGAAAGGAAGGGGGTCAACTTGATTTGATGCTGCAAATGTATCGCGATAAAAGGGTCGTCCCCCGCTCGGTGCTTTTTATTCTTTGCCTTTAGGATTAAGACAATTCCCATTGTTTATCTTCTCACATCAGAAACAAAGGCTGCCGGAGGCAATAAACAGAGTTAGAAGGATCCCAGGAGTTATCAGATATTCGAGGAATGAGTGTGCCTCGTAGGTCTGCGCGAAGCCTCACGCATGTGGGTGCTGCCAGCCCGCACACCAGCGCATACTTCTGCTCATAGGTGTGTGCGCCGGGTGGCAGCCGCGGTGAAGTTTGCTTTGCCAGAAACCTGCTGGATTAGTGATTAAGCTCAGTTGTGTCTTTTCTTTCCCCCCGTTCTTTCCTACACCACCACCCCCCCCCCCCCCCCAAAAAATAAAAGCTGCTTCCGACCTGTCCGGACTCGCATTCCCAGCGCTGCCGAGAGACGCTGCTTGCAACACTTGAGCTGAAGGGTTTTTGTGTAAGCCTGGCTTTGTGGGGAAGGGCTCGCTCCGGCTCAGCAAGTGGTGTTCTCGGAGGTACCCCATCCCGTGTAAAGGGAGGCGGGGTGGGTATCAGAGGGGTCGCTCTGCTACGCATCGAGCTGGAAAGGGACCTTTTGCCAAATCTTGTGACTAAACAGACCAAGCTCCTATCTCTCAGGTTAGGAACCAACTGTGTTTCCCCAGTGTCTGGGGGGCTGCTGCTCGGCTTGCTGCCTATCCAGAAAGCTGATGTTCTCCAAGTCTGAAGAGATGCTCTGCGCCCTGTTCTCGCCTTCCTCCTGCCTTTGGAGGCTCAGAGAGTGTCGTGTTTAGTCTCTTCCTCCTGCCTCTTCAGGCATAGAACTGTAAAATTAAATAAGGGGCTGTAGTTAGTGCCTTTTACATTCCAGCTGGTGGTGCATGGGAAGGTACCTCTAGCTTCTGCTTTATCCCTGGAGGAGTCCAGGGACGTGTTTTATAGAGGGGAAATAGCCAAGTTACTTCCAAAGCAACCCATGTTTCACAGACATGATTCATCTTTTGAACCTGCACATGCAGTGATGTGGTGGAACTAAAGCATGTCCTTTCAAAACCATCTCAGTGCTGGGGATGCTGTTTTGTAGAAGGTTTCAGCCAAAGGAGCACCTCTCTGGGCTCCAGTTTTAGTGGGAAGTAAGGGGTAAGCAGTCATTTAGCTTATTTACTTATTCATTTAGTTGTCTGTGTTGGAGGGAGGGAAGTCCACCTGAAGAGGTGAACTAGCAAATGTGCTGTGGATGGAGGCATCCACTAACTGCACACGGCGCTGGGGCCGCTGCAATCTGTATCTCATAGGGTGGTTTGTATGATGAGAGTCAAACCCCATGCCTGGAAAGCATTGAATACAACAGGACAGGGGTCCTTAATGGGTAAGACCCAGGTTATTGAGCTACCTGGGTATCACTGTAGCCTCTCTCTGTTTTCTTGCAGCTCAAACTGGCTTTGGAGGAGGCTTTCCATATGCAGGCTGGATAGTCCAATATGCGGTTATGCCATTGCAGAGCAGCGTGTGCCACCCGCAGCTCCCTCTACCCCCTATTTACAGGGGTTTAAAACTTCCGTCTGGGCTTGAGACTTGGCTTAAGGGTCCAGGAGCACAGATGGGCTTTTAAACCCCTTTAAAAAAGCTGAATTTGAGCACTCTGGGAAAGCGTGGAGACCTTGCAAGTGTCCAAACAAGCCTGGCTAAGCAGCTGCTCTCTCTTAGTAACCCCTTTTGAGAGGGGGGATTTCCCTGTCCCCCCTTTCATCTGAACACCACAAGGTGCTTTTGCAAACGTGGGGCCTGGTTCTCCGTGCTCATCCCTGCCAGCTTTGCAGTGGGAATGTCGCAAGAGCAGCCTGAACGCTCATTTTGTGCCGGTTTGGGTCGTTGTGCAATGTGGAGGATTTGGGAAGCAGCACGCCTGGGTCCTACGCTTGCATCCCTCTGGTTTTAAACCAGACTCGATCCTTTCTTTAAGGTGATCCTCGCCAGCTTCGCCTCGGGCCTGGCCGAGTTCAATTTGTACAAGATTCTTCGCATTGTCGCTGTGACCCTCCCGTTTTCCACTTGGCAAGGAACCAGTCCAGCATTTTCCCAGTGGATGCTGGCTATGGCAGTGCTGGTTCGGCAGATGCAGCTCTCTCCAGGGCCAAGCTGCTTCTGCCCAGCCTGGTACTCCTGGGTTTTGATGCGAGGACATGAGGAAGGTTGTGTCTGCTCCGGCAGATGGGCTAGTGGGTTGCACCGATTGGATCTGATGCAGAATGTCCCTTGCTTTGAGGGCTGCTGTGGGTTGGATGAGCAGCTCTCTGCTTCTGGGGTGCCCAGGGCTCTTTTGCATTGCTCTGGGGATCCTGCAGGGTCGGTGCATGCAACCAGTGACACCCTTTCCTTGAGGGTGAAGGGAGGGAGAGTGAAGCCAGCAGCCCCCATTGGAAATACATTCATTTATTCATAAGTCTTGCCACTTTTGACAAAACCAGCTAATTTTGGCCCAGCGATGAGAACAGACTGGCTTGAAGCGCTGCATCCTGCGGAGGCAAAAGACCTCTGCCAGTCTTTGTGCAGGACTTGCCACCAGTTTGGCTTGTCTGTGAGCACTGGTCGTGTACGGAAGGCAGACTCGAGGACATTGGAAGGACCTGTGCTCACTGCTCCTCAGCACTGACAGGCATTTTTGTCTTTTCCTAAGGAAACAACTGAAACTACAGCCCAACTATTGCAGCAGAGCCTTATAGGTAGGATGGACGTGAGTGAGATAAATCCGCTGGGCCCCCCAGACTGTGCAGAAGAGGATCAGCTCCAAACATGAGCAACAGCAAGAAGCTGATTTCCTCTTTGCAGTGGTTCTCTATGGCTCTGTGATTCAGAGCTGGACTTTGCGTTGAAGCCAAAGAAATGTTTATGTGACTCTGCTGAGAGCTACTGTCCTCTCTATTAATTTATCCTTGCGGACGGAGAGAAATGCGCTACGGCCCTTTATTTGGGCTTTCTTAAGATGATGGAATTGCTGAGCAATCCTGGAGGTCGACAGTTTCAGGGGGCTCTCCTGTATTTCCAGTCATGCTGGCTCTTAACATACTTGATTTTATTTTCTCAAAGCTTGAAAGCTTTCTGAATCCCCAAAAATCTCATTCGTCCGAGGCTGCTGGCATGACACAAAGCACGGGGAACCTTGGTTTGGCTCCAGCCCCAGGGTGTCTGCCCCATGCCTGTGGGTGACCCCCGGCAGCATCCCCACAGCTCTCCGGGAGCTGCAGCAATGAAGGTGACGTGCAGGGTCCGTCTTGCTCTGCAGAGCTGGAGCCAGTGTTGTGCTCTCCTGAAATTACTTGGGGTTAAGAATGAATGGAGTCTCTTGGCCGCTGGAGAGCAGCCTGGGGTCTGTTGCAAGCTGGGTGAGATCAAAGTAACCCTGCAGAAGGCTCCTCTCACCACATGTTTGCAGATGCTGATCAAAACTATAAACTCATCAGAATTTCTCCAGCCAGGTCTAGCCCGAAGCGCTGCAGAAGGGGAATTCCCACAGCTCAGCCCAATGGCCTGTGCTTGTCTCCTCTTGTAACAAGGCGCTGCTCTTGTTCTCAAGCTCAGGAGTACCTTCTATTGACTTATGCAGTAAAGGATATTTTCTACATGTAGAATCATGGAACGGTTTGGTTGGAAAGGACCTTAAGATCATCCAGATCCAACCCCCTGCCATGGGCAGGGACACCTCACAGTAGACCATGTCGCCCAAGGCTCTGTCCAACCTGGCCTTGAACACTGCCAGGGATGGGGCATTTGCCACTTTTTTGGGCAACCTGTTCCAGCACCTCACCATCCTCACAGGGAAGAGCTTCTAACCTGATCTTCCCCTGTTTCAGTTTGAACCCATCACCCCTTGTCCTATCACTACAGTCCTTGATGAGCATCCCTGTAGCCCCTTCAGGTACTGGAAGGCTTCTTCCAAAGCAGATTTCCAATGTATAATGCTTCTCTCGGGGTCTTCCCAGCTTCCACCTCCGTCTTCCCCACGACAAAGTGGAGATGTTACCCTGGATGCTCATAAAGCCAAGAAGTAGCTCTGGCTTGGGACCAATGGCCAGGCCATCTCACTGTCCCCACATACTTGTGATGGTGGGAGGCATTCCATAACCAGTGGTTGGTGCATGGATGTTTGCTGGGTGCAGATGGTGTTAGGTACAAGGTATAAGGTGTGGGGTCAGGATTTGAGCTCAGGCGGTGGAGCTGCAGACTCAGGTCTGTAGGCAGGTAATGGTGAGCATGGCATTGCCTCCTCCTAGGAGACTGTTTTGGTGGTTGGAGGTGAAGGCTAGGGTGTGAAATGCATGGTATCAGCCAAGAGGTGAAACGTGCAGTAACAGTGATAGGAAAGACTGAGCCAAAGGGATGCTTTTCTTCCAGGGAAGAAACCAGACAGGCTCTCAGGTGATGACTTTGTAAATGACGTTTTTCACTCAGAAGGGATGGAAAGGCAGGATACCTATTCCCAGGAGGGGTTGCCTGGTCTCTGGGAGGGACATGTCCTGCTGCAGAGCCAACCACTGGATAAGGGTGAGCTTGCAGGTTGCAGGTCTCCACAGATCCTGACAGGAACATGCCCAAGTTGGCAGAGCCGCTGAACCATGCTAAGAATGGGGCTGGTTCCTACGATCTTGGCCTTGTTGGCACAGGGAGAGTGGTACTAAGCCCAGTGCAGGAGACCATGAGAAAGCACAGGGGCTCTTCTAGAGCATCCTTTGACCTGACAACCCTGGGACATTTCTCCATGCCTTCTTTCTGCTTGGAAGGGGAAAGCAACAAGGAAAAGATGATCCCCTTTGCCATAGCTGCAGGATGGCTTCTTGCAGTGCCTGCTCAGTACCTCTCTCTGCGTGTGTCTGCCTTGATGCACTTTTGGTTCTTCCATCCTAAACAAGCCCTTTTCCTTCCTCAGAAGAAACCTGTCTGCACAAGACAGCCCCAGTCCCAAGTATGCTGACCGTGCACCCAGCCACAAGAGGCACAGAGATGTGCTGCTGATCCAGGCTGACTTTGCTCCTCCGTGAGCAGGGAGGATGTTTGCGGAGGCTGCCTCTCAGAGCAGAGCTGAAGCATCTTTGCAATTTAAGACTGGAACAAGCCTTTTGTGGCCTTGGCCAGGCAGGTGTCCCAAGTAGGTTGAGCGTTTGCTGAACAAGGTGGAGCTTCGGAGCTCATCGAGCTCCTCAGCATCTCTGAGTGATACCTCAGTGATGTCAGTGGCCTGGGTCTGACTTCAGGAAAGTATTCCCCAAATGAGATAATAGAAAGAGCTCTCACACTTGAAATTCATTTTCTTACGTAAAAGAGACACCGGAGATTTCTGCCACATCTTCCCTGACCTGCCTCTGTTGAGAATTTGTCAATGACTCAAATTCCCACACCTTCCCACGGCAGGGAATCTCCTCCCCTCTCCTTCTGGCTCTATCTTCCAACTGCTGTGACTTTTCCCATGTCTCCTTGTCATTCCATCAATTATTCTTCCTGAGATTATTATCATCGTTTTTAGGTAGGGCTTCCCCCCGACCTATTCAAAGCTCCCTGGATATGAGGTTTCCTCATTTGCCATCTTGCAGGGTGGATCAACTGTGGCTGCTTAAATTCTGAGGTTTCAATCTTCATCTATTTACTGTGGACGGGGAAAAAAAGGGAAGGGCTTTCCATCAGTTGTGTATTAAATCGATTGCTTTTATTAAAAGGAAGCTTGTTCTGCAAGTGACTCGTTTGGATTTAAAGGCAGGAGAAAAGACACAAAAATGCAAAGATGAAGCAAGAAGACAAAACTTGAACAAACAGCTTGGGGAACAGCTCACCTCTTGAAATATGCTTTGCCAGATCTTGGAAAAGGAATTAAATGTGCCATTATCTGCAGGGGTCTGTCCACAAGCAGGGCTGTTTTGAGGCTGCGTGTGAGGCTTAAGGCTCTGCACAGCAATCAAGATGTGATATCTGGCTGGAGATCTGCATTGAGACCTTGTGAAGGGCAGGAACTGTTGGGTTTCCTCCTGTTGTGCCTGTCTTGCTGTGTCTGCGGGTAGATAAAAAGGCTTTGTCTGTGGTTCCTACCACCTCAGTCCAGGAAAATGAAGTTTGGAGCAAGGTCCGCGATAAGGACCAGGCAAAGTGCTAGAGCCAGGTTTCCATGGTGACCTGTGGGATGCTGCGGGTGGGTTTGATGTCTTGCCTGGGCTCTGCAGCCCTAAGAAATAGTCGTGGGGTGGAAGCATCTCTGAGTGCTGGTGGGGGCAGAGAATGTTTCCCATCTTTTGTCTCACCCTTCAGCTGCCCTAGAAAGGGGAAAGGGGGTGAGATGTTCCTGCCTGGTGTCCTGGATATGGTGTGGAGAGATGCCGTGTGAAAGCCTCAAAGCTGAGGTCCTTCAGTAAAGGTCCTTTTTTATATCCTTGACTCAACCTCCAGATCCTTCCTGGAGCAGGGACCAGGATGGGAAATTCCTCCCCTGCCCCAAAAAAGTGTGGTTTTGCAAAGCAGCGATGGTACTCATGGGATGTAGGAGACTAGTAGTAAGCTGGGAGCGTGATGAGGCCATGGCATTTTAGGCACATGGAGCCCTGCTCGCCTCCGAGAAGTGACTGTGCAAAAGTGGCTCCTCCATCCCCAAGGAAGGGCAGACACACAAGGGCTGATGGGGAACGATGGCATACAGAGGACCTGTCATGGGGGACAGAGGCCAGAGCACCATTCTGGATAGCTTCATCTTATTTGCCTGCCTTACAAAACAAATTACCAGACCTGTTCTTGGAGATCTGTACCTATCTTTGAAGCATCCTTGGCCTTCATTTTATCATCCCAAACAGCATTAAATTCTTGCTGGGGAGGCATCTTATCAGGTACATCTACTTGGAAAGGCTTGAAAGGCTCTTGTCATGCTTTTCTTCATGTGTGCTTTGAATTTATAGCTCCCCATCGCCCGGAGAATCCTAGTGAGCTGGGAAATATATTAGAAAAGGAGATGATGGCCCCTTCCCTAGCAGAGCTGATATTAATGTGGCTGTTACACCTGCGGCACAGCTCTCTCCTGCCAAGGTGCCTGCAGTCAGACCAGGCCCTGATTCATCAGCAGGACCAGCCCCATTCCCTGGGACAATAAATCCTGCTTCAGTTGCAGGAGGTGGGGAAAGCCAGATCAGCACAGAGGGTTGGTACTGGAGGTAGAATCGGGTTTTCTTGGCTTCCCGGCTCAAAGCTGATCGTCTGGTCCAGTGTCTTGGGATGAATCTGACTGCTCTGCTGCGTGCCAGCTTCCCCATGCTCAAACTGAAATGATGGCTTGACCCGGGAGCGGATGGAGCTGTCTCAGTTAGTCCGGGTTTGCTCAGCATCAAACCATCCTCCCAAGGGTCAGCCAGCTGCAGCAACAACAGCAGTTGTGCTCCATGTCCAGGACTGCAGCGCAGGGACAGGGACACTCACTGCATGGTGGGGGGTCCAGCAGAATCATAGAACCACAGAATGGTTTGGGTTGGAAGGGACCTTAAAGCTCCTCCAGCTCCAACCCCTGCCATGGGCAGGGACACCTTCCACTGGAGCAGTTGCTCCAAGCCCCTGTGTCCAACCTGGCCTTGAAGCACTGCCAGGGATGGGGCAGCCACAGCTTCTCTGGGCACCCTGTGCCAGCGCCTCAGCACCCTCACAGGGAAGAGCTTCTGCCTAAGAGCTCATCTCAGTCTCCCCTCTGGCAGTTAAAGCCATTCCCCTTGGCCTATCACTAAATGTCCTTGAAAGGTGACAGCCCTGCATTTGGCCATGGTGGGGTTTCCAAGCCAGCCATGTGCACCATGGAGCTGCACAGCCAGTCCTCTGCAGACAGGGCTGTGCCCCTGAGGAGCAGCAAGCTTGGGCAGAGATGCTTAGCTGGTATAAAGGCTAGAAAAGAACTTGGCTCTGAAAGCACGGCAGCCTGCCACTTCCCGCTGTCCGAGAGGCATTGCATCAAGTGATCTCCACGCACAAGGAAAGCTGAATGCTTTTGACAGCTCGCCATGCAGACTCCCCACGGACACTGCAAGCCAAGCCGGCTTTCTCACCATCTCCCACGGTCCCCCCGTTGTAAGCGTGAAACCAAGCTGGTGAATAATTCTGCTGATGCACAGAAGAGAAAATCCTGTTCTCTCCTCCTGGGGCGGGCTGGCAGGGCTAATGGGAGGAAGAGGCTGTGACAACGTGATTTTGTGGCTGAAGTCAGCGGATCTGGCTCCTGGGACACATGGGAACAGGCAGGGAGCAGGAGCCACTTTTGCACAGTCACTTCTCGGAGGCGAGCAGGGCTTCAAAGGCAGGATCCTGAACAGGATGTCGCAACTTGGGAGGAGGAGGAAAAAAACAAGCAAACAGAAAAACCCACAAGCTCTTGTAGGGCTGGGAAATGCAGAGTCAAGGAATGAGGGTTCCAAAAAGCCTTCGCTCAGTACTCGCATCTCTTGGTGCAGGCGAGACAGCAACAGGAGCTGGCGATTCCCGAGGACATTAAAGCTCAGTGTGGTCAGCGGGTGCAAGCGTGAGTTTTCCCTGTCCCATGAAGGGGACCTCCCTTCTCCATGGCAGGAGAGTGTCACTTAAAGCGGGTGCCAGCAGCCACGAGAAGGAGGGACTCTCAACTACGCACGTGCTGGCACAGGCACAGAGAGCTGTAGAGGACCTTGGGTTGTCCAACAGCCTGACTGAGCCAGTGGATAAGCTGACTGTGTCTGTCTTAAGCTCCCTCTGGGATCCAGAGGCTGCGGCAGAAGGATGGGAAATGGGCAAGAATGGGCACATGCAGAGGGCAGCGGGTTGGGTTACCGCAATGTGCCACATGGACCATCGTGCCCATGCGCTCGGTGAGGAGGTGCCACGCTGCTTGCCCCAAAAGGATGAGGTCCCTCATGCCCCTAAATGCTGACACTGAGGGGCAGCTCTGTGACAGCTTCTGCTGAAGATGGGGTTATGGAAAGCAGAGCACACGGTCACCTCCACACAGGGCCAGTCTTTTCCAGTTCAGCAAAGACCTCATGGTCACATTCACAAGCCGGGCTGGTAGAGGAGGTGCCCAGCGTGTGCAGTTTTGCCCATGGCAGGCTCCTGGTTCTGTCCTCCCCACTTCAAGCCCTGTTCGAATTCCAAGTGATGGGAAACCTGGCAGCTCCCAGAGGCCATCTTTGACAGCTGGGGGTTGGGGGACCTAAAAGCAGGCTGCAGGAGGGAAGTGGTTTGGAGGGCGATGCTCGTCGCTGATGAGCACACACCACGCTGCGGGAGCAGTGTGGCAGCTGGAACTGGCAGCCAAGCGCCTGTCCTGCTTGTTTTGGCTGACTTCAGAGACCTCTGGCTTTTCCTAGTAGCACTTGGATGTGCCGGTACTCGGGAGACCTGACCGGGCACATTCAGACAACGCTGAAAATATCTTCCTTGCAGGCAATAGAGGCAAAGGGGAGCCAGCAGCTGAGAGACAGGGGACCAGGCTGCAGAGGGATGGTTGTTTGGCTTGGGCTTGCTGTCTGCCAGCAAAAAATGCATCCTGTGGAGCCGCAGCAGTGGTCCATTTAAGGTGACCCCAGATGGACACCAGGTCTCAGCTATGGAGGGGGCGAGAGGTTAGGACCCCTTGTTTTTTGCAGTGCAGGGTGTCCCAGGTCATAGAATCGGAGAATGGAAAGGACCTTAAGATCATCCAGTTCCAAACCCTCGCCACGGGCAGGGACACCTCACACCAGACCACGTCACCCGAGGCTCTGTCCAACCTGGCCTTGGTCTCCCAACCCTTTCCTCCTAACCAGTCGTGCTGTCGCGGCAGGTACCTGGCGAAGCTGTCTTCAGTGGGGAGCATCTCCGAGGAGGAGACCTGCGAGAAGCTGAAGGGGTTGATCCAGCGCCAGGTTCAGATGTGCAAGAGGAACCTGGAGGTGATGGACTCGGTGCGGCGCGGAGCCCAGCTGGCCATCGAGGAGTGCCAGTACCAGTTCCGCAACCGCCGCTGGAACTGCTCCACACTGGATACCCTGCCTGTCTTTGGCAAGGTGGTAACGCAAGGTGAGCCACGGGACGTGTGCCTGGGGTGATGCTGCATGGCAGGAACGGCTACAGCAGCAGTCCGGAGGGATGCAGGAGGGTTTTGCTCGCATGCTGCTGAGCCAGCAGATAGGTAGTGTAAGGAATGGCCCAGTTCTGGATCATGGGGCTGATGGCTCTTCCCTGGGCATTTGAGCAGGGCTCTTTATGCTGTATTGGGGGCAGCAAATCCAGGCCCTTGCAGTTCTTCAGCTGCTGGGTGCTTCCTGTCCTGAGCCTTTCTCACACCAGAGGGTACCCACTGCATGAAGGGGCCAGCACAGGCCATCCGCAGAGCCTGGGCCTCTTACAAGGACATGCCAAGTTCAAGTCTCCCTGCAGTCCCATCTCTTCCCCCCAAGCCCAGGAGTTCCGCTCTGCAGAGCAGTGGCTGCGTTTATTGGGTCTCTTCCCCTGGCAGCCCTGAAGCGATGATGATGACAAGGGCCAGAGCAGAGTGAAGCATCCCAAGGTTTCACCTTGGGAGGACAGCCCTCTGCCGCCCGAGGCGAGTAAAACACACGGTGGCTGCACCCTCTGAGGGCAGCATCGTCACCCACCACCACCCATTCCCAGCCTTCAGTGGGGGGTTTATGACCAGGGCAGCCCCCAGCCCTTCTATTCCCAGCTGCTGTCCCCCTGGCACACAGATGCGATTGAACCACCAAGCACCCAGAGCATCAGGGTGAGGATATGGAGGGGACAGCCCTGGAGACCACAGAAGTGGCTCCCTTCAGGTGCCACTGCCATCTCTGATGCACCCGTCACAGCATCCCCAGGCCAAAGCCTCCCCCCAGCTCCTTGTTTGACTTCCCTCCCCTCAACGCAGGGGTGAAGATCTCTTCTTGTGTAGGTTCAGGGACTGGAAATACCAGAAATACCAGAAACTAAAAGTCGTCTCTTTTTAGGCAGCCACAGCACAAACCGACCAACACGATCCTACTATTAACCTCGATTAACTTGGAGGCGGCTCAGTCCCCCCACAGCCACTGCCGCCAGAGTACAGCTCGGCCACCAAAGTCTGGGCTGCGACCACCAAAGTAGTTGCCCTCTGTCCAACCAGCAAGCTAGGATGATGTCTGCTGGCAAGACATCCGCTGCTCTACCCCAAGCACGGGACTACCCCAAATGCCAACCCTCCTTCCTTGGAGATGGAGGGGCCGTGTCCTCAACCGGCCTCGGAGGGTGGTAGGGATTTGGGTGTTCCAAGAGCTGATCCCTGGCCATGCCGCCCTGTGTGGTTATGCTCAGGGATGTCCCCTGGCTTCCCAGACAAGCTCTTCTTAACCATGCGGTACCACATAGGTAGATGCAAACGCTGGGCAGGGGCTGCACCCTGGGGACCAGTGTGGTTCTGCACGGTGTGCAGTGGGGTTGTGCAGGGTGGATTGGGAGGTGCTGAATGCTACAGGACCCTGTGTGAGAGGTTGGCAAAGATCTGCAGCTGCAATGTTCCTGGAGGTGGAAAGCAGCCGACTATTTTGGATGCAGGAAGGATTTCAGGTAGAAGTGCCCTGAAAGCATCAGGCAAGATGTTCTGTCCATATAAGCTCCGGAGAGCTCTCCCCACAGTGGCAATAGAGCCTTGGCATCTCTCTCACTCCCAGGTTATGATTTGCCCATCTCATTCATGTTTTCAAGCTTGTGGGCAGTTCCCAGCTCCTTCACTATCGCAAAGTAGGGTTCTCAAGGCTGCAATTGATGTCTCAGGGCCAAGATGACTCTGCTGAGACCAGTCCAGGCTTGGCACTAAGCAAACAGCATCCCTGAGAGTGGGAAGGATGAGTGTCCTGCATGGGATACCCCATCTTGGGAGGAAGAGATGGAGCAAAAGGCTTCGCTTTGATGGCTCTGCACAGCATGATGTGCAGCACCAGTGCTGGGAGGGAAGAGGAGCAAAGACACACAACAGCCTTTGGCCACAGGGCTGCGCACCCCAAGAAGAGCCCTTTTGCATGCCTTGGACTTGCTGCCGTGTTTCCCACCATGGTTTGTGCCTTGCAGGGACACGGGAGGCAGCGTTCGTCTATGCCATCTCTTCGGCAGGGGTGGCCTTCGCAGTGACCCGCGCCTGCAGCAGCGGCGAGCTGGACAAGTGTGGATGCGATCGCACGGTGCAGGGGGGCAGCCCGCAGGGTAAGTGAGCAGCGGGGGGCAGCTGAGCTGGGGTGCAGAGTCGCCAAGCATGGAAATGCCAACCCCTGGAGCAGCCAGACAGGAGGAGAATGTAAAACACATAGGGAAGAGAAGGACTCAGGTTGAGAGAGCCTGGAGAAGAGAAGGCTCCTGAAGGGGAGACCTCAGAGCAGCTCCAGTGCCTGAAGGGGCTGCAGGAAACCTGGAGTGGGGCTTTGGACAAAGGATGGAGGGACAGGACAGGGGAATGGCTTTAACTGCCAGAGGGGAGACTGAGATGAGCTCTGAGGCAGAAGCTGTTCCCGGTGAGGGTGCTGAGGCACTGGCACAGGGTGCCCAGAGAAGCTGTGGCTGCCCCATCCCTGGCAGTGTTCAAGGCCAGGTTGGACACAGGGCTTGGAGCAAGGTGCTCCAGTGGAAGGTGTCCCTGCCCGTGGCAGGGGCTGGAGCTGGAGGAGCTTTAAGGTCCCTTCCAAACATTCCGTTATTCTATGAAACTCCTGTTAGTCCAAATGAGTTCATCAAAAATGCATTTGGGAGCATCGCCCATGGGGCAGAGAAAGCATTTTGTCTGTGTGTCCCCCAGGGCCACATTCCTCATCTTCCCCAATACCCTTGGGCAGCCCAGCTTTGTGGGTAGCAAGGCAGGAGAGGGGCAGGTGAGCTGTATTTTAGGAAGAGCAAGGCTGGAGGGGGCGAGCAGCACAGGCTGGCTGTATCCATCTCATCCATGCTCTCTGCTTAGGCTTCCAGTGGTCGGGCTGCTCTGATAACATCGCCTATGGCGTGGCCTTCTCACAGTCCTTCGTCGACGTCCGCGAGAGGAGCAAAGGGGCCTCTTCCAACAGAGCCTTGATGAACCTCCACAACAACGAGGCAGGGAGGAAGGTAATGGTGAGGGGGAAACCTGGGCAGCTCTGCAGCCACTGCTTGAGCCGTTTTGGCTTCCTTTAGTCCCATCATCTCGTGCGCATCAGCATCACATGCCACATACCCCTTCCAGGCCCTGTATGCCGTGGCCTTCTTGCTGTGTCCATCGCGAGCTGACCGTCCCCTCTCATTTCTTGTGTCTTCTGCTCCAGGCCATCCTGAACAACATGCGGGTGGAGTGCAAGTGCCACGGCGTGTCCGGCTCCTGCGAGTTCAAGACGTGCTGGAAAGCCATGCCCCCCTTCCGCAAAGTGGGCAACGTCCTGAAGGAGAAATTCGACGGTGCCACGGAGGTGGAGCAGAGCGAGATCGGATCCACCAAAGTGCTGGTGCCCAAAAACTCCCAGTTCAAGCCGCACACGGACGAGGACCTCGTCTACCTGGACTCCAGTCCCGACTTCTGTGACCACGACCTCAAGAATGGGGTGCTGGGTACCAGCGGCCGGCAGTGCAACAAGACCTCCAAGGCGATCGATGGCTGCGAGCTGATGTGCTGCGGCCGGGGCTTTCATACGGACGAGGTGGAGGTTGTGGAAAGGTGCAGCTGCAAATTCCACTGGTGCTGCTCCGTCAAGTGCAAACCCTGCCATCGGGTGGTGGAAATCCACACGTGCCGGTGATGCACGGCGGGGAATGCCCATCTGTCCCCCTCCCTCATTGACCCTGCTTCTCCCTTGCCCCATGGCCAGGACTGAGGAAGGAACCCAGACGCTGCAGGGAGAGCACAGCTCTTCACAGAGACAGAGCCCCAGAGGAAAACAGATTTTAAAGGAAAAAAAATATTTAAAGTTTCAAAAAATTGATCATTGTTGGCTTCTTTTTGATTTTGTTTTGTTCGCTTGCTTTATTTATTGCTGAAGCCAGAGCCCCTCGGTGTCCCGTGCCAGCGGGGATGTGTCTGTATTCAGTGGCTGGCTGGGGACCTGTGTGATGCTGCTCTCATCAGATGAGCTCCTGCTGCCGTGGAGCGTTGCAGACAGGAGATGTTTAAGCTGGGGATGGCGTTGGGCACTCGGGTATCTTCTGCTGCAGTTGTTTTTGTGTGTTTAAGCAACCCAGCACGCTGCTGGCCTTGGCTGAGCCTGGGGAGGGGATGGAGCGCAGCCAGCGCCTGCAGCCCTGCACAGGATGGGCGCATGGTGACAGGGTGGCACTGTCCCCAGGAGGCAAAGCTCAGCGCAGGGTGATCAGTACATGAGGGGGATGTGGGGCACTCCTGCACCCCCCTGTTGTGGGATGCTCCGTGGCCTGCTGGGCGTTGGATGGATTTGGATCAGCTCCAGCGGTCACTCTGATTTACAGTGAACTCAGCAGCTGCCCAGGGCCATCGGAGAACGCAGTGTTCCCACCACGCTCTCCTTCCCCTTGCAAGCCCCCTTCTCCTCTCACTTCTCAGCATCTTGTTCAGCTGGAGACTGTGAAGAGGATCCAGAGAGGCCATAGAATCACAGAATCAACCAGGTTGGAAAGACCCTTGAGATCATCAGGTCCAACCATTCCCCAGCACAGCCAAGGCCACCACTAACCCATGGCACTGAGGGCCTTGTCTGTGATCTCTTCCATTCATGGAAAGCCTGTTACAATCCCTGACCATCCTTTTGGGGAAGAAGTTTTCCTAAGGTGCAGTCCAATGACTCTTACTGGAGCTGGGAGCCGATGGGAGGAAATCCCAGGGGATTTCTTTTCCTCTGCCCCATAATCGCTCCCACCAGCATCCCACAACCAGGTCTCTTCCAGCTCCACATGCCTGTTTTCCACACCTGGTGAGGGCCCTGGGAATGGTTCCCATCCTGTTGGCTGCTGAGGAAAGCCAAAGTATGAAGTGGAGCAATTGCTTGGAGTGAGGGAAAGATGCTGCTGGGGGGAAAGGCAACGCTCGTGCTCTGCCGATACCTCTGCCTTGCCCTTGGGAAGCACGAGAGGGCTGAGCAGGAGGGATGCTGCTGTGTGCACCCGGACCGCCGGGATTTAGTGCAGCAGGGCCCCATCTGCCCCGTCCCGCTCCCACAGGCTTGCCTGGAGCGATGCCATGAGGATAACGCGCTGTCCTACCCGCTCTGGCTTCCCCTCTGCCTGGGATCGGGTTAGTGCAGAGCCCGTGCTGCAGGATGAAATATTTGGAGAACTAATAAGCAGAGGGGCACTGCGAGGGGAGGTGGAAGCAAAGCGGTTCCTCAATCCCTCACCCACTTTTCCGTGAGTCGAGAGGAAAAAGGGGAGGAAAACTTGGGGATGGCACCTCGAGGCAATAGGAACATCCGGCGAGGAGTCAGCATGGGGTGGCATTGCTGAGCCCTCCCTGCGTGGTCCAGAGAAGCCCCGCGCTGTGACCGTTGCCCTCTGGGCTGGAGGAGGAGGTTCCTGCAAACCTGCAGCCTTGTTTTTCTTCCTTGCTTCATCTCGAGAGGGGAAAGGTTGGGGGGAACGCACAGACATGCGTTAAATACCGTCTGTGCTGTGGCAGTGATGGGCTGGGGGAGAGTCTGTGGTCGCTGGAAGGTCTCCAGACACCGTCCGGCTGGAAGGCTGCTGACAACTGACTTGAAGCAGCGCAGGGCGAGGGAGGTTTGCAGTGAGGCATCCCCTCAGTGCGCCCCGGCTGCCTCCCTCCTGCCTGCTCGGCCCCGGATCCAAACCCCTCAGCAAAGGGTGCCCAGTGGTGGGGTGACACCCAGGGGAGACTCCGAAGTGGAGCCACCGTGGGTCGATCCACCCCCCTGTAAAACAGAGGATCTCCCCACCAGAGCAGCCGTTGCCTCTCTCAATGGCTCGGTTGCTCAAGGATGCAGCATTAAATCCTCAGCGGGGGGATCCAAGCTTTGCTCCATCTCTTTAGCCCCCCAAGGCTGCAAGTTCTCAAGTACCTTGGAGACTGTTCCTCCTCTTCCCAGCTCACGCAGAGGAGGTCACAGCCCTCAGGCCACTGGCCAAGTTTTCTGCTCATTGTCCATCTAGGATGAGGGCCAAAGCTGAACAAGACAATCCAGATCAGTGCGGAGATAATCTCGGCGTATGGGATGTTTTCAAGCTGTGATGAAAGCTGAGCCCTTGCAAATGTCACCCGGAGATACCCCGGCTCCCAGCGCTCTGGCTCTTCTCACAACTGTAAATTTCAGCACCAGAAGGGGGTGGGAAATGCCTTTTTCTTCTTTCCATATTTACTTTGTCTATTAAATAATGAGTTTGTGCTGAACGAGCCGCAGGGTTTTCTCCTCCTGGCCATCAGACTCTGCTGGGCTGAGTAAAACCAGCCCGTGCTGCAAACATCTAGTCACTGTTGGTCTCTTCCAGAGAGTCCTTAGCTAGGAGGAGAGGTGTCCACAGGGTGCCTTTCAACAGTGTGAAAGGGACACTGAGGCTGTCCTGCTCCTTCCTCCTGGGACACAGATGCTGGTGTTTGGATCACAGGCTGCATCCCTGCTTTCCCCTCATTGAAAGAGCTTCCTCGCTGATTGTCTGCTCAGCCACTTGGCACATCACTGGCTTGAGAGGCCACTTACCTGAGATCTCAGTAAGTCTGAGACTTCCTTCTGTCCAGAGGGGCACTGATGTTCATCTGCTTAAGACAATGCATCCCCTCCCCTGCCCATAGCCAAGGGGGCAAAACTGCTACGTGTGCTGCTGGAAGCATCTTGCCAGTGCTCTTGAGGTGTCTTTGGGCTGGGAGGAGGCAAGATGTAAATGCAGAGTCAGGGCCCTGCCACCTCCTGCCTCCATCCCTGTGCTGCGGGTGTTGGATTTGGAGGGGATTTGGTGCCAGATCATAGAATCCCAGTGCCTCAGCACCCTCACAGGGAAGAACGTGTGCCTAAGAGCTCATCTCAGTCTCCCCTCTGGCAGTTAAAGCCATTCCTCCTTGTTCTGTCCCTCCATCCCTTGTCCAAAGCCCCTCTCCAGGTTTCCTGGAGCCCCTGTAGGCACTGGAGCTGCTCTAAGGTCTCCCTGGAGCCTTCTCTTCTCCAGGATGCCCAGCACGCTCCCGGCTGCCCCCAGCCAATGCATTTCACCTCGTCCCTTGTCCTTACTCAAGCCAGGGGCACTCAGCTACATCCTTTTCACACTGCTCCTTACGGTCTGGATCTGGTCCCTTCAGCATAGGCTGCTGCTGGGTCTGGCTGCACTAACACTCTACCTCGTGTCCTTTCTCTAGTTGTAGCTCTCCAGGCTCACCTTTCCATAGGGTTCCGGGTAAAGCCAATGGCTTCTCTCCCGTTGGCCTCCATGGGTGGCAGGCCTTGAGGGCTATGGGGTTGTTCAAGTTTAACCATTTTTGCAGTAACAGGATGGGACAAAATGAGCCCCGAGCCTCCCAAAAACCCTTCCTTCAAATGGCTCCTCTCTTCCCGCAGTGGATCCCCCCCCCCAACAACCTCCCAGCTCCCTCCCTCCCCACTCCAGCTTCACTCCCAGGCTAAGGGGCTGTCTCCTCTCCCCACACCACCTCCCAGCGTGGTGGTGAAACTGAACCTGCTTCACCCAAGGCCCAAGCAGAGGCAGCTTCTCCCTGGAGCAGTTCATGTCCTCCTCATCCTCCAGTGTCCCCACTCACTCAGCTGGTCCCCGACATCCCCCATACATCCGATAACACCCGCACCGCTGCATCCCTCTGCACGCTCGCCCCCATCCCAGCCCCACAGGCTCAGCCCTCGGTCCTCATCCTCTGTGCCCTTGACACTCTGTCGCTGTTGAGCTCATCTCTCCCCCGAGGCCTCCCAGGCTGACATCTCCACCCAGCCTCTCCCGCTCATAAACCTTCCTGGATGTCCCACTGCCAACTCGAGATCATCATGGCAAAAACAGGACATCCCCTCCAAGCCCTCCCCACCCTGCTCCAGCGCATGGGTATCTCCATGGTTTTCTCCCATTCCCCAAACTCCCAACTTCACCACCATCTTCTCCCCTTTCTTTTCTCCTGGAAAACCCACCCCATGGGTCACGCACCTTCAGCTTCAGCTCCTCCATGTTCTGGGTTTCACGTTTGCCAGCTCTGCACCCTCTGGTCTGTACACAACATGGCTGAGCACATGGACAGAGCTGATATTTGTCTCCAGCTGTTTTGACCACATCACCCTCATGCCCTTTGCTGGCCATCAACACTGTCATCACTCCCAACTATCTCATCCTCCCTTCCTGGGCATGCTCAACCTCACCCGCCACTCTCCTCACAAAGCAATTAGATCACCATGGGTGGCATTAATAGTGCTCACGCAGGGCAGGAATTAGCGCTTGCATCCTTTCCCTCCCTTACACGTCAGCGAACGTAATAGCAAATGCCTTTGCATGCCCCTGCAGTGGCGACCTGGGTAATTTCCCTGTATCTCCTGTTCTCCCTTTATCCACATGAATTCACCAGCTGGATGTAGGGAAGCCAAGGGATGGAGACAGCAGGAAACCAGAGCCTAGGGCCACTAAAGATGCTTTAAGGATGGGATGGTGTCTCTCTGCATGGGCAGATGGCAGAAGAGCAGTGTCCTCCTTATAGCTGCCACGTCACAGGAACTGGAAATGACGGATGGCAGGCGGCTGGAACTGGATGATCTTAAGGTCCTTTTCAACCCAAGCCATGCTATGATTGTATAGGTTCTGCAGACCTATAGGTTCTATAGGCCCATAGAACCTCAGCCCGGCACAAGAGCTGGGGTAACCATTGCTCCCACCTACACTTGCTGAAGATGTCAGCAGTGTCTTGACCACCCGGGTGCTTCCTCCATCAGCCCCAAAGCTGCGTCAGGAGGCCACGGTGAAGGACGCCCGTCGCAGCAGAGCCTTTGACAGCAGCGTGATCCCATGACAGCAGAAGGGCCCCAGCCAGCGCTCCTCAGAGAGGCCTCCAGACCCTGACTGCCAAAACCCTGCTTTAAGCACAGGAAAGTTAACGGTGCAACCTGCCTCAGCTGCATCAGAGCACCCAGTGCAGGCAGAGCGGGAGGAACAGGCAGGAGCTGAGCATCACACCCCACAGCTCAGCGTTAGGCTGGACCACGCTAACGCCTGGCGCTCCTCTCCTCAGTCTCTCACAGGTTTCTGCAGCCACAGAGCCCCTCCTCAGGGGTCCCAGTGATGTGGCCACTCACAAGCCCTGTTTCTGTGTCTGTGCTTGGAGCTCAGGAGCCATGAGCTCCCCTAGGACTGACATTCCTTCCTGCATCCCAAATCAGAGCAGGAACACTTCCTCGCATGATCACGGTGTGTTGGTTGGGTGAGTCTCCGTACCACTGTGGGTCCCAAACCTGCCTCAGTACCAGACACTTGGTCCAAAGCAGGTAAATCGCACATCAGGGGTTGTCTCCTTCCACATCTCCATCAGCCACGAGTGGAAGCACAAACTGAAAACCTCAATTAGAATCAGTTGTTCAGCAGTGCAAAGAAACCCACACAAAACCCATCAGTGGCTGTTGGTCCCACTCGTTCCTCACAGCTCTGATCCAGGGCAGTTGTTGCATGTGTGCTACTGCATCTTCCCTCTTATCTACAGATTCCACCACAGAAACCCAAGGGACTCAGCCACTGACAGAACACACACTCTACAGCCTCAAAACCTCAACTCCTCTGAAGAAGAGAAAGTTGGTGCATGGAAGTTTATCATAGAAACCCAGGTTTGAGTTGGAAGGGATCTTAAAGCTCATCCAGTTCCAACCCCTTGCCGTGGGCAGAGACACCTTCCACTATCAGTGAATGGCTTTTGAGCCCAATAATTAGAAATGGGAGTCTTCAAGCTGCTTCTGCAGAAGACCATGCAAGAACCCTGTTGAACTACAAGAGGTTTCTTACTGAGCTACTGTCCAGGAAGGAAGTTGTGCAGAAAATGAGATGTGGCAGCATTATAGAAGCTTTCAGAACTTGAAACTTGGCTATAAAGCAAGATGTCCAAGAAAGACCATGGAAATACAGAACGTGCTCAGGGCAGCGCTGGGGTCAGGGAGCTGTGGTTTAGATGCAGCTCGGTTGGACAAGTATAAAAACCCTGGAATTCTGCAAAAAAAAAGGAGGACCGATACTCCTATTGCCGCACAGAATTACCGGGGGCGACAGGCCTTGCACAGACAAGCTCTCTGAGGCCAAGCATTGGGTGACCATCAACCTTCAGCCCCTTCCAAGGACACCATGAAGATGTTCTGGAGTCTCTACCTGCCGCAGGATGTTTAACCTATTTTGCATGGCAACAACACTCTCCAGGCTCATGTGGGGCTATAGGAATGCATCTCAGAAGGCTTCATGGTGCAGCTTCCTATTCCAGAGCAAAGTCCTCTCTCTGGAAAGCCAGAGGTGGATGAATTTGAGCACTTCATGCTTTGGTTCGTTAGCAACAAGCCACACTTCCTTCCACATGGTTTGCTTTTGGAGCAAAAGGCAGGCTTGCTCCAAGTCCATCAGTAAACCTCCCTAGACCTGTGATAATAAAGACAAGTGTGGAAGGAGCATGGAAGAGGACATCTCGCATAAGTGAAAGCTGGTGTGGTGGTGCTGCATCTCTTCTGTTCCATCAAAGCTGAGAAGAAAGACACAAGGTCTGACGGATGGAAAGCAGGATGAACGAGCAACCAACAGAGCAAAAGAAGGAACAAAACACACAACACACAACAGACTTGGAGATGAACATGGGGAAAGGCAGAACAGCCAAAGGGAAGCAGCAGTGGAGGCGCTGCAGACAGCTCACTTGGGACTTGGCCTGGTGTAAGTGCTCTGCTTTCTGTGGCCAGCTGGAAAGTCTGCAGCCGTTTCATTTCCATCAAGAAACCCGGAACATCTGGGAGGGCCTCAGAGCTCAATTAGATGCAAAATAAATCAGTCCTTTGTGTCTTTCTTTCTCAACAAAGTCACTTGGCCATCTCCACTCTCCAAGTGGCACAGCTAGGAGAAGTCAGGCTGATAAAGCAGCATGCTGGGATGATGGCACACCTCGGAGTCCTTGCTCTGGACTGCCTGCAGGTTCAGGAATCAATGGCACTCCACTCTTGGGCTTTTTCCTCTTACCTTCTCTTGCTTAGAGAAGGCTGGTATATACTGTAGCACCTGCAAACCACACAGAGGTTTGAACTCAAACCTGGTCTCCTCAGTGAGTGTCAAAGGCCTTCTCTGATAAGAGAGTGCGGTCATTCAATGGGAGCGCATCTCCCAATACCATGGCCTTGAGAGAGCTGCCAACCTAAGGGCTTTAGCGGGTGAAGATGCTGGAGGTGACAGCATCCATCCAGAGGAGCAGGGGACAGGACAAGGATGTGGCTGAGAAGGCCACTGGGGAGCCTGTGCAGGCAGAAGGCTGAGGGCAGAGGCGGCAGTGGAGGTGCTGTGATTTCCCCAAGCCCTCTCTGAGTTTCTCAGCCAACATGAGCTGGAAACCTCTCAGAAGCGGACAAACAGCCCAGGGGAAGCTGAGCTCTGGACCGGTGAGGACACTGCCTGGAGAGCAGATGAAGCCAAGGCTTCAAAAGCCAGTGAACAGTGAGGGCAGTGGGACAAATCCACTCGAAACCTTCCTGCATGGCTCTGCCGGTTTTCAGAGCATCCCTTTGGAGGTGCCCAAGCTCTGTCCTTTTCCTTTCCTTTTCTTCCCTGTTTTGTGTGCTAAGGCAAGGAAAATCGCACCTGCCTCAGCACTGTCTTCAGGTCATTTTACTTGAGCTTTGCCCAAGAGTTTCACCAACTTCTGGGGTTATTGTATCTGTCCATGGCAGGACTTGTGGTGTAAAGCTGCGTTAATCACAGCTCCTTGTTGAGGGCTACTCATTTCCTGCCCCAAAACAGCTTTCCAATTGCATCCCCTGCATCTACCCATGGTGACAAGACCCATCTGCCCAGTATCCTTTGCCATAAAGAAGATTCCCCAGGGCCTTGCAGACAAGAACAGGAGTGAATGCTTGATAGGGGAAGGCGCAGAGCGGTTGTTTCGTGGCTGCTGGAGAAGGTGCTCAGCCCATTGGAGATCTGGGGACAACCCGGCTCTGCCATGGGGCTGAGCACCCACAGCCAGGGGTGCTGGAGGAGAAAGGGAAGGGTCCAGCACTCAGTCAGGGGTGGCAATGGCTGTTCCCAGGAACGTCCTTGGGAATGGTAACAGATTCTGCACAGGGTTTTCCAGCCAAACCCAGCTCCGGAGGGTCTGTTCTGTGCCCTGATAGAGCAGAGGCCCTGAGCTTAATTCTGAAAGTACAATAAAAATCCCCTGTAATAAACAAATTCACAATGGTCCTAATAATGCCAACGCCTTTTTTATTCCTTTGTGGCAGCCAATGGCGAAGCCGCCTCGAGCTGTTTTTTCCTCATCCTATTTCTGTCTCCATCTCCCGTTTCCTTCTATCCAATATTACCTTCCAAATTCCAGCTCTGATCCTTGGATAATTTGAACAGATTGCATTGCTTTACAAACTGTGTTATTTTATCCCTTTCACCTGTCACTTTTCTTTTAGATAAACACTCCTAACTCCCAACATATCATTTTAACAGCTTTGATTGTCACTGGAAATTGAATCAGCTGAGACATTCACAGGGGAAATTCCTTCCTTTCCTTTTCTTCCCTCTTTTGGGTGTTAAGCCAAGCAAAATCTCACCTGCCTCAGCACTGTCTTCAGATCACTTTACTTAAGCTCTGCCCAATAATTTCACCAACTTCTGGGGTTATTGTATCTGGCCAGGCTGGACCTATGGTGTAAAGCTGCCTTAATCACAGCTCCTTGCTGAGGGCTACTTACTTCCTGCCCCAGCCATCACCTCTCAGAATCTGAAGACCCTGAGCTGTGCACAGGACACCAGATTTAGATACAGGCAGGCCCCCAGCAAAGGAGGGAGCTGACACATCTCACACCCATTTCCTATCCCAATGCAATGGGCACGGACAGCACCCATGAGCAGGATTTGAGAGAAACACTCCCAAATGAAGAGCATTTTCCTGGTGCTCCTTCCCTATCACTGACATCACTCAGAACCCAGCTTTGCCTCATCCTTGCTCTCGGATCTGAGCTCTGAGTTGCTCCAGCATCACCCCCTGCACATCAGCAGTGTCCTGGTGAGCCAGAAACAAGCTATGGTGAAGCAAAAACACGGGGCAAAGGGAAAAGGTTGCAAGTGAGAAATCCCTTTTTACCCTACAAACAGAAATCAGGAGCATTTCACTCATCAGCCTCACATCCATCACCCAGGGATTCCCAGTCAGATCCTTGGGTTTAGCTGTGCTTGCCCTCCTCCAGACCCAGATCCACCTCCTGTAATCATGGGATCAGCTCAATCACCATCCTTCAGAACGTCTGCTCCCTTCATCTTCCCAGCCTTAACCACCATAAAACCTGTGGACTTCCTCCTTCAGGACACTGGACCAAAGCGGGTTCTGGTTGGAGCTCCCTAGGGCAGGGGCTTTGCAGGGAATCCACATACAGCCATCCGGGTTGCACTAAAAGGAGACCAGCATCGAACATCTCCCTCTTCACCCCTGCAGCAGCTGCACCCACACTGAGTCCTGCTCAAAATCCCACCTTGGGCAAGTGCTCCTCACTGCTGGGCCAGCGTGGCCAGCAGCCTGGGCCCCTGCACCACCACCATGGTAGGAGGGACACCAGCCTGGTGTCATCCCAGTCCAGGTGGGCTATGGGAATACATAAGGTGAGGTGGCATGGAGAGAAGCTACGTGGAGCTCTCTTGCTGCCATGAGAAGGCATCTCCTGGCATCCATCAGTGGATGCTCTGCTTTCTGTCACCTTCCTTCACCATCCTTCAGACACCCCTTTGAGGGAAAAGGGGGACATAAGAGGGTCTTGGGAGGTCCCACGTTAATTCAGCACTTCACCAAGGAGCCCACACATTGCATCTCCTTCCCATCGAGGACCAGAATTCAGGAGCCACCAGGGGGACCTGATGGACCAAAGCTCTGCCATGAGGATGGAAACACCTCATGGTTCAGGGGGGACATCACAGAGCTCCATAACCTGCCACTGGTGCCCTTGTCATGAGCCTCACGAGGCTGCCGGGAGGTGCCTGGGTTAACAGGGCTGCTCCCCAGAGATCACAGCAATGTGTGGCGCAATGTCTGAGTCATCCGTTTCCTCCCAGTCACCGAAAATGGCCTCAAAGTTTGCACAGATGGTGCTTAATCCCCATTTGGACAATGAGCGTTTGGGCTTGTGAACGATAATTACTAAATGGAAGCAGGGGAAGGGAGTGGTGGGAGAGGGCACGGGCAGGACCACAGGATGGAGCCGGGCAGTGCTCCGCACACAGCAGGGGTGCAGGCGCTGGGCCGGAGCCTGGTTTAGCCCACAGGGGCTCAAACCAAGTCAGTGCTAAACCTCAGAGAGATGAGGACCGGCGCACCATGTCCACCCCAGGGACATTAACCTGCATGGAGCTTTCCTGCCCTTGACCTGGCCTACAGCCCTCTCCCTGAGCATCACCCCTGGGTGCCACATGGTTATGGCTGCAGTGCTCTGAGGCACCCAACTCAAGAGGGACGTGGAGCTGATGGAGCGAGGCCAGAGGAGGCCATGGAGCTGCTGCGAGGGCTGCAGCAGCTCTGCTCTGGAGCCAGGCTGAGAGAGCTGGGCTGGGGCAGCCTGGAGAAGAGAAGGCTCCTGAAGGGGAGACCTCAGAGCAGCTCCAGTGCCTGAAGGAGCTGCAGGAGAGGGGCTTTGGACAAGGGATGGAGGGACAGGACAAGGGGAATGGCTTTGACCTTGCAGAGGGTTCCCTGGCAATTCCCCCTCTCCATCCCAGGAGAGATGACAGCGGCAGGGAAGGGGCTGCTCTTTCTCCCCCAGCAGCAGAGCATCGCACCTCAGCCCCGGGGTACCCGAGCAGCCGGATCGTGGCTGAAACCCCTCTGCTCCCTGCAGATGAAGCGGGGTGGATGCAGCCAGGAGAGGCCCCGTCCGCGCTCGCTGTCCCCATCACGCGCCCGTCGGACGGAGCCCCGCACTCCAGGAGCAATTAGCAGCCGGGTTGAACTAATTCCCCGCGTGGCGGGTCCAACACAAACAGCGCGCGCTGGCCCGCGCCCCACACCTCCGCGCATTCACCTCTGTTTCAGAGGGCCGGGGCTGCCTTGCCAAGAGCAACACAAATAACCCACTGCTCCTCCAGGTTAAGAGGCAGCCCTGGAGGGCTGGAGCGTGGTGGCCGGGGCCATGCGCGCCGCTGCCGGCTCTTCAGCCCGCAGCAAAGCAGCCTCTGTTCGCAGCTCGGGTCAGGATGGAGGCGAGCAACAAGGGTCCGTGTATGTGGAGCTTGTCCCCGGGGGGCAGAGGGGGAGAGGTGCGAGGTCTGGGGAGCCCCGAGCAGGGGGTTTTCGGGGTCCCTGCGAACGGCACCTGCGGGTGTTTGTGAGCCCCGGTGAGGCTCCAGCACCTGAAATAACAATGTGGGGAAGGGGAAAACGTGCCGGGCCCCTTGCTGGTCCCACGGCTCCGGCACTGGTGGGTTACCGGGGGTCCCGGTCCTTCCCAGAGCCAGGGATGCTCCTGGGCTTGGTTTGGGTTCCTTGGTCCTGGCAGGGTTTTGGGACTCACCCAAGGGCTCCTGCTCCTGTTGGAACCTCAGGATGCTGCACCACAAGCAGGGCTGCCAGGCTTCCCCGAGGCGCGTTGTGATGCTGAGCGCAAGTGGCTCTGCAGAGATAAAGCTGAGCCCGCTCTCTCCGAGGATGCACGATGTGTCTGGGGGGACCCACCAATGGGCTGAAGACAGGAGGGGAGATGGCAGCAAACCCCCCCCTTGGAGCTCACTGGCACAGCGCACCCCAAGGCCAGGCTGCCACTGGCAGCCCCAGCCCATCAGGGCTGCCTGCGACAGCCCCCGGCAGCATCATGCTCCCATCAGAGGCAGCACATGAGGAACGTGCAGGGAGCGGTGCAGGAGAGGCGCAGGAGGGGTTAGGGCAGCCCGAGCACCGCGTCCCGCCTGGGATCAGCATGTACTGGGGATCCCAGGTAGCGCCAGAGGGGCTGTGACCCCGGTGCGGCCGCTCCTCCTCGCTGCTCGCTGCTGCTGGAGGTGAGGGTGGGTTTATCCCACCCACCATCCACGGCAGGACACAGCGGGGATCGTGCTGCGGGCACCCGTGAGAGGAGAGGGAGAGGATGAAGAGGAGAGGAAGAGGAGAGGTTGCCCCGACTAGCAGAGGGGTAACCACATCCCCTGCAGCACTCAGCCTCATACACCCCATGCAGACAGGAAACCACCATCTCCAGGGTCACACAAGCCCCTGGCCACAGGAGCCGGGTCTCTGCAGTGAGCAGAGGTCACTGCTGCAACTCGGGACACGTTCCCACACGCGCTGCAAACCCGCAGCTGCTGCCCCAAGCAGGCAATGGAGAGGTCCCGGGGTCAAGCTATTAAGCCTCCTATCTGCTTAAACCCTTAAGCTGTCCTGTGATCTTGGCCAGGCATCTCCATGGCGGGGAGGGAGAGCAAGCGATGCCTCGTGCCCCATGGAACCAAGGCTTGGGGGCTGCCAGCACTGGGGGAGTGACAAGAGATTTGGGGAGCTGCCAGGGGGGCTGGGATGGCCCCATAGCACAAAGCAGCCCCTTCTCCACCTCCTCCCAGCCCTTGGGCTCCTTCCTGCTGTGCCTGAGTTGGGTTTAGATGGAGCTGAGGAACAATTCCTTCCCCACAGGGTGCTCAGGCATTGGAACAGGTACCCAGGGCAGTGCTGGAGCCATCGTCCCTGCAAGTGTTCACATACCATGTAGACGAGGCCCTCAGTGCCATGGGTCAGTGGTGGCAGTGCTGGGGAACAGTTGGATTTGATCATCTGAAAGGTCTTTTCCAGCCTGGTTGATTCCATGGTTCTGTTGCCCCCCACTGATGTCCCTTGAAACCAGGGACCCGCTGCAACCACTGCCCAGGCTCAGGAAAGCTTGGGAAAACCAGTAATTCCATTTCGTGTTGGTTCTCCAGCCACCAGCACCTCCCCGAAACAGAGGAGACCTTCCAGGCAGCCCACTGAGACGCCAACACACAGCCAGGTCTCAGCCTCTGGTGCTGGCTGTGGTGGGGGTCTCCGGTCCTTCAAGGTCTGACAGCACCAAAGTGTAGAATCCCAGCCTGGTTTGTGTTGGAAGGGACCTTAAAGCTCATCCAGTTCCCACCCCTGCCACGGGCAGGGACACCTTCCGCTGGAGCAGGTCCTTTTCTGATCCTTTTTGTCACTGCAGTAACACTATGACAGATGTCAGGGCTCATTCTGCCCATGCGTGCGGCTTCCAGCCAGCCTTGGGGAGGGCAGCAGGCAGGGAGCCCGAGCTGGGCAGCTAAGCCAGCAGGTTCATGGCTTTTTGGATGGGACAGCGTCAAAAGACTGACAGACGCAGCTGCATTCCAGAGCCCCGCTTCCCCGAGGAATGCAAACAGTGACGCAGCCCTTCCTAAACCAGCACCCCGGTCCTGAGACGATCCCATGGGTCATCGGAGCCAGCAGAAGCTCCTCCAGTGTGGCCTCCTTACTTGTCCTCGTTCACCAGGACTCCAGGTCCCAGTGTTGGTCTCTGCATACAGGCATCACCCAAGGAAAGCTGCAGGGTTGCTTTGGGTACCCGGGAAGGAGCTTTGGTCCCCAGCAGCATTCTTGTGCTGCACTGGGGCTAAGGCATAAGGGAGGAGGAGGGTGATGAGCACAGAGCACACGGAGCCTGCCCTACAACTGCAGCCGTGGTGGGACCCACAGGGTGCATCGTGCTCCCTCCATTGACATCTGCCGTCTCCTCCCAAGACAAGAAGAAAACGCATCTGGCACAGATGGGGGTAAGAGGGCTGCAGCTCTCAGGGTTGTTATCTGCACTTGATTAGAGCTCCCTCCTGGAAGGCAGAGGGCAGGTAAGGAAGGGACTGGAAAACTGGATCTGCTCGGTGCCGCTGCACAGCAAACCCAGGACAAGTCCACACGCTGGGGCTGGGCTGTGACTCCTGCCAGGCAAGGCATCACCGGCACCTCCAACAAGCAATAGGTGCCCTGAGCACCATCACATTGGCCACGTGCATCTCCACGAGCACAGATGTGAGTCCTGCAGATGGAGAGCTGGAAAGGGTGCTGAGCATCACCCGTAGCCACAGCAATAGGGTGACTCAAAGTGAGCTCCCCACGGACAGAGCTCCATCCCCTTCCCATCCCACCACTCTGCCTTTGAGGCAGCACCCTGAGGCTCTGTGCTTTAGGAGGGTGGCCAAAGCACACGCTACCCCTGGCAGGGATGCCCATCACCAGATCCCCACTATCCTTTTGCACTGTCCCTCATGGGACACGAGCAGCAGTGGGGTGAGCAGCACTCTCACACTGCAGTGATAACACCATGATAGCAAACTGAACCCTCTGCAGAGCTGGAGCGTTCCACGTAAACTCAGTTATCTTCAGCAACCAAGCCTGCAATCTCCCCAGAGAATGAAATCAGGTCTGTCAGACCAGCGCTATTGTTTCCAAACCCCAATTGCAGGAGGGGAGAGGAGGCAGAGATCCAACATCCTTCATTGTCTGGGTGGGTTTGAGTTTGACAGATTAACCCATCCTGGAGCCAGGACAGAGCCAAACCAGGGTGAAACTGGGAGCAAAGTAAGGGGCCGACGCTTCAAACGAGGCAGGAGCCAAACTCCAGCGCTGCTCCCTGCAAAGCCTGCACCACGCAGGAAGGACCAGGTCAGAAGCAATGCCCGCAGCACCACGCTGAGGCTTTCCTGCATTCACATGTCCATCGCTGAAGGGCAGCACAAGCACTGCGTGCACCGCACTAGCGCTGTGCACACATCACACAGACCCTTCCCCATTGCTCCCAGGCTTAGGAGTGCATCTGAACACGCAGCCTCAGGGCAAATCATCCCCCCTCATGTCTCCAGACAGGGATGGGCCTGGTCAGGGCACCGGGTCAGAGCTCACATTTCCTAAAGCCCCCTCGAGCAACACAGTGCCTGCGCAGGGCGCTGAGCTCTGGTCGGACACCACAGGCAGGTTCGCAAAGGTATTTCAGCCCCTCACAGCACAGGCTGAAGTGTGGAGGGACTTCCAGAGGCAGCTCTGGGGACACCTCAGCACCAGCACCCCCCAAGCTCCTGAATCACTCAGCACCTTGATAAAGCCTCCTGCTCTGTGCAGAGGCAGCCACATCCCCAGCTCCCTGGGCAACGTTTGGAGCTATTCCATGTCGCATGGGACACATCAGCTCCACGGGTTCAAGCTTCCTCGCCCTCAGGAGAGAGAAGATGCTCCCACTGTTTGGCTGAACACTCAAAAGTCCCGGTCTGCAAACCTGAGCAGCATCTTCCCTTCAGGCTGAGGATGTGAAACGGTCCTGAAGCCAAAGCTGCGGAGAGGTATCAGTGTCCTCCCTGGGACAGGTTTGTCTCATCCACCTCAGCAATTGCTTTCACCGAAGAGGCAGAATCACCCCAGATTTACCAGGGCGGAGACACCACAGGGTAGAGAGCAGCACTGAAGGGGCTGCAGGAAACCTGGAGAGGGGCTTTGGACAAGGGGTGTAGGGACAGGACAGGGGAATGGCTTTAACTGCCAGAGGGGAGACTGAGATGAGCTCTTAGGCAGAAGCTCTTCCCTGTGAGGGTGCTGAGGCGCTGGCACAGAGTGCCCAGAGAAGCTGTGGCTGCCCCATCCCTGGCAGTGCTTCAAGGCCAGGTTGGACACAGGGGCTTGGAGCAAGCTGCTCCAGTGGAAGGTGTCCCTGCCCGTGGCAGGGGTTGGAGCTGGAGGAGCTTTAATGCCCCTTCAACCCAAACCAGGTTGGGATTCTCTGACATCTGCAGAGCTGGGCTGGGGCACCTGGGCAGCATCCCAGCGGGTACTGGGCTCCTCTAAACCCCAGGTCATGGTACCTGGGAGGTGCTCAGCACTTTCTGCCCGCTCCCCTGTGCCCATGCAGAAGCTGGCACACAAGGACAAGCTTCAGGGCAAGCAGCGACTGGGATAAGCTCAGCACAGCAGCCCTGGAGACACAGCAAAACCCATGCTGGCTCAGCACTGCCCTGTCAGTGGGATGACTCCCCCGGATGACTCCCCTCCTGAGCCCCTTACTCTCTCCTCTTCCTCCTGATCCTCTCTAAAGCAGGGTTGGATTCATCCGGAGGAAGCCAGCACCAGCCCAGGTGGATGCGGCTCCTCGGGCTGATGGCGCAGCCCCAAAGAGCTCAGCAGTTTGGACACTGCGCTGCTGATGTTACACAAAGGAGCTGGAAATGTAAATGATGGCGCTGGACCTACAGCCGGTGGCTGCTGCTGCAGATGGCCCCGGCAAAACAGCCCGATGATAACAACAACAGCATCTCCCTCCATCCCCGGCCCTGGCACCGCAGCAGCGAGAGCAGAGCAAAGCTTTTACGCGTTTGCCATCTAGCGGGCTGGGGAAAGCCTGCACACCCCGGCCAAGGCACCCCCCAGCCCTCCGGGGCCTGGCGATAGTCACAGCACGGGGGTACCCCAGGACCTTGCAGAGCATCCTACTGACGAGAGCCCGGCTCTGGGGGTGACGCATCCTGGGATAACATCCATCAGGGGCAGGGGGGCTCTGTACGTGGCAGGAGCCTGAACATCCACCCCAGGACCGGCGAGGTGGCCGCATCTCACAATAGCAAGGATGCTGCTGTATTACTTCTGCTTTGCCCGTCCACACAAGAGGATAAACACTATTTTTAGGACTAATGTTCTCATTTTTGAATGGTTTCAAGGGAAAAGGGCTGAACGCTTCCACCATCCTCCCAGAAAACCTGACTGCCAGCTCCATGAGACACCATTTGGGCTGCCTGGACCCACACAGGCCGCCTGCCCCACAACCTTCCACACAGGCGCATCCTTGGGATCATCAAGAAAAGGGGACATAAAAAGAAACACATGATCCTGTGCAGCGGCACTAAGAAGCAAACTGTTCACTTTCACCCAAACAGTAATTCCTGAGGAGGAAAAGCAAAGTTTGTTCAGCTGTAGCTGAGGTTGAGCAAACACAACACGGATCACTTCTGCTTTGCCTCTTGGAAAAGGCTCCATGAGTGTCACATCTGGGGAAAAAGCCCAACCCAGAGCAGTGCCACCAGCTCCAGCCCCTGGGAAAGCTCCGAGGAGCTGGTGCTGCTTCACCCCCCAAGAGGGGCTCCAAAGCCTGGCTATAACCTGGAGCAAGCAGTTATATATGGTTTTTTATATATATATATATATATAACCTTGGCTATAACCTGGAGCAAGCGGTTATATATGGTTTTATATATACATATATATATAACCTGGCTATAACCTGGCCTCCTTGGGAGCCTGCAGCAACCTGGCCTCGCACACTGCCAGGGCTGGCTCAGTGCAGCCACCCAGATCCATCTGCCCAGACAAATGCAGCTGACCACCCTCAGAAGGGGTTGGTAACTCATTTCTTCATCCCCAAACCCAAAACCCACCACAAGTGCTCCCCGGTCCTCTAAGAACAGTGCCTATGGCAAGTGGTTCCTGCCTGGTTTGCCTCAGAGCCCTGTGCCTGGTGCAGAACATGAGCAGAGAAAGGGAAAAGGCTTTTACCTGAGCGTCAGAGCCAGCTCTCTGGGTGCTAGAAAGCTGCAATTGCTGCTGCATGCCCTGGGGAGTTAGACTGGATGAAGGCAATGCAACACACAACGAGCTTCAGGCAGATGCAGCTCTCTGCTGACCCATCCATCTTTCCAGGGCTGTGTGCTGCATAAAGGAACTGATGCCCTCTCTGTGAATGTGGGGAATCTCCTCCCCAGGCACTCACAGTGGGTTGGTGAGATGCTGATGTCCTCCCACATGCTGGGCATCGCCAGGTCATCGGTGTCCTGGCCTTGTGCAGAAACCACTTCTCTTCAGGAAGGAGCAGGGCTCTTCAGCAGCAGCACATGCCACGATGCCGGCAGGGTCCCTGCAGGTGTCCGGTGTTTCCATACCCACTGCCACCTGCTGCCAGGGAAGTACCAGCACATCACACATCAGGCAGATGTGTGTGGGATCAGCACAGCAGGAAGGAGCCCCACAAACCTGCACAAGCGTTCATCCAACTCCAACCATTGTCTCCATGGACTGCACGGGCAGGACCAGTGCACTCCTTGTGCTGCAGGGTCCGGCTTTTGGCTCACACACTCGAGCAGCACCTTTCACACGGGCACTGCTCTAGGCTGAGGTGCAGCAGAGGCACAGGAGTGAGCAGATGCCCACACGCTCCCTGTATGAAGGGGCAGTAACCCCAGGCTGCACTATACAGCCCTCGGCAGGGTCCCCATTTCTCCAAATCTAAGGAAAAGCTGGAATGTCAAAACTAACAGAAGTGGTTTCCCACATGCAGAAAGTCGGGAACTTGGTAAATACCTTGGTCAATTTTACCTTTAGGTAGTTTATCCCAGCACAAATGCCGACAGCACATTCAAGGTGACAGTAAACCTGAGCTTCAGAGCTCAGGCCCAGCTCTTATCAGAGTGACCATGAAGAACATAAGGCAGAAGCTCTTCCCTGTGAGGGTGCTGAGGTGCTGGCACAGGGTGCCCAGAGAAGCTGTGGTTGCCCCATCCATGGCAGTGCTCAAGGCCAGGTTGGACACAGGGGCTTGGAGCAAACTGCTCCAGTGGAAGGGATCCCTGCCCGTGGCAGGGGTTGGAGCTGGAGGAGCTTTAAGTTCCCCTTCCAACCCAAACCATTCTATTCTATTCTATAAGAAGCTATTGTGAGGCCTTCAACCAGCACCTTCCTGCCCCAGCACCCCCGGAAGCATCCAGTCAGATCCCAGCAGTGTGGCCAGGCGCTATGGGCAGCACCCAGACGCGGGCACTGCTGCTGGAGCGGAGCCCACTGTGCCCAACGCTGCCGGCTCTGCCGAAGGTCCCTGGGCTGGAGCAGGGAGCGCTCGATCCCTGCGCTGCACTGACATCAAGAGCAGGCTCATTCTTCATCCCGGTCCTGCGGGCCGAAGCCACAAGAGGGCAGCTGGAAGCGGAACAGCGACTGGCCCAGCCATCGCCAATGCTCCATTGCTGAGCACTGACACCCGCAGCAACCTCAGAGACACCCCGCCACACGTGCTCTGCCCTCTGTGCGAGGACCTGACGGTTAATGCCCCAGGGAAGCCCTCTTCCCGCTGTAAAGTGGTCTCTGCCTGCCAGCACACAGGGTCTGTGTCCGTTTGGTCCTTATCTCCAAGCTTACCTTGGTAACTCAGACCCAAAACCGTCTTGGGTATGGAAAAGGCTTTACTAATTCCAAGGGACCACTAGATTGGGTGCGATCAAATAGACCACCTTTGTCACTCTCAACATCCAACTGAGAGGCAGGCAGAGGGCAGCAGCATCAGGCCCGGTCCTGAAACCAAAACACACTATCTATACCCAAGAGAATCCTCAGTCAGACAGGAGCCTGCAGCAGCACAGGGAGCTCCATTCCCCTGCTCCTCTGTTCGAGCTAAAGCCAGTTTCTTCTGTATCACCCAGGCTTTTTACCCTGGTCTAAGCACAAAGAATGTCTTTATCTCACCTCACTCAGTGAGGAGCTGCTCAGTTGGCACCAGCTCACAAGGAAAGAGGAGGGAGAAGGTTTGGGTGCCCAGCAGGATCTCTACTCACGATAACCCCGTTGCGGAGCTCCGGCCCGTGCCCTGCCACCGACTGCTTGCGCAACGCAGGACAAGTCACCCAAGCTCCAGCCAACCCCGGCTCCCTGCTCCTGCTTTCTGCTTCCCAGGCGGGTTTCAGGAACTGATTCAGCTCATGAAAGGGACAAATCACCATAGATCAGCACCAGGACTAAGGTGACAAAACCAGCAGGAATGCGCTGACAGGAGCAGGGACCTGCTCCTTTTGCCACCTACAACTGATTTATTCTTAATCACTTTTGGGATGACTTTTAGAGGTTTTGAAGCAGTACTTCCCTCTTTCACGCTTGATTTCTCTATTTGTTTCACTAGGCACTCTCCAGGTACCCAGATGGTGACTTGCAGCTCTCAGAGGAACAGCAGCAAGGAATGTTTCTCAGTGGAAGCAGAGCATGGGCAGAGAGGGGAAGCAACGCCACAGACATCCCCAGCACAGGAGCCCAGTGTAAAACAGAGGCTGCTTCCTGCAGGCCCTGGTGACAGGAAGGCCGGGGCAGGGGCAGTGCTGACAGCAGCGATCCCAGAGCCCACTCAAAGCCTGCTTTTAAAAGGAGGCAGCGGCTGCCAGCTGCAAAATGAGACCTCGATGGTGGCCAAGGAGCACAGGACACTGCTGCCTCTTGGGACCTGCGCCAACATCAGCTTGGTTTTAGCTGTGTCTCCAGCAGCAAACGGCAGGGGCAGATCTGCCAAGTGAAACCAGACCCAAGAGCAGCCTTCCAGGGGCCCTTCCAAGTTAACGCCAGCCGGTCCCAGAGACCCAGAAGCCATTTGCTGCTGGAGGACAACATCCATTTACATTTTACCTCGTACAGATCCAACGAGCACACTTCAAACACCCTCTGGGATGTGAAACAGAGCTCACGAAGCACCTTCAACTTGGAGATCGGCACATGGAGCGGAGCTAATGGTGCTCTCTGAGCTGCACCGTGTCAACTCTCCCTTCTGCGAAGCCCCTTGAGGAAGGGAGAGCAGGCAGACATCACCCAGGCAGACTGCAGGATGAAGAGGACCATGCCCAGGTCAGAGGAGATGGCAAAGGGCTTGGGAAGGGCTTTCAGGCACTGGCAGCATTTGCCCACTGGTGTATCGCAGCCCATGGAACTTGCTATGGAGCCCAGGTGCCTCAGTGCGGCTGGTGAAGACACTGCTGTGCCAAAAAGCCTTCCTCCCTAAGGTCTTATCAGATGTGCTCATCTTCCCTAACACAATCCCCTACCTGTGTTTTAATAAGGGCTGCACTGCAGGAAGCAGAACGCACAGTCCTGATGGCAAGGATAGCACATGACTGGGGAGGAGAGAAGTGAAGAATGTGGCTGAGCAACCAGCCCCCTCTGGGAAAGCTGCAGAGCTCAGCCTCATCTCCCAGTGCTTAAGAGAGGATGAGCCCAGCTGCAGCTGCTGCTCAGCAGCACCATTTCTTCCAAGGAATGATGGTTTTCCATTGACCTGCAATGGGAGAGCACAATAAAGCTCATGGCCCCACACAGAATAGGGACGCTTTGAGAGAAAAACCAGCCAGCAGCATAATGCAACCTCAGCACCAGTTCGAGTTACAGCAGCCATGCAGAGACCATTCCTGCACCAGAAGCTACAGAACAGCACTGACTGGTTACATCAGCTTATGAACAGTGGGACAGTTCCACATATTAACTAAATCAGCAAGAGAGGGACAGAGCTAAGCGGCTGTTTGAAGTTTCCTCCTGCTCAGGAAAGCAACCGCTGCCCTGGAGCTCTCTTCCCCACCACTCATTAGCCCTGGAGCCCCACCTCTTGGTTTGGATTTCACAAGAGGCAGGACTTTCCTCCGCATCAAGTTCTTGCCTATTTACCTGAGAGTCCATGATTTTCATACTGACAACAACAGCACAGTGGGAAAAACAGATTCATGCTGTTTGTCACCACAGCATACACGGGTTTCACAGAATCATAGAACAGAGTTGGAAAGGACCTCAAGATCATCCAGTTCCAACCCCCTGCCATGGGCAGGGACACCTCCCACCAGACCATGCTGCCCAAGGCTCTGTCCAACCTGGCCTTGATCACCACCAGGGATGGAGCATTTACCACTTCTCCTGGACACCCTGTGCCAGCGCCTCACCACCCTCACAGTAAAGAAATTGTGCCTTATCTCCAACCTGAACCTCCCCTGTTTCAGTCTGAACCCATCACCCCCTGTCCTGTCCCTCCAGTCCCTGATGAAGAGTCCCTCTCCAGCATCCTTGTAGCCCCCTTCAGACACTGGAAAGCTGCCCTGAGGTCTCCACACAGCTTCTCTTCTCCAGGCTGAACAGCCCCAATGTCCTCAGCATACAGGACGTGCTCCAGCCCCTGGTCATCCTCGTGGCCTCCTCTGGTCTTGCTTTACCTGATGCAGCTGAAGTGGCCAGACTTTGTGAGGGCTCCCACCTCCTTCCTGTCACTTTGGCATCAGCTTGACCAGGAAAACCAGGCAGGAGAATGCACTACTTCAGCAGGAGAGTATCCTGCAAGATGTTTCCATGCAAACAGTGAACGTGATCATCTCCCTGTGCAGCTTAATGGAGCTAATGGGAAGGATGGTGTGAGAATGCAGCTGCGGCAGGACAAGGAGTGATCACTGCTTAGAGATAACAAGCACCTGATAGAGACACAGAAGCCAACGGAAGCAAGAGCCCTCCTCACTACCTGTTCTTAAGGAAACCTGGTTCAGGATTAAGAACTGGAGGTTCACAAGAGAGCCAAATGAAACCCACCAGTCACTCGCATGGAAAAGCCTTCAAGCTAAGCTGTTTGAGCCTTGTTTAACCTACTCCAGCACCTTGGCCTCTCTCTGGATAGGACAGCTCTGTCCCAGGATCTCCATGGAGCTACCAGACAGACTTCTGCAAAGCTAATGCAACACTGAGAGGAAGGAAGCAGCACCGCTCCTTGAAAAAGATGTTTTTCCAACATCCAGCGCCTCCAGCATTCCCTCCAGAGCCAAGTTCAACCTCGTGGCACTGATTTAACAGAACAGACTTTATTGCTTGGCCAAATGGACCTGCCAGAAATGACTGGCCCAGACCACTGCCATAAAAACAGATGCAGAGGGACAAGATAGTGACAATCCTCATGGAAGGATGAAGCCAAGAGAGAAAAAAAGCTCCACAGGGTAACCCTGCTACCTAAAGCATGCGTTCTGAAGGGTTCTCCCTCCGCCTCAGGCAGTTTCCTGCCTAATTTCATACAGGCAACCCCTTGGTCACCAGCCTTGCTGCTGGCTTTACACAAGTGAATGAGGTTTAGCTCACAGAAGGTGCAGAAGCCCACTTCAGCCTCCTATAAAGCACTACAGAGCAGTCACCAGCACTCAACTGTCACCAGCACCATGAGCACCAGCAGCACTTCCAACTGGGAGCCACAGCCCCGCAGCCAGGCTTCTGCAGACAGACCTCAGCTGCAAAGTTGACCAGCAGCAGTAACCAGATGGAAAGTCGAAACACACATTTTACACCAAGCTTTTGGATTACAGCACCCACAAGTCAGCTTCCTGAAATAAAAGTGGCCTTTAATGAGACTCTTTGGAATGTGTTTTAATAATTAATACAAGTTATGCAGCAACAATGTGAGACTTCACTGGCTCTTTGGAGAGAATGAACAAAAAGGTATCAACCCTGTGTGGTTTGGGAGGGAGGTGGGTACAGTGTCAGCTGTCCCTCCAAGGGTCTTGCTGTCTGCCCATGAGCAGACAAGCACAGGCAGCTTCCACAAAGCCTGGCTTCTTGACAGAAGGGGTGCAGAGCCCAATGACCCCCCAAAAAGCCAGCTTTTAACACTTGGGAACAGGCACAATGATGAGTATTCCTTTTGTCCAGAGCCACCGTCCCTCCCTTCAGAGCTGCGTGCTACAGCAAAGACATTGCTTTGAAGATTAGAGCGACCCTGACAGAAGTGAGGCAGCAGCAACAAGGGAGGATATGAACTGACAGGATTAAGCATTAAGACCCAAACTAACTTGCAAGGAGGAGAGTGGGGCTTGCATGGGATAAAAGCCATATTTACAAGTCCTTCACATTCAAGAGAAAGACAAGGGAAATAACTACCCTCAGGCAGGCTTGTGAAGATACTTTATGTTTAATACATCTGAAAAGAATGCATATACAAAGAACTTAGACATGAAAAAGCATTGGTTCAACACTACCGAGTCTACAAGAAAACGGAATTTTGGGAGGTGGAGAAGATTCCCTAAGTCTTAAAAAACCTTTGAATTTGCAAGCCCAAATAATGTGGTAAACCCCTATGATGGTGCAGTCAGTGTGTGAAGACCCTGCACACACCTCAGCGGGCTGGAGCCCATCTTATGGGTTCAAGGGTACTTAGGAGCATACCGCAGAAAAAGGGGATTCCCTTCACTGGTCCCCGCATGGTGCCACACAAACACCAGAAGCCCCTCCCCGCAGCTCCTTCCCACTGACACAGGTCTGGCTTTCCACCCCTCCCAGAAGGATGCTGAGCCATCCAGGAAGGGACGCACCACCAGGGCCAGCTCCAGAACTCATGTGAACCCCCGCCAGGTCCTCTCAGTGTGTCCATCAGCAGTGTATGTGCTGGTCACTGTAACTAATTTCTCTCTAATTAAGGATTGGCAGAAGATGGGTTTGTTAAGAGCCAACGGAATCATTGGGCGTGCTTAAAAAGGTGCAGCTCTTTCACCATCACATGACAAAAGCTTATGATGACAAAGATTGAGACTGGCAAGCTAGTTTCAAGTCTGATGGTGCATCCAGAGAATAGGATTCTCCTATTCCTAAGGCTTCATAACTTAGAGGGTGGGGTAGAAATTTATGACCTGCACAGTGGAAAGCCAGGGGAAGAGATACAAGGCAACTTCAGAGGAGATGCAGATACATTTTCTACACTCCTCCTTAGAGGAGCACCAGCTTGGGACATTTTACTTTGCTGTGTTTGTCTTTAGCACACAAGTCTGCTCACACCCAGGCTGCTGACTGGCTGCAGAAGAGCCCCACGAGTTCTTGACACCAGAACTAAGTCTTGCCAGACTGGCCTAAGGGACAAGGCTGCAGTACGACAGCCCAGAATTAGTCTGTTACAGAGAAAGTCATCACAAGCATGCCTGGATCTTAAACAAAAACAAATTAGAAACAGTAAACAAAATAAAAAACTAGTACTGATCAGTGTTTTCTGGTAATAGAGAATTACTCAAAATTAACTAGTTTAACTGAATTGAGGGGGCACTGGGGAATAAACACTAACATTCTCATCTCACACAGGGCTGGGGGGATGGGAGTGAAGGGCATTTGTCATTATTGCGAAAACAAACTTTAAAATTTGGATCTTTAGTTTGATTTTTAAACATTGCTTTTAGTATGACATCAAACACCAGCTCTGCAGAAGGGGCTGTGGAGGGATGTTCATAGCAGCACACACCTGCGAGTCTTCTTCGGCTCCGGAGGCTCCAGGGCAGCCAATATCGCTTCGTCAAATACATTCTTTAGGCCTTTCTGGAAAGGGGCAGAGAGAGAAAGGGGCAGTCTCATTTCAGAGCTTTCACACAAACACAAGCACCGAAAGCCAAGCGGCAGAGAACCCCCTGAATGATGAGCCCAGGTTTGCCACCTACAACTCCCAGAGCCTCCTCTGCTCCTTCCCAGCGCCTTGCTGTGCTTCAGCACCTGGTTTTCTGAACAGGAACACGAATCCCTTGAGACCAGACCAGAATACTTGGTGTATACTTTGTCCCTGCACATGGCAGGGGGGTGAGCTAGATGATTTTTAAGGTCCCTTCCAACCCAAACCATTCCATGATTCTATACCTCACACGAAGCAATGCACACATACCAAAGTCATTTCCTTAAGGCAATTTTTATCATTAGCTGGCTGCTAACACATTTCACATGCTAATGACAAAGCAGAAAGTGCTGCATTCAAATGGAAGAGCCCGATCTGGAGCAGCAGACACCCGTGTGAAGGAGAGGAGACAAGGCAAGAGACATGCAAGAGAACAGCCCTAGTCCGGCGCTGGGCAGGCTCTGGTGCCAGGCACCCGCAGGCAGCAGCAGCCAGGCGGAGCCCAGGAGCAGTGGATGGTACCGGAGGAGTCGGGATGGAGGAGCGGGAGCGGGCACCGGACGCAGGGTTAAGTGTTAAACTGAAGCCAGGAAGTGCAAATCAGAATAAAGCTTCATCAGTCATTTATACAAACAACTGCGGTTTTTAATTTCAAAATCGAAAGACAAGCTACAATTGATGTTTTCTCCTTAAAACAATAAAAATCAGAAGCATGATAGTAAGAAGCAGCTTTACATCTTACAGTAACAGGCTTTAAGGTTCTATTATTGAAATGGAGAGCTCTACCATGTTAGTGAAAGCAAGAATTTTAACAGTTCATAAAGCAGTAGCAAGTACATTGAGATTTCCTTCCCCCCAGGACTGACAAATACTCCACCACAGCACAGACAGCCAAAGCAACAGCAACAGAAAAACATCTTCACTGCACAAAGGAGACCCAGAAAACCCTTCACCGTTACAGCTCACTTGCAGATCACCCACCGGTTCAGGTACTTTTGTCATGCAAATACAGTTAACAAGAGTCACAAGTAAAAATTGAAAACACACCCAGCAGTTTCTTCCAGTTGGACTGAGGAAGATCAAACATCAAGTCTTATTCTTTTGATCTTTCTTTAAATAATGATGTAACCAAATCCTTTCCCCCTGAATTATAAAGCTACCCACATCTGGCAACCCCAGCAGCAGAGAGTTAAGCGAGTCCAGTTCATGTTCCACATCACAACGGTTTCCTAAAGATCTCAAGTATTGTTTTCAGTCCAGAGCTAATACAGAGGTTGCTCTAAGATGGTAACAGGCACAACAGCTTTCAATCAAGGTGGTTTTATTCGGTTTTTAACCAGGTTTCTACAGTAGTGGGACAGAGGAAGCAGCAGCAAGAGGGAAAGGAGAAAGTTTAGAATATACAGCACTTCCTTTTGGGCTGAGTTTCCGGAGGCTCGAGGGCAGCTAGGATAGCCTCATCAAACACATTCTTCAGACCTCTCTACAAGACAGAGGGGAGGAGAAAAAACAGCAGCCAGGTTAGAGGATTAGAGAAAAACAAGCAGATACAATGAGCATTCAGGATAGACCAGGCTGAATTCACAGAGGCAGCAAACAGATTTACTTTGTAAGAAACAAAGTAGATCCCAGGAGGAAATCTCATTTAGATGACCCAGAAGTCAATGTCAGAGACAGACAGAACATGTGATGGACAAAGTTAGACAGAATGAACCCCAAGAAGGGCAGAGGCACAAACACAGTTGGCAGGAACACAGAGTAGGAAGGGCTGCACAAGAAATGATGATTTCCACTTCACTGTGAACACACACGTGGACAGATTACAGAGGAATAAGCACAGTGGAGAGCAGCTGGCCCCACCACAGGGATCCAAAGGGTCAGGTAAACCTTTTGCAGTCACCCACAGGGGTAAGCAAGCGCCTCCAGTGCACAGGCTTACTGCTCCCAACCACCCCAGTGAGTCCAGAGCAAAGGCTCCAAACAATTCCTTGTGCTTTGTGAATTCAGCCCCTGAATAACTGAAGATCTCCAGATGGCTGACAAAACAGGATCTGGGATCAAAGCAGAACCTCTCTGGTGAAGCCATCATCACCTTCAGACACTGGATGTCAGTCCCTGAAGCAGCGATGTGACACCTCACCAGTGCTGCTATGGAGCCAGCATGGTATCGGTGCAGTCAGCTATTCAGCTCAGTACCAAAGCCAGTCTAACCACTTAAGTCACAGGAAGACAGAACAGCATTAGGATTGGAGTGACAGATCCAACAGCAGTCAGAGAGCTACAAGGGGGCTGCGAGGGATTACACTGGCGCACGAGGCAAGCACTGCATCTGCAGTAGCACAACAGGAGCTGCAGCTCTGCTGAGCCACGCTAATGCCAACAGCGAAACCCAGCTCCGGCCACGCCAACTGGACTCGCCTAAATCTGCTGTCATGAGTGCATCCTTCTGAAGCTCAGAACTGCTTGAGCCCAGCTCAAGACAAACAGAAACTTCAATTACTGCCTGTCAACAACTATAAAATGAAGATTAATTTTTTTAATCATTCAAATGTAACTGGTTTCTCCCTCACAGGTTGGATTGGTACATCCCTTTTAGAAGGTCTTTAATCCTGTTTTACATGGGAGATCTTTAAGGCAATTCCATCTGGAAGCATTTAAGTCCATATTGTTACAGGCAAGATTATACTTGAGAGAACAGAAGTTAAGGAAATCACCATGTGCAGCCATTCTGCACATCCTCCCAGCAGCTCTTTCTAAATGAGCTGACAGAAGAGCTGGAGACTTGAGATAAATCATACAATGACGCCTATGGGAAGGCTGAGCACTAATTAGATTTTCCTTCCCTGCAAGAATAAAGCTGGAGTATAAACTCATTATGTCCTGTTAGATAGATTAAGGATCCAGGCAGGGCAGGAGTCAGGGAAACATGCTTCCTTAGTTCTGCTCAGGGACTCCGCTCAGTTTCCCTATTGCACAGGAGAAATTAATTTGGAGAACAGAATTTGGGATTTGTTTTGAAGAATCCATAAAAAAAAAAATGGAGAAGGGAAGAGGAAGGAAAAAAAAAGAAACCACAGGAGAGAGACAAAATATTTGTGGGAGTGGGCTTAAAAGCCTGGATGAGACAAGAGTAACCACAGGAAGGGGCCTGAGTTTGATACTACTACTGGCACACGGGAGTCAATAGAGTGGTTGAAGTACCACAGCTCCTGTGCTGCACTGGGACTAGGCTGAGGTCAGGCTCCTTCACCCCTCTTTGCAGGCAGTTCAAGACACTTTATAAATCTGACTGTGCCAGAACTGTCAACCCAGCATCGGGGGGAGGAAATAGCTGAATTCAAAGTTCTCCCTTGTGTTAGGTACCAGCACTGAGCTTCAGGAAGCCCACTCACACATGTAACTCAAGTGTTACAGTCTGTTCAGTTGTCATGTCTGTCAGTCATCATTTCCTAAAGCAAAGTGTCACCCACTTTTTACAGTGGTATTTAGTACTGTTTTGTAGAGAAACAAAGACAGACATTGAAAAATGCCTTCATCACAAAAAGAGATTTCACAACCCCAGGAAAGGAGGGATAGAACTGTCTCCTCAGTACTGCTGGCATCCAGCCTCAGAGAGGAGGAGATAACTCAGCCTCCTGACTCCAGAACATCGACTCTTCCACACAACGAGCAGATTATTGCTCCCAGGAAAAACAACAACATGCTCTGGCTCCGTGATTTTATGATCACTTGCTACTGTGGTGTCAAAGTCATTTATAAATTAGCTGGGAAGGAAAAAGCTAAGGTGAACTGTGGAAATGAAGGCCAAGGTAAGGAGAGACTGAACTACCCAACTGAGTCAAGCTTCAGTTGAAACCAGCTACTGTGACTGTTTTGTAGCTAAGAAAACCACCCTCCTAAAACCAGCAATGGGCACACGAGCACTAGTGCTCTGAAGGAAATTCAGGCTGAGCTTCTAATTCATGAGGCTGTTCTCTGCAACAGATAGTTTAGTCTATCTGGAAATGAGAATGGGTAAACACTGACATTTTTAATTGTATCACCTTTTTCTCTGGTAATTCTAAGTGCTTCCGTGCAATTTAAGCAGACTAAACAAGGCAAGTTTAAAGCTACAGCGGAAAGGATCTCAGTAAGCAGTACAGGACAAAAAGGTCCTGGTATGTATTAATCCAACTGGCAGTTCTAACAGGTTCTAACGAGCAGCAGGATCCAGGATGTGCCAGACACTATCTAAAAATGGTACTCTGGGGGTGACCAGATCTAAGAGAAGTACAGCTCAAGCACAGCTAACCCACAGCTTCATGTGGGCAGTAGGGAAGCACAGCCAAAAGCACCTTTGGATCAGGGATTCCCAGGATGGACTGTGCGCCTCACACCACCTCCTGCACAACTCCATCAACGCCTCTTCCTCCTCAGCAAACAGCCAGGCAAAGCTTTGTTAGTCAACATGCAATCTGGGCAAAAGGTGCAAGACAGGCAGGACTTCAGGTTTCTTGAAGCTTAGCAACAAAGCTTTGTGCTGAAGATACTAGAGATGAACACGACAAAACTGAAAAGGGTGAGGGACTTGACACTGTGCAGCCCTTAGCTCCATGCACATCAGGTAGGGACAAGTTCTTTAGAGCAGCATTAAGGAATCTGTTGAAGAGTTGTCACAGTTCTACAAGACCAGGCACGCAAGATCAAGCTCCCAGGGCATCCAAAGTCAAAGCCACACATCAGCTAGGCAGCCAATGACTCCCATCCACCCCACCCTACTAATCTTAACTTTAAGGGAAAGGATAATCAGGTTTCCTGGCCTCAAAGCAGCTATTTTTGTTGGCTTTAGACTCATGTTCACAAGTTGGTTCACTCAACATCACCATGTTTACGTCTTAAGAGCTATTTTACTGGTAGTTTCTGCTTCAACAGAACTTCCACCTTAAGATGGACACAGGAAACAGCTCCCCACCAAATGCACAGGAAAGGAAAGCAGCTCACAACTGCTTATAGTCTCAGAAGTACCAGAACTGACTTCAAGAAGTTTTTTGCTTTTGCCTGCTCTCTTCAGCAGTGAGCTGCATTCTGTGTCCCACTTATTATCCATAACACACCTAAGTTTTCAGTAGCTATTTTCCTCCAGCACAGAAAAACCATCACAGCAAACACATCCTGCTCCATCACCCTCTACGCTGTGCCTAATCTGCACAGGCCCATTTTCTTTGTACCGCTGCCAAGTCCTTCTGCCTTAGAACAACAAGACAAAGAGAAAGCTACAATGTCAACACCAGGAACAGAGCTTATACCCTTTCACATCCACACTAAGCTGTTTTTTCCCAAAACTGAAAAAAGCATGGAATATAAGCAAGCAATAAGGGTCCAAGACCACCCCTCACCTGCGTCAGTGCAGAGCACTCCACGTATTTGACAGCCTTCAGGTCCCGGGCCAGCTTTTCAGCCGTCTCTGGAGTTATAGGCTTCTGCTTGTTCTTGGCAAGTTTCTCAATTGTTGAGGGGTCATCTCGTAGATCAATTTGGGTGCCAACAAGCAGGAAAGGAGTCTTTGGACAATGGTGAGTAATTTCAGGTACCCACTGAAGACAGAGAAGACACAGTATTTGTTACTAACCACCACCTAAGGTAACTCCTGACATACTTCCAAATCACTGAGGCAGCTGCCTTTCTAGGCAGAGCTCAACCAACCTTTTCTTTCACATTTTCAAATGAAGAAGGAGACACCACTGAAAAACAGACCAGAAATACATCTGTCTGTGGATAGCTGAGTGGTCGTAATCTATCATAGTCTTCCTGACCTAGAGAGGAGAAAATTAACACAGGATTAGACCCAGACAGTGAAAATCTGCCCTGTGCAGGCAGTCATAGAATCATAGAATAGTCAGGGTTGGAAAGGACCTTAAACTCATCCAGTTCCAACCCCCCTGCCACGGGCAGGGACACCTCCCACTAAATCATGCCACCCAAGGCTCTGTCCAACCTGGCCTTGAACACCACCAGAGATGAAGCATTCACAACTTCCCTGGGCAAGCCCATTCCAGTGCCTCACCACCCTCACAGTAAAGAACTTCTTCCTCATATCCAGTCTAAACTTCCTCTGTTTCAGTTTGAACCCGTTACCCCTTGTCCTCTCACTACAGTCCCTAATGAAGAGTCCCTCCCCAGCATCCCTATAGCCCCCTTCAGACACTGGAAGGCTGCTCTGAGGTCTCCACGCAGCCTTCTCTTCTCCAGGCTGAACAGCCCCAACTTTCTCATCCTATCTTCATACAGGAGGTGCTCCAGTCCCCTGATCATCCTCCTGGCCTCCTCTGGACTTGTTCCAACAGTTCCATGTCCTTTTCGTGTTGAGGACACCAGAACTGCACACAATACTTCAAGTGAGGTCTCACAAGAGCAGAGTAGAGTAGAGGCAGAGTAGAGTAGAGGGGCAGGATCACAGAATGCATATTCCAGCCCAACAGCATTATTGTGTTTAATCCTAACTCTTACACACATATACATGCCCTGAACCCAAACATTCAAAGATCCTAGTTCTCAAATCCAGAATTCATTCAGTTCTGTGTAACAATGAGCAGCTTAACAGCACGGAGAGCTGGGAATCTGGCAGAAGCATGTGTAATGAATGCTTAGATCAAACACCCTCAGAGTGCATAACACTCTCCTCAGTTATAAAGAACAGCTGCTGAACAGGGATGTGTTTGTAGATGAGGTGTTGGGCACCTCCTCCAGTCATTAGAGGCATTGTGCCCTCAAATTTCATCACCTTGCAAAAACCCTGCTGTTTGGAGGAAGAACAATCACTAGGAGCTTGTGAACACTGAGCAAGGTGTCCCCAAGCAGCAAGAGGAGAATGCTGCCATTACAGACAAGTGTGTCCCGGCATCCAGCAGCATTCCCCTAGAAACACACGACAACCCAGCCCAGGCTGTGCTCCAGGGGAAGCCAGGCTCTTCCCTTTGGCCCCAGCAGAGGCAAGCAGAGACTGCAGGGCATCACCAGCACTGCCCCACCAGCCCAGCACTGCCCGAACTCATTCTTAAGCTTCCTCCTGCTCAGCTCAGCAGCACTCTGCTTTCAGAAGCAAACCTGCCTGAAGAAGCTGTCGTATTCACTGACAGCCAAATCAAAAACTTGTGATCTGAGGCATTTTGAATGTCTTGACGCTCTCTCACCTATCACAGAGAACACAGACATCTGAGATCCTAATGACTTGACTCAACACCTGGGACAGCTCAATGGAGGCAGATCTACAGCTGGAAGATGGAGGTCTACACAGCTTGTTACAAGCCCATGGGCGCAGAGGAGCCAAGCACCGATCAGAACATCTTATTGCAATTAATAGACTACTCCAAAGAGCTTTGTCTCCATAGTACATGTTCAAAACAAAGAATTTCTTTTTAACAGTTAGCAATAGGGGGCTTATCATATATGGTTTGGGTTGGAAAAGACCTTAAAGAAGGGACCTTAGTTCCAATCCCCTGCCACGGGCAGGGACACCTTCCACTGGAGCAGTTTGCTCCAAGCCCCTCTGTCCAACCTGGCCTTGAACACTGCCAGGGATGGGGCAGCCATAGCTTCTCTGGGCACCCTCTGCCAGCACCTCAGCACCCTCACAGGGAAGAGTTTTTGCCTAAGAGCTCATCTCAATCTCCCCTCTGGCAGGTTAAAGCCACTTGCCCTTGTCCCACCCCTACAGGCCCTTATCCAAAGACCCTCTCCAGCTTTCCTGTAGCCCCTTTAGCCACTGGAAGCTGCTCTAAGGTCTCCCTTCTGTCTTGACATTTGGTCAAAAATAGGCTGTTTATGAAACAAAACCCACACACAATCCATGTATTATAAAATTTATATTTTACATATAAAATATATATAGAAAACTATAAAATACACAATTTCCTCCTTTAGACTTGTTGAAAAATGCAGAAACCCTTTATCTTTCAGGTATCACCTTGATTAGAGGTGAAAGTTCCAAAGCTGTCATCTGGTGTCACAAAATAAAACAGCTCTATAAAGCAAGTGGAATGTTTTCTTGGTTGGAATGTTTTCTTGGCTCGGTGTTTTGTTGTTGTTGTGGTTTGTTTGGGGGCCTTATTGGTTTGTTTGTTCAAGAACTCAATTTAGCAACTCCCCAGAGGTCAAGAATGTAGAACCAAGAAGTATCTTTCCCCTTCATAAAAAACAATCAACTGTACAGTCAGCATCACCTCAACTAAATCTTGGACAGTTACAAAGACCCAAGCAGTTGATTTCTCACCTGCAGTATCAAAGAGGCCCAGGGTGTAAGGCTCTCCTCCAATCATCACCGTTACAGCATAGTTATCAAAAACCTGAAAACAAGAGAAACACATTCAATAGGATGTGAATAAGCCACTTCTCAAGCCAGCATCCCACTCACCTTGCTAGGGCTCCTCCAATTTGTGCAAGTTACCTGCACAGGGTAACGAGAAGCCACGAGGCTCATAGTGCTATTGCCATTAAGGCCGTTAATAGGACAATTCCATCAGGAATAGGGATGCAGGAGCTGTTTCCATGAGGCATCTAAAGCAAGGGAACACTGGGTATATGACTGCAGGTAACAGGAAAAGCCACTGAACTGGAACACCTGCAACAGCTCTTGCCTGTAATTGCAAAGAGATTTCCCAGACTGCCACACAGATCTCCACCTTCACACTTGGTCTGACACAGAACACATCCCCACAGGGACTGAACTGATAAACTTCAGCACTGCCCTTCAGGGCACAGAGCTGTGGGGCTGCTTCTGACAGGACCTGAGCCCTCTGATGCTCATCTGCAAACATCCAAGGAACTCCATACAGAAGCCCATCTCTCCAACAGAAATTTACCTTCCATCTTTGGAGGAAGCACTATATTTGGTCAAAATCAGCCTGTGTTGAATTCACTAAGTGGAGAATCTGGCTCCTAAGTTACATTGTCTCTACAGCATCTGGCACAACAGTCCTCTCTTCAAGGGCAGATCAAAAGCTAGCATTGCTGAATGGGTTTCACCCAGTAACTTGTTTACAACATAACTGAGCATCAGGAGCTACCCAAAGCCGCCTCCTTCAACACCCACACAAAGGAATAAACTGAGGTCACTCTCCCTCATTCAAGAACCATTTGATCTTCAGAACCACAGCAGACAGCACTTCAGAAAGTACCCTTGGCAAAACATCCTCCCCACTGTCACAAAAGGACCCACCTTTACCTGCACTGTGCTGCAAGGTCACCCCAAGCCAGCAGAGAGCTCTCAGTGAGCACAGGGAGTTCTGTTTCAGCACCAAACTGAGTCTGAGCAGCTCCCACAGCAGAAGGAACCCACAATGCTGAAGAGGCCAACAGGCATCTTAAAAGCTTTTCATGCAAGTGAGGGAGAAATAAGCAGTCACATGCCTCTACTAACAGGGCTTTAGGAAGAGCTTAGGTCTTTGGGAAAAATCCCACTAAAACAGAGGTAAGACCAGTGAGACAGTGCTTCAGAGCTGAATTCCAAGAGCTCCATCTGCCTCCCCTCCACCCCACTGTCCTGGTCACAGCAGTACCTGACACTGTGCTGACTTCTTCCAACTCTTCACAACCCACAGCGACTGAGAAAGCAGCTGCACGTCCCCAGGAACAGCAGCAGAGTCCATCCCTCACACGCTATTCTGGATCAGCATTCAAGATTTTAAAGTACAAGAGAATCCAACCCCCACTTCCCTACCTGCAGCCCCATCTTTTAGACAGCACACTGGGTTTGCCTCATGGAGCACCCCAGACTAAGGCCTTGGGGGCTGAGGAGGGTGGGAAGCACCTCACAGAGCACGTTCAGTATGCCATGACTACTGCTTCAAGACACCAAAGGACAGACCAGGATGGGAATTCAGCTACTGCCAGGGTCAGAACAAGAAACTGGAATGCTCCATGCTGAAGGTCAGAGCATTTGTTCTTTCAAAGCACCTTTCAGATGTCAGAAGACTAGTTGGCAGCTTAAACCCCCAAAGACACTCCTCATTTCCCAGTGGACGGGGAGTCAATAATGCTACTTGGAGCTGCCCTTTAGGGGAAGCAGCATTCCCCTGCATCAGGATTTATTTTTCAAAGCTATCTACAGAATGGGATTTTAAATGTTTGCTTTTTAAGGTACAGCTACCATTGAACAGGTCTGGGGTTCAGGCCCAAGTTAGCCAGGGTTACAAGGCTGCCCTTCAGACAGACCCACTGCAGTTTCACAGCATAACCCACAGACAACTTCATCCTCGACTGTGCCAAACAGGCTAAAAACCAGAACGAGAATTAGCCCAACAAGAAGCTCCAACTCCTGCCAGTGCCAGACAGCCCAGAGCAGGCAGCATGAGCTTTGGTGTGACAGAACTCACCCTCTACCTGCCCATGCCTTTCCACAGACATGCCCCTCACTGCCCTTTCTGATAAAGGCAATGGCATCGAGAACATGCAGGTAACAGATCACGTGTAACCATCAATATGAAGCCCATCTCCCACTGGAAAATAGCTTCAAACAAGAGAGAGGGCTGCAAAACACAGAGCCAAGTTAAAGTAACTCATCCATCAGTCTGGACTGGTCCATTCTCCAGTGTTTGTCCAGAGAAGCTGTGGCTGCCCCATCCCTGGTAGTGCTCAAGGCCAGGTTGGATGGGGCTTGGAGCAACCTGCTCCTAGTGGAATGTGTTAGCAGGGATTTTCAGACAGTACCACCATCTGCAGGGCAAATTCAGAAGCTTTCAAAATACACACTGTAAGATGACAGATTTTTTTCAACATAATTAAAGGGTCATTTCACTAGGGATAAGTATAGAAACACTCATTGCCTGACCTCCCACTTTCATTTTGTCTTGACCATGAAGAACAGCTTAAATAGGGCAAGCAGAGCACCACAGGTCAGCAGAGGATGTGGCTGTCTCAGAGCATCACAGCAGGATACTTAACACCACTCTCAAAAACTTGAGCATGGCAATACAGTTTCAAATACAACTTCTCTACTGGTCTGTACCAAAGGACCTCCATGAGAGAGGCTGAACCTGGGTCCCCACACCTGCAGCACAACCCTCAGGCTCCTGACAGTGGCCACTGCATCCAATCTGAACACAGGTCTGGGAGTCCTTTCGTCCTTAGTTCCTGATCCACAACTAAACACAATCGTTTTTGTTCTGTGGAAGCCAGTCCTATTCTTAACAAACCTCAAATTTGGCAAGTTGAAAAGCTTTGGGTAGTAGACAAAGCCAATACCCCAAAAAGAGGTAACAATGTTCGTTGCAACTTCTTTTCCACAGAGGATATCTTTATAAAGAAGTGACTATTCCAAAAGAGCTATGGGCAGAGCTACCTGGCACCTCAGAGGAGCCCTCTGCTCTTTTAAGTTGCTTTGTAACAGCACAAAAGATGATCGACCCTTGCACCAGCAGGTGCTGAACCTCTCTGTGATGCATTTCCAGATCCCAATTTGTTTGAGGTACCCCAGTAAACTCTTCAACTCATTTATTAGTACATGATGGCCTTCCTGGGTCATAACAGAGAAAACTCATGAAAAGAAATGTCAACGCATCTGGCAGCAACCTCACTAAAAAACTGAACCACCTGAGCACCAGAGCTGTATCAGCATATGCAAGATTAAGAAGAAAAGCACTCTTCTGTTAGAAAGGCAATGCACACACCACAGGCAGGCAGCAAGCTGCTCCCACCTTGAGCTTTACATTAGGCAGGGATTCAGTATCTCAGAACAAAAAGCCTGTAAAACTTGAATAGATTACTCAGAAATAGCCAAGGACTATACAGATATTTGGAAGTACAAATGAATGAAGCAGCACAATCTAAACCAAAACCTGTTTCTCAAGCTTAGCTGCAGTTAACCAACTACACTCCGTAACTCACAGCAAGAACTCTGGACCCTAGAGCTTAGGACCCTAGAACTCTGGACCCTAGACCCTAGAGCAAAGCAAAAATGAGCATCTAAAAATAGACCCTGACTATTCCAGCAACACAAATACTGTTTTCCCTAAAACTGAAGGCATAGCAAGGGCTGGGAGCTGGTGCTCCTGCTGCCTGCTCTCCACTCACAGTCCTGACAACCGCAAATTATCTCATTCACAGAATCCATCTGGTGGCAGCAACAAACAGAAACCCAGGTTCTGAGGAGCAGTCAAGCAGCAAGAACTGCCTAGATAGAGGAAAGGGAGCCCAGCACAACCAGGCAGCATGAAAGGTGGGCAGCAGCAGTGTATCAGAGCGATCATTGCTCTCCCATGATGTATTAGTCTCCAAGAGAAAAGCAGGCTGTAGGAACAAGCATTAGGATAGGCACAAAGGTTAGTTAGGAAGGAAGCTCCTTCTGCCCTACCCCATTGTGACCCAGGACAACAGGAGCCATTGGCATACTTACCGTTGGTACATATTCCGATGGGAATTTGTTTGTTGTGTAAGAGATTAAGAGACAGGTTTTACCAACAGCACCATCACCCACGACTACACACTTGATCGTCTGCATAGCTGAAGCCTACTTCAGTGTCAGCTCCAAGAGAACCTAGGGGGAAAAAAAAAAGAGAGACACACATTTAGGTGTTTCTCACACTCACTAGACAGCAGCACACGTCATCAGTGAGCTTTCACTGGAGCCCAAACCACCTACAGCATATTTGGGACCCGAAAACAAGACATTCCTGGTAGATCAGTGCCTCCATCACACACCCAATAGGAAGCTGCTCTTATTCATACATGCAAATACGTCCTCTCAGCACCAGACCCCTCCCACAGCACACGTTGCACCATCTCAGACTATGTTTAGCGCAGTCACTTCTCTGCACCACGAAGGAGCACTGGATGAATTCAGCCACTGTTTTTACCTACTTACCCAGAGGTGGGCAAAAAGGTCTTTAGGCTTTTCCAGCTTTGTTTTTAATGCAGGGAAGCATCCAGCCTTAGAGGCACTTAAAAGTCTGAGCTGGGGTCCCAAGAGCTGCCCAACAACACACATGCCTCCCAGGGGACATGCTCTCTGGAGAGCACATGGGTAAAGCAAGCTCAGCAAGAAGCACAACAGCAGCAACTTTCAAACTAGGTTATGGGATAAAAATAAGCAGGTACAGACAGAAGTAAACATGACTAATTCCTCTTCCCCTCACCTTTTTTAAGGCCTAAGTACAGTTCTACAACCCTCTGGTTCAAGTTGCTAACATGTATATTTATCCCCACTTTGAAGTGGCCAACAGCCCTGAGCAGCTCAGCGGGGCACCAGTTCCCAGAGAATCCAGTTACTCCTATGACATTACAAAGCCATCATGCACCCAGTTACCTTCATATTGTCCCAGCACAGACTTCAGCACAAGAACTAAATCAGTATTTGCCATCAATACCTCCTCCAGACATTAGCTACAGTGCCAGACACTGCGGCCCTTCATCAATATGACTTCAATGCAAGAATGGCCAGGCCTCTGGCCGTTCACCCACATAGAGGTGTGAAATCCTGATCCCTCAAGCCTCATGCAAAGCCCCACTGACTTTCAACATCTCCATATTTGAGTTACAGCAACAGAGATTTGCAAACTGAGTCACCCCTGCCAGGGCGTGGGGGACAGGACAGGAAGGGACACCCTCGGCAGCAAATTCACCCTCAGGATGGTGGCAGTGCTTTACCCTGCCAAGGATGGTACCACAGCTCTCAGGTGCATTTAACTGCATTAAAACTGAATTGACCCCTACTGAACTCTGCATGGGGGCACTTCCTGGGGACTACATGTCTCAGAGGGATCTGGAAGAACAATGCAGTTCCAGGTTTTTGAGTGCTCTGGTCCCAGCTGCAGCACGATTTGATACTGCACATCACAGCACCACACTTGCAGGGGCACATAACTGGTAACAACTCTAAACTTATAGCACTAGTTTTGATTCAGATGCTGCATGGATGCTCAGAGATTTACAGGAAGCCAGTTACCTTCATAATAAACATCTTCAGGAGTTCCTAAAAATAGTACTTGTAGAGCAAAACTAACCACCACCATCCCCACGGAGATCCACAAGCAGTCAAGTACAGAAGTGGCAGCAAAGGCTCTCTTGGAGCAGCACATCAGGCAACATCTGCAATATCACACAACACCACTGCCACTGTCTATACACTGCCTTTTATACAATCTTTTTTCAACATATAAAGATGATGGATTTGCACAGGCAAATCCTCTTGTACTGGCTCCCCTGTGTTTCAGTATCAGAATAACAGAACCCATTGATTCATGCAGCAGACCTCAGTTGCAGCCAGCACATGACCAGTGAAGCACATCAACAGGCCCTTCATTAATGCTACAAAAAACTGAACACATTTACTCAGATGGACAAAGCAACTGCTTCCATTTCAAAAAACATTTTCTGCATTCAGGTCAGGTTTGTACCTAAGCAGTATTAGTCAATATTGCCCCAGCTATGAAGGTGCCCCATAGATGGGCCTTGCCATGCTGGTGGCATTGAGCAGAGGAAACATTTTAGACTAAAAAAGGCATCAGAAAGCAGGCAGGCAGTGGAGCAGCTCAGTCCCACATGGAGACAGGCTTCTGTTCACAGCAAAGGTGGAAAGGGAAGGGTCACTTGTTCAGATTTCAGATGGACATCAATACAGGTACCAGACCTGGGTAACAACTCAAGCACACTCCCACTAAAACCAGCCCAACTCACCAGCCTGCCCTGTTGCCTCCCCCATGAAACAGGGCACCACCACTAGCCATTGGGCCATGCTGCTGCACAACACAGGGAGCAGCCTCCCTCAATCCTGTTCAGAGCCAATATATGAAATACAAAACACCTCTCACACTGGTGTCCCTGCCACATCTCAGATGCCTTTTGAATTGAACTGGAATTCATCACACTGCCACCCCAGAGCCAGAAACCCCCATCCTACCTGCCCTTGCTCACCATCCAAGAGCTACCACCAAGAGCCCATGCACCTCCAAGGTTAACAGCCCCTTCAGAGAAACCCAGGCTCCTTTCCCACCCCTCAGCAGACATCCCAGCCATTCCCTCTCCTTCCCCCTCCCTTCCTGCTCTACCTCCTTTCCTACCCTCTTGCCCCAGCTATTGCTATTTCCTTGTTTATCCATAACTCTGGTTTCATATCCGCTTCAACCACCCAGAACCCACACTGGAGGAAAAGTCCAGACTCTGAAGCACTTCCTATGCTCACTGCTCCATACCAATCCATAATTAACCATACATCTTAACACTGTACTGTGCAAGAAAAGCTCCCATGTGTTCACATATCATAAAGTTTAGTGGTACTCTTTAAAACTTCTTACTCCAAAAAGCATCAAGCAAACAACAAAATGGAACCACAGTATCAGAGAGCTCATCAGTTCAAACATGCTGCAAAACTCCAGTGTCCTTCCCCGCCTCAGCACAGCCCAGCGCCCACACTGGCTCTGTGGGAGAAGCTGCTAGGCTTTGGTAAGGGCTCAGGGCAAAGGCAAAGCGCAAGCTGCACACACACACGCTTTGTCTGTGGATCCTATTATTCCTGCGGCAGCCCTTCACAGTGAACACCAACTTTATGTACACAGTTATCCGCACACAGTAGAGAACACCAGCAGTCCGCATTAAGAATATCTCCTATAAAAGCAGGGCTTCCTCTCAACTCTGCACCCCAAGGTCACTCCTATTTGGTTGTTGGTTTTCTTCCTTTCTAAAGGAAGGTATCAACAAAATTGACCATTAGAAGCACTGAACTGGCTCACAGAAGCTCTATATGTGCCATGCAATTACCACCCCTATTTAAATGCCCCCCACCCCAAGAGACACTTCAGGATCACATCTTTAAAGGACCGAATGCATTTAAGCACATATCCAGGTAAAGGGATCCCCTCACCTTTTTTTTTTCCTTAATGGATATATAATTTTAAATATTTAAATAAGATGACCTAAGGTTTAAACAGATGTGAGTCTGAAGCATAGGCCTCCAACAGCTTACCAGTGGGAAAGTGGAGTTGTTGAATAAGCTGTTTTCCTTGGATTAGTCGGCTTTCTAGATTAGCTGGATGAGCCACTTCATGATTTCCACTTCTAAGAAGTCCACAGCAGACAGCTGAAAACATGCTCGTTTTTGAGCTCAGATCCAGGGACCTGCTCTTCCATAGGAATAGCTTTGAAGACATCTACATCATGGACTTGGGGTTTAAAAGTGATTTAATCCAACATGAGCTACAACTACAGAATAACTCACCCCCTGAGCGCAACACCAAAGGGGGCAGAAATTCCAGGGTTTGGGTTTTGTTCCCCTCCGAAGCAGCTAGAAAAGAAGTCTACATTTACAACACCCAGCAGGACTAGAAAACACCTGAGTAGTCTCAAATATCTGAGGGAATTGAAACAGACTGGAAAGCACTGAAGCCATCCCAGTTTGAGTGCAGGGAGTGGATTTTGAGCCATGTAATCATGAACCATCTGGCCAAGCCCAGAGAAGACAGCTGATAAAGACTGGGAAGGCTACACCAGGCAGTGTGACCCAGGGCTGCCCAGCAAGTTCTAAAGACTTAAAACTCACCAGTGAAGTAATTTCTTAAACCTCTCTGTATGGTAATCAAAAGCATCAGTGCTTCACTACAGCACATGTTAACTGACCGCACTTCTAACATTTGTTGGATTTTAATCTGCTCAGCACGTGGTCACACGAACAGAATTTCACAGAACTCTGCAGGACGCAGGAGAACTGGGAGCCAGCATCCTGGAAACTGGACTACAAAGCCTTGTGAGCCGGAGCAGATTCATCTGGTGGCCCAGCTCCAGACTGAACTGGACCGCTTACAGCCTCACGCTTTCATCACAGAGCTGATCTGCACTTAGGGTTAATCCCAAAAAGCAGCAACAGAGATACAAGCGTTAAACCCAAGTCCCAGTGGGATGCAGCGGATATCTGCAATCCTTCCTAGTGCAAAGGAAAATTTGGAGTTATACTTTCTTGCCCTGTGCACACACCAAGAGACATGGATAGATCACAGAAGGCTGGAGATACACGGTACCTACAGCATGTTCCCATTCACTAAGCACAGGTTGCAGGAAACCCTGTCCCACTGTGCACCCCAACACAGAGGGCCGCAACCCCCCTTTGTGCAAACCTCAGCTTCCCACCTCAGTGGAAGCACATGAAACATGGTGTTACTACAGCAGCTCTTCAGTTCTAAAATCAGTCTCTCAGAGTAGCTGCAACACATTCTAGTAGCTGTAGGAATCACTGACTAAAACAAAGTGAATTTTTGTGGCTCTTTGTACACAATCAGTGTTCCCTGCTACACCAAGGGGTAAGAATCTGCAGGATCTTGCCTTTACTCTTGCTCTACAAGCAATTTGAAGCAGACACCAAGAGCCTTCATGCTTGTTAAAACTCCTTTTATTTTTAAGCTACCCAAAGTCTGTTTTCAGGTTGAAATGTGCACATTCTCCTAGGCAAAGGAAACCCAGCTGTCAAATCTGTCTGCACATCCTGCACTAGCTTCCTGTCGAGCCTCAGCAGCACCATGACTTCCTCTTTCAGGCAGGCCTGAAACTGCTGCCATTTCATCACAGGTACCACTGCAACCACCGCCTGATGACCCAGAGCCATTTCATGATGCTCTTTAGCATACACCATTACCTCAGGAGGCCAAGGGGAACCAGTCCCTCACAGCTTCCAGATCCTGTTGGAAAGGATCAAAGAGATCCATTTCTGAAAAGCAGGAATAAGACCTTTTTCTTCCCCTCCCGAACAAGATGATTTTGCACTAAGAGGTCACTCAGGTAACTCCTGTGGGGTCAGAGCACTTGGGAATCCACAATGGAAGTAACAACATTCACGGGATTTTACTCATTATCTGCTAACCACTTTTACCCTTCCACACTGCTTTCACACCTTATAAACCCCCCACATTATTAAATACATGTCTGTATTTCATCATTGGTTCCTAGGTTAATCACACCCCTTTCAAGGCACCCTTGCCCTACCACTTCCAGGTCCTTGCCCTCTGTACACTTCCTCCATCCCTACTACAAAATAACCGCTTTCCAAAGTGACAAGTCTCCTAGATCAAGGGCATGAGAGAGGTAATCAGCTACTACAACCCAAGCAGTCGTGCTTTCCCCACCAGAGATACCCACCAGCATTATGTGGAGAAGGCTCTGATTGCATACCTGCAACACAAACCTGGCACAGCAAATGCTTCATCACAAAGATCGCTGCAGACAACACACCAGTTCTGTCAGAAATCACTAACCTCTGGTGAAAAGACCGCACTGGTGAAGTTCAGCTGTCAACCCGACAGTTGAAAGACCCTGGACTTCTCAGTGTACTGATATTACCACAAATCTGTGATGCAAAACACCAACAGAAGCTGCTCTCTGATTAAGAGCTGAACTCCAGAAAGACAAACAAGCACAGAAGGCAAAACTGGCTTCAAGAGCATGGCCAGTATTCTCCTTGGCCAGCACTGGCCATCTTCCCCATGATTCCCTCCTCCGCGGGTGTCCAGGGGCCATTTACAGACATCACCTAAATCTTCCAGCCCAAAGCCCACCTTTCAGCCTGCTAGGAATCATCATCTTCATGGAGCTCTCACCCCAGAACTGCCACAGTTTATGGTATTAATGCAGTAAATGAAATTTAAGAGAACGCATTGTGTTGTGAACCACCTGGTGACCAAAGTCACCTGCCTGTTGCCCCAGCTCAGCCCTTGTCAGGCACACAAGCTCAATGCACAAATGCATCTGCTCCCAAAGCTGAGCTTAAAGCCTGGGTATTTAAAAAGCTGTCAACTACAAACCAGCACAGGAGTTGCACTCCCTTAGAACAAGACAAATGGTGAAGTCCAAGGCAAAACCTGCAAAAAGCAAAAGGAGCAGACTCACAGAACAGTCCTGTACCACATGAGCTCAGGATCCTGAAAAACATATCCTTTTTAAATATTGTTTGGTTGCTTTGGGGTTTGCTTGATTGTCATTAACAAGTCAGACAATCCTTTAGACCCTACCTTTTATATTCCACAAGGGGACTGCCTCGGAAACACAGTGTGGCTATTTGGTTTAGATGGAAGACATCTAATTGAGAGACAGAGGGCCATAAAGCTCAGTTGTGCTGCACGTGGCTGTCAAGACAAACACAAGATTGGGGCGAGGATTCAGATCCACAGCATCCTGGTTTCGTGGAGCACACTGGTGGGCTCTGTCCCGCCTGCCCACACCCACAGACTCAACCTGGTGTGGATGCAAGAACAGAAAACACTTTGTCACACAAAAGCCAGCTCTGTGAAGAGACATGGGATTATCATCATTGGAACTGGATGATCTTCAAGGTCCCTTCCATAGGACCATAGAATAGGGTTGGAAAGGACCTTAAGATAATTTAGTTCCAATCCCCCTACCATGGGTAGGGATGTCTCACACTAGACCCTGTCACCCAAAGCTCTGTCCAAGCCTGGCCTTGAACACTGCCAGGGATGGAGCATTAACCACTTCCTTGGGCAACCTGTTTTCCAGCACCTCACCACCCTCACAGTGAAAAAGTTAAGTTTAAACCCATTTCCTCTTGTCCTGTTGCTGTAGCGACTGTAGGCACTGATGAGGAGTCCCTCTCCATGGACCAACCCATACCATTCTGTGATCACCACTGACATAGCCGCACCAGCACCATGACAGCCCCAATTCAGCTCTCGGGGTGATGCTATTCCTGAAAGCCACAACGTTTGCTGTCATTACAGCAATCCTTGTTTGAGGTAAACTATGTCTCTGGGATCTTGGAGCATCCCCAAGTCTGCCACTTAACAGAGCTTGTGTATCCCAACAGCCCTGTAGTTCTGAAGCACACATTTCTGGACAAGTTACTCCAAATTACCAAGGAAGCATAAGAGACCTCTCAAAAAATGAAACTGAGATCAACTGATGTTTTCTATGCTCAATGCAACTTTCTTTTTCGAACCACATAAGAACTAACAGCTGCTTTGTACATCTTCCTAAAGGCTCCTCAAAACAACCTGGTAAAGCAGACACCAGATAAGTGAAGATAGCTGGGCAGGGGAATTTTAAAAGCATGAACCTCAGTTACCATAGCATGTTTCTACAGCACCAACAGAAGGTGAAAGCCTTCTCAATCCACTGTAGTCTTAAACAAAAACAAGCAGCCCAGGCAGGCTGACCAGTGCAGCCATGACATCTGCCCATCGCCGCAGCACCAGCACTGCTGACCTGTCCCACTTGAGGGCTCAGAACAACAACCTTTCCTTTACCACCACCTCAACAGGAAATAGCAAAAGTGTCAACTCCTCTGTTATCACTCCAAGTACGGTTACACTGCCAAAACCAGCCGTCAACACTGGGAAAACCTGCTCCAGACTAAACACCGGGAAGCATGTGGGCCTGCATTAAGTCCTCTTCTCCCAAAGGCAATTTAATCTTTCATTATTACTCTTCACTTTTATACTCTGCACAAGAAGCTGTCTCAATCAAGCCATGCAACAAAAACCTGTTAAGTTTTTTAATACCACATTAAAAAGAACTATCTTTATTAGCCTAGTTTCATATTGTTAATAGTTAAAAATACAAGCTGGACCTTTTTGCTCTTACAACCATACCATGGCACTCACCAGCCTCAATGTTTCTCTCCTCATACCCATGACCAACTACGTTTAGCAGCAGTAAACCAGACATTGGCAGAAGTTCCCCTATTTTGTAGCACATTTTTGCATAATGGGAAGCACCCTCAATGCACATCAGTTGTGAGAGATCACCCCCCACTCCACTGATCACCCCTCGCTCCTGTCATGGCTTAGGGAGTGGGGCAGTTGCTGGTGCTCCATGCACCACGGCAGGACACGGTGTGTTCAGGGATGACTGAGACCGAGTAGCACCACACTGCCTGAGGACTAAAGAGATAAAGCTCTGTTAAAAAACACTGCAAAAGCCACTTTTCCCAGACAGAGACAGCTTTAAACTGACATAGGGTAGATTTAGTTGAGACAGTAGGAAGAAGCTCTTCCCTGTGAGGGTGCTGAGGTGCTGGCACAGGGTGCCCAGAGAAGCTGTGGCAGCCCCATCCCTGGCACTGTTCAAGGCCAGGTTAGACGGGGCTTGGAGCAAGCTGCTCCAGTGGAAGGCGTCTCTGCCTGTGGCAGGGGTTGGAACTGGATGAGCTTTAATGTCCCTTCCAACACAAACCACACTGGGATTCTACTAAAACTAACAAAGTAGCTGGAACACTCACCAACACCAGGACTGAAGCAGGAGAGGCTGTCCTGCGTTCATCTAACCAGAGGAAGGAACCAGAGCAGTTGGAACCACCCTCCCTTGCGCAGCACAATACACATGGCAAGATACCCACAGCACCACAGCCAAGGCAGCAGGACCAAGACCCCATCAGGCAACTAGGAGTTTCTCAGCAGTATGTAAACGCAGAAGATGCTCAAGAAGTAACAGCCCCACTCCTGGAGATAGAAGAGGACGCTTCTGAGAGGAGCTACAAAGCTCAGCAACATTTCACAAGCACTAAAAAAAACTCAGATCACTGAGCTCCAGCTCAGCCACAAGCAGAGCACTGCCGCTGCCCAAGCCAAGGCCACCACGCAGCCCTCCCCACAACAAGCCCTTTTGCACTGAGCTGTTTACCAGCCCCAGCTGCCCCAACACAAACAGCTACACCACTTTATGAGGTGGCAGATGCCTTCTTTCCTTCCATCCAGAGCTGAGGAGCATTTTTGTCATTTTTCCCCCCTAACACAGAACACTCGTTATTGGCCAAAGACACAGCACAGCATCTTTCAACTTGAGAAGAGCTGAGCAATTCAAAACAGCTCCTTACAGACCAAGACAATTCTGGCAGCCTTTGCTATGGCTGCAGAATTCCAGGCTCCCCTCCCGCTACAGAGCCTGCCCCTAACACTGCATGAGCCTGGTAAACCTTCCCCTGCCATCGCTGGGTCTAGACTTAATAGAACACGCACTGAGACCACCAACCTAACCAGAGAAGTCTTAGCAGTGGTGAGCCAGTCCCTGCACACCCCGTCCACACAAAGGCTCACAGGAAGCACCCCACGTTACCTTTTTAATGACGGGTTTGTTCTGGGTTTTCACGACAAGAGAACAGAGAGCACAGACCAACTCTCCTGCTAGGAATTATGCCATAACATGCAAAAGTAGCAGGGTGATGGGCAGCACGAGACCTTAAAACAGAACAACAGGGTTTAGAAGCTTTTGCAAAACTAGCTGGTTTGTTTTCTCTTTATAAAACGTTACTTGTTTAGAAGAAAGGTCCATCCAGCTCAAGAAAACGACATCTGAAAACAGGCCAAATAGTATCCTGAAGGTTTGAAACTCTTCAAAACAGACATCACCATTTGAAACTCAACGGGGAGATAACAAAGATTAAGTACACAACAACAACATGGAAAGTCTGCCTCTCACACTCACTACTTTCAAGTCTACTGCACACCCAGGGCTGGGTAAACAAACCCAGTTCTTCAACCCCAGAACAACCTAAAGGATGCACCATCAGACTCTGGGAACACTGTGTCTCACTGTCACACTGTTACCCACCTCAGACATCTACCTGCACCCATCACAAGGATGCAGAATCACACAACAGGCTGCAGAAGTGTAAAGATACCTTGAGTATCTTTAAAACTCAGCACAAAAGCTTACCTAGTCAACAAGTTGGTTTATTTGCCATATATCAAAGGATAAAGGGAGGAGAGGGTTCACCTGCATTTAGCAAGTAGGGCGAGAGGAGCCAAGACAGAAGTTTACAAGACACCAAGCGGTTGAAGAGAGCTTCTTGCTACCTGGAGTACCAGAAACCAATTTCGGTTCCATTTAATTTGACAGCACCTTCACCTTCTACAAAAAAGGTGGTGCTCTTTCCTCAGGAATGGAGCCTCAAGAGTGAGGATACCAACATCCCCCACAACACCTCCTCGCAGGCTATCGCTCTAGAAGCTCAGACCACTGAAATTCATATGATCAAGCCCAATGACAGCGTGAAAGCCAGTGACCACAAAAGACAGGCAAAAAGAGGGCTAAAATACACAAGTCTAGGGATGACTTTCAGAAGCTGTGAGCACCCACATTAGCACACAGCAGGTTACACACACCTCAGCTGCACTGATGCATGCTCATTTCTTGTACAAGTTCCCAAAAGCCAGAAGCAGAGCTGGAACCCAGTGGCACCACCACACTGGATTAAGTCTGAAGCTTGCAGGGAAACAGGGAGCTGTTGAGAAGGTTTCAAGATGTCCAGCTGCCTGTGCTCATACAACTTAAGAGATGTGTCTTAGTACTACAGCTGCGTTTTTAACCAGGAGGAACTTTCACATCAGGATTTGCAGTCAACTTCATGCTGCGCCTTCATCAGCCTTTCATAGGCTTTCCTGTAAAGTCAGAAAAGCCCAGTTGCACCCTCATCAGGGAAATCCCAACCAGTTTCAGATGGGCTCCATTTCCGTTTACTGTTGTTCTTTCAGTAGCTCTGCCATTTCCATTTTAGATACCCCAGGACTTCCAGGGCATTTCTGTTCTACAATGAAAACACCGCAAACTTCCCAGAACTGGCCACAACTTTAAGGCAAACAACCATCCCCAAAGCAGGGCCTATAATGTGCATAGAGCATCAGTGGCAGGTCATGAATAGCCAAGTTCAAAGTATGCAAATCTAGTGATTAAAATTTCTGCCTACAACATGTTACCAAACGACAAACATGTTTTATCTTGCATCACAGTAGGTTTTATTCCTTGCCAAGGCTTAAAAAAAGCCTTTCCTCATTGTTACTGAAGCATACACATGAACAGCTTAAACACAGAACCACTTCTAGCTAGCAAGACACTGATTCAGGTTGTACGTGCATCCACAAGACCCGTCTCAGATATGCATTTGCCTATTCTGCCTTCCCCATCATCCTACCCTAACCAGAAGGATCAGTTCACAAAGCAGATTTTCCACATATAGCTAGCTGAATACAAAGGCTTTCTATCTAAAGTTGGGTTTGCATAAGATCCTGAAAGACAGAGAAGCTTTAAGTGCTTTCCTGAGTTATTCCTATTAGCAATACAAGCAGCTTGAGCCAGGTTTTAAATACTTTTCACCAAAACAGGCAAGAAAAACCAAGGGCCTCTGGGGCACTGAGACTGAACACCCCGAATGAAGGCAGTGAGCATCTCCTTTCCACGAAGGAGAAGCACAGATGAACACAAGACAAAGGCAATCACAGATGGCCAGACCAAACTGCTCCTGACTACCCAGTTGTCATCTAACATGGCCTCCTGGTGAAGGCTGTGTCCTCCCTGTGCTTTTGTCCAGGCCCAGCAAAGCTGCTCCGGCTTCCGTGGCTGCAGTACCCACACAGGCAGGGCACCAGGACTTCTGTCCATCGGACAATTCTCCATTGAGTGCAGGTTTCACACTGCCGGTTGCTGTTCCCAGCTACCTGGCCAGAGAGACTCCCACTGCTATCACCAGCGTGAGCTCTACCCGCACAGGGAAACCGCAGCTGAAGTCCAGGTCACTAAACCAACCCCCTAAACCGCAGCTAGGTGACGTGCTGCTGCAGCATGTACATCTCAATGAGATTTCGAAGGAGAAAGAGAAACATATGTCAACACCAACCCCAGAGGCAGCACCGGCTCCCTCCCGAACCAAAACCAGCGACATCACCGGCGCTGCGACGGTCTTCGAGCGAGCGCAAGACCTCGAACCGAGGGCAGCACAAGCCCAGAAGCGCCTCCCAGCTCCTTCTCGTGTGGGAACTGACTTTTCGCAGCGCACACACACCTTAGGCTGAGCCTTTAACGGCGCCCGCACCCCCGCTGCGGCTCAGCGCTACCACAGCGCCCGGCGCTGCTCGACGGAAGAACCCATCCCTACAGCCGACCCCAGAGCCCCCCAGCCGGAGCCCGCAGCCGGGGCAGGGCCGGGCCCCGCCATGGCCGATGCACCCGGCGCAGGAGCGCTTCCTGCCGCCGCTCCCAAGCGACGAGGGTCCGGCCGCCGCCCGCCGCGCCAGGAAGCGGGGGAGGGGAGGGGAGGCGCGGCCGCCGCCCCCCCGGGGAGAGCCGAGCCCCGGTACCGGCGGCGCGGCAGAGCCGCACCCCCTCGTCCCGTCGCGGCGCTGGGAAGGGCCGCCCCCCCACCGCCACCACCACCACCACCGGCGGCTGCTCGGGAGGCCCCCGCACGGCGCGGGCCGCGGAGGGCGGCTCCAGCGCGGCGGACGCACGGGCCCAGGGCGGCGGGGACGGCCGAAGGTGCCCGGGGACGCGCGGTACCGGCGGGGTCGCGGCGGCTCCGTGCCCGCCCCGGCGCGGCCGCTCACCTCAGAGTCTCCGCCGGGCGTTGGCAGCTCACTGCGGGGTCTCCTCGGCTCGGGCGCAGGGGCACGCCGCCGATGACGTCACCGCGCAGCGCACGCAGGGCGGGGCGCGGCCGCAGGGGAGGGGCGGAGGCGCGGCCGGCAGGGGGCGCTGCTCGGCCGGCGCGCACCGCCCAACCGCCGGGGGGGGGGAAAGGACCCGCACCCCCCTATGTGTGCACCCCAGGGGCCAAAGAACCCCTTCACCCCGCATCCGCACCCCCCTATGTGTGCACCCCAGGGGCCAAAGAACCCCTTCACCCCGCATCCGCACCCCCTATGTGTGCACCCCAGGAGCCAAAGAACCCCTCCACCCCGCATCCGCACCCCCCTATGTGTGCACCCCGGGGCTGCAGGACCACACTGAGAGCACAGTCTCCCTTACAGCACTCAGTGCACCCCTGCATCACCGCTTCCAAATCCACACTTTTCTTCTTCCTCTTTCCTTCTCCCGGGAGGTGAAGCCAAAAGGACCACAGAGCCCCAACTCCTCTTGCTGAGTGACTCCCCCTTGGCCAGGGGCTGACTCCGTGGTGCAGCGTGCACTCACGAGGGGTGACAACCAACCCCCCTAAAAAGCTAAATAAAATCAAAACTACCCTTCAGGAACAAGAGCACAGGGGGGAAACCTGCAGGAGCTGCCGGTTTGAGAACCAGGAGCCAAAACGTGGCCTGAAACAGAAAGCTGGCTGGTCTTGGGGCACCCAGGGCCGGATCAGATGTTAATAGCATCCTTCTGAAGAGCCTTTATGTGTGCGTGAGCAAAATCTGCTCTGCCCAATGCCAGTGGTGCCAGAAGCATATTTGGGCCCTCAGCAAACACCGTCCATCCCTGTGGACTTTGGAGTGAGCAGTTGCCTGCAGATCACGCTCACTGCAGCTCTGAGTCCTCATGGAAGAGCAACGGGAGAGGAACACTTCCAAAACGATTTTTCAAGATGAACTCATGAGTGGAAACGAAGCCATGCAGGAGATGAGTGATTTATCACCTCTTTATCTGGGAAACGCTTTGCCTTCTGCAGCTGGAACCATCGGCAGCCTCTGGTTCTGCTGTGTTCACTCCTCATCTATGTGGCGGCTCCTCTAAGCAAAGCAGAGGGTACACACTCACTGAAATGAAAGGCTTGAAAACCACATAGGAGCGAGACATGGCTCAGACCTCCTCTGCAGTCAACCTCTGTCCTCCAGCTCCATCCTTGCCCACTTTCCAGAGGATGGAATGCTGAGCTCTGCAGAGGCACCTTCCAGTATTTCCAACACCGCCTCAGCTCTTTGGGTTTAATTAGATCCAAAACCAGCTGAGATGGCAACACTGGGCAAACTGCTTGGGAAGAGTTCCCCCTCTCCAGCATCATCTCCCTGCGTCACAGCGGGACCATTCAGCAGCTGCATCCCTGCCCCCTGCAGTGCAAAGAGCACCGAACACAAGGATGAAGACTAGCACCAGCGCCTCCACATCTGGCCTCTTGATACCTTCTCATACAAAGCTATGGCCATGGCGAGGTTGCTTTTCTGGGCCAAATCCAAGCAAAAGCCTTGCCAGCAACCAGAGGAACTGCAGGACATGGACAGGTTGTGGGGTAAAGAGGACCAGGGGTGTTTCTTTAAGATGTGAAACCCCACCACAGCCCAATGCACTGAAATCGTAAGCTATGGAGGTCTCTGAACATCAATCACCTCGATCCCTTTGCACATGGATTTTAATGATGGGAAACAGGTAAAACTGGGGCAGGGATCCCCTCTTCCCAGCAGAGCATAAATGAGCACATGTGAAGGTCTCTGATGTTGCTGTAATTAGCACCGTGGCAAAGCCCATGCTGTAATTAACTTTCTCCCTTCCAAGTTCACATTTAATGACATGCAGTAAAATAAGAGCTGGGGCAATGAAACAAGCAGGGAAAGAACCATCAAATTAGACACTTGTGACTCGATAAGGAATTAATTATACCCTGGCCTAATAATAATAATCATCAGCATACATCGCTTTTAATCTGCCCTTGTGCTCCAAATGAGGGAGGGACACTGGGAAAAGGTGACTGAAATGTCCCTCATTGACTCCAGGACCAGCCACACTGGAATGGGGCTGAGCAGAGCTGGGAGAAGAAAATCCAGGACAAAACCACTCCTGGGCTGCCAAGGAGCTGCCTCAAACCTCCCATCCCTCTGTGATCCTTCCAGGGAATGGCTCTTTGCACAGGGAATTGGGACTTCCAGCAGCCTCCAGCATCTCTCAGGGTATAGCAGGGATGCAGAGAGGTCCTCCCTCCCCTTGGCAGTGACAGCAGCACCAAACCCAAAGCAGTAGGTTCAGGCATCAAGATGGAGAGGTGTGAGTTGAGGATGACCTGGGAGAACGCTGCAGGACTCCAGTGGGGCACCCAAGCCCTTCCCAGCAGCAGGCAAGGGCCAGGAGGAGCAGAATGCTCTGGGGACCTTGTGTGAGACAAACAAATCAGGGCTAGAAAGGGAACAAGGAAGTTCAGATGAGATGAAGAGCTTATTTTGAGAGCCATGCCATGGAGAACAGAGGACACTGTTCTTCCACCACCACCCTGGAAGGCAGGAGAGCCCAACCACAAATGCAGGTGGAGGTGATGCTTCCTGGTGGAGCCTAACTACAAGTATACTTGGTGGACTCATAATTCCCCTTCCACAAGCAGTCCCCAACCCTCACACATCTCCAGCAGAGAAGGCTAAGGCCAGTGTGCACAGGCAATGCCTTGAGCAGCCATGAAGATCATCTTGTCATCTCAAGGAGGTGAACAAGTCATGGGAGGAAGCAACCAGAACTGACGTGACATGTTGGGATCCAACCTGGACATCTCCATCAGCACATTCCCACCTCAGCTCCTCACAGAGAAGCTCCACATGCCACAAAGTCTCCCTGTGCATTTTAACAAGGGGGAAAACCCAGCCCTGAACTCATCCCGCCACAGGCAGTCACAGTGAGGAACACCAGAGCTGGATGGGCAGGACATAACTCAGGGCATTATCACACTGGCCCCAAGCACTTTTGCTTTTGGCCCCAAGCCCTCTTGCAATTGACTCCACCTGATCTCCACCTCTCGCTACAGCTTGGCATAATCAAAGAAATAAATTACTCAATTACTAGAAAATCCAGTAAGGCTGAATGCAGAATGAGGCTCTTTAAAGCACAGAGCAAGTACTGGCAGCATCAGCATCTTCGTTCCTTGGTCTCTTTCCTTGCCCTGCCTTTGGCAGCATGCAGGCACCTCGTGCCCTCAGGCTCCAGGGCTCCTGTATGGTCCCTGTGTCACTTGGTCAGGCCCTGGAAGTTGGGCTCAGTGCACGGAGGCAGCGCTGCCTGGCGGCTCAGCAGCTTCTCCAGGATGTTTATTTCAGCATCTCGTCTCTCCAAGTCCTCCAGTGGAGTCCAGGACATGTCGTGCTGGAGCTTATAGGCACCAAGAAATTCATGGGGACTGGTCCCCCACTCCTGGAGGAGAAAGGAGAGACGCACATCACTGCTCAGCTTCCCTTGTGCTGTCCCTCTGTCCTATGCTGGAAAACCCTACCACCTCCGAAACAGTCCCCAGCTGTGCAATCACCCCATTTCCTAATCTCGAAATAGGTTCAACTAGACCCAAGGACTAAGACCAGGTCAAGCTACAGCGCTGCTGGCACAGGAGGCGTGGGGATACAAGATCTCCCTGCCCTGCACAGAGCTCCTCTACATGCTTGGTGCTTTCTTCTGAAGCCTTCACCCTGCATGTAAGAAAATGGGTGGCCTGGAAGGAGGATACCCCCAGGAGCACTCTACTGAGCTGCAGACACACACTCTCTGGGCTGAAGCACCTGAGGAGACTGTATGAGGCAGCCACAGCTGTCAGGGAAGGCCCAGGGCACATTCACAGCTCTTTACTTCTAGAGAAAGAACCACAGGGACCAAAAGGCAGAATTCAAGTTCATGCACCACGGTCTTTTCGCCCAGCATCCACCAAGAGAACTTCACAGTCTGGCTCTGACACCAGCACAGGCACTCAGACCACGGACAAACGTCAGCTGAGCAGGGGACCAACAAATGCCCATGTCAGGTTGGTGCTTTTGTCTGAGGTCCAGAAGTGCCCAAGCACCGGAAACAGCAGGTTTTCCCTCCCCTGCTTCCTCTGGGGCTGTAAGCACCCACCTTAGGAGACAGGATGGAGAAGTATCGCTGGCCACTCTCCCGCCTGTACATGTAGTAAATGTTTCCTGGCTTCTTCACGAGGTTACAGGCCACGTGGTGAAGATCAGCATCTCTGTTAGCTTCATCCAAGACCTAAAAACCCCCAAATATAACATCTCCACACTTGAAATAAAACAACAACACACTATTGCCTCTCAGCCAGAGCCTGACACGCAGCACATGACATGCTGCTCATGAGGCCTCATCCTCCCCAGTGCATGTCTGGCTCCATGCAGCAGATCTTGCCTTGACCCAGGCAGGAGATGCTTCCCAAAGAGACAAAGTTTTCTCCCAGTCTCTCCTCTCGCCTGGGCCCCAGAGCTCCTGCAGCCCTCCACAGAGGTGGAGATACCTTCAAGCATCACAGATCTCTTCACCACAGCCCCAGGTTCACCTCTGTGTCTGACCCCACCACACGCCGGACTCATTCCTTGTCTCCGTACACAGCTGCCATACCCTGGGAGCTTCCCTACTGTGGTCCCCAAGGGAAGGGACAGCAAACAAAGAGGGATTCATCACCCCAGCTCCACGGCTGACTGCTCCACAGCTCCGGCCCCACCAGCTAACCATTAGATGACACAGTGGCCTCGATGGCAGCAGGCCAGTCGCAGTGGCTGGCAGATCCCTTCCCACTCAGGCTCTGAGATTTCATTCCCAAGGGTGAAGAGTGAATTGAAGAGCACAGCCGAGCCCTGCTGGCCTTGCTGCCAGGGCCAGCTGCTCCAGTAAATGAGCTGGGATGAACTAGAAAGCCAAACCCATGGTCAGGTAACAGCTCATCCCTCTCAGGGCTCAGAACCAGCCACAGCCCCACTGTCACCCCACTGCACCGAGCCCTTCCAGGAGCACACACTATAGGGACAAGTCTGTCCCCACACTGAGTCATCTCTGTCCTCCCTGACACCTCAGCTGCTTCTGACTAGCGAGGAGCCATCTCTTCTCCACCTTAACACACAGGATATGCACAGGACTTGAAGAAAGCACCAGGAACAACCCTCCCATCCCCAGACGATACCACACAATAAACCCTCCTGATCTTCTCACTGCATGTGCTCTACCTGGCTCCTGGCCACGATTCACATCCAGGCCAGAGCTCTTCCCGATGTCTGGCAGTTCAGACACTCATCTCCCTCCCTTCGCAAGCAGGAGGCACTGAACCCGCTGGCAGCTGCCCCCTCACCTTGCGAGCCTGCTCCTGCAAGCACCGGATCTGCTCGGCGATGATGGTCAGTTTATTGCAGGCATTGGCCCGGATGAAGTCATCCGCCTAGGAAGAACAAGGATCAGTCAGGACAGGGAAGAGCTGCCACAGCTAGGACCTCACTCGAGGCTTTATCAGGGCTGTGGGTGATGCAGGAGCTGCCCCATGTGCAGCTGTGGGGCAGACAAGGCACCCCCAGGCAGTGGGGTAACAACCAGGGAGCAGGGTCCAGGCATTGGGAATGGCTGGACATGCTAAGAAGCAGCGGAAGGGAGCAATAGGACATATTGGAAGGCAATGGGATAGAACAAGAGGCAATGGGATGCACTTGGAGGAGGCAGTAGGACTTACAGGGAATCGTTTAGGTGGACTGAGAAGCTGTGGGGTACATAGTGGGCTGGCAGGTGTTACTGGAAGGCATAAGGATGTACTAAGTAGCACTAGGGGGTAGTAGAACATACTGGGAGGCACTGGGATGGACTGGGAAGGGCAGCAGGATGCATTAGGAAGAACTTGGGTGGACTGAGAGACATTGGGACAGGCTCGGAGACACTGAAAGGAGAACAGGGAGATGCTGGGACAGACTGGGGTGCACCAGGACACACTGGGGAGCGCTCAAGCCAACGGGACACACTAGGAGGCAGTTGGACGCACCGGCATGGACTGGGAGTCACCGGGGGGGGGGCAGCCAGACACAGCGGGAAGCACGGGGGGGGGGGGGGGAGGGGGGGCGGGGGGGAACACGGGAAGGCACCGGGAGCGGACAGGGGGCACGCGGGGAGGCACCGGGGCCGCCGCCAGCTCAGGAGGAGGAGGAGGAGGAGGAGGCGGGAGGGCAGCGGGACCCCGGGAACCCGCGCGGCCCCGGGCCCGGCCCTACCGCCGCGGTTGTGCCGCCGGGGCCCGGCCCTCACCTGCTGCACCTGCCGGGCCAGGGCCACCAAGTCCCCGGGGTCCCCGACGCGGGCGGCGCGGCCGCTGCTGCCCTCCACGAGGGACAGAGGCGGCAACCGGGCCCCGCTCCGCACCGCCCTCCGCCGCCATCACCGCCACCCCCGAGGTCCGCCCCTTCCGCCGAGGGGCGGTGCCGCCGGTGCCCGGTTCGGGGCGGAGCGTCCGCGGGCGCGGCCCGGGGGCTCGGCCATGGCGGTGCCGCCGCTGCTGCCGTTGCTGCTGGCGCTGGTGCGGGCGGCCGCGCCATCGGGGCAGGTCCCGGGGCTCGTCCCGGGGCTGGGGCCGGGCGAGGTCCCGTTGCCGGCGCAGCCCCCGGACGCTCTCTTCGCCGCCGGTGCCGAGGCGTACTCCCGCGGGGACTGGCCCGCCGTGGTGCTGCAGATGGAGCGGGCGCTGCGGGCCCGGGCTGCCGTGCGCGCACGGTTGGTGCGGTGCCGCCTGCTCTGCGCCAACGCCACGGTCGGTGTGGCGGAGGCCGCCGATCCGCAGCTCGAGCCGGTGCTCCGCGACCTGCTCTTCTTCCGAGGGCTGCTGCGCCGGGCCGCCTGCCTGCGGGGCTGCGGGCCCCCCGAGCCCTCCCGCTACGTGCTGAGCGAGGAGCTGGACCGCGAGTTCCGCAAGCGCAGCCCCTACAACTACCTCCAGGTCGCCTATTTTAAGGTACGGGACCGGTGGTGTTGGGGGGGGGGTCCTCCGGGGGGCAGTGGGACCGACCTGGAACGGAGAAGGGGTGTCCGGGTGCGGGGGATCTATTGCGCCTGCTACGGGGTGGGCGGGATGCCCGGAGGGATCACGGAGCCGGGGCAATGCGTTGGGATGGGACGGACGGAACAGGGCTGGGGCGATCCCCGCGGGGTGTCCCGGCAGCCGGTGGGGGTCCCGCTGTCCTCCCCGGCAGGGCAGGGGGGATCGGACGGCAGCCCGGGCCCTGCCCGCCCCTATCCCGCCCCCCCCACATAGTGCCACGTAGGAGCTCGCCGGGTCCGCCTCCCCCCCCGTCACTGCCAGTCGTTCCGCTGCGAGACCCCCGCGCCCCCCTATGGCCCCGTACCAGGGTCCCCCCCGCACCCCGCGGGTGCCTCAACCCCGGCCCCATCCCGTGCAGATGAACCGGCCAGCGCAGGCAGCAGCAGCGGCTCACACCTTCTTCGTGGCCAACCCTGGGCACCAGGAGATGAGGCAGAACCTGGAGTACTACCAGGCCATGGCGGGTGTGCGAGAGGATGACTTCACCGACCTCGAGGCCAAGCCCCACCTGGTAAGACACCCTCCCCCCCCCCAAAAAAACACCCATCCACTGCTGAGCTTGGGCCGGTCACACTATGGCCCTTAGCTCGTCAAGCTCATGATGCTGTGAGGTCAATGCCGTGGGGACAAGGCACAGGGATAGATGGGGATGTTGAGCCTCCCCTCATCCTTTCTTATCCCTCTTCAGAGCGAGTTTCGTCTCGGTGTCCGCTTTTACACAGAGGAGCACCCGGCCGCTGCCATCCTGCACCTGGAGAAGGCGCTGGAGGAGTATTTTGTGGCAGACACCGAGTGCCGCGCGTTCTGCGAGGGACCCTACGACTACGAGGGCTACAACTACCTGGAGTACAATGCAGACCTCTTCCAGGCCATCACAGGTAGGAGCTGCATGGGCTGTGTCCTATCCCAAGAACTGGGGACAATCCTGGGGGGAGGTTGTCCCTAAAGAGGTCCCCGAGGACCTGGGGGTGGTGGGTCCCTGGAGAGGGCAAACCCCATCCTGGGTTTCACTAGGAGGAGCGTGGCCAGTAAGTGGTAGGAGGCGTTTACCCACATTCAGCACTGGGGGTGATGCCCAGGAATCCCCCAAGGTCCAGAGGGATATGGACAAACAGGAGAGGAGCCAGCAGAGGGTCACCAGGATCCAAGGGTGGGAGGCTGAGGATGGCAAAGGTGGGCAACCACCACCCTTGAGGGTTCCCACCCACCACTGCAGGCAGGAGGTGAGAGTGGAGACCCCTCAAGGTCCTGTCCACGAGGCCTTGGGTGACCACGAGTGGTGACTTATGGTTTGTCTCCACCAGATCACTACATGCAGGTGCTGAGCTGTAAGCAGGGCTGCGTTACGGAGCTGGCCTCGCAGCCTGGCCGGGAGAAGCCTTTGGAGGATTTCCTGCCCTCGCACTTCAACTACCTACAGTTTGCCTACTACAACAGTAAGTAGCTCATTGCCCCATCCTCCCTTGGCCACTGGTGCTGGACACTGTGCTCTGCATGGGCCGTTCTTCATAGGTAGAAATCATAGATTTCATGAATCTAGAATCCGTAGATTCACTTGAATGGGTTGGGTTGGTTGGGAAGGGACCTTCAAGGATTATCTAGTCCAATCCAAAGCGCAGGGATATCTTGCGCTAGAGCAGGCTTGCTCCAAGCCCCTGTGTCCAACCTGGCCTTGAACACTGCCAGGGATGGGGCAGCCACAGCTTCTCTGGGCACCCTGGGCCAGCACCTCAGCACCCTCACAGGGAAGAGCTTCTGCCTAAGAGCTCATCTCAGCTCTCCCCTCTGGCAGTTAAAGCCATTCCCCTGTCCTGTCCCTACATCCCTTGTCCAAAGCCCCTCTCCAGGTTTCCTGCAGCCCCTTCAGGCACTGGAGCTGCTCTGAGGTCTCCCCTTCAGGAGCCTTCTCTTCTCCAGGCTGCCCCAGCCCAGCTCTCTCAGCCTGGCTCCAGAGCAGAGCTGCTCCAGCCCTCGCAGCAGCTCCATGGCCTCCTCTGGCCTCACTCCATCAGCTCCACATCCCTCTGTGCTGCTGCCCCAGAGCTGTATGAGGGCTGCAGGGGGGGTCTCCCCAGACCACAGCAGAGGAGGAGAATCCCCTCCCTCGACTGCTGCTCACTCTTAATGCAGCCCAGGGTACTCTTGGCTCTCTGGGCTGTGAGTGCACGCTGCTGGGTCAGGCCAGTGTTTTGTCCATCAGTATCTCCAAGCCCCTTCTCCTCAGGGCTGCTCTGAACCCATCCATTCCTCAGTCTTTACTGGTACTGGTGGAGGACTTTCAACTTAACCTGTTGAGCATCACGAGGTTCTCGCAGGCGCGCTCCTGCAGCCTGCAGTGCTCTGCAGGAGATCTGTATCTGGCTGTGCCTGGCTGCAGTAACCCTCCGCGTTGCTTTAGATGCCCAATTCCCCTTTCCAAGTGAAATAACAGCCTGGAGAAGCATGGTTTTTTCCTCCTACCATCTCTCCGCCTCTTGTCCAAACCACAGAGGCACCTCCCCTTCCGGAACTGTTGGTTATAACCCAAATACACCCAATTTAATTATTACTTTGTTATTACCTCCTTAGAAAAATCTAAGCTGTTTCTGTGCAAATATCTCCAAAAGGAGTGGAAAGCCCACATGAAATCCCAGAAGATTGACAGGCTGGAATCCTGTGCATCCAGTGGGTGCTTAAGTGCCTGAAAATTGCAGGTTAGCCTGGGAATGGTTGGGTCTCACTGCCTGAAAATAGGCTTTGAGATGTTTTCCAAGCACGAAACCTACCCAAGCTGTGGCCTTGGTTTCTGGTGAGGTGATTTTGGAGGCAGGAGGGCTCCTTGGAATTGTAATGTTGCCTCTCTGGCAGGCATCTCTTTGCTCCAGGGTACCCGCCTTACTTGGAACACCCTTTGAACAGCAACAAGGACTTCCTCTCTTATTTCTCCTCCATATCAATGTTAGCTCTGTCTCTGATGTTCCTGATGTGCCAGGTTGGACACAGGGGCTTGGAGCAAGCTGCTCTAGGGGAAGGTGTCCCTGCCCATGGCAGGGGCTGGAACTAGATGAGCTTTAAGGTCCCTTCCGACCCAAACCAGGCTGGGATTCCATAATTGACATCCCTGTTTCTCTTTGCAGATGGGAATTATGAAAAAGCCATTGAATGTGCCAAAACCTATTTGCTGTTCTTCCCAAACGACGAGGTGATGAACCAGAATTTGGCCTATTACACTGCAGTCCTGGGGGAGAACCTGGCAGGAGCCATCCAACCGCGAGAGGTAAGCAGGCAGCTGATATGAGCCATTGCAGGAATGTCTTCTCCCCTTCTTGGGGACCTTTGCAGAGGTTTCGGGGTCTGCTCTGGTCCACCTGGCAAGGTGAAGAGGTGGAGGGCCACAGGACCCAACAAGCTGGAAAATAGCCGAGATGAAGAACATCACTGGTGAGATATCTTCGGCCAAGTGAAGGCTTGGTGGCTTGCGCAATGGACCAGCTCCTGTGGGAGAGACTTTTCAGGAGGATCAGAGCCCACCTCTTCTACACAGCTTCCACAGCTGGAGTGAAATTGCTTAAAGAGGAGAGGATTTGGCTTCAAAGTAGCTGTATCCAGATGCGCAGGTGCTGCCTGGGAGGTGGTAGGCAGGGATGGAGGTCTCTGCCTCACATCAGCTGGAGGAGGAGAGGAAATCTACTGCTGAAGAGCTTCTTGCAGGAGGGACATGCATGTGCCTCTGTCTCCCCCATCCATTCCCCAGGGTTCATCTACACGGGATAGGGAAACTCATGCAGGATGGGGAAAGCCACTTGCTTCCCGTCTGCCAGAGGGACCGGGAAGCCAGGGTCTGGAGCAAGGGCTGCAGGAATGATGTAAACCCTGCCCCTTCCTGCCCTTGCTTGGAGTCTCCAGAGCCCCCATGCCGTGGCCTCACCTGCACCTCTGCCCACCCCACAGGAGATCCAGGCGTACCGCCAGCGGAGCCTCATGGAGAAGGAGCTGCTCTTCTTCAGTTACGACGTCTTTGGCATCCCCTTCGTGGACCCGGTGAGTGGAGCTGGACCGGGCAGGATGCAGTGGCAGATGGAAAGGGGATGGTGTGTCTATGATCCAGGCACATCCGCACCCGGCTCCTGATGATGATGGTGTTGTTCTGGCTGTAGGACACATGGACACCAGAAGAGGTGATACCAAAAAGGCTGCGAGAGAAACAGAAGTGAGTGCTCTCCCAGGCTGACGGCCAAGCCTACCCAATGTGGGGACCAACCGGGCATTCCCCTCTTCCCCCATGGGATTTGAGCCATAGGCCATGGAGCTGCTGGTTTTGGTGTTGGGCTGGAAGAGGCTGCTGGAGGGCAGAACTCTGCTACCCGTCAGCCTCTGGGTTGATGGGCATGGGTAGGTGATCCCAAGAAGCTTGGGGTGAGGGATGCACTGAGACTCGGGCTTTGTCACCTGAAGACAGCTTGTCTTGTCCTCGTCCTGGTGCCGCCCAATGTGGGGACAACAGGGACAGGGGAGCTGATGGTTGCTGTGTGCCCAGGGTGGAGCGGGAGACAGCAGCGCGCATCTCAGGAGGAGATCGGCAACCTCATGAAGGAGATCGAGACGCTGGTGGAGGAGAAGGCCAAGGAGTCTGCTGACATGAGCAAATTCATCCGGGAAGGTGCGGAGGGCCGGGAGGGGAGGTGGGATGGGGCCCTCCATGTCAGCTCACGTCCCTCCACGTGGGTGGTGGCAGGAGCCAGAGCTGTACCAGGATTGGTGGCACCCATCCCTGTGTCTGTCCCTGTTCCACAGGTGGCCCCTTGGTGTACGAAGGAGCCAGTGTCACCATGAATTCCAAGGCTCTGAACGGTTCCCAGCGCGTGGTGGTGGATGGAGTCCTTTCTGCTGAGGAATGCCGGGAGCTGCAGAGACTCACCAACGTGAGCGCAGGGACGGGAGGAGCCATAGGGATGGGGCAGGAGGTGCCGCAGGTCCCATCCCGCGGCTCAGAAGCCAGCCTGGTAACACCAATTGGGTTTTGCAGGCAGCGGCCTCGGCGGGGGATGGCTATCGTGGGAAGACGTCTCCTCACACCCCCAGTGAGACCTTCTATGGCGTGACTGTCCTCAAGGCCCTCAAGGTTCGGGTGGCTGCGGGGAGGGAGGAGGAACGGGCTTTGGAGAGAAGGGAGAAGGGGTTTGGAGGGCTGTGCTTGCCCAACCCGCCTGGCCTGAGCCCATGTCCCCTCCGTCCCGCAGCTGGGCCAGGAGGGCAAAGTGCCCCTGCAGAGCGCCCACCTCTACTACAACGTGACGGAGAAGGTGCGGCACATGATGGAGTCCTACTTCCGCCTGGAGGTCCCACTCCACTTCTCCTACTCCCACCTCGTGTGCCGCACGGCCATCGATGGTGAGCGTCCCCTGAGGAGCACGACCCAAGGAGGAGCACAGCTCCTTCAGCCTCTTGTCTGGGTCCTCTCCACAACCGGGGTGGTCTTGGGACCTTTCCTTGGTCACCTCCGTGCTGCTCCTTGTCCCAAAGGGAGGGTGTGGGGAGTTTGGGAGCCTGGGTTGGGAAGATGTTGGTTGCCTCTGATGGGGCAAGCAGTTTCGTGCCATTCAGCATTTGGTGAATGGGAGAGGACCATGGAGATGTCATGGGACAAATCAACGGAGGCTTTTGCCACCGAAATGGTGTCTCATGGTCCACTCTCCAGCAAGTGAAAGGGCTGTGGGCTGCCGGTGACTTTCTTGTCACCTTCAAGCACGTGATGCTTGGGGACAGACCCTGGTCCTGCAGGGACAAAGGGTTCTGATGCTCCAGGTCTTGTTCCACTCTAGAGAAGCAAGAAGGCCGGAGTGACAATAGTCATGAGGTGCACGTGGACAACTGCATCCTCAATGCAGAGGCTCTGGTGTGTGTGAAGGAACCTCCAGCCTACACCTTCCGGGATTACAGGTATGGGTGGTGTCTACCACCTGAGGGCACCATGGCTTGCTGGTCCTGGGTTGGGAGGACCGGGATGGAAGGACAACCCAGCCTGTGCCCTCCTGCCTCTGGCTCTTGCTGTGCTGTTGGGGGAGCCCCAAGCTCACCCGCTTGCTGGAGCTGGGATGATGGTTGTCACCTCCTGCTCCCTTTAGTGCCATCCTCTACCTCAATGGGGACTTTGAAGGAGGAGCTTTCTACTTCACCGAGCTGGATGCCAAGACTGAGACCGTAAGTAGCTCAGCTCCATGTGCGGCACCGAACCCAGCTCCTGCCTGTTGGCCCTGTCCCCTCAACCCCCCATCCTGCAAGGGGTGCACTTGGGTCACGGGGACCAAATTCCCGCCCCCCTTGCCCACGGGGTGCATCCCAACCGGGGTATCCCATGGTGGCAGGCGGAGGTTCAGCCGCAGTGTGGTCGTGCCGTGGGTTTCTCCTCCGGCTCGGAGAACCCTCATGGGGTGAAAGCCGTGACCAAGGGACAGCGCTGCGCCATCGCGCTCTGGTTCACCCTGGACCCCCGGCACAGCGAGCGGGTAAGCTCCCTCCCCGCAGCGGGTGGGTCTTGGGGGGGCAATGGCCATGCTTGGCCAGTGCTTATCCCACACTTATCCCACAGGAGCGCGTGCAGGCGGATGACCTCGTGAAGATGCTTTTCAGCACGTGGAGGAGGGGGATTTGCTGCCGGAGATGGAGAAGGAGTCACCGGCTGCTGTTGTGGTGGGGAAGGACGAGCTGTGATGTCCCACTGGGATCAGGACGTCCCATGGGGACCAGTGACACCAGCATCAGGCTGCTCAGCTGTGGGGCTGACAGCCCAGACCCTCCTCTGCCCCCAGCTGCTATGGGATGGGGAACTCGGGATGCCAAGCACCATCCCTGGGCATCCAACATCGCTGTGCAGAGCTGAGCTGGGGCCGCACGGGCACTCTGGGGGTGACTTGGGGATGAGGGAGGGATGCTCTTTATGGGATGGGGACCCGGTGCTACAGTAGCAGATCCGTGCCTTTCCGCTCGGCTCAGCCTGCGGCTATTTAAGTGCCTTCTACAGAAAGTGGGTGAATAAAGGTGTTTTTTCTAAGCTGGTGCTTGCTGCCATACCCCCACCCTGCGCCCTTGGCTGCTGTCTTGTATTGAGCTGCATCCATCCCTCCTTGCAGCCACCCAAGGGTTTTGCAGCCCTGCAGCCCCAGGAAGGTGTTTGGGGGGGGACAAAGGGGACTTTTGGGGGGCTGAGTGTGTCCTATGGGCACCAGGGAATTTTTGGCATCCCCTGGACCCCACTCCTGCTGTGTGGGAAGGGACCCAGGATTGCAGGGAGGAGGGAACCGTCCTTGAACAAGAAGGACATTGAGCACCACCGGGGCACCCCGGAACAGGGCCTGGAATTGTTCTGCCTTGACCATTACCATAACCATCCCGGGAATGTGAGTAAATGCATCCCGCCCCACGCACCGCAGCCCGGCACCCCCATAACACATGGAGAGGGCGCAGGGCAGGTCCCGGTGGGTGTCAGGGTGGGAGAAAGGGGGTCTGAGGGTTTCTCCAGGGTGGATGCATGATCCCGGTGGTCATTCCCCACCATCCTGGTGCCCGACCCCGGCCGGGCGGGCGCGTGAGCTGACTGCTGATGAGGCCGCTGTGATTAATGATTGCCAGGTCCTGGGGCTGCCACCGGGATGGTGTCACCGGGGTGGTGACACGTGTGTGCCCCCACACACACCCCGTGTCCTCCTCATCAATGACCGCTGTTGTTGGTGCTGCGGTGGCGGTCCTGGATCCCCCTGCGGAGAGGCGAGGGTCAGGCCTGGCAATGGGGCGGGGGACATGACCCCATTCCCTGTTCCCAAGCCCATTCCCTGTTCCCAAGCCAAATTCCTGGAGCCACCCCCAGTGATGGAAGGGGGATCTGGGACCAGGGCAGGGTGCAGGGGGTCATGGGTGGGGGCTCCCTGGGGTACCCCCATTATTCTCATCTCCACTGCTGTTCGGGGCTTCCCCCCCCAGCTCTCCTCCCCAAGGTCCAATTCTCCCCCAGACCTCATCTTTCCCCCCATACCCAAATCCCCTCAAGCCCCAAATCACCACCCCGCCATGTCACCAAATCTCCGTTCCCCAGGCCCTAAATCCTCCCCCCCACGACCCCAGTCCAATCCTGGTACCTAAATCCCCCCCAGGCCCCAAATATCTCCCCTCCATGTCCTCAAATGTCCCCCAGGACCCAAATCCCCCCTCCCAGAACCCAGTTTTCCCCCCACCTGGCCCCAAATCCTACCCCTGGGTCCCACATCTCTCTCCACCATCCCGCGGTACCCAAATCCCCCCCTCCCCAAGCCCCAAATATCCACCCCAATTCACATTCCCCCCCCCCTCTCCCCGGCCCCCTCCTCCCCTTTATCACCCTCCCGCCCCGTCCATGCCGTCGGGGCGCGGTCGGTGCCAGGGGCGTGCCGGGGGCGGCGGTGCCGGAGCGCCGCGGGTCGGGCCGGACGCGGCGGCGATGGGCGGCAGCGGGGCTCGGGAGCTGGCTGGGTACCTGCTGGCGCTGGGCGGGTGGGTGTCGGCGCTGGCGGCCGCGGTGCTGCCGCAGTGGAGGCAGAGCTCGTACGCCGGGGACGCCATCATCACGGCGGTGGGGCTGCACGAGGGGCTGTGGATGAGCTGCGCCGCGCAGAGCACCGGGCAGGTCCAGTGCCGACTGCACGACTTCGCTGCTCTCCCTCGACGGTGCGTACGGGGCCCCTGGGGATGAGCTGCCCTTGAGACCCTGGAATGGGTTTGATCCCCCCTTCCCCCCCAGTATGGGTCTGAAGCCCTCTTTGGGCTGGAACCCCCTCTGTGAGTTTGACCATCCCCAGTATGGATTTGAACCCCTATATGGGTTTAAGACCCTGCCCTCAGTGTGGGTTTGAGCTTCCTCTATGAGGTTGACACGCTCCCACACCCCATAGAGGTCTAAATCCCTCTTTGGGTTTGAACCCCCTCTGTGAGTTTGACCCCCCCCCCATGTTAGCTTGAGCCCCTGTATGGGTTCAACTTCTTCCCCCACATGGCTCTGATCCCCTCTAGGAATGTGAGCCCCCCTTCCTTAGGCTTGAGCCCCTCTATGGGCTCAACACCCCCCAGTCTGGGTCTGAACCCCTCTATGAGTCTGTCGCACACCCCCCTTGTGGCCCAAACCCCTCTTTGGGTTTGAACGTACCTCTGTGAGTTTGACCACCCCCAATAGGGGTTTGAGCATCTTTATGGGTTTGACCCCCACTTATATAGGCCTGAACCCCTCTTTGGGTTTGCACCCCCTCTCTGTGAGTTTGATACTCCCCCATTACTGGGTTTGAGCCCCTATATGGGTTTAACACCCCCCACATATATAGGTCTGAACCCCTGTTTAGGTTTGACCACCCCCAGGTGGGTCTGAGCCCCTCTATGAATTTGAACTCTCCCTTCCATGGGTCTGCACCCCTCTATGGGTTTCACATCCCCCCTTCCATGGGTCTGAGCCCCTCTATGGGTTTGACACCCCCCAATGGGTCCATACCCTCTCCACTTCTGAGGCCTCTCCCTGAGGCTCCCCTGACCCCTCCAGTGTCCTGAGCCCTTTCTTGCACAGCCCTTCCCATGGGCCTGAGTCTCCCTAAATGCACCTCAGCCTCCCTCAAAAGGCTGTGACCCCCTTTGCTCCTCCTCTCCCCTGAGCCGCAATGTGGGTTCAGGCTCCCCCCCTCCACCCCATGGGTCAGAGCCCTCTTGTCCCCGTGGCTTTGAGCCCCTTCGTGCCCCAGCCCCTGTGGGTTTCAGCTCCAGGGTGGGCACCGCATCTGGGGACCAACAACGCCCCATGGGGACACCACAGCCCCCCTGGGGCTGTGCATCACCCCTGTGGCACAGGGACTGTGGTGCTGCCAGTGGGCAGGGTGGCTCTGGTGAGGATGAGTGTGGCAGGAGGAAGGTCGGGGACAGCACTGGGAGAGGTGCCCTGGGCTGGGGAAGGGGTGACAGAGGAGCCACGCGGCAAGGACAGGGTTAAGGACAGGTTCACCCCCTGCATGGGAGGAGGTGACCTTGCTTTGGAGACGGCGGTGGCCAAAAGCACCCGGTGAGGGCTTTTCTTCCCGCCCCTTGCAGTTCACATCCAGACCTCCCGGGCTCTCATGGTGATTTCTCTCCTCCTGGGCTTCTTCGGCATCATCGTGAGCGTGGTGGGCATGAAATGCACCAAGGTTGGTGAAGAGGATCCCGTAACCAAGAGCCGCATCGCTGTTGCTGGAGGTGTCCTCTTCATCCTCTCCGGTAACGCAGCTGCAGCCTTGGCACCTCTCTGATGCAGAACGCCTCAAATGCCCTTTAAAAGCTGTTCTGATGGAGGGAGAGGTTTGGTGATGGGATGGGTGCTGCTGATGTTCAGGGTTGAAGTTGTCCCTGCTCACTGCAGGGGGGTTGGATTAGGAGACCTTTTATGGTGCCTTCTGACCCAAACCTTTCCATGATCCTGTGTCCAGGTCTGTGCACGTTGGCTGCCGTGTCCCTGTACGCAACACGGGTGACCTATGAGTTCTTCAGAGAGAGCAGCGTCCCCATCAACGCCAGGTGAGAGCTCTTCTTGGGGATGCTCTTGGGCTGAATCCCATCATATCCCTGCACTTCCCATAGGATCTTCCTGTGACATCTGGTTATAGGCAGATGTGCCACACAGGGTGGGACCTATGGCCCCCTACAGCTCTCATGGTGCAGGAGGGGTCCCCAGTGCTAAAGGTTTGGTTGGTACCACCACAGACTTTGTGCTGGGACAGAGCAAGAGGGCTCACATGGAGTTTCAGCCCAAGGAAGGATTAAAGCATGGGGAAAGCCATAGCTGGATCTATCCAATGTAAAAGGACAGGGATGGCCCCAGAGAAGAAGACCCAACACCTGCTTTGACGTCGCCCATAGCCTTGTCAGGGCTTTGAGCATCCTTGTGCCCATCACTTGCATCTCTGCCATGCTCCCCCCTCTCTCTTGCTGTAGGTACGAGTTTGGCTCAGCTCTGTTCATCGGCTGGGGCGCCACCGGGCTCACCATGCTGGGGGGCTCCCTCCTGTGCTGCTCCTGCCCCCCCAAGGAGCGGCGAGGACCGCGCAGCTACCGGCAGCCACAGCCTTCCACAGCCCGGGAGTACGTCTGATCCCTCACCCTGCCTCCCAAAGCCAGGCGAGACCCCGGCGCTCCCACCCCGCTGGTCCCTGGATGCTCCAGGAGACTGCTCCTGCTCCTCATCTTCCAGGTTTCAGTACATTCCATAGGGTCCCGGCCCGGTTTGGGTTGGAAGGGACCTCAAAGCTCATCCAGTTCCAGCCCCTGCCACGGGCAGGGACCCCTTCCACTGGAGCAGGGTGCTCCAAGCCCCTGTGTCCAACCTGGCCTTGAGCACTGCCAGGGATGGGGCAGCCGCTTCTCTTCAACCATTTGCAGCTCCATGCTCTCAAATAGGGATTTTTAGGGCACAGGCTCCCTCCAAGGGCTGTCACCCCCAGCACCCTGGGGTGGCCGGGCTATGGGTGACTGGACCATTTCCGTCTGTCGCATGGGTGCAGCAGCGATGCTGGTGCTGTGGGGGTGATGCCATGACGCCACCCCACCCCCCTTCCCTGCATCCCATTTTCAGGAGCTTGGTTTTCCCAGGATGAAGCTGCTGTCCATGTCCACAAGATCAGCTCACCCTGAGGCTTGAGCATCCCATGCCCCAGCAGACGGATGCTTTCGGGGTGCAAAGCGGTGCCCTCCCTCACTGCTACCCAAACCCGGCATTTCTTGTGATTATTATTAATACTTGACTGGAGCCCTGCTGCTGGTGCTCTGCCAGCAACAACCTGTCCTGGCCTTGCTGCTCACCAGGCACAAGTATGTGGCCTCGTTAAGTAGAAGAATGAACGGTGTTGGGCAGATTAAAGCAGGCAAAAAGGGGGCTTTGAGCACAAAGCAGTGATTTGTTCCCTGTTCCGGTGCCCACCGTTCCGGGTGGCAGATGCACAGCCTGGATTTTGATGCCTCCCCGCTGGGTCCAAATCCCTCTTCCCCCGACAGGATCCCCTGGAGCCGGCGGTGAAGCCTCCAAACGCCGACGTGCCAATTGCTTCCACCTCCTTGTACCTCGTCCGACCGCACTAACTGCTCTGCAGGCGCCGCTGCTCCCCGTAAATCCCCCCGCATCCCCCCTGTGCCTCCATCCCTCTGTGTATTGCGTGTGCTGTGCCAGCTAACCTGCAGGGAAAACAGTGGAAGGGGTCCAAAGAGCCTGATTAGCTGGGGTTTAATTATTACTTCATTTTTTAACCCCAATTAGTTGAAGTAGCCGATTTGTTGGATTTTGTTTGACTCTGATCTATTTCGGTTTGCTCTGTTTTATCCCATTTTATTCTCATTTTTTGTTGGTTTTGCTCTATTTTAGGCTATTTTGGGGGGTGGTGTTTGTTCTGTTTCCTTCCATTTTACTCCGTTTTCTCCCATTTTCCTGTATTTTATTTTATCTCCCTCTATTTTATGCCCAGGCACTGCTTGGGGTCCTGGGCCATGCTGGAGGGGAAGTGATGCTATTTTCACCCACGGGGGGGTTGATTTCTCTCTCTCACACGGGACTAACAGCCCTCTTTCTCTTTTAAATCGCAGACCCCCTGTAAAAATGCCTTCTTCACCCATCAGGGGAGAGCAGTGCTTGTAGTCTGTCTTCACCCATCAGGTGCTCGGTTGGCTGAACCCAACTTATGGGGTTCCCCTCCAAAAATACACCCCCAAAGCTACCGCAGTGAGGATTGAAAACGAACCCTCGTGCTTTGAACCCCCCCCCAAAATCTATCAAAAAGGCGTTTTTATACCAAGAGCACAGCGCGGTGTAGAAGAATGGGTTTATTCTTTGAATCCAAAATCCCATTAACTTTCCTATGGGATGCACGGCCGTGGGAATGGGAGCGGTTGGGGGTTTTAAATGCATCTTTTTTTGCCCATTGTTTGTACTAAAACTGGTGACTCTGGTATTAAAATATTTCCAATCATGGGCATCGTTCTCAAACCGTCTCTTTGTCCTTTCCCCTTCCAAATCTGGGCCGGCCTCTCACAAATGACTCCTTTGCTGGGGGGAAGCAGCTTCTGCAGCATGGCCCAGGCAGGGCTGAACCTCCATTTCCCTCCTGGGCAGGTGCTGGTTAAATACTTTGGGTCCTTTGCCACGTGTTGCTCTCAAAAGGAGGGAATTTCGTCTTTAAAATGGCTTAATTTAAGGCTAAGCCCATGGGAATCCCAATACTTTGCGCTTGGTCCCTCTGCGGGGCTCTTTCCTAGGCTGAAATCCACCAGCATCCTCCTCTTACAGACCCTCAGGGCTGGGCTCTCCCTTGTTTTCTCCCATTTTCCATGAATTCAGAGCTGGCTTGTACCTAATTGGCCATTTTGCTCACTTGAGCTGATTTTGGCTTTCTCCATGGAGAGGCAGGATCCTGCTCCACGATGCTGTGCCTGGTTTTCCTTGAGGGACAACACTTCCCAATCAGGTTTCTACACAGAGCTGCCTTGTGTCAGCATCCTCATCCTGCCCACAGCGCATGGCCCACAGATACATCCCATCCCACCTCAAAAAGATGGAGTTTGGGGATGGTTGGTGCCTCCCGTGACATCTCCATGGGTCATCCAAGGGCTCCTTGGGGATGGATGCTCGGGCTGGAAGCACATGAAAGCAGCCGAGGGGGGGGGGGGGGGGAGGAATAGCTGAGCTGTGATAATGTGCTCGGGGGTATAAAGGACCCCACTGTCCTCTGGACAATCCCTCGTGTGTTTGCACAG